>CM060838.1:29270000-30630000 GCA_030762175.1 Metallyticus violacea
GTACTTTCAACACTTTCTTCCTACCTTCAGCTGTTTGTACTTCCATTGGTTTGTCATCTTCTGCACTTTTTTCCTACTTTTACTTTTTGTCTTTCTTCTCTATTTTTCTTCTCCTTCACTCTCTGTGGCACAGTTCTTAGGGCATTGACACTAAGCCTACTGAAATTTCCTTAGGCAACAGGATAACTGTAGCTTTATCGCATCTAGTTAAATGGATGTGAATAAATAAATATACCCTTTCATTCATAACATCTATAAAAGTTTCATTTTTCATAGTAAGTACATTTAG
The DNA here is from genome assembly GCA_030762175.1 of Metallyticus violacea. Classification (NCBI taxonomy): domain Eukaryota; kingdom Metazoa; phylum Arthropoda; class Insecta; order Mantodea; family Metallyticidae; genus Metallyticus; species Metallyticus violacea. The sequence continues at coordinate 29,270,290 of CM060838.1, forward strand.
AATCTGTTTGAAAAACCTTCTTTCTTATTTAAGCCAATTTACATTTGGTAAATTTATTTGGGTATTAATTATTTTAAGTAGGTTTGATGTAGTTTCGTCTATTACACCCTAAAAGTTTGAAATAACTTATTTTTAGAGTTTTCTTTTTTGTGTTTTTGACTTCTGCAGCTAAAAGCATTAGTTCAGAAATACGTACAAGTTTCAAGGCCGGGACCACTGAAATCATGAGCCCCGCCTAATTCTTGCAAAATAGATGACAAATGTTTAATAATATATTAAAAAGAAGAAATGAAATAACTGTATATATAGGTAGTGATAATATTTTGATTTATTAAATAATGATTTTTTCAATAACATTAATTTTTATGTCACGAGATTGTTAACATAGATTTGAGCTACTATCAGGTTGGCCAAACTGCATAGCAATCTCCAACTCTGCAGTCACTTATATTGAGGAGAGCAAAGAGGTATAAAGTAGTTATGAAAAATTAAAATTATAGTAGGTTCTTTTACTTTCATTTATTAATTAATTAATTTATTTATTAATTAACATATTTATTTCTCTGCCAAATTTACTTTGGGTTTTTATATAAGAACTAGCTAAGAGAACGTCACAAAGGAATGTAGGTACTCATTTGAATTCTAGTATCACATAGCACTATCCTGTTATAATATCGAAAATATTTTATGTTCGTAATATTAATAAATATTGTGTTTATAAATGTAAGTGCACTAGGAACGGGATGGAAAATAAATACTTAACACAAAATGCAATAGGGATGTGACTAATGCAGATGTAGAAGGTGATGCCAATGTGCCACCAAGGCATGTAGGAGGGAATGCCGTATGTTTACTGATGCGATACAGGCCTTCCATAACCTCATTTCCATATCTTGATGTGGCGTTCTTCCTTCTCCTCCCACTGAAAGTTGTAACGGGGGTTGTTCAATCCCCCAACCTGTGTGTGTACCTTGTTCTAAGATATAGGCAACTACCCTCCCTCTATATTAATCAAAGACCTTATCCTTCGCAAAGGTAATAATATTGAAGGTTCTACCGAGGCACACAGATGAAATAATAAGGAAGTCGCTCTCTGCATACTGGAATTAGGTAACTTAATAAAAAACAAGCTCATTGGAACTAGCGGCAGCTGAAATTACATCTACAAGTCATCCACTCTTTATGAATGGCTTAAAATGTTTGATGAATTACTTAAAAATGCAATTTTCGTAGTTAGTACAAATATGTGAAACTTTACGTATTAATATTGTCTTGATAAAAATATTGATAAGAAGGATATGAAGATAATTTTCTTACGATAGTAAAGTTATCGTATATTTGTGAAAAATCGACAGTTTCGAAGAACATAAACCTAAAAAATTATGCTAGATATTTCTAAAAAAAATTGTAGGTGTTACGCTCTGGAAGATTGGAAAGCAGCTGATTAAAAAGTTCAACGTTTCTGAAATTCAGTTGACCATGATAATCTCCTTTTGCCAGCTTGTAAAATTAATAAGGAATTTCTTCGTAAGCCTCATTTGGGATCCTACATGGACGACAATGAGACTGTTACGGGAATTCGACTCAGTCAAGACACCCGGTTGACTTTCACTTTGCCAGCATTGTTAATTTATCGTTCATTCAAGTCTCGTCAATATATACAATAGAATATCCTGTTTCCCAAAGAGCCTATTATTTCTTTAAAAAACTCTTCTTGAGTGAGATAATTCAATTCTTTTTCGAATCTCACGTAACAATTTTGGACAAGTAGGAAGTTCCTTTCTCATTAAATAAAGTTCATCTATGCAGCAGCGTATCACATTTTTGTCAAAATCACCCAAATTCACTTTTGTATGCTCCGGTCTAGTTCTATGTTTCCCTGGGGTAGACAGAGAAGAGTGGCCGGTTTCAGCCCCTCCTCTTCTTTCGGCAATTGTTTTTACTGAAACAGCGGTGTTATTGGGATGCACGTAAGTTTGAATGTTTTAAATTCTGCTCTAAATTTCCTTGCCTTGGCTACTCATCACACGCAATGACCACTTTTCTCACTATATTTTGAGCTTTAGTATGTATAGTTTTTATTTTCTTTCTACATTCATTATTTGTATCTGTAACATTATTAGTAGGTCAATATTTATGTGAAACTATACACCAACTAAACTAGCAATGCAAAGCATCCAACTGTTAATTATTTATATTCAGCTTTTGTTAACGGAATGAGAATGGATCGACTCTTAATATTTGAACAGGTGATACATATGCACCCGTTATCGTAAATATTTCATTAGGCAGATAAAGCCTTCCTCTGTCCTCACATGTTGATAGCCATCTTCCCAGCTTCCAGCAGTAGTTGTGCCCAGTATAGTCGTGAGGGATCGAGCGAGAAGTCGGCTGTTCTACTTTGACTTGAGAGTGCTGGCTACATGGTAATCTGGTAACTCTATCGGCGTGCAGGACAGATATAAGGCTTCTACTTCCAGATATGAAATTCTTTTTACAAATAAGAAAACTCTATTAATTTGTCTTAATAATTTGCTATTTTCCCCTATAATAATTTTATTGCCTTTGCGAGGAAATCGACCAGATACGGATAAAAGGCATTTTCTTCTATTCTGGTAAATTAATTGCTATATTTTACAAATCTTCAAGTTCAGTGGGTTTTGAACTTTAAAATAAACTATTGCTCATATTTCAAGAGCTATGTGCCTATAATATAAACCAGCGAATTTTTGCATAAAATTATCAACTTATAGATCAAAACATTTATCGTTATACACATATAATAATGTCCATATTCACTACTGAAGCCTTACAGGCCTAGCTTTAGAGTATCTTCCCGGAGTTTACCGTTGATGAAGACTGAGGCAAATTTGGGAGGTAAAATCCTCGGTCAGAAAGGACGGTCCAGGCGAGAATGGAAATCCGAGCCCACTATTCACGAGTCCGCGCCTTAACCACCTTGGATTATGTTATGTCATTTATGGGTAGTATAAAATACATAGTGAGAGCAATTTAAAAGTCCCGCGCAAGAAAATACGCTGCAGCAACTGCCGACCGGCTGAACAAATATCGGGACTTTTAAACTTTTCTCACTGTATTAACATTTTTAAAATGTGAAATTAACTGTTTTAATTCTCTCTCCGTTTTTCCATGCATATAGGTACTAACGTGGAAGCTGCACATGTATTAACCCTGGGCAGTTAATATAAAAAAAAAAAAAAAAAAACGCCAATTCCGAGACCAACCCGCCTCACATAAATGGCTCTGATACAAACGTGTCAAATTTTTTCAATGTAAGCGTTGTAGCCAAATACAATATACCTCTTTAAATTGTTAGATATAGGGCCTTTTCAATTTACTTAGAATTACAATCATTCTGCGTTGTAGAAATTACGGATATTGTATTAAATATTTTTTCAGCGTGTTTTTTCTGTACCTCTTACAATTAAGTCTTTAGAGGTGTTTTATGTTCTCATAACTGAAGGAAACCTTGCTGGTATGTATTTCATCACGTGCCGGTAACATTTTGCATCGCCCTCTGCTATTGCAGCATTCTCAAACTTCTTCGTCCCTCAGTAGATCTTTTCCCTCAAATTGCAAACAAACTTTCTTAGCGTTGACGTCAGTACTGGAATTTGGAATTAAAGGGCGAGCTGCACGCTTTGTATCTCGCTGGGGGTCATTTATCTCCTCGCACTCACTCGGCAAACGATTTCTCGAAGAAACGGGAGAAAAAAAGGAAAAGGAACTGGAAGAAAAAAAGAATAACGATTCGTATAATTGAATGAGCAACATAGCACGAGTTTTTCACCCCTCTACTCTCTCACGCACCTATTTTACTTGTTCCTAAATTCCCAGCAGAGCGCCGCTGGTATAGCCCTTGCTACATTTGCCAACACAGGGGTGAGAAGAAAAGAATTTTTTTTTTTTCCTCTTAGCTCCCACACTTACACACGCACTCGCTCACATGGAGTAAAGTGAGGGTCAGTTAACGTCATGCTTCATTTGTCATTGAATATTTCGTTTTCCCCATGCTTCTAGTATTTCCCCCTCTTGTGCCATTTTCCTTCTTCCTTAGTTCGACTCGCTTCTCTCACTAGAAGGCAAAGCCACTAAGTAAGGGCAAGGCAAGCGGAATGTCGCCGCACCCCAAGCGCCGGAGGCGAGAAGCGGACAAATCCGGAAGCTCCAACAATGAGCAACCTGTAGCACTAAAGGGGAAACTTGCGCTAATGTTGCCGGAAAATATGGCAGCAGACACTGCGAGAAAGAAAACTGGGAATCGGGAGAAAAAGTTTACACTCTATTTGTGGTTCTTTAGCACGTGGGAAGATTATATCAAGTAATACATGTCGCTTTGGAAAATAGCCAAGGAGGAAAGTCTAATAAACACAAGCGTCTTTAAAACTGAACTAAAGATGATTACGGAAGTAAAACAATTTAGAGTGGCAAAGAAATATAAAACATTAACAAAAACAGAAAGGTAAGGAATTCCTTCTTAGTAACCCAATGTCACAAGCAGAGGAATTGTTGTAACCAAATAATGAACGATACATTATGACCATGCAAGAAAGGATACTAAACAGAATAACAACAGTTTAAATAATAAAGTATTTTGAGGAAAATCACAGCAGAAAATTTTGGAGCCGGTCATTACACAAGAACCTGGTGGAAACTATAAAATGTTTATTAATATTTAAATTTATTATATCACAAACGAGAGGCTCTGAGATTGCCGATAAAATTATCTGGAAAGTTTAGACCCTCCAGTGATATTTATTAGGACTATTTCACGAATAATATAAGAATTTAAGTATAATTCCTCTAAACTTGGCTTACAAAATTGTAATAATTGTATTTGCACTTAACCTTTTCAAGCAATCTTTCGAAAGAAAAAAGCCACTTATTAGTAATGCCAACAGATAAGAGTAAAATACAAGTTTAGAACTATTTTATGAATAGAATAAGAGTAAAAGTAATATATACATTTAAAATTAGAATTAAGAGAATATTAACACTTGTATAAAATGTTATACTTATCAGTATTTATTTGAAGAACCATCCATTTTGCGTTATGATTGTCTATTGTCCATACTTCTGTTGCTATCAATAGCTCTCCACCGCCTGCTAGCAAAAGTGGTCAGTGATGCGTGCTCAGGAAATATATCGTGGAGATTTAGAGTTGGCTACACTGACCACAAGACAAATGCACGTCGCGTGATAAAACGGATTTGATACTTTTTTCCCCATAATTTCGCTGTGATATCAGGCTGTGATTGGTCGTCATTCAAAAAAAGCTTTCGTTTCATTGATCAATTTTAAGATGAGTCACATAAGTGAAATAGCCAAAATAAAAGAAAAATTCTAGGACTGAAATTAAATGCAACAATTATATCTTTCTATACTACCTCTCAACTTACTTATTCGTATATGAGTTTAATTAATTGATTGCTTGAGGAATAGAAGTTTAATACACACAGTTATATAGGCAACTATAGGTAAGCGGAATTGAATAAGACGAATGTATAAGAGTGAAAAATATATGAAAACTCTAGAGCACATGCTGTTTATTGGATAAAGCGTTATGTATAAATCTGCTCAGGCAGTGGACTACAAATAAAACAAAAATTTTAAAGTGGGATATGGCAAATTTTAAAGTTATATTGCAAGTATCTGCAATCGTAAAACACGGATCTTGCACACATGTTTTGAATTATTAAATAAACCAAATAATTTTGAGGTGATTTTAATGAGCCTGGTTTCAATTAGATGAGAAACGTTTAATAGTAATATTTGTATACAGAGTGGACGAAAAGTAGCTTTCCTCAACTGTATGAAACCTAAGAATTTTGGGGAAAGTGACTTTTCGTACTCTCTGTATAAGGTTTAATGTTTTTTTGCAATATGGGAATTTCAAATTACTGTAACTGAGTGAGTTGGCTCAGGCGATGAAGTTTGAGACTTGTATTCGTGAGGTCCAAGGTACAGTTCTTTTTGTTGGACTGCCCACGCTGACCTTAGGGTTTTCCGTGGCTTCTCCTGGTCACTTAGGCGATTGCTGAATGGACATTTACATTCCACAAATTTTCTGTTCTCATTTCATTCCGTTGGTTCTGTTACACGATGGAGAATGCTAGGGGCGTGGTGGGCTGGTGTGGTGTGATGGTGGCTTGCCCTTTGGAAAGATTTCTGCCCCGAGTCTGAATTGGAAGCGACTCCTGTGAGAGGCTCGAACAACTCGAGAGTTGGAGTTCTATCGGGGTATTCTATGTAGAAACATGTTAGGGATCCTACATGAGTCCGCGCAGTCACTGCCTGGCCTCCCGGTGTCTCCCTAACTGATTCCTTCCTCCCGAAGGCGCTCCCATTGGGGCCGTTGGCACAAAGGGCCAGTCATGAGCAAGACTCAAGTGCTAAAAGTATCCTGCTTTTGCCCAGACCATCCATCCATGTAACTAATGTAGGCAGGTTGGTTTCTGTCTTTAATGTATTAACTAAAATAGGTATAACTTTTGTAATAAAGAGTAAACAAATTTGGAAAGTAGTTATAGAATTAGAGCCTGGAATCAGCTCAACGTGTCTGCAACAACGGGTACTAATTGTAGCATTTTAGTTTAGATTTGCAAATCTTTTGTGTAGCTAAAATGAAAGCTTTGGAGATTTGATCCCTGTAAGGTTTAATTATTTAAAGCTCAGATTCCTTTTTTTTCATTCATATTTATGTTATAATCTGAATCAAGATTTTCTTATACATTCATTTTACTATGATCTTAACATTTTTTTGAAGTTTGAGAAAATACACAAAATTATTTATGTGCAATTATTTATACATTTTTGATTGTTTATCACTTGTTTGATGTTTTTAAAAATAACCAGCATTATTTATATTTCCTTATGTGCACATTTATTGTCCCAATAAATTACATTAAGAGAGCAAAGATGTTATTGGGTTTATTGTTGGTACTTCTGTCAATCACTTTGCAAATATTATTGTTTATTTATTTATTTTTAAATCTCCAGTCACGGAATTATCCTCCTTTAGCAAGTGAGGAGGAACTATCTACTGAACCTAAACGATAACTGGTGATAGCTTTGTTTATGCCGGTCTGTTACAGCTGTTTCTGTGTTTGTGTCTTCCGCATCAACGGGAGCAGAGCTCCCGTCAAAGACTACAAACGTAAAATAAAGGGGTAATACACTTCTGTTGGTTTTTGTTTGATTTATTTATGGACACTTTAATATCTTAGGTCATCAGGTCCCATTAAATTCAGGGCGCGAAACGACCGATAAATTTTGCTCGGAGGCCTTTTCTTTCAGACTTGAGGTTCATCAAAAAGGTATGCCGTTCTTCCTAAAATAATTTAAATTTACAAATATTTAATAGATTGGAGCAATTCGTTTAAGCAAATCATAAAGTAAGAATAAACTTTTAACAATCACTATTGATTACCAATTGGAATATCATTACTTTTTTAATACAAATCAAATGTTACAATTAACTATACATCTATATTTACGTGCTGTAAATCTAATATGCAGATCCCATGGTTTTACTTCCCTTCCGAAGAAACCTATGCGAAAAAACTAATCAATCTGACCGGAATTTAACCGGTGATCTTGGGTCTACGAGGCAAATATGATTACCACTAGACCACCATGAACGACACACTTCTGTTACTCTTTTAAGAGTAGTGCAAGCACTGTAATAGCGACATGTGCTCCGACATTAAACAATTTGGAAACAAATGACAGCATATATCTGCAAATGCGCGCCGCCATTAGTCATTCACACTATAGCTATATAAAGCTCATACACTGTAAACACCTCATTATTAAGCCAGGCGTTCTCTTGTTTGCATGGTGGGTGCATATTTAGTCCAATTTATCATACAAAGTGAGTCAACATAAGTGCATTTTAAATAACTATGAGCATTTAAAAACAACTATTGAATAACACAATGATATGATATACGATCAATTCATTTAAAATTACAATTTATATACAGATGCTACTCCGATCAGTTAATGTTAATCATATTAAATAAAATCTATGCCTTTTGATTTATTCAAATATTTAATTCGAAGCATATTCAGTAGCTAGAAAATATATTTAAAGAAATATTTTGTTAGTAGGTAGGTACAATATATTGCATCAACTTAAGCCCTCTAATGGCAATGGCTTTCAGCTTCTTACGTATTCTTATTTACAGAGTTCCCAGGCATTCAGCCCACAACAAAAGCGCTTCGTATTTTTATTCTTCTTTACTTCCTTAAATCTCCTTGGAGATCAAAACGCAATCAGCGACGTTCCTACTCTCTTTTTTCTATGGATTTTAGAGACAAAAGAGGCTACGTAATATTCATCACCATGTCTCTTCACCATCATAGCCTGGTAGGTTCAATCCGTCAGCTTTATATAGCACATAAGGCGGTGTTCCTTGCACTAAAATGTCAATATGGAAACAGACATGCATAACAATGATCTTGCAGGCCGTGACAAATGATGTTCAACGTAACAAAGTTCCTGTGACTGACTGACTGATGGATGGTGCTCCCTCTCTTTCCGTCCCTGTCAATTAACGCAATGTATGCCGATTTTTATCCTTCCTACAGGGAGGGCTTGCATTCAAATCTCTGGGAAAACAAAACGACTATATGCACAATGTACATTTTTTTCTTTCCTTAAAGTAACCACGAAATGCAAATCTAGCAAATAATGCCACAGTATACATGTTATACTGTATCTCAGAAAGGTTTAAAGCTATCAGTATGATTTTTTTTTAAAACTTAACCAAAGATAATCTGTAAATTTTAATTCTCTAATGCACATAAAAAGTTTTTTTTTAAAAGGTTTAAACCAAAATAAAATCTTGTTAAAACCCTGAATACACTGACATAAACATGCATTTTTTTTATATACTATTAGTGAAATTGGAATGATATATTTTTTACTTTAATTGCAAACAACATGTTATCCTGGGAACTAGAAAAATATATTTATATTAATTTCTTGAAAAGAAACTAATTTTCAAATTTTGGAAAAAAATACATATTTTTAATTTCTTATTTGTATTAATTTTTATCAACAAATAGTGATATTTAAATGCTTTAGTTATCACACTTTATATTTATATACATTATGTGTGTGCAAATTTTCAACAACATTGGTCCAGCCAAGCCTGAGAAAAATGCACATTTATGTCAAAATTTTAAGTTTATCGGGAAATAAGATCTATTTTTGTTTAAAAACTGTCTATGTGCATTAATTACAATTTACAGAGTATCTTAGTTAATTGTTCTTAATATCTCATAAAATGTTCATATTGATAGCTTTATAAATTTCTGAGATACAGTGAAAAATGTATATTGCTGCATTATGTGCTAGATTTACACTTCCTAGTTACCTTAATTTTATTTCTTCCTTTCATCATAGGGTCTTCTGTTCGCTGATTTCTTTCCAGTTTTTGTTATGTTCATTTTTTATAACCTTTATTATTCCTTAGAGACTCATCCTACTTTCTATTTAATGTTAATAATATTTGTATTTTATTTTTTATAATATAGTACTGTTAATTTTTTCTTTATTCTGCTTATTCTTTCTATTTTTTTATTTCATTCATGTAACCTCACGTGCTAACTTCCTTATTTATTACAAATTGTTTTTCAGTTTTCAAATTTATTTATTCAACACTATGATTTACATAAAATTAAGTCTTGCCTTCAGATTTCCAATGCATACTTTTATAGTATCTACTCTTACAAAATATTGAAAAAAGTTTTGGATATTTATTGTTTTTACCCTATCTTTGCAGCTTGTGCTTTTTATTCTTTCTAAGCATCTCTCTTCTTAAATCATTCTATTCGAATTTACCTTTAAATCTTCAAAGCTGTTTTTCACGTATTTTGCATTTTTTTTTAGTTTGTAAAATGATCCAAGTGTCTTTGCAATTCCGTTCTTTGATCCGTCTCTTTTACATTTTATGCGACGTTTCCCTTCGTTTTGCCATTAAATTTGCTGAACCGCGGACAAGATACTCTTTTCCCAGAGCACTAGTTGATACCTTCACGTGGTAGGTTACAGTTCTATTATTTTTGCGTTATTTATTTCAGATATCAAATCCAGTGAGGCGAGAGGCAAGGCAATCCATTCCTCCCTTGCCCTCCATCATCAATCGAGAATCACCGGCGCTATCCACTGTCATTATTCACCTCCCTTTCCTCCTCCTCCCTTTCTTTTCACTGACCGATCGACAAGCCACCGTCAGGACAGTACGTGTCCCAGTCCATTTGCAGCCTACTTTATTTCACTAAGCATATTTTCATTCCAAGATTACGCGCATAACTGAAAATCTTGCATTGAATCACTTTACCTGTCATGCTGTAGTTTGTTATTATTTTATTTTATCCTGTGTATATAAAAGAGTACAACACTTTTTAACTCTGATTTCTTTGCATTAGAGTAGTTATTTTAATTTCTGGTTTATTTAATTAACCCCCAGATAGTAAAGTATTTCTTTCTTATTTGCTCACCTATAATGTAACTTAGGTATAAATGAATTATAAATTGGTTTTCCCATATTTCATCTTAATCTCTTCTCCTAGAGAAAACGCAGTATCTCTAGGTAGTCCAAGATCTAGCAAGGTATATAGATATTCACGAAGCTTCGTGTAACATATTCTTAATTTGTAATTGTTTGGGGGTTTTGTTTAATATATTTGCCAAGTTTTTATATCTTTGTAATATTATACCACAAGCGTTATGGGAGATAATTTGATATCTGCATAGAGCATTATTGAAGTTAAATGTCACTATAAAATATAACAGAGTATTGAAACTGTGCAACAAAACACATGTTCTATTTGTTTTCTTGTATATAATGATTCTCCAGATATTCAGAAACATCACTGTTTGTACAGAAGTATTTGTATTCTGTAAATTGAAAAATAATAATATTCATGCATTAATAATTACAGTTGCCCTTAACTCTTTCTTAGGTTTATAAACATTTTAAATATTAGTAAATATTTAATATATTAACATGTCCTATTTTTTAAAATGTCTTTATAGGATTGAGCAGTTATCTGTATATTTTGGCATTTTTAAAAAAGGCATCTATAATCATCATGGTTATTATCTCTTAAATAAACTCGAAACAAAGTAAAGAAAACAAAACATCACACTATATTAACAGAAACTTTTAGATAGTGTCCTAAATATGTGCTGTAGAACCCCAAAGAAAATATTAAATTACAAACCCAAAAGTAAAAAAGAGGGAACAATAAATTAAGAGTCAAACCAATCTCGTAACCGGAACAGGCAAATAAGCCTAACGTACATAACAGACACTAAGATTTGATCTTTAGTGAAATACGCTTTCCAGTTTTCTTTTTCTTTTTTTTTTCTGCTTGTTCTTGCATCTTCATTAAATTTTCCGGTTTTCAATTACTTATCTTATTTGTATGTCATTTAAATTATTGTCACTGTGCATGGCTCAGCCTACCGTGAAAAGGTTTAGAGCTCTTCAATGCCACTTGCAGACGTGTTGCTCCGAGATGAAGTGATGCGTGTATTCTGTTTTATGGAGTGTTTGTTATTAATATTACAATTTATTAATCAACCGTATAATCACAAAACAGAAAAACGAAATCATTAAAGCAGAATATTTCTAGCAATAGAAATGCTTAGACAATTTTATTGGATATGATCCACTTATTATAGCAGACCTGTCACAAAATAGGCCAACAGATATCACGTTCTACGACATCCAAGTATGGGAACAAAACCTAATGAAAATTAACTACGTTCTCGTCACACTCTCGCTTGGCGATAAGTGAGAAAGAAAATTTGTTAAATTAAACACTTGTTATACACTAAATCTATTACAACGTTCCAGTTTAGAATGGGATACAGTTATTGCGTACCTAAAGTACTTTGCTATGCCGGATGAGATAAGTGACACACATCTGTCCTGTTTAGTTGTTGCCCTCCAACTCTCTCCTAACGGTTTCTCACGCATCTCTTCGGTGGGGAGATTTCAAACCACCAATCAGGATACAACGAATAGCAGCTTCCTTCTAAAAGTAACTGCTCCTTTCTCGAATCTTCCTTGATGCTGCTAATCGTCGTTTCAAAATGGCGAACGACTTTCCCGAACAATGCTAAGTCAACAAATCCACAACAAATGGAATAATGTGCATGTAAAATAGCAAATGTTAGTACATTAAGTGGAATATATTGTTGTTAATTACTGATTTAAAGTGTTTCATTAATATTCTTCGAAAGAAAAAAAAATGGGATGATAGTGTAAAAACCCATCAACTCTGAGAAGAATATAGAGAACTATAAAACAAGAGAGTTCAATGAATGGTGTTTAATGCTCGTTTTTGCTACAGAGACACCACAGGCGATGGACACTCATGATGCATGAGATGAAATGATATATTGGGAAAGGATTTATTTATAAGGAACAGAATCGTTCCAGGCCTAAGTTTAGGATACCTCCCCGGCATTTGCCATTTATGATGACTGAGGAAAACCTCAGTCAGGGAGGACGATCCTGGCGATATTCGAACCCAGACCTTCCACTCATGAGTCCGCGCCTTAACGGCCACCCGTGGCAGTCACAAGAGAGATCATGAAACTAAAGACGACATATACAACTCAAAATAAATCCAAATCTAAAAACATTTCAGATTTTCATAGATTTATAATTATTTGTAAAAGAACTATCTACGAGCTCTAAATTTTGCAGTGAAACGCTGACCAAGTGACAGAAGAAATCAAGCAGTACATCTTAAAATATTCTCAACAGTTACAGTGACTGAAATAGGTCATTAGATTTATTGTGCTATTATTAATATCAATATTTTATGAATGCTACCTCAGCGCATATTCTGTGGGGTAAGAAGGCTATAAATAACTTCAAGACGGCCTGGTCTCTTGATCCAGAACATCAGTTCCACTTTCATGAAGCTCCATTGGCCAGTAAAAACCGGAAATTTCGGGGATAAGAAAAGAAATTGCGTTCCTCATGATTAATGTGAACAACTGTGCCTTGCCATATTGTCGAAGAATGGAGAGCTTGTTATATACCAAGAAACAAAAGAGAAGCTGTCTCCAGATTGTAAAAATGGTGTGTGAGCGTTTCATTTATGTATTTCACATTCTTTGACTATGAGTGAATCCTGTGATGTACTAGATATTATCAACATGCTGCATAACTGTTTCAGTTGTTCCTGTTATCCCCACGCAGGGCACCACATTATCTGAATTTGCATAGTTTGCCCAGGAGTAATATATAAAGCATATAACAGAAAGGTTAGAAACCTATTAATTACATAGCTGGAGAAAAACCTTTACATCTAAACTATCAGTCAAATCTGAGAGAGGTGACATCCCTATTAAAAATATAAATGTGCAAAACGATAATACATTTAATAAATAATTTGCCAACATAATACTGCAAGTAGCAAACGCAACAATATTTTACAAAATAAAATAATGATAATACTTCTGTATTGTACTATAAATATCTCTTCTTATCACAATATCTCACCGTCTGCTCGATGTGGAATGAATCAGAGTTGCCTTTGATATTGGTGATATGCTGGTTGTGCGACCATGATTAAATTTAAAATGAAAATGGACAAATCTATACAAGACCAGATATACTCAGAATCTGAAGATGAACATGTAGTTAGAAATAAACTGGAAAATTGTTCAATTAATAAAACGAAAAATGCTTTAAAATTAAATAGAAAATCTCTGAGACTCTTGTAAAGAGTGCACGGCCCAAAACACCCCAAGCACAGGTAGAAAAAGAAGGGTGGGGGCGGGTAAGAAATTTCACAGAGTGGTAATTTCATATTGGCTTATTTTGCCAAGTAATATGTATTCCCAAAACGAACATGCATCAAGAATTTAATGGAAATTAGTGAATTTTCATACAATATGACAACGTTGATGTACTTGTTCTTGCACTTGAATTCAGATTCAAAATATTAATTAACTGAAGCTGTATCTTGGAAAATGAAAATATCCTCGATTAGGGACATGAAAGTTTACACAGCCTTAACAAATTGCGTTCATGCCGTTACTGTGTGAATGTTCTGGAAAATAAGTCATCCTCAACTTAAAAGGATACTCTAAACAAATTTAGTTACAGTTAGGAGCTACAGAGGAATAAGTGGTCAATCGTTAGCCTGAGATAATATTTGTCCAATGATTTTTGAGGTGTAGAGTCATTTAACAAGCCGTAAATCTACGACTTGGAACTTATGGCTTAAACTTACGGAGAACTGGTACTAGAGATGTGTATTATTCTAGAAATAATATTTATTTTATTATAATATTTTTTCTATTTTGCCTGGCAGAGTTAAGGCCTGGAGGTCTTTGCATTTAACCAGGTAAAAATGTCAAATACATAAAATAAATTAATATAGATGTATAGGTACATAGGTGAGAAACAAGATGATATACAGGATGTTAATGGACAAAACAGAAAAAGTTTTACTGTATATAGAGGAAGGAGTCTTAGACAGGTAGTTTGAGGTAAGAACCTGGAGCAAGAGCCCTAAAATGACGAAGCTATAAGTTATTTAAGTAATTGCAGTTTTGTGCTCAGAAATTCATATAAAAGCTAAATAGCTTTAAATTTTTGAAACTTCCTTAATATTCCAAATAAACCGAGTTTTAATACTCGATTAAAAGCGTTACCACGATTTAGAGTAAAACTAATCTGCAATTTTTCAGGTTAAACTTTATTTTCCACTGCTGTGATTAACACTGTATTTGTGTGCTAATAGGAACTCGGTTGTTAAAAACAACGCCGCGATTCTACTTTTTCCCTAATGTCTGTGTTCTGTTTCGTGTAACAGTTTTTGTTTTGTAAGCTAAAGAATAGGACAAAATAATTCATCAAATAAATCAAAATTGATTAAATGGAGAATGGACATTGTTTACCTGAACTTGCCGAGCACTTGCTTCGTGGGTAAGTAAGAGTTGGTAAGATTTACGAAGAGAGTTTCCTTAATAGAAGCCATCCGCATCATTCCACATTTACATCTGTTGACAGGCGTTTGATATGCTTTAAGGTGAATAAATTCAGTTTGAAACCTTGACCCTGGGTTACCTATTTTAAATTGCTTATCTAAGATCTCTCTATATAGGATGCAAATATTTTGGTGTTGTTTACTAACAATTTGTTTATATAAAAAGGATAAGAGATATAACAAAGAATAACACTAAGCAACTTATGAATAATGGGAATATAGAGCAAGAAAAGCATATGTCAATACAAATATAATCATAGTATACAGAATAATGATAAAACAAATACAAAATAAACTATGAAATAGCATTAAGTATTACGGGAAATGACAGATAGATGGCACAGTTAGCATTCGATAGCATTTAAAGCATGAATATGAAATAATAATTTACACGAACAAAATTAAACTTAGGCTACTAGTTCTTTTATTAAATAAATTTCAAATATAATAAGATTTTTGTAAAGTAGTCAGTCAGACTTAAGACTATTCCTGATATCTTGTGACAATACATTCCAAGATCAAATCGTGATACTGAGAGAGAAGCTGGTAAAAGCGATATCTGATGTGTTGTGATCATGTGTTGCTATTAAGTTGTCAAGTGAGAAACAACGTACTTGGATTCGAAGTTTTTGATGCTTTGATTATAGAAAGCAGAGAGTGTGGAGTAATCGCCTTTACTTTAAACGAAGCCAGAAAAGTTGCTAGAATACTCAATGACGTCGGATTTAAGTGAACATGTGTTTTATGAGTAGGCTGAAGTTTTTGCACTTACATCGCTGTATAAAAGCAATAATTAAAGTGTCTGATTTACATTTCTTTGGTTTCGTAGGAAAAAAATTGTGTATTTTTAAAAGAATACAGGCCTAAGAAGAGGTTTGTCTGATTTAGGAATTACATTCAATATTGCAGTCAAAGCAGATACCAAGTTTACTAAAAATAATGGTTTTATTGTCGAGGATCGATTGGAGCGCAATCTTATTTACGGCCAAACAAAACCGTTTTTATTTTATCTGAATACAGGTTTATGTCAAGTTTTCTTGCCCTGTTATTTGATTCTCGTTTCTTGAATGATTTTTAACGCCCGTTTTTACAGCTGAGGGACCACAGGCGGGGATACTAATGATACATGAAATGAAATTAAATATTGGGAAAGGATTTGTTAAGGAAGATAACGTTCGAGGTATAAGTTTAAGGTACCTTTCTGGCATTTTCCATGTATGAAAACTGATGAAAACATGGAAAAAATCTCGGTCAGGGAGGACGGTCCATGTGGAATTTGAACCCCAGACCTGCCGCTGATGGGTCTGCGTCTTAACGACCTCGGCCACCCATGGTGGTAATTATTTGATTCGAAGCCTTGGTAAGTTAAATAGTCATTGATCATGCAGGGCGAGAGGATATGTACATTTGAAGGTATTCTGCATACAAGTGATACTGACATTGTTTGAGAACGGTATAAATATAAAATATAGAAATGTTTTAGTGCGGAGAAACTTAAAGATAATTTCCTTATCAACTGCGCTTGTTAGATGTTTAGCTTCCATGAATGTGCATCTCTAGTTGAAGTCACCAATCGGCAAATAAGAAAGTTACCAAAGTATATCATAGACATCATTCTTGTCCCTTGATTGAGATCACCTTTGAAGAAACCAATTTGTGTAACTCTATTTCCTGAATTGCTAAGATTATGAACTTTTCTGTAAAAATATGGAACGACATACTCTAAATTCATGCCCTGCCATCTTATCATTTACTTGACTTCCGTGAAAAATATCATTCCGGACATTTATTGGATAAAACTGCACCCAGTTTAAGGAACCAGGAGTTGACAGAAGAGATACAGCGATTTTCCCATTTCCTAGGCAAGAAGGCGGAACAAAGGCGCTGGATATAACACTATACAAGCGCAGCGAGCTTGACAGTCTCGAGTGCACATTTCAATTTACTTCCCTGCGAGAAGTGTCACGAACTCCTGCGATAAGAGCAGCATTGCATGCTGTAAGAGTGCATCTGCTGGACCGTGATGCTGTGGTCGCTGAGCAACGTATTGGTCGCACATACACTTCCGAGCCATGTTTCTTGTTCGTGAATCCAAAATACACTTCAGAGCCTGTTTGCTATGTACCTATGATGTAGTTGAGAGTAACTAAGTTTTCGTTTGTGTGATGCAGTTTTCTATGCATCATTGTACCCAGATATATTGATTGCATAGTTTCCATTACACTCCAGATGATGGCTTTAACAGACGTATGATAAATATTTCCGAAGAAAATTACCTTTTATCTGTATGAGAGCCAGTTATGCATTTAGCCTTTATAATCTCTTGCTACATTTAAAAGTGTCTATTGTTGTTTGTTCACTGGACATTAAAACGGAGAATGCGCAGGAATTTGTCCTGTCAACAACTCTTTTTGTTTTAAAGTGTTATTTGTTTTTTATAAACTGGAGATTATTAAAATTACCTAACCATAACAATGTTCTATATTTTTTTTATAAAATATTGGTTCAATTTGAGCTTGAGAAGAGTATAGAGTTTGTCTTGTTCATCATCTGTTCTGTTTTAAGAAAATTACCACTACATTCTTCCAGAAGTTACATGACTAGAAGTTTCACCTTGTCTAGCCAATGAATTTTTGACACGCTTTCTTCAGCTGTTTAACAGCTAATAATTTCAGCAATTGCCACATAATGAATTAGCGTTATTGCTAGCAAACCTAATTTACACAATGTTTCAAATCAATAACAGGAATAGTTTATTTCGCTTTATAATTGTCTTTCCAGCTTTCATCTAAATAGGAAACATTTCCCAGCACTATGCCTTTACTTTGCACATCTTCGAGTATAAAGGTTCAGTTTTGCATTCGCTGTATAGAATGTAGAAAAGGCATTTGGTAGATAAATAATGATTAACATTTATATAGAATGTTTTGAAGATAAATATAGCAAAATATTGAACTATTTGTCTATTATAGGAAACTTGAGTTGACTATGGCTGCAAAATCTCTTTCTTTTCTTTTCAAAACCAAAGTAAATAAAATATTCATCCTTTTACAATTTTACAATTATCTTCAATAAAATTACTTACCTTTCTTCTTTCTTTCGTTCTATGAAGCGGATGAATAAAATGTTTAATAACGTTTAATATATTGTTACAATAATTTAACCTAAAGATTAAGTAGCATTCCGATACCTGATACGGACATTGAGGTTGTATAGCTTATAATAAAATACAAAACAATAATTAATTAGAATTATTTTGTTCTGGTAACACTATGACTGGCATTTTCCAAGCTCTGAAACAAACTGAGTCGCTTATTTATCTTTGGACTAGTGTGGTAGTAGAGCCTACTCTGATGACAGCTGTCGAGTTTTTTCTGCCTTTGAAGAACACGAGTTGTTCAAAATATAGCGGAAACTGTGCAACTATTTAAGTGTTTTATAATTTCTGCTTCTTTAGTTCTTGTTGTGTATATACTACTCGAAACAAGAATTCTAGAAATATCTAAAATAGGTGATAGGATGATAAAAGGAAATATGTTAAAAGTGCGTATAAAACTGGTTGGAAATAGCCAGATATTCAATAGAATGGAAGAGAAAAAGCCAAAATATTAAATTAATGAAATAGTAGTGTGCACTAAAGAAAGAGAGGAAAATTGTGAGTATTAAAAGGACCAAAGGTCATTTTAAAGGAAAGGAAATTAGACGAACTTGAAGAAAATATATTCTCACTTCTGGTCTGATAGCATTTGAATATCTTCAATAAAGTTATTCAGAAAACGAGTGAAAGCTTTTTTTCTTCTGCAGAACTTATAAAAATGCATGTATTTTAAATTTATTATCTCCTACACAATACAAATCAATAATTGCTTCTGTACAACTTTTCACGGTAGATTTTAGCTCGTTGAAGAGAAACTCAAATAGAGGTCATACATTTGTGTTTCCTGCCTTTTCTGTTATAACGTGAAGCCTTTACATACAGAAAACTTGATGCAAACTCTACATATTTACCCAGATGTTTGTAAACTCTTTTAGAGCGTCGTCGGTATAAGCCAGTCAACGGCAATGAAGCAGTGATCGGGTATCTCTCAGATATTTACATGGGAGCTTTGCTGCCCAAGGGGATGCGGAATCTGGGCCGCTTCTATGTATGCAGGATGACTTTTCAATCCCTGATCCCCAGTGTCCCGCACTTCCGTCTCACTTCAGCATCCTCTCTCAGATAAGAAAATGAAGTGTCAGGGTCATCTCCCCTCTTTGCCTTTATTTCTATTTCCATTCAGGTCCCTAGCCCCATGAAAACGCCATTTTTCTCTTTCTTCTGGGTGTCACGGTGTTTGACCGAGCGAGATAATCGATAGTTCACACTGGTGCTGGATTCTCATTATTCCGCCCTTCGACTTGATAGCTGCAAGTTTACACATCACCTGACAGCGCTGCAGCGTTCCGGTTTCAAATGAACCTCTGCAATTCAGAAGAGCCGTGCCTTTATTTGGAGGTTTGAGTTAGACATCTCCGCAACTACAGTTGTTCAGAATGCAACCCATCAATGGTAAATGTTTATAGACAGCATGTTGCGAAAAAGTTTTGTTACTGGAAAAGAATCATTGTACGATATTTATAAAGACGCTGTTGTCCATCGAAGCGTTGCAGGTCTTTGGATAAAGACGTGCAATAAACCTGGAAGAACTTACTGCACACTAAACCCACCTGTCTGTGGTAGTTAGTAAGGAACAAGACACGCCCTACAACCCAAATTTAGCACCTTTGGGTTTGGATACTAACCGCGAGAACGTTAAGTTCGGCGATTCTGCCGTCAACGCATGAGAGCGGAATGTGTTGTCAGGGTAAGGAGCAAGCAGTAACTGACATGTCATTCAATGCCGAAGTAAAGCTATGATATATATACATAAAGGTCCTACCACATTTATAATATAAATTATTTAATATATCTCAACAAAACTCTCCCCCGTCTATGTCAACACAAAGAGAAATATTGTTTGTGTATACGTCATAAGATCTAATGCATGTTTCCACAATAAATAAATGATTTATTACAAATCATGGTAGGAGTATTGGAGTTAATTAGGCATCTGGTTACTTTAAAGACGCCTTTTGTACATTGTCCGCAGTAAGGGGCACCTCCGGGAGGAAGGGGTGAAATCAAGGAAACACCTGCCGGATCCGTTGGCACCGAAGCATGGACATAGGCCCAGTCCCCAAGGATTCCTTAGATGAAAAGCCCAGTTCGGGTAAACCGTTAGGAGTCAGGACGTATCGCTCGAGCCGTCCCGAAGGGGGCCCTGAAGCAGAACCAGCCCAACACCAGAACAAAAAAAACTTCTCCAAGCACAAATGCACCATCGAATCATCCTACCTCGCTTGGCGTTTTCTATCCTGCAATCTAAAACCGCAACTATGCAATGAAACGATACGAAAACGGGAGAGCGGAAAATTCGTGTTAAGTAAATATCCATCTTAATATTCGCATAAGTGACCAGGGGAAACCACGAACAATCTCAACTTCAGAATGATCGGCTCAAGCGATTTGAATCCTGGAAATCCCAAAAGCAAATTCGCCTGAGTCACCCCCTCGGCTTGCCTCGTAAATCCAAGATCGCGGTTTCAATCCCTGCCAAGGTCGATGGATTTTTTCGGACGTAAAAATCCTAAATATGACTTCTTTCGGAAGGGAAGTAAAGCCGTGGGTCCCGTGTCGTACATTTACCGCACGTAAAAGAACCTCAAGCCTGAAAGAAGAGGCCTCTGAGCAAAATTTGTCGGCCGTTTAACATCCTAATTGGTTGGGACGCTGATAACCTGAGATGTTAAAAATGTTAAAGATGTTAAACATATAACAAATAAACAGCAATTCCTCGGCTTATTAAGAACATTAAGTATATTTAAGTTTCGGGCCGGTAGAATGTGGCTGTTTATAGGGAGAAATCAGTTGTCAAGGCTATGTAATACACGTGCAGGCAGCAGCTTGTAGCGGATGACTTAGTCAACTAATTGTTGTACGTTTATGTACTTTCTATGCTTTCATTGCTTGTAAATTGTATGCTATTTGTTTGTTATTTATACCACTACATAAATAGAGTCTGGAACAACGGACTTTTATGTACAGTCAAATTATCTGAGTACGTACCGCTTACTGGAGAAGTGTAGCTGCCGAAACCGGAAAAATGGGAGATAGAGTCTCCGCAAATACGTTAATACTTTTATTAGTTTTTATATTTGTACTGAAAGCATAAAATCTAATGTGTTTATAACAAACAATAGGCATTAACTTGTATTATAAGAGATATTGAAATGATGTCCCTCAAAGCCTTCCTCAAACTAACTACAAGCTGTTACCTGCACATGCATTATACGTATTGACGACTGGTTTCTCCCAGTATGCAGGTGCACTCTGACGGTCCGTAACTCAAGTAATCTCACGGTATAATTAAACGTTAAAAAACGAAACTTGTCGAGGTGGTTGGCTTTACAGAGAATATTACTCAGCTCCTCAGATGACATCAGGTTCCGTTTTCGGACTCGCTGCTTATTGCGCCAAATCGATCTCTAATTGTTCCTTTGACTGACCCGCGTTTCGGAAAACTCTTAGAAAACCGATTAGCTGAATTGGTCATATATTCTTATTATCCTTTGATGGTGATTTACATGGGGCATGGGGCCTGGGTTTATTTTCTGAAGAGCTCTGGAATTTGTGGCGGAAAAAGCAGCATCGGGCCATTATCCCTCGAGTATCTCTTCTTCATCTTCTGTCACTCATCGGCCAATTGCATTTCCATTTCCTTAATGTCTCTCCAATTGACCGGTGAAGTGAAAAATAAGCCATTTAAAATTATCGCCGATACTGTACACTGCAAGTGTTGTATAATACCAACAAGAAGAGCAATGCATTATGGTTAATATTTCAACCTTATAATCGAGGCAGTACATGGGTATTTGTAACTTAAACTGTTTTAAGATGCTAATATCATTGCGAGCCTAGATTTAGCTCACAACTACTTTACACACATATTATATTTTTGTTAAAGATTAAAAGATTTCTTATGTTTAATGACAAAAGAAGATAGTTGGATGTCCTTATACTATTTATCATAAGGGAAAAAGTCAGCAATTCAACTACCGAACACTTAAAAAGTTGCATAAAGTTATATTTTAAGCAATGTAACTATTTTGGCTAAGGCACACCTTTAGAGAGTAACAATTTATTAACTGGAAATTAATCATTAAGAAGTGTGACGTAAAGATTAATCAGGATGAGAATAAATTACTTAGCATTCTCTTGACTGGCATGAGTAAACCTGTGAAAAATATACGTACATAGGGACTATTTGATCTCAGGACCTTGGCAGAAAGCACTCTGGCACTTCACTTAAACGATGATAGTGATAATGTGTTTTACGGCTTCCTTCAGTTATTTCCACTTCCTCTGCCTTTCTTTAAAGATTATCCCCTCGCTATTTGAGTTGGTTTTCTCTCTCAGCTGGGCTTTCTGATTGTAATTCTCTGCTGGTTTTCTTGGTCTGCGAAAGTCTTTAGTCTGATCCTAATTAGATTACATGCCACGCGCTGGAAACTTTGTGTCTTGTGGATCCCTCCGAAGCTGAAGAACTCGGCTTAGCGCACCCCGCAGTATCCGTGTGTCAGTCTCTAAGGATTAGCGGTAGCGTATGTCCTTACAGAACTTCCGAGGATGCTGCTCGTGTTGCAACTGAGCGAAACACTGACTGACAGCGTTCTTTCTCGGAACTTTTTTTATAAATGATGTGCCAAGGGAAAAACTTCGATAATGCATTGAAACGTATAAAATAAACATCGCAAAGAAAAATACATATACATAATAGACAAAAAAGAGGGATCGTGAATGTAGAAGGATAAATTCATCACCTGAAGTCTGTATAATACTTTGTTGTTACTTTACTGCAGAATGCGCTTCATTATTGCAGTCTAAACAGCTTATAGTGTATTCCTGTAAATTTATGATCAATAGTCATCAATGGAAAACAGTTTCGCAACATTTCACAAGAATTTTAAAATTATACAGGCACTAACCACGTAAAGCAATTTCACTATTATAAACAATGCATTCCAGTTAACCATCTGCTAGCTACGTACGCATCGATCGACACAGAGAAGCAAATTCCGGTCTTTAGCAGATGGCTAAATGGGATGCAGTGTATATCTATTCTGCTGTAGATTTTATACTTAAGATTTTTTCTAACAGTGGCGGCTCGTTGCCCCTATAGAAAGGTGGGCCAGGGGAAAATTACATGACATCCACATGGCGTGGGTGAAAGTCCCTTATCAAGACTTATACTCTTGCCCGATATTCTCTCATAAGTGCAGCACCATCGTAAATTGTGTTATAAACTTCTGGTTTATATGAAACTCTTCTAATGCACTGTTAAAGTACGTCTTAAGCCTTCTGCAGTGAATTCATAAACAGCAACACTGTGAAAGTCAAATCTCCTCTGACAAACAATGAAGAAGGCATGCAATTTCAAACAAAATGCGAAAATATTCCCTAGTAAGGCATGGAGTCAGTAACCCTTTAACATAACTGGTTCCTAATAAAAAGAGAGAATACCGAGCCCTGGCCATAGGCCGTCTTTCTGCTGTCCCAAGAGAACGCAGAATAAGTAGGAGAAAGGCTAACCCATCTTGGAGGAAGACACATATAAGATCTTTTAAATCTTTGCTGGCTATAAGTTTAAAAACTAAAAATTTCCGGGCTGGTCATGAGTTTTCCTCGTTAACGGAGGACCCGCATGCTACCGCTATTGCAATGAAGAATAAATCCGTGTAAGATACAATTAAGAATCATTATACATCGCGATTTTCATGATTTTTTTTATTTTGTTTTAAGAGAAAAAAAGCAAATATATGTTTAAAATATTTTAAACAATTATGACATTTTCTTTCTTTTCTTTCTAACCTGTTCCGTTAGGTTAAGTTACGTTAGCTGCTCTATGAATAAATTCAAAGTGTATTGATTATAGAATGTAACTCTTGTACAAGATGCGCCTGCCTACAGAGATCAACACATCCTAGTGTCCATGAACACACACAGTTCCACCAACGCAAGTGACCGGGGTCGTTAAAACATGGATTCAGGAGCGGAAGATCAGGAATTCGATTCTCACCAGGACTGTCTTTGTTGACTGAACTCAGAAGAATTACGTGAAAAAGAAAAGCGTATTTCAGTATTGAATTTAGTATGCCAAAATTAGTTTAAATCCCCATGCACATTTGGAACAGCAGGAAAAAAGTTTTCTCAGGCCAGTGATATTTTGAGGAATATGAACGATAATTATAAAACTGTTTAGATTTGGTCTGCATAATATTTGGTTTTAATAGCTTCCGTGATTCTTGGTGTAATTTATGTACAAAATGTACAAAATTTAGTAACTCAGCTGGGTTAAATTGCACACCAGAGGCTTCTATTTTCGGTTTTTCAGTGTATTTACCTGCAATTTTTTATTCCAAGGTATGGCAATACAATGGCGAGTCTGTTATTTTAGCAAAAAGCTTGTAGGAACGACTATAATTTTCTATATTAACTTTTGAACGAAATAATGTTCTATATTGACACTCCCTTTAGAACGCACGTTAGAGGTCAATTATAACAAATATTACAAGAATATCTACTTTTCGTATGGGATAAACTACTTTAATTAAATCCACTTTATAAAATAATACAATATTCTTCAGTAATTATTTTCTGCTTCAAATGCTGTTTACGTCAGTTTATTTCTTAGACAGAGTCGACTATAGCTAACAATAGTGTAGTGTACGCAAGTTAAGGGAAATTGCACCCTTCGCGAAAGGAATAACATTTTCCACCTAACTACTTTACAAACAGACGGAGGTTCCGAGATGCAGTGACAGAAATTTCAAGCGAAATTTAGTTTGTAGAATAACCGGCAGAGGGAGATTTGAACGCCGGTACAGTTTCATATCGCCAGTGCTGCCTACGTGACGCAGTAAATTTCCCACCGAAACGCAAAGCCAAGAGAAAAGTCTCTCACTCACTCCCACTTAGCTCTTTTCTCGTTCCTTCCTCTACCCCCTCTACTTCCCTCTTTATCTCACTTCCTCTGCACCCCAGTACATGTTTCATCCACCTGCTACCGGGTGGTCAGAGGAGATTTAGAAAAATTTGCTTTTTACATTTGCTGTTCGTTTTTAAAATTTTTGTAAAATATTAATTAAACCGCCTCGTTGGTTTAGTAGTCAGAGCTGTTGGCTGCTGTCCAGGAGATCCTTGGTCGATTCCTAGCACGTGCTTATATTCTCTGAAAGGGGTCCACCCAACCTGTTAAGGGCACTTAAGGAAGATGGTTTCCTTTGATCTAGAATGTTGCTTGATGGCAACCGGCTAGTATCGGTGTGCTGATCACATGTCCTTCTGCAATACTGCCCTCTGACTATGATATCGCAAGACGGAGGAAGCAGCCGACGCTGCGGTCGGCCCAAGGTCCGCGAGGGCTACCGGGCCAAGAGAAAAGAAGAAAAGATGTAAATATTAAATTATATATGAATAACCTAAGACTAAAATGTGTTGTTCTCTTTATCCCATAATTTACAAATATTTGAAATATTGTATTTGCAAAGAAATTCCAAACAAGAAAGAAAAAAGAAAAGAAATCTGATTAAAGTAGCGCTTTTAAAGTACAAATAAACTCTACTAGGAAATGTACATTCCTTTTCTAAATAAGTTTCTAAAAACCACAAAGTTCTTGTAATCAAGTTTATTCAGAAAGAAAAATAGCATTGTTACCTACTGGTTTTGCAATTAGTCAACAATGCTCCCCGATTTTGCTCAAGACCACTTCAGCGATTTAAAAACATATAAAATATGAATTTCCACGTAAACTCTTTTTTGTGTTTACTGCTTGTTCAATTTTAGAAAGTAGTGTTAACTTCGCTCCAATTTATAAATTTAGCATCCTAAATATTTCAATATTATAGTAAAAAGTGAGGTCATTAACTTCAAATAATCCAATAAAATCGTTAAAATAATCACAAGACAAATGCAAGGGAGGGAGAGAGAGAGAGAGAGAGAGAGAGATGAAAATTTTAAAAATAACTTATAAATTATATCAGCAATCTTTTAACCGCAAATTTAATTCTATTTATACTTTTAAATCCTTTTCATAAACTTTAGATGTTTTCTTTTCCCAAGAACTAAATATCAGCATCATTTCCTGATCTAATTTAACCATAGTTCCTTTCTAGTTCCTTTGTTTTTGGAGTTCATGTTTTAAATCTTTAAAATAATACTATTTTTGTAAGTATAATTTTGGTAAAAGTGAAGGTCCAAGAATGCTATAGAGAGGTGCAATACTGGACGCCCTGTAGCACAGCAGTAACGTTACCATACCACCTTTAAAACGTGGCTAACCCATTCCTTTACGCTTTATCTCTTTCTACGATCATTTCTAATATTTATGTTGTAAGTCCGCCCAAGCAAAAACGAACAGAAAATTAGATTCTGGAGAGAATTATGAAACAATATAACAAGAGGTAGTAACTGGGGTAGGCCACCCCCTAGCAAGCTAGCGAGATATACTAAAATTATGTATTCATTTAAATGGCTCCTTGCAGATAGATACAGATCGCGGGAGACCATTAAAACGAGCAGGGAAGGGTGGGGCGAGGAGACGAGCAAGATCAAGAGGCACGTCCTCCTGGTCCATAGGATAAGGGAGTCTACTGCAGCGTCTGGGATTTCTGTCGTAGACCTGCTACTGTCTGTTCTGTGTTATACATTCCTTCATGTATTGTGGCATCGGCCTCACAGTCCATGGGCTTAAGAATAGCTCCTGAATCGTTAAAGCCAATGGACTTAGTTAAAAATAACCCGCAGAGATTATTTTGAAGAAGAGTGCGTGGTAGATTAAGTTAAGTGTGCTTTATTATTCTAATAATAATTACAATTTTTCGGAAATGTTTCTTAGGTGTAATGCATATAAATCCTTGGATCTGTGGGTCAATAGACTGACATACGGACACTAAACTGCGAAGGCAGTTTAAAACATTTGGAAATGAAAGTTTTGCAAATCTACAGTGGGTGCCAAAATAGTATTCACACTTCAAGCAAAGAAAAAAATGTGTTAACATAACAAAATTGAATTCACATAAACATAAAATGATGAAAACTATTCATCTTAGACTTTTACAGTTACAAAGGTTACAACAGTTGCTGAAAATGTCCACCATAGGCATCGATACACTTCTGAGTAAACAACTTTCCCTTACGAAGGCCTCATCCTTGCACCATGTTCCGAAGCCACTCACAGTACTGCGTTTTCCAATGCGTCAGAGTCATCTTCATTTAATGATGCAAAAGTCTTGGTATGAAAACTTTCAACTTTGCTGTTTTAATAATACGACGTATCTGGTTCTGCTAATCCCAGTCTCACGTGCACATTGCTTTGTAGATTTCTGCGGTGAGTGCTCAAAACGTTCAAAAACCATAGCCGAGGACGCGAGGCTTGTTGCTGTGCGAGGTCTCCCAGATCTGCTGTTGTGAACATCGCATACGGTACCAAGGGTCTCAAATTTGTCTCGTATGCGTGCATTGGGATAATGCAGGCAGAGTCGAAGTAACGTCTTTCTGGCTGCGAAACGTTGTAGAGAGCAGCGAACCTCGAACGTTCTTGAATCAACGCTAAACGTCACTGTTAGGTTAAGTAATTTTTCATGGCCGATGGAGTGTTGGAGGAATGATTACGATCTCTTAATGACCCTACTCTAGGACGCACTTGGCCTCGCTAAGGGGATTTCCCTCAAGGTGTGATCCACGTTTTAGTATGCACAGCTGGCACGGCGCTCGGCGTCAAACCACATCAAAAAGATCTTTGCAAGGGAAAGACGATGTCAACCCTCCATCCCCTTCCTACCTCCCGTTTTTTTATCCTTAGCGTTTCCTTTCCTTGCCTTTCGAGGAAACAAGGTTATGTTCTTGTAGGACAGGCACTCTGAAAACTCTGTGAAGAAATAAGTATGTACCTGTACTGCATACTTTACATGCACTGGCGTCTGTCAATTCCTTAGTAGACTTTTCTGCGCGTTACAGAATCGTATTGGGTGCAACAATGGCACACAGAGAAACTAAAGAACAACTTTGGTCTGTAGCTGCACACAGTTTCGTCTCGTCAGCGTGTTTTAAGTCTTCGAGACTTCTATTCAGCTGAATAATATGGTAATGGTTTTTATTTTTCCTCTTGTGTTTGAATGGACACAAAATTCATTCAATGCTTTCTTTAGCACAGTGGAATCTGTTGTTCATGTAGCCTGTTTTATATTACATATTAGAAATTATTCTCTTATAATAAATATAAAAATATCCCTGATATATTTTAGAAGTATTTACAAGCTATATACATTTATACATGATTATAAATACATTAAACAGATGCTCAATTTAGTAGAAGCCACTCAATAACGTGTAACATCTTGCTTGTTTTTGCAAAGTTCAATATTTGCAACAATCTGGATTAGACGCAAACATGAGTCGTTTTCAGTAACGACTCTATTTTGGTAATTTGTTTCAAACAAGGATGATGAAAAACTATTTTTTGCATTATCTATAAACTCCAGGAATAAATTATTCATTTAGTAGATTAGCTCACCGATTTTAACCCAAGTCATAAGATATTTCTTAGTCAAAGGAATGCTACACATTTCCACAGTTAAAAACACATGGAAAATTTGACAATGAAATGTTATAAAATGATAAAACCCAATTTCGGAATGCCGGAGATTAAAAGGTAACAACTGCTGAATAGTAATTGATAGGAGAAAAGAGAACACTAGAGAAGACAGGAAAAGGAAAAACTGAAAAAATCTGAGGACAGCAACATGAACGAAAACCAAACAAAACTCATTTCTCGAATCGGAATTTCTGCGTACTAAAAACGGAATGAAGTCATGTTGATATTGGACTATAAAGAACAGATAGGGATGTACAATAGGTCACGAACTACAAACCATCCTCTCCTCTTAAGTGTATCACTCATCAATTCTTGTCTACTGCCTGATGGTGGCTCGTAATCTTGTTTGAGTGTACCTAACTTGATGTTAAGTGCTTAAGAATTCCAATGCCTTTTCATAATACATGAATATGAATGATCTTACCTTCGATGAAGAGTTTGCTAAATAAGTGATAATACAATAAATACTACAATAAAATTAACGTGGAAAATGCTGTACAGCTATTTAACAACATGAGTTTTAAAATAAACTTATAAGATTATATATAGTTGGATGCCGTGAATAAAAGTACAGAGGTAGTTAATCAAATTAAGTAAGTAACCAACAGAGATATTAAATAAATATGACATTTCTCTACAGGTAGGATTCAGTATGCAAAATCCTAAGTTTTAAAAATAAACATCTCGTTTCATTTATGATAATTTATATTGGTAGCAAATATATGTTTAGTTTAATAACTTAATGTTTTATTGGGCAACGATGCAATTAAACTTTATTTTTCTTGTATGAGTAAATCACAAGTTTGCTCCAAATATGTTCGTTATGATCTGTTTACCTTAAAAATTATTTTCTTATTCCTGAGCATTTCGAAAAATCGCGTACCGCCATGGTAGCCCAGGTCGTTAAAGCGCGTACTATCAAGAGGAAGGTCTGGAGTTCGATTCCCGCCAGGACCGTCCTCACTGCCTAAGTTTTTTTCAGGGTTTTTCTTTAGTCCGTATAAATGGCAAATGCCAGTGAGATACCCTAAACTTAGGCCTGGAACGTTTCCTTGCTTTAAAAAAATTCCTTTCCCAATTCATCATTTCTCCTCATGTGTCATCAGAATCCACCTCCTATAATGCCTCAGTAGTAAAAGAGGGCGTTAAACATTATTTAAAAATCGCATTATTAATGAAACGAGCAACAATGCAAAAGTCCAGTCTTAGTATATACGAATGTAATATGTTGCTTTGAGCGGTATAGGATCTTGTTTTGGTAGCATAAGAATTCAGAATTGCATAGTGTAGTTTACTTATTAATGGGAACGAAAACATAAACAAAGTCGTGTGTAGGAATGTAGGCTACATAAAGGCAATATGCACATATGATTGGCGAATACGAAGACGGATTCTGGGTAATGTTCTTTCCACAAAGCAACACGCGCGACAGATGGGACGAAGAGTCAAGAATGTGGTGACGTATGGCTCAGTTATTTGAATTTTACAGCCCCGCGAAGCGACATCAACTGCGCAAAAAGGCAAAGTAGCAATATAAAGAAATGGGGAAGCAGACGCAGAAGAAGATTAGAGGAACAAGTGAGGAACGGATTTTAAATTCCCACACATCTACTTTGCTGAGGAAGGATAGGATGTTCTACTTAAAGCCTACTATCTTGCAGGAATAATACTCGAGTTGGTGAAATCCAAAGTTGGGACCATGGACTTAAAATGTAGGGAGAATTAAATAACACATTAAAATATATATTCCTTTTTAATAGATAGTGACCAAATAATTATTACACGCAAAGAGAATAGATATCTATAGAATTATCTGACGCCAGATTATTGTCTAAGTTAATCAGTAATACATTTGTTCGTGTCTATAACTGGTAGGTGAATATACTAAGGCTATTTATCGGCACCTCAGAAAGTGTAGAAATACGAACTGCACAAGAGGCTTGCCAGCATTGCCTTTGGATCCGTTTCAGCTTATTGTAGTGTCGATAAGCACTCGGAAAGCTTGGGTGTGTGGAATTTCATCAGCGCAGGTCAGTGCAGTTGTAAAGTTTGGTGTTTATCGGTGTGTTGCGTTGTTTCACTCCTGTTCGTGTATTGCAGGCACGGTTTAACAACCTGGTAAGAAATATAGAGCTTTTATTTCTTGTAACGTTATAGCACACGAATCATTCACTCAGGAAAGCTTTTCCTGGGGTTAATTCATCTAAATGATGCACAGTTTATAAAATAGTTCACAATTCAAAATAGGGTTCAATTTGGACAAGAAAATCTATTGGTGTCAAATTTTAATAGAGAAGAAGTTTTATATTGGAGATCCAATAGAACACCTGTCCCGAAAGTATATCTGAAAGATAGTTCAACAAACGGACGTTGTCTATGAGTTAACACAACGCACTATACTTGTTAATGTACGGTTATGGAAGTACAGGGGACCCGCAGGAGTTCTTTTTTTCCAAATTCAGTTCATCTCGTATGAAGGTTCAACCAAGAATAATAAAAAACTTTGACAACATACGTTTATTAATCCTCGTAATTTTAATCTTTCTTAAGTAGTCTCCGCTGAACGCAATGCACCTATCCCAGCGTTTCTGCCAGTCTTCAAAGAATGCTGGTGAAGGCTCTTCAGAATCGCCTCCGAAGCCTTCATTTCAGCTTGTGACGTTGGAAAATGCCTCCAAAAAGGTGTTTATTCAATTTAGGGAAAATTAAAATGTTACATGGGACTAAATCTGGGCTATATGAAGGGTGAGAGACACACTTCACATTGACTTTTGTGAGAATTTCAGTAACAACACTTGCGATATGCGGTCGTGCATTATCATGCTGCAGCATCCAGCTTGTGTGCATGTAATATTACCTTGAAGAATTTTCATAATACCTCTGTAGAAATGTCCAGTTTGAGTTGTGAGTGTACGTCGACATGACAGTAAAGATTTCTTGAATCTTGAAAAATGATCAAAACTTTTCCAGCGGAAGCAATCACATTAGTGTGTTGATGATTTACACGCACAGCTTTGCTGTTTACTCTCAGGATCGAAGTGATGTAGTCAAGTTTCTTCAGCAGTGATTATCTTTGAAACATACCCCGTGTCTTCCTGTTACATCATCTTCAATAGCACGTTCTTTGCTCGGGAGTCAACAGTCTTGGAACCCACAGTCTTGCACAAGCACGTCTCATATGTAACTTTTCACCTACCAACCTGTGGTTGGGACCCAGTGAAATTTTCAGAATTTCTAAAAGTGTCCTTCACGTTATTAACTACCCGCTCTTACAATGACAACAGCGTTGTTAATGTTTTCTGTCGTTAGAGAACAAACTGGAATTCGGGACCCATCTTCCTTTGAAATGAATTGCCTCCCCGCTCTTTAAATAATTTAAACCATCTTCGATCTGTGTGTGCTATACGGAAGAATAAAATCTTCATAGGCACCAGGTGAAATTTTGTTACGTCGAAAGCAGACTTTCTAGGGCAGCATTATGTTTGTCGCGGTCACCTTCATTTTGTTGTAATTGTTTCATTTGCATATCTCTGACAGACGGAAATCGGAAGTGAGTATCACGTGTACATTGCATATTAAGCTATTGTAAGTTTTAGCGTGAAAAATTGTGCATGTAAAAAATTATGATCATCCTTTGTTGAACAGACCTCGCACATGACTGCGTTTTACAGCCTCAGTTAATGTGTTCAATGCCAAACCATGGTTCCAGTTGCATGGTCAAGTTAACACTCTTAAGCTCATTATCTTTGAAAATGTAAGCATTTTTCATACGTTGAAAATTTTATATTGTAAACTTGTTCTACTTATTTGTCTGTTCATCTGACTGAAGTTTGTCTTTTAACCGACCAGGCCCATCCTTGATAGAGGGCTGCTACCCAGTCAAAATGATGACTTGTCTGTACAAGACCATGACTGTAAATTTCATAATATGACTTTTAATTACCAGAAAAAATGTTTAGGCTTATAGTTGTTTCGTTGTGGGTGCCTCACGTTAATTACAGCTAAACTGTTTATTTGTACTTTACACTTTTACGCCATTAATGTTATGGCGACTGACTGTTAGACCGCTCGCCTTCCACTGAAGTGATCATAACGATCATAAGTGAAATTTCTGACGGTTGGTAAAATTTTCTTCCCCATTCATTTCGTTGACATTTCTGTAAGTTTTAGAGGTAAATCATTCACTATGTTTGTATAGCAAACTTCTACGTCAACCTCATCTCCATCATTATCGTAACCCTAATAATACATAATTATTTTTCAGCATGGTGCTCATAGCATGTGGCTTCACTACGGCTCTGGCAGCCAGTGTTTGAAGCTCAAATGTAGACCTAAGTTAGCATAATAATAATAATAATAATAATAATAATAATAATAATAATAATAATAATAATAATAATAATAATAATGTAGCCTCCTTTTAGTTTTAGCAATTCTTTCAATTTCTGTTTGATATGAACGTTATTTACAAGCTTTATTTATATTCAAAAGGTTTATATCCCATAATTTGCCTTTATTTTCCCAGATATCTTGACTTAGTGCCTAATGATGGGTAGAAATTAATATTATGTACTGCAAGGTTCTTATCTGTTAGTGCCAATATTGAAAAGATCTTTTTATTCCGATTATAATTCAACGTCACGTGTTTAAGTCAACTATTGCAATTTTCAATGACGGTTACTAAAGAAATGGTGAAAAATGTATTCTTTAATTTTTGTCATATATGCTTCCTTGCAAATCATGCGGTTATTCTACCCGTTATCATTATTACTAGAGTATTAATCTTACATTGCCTTGGTTTGCAAGACTACAGGTTTGAGTACCGATTTCGAGATAGATATTTGTATATGAGTGTATATAATTTAAAATTAATAGATATCAGATAAACTAATAAGAGAGAAAGTCTATATTAATAACATTTGAAAAAACAACAAATAATTAGTTTATGAATAAAAACTATCTATCAAGGCACCAATTATTACTTGAAAATAGAAATAACTGTTATACAGGAATATTTTCAGTTTAAAGAAATTGTACATTGCAAAGAAACATGGCACTTAACAAATGCTCAAAATTCACAAGCATACCAATAATCACTGTTTGGTAGGCAACCCATTATACTCAGGTGTGCTGAAGTATGCCTGTATAAACGGGTAAGCTTTTATTCCCTTTTCAAGATGCGAAATCATATGGAATTTAATGTTATTAAAATGCATATGTAGTTCTTTTATCCACATTAAACGCCTCCTTGTTAAATGGCAAACTCGAATTCGATTTCCGGTAGGGACAGGTGTTCAGCACTTATTTTTGGAACTAGCTTTGCTTCTCAATTTTCATGTTACTTCCGTAGTGACATACAGCATCATTACTTTATCTAATTCATTTTTATAGACCTTAAAAACCGAAAAAAATAATTTTAATCCAAAATAGAATTTATATTATTTAAAACGATTAGAATAAAACTTTCTATATAGTAACCGACTTGCTCTTTTTATGGTACTATTAAAATTAAATGACTAAGTCACTAGACTTGTGTGCATATTGATACCTCTTTGAAGTTAACTGTTGTTATAAATGAACAATATTTGTTAAATAAGTGTTTTGGTATTTAAAATACATATTCAAATGCTTTGATGATTCGTTATTGCATTATTTTTGTATACCCCAAGGTAGCGTGCTTTAGTGTGCACACAAGAATCCTG
The DNA here is from genome assembly GCA_030762175.1 of Metallyticus violacea. NCBI lineage: Eukaryota > Metazoa > Arthropoda > Insecta > Mantodea > Metallyticidae > Metallyticus > Metallyticus violacea. The sequence goes on from CM060838.1 coordinate 29,304,773, forward strand.
CACAGAATGAAAAGGCTCCGAGAAGTATAAACTTCTCAAGTTTTATATGCGACTTTTGGGAATCTCACCCTCATCGCGACGACCTCCTATTCCCCACTTCATAAACCTACCCTTCGGTTTTTCGCTCCATCATCATCACCATCACCATCATCATCATTGTCGTCATCCTTTTCTAACCCTCCTCCTGATTTTGCATTCTGCCCTGCGTCTTGTCACTCTGCTTGCATTACAAGAAAATAAAACACTGTAAATTACACTTGTGGGTTTTTTTGTTTTTGTTTCTTTTTTTTCTGAAGAAGCAAGAACTTTAAAAAAATCCCTGTCGTTCCCTCGTCCTACCCTTCACCCTCACCCCTTGTCTTGAGGTGAAAAGTTACAAATCGCGTATCTTCTCAAAGCCCCCTTGATCCTTCCAGCGCTATTCAAACTGATTAAATGCTAATGTCTTGACTTGAAGCAACTTTCCTCTAAGACCTGCTACGTAGTACTTGATTCGTTAACTCCGTGGAGCAGGCCATTGAAACTTGGCACCCGTTTGTTTAGTTGGGAAAACTGAGAGAGAAAAATAATGAAGATGATTATGGAGTTCAAACTACAGCAGTGCCTAAATGTTGATAATCTAATGAGGTAGGATTCCTCTCAAACGTATTTATCACAAAGCTCATACTAATTAACATATGTCGTCAACTACCTGATTTACGAATGCTTCGTATATGTTGGCCTCAGCAGATGAAGCTGTGTAATAATGGACAACATCAACAAATGACAAGGAAACCAAATTCTTTCCACTGATACTCACCTGCAAATATAGGGACTGTCATTCGTTTAACTGCCCAGAAGTCAATGATACTTAAGCAGGAATTTTAAGCCCTGTGCCAAGGGTAAAGCATTCTACGAGTGTTAAAGATGGTGTCCAGTGTCTGTGTAATCCCCATATAGAAATCTAGGCATTTTCTTTCAGATTTGAACCAAATGGCTTTCAAATTATATGAACCTGTACACTAACACCCCGACTGCATAAGCAGGGTATTAAATATTTGTAATTATTCCCTTATATTTATTATTATTATTATTATTATTATTATTATTACGCCTCTATTATTTTAATATTGAAAATATTAGCTCGTTGGACACTTTTTCATGAAATAGTGGCAAGTATTTTCAATTGCGTCATAATCGTAACAAAATTTCAGTCAATACGATGCAAAAAAGGCTGTTTGCAGTGATTACAATTTTATCGGAATAAGCTTGTGGAGAATGTAAACCAGCACTAACAATGAATTATTTCCATGAATGAATTTAAAAGCATTCGTACATGCACCAAAGATGAAGCGCACTTCACACGACCTATTAAGGCCACCAAAATATGCCCATGTTGTAGGCATCTCAACGAATATTATTTTACAAATTTCAATGAATTTTAACATAATGAGCAAGGCGCGTGTATCGAAAGTCTCAACAATTGTGAAAGAAAAGATTATATGCTGTTAGTTGAAGGGAGAACTATATAAGTGAAGATTCAAAACTGTGACATATACAATCAATATGTGAGTGAACAACGAAGTGAATTTTAATTTGTTAGTAAAATATTATACACTCATGCTGCTTCAAGTGTCCGTAAATTATTTCACAATATATTGAGGAATATTCAGAGGGCCAATATTGAGTATTAAGGAGATTGCACAGGCCTGGACTTGCTGCACGGAGAAATGTCTCGCTGGAAGAAATAAAAGCATGCTTACAATGATTACTTACTGTTGTTGATAAGGATTGGGTTGTTTCCAAGATGTTAAACATAATATCCAGTTTGTCAGATTCCATTACATGAAAATTACTAATTTTAATTGTTGCACACATGCAGATCTGTTTGGTGGTGATCAGTAATCGCAGGCATTCAGCCTCTGATGTTTTTTATTGAGTTAATTGTTCATTTTTCTTTCCTCTGAAGTTCCACCATTATGGTGTATATTTCTATAATATACTCCCACTGTGTGTATTCACGCATTCACACAGCGTTGCGGGGACCTGGATGGTATCTCTGGGTATTATTATTGAAGTATTGGAAAATAATTGTGACAAATGACCCTTATAAATAAACAGCAATGCTACATGAAAAGTGTGCATTTGCCGAGCATATTCATAATGTGACACAAAACATTAATGTTTTAATAACTATTAATTTACTTCATGGGTGGAATGATCTACATAATGCTAACAAAAAAATATGAGGAATAAATAGGTTCAAGTAGTAGCAAAAATGTAAATAGATAATGAACAAATAGTCATTTTTCACAGGTATGAAATTAACATCAAATGTGCCAGAAAAGATAATTATTAAAATCTAAACATTACAGATAAACAAGCAGCCTCTAATGCTTAATTGAGTCTATCATCTTCCACTAAGAACTATATTCGTCAACTAGCTATGAAAAACTACATTTTCCATTCCTATTGATTTAATTAAAAACAAGCATTATGGCATATTTAAAGAAGATCGCCCAAAGAAGAAACTAGAGAGGGTATATCTTATCATTCAAAGTAAGAGGATATAAACCAAAAAACTAAAAATGTTTATACTGCACCTTAAAGAGGTAAATTAGATGGTGACCCATGAACATAATGGATATTGCAGAAATGAACAATTACATTTATATTTGTCTGAAACGTCTAGCTTATCATCAGCTATAATAGAAAAGGCAAATGAGGCTCACTAATGAAACGTTTATCACAAAGTTAGTAAATTCCCTTATTACAGTTCTAGATCCAATTATTGAAACAATGAAACTGTAGATTGAATGTTGTTTCATTATCTGTGATTTAAAAAACAATGCTATTTCCCGTACAGTTGCAAGTGGTTTGAAAAGATTATTTGCTAATGATATTGTTCACGGATTTATAATTCTTATCGTTTTATTGCAAGTTTATAATAATAATTATAATATATAATAAATATTATTGCAGTTACCAGAAAAGTCGTTCACATGTTTGCAACAGACGCTTCACGCTGAGAAAAGAGATGTAAAATAATAAAAATCTAGTTATTTTTAAACTAACAAAGAAATATTTGGAACTTAAAATAGTGGCGATATATAAATTAAATGCACATGGAATACTAAAACAAAATATTTGCAATAAAACTTTGCTCTAAGAGGAGAAATGAAATAAATTATTACGTAATAATCAGATTCTCAGTTATGTAAATAATTAATCATAAAACACATTAATTCTTAATCTTGTGAAAAAAAGTATATACCTCTAAGCAAGCATTCTCAGAATATAGAACAGAGCACAAATAGAAATGTTAGCTCTGAAATTAGGTGTTTTTCGTGAACTGTTTATCCCATTCACTTTATCGAAAATTGATTAAGAAAATTTAGAACAATAAATCGTAGATTTAGCTATAATTTTGTATCGCTAGAATTATATTCTATAATCTGAGATGGAAAATGTATAAAAAAAGCAATTAAAATACATTGAAACATGTTAGAAAACGTCTAAGTTTATTCATCCCGTGAATCTTTGAAGTTTCAAAAGCATAGAAAAGAATATTGGAGATGTTTAAACAGTGTATTAACCGTTAAAATATGCTCAGAATGATCATGCTTAAAGTAAAACAAATAATAGCATCTTTAAATTAAAACGGATTAGCTCGTGTAAAAGATGCGGGAACGGTAAGAGAACTAATAGAATATCGTTCAAATATCTAATCCCATTTTCTTTGCTACCCCTATCCTCTCTCTTCTTTTACTTCAGTATGTATTTATACTACATTTTTCTACGATTATTGATAGCTTTCTATTTACAATGTTTTCTAATGTATGGTTGTTGCTGTACTTTGTTTATTTTAAATGCTTGTACATTTTTTATTGCTCTTAGAAAATATGCAAAACTTAATTAATCTAAAGTATCCAAATGCCTTTAGTTAAACTATTTATTATAATTATTTGTTTGTTTACCTAATGACAGCGGTTTCTTCAGCAAAATTCAATCGTTAATAGTAAGTGATTCAGTCTGATAATTCTGCATATTATAGAGAAAACCTGCATTCCGTACGAAGCTACTGTAGTGCAAGAATTAGAATTTCAAATGCGAAGTGCTATAAAAACACATATATTGTGTTGAATATCACAGCCTTGCCTGTATTACCTACAAAGCAATTTTTGAAAGCTTCTACAGTGCATTATGATTCTTTGAGAAGTGCTCAGGATTGACCGCAACTGCTGCATCATTGCACGGCATTGCCAGTAATTCACGTCGAAATAAAACAGTGCTTTGGTTGGGATTTTTTTTTTCTGGCGTTGCCGTTTGACTGAACAACTGTGAGCTGCCAAAGGATACGTGCGGATCTGGAGGTCGCGTGGGAACCTAACTAGAAGAGGTACGTGCCTGCAGAATGCATTTACTATGCCTGTAGCACGTGACCTCCCGGGTGACTGACATCCCAGTAAATTGCCTTCCTTCAAGTTCTAGAACAATTTTACACTTGTTAGGACGCACTCGCTGTATGAAGAGCGAGTCATTTTTCAGCACCCTGGTTATCTCTTTGTGGAGGTCGCGCTTCAATTCTGCAGAGGTTAGCGACCTTTCTTCAAACACGGATTCGTTTCCAAGCCCCTTACAGAAATTGTTTATTTTTAAAGAGTTTTTAACGTTCCGTACCGGCAGCTGTGAGCGCTGCAGAAACAGGGAACGAAATGCGTTATTTGGGGGAAGTAAGCCGCGTTATGCTGGCGCCGAAAGTTAAAATACGCTAGTCTTTAATGAAAGGAAATCACACACAACTTCTCAAGTAGGCAATTTTTTCCAACCCATGAACTGAACGCGTACCTGTGGAATTCAAAGAAGGCTATAAAGGGGAATATTTAAACAGCAACAACGTATGCCATCTGTTTGTTTGGGCTTCGCTTTACGCGGATGTGATTTCGAAAATCGGCAGCAGAGCACGCGCAACACCAAAGCCGGCCTGAAAGGATCAGACGCGGAAATAATTCATATAATGGCTATTTAAAGTTTGTGAATGTGCATGAAAGGCGATTCAAAGACCATTAGCTGCGAGTCATAAGTTGTAAACAAATTTTGATTCACAAACTATCTCCATTACCGAGATGTTGGCTGTTACTTAGAATATTAAAAGTACAAAATGGACCAGTTTTCTACGCTACAAGAAGAGCATAATTTTCCACTGGTTGGCCACTTTATAGTTATAGTTTGGTTCACCTTGTAATATTTTGTGACCTTGAGAATAAATTTTTTACATGTGTGCAAAATCAAAGCTTTCAAAATTTCCGCGAAAAAATTATTCAGTAAATAAAAAGATGGAGTAATGCGATATTTGCTTAAACATAATTTGTGTTTAACTTGTCTTGTGCTTCAGTTTCATTTGTAATCATTTGTTAGCAAAGCCAGTGAGTTTAATAGTATTTATGGTTTGATTATTACTGATTTGTTTGTTTTGTAAAGTGTTTCCCTTGTCACAATTTTGTCCGAAAAAATTAAATTCACAGTTTTACCATATTTAAGAAGGATTTCTTAAATTATAATTTATTCAAGAATAGCTGCTTTCAATAAAATAGCAGACCTGTAATTAATTTTGAGCATTTGGGGATTAGGAAGTTCGTTTTTTACCTTTCTGTTACTTCATATAGAGTAGGCTAGGGATGTTATTCAGTTCTTCAAAATTATAATTAAGACAGATTCACCCTTTCTCGGCGAAAGAAGAAACCTACAGCAATAAACTAAGCAGAGATACATAATGTTAACCACCCTTCCTCTCTAACACAGTTACCCCTTCAATCTCGCTAGCAACCCCCCCTTCCTGTGGGATAAAAAATGTATGCATTAATATTTTTGCTGTTAATTCATTTTTATTATCAACCGAGGAATTGTGTTATGATCGCGTCCGGGTTTTTTCGTGCTCCTTGCGGCGTTCCCCGGGGCGTCATTATAAATACTACTTCGTCTTCAAGACGAGATAAGTCTCCCAGGTCGCACCACTGCAGTCATTCATCATCCTGCACAGGAGAGAGGGACTACGTTTTCATTTCCAAGTAACCAACCGTTCCACATTTTTTGTAATGGTCTCGCTTTCCTTTTCTTTTAGCAAGAGGAGAATATTTTTCTTTCCATTTACGCCTTGCCTGTGTTTCTTAAGGCTAAGTAGCGTATCGCACTTGTTGATAGGACGCTCGTAATTACATATCATCAGAATAGAATGCTTTTTACTGTAGCGCATTCAATTATAAAGGGAGGAATGTATGGGCTCATTAGACGGTAGGTCTAACTAGCTAGAAGACACATTCATGTGCATCAATCTTCATAGAGCTCCCTAATTCTAGTAGACGAATAATCTTGGCGTGATTATTGCTTCTAGTTCTGAAGCTTTGAGCATTAAGTGTAAGGTGTTTATTATGAGTAAATAAATAAACGCACTGAAAAAAATAAATAGCTAGAGAACTTTTAAAATTATTGAAACCGTGATTGATTTGAATGGTTTGGGTCATACTGACATATTTTCATATCCTATCAACTGTATTTTTACTTTTATCTGATGAGTAAACTCAGGGTTTTGTATGTGGGTGTGTTTTGTTATAACATGCTACTTTAAATGTTATCTGGACACCAAAACTGAAATTTCTAGTCTTACAGGCTTTTGGTTATGCAGTTTGGCTTATTATTCGGGCATAAAATTAATAAATATACTTTAAATGTTGTTTTGTCTTTAATGTATGTACTACATCTTTAAAAACGCTATCATTTTCTAATAATAATAATAATAATAATAATAAAAATAATAATAATTTTAAAATGTGCAGTTAAACCTTATTTTAAATTTATTAATTATTCTTAACATATTATTCGCTGCTGACCAGGTGATCATAAGTGTAGAAAGACCTTTATTGAAGCAACTATTTTATTAATTTCGATATCTTATGTTAGACGTACCAAATAAATGCATCGCGAATAATTTAAACAACTATAGAAGGACGTGTGGTGTTTGGATATTAACATTACACTACATTTAGAATAAATAAAAAACAGATTTTTATAAGGCAATGATTACACCTGTTTTGAATATGGCTGTGAAATTTGGACACTGAACAGAATTAATAGAAAATAAGGGAACTTTGCAAAAACGAAGTTTTTTACGGGCAGTTGCTGCTTTTCTTTTGGTTTTCTTTTATTCATAATAAGTACGGCAGAAACATTTCAGGACATTTTTAATAGCGAAACAATAAACGATACAGCTTTCAATATTCTTGCAGAAGAGAAATTCCAGATACTTTCTTATTTCTTCCATTCTAGATGGATTTCGTTCAATATTCCTAAGGTTCTATGACGACCTGCGGGGAAATTAAAACGTGAAGTAAAAGTGTTTAGTTTACTATCAAAAGAGCATCATATTTGAAAGAGAAAACAAAATAATTGTAACACACCATTTTCTGTACAAATACACCTTAGCAATTAATATAGAAATGCACAAATATAGCTAACGGTCTATTATTAATTTTAGCTATATTGTTTGCTTTGTATGCATTATTTTATGTAAATATATTTTATATCAGTAGAAGAAAAAAGAAAGTGTATTCTGATATTGGTGTCAGTGCATAATAAAACACTGGCTCAGCAATGTCAATTCCTGATGATATACGTCCATAACTGCTTAGAAATTTAAATCACAATACTTGTTTTCTCAAGTATTAGCAACAACCCACATCATTTTGTACAGGTATTCCTATAAAAGTAAATATATTGTAATTAAAAACACATATTCATTGGTAAAGTACACTTTGTACAGAAAAATATCTTCCGATATTTTTGTTTTTTTGCCCTTCACTTAACTTATGTACCTTTTTCTCTGCAAGCATTTCAGTAGCAAACTAGCGCGTCTTGCTCCAGCGGAAGGTGTTTCTATTAATAACACCAACAACAAGACGGCCCTTGTTACTCGGTTACTGGGGCCACAAACCATAACTCACATCGCCGTCTGGGAAAAAGTTATTAATATGTAAATTAAAGTGCATAGTCGAGGAGCAGAAAGAGGGAGGAGATCTGGTTACTGGGGGAAACGCTTTCTTATCACATTGCCGTGACGTTGACACTTACAGCCAGCATAGTCCGCAACAGAGCTGGTGGAGAGGGTCCCATTCCCGAAACGTGTTGCGGAATATTCCCTATTTATAAGATGTAGAAGGAAATAACAGAAGATGAAAATGGCCTATTGGAAATTCTGGTAAGCTTTGCATCGGTATGGCGACCAGCGAGCTCTGGTTTGAGCAAATTACTCTTAGGATATTTTATCCGGAGGTTTTTATTGCCTAAAAAGGCGTGTATAAGATAACTTTAAGTATTGAAGAAATTCGATCTCACTTTATCATCATAATAATTTTGAAGCATAGTATAGGATCATCAAATTATCTGAAAACTGACGCTTCGGTGGGAATAGCATCGATTGATAAGCCATCACTCAAGGCCAGCCGAGCTACACCGAAGTCGGAGCGGGTGGATGGACAACACAAGATTTGCTGACGGAATATTACAGTGTCAGTCTAACAAATTCTAAATTAAAAAGTTATATACTCTCATTCATACTATGCAAGAAGACGCTGAAGCAGATTGCCTACATTTTTCACGCATTTCTACATATGCGTATGGAATTATCTAATACCCTTTTAATAATGTTCTTTGAGAAATTAAGTTATTCCGGAAGTTATGCTTTTGTTTGTTTGTGTGTGTGGATATGCTAATTTATGAATCGCATTACGATTTGGTTACTCAATCAAGTGATTCCCGAAGAGCACAAGCGGAATCGGTATAAATATACGAAGCATAAATAAACACTCGTTGAATATAATGAACTCAAGACTAACGTATCAGTTCGATAAACCCCTCCCGATTTGACTCGTGTAGCCAACCTAATATTAAACGATGGATATTTGTCAATGTAATCCCTCGCCGCTTCGTCCTATACCTAATTTGAAGATATAAGAATTAAAATAGTATAGTTTCGTAACACTTATAATAATGAATATTTCATAAGGATTCTCGTTAATCATTTATGACAGGTTTTCTCAATTTTCTTTCTTTCTTGTAGCTTTAAGTTTTACCTTATAGTTTTGATATGTATTAAACTATTAATCCTAATTAATTATATTAATTATTGGGGAAACTCTTATTTTAACTGCGATGTATTAACTCGGCCAGTTCAACAAAAATATATGAAGCCATGATCAATATCATCAATATTAATTATTTCCTTTTATTCTGGGTAATTGAATAGCAAGCTAGGGAAACTAATCAGTGTATCGTGTATAGAATATATCTACATTGTAGCATTGTCAACAGCTACATTTCCATTCAGTTCAGACAAGAAAACATGTGCATGAAGGTGCTGCACAAATACCTTGAACGATCTGTACATGAAATGAAGAGCAAGATTGTTTTATAGCACAGTTAATGAAAGGAACATCTACATCCTCCCAGTCAAAATCCCAGCACATCGGAATATGCATCAGGCGTTGCGTGGGAGTAGAGCAGAATTGATAAAATATCAGCACACATTGTAAGAGTGTTATTTATTACCATTCTGTCATTTGTTGCATACCTGTATTATGTTTTAATTATATAAGTGCATTAAAAGATGAGATGCAAACCAAAGATAATGTATAGCTCTTCAGCGAGTATATCACTGAAATTGCATAGCTTGTGGTAATATTAGCAAACAGCATGGATTTCTAGATTATAAAAAATGTATCTTTTGTTCCTAGACTTTTCGTGATTTTCAGCTATATAGCTATGTCCCTAATTTCGCAATAAGTAACAGTTTTAATAGCAAGCGAGATAACTGGCAGACTTTACATCATAAGTGTAATAAAACCAAATTTAAATCATATCCATCGAATTCGCGAAAAACGACTTGCTTCTATATGCACCATTCTCAATATCTATACAGTTTTCTAAAGCAGAAACACAGTTATGAATCATTTTGTTTTTACCGCATCATGAATATGACTACAGTAGGTTGAAGACAAATGTAAACTTATGTGTTTATTCAAAATTTGGATGTCATATCGTATTTTAATTTGAATTATTAATATCTTTTCAGTTGTTACAAAAGGGTCGGCTAAGTGCTAACGATTTTGAAGAAGCAATAGTACATCTGTGAAACACAAATAAGTAATTATTTTAGGTTCACTCAATAAAAAATTGGTTTGCAGTAAGTAATTAGTATCTGCTTTATCAGAGACAATACACGGCTGAGAATCAAATTTACAGCTGATTACTGCTCTCACATTAGATTAATAAATCTGTTCAGTGTAAATAATAATAATAATAAACCGACCCAAAATGCACTTGTAGACCCAAGATTACGGTTTCAATCCAGGTCAATTGATTAAAATCGTAAGAACGGCTTCCTTGGAAGGGAAGTAAAGCTTTGGATTCCATGTAATAGTTTTATGGCATGTAAAATAACCTAAGCCTGAAAAAGAGGCCTCTGAGCAAAATTTATCGGCCCTCCTGAATTGCATGGGACGCTGATGACCTGAGATGTTAAAACCGTCCCTAAATATAACAAATCAACAAATCAGTAAGGCACAGTCGGGTTTAATTTCAGCATTTTAGACTTTACTTTCAGATTTTTAACAAAATAAATTAGTTACTAATTAATTTTAATCAAAATAATCTGCATTAAAATGCCTATTTGGTCAAAGTAAAAAGCAGTTCGAAATGTCATTTTTATCAGGCACAGCGATGTAATGTGCGTCATGGAACAGGCTCTTCTCTCAACGAGAAGGTATGGGTGTGGAATTACCCTGTAATTGCCTGTCCTGAGCAAGAGGGTTGCGAACAATAAGGGTCGAATGAAAGGGTTGGAGAGACTTAATAAAGATCGACGCAACAGCATTAGGAATGTTGTATTGGTGAATAGGGTGATGGCGCCTGTCTATATAGGCATTACTGCACAATAAACTTGTCAGAGAAGTTGCCTATCTATCACGGCAAAACATTGATTACTACGGCTAGTCGCTCTGCCACATTTTACATACGAGTTTAAGGCAAATTTTTGCCTTCAGTAGGTGTTCGAAGAATGGAAACAGGCGAATATGTGAAATTATATTGCATTGGTAAAACAATATCCATTAAAACTGAGGTATGATATATTATATGTATATTTAAGCTATTTTACTTGTACGGATTTTACTGTAGTTCTTTGTAATGAAAGCTTGTGATAAATTTGTGTTTTTCATTACTTCTCGCGATCGGTAGAAAATAAACGGAATTATGAGATAAAGTAATATGCATGATCCTAATGGACCAATTCTAGATGTCCATATAAATTAGGGAGTATGCATTAAGATAATTTGTGTTTCCAATCAGTGGATTATAAAAACAATATTTTGTCTTAATTCGTGTACAATAATGTTTGATGAATTAATTTCATCAAATTAAAAAAAAAAAACTTAATAGTAAGCTCTAAAGTAGCTTTGTGCGAAATATCTTTGCTTTTGTGTCTATCGCTGTTTGCCAGTACATACTTCGTTGCTCAGTATGGATAAAATTGCTAATGGAATCAATCACGAAAAGCTGAATTGGTTTTGAAAAGTATTGTTAAATTTTAAGAAACTGTGGGAATTTTATAAGTTATTTAATAAAAAAAATAAATTTAATTCCTTAGCAAATATTATTACTTCAGCATAACAATAATTTGTTTTATGTCATTCACATTTTCATAAGTCAAAATGAACTTCAAGATGTATAATAAGATAAAAATATTTGTCCATAATGCCAATAAACTAATAAAGCCTCACTCATATTTCAAATACAAATGTGAAAATTCGAAAATAAACACAATTGAAATGCGGATTTAATAATACTCTGTGGTAATTCATTGTTATATTTCCTAATTACAAGAAACTGATAGGGTGGCCGAGATTAAGGCACGAACTCATGAGCGGGAGGACTAGGGTCGATTTCCACTAGGACCTTCTTCCCTGATTGAGATTTTTCCAAGATTTTCCTTAGTCCTCAAAAATCTCAAGTGCCAGGAAGGTACTCTAAAGCCTGGGGTCGCTTCATTCTTTAAAAATAATCCTTTCCCAATTTATCATTTCATCTTATGTATCATCAGTACTCACCGACTTTGGTGTCATAGTAAAATGGGGGTTAAACATAATAAAAGAAAAAATAAGGTAGGCGCAATAGTATGTTCGGCTAGCACTCTTTCATATCGACGAACCGCAGGCTTTACGGCTAAAGTCTTTTGTTGTTGTGTTACATTCTTAGTAATCGCTACAAAAAGTAACAGATACACATCTAACCGGATCCAATAACTCGGGGATATGACACTTTCTTTGTCTTGCGGACACGACACGCAGCATCAGTAGCATTGGATAAGTCTACAGCAACAAAACAGTACCTCCAACTTTGTGTCGCTAATAAATAGGTAATAAAAGAGGTGAAGTTGGCTTCCTGGTGCGTTCTCTTATCCCCTCCATTCCCCTTTCCCGTATTGTAACGTTTTTGGAGGTGGCTTACTTACCGTAGATATCGCGTACGTGGCCAGCAAACGTAAAGCTCTTCACATGCTCTCATAAGGAGGGTGGCAGGCAGTGTACCACAATACAAACTTGTTAAGGGGGTTAGAGAGCTGCGCATGCGTGAAACAGGCTGTGCTTGCTTTGTTAGTGTTGAGAAACTCGCAACGCTGGACCAGCTTCTCAGAAGACCTTGGAAATACATATCTTTTCTTTGTGAGACATTTTTATTTGGCATTCAGTAGTTTATTTGTTCAAGTAGCTTTAGCACTGATTAGTTGCCTTGATATGCATGAGCTGACGAATTCTGGTCCCAACAATCAGGTTAAAATATGTGACTATTTATTTCACGAAACTGAGCGATTTATGTACAGAAAATCTTCCATCCAAGTAATACATTCTGCTCTAAAATTATCGGAAATATTGGTTTCTTCCATTACTAAAAATAACACCTAAGAAATGCATATACTATTTTTATCCACTTCTTGTAGTACGCATATCTGTTCTGGGGGTAAGGTTAAATTGTCTCTAAGATTCCTAATATCTGAACATAATTGTTGAGGTTATTTATCTGAAAAGCTCTAGACCTTAAAGTGGCAGGAATAAAATAAACTTTTAGGTGTAATTTAAATATACAATTTGTATATCACATTATTTTTGACACTTCAGCTGAACTTGCATTTTTAAATTATAACTATTAGCTACAAAATGTGCTACAAAGACCCTTTAGAACCTTTGGAACTGTTGGTACTAAATATGAACTGCTCTCCACTATTTTTCTGTTGCGTTTTATTCCGCCCCTTTAGAAGTTTTCCTTTAATTCCGTGGATATCGAGGTAGCCTCAGCATTTAAAAACTGTAATAAAAGTTCAAAATCCTGACGTCATTGCGAGCGGAAGAGTATTTCACATTTTTATTCTTACAGTAAGCTGACAGCTTAAATCTTATTATCTAACTTTAATACACCCTATAATCATTATTTAAGCTAAATGTATAGGAAATAACAACAAGACGATAATGTTTACTACAGCAAAAGTTGTTGCAAATGAACCTGAATATAGAAATTTACTTCATGCTTAATGGTAACAGTGCAGGAAGTATTTTAACAAGTTTACATTTAAGACATAAATTGCCTTTCTGGTGTAAAGTGTCAAAAGAAGAGCTCTGTAATTTTACAAATTAGTGGAAATAAAAGCTTGCATATTTTAAGCTAGTAATGAAAGAGATTTAATTAAGATGTTTTACAGATAAGATAGCGACTTGGTTGTCTCCATGTTCTAGTGCTAAACAAATTTATCAGCTGATCTGAAAGTCTGGATCATTTTTCGAATAATGAAGACCTTTACTCTTAGGAGCTGTTGTGTTTCGGATTATTATAAAATAATGTTTTTCTAGAAAGATAAATTGTGTTATGTATACATTTATCACTGGAATAGAGCTTACTTTAGGATTTATATTACGTATATTCACAAGGGGATACATATATTAATTGCAATAATAAAGTATTAATCAAACCAATACTTATATATTTGAAAATTACGAAAATACACTCAGTGATCTAATGGTTAATTAAGGAATATTTCGTTTAATAGCAAATGTGTCACTTTATAACAGTTTGAAAAAACACTATATTTTTAAAATATGACTCATTACAACAAACTTTACAAGTGTTATTTGGAAAAGGATTCCCCAGCTTTAAATAAATTTCTAATTGAATTTTTTATAGTTGGTTAAATATATAGGGCGTATTAAAGCAGGCAGTAAAAAGGAACATTACATACAATTAAAATGAATTATTCCAATTAACAAGTACCATATTAACGCGAATCTGATGCGCACTTTTTGTCCAAATGTAATATTCAAAATTGTGTTGCGCATTAGATTTGATGGCGTATTATGTAGATTCGAGTGCAAATCCCTTCCGTAGCTGGACGGAAACTTCATTCAAATTTATCATTTATTACGTCATTCATAATGTATCGCTACAATTCTCGAAGTCATTACATTTATTTTTGGCATATCTGAACAGTAGTCACGAAATGGAGGGTAAATAGAGAGCACCTTGTGATGTTACTTTCAAGCGTAAAATAATGCTCTATGCAGAAACAACTGGTAACAGAAAGGCAGGAACAGAGTGCAATGTAACTGAAAGCAACGTTCGCTTATAGCGGCAACAGAAATTGACATTATTTGCTACTAAAGCCAGTAGAAAGAAATTCACTGGACCTCATACAGGAATAACATCCTGACAGTAAAGAAAACGTTTTGGAATGTGTACATGAAAGGATGAAGAACGGGCAACCTGTGACAAGTAACACCATAAGAAATAACTGTTTCTTTTTTGACCTATGCCAACTGTACTGGCAACAGTGCTTCAAGATGTAACACTAGTCCACTTATAAATTCTACGTTCTGATCGTTTTATGAAGTGGGTTCGATTATTTCTAAAACGCTGTACAACAATATGCTAAATAATGTTTTATAATTTTAAGTTTCAAATTTGGAACACGCATTACATTCAATTGCGCATTAGATTAATGAAAATATGGTAATCGAAAATATAATATCTTTTCAGTGAGTGTAAAATGTGATATTAAGAAAATTGATAAAAATGATCTAGAAGATTAAAAGAACAAGAATTCAACCGTTACACATCTCAGTATGGGAGCAGTGAGGCATTTTAGCCATGAAATTAATAGTTTAGAGGCAAGTTTTGCAATGCAAAAGAAGAAATTCTAATTCTATAATTAAAAGAAGAAAAAATAAAATGAAGAAAAATTAGGAGATAATAACAAGAATGGAGATACAGAGAAAGAAAACAGCAAGGAAGACTGAAATGCTATCTTTGAACTAATCTCTTAACAAAGTAGGCTAACAGTGTGGCCAGGTCCGCTGACCAGCGTGTCGGAAGCGACTCAGTACGGACGGTTATGCCGTACCCTGTACGTTCTGATTGCCCCACACATCTAGGGTAGATCGGGGGATGGGGAGTGACTTCGTCCTTCCGCTGTTATTTTCCTCAGTAAATACAGCCTAATCAACCCCTGGCATGCTTGATTAGACAGAACTCTGCTACCCACCCCTAACTTTCACCCTACACAAACTTCTTTATCTCTCTCTCTCCTTTTTTTTTTATTCTTTCTTTTTGCTTGATGTAACTGTCGCAGACAGAGGGTACAATCGAATTGCGGCTGTCATTTGAAATTTAAGACTCATTCCCCCTTCTCCAAATAAAAAGTAGGGTCTCATCACCCTGCGTGGAATTCCTTGCACCAAATGTAGTTATTTACATGTGAGTATGTGAAGGGGACATCTCACAATCAGTGTTGGTGATTCGTCACATTCTACGCGAATCGCTTTACGCTTCTCAGCTGTTTACTCACGAATAGCAGACTTTTGTAGGGCATTATGTACATTTTACGTTGATACAACGATGAAACATAAGTAAATACATTTTAGACAAATACAGCTTTGTTTAGATTGAGCTTACAATGAAATTGCACTTAAAATTAGGAAAATATTTTAAAAAATTCTTTATTATTTTATGAGACCACAGTTTTCTCTAAATCACATTTTGTACTTTCATAAAGATTCTCGGTACAGATGTTGTCTACTCTAGTTTTATCTAGTGATGTTTCATATGCATTGAACAAAGTTTAGCAATCCATCAGTAGCACGTAAGTAGGAACAAAACTGAACTAGTAAAAATGGAAACGAGGAGACAGAGAATTTCAAAATTATGAATTTTGGAAAATTATAAAATGTTTATAGTAAATACTACTTAAATTTTCTTAAGCTTTTGTAAAAAGTTCAGTTTCATTTGATGATGAATACTTACAAAGGGAATCAAATAAATAAATATAAGTAATGATGAAAAGTTTAATAGGTGGAAAGTCCAAAGGCAACCATCGTGAAAATTTAAGTGAGATCCCAAACGAACCTATAATTTCAGATTTTAGAATAAATTTGACTGATGCTGCAATTAGAAACGTGTACAGACATGAAAGTTCTTCACATAGAAAGACCTCGTCGTTTTACAAAGTTTGCATTAACAGTAGTAATGAATATTGTATTGTTTTACTTAATTGTCTGATATTTTTATTATTTAATTTTTGAAACGGAGACCCACACAAGAACAAGACATATTATGTTTTCTTGTATATATATCCGATTTTTTTAATATTATGTTTTTTTATTGAATGTATACAGAATATTAAACAGTATATTCATTTATTAAGTAATGCATTTATTTAATCATTTTAAATTATTTAATAATAACGTGATTAATCTTTTTGAGTTACAGAATTTTCCTTTCGGAGTGCTTTACTCTTTAGTTCTTTTCATTAACAAAATCCCTTTACAGAGTCAAAAATAGCATATATTTGATTCTTTTATCTACAAAGATATCCACCTTTGCCTGGGTAACCTTGAGGGTGATTAATAGACTACTACCTTTGGATACAGGTAAGCTTGAAGCACGCCGCAACAATGAAACTGTGCATCGAGTATTGTTGGCGGCAACCATCCCACTTAAACAGTTCTCCTGCGTATAGATGGGAGACCTCTTTACTGTTAGCTTGATTGTTTTGACTCACCATGGTGCCCTTTCAAAGCGAAGGCTTTATGATTGACAAACACTTAATTTATATTCAAAGTGACCAAAGGCAGAGCTCTAGACTGATAAATAAAGTTTTAGAGAATCTATGATATGTCAATTTCATTATCTATTAAATAGCAGTTGATTCAATGAAATTTTTCACGATCTATTAAATTATACATTTATAATTATTATTCTCATATCTGCATATATTTTCTGGCCTATCAATCTAAAACAATAGCTTAAAGAAAAAAAAACTTCTTCTTAAATTCTAGAGATTAACAATTAAACAATTAATTTAAAAATAAATATTTTTTCATTATTTGCATAATATGTGGAATGCATTCAATAAATTTAAGATTAGTTATCTGCAATTTCAGTAATTATTTGAGACAAAGACAAAGTTTTAAATATTAAATACTGAAAACTTTTCAGTAGAAAAAGCTTTATTTCTGCATGTTAAGTTTTATTTTTTAATGATTTAAATGCAGTTCATTTCAAATGACATTCTGAAAATGAATGTATTTTCTAAGATTAAGTCAATGAATTTATCTGACAATTAGTGTTCAAAATTCTACTCGTACAATACAATGAGACACGTTTAAAATCTTCCACTCACAAGTAGGTCGCGCAATGGTCAGGATCTGGTATCACGAGCGTACGGCTTCGTTTTAAAATTTGGGTATTTCAAATAAAATTAATGAATTCTGTACTCAAAGATGCTGAAAGTGTCCCCGAAACACAATCCAAATCTTCTTAATCTATTACACTTTACACTCATCAGTTCTACGCTATTTTTGGAGGGTTGCTTTCAAAGGAAACTGCTATTAAACAAGTGTTTCTTCTGTAAGTTTGACACCTTCGATGCGTTACAAAACCTGTTTTGTTAAACTTACTCCTCATTGGAGAATTTATGTGTATATTTTTGCCTTGTTCTGCCATGCGATTTCTAACACTTCTTCAAAATGTGTGCACTTTTAGTCAGTTAATAACCTACCATTGCACAACATAACATACTACTGCATTAATCCGAATGACACTGACTCACTACTGATACTGTTGGATACAACTGAATAAGCCACAACTGTGGAGGGAAATACCGATGATGGCGGAGTGGAGTGGATTCGCTCCGCAAGCGGCTGACTGGAGAATGGAAAGTTATAAATATGCCTCATTGTAGTTTATAAGCGAATATGCCTTATTTCCCGTCAAATTAAGTTAGCACCTGCTGTAATAATATTATTCTTCAAGTTTATCATTTATAAAATGCAATCTGTGATAAGTTTAACATAGCAGTTCAGTTAGACTTTTTTTTCGCCTGGAAAAACATTGCAACTTCATTCTGAATAAATTAAGCTCTTTGTCTTGGATACTAAGATAAAAAAAAAACTTTTTTTACACACTTGAAATTTTACATTAAACAATTATTACTTGATTTGCTGTGTGGGTGCTTTAACGCAGTCTTAACTGCCACTCCACGAGCCATAGTGTAATGACACAATGGAATGTGAAAGCTGCTTTATGACGCAACAATCTGCCGCAAGATTACGCTAGAGGTCCACATAGATGTGTTAAGGTAAATCAGTAGCGAGCGGTTGTGTAAGTCTGTGGTTTGAGCCTTTTTGATGGTTTTATCCTAAACTGCTCTAATTATTTGAGGACTATGAAAATTTAATTATTTTAAAGACAAACTTTATTTTATAGTAAATAATTATGCTATGCTTATTTAAAAATGTTTAAACTGCAACTGCAGCTGCATTGAAGCAAGTTTTATCGTTATATATTTAATAAGCTGACAACTTAGAAAAGGGTTCAGCTGTCAACACGGCAACATGGAAGATCATTCCCGAACATTAATTTGATTAATAAGCCAGTGAAAATATTATCTCCAGTGCAGCTCGTTGTTTTGAAAACAAAAACGTCTTCTGAAATGCTGTTTTATTGTTTTCTTGCATCTTAAAGGACATGTTGCAATATCATTCACTTTTTAAACATATAGATTAGTGATAGTAAAATGAAAAATTCATTTTATTTTGTTTGTTTTTGTTGCAGGTGAGTGGAATATTAGGAAGTGCATTGTCCTCAAGTCGCAAGTAGCATTTCAATTTTTATTTTTTTATAAAATAGAATGGTCCAAATGAAGTATATTAATTCAAGCATTATATGGTTAGGCTTAGAGAAATATTTTAGTTTGTTTTGGAAATACTGTTAGATAATATGATTGTTTTGAAGGATAGTAAAATCAATACTTTTGAAATTGGTGCGTGTGTTATAAATTAATATTTCAGAAAATTAATTGTATACATTCAATTCTGTTGCTATAGTAGTTTCATTTTTATTTGTTACAAAAGTAATAATCGTACAGTATAACATTAGGATGTTGATCAAGATTATCTAATGACTGTAATTATAAAATCACGACATGAAAGGCATGTATAAACCAACGCTTTCTCTGACTACTGCGGTCAACATTGTCAGTGGGCTGAGTGAAAGGGCCTGGAGAGGCAGGGAAGGACAGAACTGTTAGAAGTGGGAGAGGATATTAGTGATAGGACAACTGGGTGCAGTTTTTTGCGGAATCCATGTCTTGCTTATTGAAAATCTGTCTTTGTTTGTATTAACTGGACGCAGCTATAATTAATAATAAGAAGGAGAAAGAAGAACGGAAGGGAAAGGTGATTTTTATGTCCTAATCAAGAAGACCTGGGCGCAGTGGTATCCCAAAATGATGTTCTGTAAACACTTATGCTGCTAAGGAAATGCATGAATGACTTTCTAAAATTTAAAACACTAATAGTGCTCATTCGTTCTGTTGGATAAAATCGACCTTGGGTCAAAATTCGGCTACATTTGAAAATTGAACTGTTTTATTTATCACATATTTTTACTGAAGTTTTACAAGAATAGTATTACGTAATGCATTTTAGAGGGTGCTACCATGGTATCAAGTAAGTGTGCTTCTGTAATTAAAATGTTTCATAGATATAGGAATACACATTTATCTCTCTACTTATACTGAAATGTATCACCCTGCAATATTTCGTTATTTAAAACTTCGGAAAAGGTATAGATAAAAGTCAGTAATGCGACATACTGTATACTATATGAACAGAACTGCAGGATACACCGGTCACACAGCACATAACGACTGAGGAATATAGTTCATTCGAAGTTTGCATAGCACAAGAAGGGGGCTTGCGTTTTTTAGTATATAATTAATAATTATTAAGATAATTTTATGAATAATATCATAATACTCATTTGGCCTTCATGCTTAACGATTACACGTTTATAGCTAGGATGTTATCTTTAAGAAATATTTGCATTCGTGTCTGTTTATATCAGAAGTATTGAAGTGACAAACTTTTCACAAATTTCAGATAATTTAACAGAGTTTTCTTCTAAAACTATGTATATACATATATAAAACCTCATTTCGTTGCTTTTGTACACTATGCATTGTGACGGACTTTAAGTCGTGGGTCCCGTTTAAAAATAAAAGAAGTCCCTGGACAAATTGCCGGCCATTCACGTCCAAGTAATACCTTAGTATCGCATTAGATTGCATTTGAAGTGATGAGTTTCCCCTATATCGGTGACTCTGTAATTAATTAAATATAAGTACTAAATTCGAGTGGTTCATATGGCCCGTTAGAATCCAGAACAGGCATTAGAGCCAATCCTCGAAAGTCGATAATGATAAAGTAAAGTGTAATATAAAAAGAAGAGGACGCTAAAGATTAGCTTGATACAACGTGAAGAAGTGGCGTAAACAAAAACAGTCTCCGCTGGAGAAAGTCTGAAAGAGATGAAGATATAGCGAAAGAATAGGAGCGCAATAGCAGAAAGGAAATGAGCAACATAAAGACGCATACATAAGAAAAGCAACTACAACAGCAGAGTAAAAACAAAAGAAGAAGCTTTCGATTTTGATGGTTGATTGAGGGCACTTATAAGTGAGCCAGGTGTTATAACATCTTGATATTCCCTCCCCTTCAGACATTAGTCTTTTCTTATAACAAAAACCCGATCCCCCAAGGGCTTTCCCGGGCGTTTAACTTTAAACA
Organism: Metallyticus violacea; assembly: GCA_030762175.1. NCBI lineage: Eukaryota > Metazoa > Arthropoda > Insecta > Mantodea > Metallyticidae > Metallyticus > Metallyticus violacea. The sequence continues at coordinate 29,325,970 of CM060838.1, forward strand.
AGCTGCCTTTCTTAACCCAATACTTATAAAGGGGAAAAAATGATTGGGGAGCAGAAACAAGTGAAAAATTATCGGAGAGTAGCTATCATGTCTAACTACAGAGGGTTCTGGTGTATAATCATCCCCCCTTTTACGTAATTTACTTCAACTTTTTGTACAAAAAATAAACTTAAGGGAGAAATCGATCAAACTCTCAACACCTCCCTCTTACTCTGATTTTCTAGCACAAATTACATTTCCCAACCCCTCCCGCTCTTGTCTTTCATTCTTCCCCGTCCACGCTCTTCTCAATTACGTTAATTATTCTTTCTCTCGTGAAGGGAATTGCAGCAGGCGACACGATTTGCATGGCTGCCAATTTTGCGGTAGATAATCAACAGTATAATTTGCAGGTTGTTGACGTAGCGTTTAGAAGATGGTATTGATATCTATCCGGGTTTTAATTTCTTGGTTACACACTACTTAGCATGTTGGCAGGGAGTTTCCGGCTAGGCAAACATCCGGAGGTAATTTGTCATACCACGTTAAGAAAGAAGAAAAAAAAAAAGGAACGGGAGGGAAAGTGAGGTGATTTTTTATGCCCTAACTCAAGAAAGCCCGCGTGCAGTGGCATCCCAAAATGATATTCTGTAAACACTCGTGCTGCTAAGGAAATACATGAAAGACTTTCCAAAATTTATACAGCTCATTCGTTCTGTTGGATAAAATACCTTCGGGTACTAAATTCGGCTACATTTGGAAAGTGAACTATTTTAATTTTTACATAATTTTACTGAAGTTTTACGTCACGCATTTTAGAGAATGCTACCATGATATCAAGTAAGTGTGTTTTTGTAATTAAAATATTTCATAGATATATGAATATAAATTTATCTCTCTACTTATAAATGTGTCACCCTTTAATATTTCGTCATTATCAAACTTCGGAAAAAGTATAGATAAAAGTCATTTATACGACATACTATATGAACAGAAATGCAGGACACACCGGTCACACGGCACACAACAACTGACGAGTATAGTTCACTCAAAGTGAAAGTCCGCACAACACAAGAGAGGAGTATGCTTCTTAGTACAGAGAACTTTATTGTCTGTATCGATCTTTTCTGTAAGTTTTATATGGTGAAAATACGAGGAATTATGACATGTAATATCAGTAGATATTTGCAGTAATCAACATAAGCTCGCTTGTAATAGAGAGACAACAGGAATCCCCTGCGTGCTTACACTAACTTCAATTTTTGAAAGCATGTGCGCACTTTTTCCCCCCAGCTGAACTACAGAATCAAATGCCAAGCCGGTGTTGGTGTAAGGAAGATGCGGTAGGTTCACTCATGACTTACCGTTACCGTCAATTACTTTTCACTATGGAAGATTTTAACAGAGTTATGAATGTGCTCTTGTGTGAAGTAAACTCTTACTATTTGTTAATGATGCTGCAACTTATATGATGAAATCGGCAAAGTATGTCAAGAAAATACTGTAGTACGTATCTTACCTTACGTTCGCTGAAGAAGTAAGGACACAATTTTCTGACGTCAATAGACTTATAGCTAACGTTAAAAAGGTGTTTCTTATGGCACTACATGTTTTCTTAATTCAAGCTCTAGTGTCCTGGAGTACCTCTTCTTTCATCTCCAATTGTTAGCATAAAACATGCAAAACATGATTTTCCTTTTGTTATCAATCAGCAGTAACTACTTCAGACATCGAAAACTCTACCCCGTTCTGGTCGCTGTATGCTGTGAGATAGGCTGTTTATAAACGTGTCTCATTGCTGACTTTTTCCGAAGTATACAAAATTAATTTACAATATAAAATCAAATAAAGTGCTAAAGCATTTTACTTCAATTAAAACAGTGGCATTCTCCTGAGAAATGCTAAAAAGTTGTCTTTATAATGTGAACTTTGTTGTTCTGGTCAGTGAAGGAATTATATGCACCTATTTTGGATTAACCAACATGTGGTAGTCTGATAAACTGTTCCTGTAGTGCTTGTCACCACCAAAGACACAAATGTTACAAAGTATTGTTTTAATCATTCTTTATAGCACCTTTAACCATACTTTATGCACATTCCTTCTTTTTAAGTACCATCCATATAAATGAGAGAATTTGTTAAAAAAGTTTTAATATGTGAGGAAACCCTTTTCTAAAATATCATGGAAGTAATAATATGATTGGTTAAAATACTGATACTGTGTAAGCATTAAAACGTTTTCTTAGATTTCAACATTTGTAAACATTTGTTAAGTACAACTGCACACGTTCAGGCCTATAGGGTTTATCTGGGTAAAAAATCTAAAAACATATCGTACATAATGTCTACAACGTTTCTCTTAGAATTAAATTAAATTAAACAATTTAAATTCATTAAATTAATATATTTTTTGCTCTTAATAATAATATAAAACGCACCTTTCTGAGTATTTCTAATATTCAGAATGAAAACCATCCCAAGAGTTGTAAAATATACTATTCATTGTCTTGGGTTCTCTTGTAGGATTTATAGATGCAGTTTATGTTAAATTGATACCCTAGCTATTCATTATTAATTAAATGTAGTAGGAAGTACGGAAATAGACAATCTTTACATGAGATTGTAGTTTTTTTTTTTTTTTTTTTTTTTTTTTTTTTTTTTTTTTTTTTTTTTTTTTTGCCAATTAGAGTATCAAATCAAAATTTCTCTTCATTGGTTTTGAACTGGTATATCATTTGTATGTTGCAAATTATAAGGTAAAGACAGTTAAATTTTTAACACATTACAAAGGCTTACTCGAATCTCAAAAATTCAAAATCTTATTATGTTACAGGGAGTACAGGAATGTGCAACTGACGTCAGAACAAATAAATATGCATCTTTTCGCATGCACACTTCTCTTACTAAGAGATAATCAATATTTAATTTAAAGGATGGAAATAATTTACAATTTTTTTCACAAATTATCCAATCATTTAATATTAAAAAGTATTTTAGTACAGTACTGTCTTACTCCTTTCAAAACCTTCCCTCCTGATCTCATACAATTATCCAAATCCCATACTCTTTTGGGACCACATCAACTACTTGTCGCGTTCTACTTAGCACCTATGAGCTTGTATAAAAGCTCCGTATGTCGCGTACCAGGAAATACTTTTCAATGTCGAGCAGCACAGCGGCAGAAAACATGCGCTGCCGGAATCCTAGGCGCAGCCTTCTCTCAATAATTGTTGAATGGTCGAATGTTCGGGTTGGAAACCAAATTGGTGCTGCGGTATCAAGTGTGTAAATAGCGGCTCTAAACGAACCAAAGTATTTTTTCAAATACTTTAGATACCGTGGAGAGCAGGCTGATAGACCGATAGCTTGAAGGGAGGACGAGGCTCTTCCCTTTTTTCAAAATGCATACAATTTCAGCTTTTTTTCCCCACGTTCGTGGAAAACAGCGGAATACATGCAATATTTTTGTTTGTTTGATTGTTTGTCTGGTGGATGGAGTATAGGCCGCCTAGAGAGTCGGCTAAGCTTTGCCGGTATCCAATAATCTAAGCTGTAGTTGGTTTGTTTTATTTACGGACTTTTATTTTAACATCTCAGTCATCAGCGTCCCATTCAATTCAGGGTGTGAAACGGCCAACAAATTTTGCTCAGAGGCCTCTTCTTTCAGGCTTGAGGTTTTTTTCGTGCCGTAAATGTACGCCATGGAACCCAAGGCTTTAGTTCCCTTCCGAAGGAAACCATACTTAGGATTTTTACGCCCGAAAAAATCCATTGGTCCTGACCGGGTTTGAATCCGCGATCGTGACCACTACAACACCAGAACCAACATAGTCAAAGTTGTTCCTTCATCTTCTTAAAGGCCATCATGGTCTAAAGCTGACAATTCTGGCTTTGAGAAAAGAAAGAAGTCTCGTGTAATATTATTCTAGTCTTCAAGCTAGCTGGTAGTCCTGGTTGAAGCGATGCCCTACCCTCTTCCCCTAAAACCATCTGCAGGAGAAGTGAAGAATTACTATTATGAATCTGCCAGTCAACACTGTAATGTAGTGTTCCTTTATTGTTAACTTTTTGGAAGAGCTTACGTTGTCCACCGCTTAGTGGTATAACTCTTCATCTTGCTCAAAATTTGTTTCTTGTTGTTACCGAACATTGCGAGTTCCAAATGTTTGTGACCTTCTTACTCCCAAAAGCCGAAAATCATTCAAATAATTTTCCTGGACAAAAGCTCACATTTCAAGGAAAGCCCGATGTACAATCGCTATCTATTCACTCTGTATTTGCAAAAGGGAGTGGTTAGACAGTACACAAGCTGTTAGCGGTGGTGCTACAGAATAACATGCATATGTAACTGTCTCCCAAAGTTACATCAAGGCTGTCTGGTCAGTTCTCGAGATGTTGAAAATAATTCTATAATTGCCGGGCAGGCTGCTTTATTTTATTTTTCGATAATTTAATAGTTTTGCTAACTAAAAGAAAATTGGCAAATTTAGTAATCTGTGTTAGTGTTTTAGGTTAGGAGCTTGATGACTATTAAAAGGAACAAACGTATATGTGCTAGGGCACCATCGGTAAGGAACAAAAGAACAATGTGGAAGCACGTTATAAGGAAAGCATTATCAAGAGAAATTACCGGCTCAGGAGTGCACGTACCGGCCAGCACGAGCACAGTGTTTCTGTAATTCCCCGCTTCTCCAACTCTGCCCACTTAATCTAAATTATCCCTCAAGTCACACGCACACACGAGCAAGGGGCCTTAATGGGCCGAGTTTAGACAATTAGCTTTCAATTAGTAGTAGTACAAGGCAGATAACCCTTATCAATTCCATACTACTGCCTCAGCGTAGCTTTATGGGAAAGGGGTAAGCGGGACGCTTCTTTAAACCTCACCCCCTCGCTTTCCCTCCAGCTTGAAATTACGGAGCAAAAGGGGTACATGTTACCGAGGTGCAAATCCTACCCGGAGGTCCTAATAGAACATTTATTGTGTCCAGCAAAACCGGTTAATATACAGCGCAGGGTTAACAAATACCATTAAATTTAGAATAAGTAAAAAAGACGCATTAATATATTCAATGTTGCTAATTTTACTGTTAATGACTCTTTTCCAAAACAACTACAGTGCCTTCACGAGTGAGCTTGGCCGGTCAACCGCGTCATGCGTAGCGGCTCACGAATGTGCCGACTCGCGACGAAATTTTGACTTTCTTTCAAGTTACACGTTACAACTTAAAATTACAATTAACAATTAAATCACAATACATACCTACTTATCACAGACTTAAGATACACGACTTTTATCATCTTGCAAGGGAGTTTCGTATATAAACTCGGGTTTTCCTGTGCTCCAATGCTTGTTTTCTGCGACGCTAAATGAATATTTAAATGAAATCGTGTTTCTTCAGTGAAGAATGTGAAGTGTTTATCTGTAATACTCCACAAAATAGAATAACATACATTTAACCTGCTCTTATCGTGTCCCTGTAATTGATGGACAATAATTATTCTTATTTTATTTCAAGCTGTGGTTTCAGAAATTTGTGTTTTCTATGCAAGCCGTTGGATGTTTTTTTAAAGGAATACGTTCTAATCTTTCTCAAATTTCTTCGAGTTTTTCCTCGGTAAAAATACACCGTTTTACCCATCCCTTCATATGGAGTTTGTCTAAATTTTTTTACAAATAACCATACAACCTTTCTGGTGGAAGAACGCACACCAGGGAATTTAATCGAAAACCGCCTTTTAACTTCCCTGCACGAATTTGCAATAACGTACGTATTGTACATAAAGATACTTTTATATACATGCTTTTACACCAAAAAGTCTTCCCTGTACTAGCTCTGACAGAATGAAGGCGGGAAAAACAAACCTATAAGAAGTAAAAGACAACACGTGCTTCGGCTGTCAGTAATACAGCGCCACGAGAGCCAAGCTTACGTGCGAACGCTCTGTATTATACGTTGTAATTTTTAAACTTGAGCACAATTATTTATACTGTTTGCAAATGTGTTATAATTGTGATTAATACAATTAAAATGTCCTTAATTCGCTATGTTATTCACGTTTTTTTAAAAAATAACAAAACTCTAAATTCGCAGCTTGCCTGTAAAAGACAAGTAACGTGGTATTTGGTGAACTGCAGTATAGAAGTAGCATTGAACAACAAAAACTGTTGAAAGTGCTTAAAAAAAAATAAAACGGATGCATGCCTGTAAAATGCTCACGAAAGCCCTTCTAACCTCTTATAGAGTAAACAAGTGCTACTGACTTTTCGAACACCCGATATAAGCCAGTGTTCTACAAGATTTGATAAAATTTCAAGCCAGAGTAACAGCTTAAAAGACAAACAAGAAAGGAAAAGGTTCACCCCTGCTAAAATGGCAAATAAGAAGTAATTTTGTAAATGCGCATTATGAAGAATTTAATACACCCACATAAAATGAAAACAACAGTTAACAACCAGGTGTTCAGACATAATGAAAATAAAATACTGGAAGTTGGTCCAAAAACGCAAAAACCAAACAGTTCTGTGTTGAAATCAACTGTAGAGAGATTTCCCTAAAATTTCAAAATGTCGTGTTCAATAGCTGAAAGTTACTTGTAATTGTAGGGTATCATTTGTCAAGACTTGCGAAGTACCTGATGTTTGCATGTTGCCTACATCAGAAATGAACTAATAAATTAGCGTCAGAACGAAGTAATTGCAGCAAAGTTTGTAGAACTGCACACATGATTAAAGTAACCTAGAACATTTCCAAGGTCATCTAAAATCTTCAAGGTCAAGGTAAACTTCAATATTTATTTCTTGACCACAGTGTATCCTAATTGCACATAATGTTGCCGTAGTTTAAAGTGGAAGAACACAGAAAGCCTAATTCCCTTCAGAAAAAAAAGTTAGTTACATGGAAAATAGTTTTAAAAAGCAGATACTTTTTCTGATGTACATCACAGACGCATAAAGTAGGGCTTAATTCGACATAATTATCCATTAAAAGAATGGTTCATTTTAGTATATTCTTCATAGACGCCTTGGCGAAACGTTCTTGTTAGGGATAAGATATTTTAGGTCTTTGCAGACAGTGTAGGTAGGCCAAACAGGATCTCGTGCATATGCATCAGTCATAAGGAAGGTACATCTTGAATTAATGTAAATATTGAACACACTAGCAGAGCAGCACCTTTGTGTTCAACTACAGTCGAACAAGTACTACTTAATACAAACACTCTCAGGTTAAGGTATCTTATCCATAGTGGTAGCATTTTAAATTTTATGACATCTCATCAGGCAAAGCGAAATTATTTGCGTTATGCAAGTACCTTTAGGTCTAGCTTCAGATTGACTTATTTTTATCTCATTTAGACTTCTGTTCTAAATATATACTTATACCCAACAGTATAATCGAAACAATGTGCTGGCTAGGGGCAACAGGGGAGCGGGTGAAAACTCTGAAGGTTCCCACGTTTGTCCAAGTCCTTAGAAGGACTCGTGTCCACTTTGTATTTCCGTCACACGCGCCGGGGATGTACATATAGGTGGCGGCACTTCCGTGTGATGACGTGGTACATATCGTTCCTTGAATAGCGTGTCCATATTTTCACTTGCATGAAGCCTCATATGTTTTGTTTTAGTAATACTCGCTTGTTCATAAAGTACAGGCTTTATTATTGGGTTTACCTCTTTTCTTGTACGTTTAACACATTTTCTCCCGTATTTTCTCCTTTATTTTACTGCTTGAAAGCCTAGAGGGAAATGTTACCCGGTATTATCCAATTGGAGGAAGTTAAAAGAGTAACAGCCATTTATGATACTAGATATTGGAATAGACAAACCATTTCAAAGATGTCAGTTACATTTATGCCTTTTGTAGGTACTAGAGATAAGTGCTATTCCTGTATGTTGTCCCTTGGAGTTTATATTGGGTCCTGCTTAAACAAAATTCCACGTTAATCTTCTGATTACGTAACTTTTTCACTTACATAATATAAATCTCAAGAATCCCATTGCCTTATAGTCCTATATTACAAACAATATATTTTAAAAATATCTCGGAGAAAAACTGTACTGTCTTGGGCAGCAATGACAAACTATTTTAAGTTTTGAACGAGATACTGAATATGTGCAAAAAATAAATTAATCAATTAGAAGAGCTCATTTTCTTGGTATGGATTTTAATGGGTGATTGAAATGATTGTGTAGAGAATATGCTGAAAAATATGACACTAAAAGTTGATAATTCTTGTAGTCGAATTCATTTTCTGAACTCTAAGAGTGTTGAAAAGCATATGCAAAAACTCTACAGGGAAAAAAATACATAAATAAATACTGTAATCATTTAAAACTCCTCTTTGGTCAAAATGTTTCTCATTTAGTAGTTTCAAAAGTAGGAAAATTTATCTCAACCTGAAAAAATGGACATAATAAAACATAACAGAATTTACCATCTTAAACTCTGGTATATTACAGCAATAAAATAAATTTCTTAAGGGAAGGGAATATTACCTTTCCATCTTTCACATTTCCTACTTCTTTCTTATGTTTTCTCTTTTTCTTTCTATGCGTCATTGCCTTTTATTTCTCTCCCTTTTCTATCCCTTTTCTTTATCATTTACATTGTTTTCTTCTCGCTTTTAATTTTATTCCTGTTTCCCTAGCCCGATATTTTTCCATGTTAACTTACAGTTACATAAGAACCAATAAAGACGTGTGAGGAACTACTTTACTTGAGCCAAAGATATAACCGAGATGAAGATAATTTCTGAAATAAATGTCAGATTCGCATAGGCAATGTGAAATATTTTACATAAATATCCTGTCTCTTGTTAGTGTCATCTTGTTCTTTTCTTAATATTCCTTAAAGTTTGCTTTACCTTGATATTATTTGCCTGCTTCAGTTCAACCGTTTTGCATGCCCAATCTATTTTAGTTCTAAATCTTTTCTTTCTTCATTTCTTCTCATTTCACTTCTTAGTTCATTCTCCTTTATCTCTGCTACTTTCCTTCCGCGTCATAAACCAGACATATCATAAATCTTTAAGGCTATAGTCCTCAGGTTCCATGTTGGAATCTCCATTTCTCATACCTTAATATCCTTTCTTTATTCCGGGATTTGCATCATCCTTTCCCTCAAAGTATCCGCTCCTACTCTTCCATTTGTCATATTCCTCCTGCAACATGTCCAAGCAACTCGACAGTTTTTTCTCCGTAACATTTTTCCTTCACATTTGTTAGTTCATGAATGTACACACCTACCTAACTTTCATCACCGTGATTAGCTGTGTATTTTTTATAAGTAATGTATTAATTGCTTCAATAAAACTTTCTGCACACTGATTAAACAATCGTTGTATATGCCAGGTGAAGTGAAAAACAGTAAAATATTGTTTTAAAATTTTGAACTATTTATAATTAACTATTTAATACATTTGTAATATTATGTGTCGCTTTGAAATACCCATCTATTTACCTGTAAAGTCTAAGGTTATATTAGTATATTATGTTTGCGCTAAATACAATCATATAGAGTTAAATTTCTTCACACATTTATTTTAAATAAATAACAAAAGGAAAATTAACAATCATTAAATTAATATGATTTTATTCCTCTGATTTGATTGATTACAAATCCATTTTTATCAAGCCATGCAATTTTTGAGCACAAAAGATATACCCCATCTTAGTCTTAACTGAACTGATCTAAACTAAGGGCACTGTTTTAACCCTAGCATTCATCATTTAAAAATATATTTCAAATTTAAATATCTAATATACTTTAATTATAAACATTATCTTCTCTCATCTCGGCTACTATGCAAGCCACATCTAGCGGCACCCTATCCCTATCCATTTTCGCGTATGAACGTGTATACAATCTAATCTAATAGAAGATCTAGAATTGCCCTTCCTCTGCTAAATCGGAAAACACATTTTGATTTACATGATAGACAGTAATGTTTCAGATTTAATTGCTAATATTTTCCTTTAAGTTCCGATACCCTCACTTGTGCTAATTTTGAAAGTGATTTTTGTATGCGAACGTTTAAGCTTTGCGCCACTTTTGTTTAGTTTTTCATTTTCGCTCATATTCTTGTTTTGCATTGAACCATTTGATTCAGATTTCTACACAATATTTCGAATTATAGTTTTATAATAAAGCAATTGATCAGGAAAGTTCAGAATAAACTGCATTTGCATGGTGAATTTATTCGTATTACAATAACACACACACACACACACACACACACACACACACACACACAAATGTGTTGCTCTAGATTCATTCACTGTATAACCATCTTCGCGAATCAATGTATACTGTCGTGAGACCAACAGAAGTTCAGAAAGCGAAATTGAAAGATATGACAAAGGGATGCTGTACGGGGAGTAGAAAATAAGTAAAGCAGAAAATAAGTAAAGCAGAAAATAAGTATGAAAAACTTCATAACTAAAACTCCAACGTGTGGAGAAGAAGATAGAGGAAGAAAGAGAAAGAGAATTAACCGCCACTTTCCTCAGCTGTGAAGCAAAAGGAGGAATCTGTCCCAAATATGACTTTCTGTGTGCCACCTTCCAGAAGTTAATTTTTATTGCATATGAACATGTTTTTCTTGATAACTAACATGCTGCAAATACTTTCCATTTATCATACTTTATAGGAAAATCAGAAAGCACCCATGTAGAATAATACAAGGAATGTACATTCAATTAAAATGAAAATCAAACACGAGTAGCTGGTAAAAAAAATATACGATCGTTTGGGTGTCTCTTCTATATTCGTTCTCACGGTGAATTTCTTTTTTGATTGATTTATTTATGCACGCTCTTTAACATCTCAGGTCATCAGCGTTCAACTCAGGGCGTGAAACGGCCGACAAATTTTTCTCAGAGGCCTCTCTTTCAAGCTTGAGGTTCTTTTTCGTGCCCTAAATGTACGACACGGGACCCACGCTTTACTTTCCTTCCGAAGGAAACCATACTCCGGTTTTTTATACTCGAAAAAATCCATCGGTCCTGGCCGGGTTCGAACCCGCGATCTTGGGCTTAGGAGACAAGTCTCACAGGTGAAGAATCCTGTTATTTTACATACTATATTGTCTGAAATGCCCTAAAGGTAGAATGAAGAGAAACATCTGAACAAATTTGTTGGTTATAGATGAAATATTTTACATTTTTATTTTTTATTGCAAAGTTAAAAAGCTGTATTACTCTTCTGCTACAGTATGAGATCGACCATGTTGAAGAATTTGGGAAATTCTTTACATAATTGGCGCGTTAAACCTCATTCACGAAAATATGGGTGTATTCTTGATCCTTTATTATCATTAGTTCGTTGCCCTCATTGAGTTGTCTTCGTCCTGGAGAATTCATTGCTACACAGTTTTAAAAAGTGAGCTATCATTTGTTTTCTATATTATATACAGCCAGAGGAGTATTCTGCTTCTATAATATTTGAACATTTTATGAAGTTTATCATTTAGTTATTTATTTTAATTATTCACTTTATACTTTTTATGGTTAGCCGGGCTGGACCGAGAGCTGAAAAAGATTCCATAATGACTGCTATGTGTTAAAATGTTCAATTATATTTATAGAATGTGGGTGCATGTTTTTTATTACGAGAAGTGGAATAATTATTGGTTAGCCTAAAAATATAAAACTGGTTTTATCATTTCAAAATGGCTTTTATTTTACAACATAGGTTCCCGACAATATAATACATTTTGCCCCACCATTTTCCAATGCTTTGATTTCATTACTAAAGGCGCTTTCCTGGAGTATCCACGCCAGCTCTGACCTCTTCCTCAGTTGAAACTCTCCGTCCTCCCAAGAAAGTTTAGAGCTTAGGAAATTAATGGAAGATGGAATGAGTCAAGTCCAAGGAATAAAATGAGTGCAGCAGCAAGTTGTCTTTAAATCATTGATCTTAGCCATCGCAATTCTCCAATGTACGTGGTGGAAAATGAAACCCGTACTCTCGTGCATATTCAAAATGTAAGCGTAATATTTACCATTTACTGGAAGGTAATCAATCATCAAAATTCCTTTTGATCCCAGAAAACTGATGACATTACTGACTTTATTGTCATCGCTTTCTTTGGAGCTGAAAGACTGAACGAAACGTCCTCTGTTTCGATTGCAATTTTGTCTTTGAGGTGTAGAATGAAGCCAGGTGTCATCTGTAGTGATGAATTGAAGCAGAAAATTGGTTGATTTTTTTAAAACAATCCAGACCTCTTGGGAAGTCCGCTCTCGAAACCTTTTTTGATCTGCCGCGGCACCCATCTTGCTGAAATCTTGTTCATGCTTAGCTCTTCAGTTCCTTTGAAAAGTTTTAACTCATTGGCTGTTTCGCTCAATTTAATCCTTCTGTCTGCCAGCATTATCATAAATTTTCGTGATCATTTCTTCTAAAGTGGCTCCTCCTGGGTATCCAGAGCGGAGTTCATCTATTGTGCTCTTGCAGCCGAGTTTGAATTCAGCCACCCAATTTTTTTTTTTCAATCAGGTGTTATGGCGCACATCCCAACAGTACACGTTTCTCTTTTAAAAATATCTACATTGCTTCTTCAATGAAAAATAGTTCATAACAGTACGAAGTTCAATATTCTTTATTTTTAAACATACAGTAAATGATTTTCCTTCCAAAAATGAATTAAAAATGACATATTTTCATTTGGACAAAATAAAAGAAACAAATATTACCAATAATTGCCTCTTGTGCAAAGGTTAACTAATTATCATTCCTTCCAATTAGTTACGTTCTTTCAGATTTTAAATTTATATGTTAAAGTAGCTTATTTCGTTTTTCTTGAACGTGATGGAATTAACCGACTTTGCTTATTTCTCTAGCACACTACAATAGATGTGATTATGGTCCTAATTATGAGAATGAGAAAGGTATATCACGTTACCCTTGTTCGTCCATTGTTTATTCTTTCTGAGCTACAAATTTATCACTGCCTTAAAAGTTTCATTCTCTGTTAAAATGGTAAAATAATATTTGAATGTTGATATATCGGATTGAATATGATTGGAAGCACGTGCTTTTATAGCTATAGTATAGAGCTACAGAAATAATAATGATCCACCTTTAATTATTAAATAAATTAAAAGTATAAACATTGTCTTTATCACATTCCAGATGCATTATAGTTGCACTCACAGCTAAGTCGAGCTACTTGTTTGCTTTCATTATTAAAAATCTTGTTTTACATTGCTCTATCAAAAAAGATGTACTATTTTGCAATCTACATTAGAAGACCACAAGATTGTATTGAAAAAGGCTAACAGGGTATACAAAAAACGACTTTGAGAGGATACTGAGCACGTGGTAGCAGAAACTACCGAGGCCTCCTTGGTTAAAGGTAATCTATAATAAAAATTCCCAGCAGCGGTACGTGAGTTGCCTGCAGTTAAGCGCTTGCCACCCGTCATTTGTTTTTCTATGAACCGTTCATCAGGCATGAGTAAGACATCAAAAGAGGAAGTTGGCAGCCATTGTCGTGATTCTTTATGGCCAATGTCGTCATCCGTCTCTACGTGCAGCGACAGGTACCGGCATTGCGGTTCGCGACCCTGATATGGCCAGTTGACTGGTAAGGAAGGTACTGTTGTATCTTTCGAGTTATCGGGGTCGGATCGACAAGCAATGGCGTCCTGATATTGAAGCAATAAATAGAGCTCCGTAGTAGGAATGTGCTATTCAAGTATCTCAGTGACGGGAAAGTTCAAGCATGGTTTATTTATACTCTGCTTAAACATTGAAGAGTATCCTTCAGCTCCTATTGTAATAATTATAAAGTAACGAAACTTAATGAAACATCAATTACCGATGTTTGATTTGTTCATATTTTTTTATATTTTCCAAAGATAAAACTATGTTGTCGAAAAAATACCTGTAAATAAAACTGTTACAGAATTAATTCAAAGTTATCATTGAGATATACAGAACACTTCGGAAAGGATGTGATTGATATTCTGAGGAAAATTATAAAACATGAAAGGACTAGGGAACATGTTTGATTATTAACTTACCAAATAATTCATCTCACATTATATGCTGAGTCTAATAGTATTCAGTGGTTAGCCATTTTTCCAAAGAAGTTCATTGAATACAGCTCATCGTAAAGCAAAAGATGATAATTTTGTGTGCTCACATACCACAGGACATCCGCAGTGTTTACCATGCTTCTCAACCTGAGATCTCTGAGTTGCTGAAAAAGTTTTAAAAGGATTCCGTTTCAGCTTCGACGAAAAGGACCGCCGTGAGGTTTAAGATGGTTGCGATAAACGGTGACCGTTGGTACCGCTACCATAACAATGAGAGACTTTCGTGTTTAAAAGGAAAACCTTGGGTTCGAACAAATAAACTCGCGCTAAAATTCAACAAGAATTTTATTTACCTCTGAATTCAATATGAATCCAAATATGCTGCAAAACTGCGCGGTTGCTTACTAGAGGGTTCTGTTAGGTCATCCTTCGCTCATCCTCTGCTACGTCGGTCGAGATTGTGCAGATTCTATATCGCATGCTTCGAGTGGCATTTGTGCTTTACTGGTCAACTATCGCGTTTTGCACATCAAGAATGTCAGCATTTAGTTCAGAAGAAGTAAATTGCTCACAACTGAATATGAATGCGATTATGTTTGTTCGAACCCGAAAAGTCGGTCCTGGTGGTGTAGTGGTTACCATACTTGCCTTCTAAACCCAAGATCGCGGGTTCAAACCCGGCCAGGATTGGTGGATTTTTTCGGGCGTAAAAATCCTAAGTATGGCTTCCTTCGGAAGGGAAGTAAAGCCGTGGATCCCGTGTCGTACATTTACGGCAGGACAGAACCTCAAGCCTGAAAGAAGAGGCCTCTGAGCAAAATTTGCAAAATAAGTTATTAAGTAGTTTAGTGTATAGACTTTACTGTAAAACCCTAATCAATCAGTTTGTTGGCACTTTCAAGTACTGGTATTGTAAAAATTCAGGTTTAAGGTGGCGGGGTATATTTTGACACAGCGTATCCATCGCATGGTATGAACAGTGAGGGGTATAGCCAATAAACAAAACTTTAAAACAGATCCATTCTCTTCCGGAAACCTCCCAGGGTGGCTGTCGTTAAAGCGAGTACTCGTGGGCGGGATATCTAGGGCTCGATTCCCACCAGGTTCGTCCTCCCTGACTGAGTTTTTTTCAGATTTTCCTCAGTCCATGCCGGGGAGGTACCTTAAATTTAGGCTTGGAGCGTTTCCTTTCTTTAAAACAAAATCCTTTCTCAGTTTATAATTTCATTTCATGTATCATCAGTGTCCATCGTCTGAGATGCTTCCGTTGTTAAAACGGACGTTAAACACTATTAAAAAAAACTCCTCATTTTGGAAAATATAATGATGAATAAGGCAGCTCAGAGGCGGGTCGATTATATATCGGAACCTTTCCAAGTGGAAACTATAGGCGCTCTTGTCGGCACTGGATATTTGCATTGGTATCTTGGCCAAGAACAGTTTGACATAGCTTCACGCTTGCGTGACACGACATTGTCCTCTCTTCTGTGTTTGTATCAACATATACAGGTCAAGCCGCTAAGTAAGTCTCAAGCAGGCTGGTCTTTGTTCACTCGACAGCTTTTGGCCTTTACATTGATAATGACTGACCAAAGACCTAAACAGGCAGCAAGATCAATTTATAACTTGCTTTCTATTCTTTTAAATATTATTTCACACCAATTACTACCAGCTCTACAGTCAAAATTAAGTTTTCCTTTACAGATAAGTTCCTTTCATTTGGTCAAGAGAGGGGAGGGGGGCAGGTATGCAACGACGGCTCTCTGATGTTCAATCCCGCATCAAATACGTAATAACATTCTTATCCCAATAGCTATTCAAACTGAAATTTACACTGATTTGTTTGAACAGAATATAGAGTGTTTCAGAAATGCATTTACAAACTTTGGTGGCGAGTTTCTCACACAAAAACAAGAAAAATGTCCATATAAACGTATGTGCAGAAATCCTTAGTTTTTGAGATATTTTACCAAAACAAACAAAATCCAATAAACACAATGTCAACTGAGAAACTCATAATAAATATTAAAACCTCTTGTTTCCTCATATGCTGGCACTCGTCGGATCATGGACTATAGACCTTTATGAAATACTCCCATATGGTGTCGAACGGTTTTCCGGCTTCCACGAAACGTTTATGAAGTGTGTCTGCATTGGGAATGTATGCTACATAAATCAATTGTTTTAGGTGACCCCAAAGATACAAATCCAAAGAATTGAGGTCAGGGGAACATGCAGGCCATGGAACTGGTTCTTCCCTACCTATCCATCTGTCATGGTAGATATCAGCCAATGCATCTGGAACAATGATGCAGCCCCTATTATGTGTAAATCGCGTTGTTCTTCTTATTTGCAAGGGTACGAAATGACTACCGTGCCATGGTTGACACAACACAAGTGAAATTTGAGAAACCGATTAACCACGAGTGTGCCCAAATGACAAATGTACACAAGTCTTCTTGGCAATACAATGGGTGCAACAGCAGATTTGTATTCATAACCTAACAAAATTAATTTTATTTTCACTTATGAACATAAGTCGTTAGATTGTACCTTGAAATGCATTGAATGCATCAGTATTAACTCAAAAACTGAGAATTTCGTAACATATGTTTATATGAACTTTTTTTTCCTGGTTTCATATCAGGAACTAGCCACCAAATTTTGTAAAAATATTTCTGAAACATTCTGTATTTTGGGGTTTTTAGCTTGTCCATGTCATTAAAATACATTTATAAATTATGAAACACCTTGGAAGAGCATCTATAACTAGTATGACGTTTGTGCTAAAAGTGGATTGAATTCATAATAGCTAGTCAATAATGGGTGTAAATTTCCATGATTAAGCCTTAATTCGTTTCTTTGCTGTAGAAATCGTCTGCATTTGACTTAGCTGATCAATATTTTTAATTCAAAACGCCGAAATATTTGCCAAAATAGTGTCACATTGATTTACAGCTTTTTATTAGTTTAGATAACACAATAGTAGGGAAAGCAGAACAAAGGTAAGAAATGCGAGGCTGGCCAAATGCACTACACTTCACGGTGTTTATGCAAGCTTTGCTGTGAGCGATTTGGTGGAACACCTGCTAGCCCTGTCTTACCGCAAGACTTGAAACTGACATTACCGGTGACATGCCACTATATCATCATGCCAATTTGAACCACGACCCATGGGATTTGTGGCATAATTTCAAATTACGACGATATGCGGTGTAACCATGCACAGCCAGGTGTTCACCGTGACGGATGGGTAGATCGTCCAAGTGTGAAATCCGGCATGCCTTCAGTTATGAGCATGTCAGCAAAAAGTCAGGGGATCGACTCTCCCAGACGTGATCTAAGTTTCTGTTTTGTGTCTTTGTAACTTTGATAATGTTCTTACTTTAGAATTAAACTGAATAGTTGCGTATTTTTTATAGATGGAAGTATTTTCAGGATACTAAAAATAGACGCATAGGAAGCAGCCGTTATATGGAAACAAGGGCTCATTTGCACGTTTCTCGTTGTATCAAGTTTTTTATAAGTAGTATTGAGCAGTTTTTACTGCTCAGGCATCACAGGCAATGGTCACAGGTGATGCATGAAATTAAATGATAAAATATTTGTTTTCATTTATTTGGTTTGTTTACGAACGCTCTTTAACATCTCAGGTCATCAGCGTCCCATTCTATTCAGGGTTTGAAACGGCTGAGAAACTTTGCTCAGATGCCTCTTCTTTTGAGGTTCTTTTACGTGTCATAAATCTGCGACATGGAATCCACGGCTTTACTTCCTTTCCGAAGGTAGCCTTACTTAGACTTTTTACGCCCGAAAATATCCATCGATCCTGGGAGAATTATAAATTAGGAAAAGTTTTTTTTAGGAAGAAAGTGTTCCTTCCCTTTAGGTACCTCCCTGGCATTTGCCATTTATAAGCAGGAGAACAACATGGAAAAACCTCAGTCAAGTAGGATGGTGTGGCAGGAATCGAACCCCAGACATCTCGCTCAAGAGTCCGGGCCTTAACAATCTCGGTCCACTTGCCGAGGTTATGCTTGTTTCCTTTGGCATGTTGCAACACAATGTTGAGATTTTATTTTATAATTGCTTGTAAAATTCATTTATACCGAATTCAGTCAGAGGTTGGCGTGATATTTTCTGACCGTTTCATGTGGCATGAGAAAAGAAACTCTACTAATGTCATGGTTCTTCAGTTGAAAAAAAATCATCTAATGATTAATGGATCCACACCCCTGAGGGCAATAACTATTAAATACTTGACCAAATTCTTCTGCACTGCTCTTTGGTCGAGGATTCTCCCACTTCTTACGTAAATAAAGTACTCTTATGGAACAGAGTCAATAGTTTCCTCGAAAGTAGCAGCACCAATAACTACTATAACCCTACAAGCATTTAGGTCTCTTTATTTCCTTTTATACTCTCTGCACTTAGACTTCCATAGACACATTGTCCACACTGATATAAAGTTATTTAATGGACAAATCCCTTTATACATCTGTAGGAGAGAGTCTAATTTTGACCATAGACGTTGTACTGTCTAATTCAATATTGGACAATCACTCAATATCTTCGCAGTTTCCACATATATGTCTCATTAGATCATGAACGTACCTCAGTAATAAGAGTAAGTAGCTTTTCAGGAGTAGATTCAATCACCTTTCGGCAGCACCTTCTGTTCATGATTGGAGATTTTTGGCAATTCAAGCATTATTGCGAGATCAAGTAGATGAAACAAGTTGCTAATAATAACGGGATCCCAAAAGAGGCGAAAACTGTCATTGTATTCGCACGAATTCCACTGTGTTAAAGATCTCCTTGCGATTTGATGACCAGTGCAATGCCTGGCATGGCGTTTGAACGTTCTTGAGGGCCACCCAAACTTGCACCCTCTTATGAAAAGGGAAGTATTAGGGTTTTGACATGTACAAGCATTGGGCTTAAAGAAAAGATCTCAGAAGACTTCACATAGTTTGGCGTCAGTGAAGCGTGGCCGTGCTGCTTTGTCAAGGTCTTGTTGTTTGTGGTTAGAAGTGGCTGTTGTTCTCAGCTGTGAGAATCTCTCGGAGAGAGCGAGAGGGAGACAGGCTTCAATAAGCATATAGATTGACATTATTATGTTATAGTCTATTGTTCCCGCAGCCCGTGCAGCTACTGACAAGGTGCAGGACTGTTTCGCCTCGTTTGTCGCCTTACCCTTAATGTCGTCAACGTTGCAATTCCTACATGTCATAGCCGATGAGGTTGAAAACACAGATCCAAATCCTACTGGATTTAGGGTATGAATTTCACAGCCAGCTCCTCATACCAGAGAGTAAACGCACATCTGGCCCTCGGGCTCAGAAATTGCCATTCGTACGCTTTTAGTGTAACAATGAAGTTACAGGGTGCTTTTGCACTCCGATGTTGAGAGCTCCGAAAGTTACGGCATTTGAAATTTGTTTCTTTTATTTTTAACTCCCGTTTTTACTACTGAGGCGTCACAGGCGATTGACACTGATGATACATGAAAGGATTTTTTAAGTAAGGAAACGTTCCAGATCTAAGTTTAGGGAACCTCTCCGGCATTTGCCATTTATGAGGACAGGTAAACCTGGAAAAAATCTCAGTCAGGGAGGACGGCCCTAGCGAGAATCGAACCCCCGACCTCCCGCTCGCGAGTTCGCGCCATAACGACCTCGGCCACTGTGACGGTTTTTAAGGAATGAAGGATACAAATGAACCCAAATGCTGCTTTTTCGCTATTGGTTTGAACCCTTGCCTTCTTAGTAAAAAACGATTACTCTTGAACACTAGGCCAAAGCACTGTATGCTGTTGGAACAAAGACTTCAGTTCAATCTTTATTTTCTTTTTAGCATTTTTCATATAACACAAGTAGATTGATATTCCCTTAAACTCGAGATAAGGAAAGTTAGGTAAGTGTCCTTACCGAATGAGGTGGCTCAAGCTTGGAACTCGCATTCCAAGGTCCCGGGTTCAAATTCCATGGGGCCGGCCAACCTACCCTTGTATTTTTTCCTGGTTTCTTAGGCAGATGCTGGGATGGATATTTACTTTCAACGAATTTTCGCTCTCTCATTTCATATTTCAGTTCGTTGGTTCTGTTACAGAGTCAAAAGTACAGTGCGAGGTGGCCTAGTGCGGTGTGACGGTAACTTGCGCTGTAGAAATTTTTACCTTGGCGTATGGAAGCAGACCTTCCGAAGGAGTCAAATTCCTTGAAGGGAGCAGACTCTGCCTGCGTAGAGATGTTCTATCTGGAAACATTGTTAGGAACCTCGCCTACTTCCCTCCTCATCGCCCACTCCTACGGGGGGATAAAGACACAAATTGCTAAAGTACCGACCGACGCTATTTAAAGTGCCGTTACTTTATCGTTGTGAGAAGAATGTGCCTCCAACTGTGTCCATTCGTCGCCAAATGAGATATCACAAAAGCCACTCCAAATGGATAAGCCAAATGTGCATCATCTCCTTACGTTGTATCATATCATCACATGCCTCCTACATAGTTCGTCCAAATGCAACGGTTGACCCCAGGAAGTAGATATGCTCACATCAACACCCAGAATGGCTTGGATTCTGCCTGTCATTCATTTCATTCTCAGCTCTTGAGATTCATTGAACTCGAAAGTCGGCTAAATTCAAAACAAAATCCATTGTTTGACCGAAAGAGACTGAACATGCTCCTTACTGAGGCGTCATTTTTATCAATATAAGAGTGTACCGGAAGTCGCCAGTTATCTTAGCGGAGATCGCGACTGTAAACCTTTTGACTGACCGTCACCATAAACTCATAACTCTTTTTTCTTGGCGTTTGACTTCTTTGCACGGATCACCAGGTCGCTAAGAGCTTCTCTGCCCTTGGCGCTTGAGCATAGACTTGTTTTAATAACAGAAATAGTAATAATGTCTGTTACTATTGTCTTTTTATACATCCTCTTGACATGTCTGTTCCTTCTTTACTCTCCCCCTCTCTCTTATCCCCTTTACTATCATTTTTTTCGCAGCATAAGTCATTGTTCCCACTATGATCTTCTCTAGGATATATTTTGGTTTGGGGTTGTAAATACATAGTCCAATGTTCATCCTGGTATACAAAGTTACCATGTGAAATGTAGCCCCAGGCAGAGGGTTACTCGCTTATTCCCTTGTAATGAAGAACGCCTACAAAGCTAATAATTACTGCACTCTAATGTGCAGTCATTAATTACCCATTTAAATAAATTCGACACGCAGAAAATCTGTTGTAATCATCATAGAGGGTTAAAGGTTAAAATAAAGAAGAAAAAATAAAGTAATTAACTATCGTCTTACTCGTCTTCTCTCTCTTTTCTCACTTCATATTCCTTCCTCTACAATTTCTCCGATTTATTCGTCTCTTTCTTATCTCAAACGTTTTCTGGCCTCTTCCAGATAAATGTGCCGGTTCTTGTGTTCCTGTTACCCATTCTTATCAGCAGCTCTTATGTACTCTCTAGTTTTAATTGTATTTTCATTGTTTTAAGAAATCAAGAAATTAGGCCTAAACTGTTATTTTGTTATTATCTATACAATTACTTGCATTTTATTACAAAACATTCCCTTCTATAAAAAAACAGTCAAGTGCTGTTAATTTATTAACTACGTATTCAGGATATTTCATAATAACTATTATTAATTAATATTAATTTTCTGATAGAGGTCATGAAATTAAATTTTGTGTTATAAAGCAACGTTTAGAAATATTTCCAATTATAGCGATATGAAAGAAATGAGTAATTGAAGAATTTTCAATAAATATTTAATGTTAATGATTATACAGTAAAGTGTTCAAGAATAAATGAAAATGGCATTGAAAAAGTATAAGAACTGTTCAAACCTATGACCGCATTGTTGACACATTAAGAGCAATAATAGATATAGTAAATAGATACAAGTTTCAGATGAACGTGCGGACCAAGAAGTAGAACCTACTTTCTAAATCCAACGATTTTAAAAATATTTATTCAAATATGGTGCACCATTGAGTTGAAATAGTTGATTTCTCCAAATATTACTTTGTCTAACAAAACCCAGCTTCTCGTTAATTCTATGTAAATATGATTCAGCAAATTTTAGTGTGTCATTATAGTCATTTGGGATTAATGTTTGCACTTTTGGGTTTGAAATGTATGATTTCCATACTCACTTAAGTATGTCCGTAAGGTACATGTCTTGTATTCATTCATTGTGTATTATTTGCACAGCGCTACAAAACCTTATGCTCAAAGTCTAATATTGTAATATTTTACTTTTCTCTGAATTTTTTTTTTCTTCACCAGAAACTAGCTACTAGGGTCTAAAACTCTCTAGCCTCAAACGTTTATGTGACGATGAGATTCCTGCGTCTTCTTTAACCTTGCCGTAAGCTGCTTCCGTTTGCTTTATTAACTCCAATTTGTAAATCTATGCATTTTTAATTGAGAATTGAATGAACACACATAATGGAAATTGTTTTTTTTTTTTTTTTTTTTTTTTTGAGTAGTGTTTAACGCCCGTTTTCACTACTGAGGCACCACAGGCGGTGGACACTGATGATACACGAGATGAAATGATAAATTGGGAAAGGATATATTTTTTTTTAAAGGAAAGAAGCGTTCCAGGCCTAAGTTTAGGTACCTCCCCGGCATTTGCCAGTTATGAAGACTGAGGGAAACCTGGAAAAAAACCCAGTCAGGGAGGACGATCCTGGCGGGATTCGAACCGCAGACCTCCCGCTCACGAGTCCGTGCCTTAACGACCTCGGCCACCCGTGGCGGTCGGAAATTATTTTGCGACATACAACGAAAACAAATGAACTTAAATTTTTCTCCTTCAGTAATTGAGAGATTATCGTGAATAAATTGTTTCATTCTACTTTCGGAAGCAAGTGTAGGGTTATAAATATCATAGTTGTCAATGTTAATGCCCATGGTAACGGGAACAGTTCAAACACGATTAAAGACAACCGCGGATGGTGCAGTTCTGTCTTTTACTTCCGAACTTTACTTTACCGCGAAATAAATGTTATTTAGTTCCTATGTCATATCAGTAAATTAAAAATAATTATTTTGAATCATTCTGTAGAATGTTATTTCATATTTCTACAGAGAAATGTGTTATTTCAAGGGACAAGAGAATTGAATAAGGGTAGGTAAGAAGTGAGCCAAAGGTGAAGCAAAGAAAAGGGAAAAAGAAGCTGAGTAAATAGGGTTGTAGGGGGATTAAGAAGCGAAGAAGGCCAAGTTTGGGGTGTATGCGTTAATTGAAGATGGGACAGACTGTCTGTTCTCAAGATTCACACAGTTCAACTTTCTATTAATCAGGTGCACTCTAGAGCACAACTTCCCAGTACTTCGAGCAGTGCCAAATTTACGAGCTCACTTATCTTATGGGTTCTGGCAAAGCTTGAAATGATAAGGCGGCGACATGATGCCCCTGCGTTAATCAACTACACAAAGACAGGGCTCGGAAAAGAAAGCGATAACAAATCTTAGGCAGGCGGAAGGAGGACGGATTGAATTTCATTTTCCACGGAATGCCTGCCTGTTCTTTTATTTCCATTCGACACTTGCTGGGCTGTTTTCTGGCCCTAATGACTTGTTCTGTGTTTTGCTCAGCGGACCTTGTCAGAAACAAACAATCGTTCTAATTTTGTGAATGACTCTTGACTCTCAAGATTTGAGTGTTCTTTTTTTTTTTCATGACCTTTCATTGTCAGATAACACGAGTTATAGGTTTAAGTTTCTTTTACGTAAATTAATATTTGCAGGAGTTATGTGCGTCAATCCATTATTGCTTTGAGTGTGCATCAAATTTCAATATGTTTTGCTATTTTGAGAAAGATGCTGAGTGGAAAAAAGTTGTGCTTAATAAATTTGTAGATTAGGCTACATACACTATGCTGCAAATTAGTATGATCTCGCAAATGCTAACCACAACCATATGGCAAAATATAATAATAACAACAATAATTTAT
Source organism: Metallyticus violacea (assembly GCA_030762175.1). Lineage (NCBI taxonomy): Eukaryota > Metazoa > Arthropoda > Insecta > Mantodea > Metallyticidae > Metallyticus > Metallyticus violacea. Next base: position 29,349,972 of record CM060838.1, read on the forward strand.
AATAATAATAATAATAATAATAATAATAATAATAATAATAATAATAATAATACGCATATAAAAATTTACCAGCACCTGCTCAAAAGAATAAGAAATATAATTTCATAGGACAACACTGAGCAGAAAGTCAAAGATCCTTAGTTCGAATCTGACTTTCTGTTTTCTCACTGCGTGTTCTAGGTTTAAAAAATGAAACAAATACAAATAATTGTCCACCCTATATCACGAATCTTCCGAACGGCTGAGAGATCTGCCTTGCAATTCCCAGGAGTGCAGCATAATCCCTTCGACCTAGTTTCCTCCCCTGCGCGCCTGATCGTCTTCAATTCACGTTCTGCAATCGAAAGTACTATACATCAGAAACCTGGTAATAAGCAATTGGCAAGAAATTTAAGTGTTTTGTAGATATGAGAAATCTTTCAAATATTACAGAAATAAAAATAGCTCAGAAAAATCAAACCTCTGTGTGATTTTGCCTTTTTCCTTCTATTTTACACTTTTTATATTATAGTTGCTATTTTTATTAATAAACATAGGATGATCCTTAAAAATCTTTATAATTTTAATTGTTTATAACTTTTGAGCCACTAGCAGAAATATGTGCAATCTGGATTAAATTATATAATAACTGTAGGAGAATCGTTTTGCCATATTAAATGTTATGAAACGTCTTTTAAACACAACTATACTGCTCTTGCACCGTATACTGTGTCGCTGGCCGAAGTGTATCCTCGTCAATGATGTAACGTTGGTTCTTGATGGTCTCTCGGAGTTCAGAAGTGTCCGTGAGCTATTCCTGTACAGAGAGAAGTCTGGAAAGGATCGACTGACCTGGAGGCCATAAATTCTTTGAATCACCGAAGATGCCAGCTGTTATAAGGTTCGTCGACTCGTTAGAAGTATGACATGCTACACCATCTTGTTGGAAATAATAGATGCCATCGAGTTACTCCACGAATTCGTTGAAGATGCATCCGTAAATCTCGGTGTTCACCGTTTTGGCAAAGAAAATGGGGCTAACAATACTAGAAGCGTACGCCGCGCCTTGCTTCGTGGATAACACTGGGATTCTCAGCAGACTCAATGTCAGCTGTTTTTCATGTTATGGAGAGAATGTCTTAGTTTACAATAAGAAAAGCCTGGAACAATAACAAAGCATTTGTCTTTCTACATCTACAGAACATGCTGCCTTATATGTATACTACCTCCAGGCTTAATTGGCACACTTGTTTCTTTGGTAAATTGTGTAAAAGTTCTAATAACATCATTAATGCAGCCTTGACATTGCAGGTCTGTGTTTTCTATTCTTGCTAAGGAGCGAGCCAGTAGACCAAATTATTGACTTGGTTGGAACATGCGCACACCAAATTCTCTTCGAAATGCCCATTGTGCTTGAACCAGGAAAGCTATCTTCCAATACGCTTTCAGCACAAAAGCTGCATAAGTTACGCCAGACGTTTTCATTCCCCAGGGGTCATACTATTGTATTTCAAATGTGTAGTATCTTATAAATTACAATTATTTTAACTGGTAAAGATTTATATAATTACTGTATGTGAACATACACCGGTACACACATACCTATATCAACAAAGTTAAAAAATAGTCATCTAGAAACTATTGGAATGAAACAAACGACAGTTCAATTATATCCAGTATATAAAAGGAAATATTTAAAATAAGAAATGCTTGTGGTTTTAGAACTTAAATGGTAAGCCTGTTAGAGTATTTGCAGTCAGAGCTTCTTGTTTCTCCCATACTTGTATGTCTCTCTGGAAAGTATAGAGTTATTTAACGTTAAAAGTAACTTGCCTATGGTCCCCTTCTAGGTATACCTCGTACATTTATTCCAGCCCCCTTTCCACACTTTCAAAACCCCTCTCTCTGAATCACAACCAGCCACCTTCTTTTGTTCTTGTAATCTTGCCTACGTATGAATTCTCCTTGCTTACCGTGGGGAAAATTTGTAAACGCTGAGTGCCAAATATGGATACTAAGGAGGACTGGCAGGCAAATCTGCACTGAGTCACCTTTGGTTTGCTGCCAAGTTATATCAAGAAAGCGAGACTGGTTCTCGAAATATTCTAAATGCCGACAAAGTCTAAACAGGACATTAAGTCTTTGGGAAAATACTCGTGTTTTTCAATAAAGAATTATAATTTTTACTGGTATAATTTCACCCACTAAAATTTAACGGTGCAATTTTTTGTTAGGTTAATCCGTAAAGTACACCTGGTACTAGTTTCATTGTTGTTATTTCCGTTCACGCTTTTAGAGGTGTGCAAGTTGAGACATGTTCAGTTCCGCCTACAGCAAAATAGAGCGCGGTGAACATTATACTGCTCTCAAATTGTGCTTTCGTCTCAATATCTTCAGCTGAGGCCTATGGATAGCACAGCTCGAAGAGGTTTTAAAAGGTTTAAAGTTATAACATCTAGTCGCCAGTGTTTCTCTCAGCAGAATCATCCAAAAAACTTCATTTTTTGCATAATCCACTAGAGTCGGTTGTCTAACAGTCATATATTGTTGAAACATGGAATTGATACGAAATCTTTCAAGCGAGCAACATGGGGTATCTTTGGTTTACCACCTTATAGCGCAATTCATGTCACAGTAGCGTTTCCATTTTATAAAGCAAGGTAATTTCAAAGCAAACAATTCCAAAGCAATTATGCTTTATTTCCTGGTTACTGTGCTGAAAGAGTTAAGGGCACTTTAAAAATGTTATCATGTTCTGTCATCGGTGCGACATTCCTAAGGAACCGCGTTACGATGCATGAGAGAGACCACTAAAAAGAATGAATATTTTTGTTTCTTAGAATCATAACAGGATGTAATGAATACTGAAACAAAGAAATAGCAGCGTGAAAGTCTTGTTGGAGTTAAAATTATAGGCACGTTCTGCGAGAAAGCTATTTGAAAGTGATAATTAGAAACCTTTATCTTCCGAACCATAATGTTATTGTGCTGCCAAAGTTGAATTCTAGAACAACCAAAAAGGTGAAGCATAAGTGTTAATAATATTAGCTGTTCTTCCTCCTTATCAACTGTCTGTCACAGCTCAGAGTTTGCATCACTCTTGGTTGCAGCAGAAATTGTTAATCCCCTCGCTATGAATAGTAAGACAGCATCATTTTTTTTGAATGATTTATTTATGGACGCTCTTTAGCAGCTCAAGGTCATCAGCGTCCCTTTCAACTCAGGGCGTGAAACGGCCGACAAACTTTGCTCAGAGGCCCCTCTTTCAGGCTTGAGGTTCTTTTGTGTGCCGTAAATGTACGACACGGGACCCACGGCTTTACTTCCCTTCCGAAGGAAGCCATACTTAGGAGTTTTACGCCCCGAAAAAATCCATCGGTCCTGGCCGGGTTCGAACCCGCGATCTTGGGACAGCATCATTGAAAACAAAGAGTAGCAAATTTTTAAATTTTGAAAATTTATCACATATTAGTTTTGTAGGAGAAAGAAATTTACCATTTTGTCATAAATTGCTACAGGATATAAATTGATACATCAAAAGCATTACTAAACATCAAAATTATACATACTTATGAATATTTATTGCATTTCATTGTAAGGTATAGCAAATATCCAAAAGTGCGCATGCTTGAATACAAAACTATAAATGTTACCTCACAATTTATAACAGAAGTAAAATCTGTGCTACCCAACACATAAATTTGTATAATTTTTAAAAGAATGCTTCTGTAAACTAAATAATTTATCGATTTGATTACCTTAAATTGCATGCAGTAAATGTTACAGAAAACGAATGGCAAAAATTAAAACAATGGAGTTACACAACATTTAAAAAGACATATTTATATATGAGTATACTATAGAAATACAATTTGCTCCATTTCACTTTTAAAAAAATAAATGTAAGCCAATACCTAACACAGCCCTTACTTTTTAGATTAGAGCAAACTCTAAAGAGAGCCTTGCTCCCTAGTTGCACCAATATTGTAACAGCTTAACTCTAACCGCCTTTTTACTTAAACGTTTTAAAAATCTCCTTGTTTAAAGGTTTTATTTGCACACTACGCATCAAAAGTGGCACGTCAGACATTAAATGAAATAGATTGCCCTTTCCAACACTTGATCTATTAATTGTATGTTTTATTTGTTGTCGCTTTAACTGCATTGATCTTCTCGCAACGTCTGTAGATTGTGTACTGGTGTAAGTCTGTAAGGATGAAAGAAATGAATTAATTATGGGGCAAAGAGTTCGGAGTCCTTAGTGCCTTAAAACTACAAATAATTCACTTACTGAGGATAAGGAAAAAAAAAAAAACCCTTACCCAGGCAGCTTGACCTGACTATGATTTGAATCCAGGACCTCCGGATTAATAGTCTAAATTTTATTTTCATTAAAATTAATTTCTTAGTCTGAAATCATTTTTGTCAGTCACTATAGTATTTTTAAACAAATTGGTTTTTTATTTCTTTTCGAATACTTACTGTTTTGTTATAGACGCCATGTTTTTCTCAATATCAACCGGAGAACCTCTAATGTTCTAGCAATAGAGACTCTATGTCTGACCGCACCAATAATATTTTAGCTTCACTCAATGGCAGTCTACAGTATGCAAAATCCAAATGGAGTGATGTAACTTTCCTACAGCTGTGGGCAAGTTTATTCCTTTGACCTGTGGCGGTTAACAGGACTATCGTGGCAGTAATAATATAAATATAATTAATTTAGTCCAGAAAAAATCCCTAATAATAAATAATAAATTTATTAATTGCACATTTTTGCACGCATTCTCCGTGGGTTCCAGCAACGAATCACTCTTGTATATGAGAGTGTGCAGCAGTAAGAAACCTTGAAAATATTTCCAAAGTTCCTTTCCGTTTGTGCAACTGACTGAAGCAAATTAAAATAATTGGGCACATGTTATTGGTCTATTATATTTGTAATTAAAACGTTGGTTTTGATCAATTCTGTACTTTTTTTAATTCTACCTAATTGTAGTATTCCTTAGATAACTTAAGTATTGCCAAATATGAGTGACGTCATTTAAATTGTGCGCTTCTAATAGAGACAGAAGCTTTTGGTTTTTGTGTTTCCTTCAGTCTTCCTTCCCCATATCCTGAGATTAGCGGCATATCTGGATTTATAAAAGAGAACTGGGTTTAGGATACAAGTGCTCTAATTTCTTTGTTGTACATCAGAACTAATAAATTATATATGAGAACAGATTTAAAATGCGCATGTTTTCTCATTTCATCCGTTTATTAGAATCCCACTTCTATGAACAGGTTAGTATTTATGGTAGAATAGACTCAATGGGTCTAATGTTCAGTGTTATAATGTTGTTTTATTTGGTCGCTAAGGCATGGACTTTGCTGTTTGAACCTTTCTTCCTAACTGATATTATTTCAAATTTTTCTCAGTATTCGTCAATGCGAATATCTGGATGTACCCTAAACATAGTCCTAGATGTTTTTTTTTTTCCCCAAAACGTAACTCTTTCCCAATTTATTATTTTATCCCGTGTATCAGTTCCCACCACCTGTAATATCATAGAAGTAAAAATAGGCGTTAAATACTATAAAAAATCCTTTATCTCCCTCGAAAAATAAATTACACTTACTGTTATTATGTTTTTGATTTATGTTGTGTAGTAATGTAGCCGTTACAGCGCTTAATAAAAACCAATACCTTTTCAATTCTCCATTTGGAACTCTTTTCTACAGCCATTTGCTATCCTAACAGGCTGAGTTTCCGCAGTTGCAGAAGCAGAACGGAATAAGTAAGCCATTCTTTTATGTCTCAATTGTTTGCCAAGAAGTAACTGAATGTCGGTAATAGAATCAACGTTCTGGTAGACCATAAAATGCGACGACAATGGTCAACAATTGGAATATCTTAATTCGCATCTTAGTCTCGGTTAGTTGGCCCCAGACAATCAATTTTCACTTTGAATTGTAAGTAGGACGATAAATTCTGTTCTGGGAAACATTCCAGCCAACCTTATACAACTGAATGGAATGTTCGGCTGGGGTTGTGTTTTCTCCCTTCTCTCTTAGAAAGCAGTAACTGAAAGTCTCAAGATGAAATCAGCAATCATGAGGGGGTATTTCTTGCTTTAGCCTTACTACCCTACATAGAACATTGTTAAAACGGTTTATAATTATTGAACAGTGCAACATTTATTGTATAATAAAAATTAAACTAGCCCTCGTTGAATTAGTAATGTTCATAGATAAAATCGTAGCACGAAACAGAGATAGAGCAAACGCACGATACCTGTGCACTCGGCCGGAGATGACTTCTCTATTATTACTATGTCGGAACATCATGTAAACTACATTCTAGTGAACTATTGAAATGGAATAGCTTAAAAATGTGGCATATAAACACTTTCGCTTTCACATTCGCTACTTTTTCGTTTATGTTTTCTTAGAAATGATAACTGCTGCAGAAGCTGTTCTGTCTCTCGCACTGAACAGCTTTCTCTATCTCCAGTAACAGGCTCCAAGTGCAAACTTGTCATGCGCGAGCTCTACAGTGACACGTTAAGACTAAACATATGAACAGACTTTCGAAGGTTAATTTGTCTATGTTTTCCTCCTCTGAGCGCCCCATTCACGGCATGTCTTTTCGCGTGGGTCTTACAGTCTTCAACCTATTTCCCAATCACATCAAATTACATGGCAGACGTACGCTGATGGTCCAACGGTTAAAAACAGGTGTCCAACAATGAGAACTACTGAAATTCGAACCCTATCCATGCATGGATTATTTGTTGCAAGTAAAACCCGTGTATAGTATACACATGATCGCACAAATTCAAATCGCAAATACTTAATTGCATTCTAAGACATTGAGACAATATTTATGAGCTGTCACCCGCATATTTAATTAGAGTAATTATAGAAAGTAATTTTATGTAACTTCCTTATTATAGTCATGAGTGTAATGTCATTTTATTTCCTGTACAAGTGTTGAATTATTGTGTGTAATATGTTATTTCCTTGCCAGGGTGCAGAAGGCTACCCCAGTCATTAAATCTGAGCTGGTAATTTCTGTTGCCTGTTCTAACAATATTTGTAAAAATTACCCAAGCAAACAGATGTTTTCTGGAGAAATTTCTAAAGGAGAATTCTTGAGTAAGATGTTTTTTTTTTTTTGTATACTGTTAGGGAAATGTAAAGCAGGGAAGACGTAATAAAGCAATAAGCATATGGGGGTGATAACCTCTGGAAGGGAGATCCTAACGGTTCCATTTAATACGTAAGAGCTGTAGGTGACATGCAAGAAATCACGTAAGCCATTTGACAAATAATATAGCAGAGAAAAAATGGAGGAAACAGATTGCCCAATAGAGACGCGAGGATGGAAGAAAATCTAATAGCTCTTTCCAAAATAATAATATTTGAAAAAAATAAAGACAACTTCGTGAGGCCAGCAGACTGCCATGTTTATTTAGTCTTGCGATTTTGCGACCCAGGGCAGTTGATCCACATTCTATCAGTTCAGTTGGTTGGAAGAATTGGCAGTCGATCCGCATTCATTCTCAGTTCAGTTAGCTGTAGTCAGTTTTGGAAGAGTATTCAGTGTGAGGCATTATCAGCGTGGAAGATCTTTGTCAGTTGAGTTCAGTTGCATCTCAGGATTGGTTGATTTCAGGATCAGTCTTTATCAAATTAAGAAACGTCAGAGTGATCGTCATAATTAGTGCGAAAGTGGCACATAGTCTCCAGAAAATAACGGCAGTATATTTTATGTTTATGAGCAATAAATTGCGTTTCATCTTCCATAACTACAAATATTATCAATATCCATGTACTCCTTCCCCTATGGTTTAGGACCATAAAAATATCCAGCAGCAGAGTCTCAACAGTAGGGCGGAAAACATCGTCGAAGAGGAAGGAAACTTTTACCGCTGAGATTCCAATTATTAATACAATCCATTAACCATTAATCACCCAGTTAATCAAATTAAATTAATTTCCTTTTTCCAAAACTTTCCCTCCACTCTACATACATATTTAATTAACACCCTTCCATCATAAAAAAACGTTGTAGCATTTATCCTCACACACACACGGACACGCACAAAAGCAAAATAATGTAATCTGTGTTTTCAAAATAATAGAAAATGAAATAAAGACAAACTATGTCTTACTTTACAATTTTTATTAATGTGGCATTTATTTTGAAAAGAAATATGTTAGTTTACTTTTTTGTGTTTTGAGCATAAATGCTTTAAACCTCAGTTATATGATCTCCATTGAAGGACATGTTATTGGCGCATATTAAATAATACTTTAATTTGCAAAAGCTAATAAATAAAAAGTTGGAACATGAGAACTCTTATCACTTCGTGCTTTTGTCCGCACAATCATCAGAACACACGGTTCGAACAAACGCATTTCCTATTTATGGCACAACTGAAGGCGGCATTGTGAACCCAGCTTCAGCAATACTTCCAATGATTTCCGAGTGATAATGGTTTCTGGCCGTTGTTTGGATTTTTTCCCTCTCCTTTTATCTCTCTCTCTCTCTCTCTCTCTCTCTCTCTCTCTCGGAATGTACACTTTAAGACATGGTACGACTCTTGAAGTCTGAGTAGAAAAGTATAAAGTCCACTTCGGCGCAGCGCTTTGTTCACTTCTTACTAAATCATCCAACTTTTTTTATGTGTGCTTTCAGAAAAAAAGTATCTTAGTGGTAATATACAGACCATAGTGCAAGAGGTTGTACGCCTAGACTATTTATAACAATTTTCCTTTCTGTGAATTCCATGAATTGCTTTTATGTTGCTGTTTTATTTTCCAATGTCTGATAGATTTTACTTTTTCATCTACCTGTAACACAATTCCTGATCCACCAACTTGTAGACAGAGGAGAGGAGCTGGTGTTAGTAGCATTTTCCCTATTATAATTATAAAACATTATAAACGGGAGTCAGGTAAGAAATACGTGACGAGCACCACGGAGCGAATGAAACCAGATTCGCTCTACTGTGAATACAGCTTTTAACTAGTGCTACCGATGTTCTCTAAAGTTGAGCTTTTTTGTTTGCAGGGGTACATATCTCCATTAAAAATGGAGGCTACTGGTTGTTATTTTCAGACTAGAGTTTCCAAAATATATATATAATTTTGTCAATAGTTTTTAACGCCCGTTTTAACTACTGAGGCATCACCGGTGGTGGGTACTGTTGACACATGAGATAAAATAATAAATTGGGAAAGTATTTATCTATAAATAAGGAAGAAAGCATTCTAGGCCTAAGTTTAGCATATCTTCCGGATATTTGCCATATATGAGGAAGGAGAAAAACCTGGAAAAAATCTGTTACAGAGTGTGGTCCTGAAGGAAGTCGAATTCCTAACCTCCCGCTCACGAGTCCGTGCATTAACCATCTCTGCCATCAATGGTTGTTTGTAATACCTGTGTGTATGTAGAATTGGTCTTATGTATATTCCGTTTACAGCAAATGGCTTTAAGACTTGGAGTCGTTGCTTTCTGGCATCTCATAGAAATTAGTTGTGCGAGATATTTTAGAGAAGATGGGATTTATAAACGCAAAATATGTCCTGGTATAGGCTACGGTGTAATTTGTGAGCCAAAATGCATTCTGCTCCGGTAGTGTTAATATATTTTCCGAAACAAAAGAGAGGTTGGAAGTTGCCTTTTTTTTTATTGTGTTTAACGCCTGTTTTTACTACTAAGGCACCATAGGCGGTTGACACTGATGATACATGAGATGAAATGATATATTTGGAAAGGGTTTATTTTTAAGCAAGGAATCATTCCAGGCCTAAGTTTAGGATACCTCCCCGGCATTTGCCAGTTATGAGGACTGAGGAAAACCTGGAAAAAAAAAACCCAGTCAGGGAGGACGGTCCTGGTAGGATTCGAACCCCAGACCTCCTGCTCACGAGTTCGCGCCTTAACGACCTCGGCCACCCATGGCGGTGAGGTTGCTTTTGCAACTAGCTTCGTAATTAAGACTATGTTAATTGTTCTACTTGCAGCTGAGGTATTTTAAGATCCGCACTTCTGTCTTATTGTTTATTTACTCTTTACTGTTGTCAGTTACAAGGCAATGTTTTGTTTAACACTTGCACTAGAAACACCATATCATATTTTACTAGTGTACTTTAATTTGGATAGCATATTAAAACTGTTTTTGTTAGCAAGTTTAACATTTCGATGATAATACTTATAATATGCAGAAAGTCCATTTTGCTCACTTTAATATATGGGCTTATTAAGGAGATATTTAAAGTGACTATTTCGCTTATGTGACGTCATCATAAAATCGACCAATGAAACGAAACAAAATTTTGAATGGTGATCAATATTATCCCGTTATCGTGGTGAAATTATCCTCAAATTTTATCAAGTTCCTTTACTGTGCGAGGTGCATTTGTCTTATGGTCAGTGTAGCCAATTTTATACCCGCAGTGTATAATTTCTGAGTACGCTGACAACTTTTTTTGTGTTTTCAGAAACTATATATTAAATTAACTGAATGTATGTTCGCTCAAGCAATTGTTTTTGCGTATTTAGCCGAACGTCTGAAATCATTTTGTAAAATTTGTAACAAAATCAGGTTAAGCAACCATAAATTTTAATAAACACTTTGTCAGAATGATAAAATGTTATCTCCGTTTTGTTTCTCTCAGCTGATATTAGTAGATCGAAAGTAGCGATTGTAATAATCGACTTTTCGTCTATTTCAGTCTCATGGTTTCTGCATACATAAGATATTCATAAGTATAACATTTTAAACAATTGTTTATATTTTGTGCGTAATTCGTTTTTATTATTCTTATATTCATGAAATAGTCCTAAACCGTATTTGGCTCTTCTCTTTTGACATTACTGACAATCCACATTCGACTGTTGCAATATGGCTTGTAAAGGTTAAGTATTCGTATTCAAATATACAATATTCACTTCGTGAATTTATCAGCAATCTCAGACCCTTGTGATAATTGCAAGTGCGTAGCCTGTATGGGTAAACGGTTATTTACAAATGATATAAATTTTGTTGCTGTCTTTATAATGACCTAAAGTTCCAACGTTAAAGGACTAAAACAGCACACATATTCGCATTCGTTGCTTCTCATTACATAATTGGTTTAATGGACTAACAAGAAATATAAATTTTGCTTGATGGTATTGACTGAATATTTTTCTTTCGTCTATTTTTTTCAAATATATTTTGCCATTTTGTACATATTTTACTTCATTTTGATATAGATATATTTATACATTAACATATGTATAAATACCTAAGTAGATTTATACAGTGAGCTCCTGCAAGTAAATGGTATTTCGGAGATATTTCTGTTTTCTTATCTCAGGAAGTTTAACATGCTCTTTAGCACATCTGTCCCTTTATTTTTAAGCAAAAAATTTGCAGCCATTTTTTCTTTTCTCTCTTTCGTTTATCTCTTTATGTTTAATTAAAATTTTATCGCCTTTTGTCGCTCTTGGAAAAGCGAAATTATACTTTAATGAGTCAAAGTTATTCACCAATTACTGTGGTTACAAAAGCACTAAGTTTAATTCCATGCAAACATCTTTCAGCAAATAAACGAACTCATTAATACTTGATTGACCAATGATAATTGAGTTATATTGATGGTGCTGAAACATTAATATGTAATCTTACATTCATTTGGTTTATTCCTATGAACTCTGTTTCGATTCTATTGCTGAACGAGATTAACGAAACTGAAGCACAAAACAGTAATTAGTTACAATAACTGCATAGATCGTAATGAAATTAAACATTCTTAATTATAGATAAAAGAGTTCACGATAAACTGTTGTTATAGCATCAATGTTCAGTTGTTTTTATTTCACAATAGATTGTTGTTATAACCTCAACGTTCATTTGTTTTTATTCAAAGGAAACAATCCTCTCTGCTTCGATTATTTTCCTCGAATGTGTTATACTTATCGAAATAATCACGTTAAGGAGTATTCTTTAAGCTCAATTAAAATGCTGAAAAACGATCAGCACGCGTTGTATTATTTATAGAAGATAGTAAGAGGCCTGAGTCAGTTCGATTCCTGGTGTGGAAAAGTTGCCTAAATGAGATCTTTGTTCTGAAAATTCTCCCTCTTAGAAATTCTGGAACATACAATTCCAACTTCACCATAAACTATTACATCTATTATCTCGAGAGAAGACGATTACATATTGGAAAGGAATACTATGAAACAAATGTGGAAAAGAGGAAGTTTAGTCAGAAAGGGACGAAAATTATTATTTCACTGGCGGCAAGAAAATCAAAGCATGTTTTGTTGCACGGGTTACACCATGATTAATTAGGCAATCGTAAGAAAAACCAAAAGAAAAAGTAATCAATCCCAAAGCAATACAAAGAAAGATGTTTGCATTTGTGATGAGTAAATTGCAGATGGAATATTCCCCACTGAAAATATTGGCATAGAGCCTCAGAAAGTATGAGATTTGTTATTAAATAGTAATAATCGCCCTTTAAGGAAGCCAACGTTACCAGATGACCAGGAAAGTTTGGAAGCAATATGCAAAGTAGCACTGAAGGCGCTGGGCAACTAGGGAGGGGAACAGAGGGGCGGTGCGGTGCACGTGGCGAACACCTCGCAAGGTGAGTGGACCAACCGTGTGGCTGGGGGTAGTACTCCTGACCCGGCCCTCGCGCGCCGCGGCCCCGCCTCGGCTCCGAGCTCTGCCGACCTATTCCGAAGTCATCAACCGCTCAAGACGTCTGCTGTATTCTCTATAACCCATCAAACCTTACTACACAGTGCCATCAAGTAGTAGCTCTTTTGTTTTTATTTTCCCCGCGGAGTGTCGTGACAGCAGTTACCATCTTCGCGCTTGTCTTCACGGATATGGGCTGTATACCTTATCGTTGTACGTGTACATCACTGTATATATTTATTTATTAACACTTTTGTGTGGCATTTATTAATGCCGAAGTGACAGTGTAGTGTTTGTCGCACGGTGCTTGATGTATTACTGTCACCGCCTCAGGTCGTCTAGACTTGTAGACAAAACTGCGAGTGTATATCACGACATGACGTTTTGAGAATCTGGTGTGTCTGTGTTTTTTTATGATAGATAGAATTGATAATCCCTTGAGCGACGTGTTCCGGGAGGTAGAGTGCCTCATTATACCGTTCCCACATCCTGACCACGTTTCATCGTCATTCATAAAAACATCTTGACTTGGTGCCTCTTGGACGTTGACTCCCTCGTGACGAGAACCTCCCCCACCTCCTCGCTGCAGCTTCACCACCCGCCAGGTCACGTGGTCTAGGAATCGACCAACAGGAAGTGCACATCTCATGTACCCGCGGAGTAAATGCTGGAAACGATTTAACTTTTGGTGCTATTTTGTGTCACAGTGATTGCGGAACTACTGTTGAGGACATATGGAAATATTTGTGTTGGAATTTGCGTGTGACAGTCAGCAACATTTTCGGATTGTTTTATCAGAAAATTTTCCATTATGCTCTTGAATATAAACGAACAAATAATCTGAAGACTGCACTGAGCTGAGATGAAGCGGGAAAGAAGTTGATTATTGTGGATGTTCTTACAATATTTTTTTCTTTCTTAAAGAACTTCGTTACGGATGATCACTTTCAGCTGAGCTCCTGAACAATAATTCGAACAGCTTCATTCCCTTCCCTTATAATCATTTTTTCTTTTTCTTTTAAACATCTTAGAGTTTCTGGAAATTCATATGTCAGCAGCCAGGCGAGGCAGAAACTGGTGGTGGTACTTGTCAAAGTGACAGAAGTCGGTGTTTATACAGGTATTGAGCAATGTGCGAAAAGGGGGCGGGTATAATGGCAAGTGGCGACTGCAATAGGGAACGTGCCTACAAACTGCACGAAACAATTGACAACCTGGGTCGGCACCGCCATCTTGTGACACGTCACGTAGGGGATGCGCCATTCGCCGAAACGTGTTGCGTAAGTCCGGTCCCCAGCTCAAAGTGAATGGGGTCGTCGAGAGTAGAAAGACGTGTCATCGGGAACCCAGTCGAGTTTATTTGTTGCTGGACAAAACATCGGCCGGACAAAAAAGATGGCGCCTTGACCTGGAATGCGTGGTTAAGCATAGTGAGTGAACACGTCTAGACAAATCCCCTCCGGCTTAGGATGAGCATTGTGAAACGTGGTCTTTTCAGGAACTTCAAGCGATACTCGGATGTGCCATATATTTATTCGTGATTTTCTGAACAAGCTTTAATTACATAGCCTTAGAAGTTCTGCAACGTGCTCAAAACCATAGAAACCACTTGATGAAATTTGTAAACTGGTTCCCAAAACTGAGGGAATTCTTCGTTTGTAACACCTGGCATCAAGGATCTCGATGAACTTTTGAGTGGCTAAGAAGCAATCCTTAACATTTTCCTCATCAACTACAGTAAAATAAAAGCTAAAGTCAGTTGTTTTTAAACAAATCTGTGGAACTTGTAAAACAGTGAGCTGTGTGGGACACGGGTGAAGTTTTGCGTGATAGTTTCGGAATAGGTTAAACAACTGCTTTCAGACATTTCCTGAAGCACCTCAGAGTCCGTTTCACTGGTGATGCAGAAGAGCGTGTGACAGCAAACTCTGGAAGAATGTTGCCGTACCAAGCCGTGGCGATGGACTACGCCGTCACGTCGTCCTTCCAGCGACAGAGTCCAGCAAGTGCAGCAGGGGCCGCTGCAGCGGCAGCCCTCAACATCAACCCAGCCTTCACGCACTCCTGGTTCGTACCGGCGGATCTCTGTGTCCCGTACAAACAGAATCAGAGTCCTCTCCTCGAGCCAGGGCATGTTCCTTCTCTTTTTCTTACTACTATTATCATTATTATTGTAGCTTTGAACATCGGCTTTCATGGTTATTAGGCAGTCTCACATTAACTTTCTGCATTAAGGGAACATATGTAGTTATAGAGAATTTTCAGTGAATGAAGCTAATAGTATTAAAACAAATTAACAATTTCGTAAAGAAAAGGTATCTTGCAAATTTTTATCACATACAAGAACTGTGAACTCGAAAACTGTTTGGATAACTAAACACCTTACCTCAAGCATTAAGTAGAAAATCCTAAAACAATTTCAATACTTTAAAATGAATACCATATCATATTTTGGAAGAGATTGTTCAAAATTGTACATAAAACTCATTTTCCCTCTCTCCTTTATTATAATTTTTTTATTAAATATCGTCTTAGATAATGTATCAGCCTAGATGATTACTCCCTTAGCACAGGTTTAAGTTATGTAAATATTTTACCAAATCATGTTTTTAGAAAAAAAAATCACAAACTGCTTTCGAAAAACGAAATATCTTACCCTCAAATATATAGGTATTCTTTGTAACCTGGACATCTGCGATTCGTTAAAAAATTGTCCAATCTTACGAGGTGTCCAAGATATAAAAATAATCACTTTCGGAAACGTTCTAACCAACCATTGTTGGCTGAAAACATGATTAAGTACAACTGTTCAGCAATTTCTGTAGCGTTTTCTTGCAGAAGTGATTCATTGACTGCAATGTTCTTATTCCAACAAAACGGGGGGGGAAATTAAAAGATTTTGTCAATTAGTTTTTCATGAACTATTTTCTTTGTGCATTGCAGTTTTGTTCACATGCATTTATAATTGAAGTTTTGTTGGCATTTATGTTGTAAATCTCAAACTTCTCTACAATTTTGCTTAGATCACACAGTTAGACAAAGTAGCAACAACTACTTTCCTCTTTTCAGTGGTTAAACCCTCTAACTTGCATTTATTCATATTGATCATACAATTTAAATGTTGCATTTCACTCTTCATTAACAATTGACGACCATCATACAAATTGAGAAAACAAATGCAAGCTTCCCTAATTCCCTTCTTTCAAGTAGTAATGGCATTTCTAATGATCAATGTATAAAGTACAAAGTTCAATGGAACTCAGTCTTAAAAGGTAGAAGAGTTGTAGGTAATGTCAAAATTGCATACACATTCAGGAATAAGGGTGTAAAGGACACGTTAAAATGTAAGAGTGTGAAGTGTTCCAGCATTAGATGTCCAGGTTTTACTGTATATAATTTTTATTCCCTTACGTTGTCAAGATAGAGTCAAAAATTCGGTATCCTGTGTCTCCTTATCCTTTTTAAATATCTCAAATTTTCATACAAAGGCTGTTACAGAAAGCCATACCTTGAATTTATTAGGTTCTCTTAGGCTACAGTCAGAAGGAAAGAAATAAAAATGAGGATTGACGCATGCAGCTACAAAATCAGAGGGTTTGGGTTCCTACCTGGTACCGAATAGTTAGGAATTTAACGCTTTCAGTGGATAAAACCTTGAAAGTTAGCTTCAAACCAGCCGTATATGCAGAGACACAGGTTTATTTTTTCTATATGAGGTTGTGCTTTGTACTATAAAGCGCTAATTATCCTATAAATGTAGATTACTCATCACTTATTTCTAAGAACTCTTTGGATCCCATTCTTGAGAGCTACTCACCATATACAAATGACATATCCCACAGCCGAGAACGAAGTAATCCGTGATACCCATGCAGATTGGGTGACAGCTTCTTCAAAGTTTTATTTACACTCTATACATCTCCAGGATATGCAACATTTTGAATTTTACAACCAAAAAACGAAAGATTCGCTTGCTGACAAGGTCACTATCATGTTTCTTGGTATTGTTTATTATTGGCAAATTTTTGGGGAACAGATTAAGGAAAGATACACAGTGGATGAATATATGTCACTGTTTGTGTTATTTTATATAAAACAATCTTACGTGTATTCTGAAGTGACGAGAAACACTTGTTTCATTGAAAATTACTACCTGTTGAAGCGAAGAACTCTAAAGTCATAAATTCTTCTCTAGAAATCCCAGGTCTCTTACTTGAGTTGCTTAGGTGCCAAAATACTTGAGAAAGTTAGATGTACAAATGCTGTAAAAGTCTCTCGTTGAGTTCTTTATTCGTGTGTTACTTTTCTCCGTTTCGATGGATATTTGAAACCAAAAAGGATTAATTAACAGAACATAAGCGAATAAAATGGCTTATATTTTGTTCTTAGTAATGATTTCCAAATATGAAAAATTTACTTTGGATTACTATGGGAGAATTTTGTGGTTTAGCGCTGAAGATTGGTTCTTGTAAACGAAAACGTGAACACGTTATTATTTTAAAAAAAGTTCAAATTTCACTTGTCAGCATACAGATTTACGTTTATACTGTAAGGAAATTAACAACAATAGAACAAGGCTGTCAGTGTGATAATTTATGGCACTATCTGAATGTTAATAAGGAATATATACTGACGTTTGCTGTCAGAATGTTTACGATAAAGAAAGCTCCCATATCTTGTTTTTTGACCTCTTATTTCTGCCTAACCATGATGGCCGATATAATACTTGGGGAGCGGGTAAACGTGTAAATTGTTTCTAAATCTCTGTTCCAGAAATAAGTTTTGCACTTTTTGTGTATTTTATTTTGAAATTGTGATATGTTTTAGTATTACCAATGTGCATGCTGTTTAATTTCTTGCATGATCTGTCGTTAATATGTTTTTGTATTACGTATTATAAACTTTTTTAAATTGTGTGGCATTGTCAACTTTGATTGTAGGTGTATTGAGACGATGCTGTTACTGTTTGTATGTACGTAATGAACTAGAAAAAGTCAAAAGATTGTTAGTCTAACATAGCGTAACTGTTCCTACATATAAAAACTAAAATAACGATAACTTGCACAAAACATTAAAACTGCAACAAAATCGTCCTCCTATTCTCACTCTGAAAGGAGAATATTTCTTTTGTCATCCGAAGAGCTTTGAGAGTTAATATAAAAATGATAAAAAATAAAACTAAATGTGTGAAGGTAGTATTAGTTATGATTTTAATAAGTTTTACCATTAAAGTTAAGAGTTACATATTAGTGTAACTCAGGATTCCGTTAATTCTGGTAGCCTATAAGAAAATTAAACAACTAAGTATATTGTCTTGCCCTGGTACTCTAATGAACAAACATAAAATTCATTCTGCATTGAAATACAGTACACCAATACCTTCAGATAATTGTTCTTTATGAAATCCTGTTACCCTGCCAGAATAATTCAGTTTTTCCAGAACGCCCGATACAGGAATAAGAAACCAAGTTAGGAACGCACTGAATATGGTTTCTGTATTTACTTTTTATTATTCATATATTGTTATTGATACTTATTGTTCGGACAATATTTAAAAACATTTTTAAGTATTTAACGTTTCCCCAACTACCAAAGTTTTTCAAAACAATCACTAGAATGATGATGTTAAAGGAAAACCTCGAATAAACAAACCCTCATCCAGGATACGGGGGCACCGAACGTGGCTCATTAACTGACAAGCAGACAATGTGGGTATGTTAGCAGTCAAAACCCGGAAATTGGCCTGTCACGGTTTTATTTGAAATTAGCAGACTGTCTGTTTATAGTTTGTAAATCATTTGTTCTATTTTTGTGCCATTATTATCTGATTTAGTTTTGGCTATTTAAATGATATATTTTTTGCGTGAATTAATTCATTTATCTAATATTGTACATGCATCAATGGGCTTTAAATAATTAATTTTTTAAGTTGTTCTACGTTTTATAAAGAAACCTGATCTTAAATGTATCTCTTTGCAACTTAAATAAAACATAAGAAAACTGAAATAGAGAAAAATGCACTTATTCAACAAGAAACTATGTATAAAAAATGTCAAAAAATTATAAAGTTTTTTTTATCGTACAATTTTAGTTTTATCAAAGGCGCTTAACAGATTATAGTGACAGTACTTTGTTTTATAAATATGAAATACTTAAGTTGATGGCTTTCATTTATTGCTCATTCTTAAATTTTATCACACGAAATCTAGGCCTTTTATTATTTTCCAACTAACCGCATTTGAAGACACTGTAACGATATAACTTGACGATCATATTTTATATCAGAGAAATAAATGACAAATATTTTATTGTAATTCTTCGAAAGTTCAGAGCAATTAATTACACTGAACAAAATATTGTAACTTTTTGTATTGCATACGAATGAAAATAGGTGATTTTATGTAATTAGCATACAACAAATTTTGAGCTGAAATCCAAAATTCCCTACCACGTACTGTTTTCTGGGAAGTTAATCTTTAAACTTCCCATAAAACTTTCCAAATATGCATATTTAAACATTTCCTTAACTATAAGCGAAATTCACGTCTCAAATATTTTAAAATATTTGAATATTTTAATTAACTCTGTGTGATGAATCCAAAATTTATACAGTTACCTATTGTCATAGTTTTGGTTATCGTGAAAAAGTTTTAAAAATGCTTAATTTTACTCACATTTTCAAAAAAATTTGCTGAAAGATTTACGTATGTAGCATCCTCAATAGTCAATTAACAAACTTAGGATCACTTTGCCCTGTATCATTTTTCTATGACAGCAATGTCCTAATGAAAGAATTCGTTATGCTAGTAACCAGCTGCACCCAGATTAAGAGGAAGTGGGAGTAAAGGAAAAGCAGTTTAAATGACAAATTTCACCTCCAAGTTTTCTATGACATTAACATGTCTTCAATTACCATTTTTATTGATCAATTCTTACATCTTTCAGAAAATTACTGCACGTAGTCTTGAATCCTGCCCAAGCACATTTCTCATTGTCCATTAACAGGTTGTTTAAAACACTGTCTTTCATTTGCTCATAAACTTGTGCGCCATTGAAAACACGTTCCTCTAGTTTAGCTTTAATCCAATTTTCAACTACTGGAAAGCCTACACTCCCAGCCTAACGTCTTCACAAAATTTTTCACTAACCTTAATTTTATATTAAGCGATGTCAGCAACATTTTGTCATTTTTAGCTAATGCTTTATTTCTGACATTCATTTGACCTGGGGTCCAACACCCTTTCTGACTGCTCTTCAACTTCAAGATATTTCTTCTGAGTTCGAATGTTACACTCACACAAGCAATAAAATTTGGTGAAACTCCTAGAATTATCCAATTATCTCTACAGATATACCTCGTATTTTTCGTTAATAATTTTTTACACAAGATAAGGTGGGAATATATGCAGCATGTCTGTCACCGCAGGAAGCCCTCTCATAAATTAGCGTTTATCTCCGAAAGTGTTGGTGCTATTGCAAAAGACATTTCAGTTGTATCCTTACTACATTCAAATAAGCATTAGCATAATGCAGTTTAGTCAGATGTAAATTTCAGTGCTATATGGTAGAAATATAAATGTACAGACTGCACAGAATTGCCATATAGATGAACGAGAGTATCTAAATGTGCTTTATAAGAAAATATACGAGCGGCGTTCCTAAAGTTCTCGGTCTGAAAATACAAGATTTAAGGGGATTTTTTTTTTCAATATCGTCATCTTGTAAATCAATACCTTTAGTACAACGACTTCCAACTTTTTAATACTCTGGGTAAAATAAGATTTGTCCAACTGTGAAAAATAAGCTTTTGTCTCAGCTTTATTCATCATTTTATGTGAAACATCGTCCATATAGCCATTTCTTCAGGTTTAGGAACAAAAGTAATCGCTGGGAGTCAGTTCCGGCGAATATGGCGGATGTAAAAGTACTTGTAAGCGAAGGTAATGCAGTTTTGCAGTAACAATCCCAGACGTGTATGAAGGCGCATCATCGTGATGAAAGAGAACTTTCCTTTTCCCAAGATGTGGACGTTTCTCCTGAATAGCATTCTTCAATTGGTCCATTAGTGAAGCTGAATACTCCCCCGTGATGGTTCCATCCTTTTGGAAGTAGACTTGCCAGCACCACGTCATGAAAATGCCAGAAAACCGTAGTCATGACTTTTCCTCCATATAGAATTGGTTTTGCTTTCTTTGGTGCACTTTCACCTGTTGCCAACCACTATTGGGTCTGCTTCTCCGCCTCTGACTTATCCAGTTCCGTTAACTGCTTTGAAATGTTACAGAAGCCATTTTAATTAGTCTAAACACTCTTACGAAATGTTGATTTTGGTCCATTATTAACAAAAGCAGAAAACTTTATCATATCCAAAACTTCGTGCATTGTGAAATTTTGTCACAATCTCGTCGGTCGTAGCAGTTTTACGCCCTGGGCGCTCATCATCTTGAATGGATGTACGACCACGTTTAAATTCAGCAGCCCGCTTTTTAACAGTCGAAAACGAAGGGGAAGAATCCTTTAATGTAGAATATAACTTCTTTTGCATTTCTGTTGAAGTTAAGCCCTTCGAAACGAAATATTTTGTCACAGCTCATATTTCAGTGTAATCCATTTTGTAGAAAATGTTAACACTAGTTTGTTTACACACAAACAAGTGACTACACTTATGCGTCTGAAACTTTACAGTCCGCTATCTAAAGGATGATACTTAACTTACTAAATATAGTAATTTGGCCATCTGCACGACATCACTGAATTAGGCTGAGACCTTTTAGAACATCCCTAGTATAAAGAATTCCAAACGCTTGGCATTTCAATGACTTGTTTCTATATAAAAGCTGATATAGAAACATGTAGGAAAAGTATAAATTAGATGTTCAGAATAGTATTAGAGCGGATTAACAACTTGGTCTATTATTATTATTATTATTATTGTTATTATCATTATTATTATCATCATTATCATATTCATTACTATCATTATTACTATTATTGTTATTAATTATTATTATTGTGGAGCCTGTTAAATAAGAGCAACAGCGGAATTTTTGCTTTGAATTAAGAAAATATCCGATTAAAAAACTAAACGGAGCAGAAAAGTACAAAAGTTCGAGCCTTCACTTCCCGCACATACAAAGCGAAGAGGTTTCTATGGTACTCGTAATCCGTAACGTCGGTACTTGTGTTGTTAAGTAATAGTTTTTGTCCAGTCTCTTTACGATAAATTGTTGCAGATCTTTTCACAAATTTTGGTGAATCATCGTGCTCTGTTATACTCTTTTTCTGCAGATGGAGTTATTATTGGACAGGGCACGAGTCACGCTGCACTTAGTCACGAAAACTTAACGCGAGCGTGACGGTACTAGGGGTAAAAACGCTACTTCCTAGTCGGTCGGCACAAGTTGACGGACCTCTCTCCCTAGACCGTTACCACAGTTTATCGGAACAGCAGCACTACAATTAGCAAAGTTTCAGCTTTCAAAGTTTAGGTCTGAAATTTCTTTGAAATTTTGATAAAATTAATAATTTAATACAATTCTGTAAAGCCTATTGTAGTAGCATATTGTTATAGCTTTTAAATCTAATTAATCTAATGTGGCATATAACATTTTTTTTTTTTTGATAACCAATAAGTGTTAATCTATTTGTCTTAAAAATTTCATTCGAGCTGTTCCTTATTTTGATTTTTACTGTTCGCATATTTCCAAATTTTCCTTTACGACACTAGTTGTAGAATTATGTGTATATATTTTTCTGTTCGTATGTCATATTTCATTTCAAAAGAATAAACAAATATACTAGTGAACTTTTTATAAAAGTATTTTCTTAACTTGTTAGTAGATAGAATTATGAATTTTTATAATGTTTTTTTAAAATACTGAATGCTAGTTTTTACCGACAATACTTCAGCCACCAGTTTTAAAAGTTTATTTGTCATTCATTAGCAGTTTTTCAAGAGGTAAGAAAATTTTACACAAATTAAATATCTTTAATTCCAATTTTACAACATTTCTTAAATAGCTAAATACAAGTTCTGAATACTATAGGATTTGCCTTTGGATGCAGTGAAATTCAATGATAAATTTCTTTTTCTGTCCAGTGTTAAAAGAAAATAAGATATACATGTAAAATGCTGAAAATGAAATGTCGCTTTCAAAATATTATAGGAAATATTATTTTATTTTTATGAATGTTCCTTTGAAAACGTCACAATTATGTTCCACCTACTTTGATCGCAATGATCACCTTGCATGTGCGACTATGTATAAACAACTAATGCTGTAACTTAAGATCTAATTTAGGGAGTGGTGTAACGTGTCAAAAATTTTGTATATTGATTTTGACTATACCATCCGGATTTATTGAATGTTGACTTGTGTGCGTAAGAAAGTAAACTTATCTTTTAAATTGCAGTGTTGTTTATTTCAGAGTATCTTACCACCTTATAAAAACTTGAATAGAAATAATTACAGTAGTGAGTTAAAACCATTAGAAAACAAATTAGCTCTAATAAAAGTTATTTTGCCCATACATTTTGTGGAATAGAGACTTGGATTTAAAGAAAAAGGAAGTGTAGAAATCTCGAAAATGAAATTTCTTAGAGTAGTAGCAGGAGTTTCAAGGACTAGCGTAAAAGAAACAAAAACAGTAGAAACGAAGGGCGTATGCGAAGAGTAGTAGATATAATTACCTAGTGTTTAGTGGTCTGAGATTATAATACATAACAATTCTAATGGAGGTGATTAATAAAATGACGAGAAAAAATCTTTTGGTTGTAATAAATTCTCAAGTGCCAGATTTTACAAAGCATAACATTTCGTACAATTAGAAACACGTTATAACACTATAAAAATGTAAATTTTAAGAGTTTTTTAAGGTCTTAAGGTATACTCCTATGTATATTACATTTTAAAAGGTTTTAACTAATATCTGCTTCCAACGAATTGTAAAACAATAGAGGAAGTCTATAAACTGTAAAGTTTTGGAAAATGTAACTAAAGTGAGATCACTTTAACGGTAGCCATATGCATATTTGGATTATTTTTCATCTATTAATTCAGACTATGTTAAGTATTTTTGATAGACTCTCAGATAATTTCACGAGTGTTTTGTATTAAATATAATTCATTTGTTTACTTGCTCAACCAAGTCTGTTAATTATCTTGAACTTTGCATGCATGAGAAAAATGCATAGGCATGTACCAAAGCAAAGACAGTAAACATCAAAAATGGAAAGAAAGAAAAAGGATATTTCATCCCCATTTGCTTGTTAATTGTTCAGCTTTCAGTTCCGTTGGAGAAAAATTGCATTCGATGAGTTGTTTCTCATCGTAAATTAAAAATCCTTTATTCTATGGCACATTTCGGACTCATTTGCAACTTCATTTATCTCGATATTTGCTCCGAAAATGTGATGGTCATCGTGCGGACATTAGAAGTTAAAAAGAAGTAATCATTGTTTACTTTGCATCAATGTTGCTATGTTGATACTACACCGATATCATCTATAAGTTTACAAATGCATTCCAAGTGTTTACAGTCTGGCGAAGTGACAATAGCAAAATTCGTCTTTGTATTTATGGTTGTAAATTTTTGAAAAACAAAACGAACAAAAAGTGATATGATTTAATGGTCTAAAGCGTGTCTAGACCACGCACAAAATATATATTTATTTTCACTTCAAACTGGTCAAATATAATAATATTTTTAGACTACTCATAAGTAATTTTTAACACAAGGTACTCAAACCAGAAACAGCATTTTGTAACACCCAGTAATATAAAAGGTAGTGTTGCGCGTTTAGTTCAGTAAGGAAGATGATGGTTATTAATCTATTTAAGCGGATATAAATTACAACAATGTATTATATATTTTTACGTTTTTCATTCTATGTATACACCTGTTACATTCCTCAAATCGAGCCATATGGCAATTAGTGATATGATTGCACTTTTATTATTGGAACCTTCGCTTTGAACGGATCGTATGGTGTGTGTTCGGGTCGATAGCCGCTAAACAATACTCCATGCACAGTTATACTGTTGTGGATTGTTTGTATTTTCTTGGTGTCCAAACGTAGGGCACTAGATAAAGCATAGCCATAAATTGCTCTTTTAAGTTTTATTTTGGCAAAACCATGGCAGGGTGTAAGAAATTCAGTAACACCTGATCCCATCATTGCGCATGCCAAATGCATAATATAGCTTTTTAACAGTACTTTGATGTAATATATGAAGAAAATGTAATAATAAATAAAATTAACTTATAATTTTGCGTCGCCAAAATGTGTTTAAAAATTACTGATACTATCCACAATGTAGGTAAAGTTTCTTCCACAATCCTCCTAGTTTTTTTTTTTTATTTCTTTATTTACGGACGCTCTTTAACATCACAGGTCATCAGCGTCCCATTCAACTCAGGGCGTGAAACGGCCGACAAATTTTGCTCAGAGGCCTCTCTTTCAGGCTTGAGGTTCTTTTTCGAACCGTAAATGTACGACACGGGACCCACGCTTTACTTCCCTTCCGATTTCTCACTTGGATCCTCCTAACATTTTGGAATGATTGCTTTATCTTTGCTCTATAATTACTAATTTATTTATATAAATTAAGGACTGTCTAGAAATCCTATTGTGCCCTTTTTAACACTCGTATCATACATAGCTATTTTATCCTTTATAAAAAGCATCACTTGTGTAAAGAATTGCGCTTTTATGTCTGTGTCGTGGGAGGTATTTTCCCGGGTTTTAAGGGAATTGCATAAAACAATATTTTGTTCAATAATTATAATAAAAATTCAGAAATAAATGTAATATAGCGCTTTTAAAACTTTTTACAGAATATTCTTGAAATATATGCATTTAGTAATATTCATTGTTTTTATTAATCAAACTTTATTATTTGCCAATATGTTCTGAGGGCTACACAATAAAACAATAATGGTTATGTGTTAATTTTTGTCTCTTTTGTCTATGACTTTTGAGGAAGGATGTGAAATAGTACATTAAGGCTACAAAAGCAACCTTTAAAACGCACTACTATGTGAAGTAACATAAACACCCCAATCATTTATATAAAGATGTGTACACTGATTTCTTCACTTAGTCTTTTCTGTTACTTGGATGGTTGGACGGCTGGGGCGGGCGAGATACTTTAGATACTTGAACCCTGCTCACGGCTGGCCGTTGGTGTCTATAACCCTCAATGGGGCATCTCCTGGAGGGAGACACCGGATGGCCAGGTTCTACAGGTGGTGGCTGCATGGACGCAGATGGAGTCTCAGCCGGTGGGGATCTCCCTTCTCCGAGTTGTGTGAGTCCCTCAGAAGGTCCGACTTTTATTCTAGATGCCGGTACAGAAATCTTTACAAAGCGCAAGCCACCGTCACACCCTTCAACCCATCTCCCCTAGCACTTTCGGCCCTGTAAGAGAATCATTTTTTCATTTTGTAGTATCAGTAATAACAAATATGCATGAGTTTGAAATATAGTAGGCATTCATGGCTTACGATAATAAATAAAGTATAAGTTATGTACAGAAGAATATTTTGGCACATTTAAAATAAAATTAATAAACAAATTTTGATACTGAGTGAACAAAATGCAACGAAAATCAAATATAAATCATTAATTTTTTCTAAAAGAATCTCTGAAATTGTTGTGTTTTTCTTCGCCACAGCTTTGGCAACAATGTATCCGAGCAGCAGCTATTTTTAATCTGACTCACAGTGTTCAAACGTGCTCATGGAATAGCCGAACTTCATTCTCCTCCTTCTCCTTTTGATGTGCAAACACTCAATTAGCAGGTGAGAATAGTAATCTTTCGATTTCTGCCGCGTCACGTTCAATTCCACAGCACCCGATTTCAATCACGTGTGACAAAAACATATCGCTGGATGCGTTCCTCTCTTGTTTGATTTAACTATAAAATTAATGAAAGTTTACCTTATAGCTCTTTCGTGAAAGCAAAGAAAAATCTTTAAAATTGCATCGATGATTCGTGCCTGGGATCTCCAAGGAGCGGCTAACAAAGGCTTTGACTTTTTTTGTCGCCTTAATTTAATGTGGCAGCTAGTTGTTTTTTATACATAGCTATATACCGTCATGGTAGCTCAAGGGTGAGTTAATTTTCTTTGCGGTCCGTTTACTGGCTACTGGGTGTCAGAAAGTTCACATCACGATCTTTAATAATTGTTTTCACATCTTCTGTGCAGTTTCCATATCAAGAAAATGGACATAAGTTTTATCCCAATACTTTTTCTCCTTTATGTTTATAATTGAACTTATTTTTCAATTCTTTAAATCATTCTATATTAATAATATTTTATTATGGTATTAAAGTTTAAATGTTACCTACTTATTACTTCTTCTTTTCTTATCTTAAAGAGCAACACTGGCTATTAAACGTAAGAACTTTATTTCTGCAGTTTCGATTTTTGTTCCATCTCCTAATTTACTGCTCATTGCTCAAACTTTGTAACAGCCATTACCTTATGAAAATGTGTTTGTGCATACGATAGTATTTGCCTCTTAAACTGCAGCGCATTGTTCCACATAATCTATAAAAGAACTGAATTTAAATGTTTATCTTCTTTGCAGTAAGATAAATTAAAAGCCATTCACTGCTTTCTTACAGCCTGCATGGTGTTTTCCTTGCAATGAAATGGTTTTAATCTTCTCTGTGGATACTTTAAGTTATTTTGTCGGCCAATCTCTCTAAATTAATGGTTACGGACGCTTTGGAGACCATCCTCGGATTTACCAATAACCAACCAATCGCCTGCAAACATTTAAGTTTATTTTTACCAATGGCAGTCCACTGTTCTTACGAACTGTTTGACATCACTCCCTATGGCATGGTGGAATTGTAGCGATTTCTGAGGTCGGAACGCCCATGGGGCACTGCTAAGTTGTCCAGTTAGGATGACTGTGGAGGTAATATGGTACACGCGAAGGGTCCTTACACCTAGAAGTACCTCACTAACCTGACCATATTGCCTTAGGGATTATACTATGAAAGGAAATGTATCCGGGAATAGAAATGAGGAGCTCTGGTCACTAGACCGTGGGACTTATCATCCTATGTAATATATAATTAATTATATTTTTTTTTAATTTTTTGCCATATTCTAATGACTTTCTCAATGTAAATACTTAAAGTGTACAATTCTGTTCAGCTCCTTCATTTTTGTTATATTTTATTTCATTAAATATCCTCTTTATTATACTTGTTTTCAAATGTAGACATTTTATCAGTTTCTTGAGTAGTATATTAGAATTTTCTTGCCTACACGATCTCTCATATTTTTTTCTCAAAACCTGTACAAGACTTTTTTTATAATCAATAAATGCAATATATTCGCTGGTTAATTTCCCTAAGTTTCTGTATAAGTGGTTTTATTATATATATATATATATATATATTCATTCATATTAGTAATTTTGTTGTATCTAAGCTAAGTTTTATAGACAGCAATAATATAATATAGTATCTATAATTTTTACACTCTTACATTTTCCTTATTAAATATATGCCATTTGCTCCCATTTTTCTAGTTAATGGGGCGGTATTTTACATAGTGCAGCATTTGTGCGTTCTATACGAGGGTATTTTTATTTTATAAGCTTTCAGGTCACATTTTCTTCCATTTCTATAGTTTCTATTTCAGTCACGTAATATAATTTTTTCCCATAGTTTTTAGTATTATTTAAGTAATTCTTCTTTATTTTTTTCTTTTCAAAATAATCGTACCTACAATTACGTTTAATAGAAGACAACAGAACTTCCTATAAATATTTTATCTTCAGAGCTCTGAGATCTAAGTATTGAAACATTCGGGTTCACGGTCATTTCCTTGCTAGAGTAACTATATTATGAAGAATTTTTTTAATTGGTTTCTCCTTTGTCTTATTTTTGTTCCGCCTGGTAGATATTACACCTTTTGTACAAAAAAATAGAGTCTAAATTTATATCACTGTCTCCGTATACCCGATTTTGGTGGCAATCTTATACTTATGATTCTATAGTCAATTATTCTATACCATGCCTCTTGGTGCCCATATAAACATGACATGGATTTCTTTGTAACTAAAGAGCATATTTATTTTTCAATTAAAAGTTTAAATATCTTCTCAGCTTCTTCAATTTCTTATTTCAGTGTTTCTCTTCATTACTGCCTTTTCTCTGATTTCTAACACGTATATTGAAATACTGTGCTACTACTATATAATCAGATTTATTAATACAATTGCATACCTCTTCCTTTTGGCCCTCACATCAATGAGCTTTTTCTAACAGGTTAAATATTCCACCATTTACAAAATTTTAAATTCCACTTTCTTTGCATTTTATGCTACTATCATAATTGTTTCTTCGTCGTCGTTTTTATGTTCTGATTATTCTTCAATGAAGCTAACCATTTGTTTCTTTCTATTCACTGCTCTGTTTTATTTTTGTTTCTCATTATTCACGAGTATATCCTCTCGCTTTTTATATGGCGTATCACAATTCGTTCGTCCTTCCAATAAATCATTTTTAAAGACCATTTTTATTTTTCTATTATTGTAACTGTCTATGACACTTTTGTCATTAACAAAATAAAACCCCAAAGTTACACTTTTCATATTTCTTCTTCATTAATTTGTTCATTGTAATTTAAATTATCTATCAGTATTCTGAGTTTGTTTACCCGGTACTTTTTGTATTTTTTTTTACCTTCATCGACATTTTCTTTTATTGTTTACGCTATTTTTATTTTCTTTTACTTATGAATGTCTTCTATAGGGTTTATTTTCCCTTGCGTTTATTCTTTTCCGCTTTTGTGAGCACTTATTTTACAATATATTTCCTGATTATCAATATATACAGTAAAGCTTAAAAATAACTCAAATGTTGAATGTGACAAAGCGCTAAGTACTAAGGTTTTGAGGTTTACCATAACAATACGTAGGTATACTCGTTTATTTCTCAATCTAAGAGTCCCAGGCTTGTTTTACGTGCAAGGGTACACCTTGTTGGGGCACCCAAAGTCACAACAAACGAGAGTCTCATTCCAACCTGCAGTCATCTCATTCTAGAGCTCAGAACCAATTTCACGAGTGATCAGCCTATTCAAGTATCCAATTGAAAACGGGAAAACAAGGTAATTACGTAGTTTGAACTTGTCATTATCACTGCTTCCTTATAGGTATTCACAACGCTCTTATTGTATTTCCGAGTGTCCTTCAAATCCGTGCACCGGTTATGGGTTTACAATCCTTAAATTTTAGTGCTAACATGAATTTCAAAGATCCCTTAGCCTAGAATCGTGTGCCATTATTAGAATTGAGGTATTATAGCTTTAATTGGAGTTCATAACGAGTTTCTGGGGAAGATGACTCTTCGAACTATATGTTCCACTTTTCAGTAACATAAACGACGAATTTTGCGTAACTTTGTGTTTCTATTTCCAAATCCATTCACAGAAAAAAGGCATTCATAGATAAGGTAAATAAATAACAATAGAAACGGAGCAGTCTGTGTGTAGTTTTAAAAACCGGTTTGTTCTATTTGATTGCTTTTATTACCTGTCTACTTTAACAAAATAAATGCTCAGACTCTGCTCATTAGCTACAAATGGCAACACCTAGTGGAAACAAAAATACGAATTAAAAGGAAAATAAACATAGGAACTAGAGAAAAGTGGACAGAATAATAGTAGGCACTTAGATACTTCATTGAACACACACACACACACACACCTTTACATATATATATATATATATATATATATATATATACGTTGCTTGTCTTTGGCATAAAAATGAAGAATACATTACGAAAATAGAAATGCGACACACCAACACGTGAAATTTAAGTGGATTTTGACAAAATCTCCAATAAGTGTGCAGATTAGTTATTCCAGTTGCTTATTATCTGATTTAGTAATAAAAGTATTACGCTATCTATTCTCTGCATTTTTTCGTTTATTTTGTGCCATACTGCCACGGGTGGCCGAGGTCGTTAAGGTGCGGACTCGTGAACGGGAGGTCTGAGGTTCGAATTCCACCAGGACCATCCTCCCTGACTCAGGTTTTTTCCAGTTTTTCCTCAGTCCTCATAACTGGCAAATGCCGGGGAGGTACCCTAAACTTAGGCCTGGAACGTTTTCTTCCTTAAAAAATCCTTTCCCAACATATCATCTCGTGTATCACCAGTGCCACCGCCTGTGGTGCCTCAGTAGTAAAAACGGGCGTTAAACACCATTCAAAAAAATTGTGCGAATGACCATTTCTTGCTTAATAATTTAGTAATTGTAGTTTAATTTATATCCCTCCAGGCCTGGCCACGGTGTATAAAACTGTGCTGATTTTCTCTTGTCTGCAGAGTCCTTTTTTAATGCATCTCCATACAGCACATTTTAAATGTCCACTTTTGATAAAGTCTAATGATTTTTTCTATTCTAACCTATAAGGATCCCAACAAAAAGGACCATAGCCATTGCTAGGCAGATTAGTGATGTATTTGCCATTAATTTATTTATTTTCTTGTCCAAAATTTACATTAAATATGACACTTCACATTTATAGAATGTGTGCTGGGTGTTATAATATTAACTTTTTAAAAAATACTCAGCATTAAGTTTTTCGGATAATTCCCTTTGAAACTGCTGATATTCACAATTTACAATACAATTAAAATATTAAAATAAAGACTTTAAGTAAAACGCCCTTCACAAAAACACACATGTCTTAAACCTCCTTATATACCTATAATTACTTTCAAGGCATTACCAAGTCGGAAGGTTTCTGGGGTCAGATTTCATATGGATTCAGAACACAGGTGTTGATCAAACACAGGAGTTTCTGGTACTACAAAGCAATCGTGCATGATGTGAATACCGTGAATGGCTTTGGCACTGGCTGTCAAATAAACCAAAAAGTTAATTTTATTTTATTCTTATTTTAACATAAAAATTAATTCAAAATTGTCTAATGAAAATATTTGGTGACTAGCCTGATACTTGTACTTTATTAATGGTATGTCACTGATTCAAAATATTTTAATAGACTAACTAAATCTAAAATTAAAACCATTAGCTTCTCTACTAACCTTCAATTTAATTTGTATAGCTTTCAATTTTGACTGAAATTGAACTTAATATTGTTGGATTTCATCTGGAATTAAAACTACCGTTATATTATGTGACGTTATGATAATTAATGGAATGATTTCTTCTCTTTTATATAAATATACACTGTATGTGCAAAAAATATACAGTGTGACCAACCTCTTTGCTCCCCGATTCCATCCCCTAAGAGGTGGAAGATACCAAAAGGAACAAAAAATACCAATTCAGCTTATGTAGTTTTTACCCCATTATGTTTTTGTGCAATTGCAGTCGGTACTCATGGTAACTAGCTAGTATTTCGTGTAATATTTAGATTAATATATCAAAAAATTGCAGAATTTGATAAGAGTCACAATATCTTAACATGAAGCATCTGTAGATGATTTCAGGCAGTACAACAAGGAGGCTAAATTTACAATTAAAGACGAGAAAAGAGATTAATAACAAGCGATTGTCCATATTATTATTATTATTATTATTATTATTATTATTATTATTATTATTATTATTACGTTTCTGTATATTATACCTACCTAGATAAAGTCGTTCATTGTTGTTATAATAGACAAGAAAGTCGTTATTTAAAAAAAAGAAAGGCAAACTGAACAATGATTGGCTATCATTACTCTCACATAAATAATACTTTAAATACCTTCATAAAACTGTTAGCGTGAAACCCTACGTACACAGGTGTGCCAACTCAGGTGGCCGCAAGATACCGGCTCAGCCATAACCACAACAAATTTCTTGTATGAGTTGTTCACTTGTTTTGTTGTGTAACCATGAAAACATCAGTGCAGGCTAAAAATTAAAACAAACTTATAAGTAGTTATACACAGTAGTCCATAACATTTGTGGGTCTCGAGCTAACCATAACCACAATACTAAAATTTTGCCTTTGAGCTTCCATTTGTCACATTTTTTATTGCATTTTTAAAACAAGTTTCCTTTACAGTTCGCTTAGTATTACATCGTTCTTTGTCTCTTAGGAGGCTTCTTTTTCTTCCTTTGTTCCACAAAATGGGTTAAGAACAGAAAATAATTAAGGAGGATTAAGCAAAATATCAGTTGCGTTTGGCTTACTACTGAAGTTGAAATGATCAATTTAAGGATGAGATTACGATTAATTTTTAAAACTACCTCGGTATTTGTGCATGCGAATGTGATCAATAAAACCACAATAATAATATATTTAGATACAATGCAATAGACATCCGCGATAGGAACCTTGTTTGAAATAAAATGTCCTTAGTTTGCAATGCTAAAAATTCAATTAAGTTTAAAAAGGCGTGGCATAAATTTCGTAAGCGTAACCACATTTACCTCACTTGAAAGTTTTGTAATGAAGGAAATTCCATTAAATTTTCCAAAATTTTTGTTTTGCTAGCGGAATTAGGTGATTAGTACTTGCGATATATCCGCTTCTAGTAGTGAACATACTCCTATTTAAATGAATAATAAGAAATAAATTTTAAAAAAATCACAATTCCTTTACTTACAAAAATTGTCGATATTTCCATTACCATTACCTCACAATGATGATCATCGTCGATTTCCAGAGTTAGGTCAAAGGCCTGTTCAGGGTCTTGGCGGAACAATAACGGAACATTTGAATTTAACTCCACTTTAGCACCTACAAATATGGATACGTAGTGATAAATTAAAATTAAAATACCAGTAAAGAAAGCGGAATAAGCATAAAGTACTTAAATCAAATACTTTAAATGACATATATTACTCGTGAAAGCGTTTCACTTGGTGTGTCAATATGTTGTACCCAAGACAATTTAACACCCAACAACCTTATAGTAGTTCTGTTATCAATTATATTCCTTAAGCAAAGTTTTCTTGTCTTAGCAACATTTAAACATGAACCATTTCTAATAATATCGTCCATTAAGATATTACTATTAATGGAATTGTCAGTTAGACACAAAATAGGACCATCAGATATTAACATAGTGTTACTAGGTATGGAACCGCCGTGATTCATCTTCAGATATTTGGGGAAGGGTAATTAATGAAATAAAACATCATTTTGTTTTTGAGTGACACACGTTAATTATTCAGGGGATTGCTGGATTTGAAATAGAAGAAGGAGAACATAAATAATCGCATAAAAGTACTCCCGAAGTCTGTGACACTTAAAAGTGAGGTCATAACTGCGCAGTCATAGCTTGGAGTCCCCTTTCCATAACCCTTGTATTTACTCTGTCTCACTTGAGCAGCAACAATCAAATGAAGTAATTTCTATTAAGTAAAGCCAATCCAGGTTTTTGAGAATTATGATACAAATTAAATTGAAAATGTGTACAAAGCGTTTATTCTTCAGTAAGCGTAAATTTTTATTCCCTTCTAATTGCAAATATCTTTTGAGACGATAATGGAATGGATGAAATGAATTCCGAGGCGTCTATATTTACCTGGATAGCCTTATCCAGCTAACATGTCTCGATCGGGGATCGAACAAGCAGATGCCCAAGGCGGCGTTTTAGACATAGGGTGCTATAATTAACTGTAAAATAAACAACTTTAATATTCATTTATAAAATATGTATTTATGAAATAAAAGCAACCAAAATATATTTTATACAGCAAGTACTATCCCTTTATAAACCCCTTGAAGACACTAAGTTTGCGGAGTGATGTACAAGTTTTCAGGTGCTTTCTGTCCATACACGAAAGATGGGAGGATAATTGTTTACCCTAACAATAAATAACTGCTTTTATGTTTTCAAAATTACTTTTATTTTTAACACAGTCTCCTGACAGTCCAGTACTTTTTGACCATTGATTTTTCCAATGACTTTATTCCATTACGAAAGTGTTTTCCTGGAAGTCTGCAAAATAAGCATTCACGCAGCTTTCACTTCCTCTTCGTAGGGAAAATTGAAATAATTGCTGGTAGAATTGTTTCAGTTCAAAATCTTTGTACTCCCAAGAAGATTTGGTCTTGGAAATGAAGGAAGTTGGAGAGAGCCAAATCTGGTGGATAGGGCAGATGCATATGCAAGTAGCAGTTTTAATTAATCATAGCCATTGTAGTATCTCCAGTGTGCAGGTGGCAAAGTATCTTCTTATGCACTATACCTGTCCTCTTTTGTTGGATATTCTGGTGTACTTGTTTCAGAAGAAAATCGATCATCAGAATTTCTTTTGCATCCCAGAAAACTAGTGCCATTTGACTTTACTGTCACCACTTTGTTTGGAACTGAGCAACTGAGGAACCGTACTCTGGTTATGTTGCTCTTTTGTCTGTGGAGTTTAGTAATGATCCAGGTTTTACCAGTAGTGATGAATGGAGGCAGAAAATTTGGTTGTAATTTTAAAACGATCCCAGACGCTCTTGAAAACTCGAAGATTTTTTTGATCAGGTGTAAGCAACTGCGGCGTTCGTCTTGCTGAAATCATTTTCATGCTTGGGTCTTCACTTAAACTATTATGCATCGTTCCTTTGAGATATTTATCGTAGTGGCTCTTTTGTGCAATTGAGTCTTCTGTCTGCCAGCACTGTTTCATGAAATTTTGCAATCATTTCTTCTGCAGTAACACTTCTTGGACATGTGGTGTCATATTGTGTGTTCGTCCAGTCACGTTTGAACTCAGCCACCCAATTTTTTACGGTTGCATATGATAGAGCAGTTTCCCACAGTACACTCTTAAAATATTCAAAATTTCTGCAACCTTCAAACCTTTTAAATTAAAAAATATAACAACAGCGCGGTGTTTATAATTGTCCATTTTTAAACATACATGAAATGAGTTTCTTTTCAACAAATTATTAGTTAAAAGTTTATTGTTATATTTTTAGTACTGTCAACTAAAAGATCGAAGTTTCAGACTATGAAATAACTTTCCCAAATATTACAGTAAGAACCTTGTGCTACTTCGGTCATGATCCAGAAGACACGACAATACAAATCACATTCCAAGCTCTAAAGGTGCATTATTCATAATTTCTGTATTATTGCGTTAAGGCATTAAAAATGAACCAAAGAGCTCGGAGATTGATAGTGGAACTGCCCTGGTGCAGCTGTTGGCATTTATTTACCTCAATGTTATGGTCAGTTTGTTGCTATGACTTGAATTGCAGAATTAGAGTAATTTAAAATGACAAATTTGGGGTTTAATTTTATATGCATGTTTTCATAGTTGACTGGTAAACTTTTCATACAAGAGTTTTTCTACCTATGTTAGGTATATATGAATCAGCTTTTTATTGATATGTTCTCAAATAGTACTTCTGCTACTAGTCTCAAACAGTTTAAGCTAGATTTGCTCGTTTTATCCCTTACTTAAAACGTGTAATGTCTTGAATAATTAAATTTTTTAATTTGAATGGCAGGCATAAAAACAATCAAGTAAGAAATACGAAGTTATAGTATAAATATAATTATTTTCAAACTCTTCAGTAGTTACTACTCCTGTTTTCCGCAAACCAAACATATTGTAAACGGTTTTTTTTTCTATAAACTATAAAATATTTTGTTTTATTTTGCCACTTCCGGTTATGGCGTTTTTGCTGAATTTAATTCAAATAAACAAACATACAAACAATATTAAGTTTACCAAGAGTTCTTGTGGAATAAAGATGCCATGCCCTGTAGATGACAGAATGTTACAACGCATTGTAACGTCTTGTTCAGCATTTACGAGAGCTCAATTCTTCCGATAGAAGATTTAGATCAGACCTTAAAAACACATCTGCGAGGGAAGACAGATTTTTGATCCTCCTGGTTCTATGGAAGCGCCATGCAATCGCTGTACAGGGTAGAAACAGCCTCGAAAATGTTTGCAAAGTCCGGTAAGTGAGAAAACGATCACACAAAGACTAAAGGAGACAGATAAAAGGTCAAGGCTTTCTGCAATACGGTCGAAACTCAAACTAAAAGGCGACGCATTAGCAGAATTAACTCGGGAATTATATTTTATATTTTTTATTTATATATTTTATATTTTATATTTTTCTATTCGCATAGAAAATAAAAACCATTGTAAGTTTAATAAGGGCTGTACTTTACAAAGTAATAACTATTATTAACTTTCACAGGGTGGGCATCCGAAGATAATGATGTTGATATCTCATGATATGTTACGCAGTTGTTGTTGATGAACATGTAGAGCAAAGTCCCGGATTAGCATCCCAAAGACCGAAGAACTATAGACAGAAATTGAAGATAGTTTAGCCATCTGCAGGAGGGATAACCGATTATAAAAGAAAAAAGAGGAATTGCCCATTTTATGTCGGTTGCAAGATGGGGTCGTGTTAACAGGTTTCTTTGTAAGTATCGGCTGCGAGGACCTTGAAA
Source organism: Metallyticus violacea (assembly GCA_030762175.1). Classification (NCBI taxonomy): domain Eukaryota; kingdom Metazoa; phylum Arthropoda; class Insecta; order Mantodea; family Metallyticidae; genus Metallyticus; species Metallyticus violacea. The sequence goes on from CM060838.1 coordinate 29,387,050, forward strand.
TTGCCCTGTTCTTGTGGCATTACGTGGCAGACCCACGTAGCGCTGCGGTCAGGTGAGTAGGGGGCTAGAGAAAACAATTTCAACACGCTGGATCTGTAATAGAACTCAGATTTGCCGGACTCATATTATTGGTTTTGTAGCAAAAATAGTAAACACTTCGTATGGAATAGTTTGATAAATTTGTTGCGATTTACTAATAGTTAAAGGGAAGCATGTGCTGCAGTCTCAAAATTCGTCATTCCTGATTGGAAAATCATAAAATGTTTATATGTGTAAAAGGTGCGATTCTGTTGTTGCATTTTATTAAATTTTCGGGATTTGTTTCTTAAATATTAATAATGTTGTTATACAACATTTCTTATAGTAAATGATATGAATAGTTAAACTGCTTTAAGCCGTTTATAATGAAAAACATGTTCTGATAACCTTATTTGAAGTAAACTACCCAGTACTTATAAATTTCCTTACCTTCATTTGAATTTTGTAATACTTTACATAAACACGTTCATAGTAGTAACATTATTTTAACATTTCTTTAAATTACAGACCCCATATTTGAACGCACTTGTTTTGTTTATCGAGTATTTTGAGTCCTAACACAAAATTGTTTAAACTTGCATCGCACACATGGTTCAACTTGTTTACAAACTGAGCTATTCATCGCTACTCAAACCTACAGCTCCTATAACCCATTTCATCTAACTTTTCAGCTGAACGCTCTACTGCTAGTGTAGTTGTTGACATGAAAATTTTATGATTGGAAGAAGCCAAATGAGCGGTTGGTTCGTAAGCATGGTATAATCTCTTCACAGGGTTATAAACAGTATGTAGCGCGAATAGTGTTACAAAATATGATGTACTTTTGTGAGGCATTAACACCAAATAATACACTGTAAGTATAAAAATTATAATACGGTAGAAATTGCATAAAGTAGAACAGCTTGTTAGTTGATTAAAGCGCCTATTAAGACAACAATTATTATTATTGCCTGCTTCATTAAACTATCTTTCTGCAGCGACTGTACAAAGTATGATGTAGATATTTTTGGGTTGGATTGGTAAGGATGAAGGAGTACATTTCAGTACTTCAGTCTTGCTCAAGGACTGGCCATTTATGTCTAATCCTCCATTGAGGAGCATCTCAATGAGAGAAATACCAGGCTGCCAGGGACGTGAACCGGGATCCTAAACAAACCACCGTCACATCGCACACACCATCAGCCCACTTCGATCGGCACTTTCGACCCGTAAGAGAATCAATGGGAATGAAATGGGAGAGGGGAAAGTTCATAGACAGGAAACATTCATCCCTATGTAACTAGAGGAAGCCATGAAAAATCCTAAGACCAGCATTGCCAAACGGGGACCTCCTGAAATGGGCCTAAAAGTTACCGCTTGAGTTACCCCGTTCGGTAGGCGGTTAGTTACTGAAGCTGAAACGAGTAAATAGTTCCTTTTAATTCCTCGCATTGTCTCACTTGCAAAAGCTATCCGTGCTAGCTCGGCGTTATCTGGGCTGAACTTTTTGTCGGAATTCGCAGATTCCAAAACATTTACGATTCGGATTCGGAAAATTTAAGATCTACTTTAAATCTTCTTATTATTTAAAATAACCAAGTTTAGAGTCATTGGTAGGTATGTTATATATTTAGGGAATAAGTGATTTTTCATTAAAAAGTATATGTCTTATATGCTGAACATATATTTCTTAGTTGTTTTTTTTTTTTTGTAAACGAAGATTAAATACGACGCATACTTGCTCATAGATTTCTGTTCACACACTACGGTGGTCCATTCTTGCTATACTGCATGTAAATATAAACGCTAACGTAATAAAAACTTCACAGAATTCAGCAATTCTGTCCTAGCAAATTTGGTACAGCTGTCATGTTTGGAATAACGATGTGTACATAAAGTACCAAAGACGTAGCATGATCATTTAATATGGATAGCTAAATAGCTGTTAAAATGCGTAACTCATTTACATACAATTTTGACAAGGTTTCTAGCTCTCTGTCTCTCTCTCCCTCCCCCTCCCCCCTCCCCCCTCTCTCTCTCTATAAGAAAATGTATCACGTGATATATTTTTAGTTAGACATGAAAAACTTTAATCTTCATATAATTTCACCAATGAAGTCAAGAGCATTTCTGTTCAGCCCCCGAACGTTGCTCTATTCTGAAATTTCAATGCTGAATAAAGCATTCCATTCTTCCGTCTTTTCAAAGATGGTACATTTTTGCCACCTTGCTGCTTTGGTACATTATTATTTCCAGAACACTAACTTTAATTAAATATATTTAGCTATTCAACTTTTTAATGTATAACAATAAGCATATTTAATTGTAAATTAAACGTACAGAGCTAATTTTCTTAGTATAGCGCAGTGGTTAACTTCTAGTACTTTTATGAAATTCATCCTCATTAAATGACAATTACCGAGCGGCTTGGCCCAGGCGCTAACGCTTGGGACTCGCTTTCGGGATGTCCCAAGTTCAAATTCTGCGGCCGACTAGCTTGACTGAGAACAAAAAATCTAATAAAACAAGTGGATAAAAATCACAACTTAAAGTAAACCTAGGTTTTCCTCAGTCCATTTTCAGAAAGGGAAAATTCCGGGTTAGTATTTCTCTACCACGAAGGCGCGGACTCGTGAGCGGGAGATCTGAGGTTCGAATCTCCCTGACTGAGGTTTTTTCCAGGTTTTCCTCAGTCCTCATAAATGGCGAATGTCGGGGAGGTACCCTAAACTTAGGCCTGGAATGTTTCCTTCCTAAAATAATAATATTCTTTCCCAATTTATCATTTCATCTTACTCATCATCAGTGTCCACCTCCTGTGGTGTCTCAGCAGTAAAAACGGGAGTTAAGCACTATTAAAAAAAAACTCCCCCTCGAATTTTTCATCTCCTCAAAAAGCGAATATCATTAACTTTGTTTCATTTAGAAGGCCTTAGCATTCTGCCAAGGGCGTTAAACAGACGTTAGAGTACAGCTAAGTTTCAAGTTGTGCACCTGAAATTACTAGAGACAGTTCAAGATGATGATAGGAAATAAAAGTATCGATGTAGCAGTCTTCGGAAAGAGTGATAGGGTAAAACGGGCGTTCCCAGAGAAAATCTGCCCAAACCCCGTTTTATTTGCCTGTCACAAATTTTACTAAAGGTCGCCGAGATGGAACCGTCGTCGCCTAACCGTTTGTCCACAGCATCACTACTAAATTAACATCAGCTCAAGGGCTATGAGTACTATATTCAGATAGTTCAGTGATTACTGTGAAGATGGTTTTAGCTTTTTTGAGTTTTTGACAATAAAGGCAAAATTTATGCTCTGTAATTAAAGCATAACTATGGAATAAATAAATGTTACTAAAACTAATGCATATATCAATGTAAACTTCAACAGCAGCAATAAATAATCTTAAATATGTTACTAATATCAAGCGATTTTGACAACTAAGATGTAAATAATACGGCTTTGTGTATTATATCACTATTACGATTCCTTTTGAAGTAAAAAATTAATGCAAATTTTTTATGGTCAAAAACCATGCCACCCTCTACTGGTTGAGCTATAAGATAAGAGCTTGCTGAAAGGAAAAAATCCCCTTTCTCAATTTTACCGCTGCTTTCAACAATTGTTCGCATTGCAATTCCCCAAGGTCCATAACATTGGAACTGGATTTGAGTATAGTTGGGAAGTTGAGAGGTTTATCGCTGGAAACTTAGGTTTATTGAGCCGTTACGTTTGGGGTTACTATAAACGTGGGTGACGCGGGGAGAAAATCTTGTCAATGTGGATGATAGCATTTCGAGTTGTGTCAGCATAAAGAACTCCTTCCGACAATAGGAGAGAGGGGGGGGGGGACTGTAGATGTGTATGTTCAGGAGATGAAACATGTGCATTTCTACTTGAGGTTCTCTACAGAACTTTCTGTTTTCATCATAGTGATAAACCATTGTACGTTATTTGTGAGAGTTAATAACTTTGAAGAACTTAGAAATGAACTAACTTAAACAATTTTATCCTTAAATGGCTTGTCGGTTTTTGTTTTCTTAGAAGAGATAGTAAATATCAACGAAACCCAAATATAAATTCTATTATATTTAGCATACGTTCTATAAAGGTTAAAAAGTCTGTCACGCATGAGCTGAGTAAACTAGCAGATTCCTCCGCAAGTTGATTTTTTGAAGGCAATTACAGAGCGCTAAAGCTGAGAATGTATAGGTAGTAAAAAATCAAACAATGCTAACTGAAGACGTGTTTAACAAAAAACATCACTTTCAGGCTTAAAGGTGTATATTTTCCCCCGTATCATTATTATTTATTTGGGTGTTATATTGTTAGATGAGCGTTTCATATTGCACTTAACTGTATTACAACTAAAACGGAATTTGATTAACATTTAAGCTGCAGAAGGCGTACGTTTTTCTGGTTCCGAAACGGTTGTGTTCTCTCCATCTGCCTTTATTGTACACTTTTCGTCAACAAGGTTGATAAGAGTACACACACTACCGCTTAAGATTTGTAATTCACACAGTATTGCCCCAGCATTCCCAGGAATTAAGCTTTTTCCTCTGCCGTTCGGTACTGAAGTCACAGGACGTACCTGTCTGTAAAGGTAAATGCGATTATTCGTCCAAGCGCATACTCTTCCCCCAATACTGTTTTATAAGACACCAATGAGTTAATCGCTTTGCGGGAATACCTAATTGTTAATCCTAACAATAACACTCTCCCTGTTTGCGACATCTCTCCCGGGCCGCATTAATCGACGTCCTCGGGGAATATAAAATTTCCATTTTCAGATATACCTCCAGTCCTAATGGTCCGATTTCCTTGATTTTTCAGAAACTATTTTACTTATTTTATTTCAATGGCATATACCGAGCTTTCGTTGAGAATAAACGGAAATTGCGGGCGCTAGAGAGATTTTTAAATTTTCGCTTTAGTTTAACCATTATCCTCCATGGTTCTATTTTGCTAAATATGAACCTCGGTGAATCGTTTGTTAATTGTTCCTTATATGCCAAATTTCATTGAGAAAAACCAATTATTACGGCCAACATACATACACTCATATATATTGGTGGGTAGTAAGCAGGATCGATGGAAATTTGAAGAAACTTTTCAAAATTTTTCATGGATACAATCACAATTAAAATTCACAAAAATTAGAAAATGGTGAAATGCGGCAAAATGTTAATATTCTGCACTTACAAAAAGACAAGCACAGAAAATACTTCCACATATCATAATTTTAGAAATAAAATTTATTAGAGGGGTTTTAGCATGTTAAGGGTGTAACAGTGATAACTGAAAAAAAAAAAACGTTTATAATATGAATATGATGTAACAGCAAATAATGTACATATCTGAAGATAGAAGACAACGAGAATGGCTGTATATTTAGAACTTATATCTGGAAATAGGAGCGTTTATATTCACTTTGCTATGGCTGTAGGTAAATCAAGCCCTTTTTTCATAGAAAATTAACGGGTTAATAGATACTTAGTAAAATCAATACGAGTGAATGAGAAATTTTGTGCGAGGGTAGTTCAGATACAACATTTTGTTAGAAAATTATGGTGACAGTGAAAAATTAATAATTAGTATTGTAAACTATTATCTAATGGTTAGCGTTGCTGACTGCTGTCTGGGAGATCATAGGTTCGATCCCCGGCAGTTGATTAAGTTAGGAAGGTTTGGAACAGTATTCACCCAGACTGGTGAGGATAATTGGGGAGCTGCCTGATAAAGGGCGATCATTGCGATATTGGTATACTGATCACATGCCGTCCTTCACTAGTGCCTTCTACCAGTGATATTACAAGACGAAGGCAGAGAATATAGTGGTCGCTCGTTAGGCTATAGTCTGTGACGGCTAATAAACCAAAAGTAAGAATTAAAATTGTAAATACATAAATTACTTATTGTCAATGTCATTAATCAGGAAATACTGCATATAGCTAATAAAACTAAGTAAGTAACTTGTCAATGTATTCTTAAATATCACATATTATACAGGATGTTTCAGTAAAAGTGTGAAAAATTAAATACGAAATAAGGAATGCTCTACTAAACATTGTAATGCGTCAGCGTACTGTTTGGTATGAAAGAGTGTGCATTGATTCATAGCATGTTCTGTCACGAAACAATGTAAACATGATAGGACAGAGCTACTTTACGAAAGATAGGTGGTTTAAAAAGAAAGCACCATAGATTTACTAGCCTTCAAGATCTTTCCCACGTATTTAAACTGGTCTCTCAGACCATATATTCACTATTTCAGTGGAGCACCCTGTATTTCCTGCTTAATTTTTGCATGCGTTTACCGAAAGAGTCACACATAAATTTTAATGTAACTAAAGCTATGTATTGTGTCGAATTTTGTTCTTAAATCTATTCAAGTTTAATCTACTTAATAACTTAATAATTATTTTTACTATTACTTGGTTATAAAACAACTTGAATACTTGCTTCGTAGACCCAAGATCACCGATGGGCTTTTTGGACATAAAATCCTAAGTATGCTTCCTTCGGAAGGGAAATAAAGCCATTGTACCCCTGTCATAAATTTGCGGCAGGATAAAGAACCTCAACCCTAAATAAAGAGGCCTTTGAGCAAAATGCATCATTCATTTCTTGGGATGCTGATGACAGAGCTGTTAAAGAGCGTCCATAAATAAAACAAATCAACAATGTAAATAATAATAAATGGCACGCATTGCGCCTGGTTCCATTCCCATGGAAAGGGTTTTAATTATATTTTCTTGTTGTGCATTTCTGCAAGTTCAATCAATATCACAAGTCGGGTATATTTTTAACAAGGATATATTTAATTTCTAAGAATTTGTGATGAAATTTGAGAAATTTTTGTATGAACCGATAAGTTTTTAGACAATTTATTCTTAGGTTCTTTAAACTCCTAATTAAAAAAATATAAATTTACGTACAAAGTTATTCAGTTTTAAAACGATGACACTTAACTATAGGTATAAAGCTTTCTTTGTTCACCTCTTACACATATATTCTGTAAAATTCTCAGATTAGCTGTTCTGGTAAAAATTTACAAAATTGCTTTACGCGTGCAATAATTTTTTCTTGAATTTGAGCTTTACTACCTAGTTCACCAGCTTTTTCAGCCAATTCTATCCTGTATTTTATAAATTCCTTGCGTATATGCCTATTCTTAGGTTTCGTAAACCTCAACTCAAGAGTTTTCAGTCCATACCGCCACTGAGGCTGCAGAAATGCGTCACAAAGACGCAATATGACGTCACGTGTGACACCCAGAGCAGAGTGGATCCGGCCATCAGTAAAATGAGCCTAGCAGTAGATCCTTTTTGTTTCTTTCTACAGGTCGAGGGGTTGAAATTGCAAGAGGGATGCTTCTTCCCTTCTGGCCGAGAAACTAAACGAAAAGCCGCAGAGTTACCGGGGAAGACTTTCTTGAACACACACACGTACAGAGTCACGTCCGCCGGCGGTTCCTTGTTTCCGGGGAGACTACCTCTTTCCCCACCTCCTTCAGCGTCTCGAAATCCGTTTCCGTGAACGTGACATTCCGGTACACAGGGAGGTCATAACACCTTTACAACCGTCCCTCATTTTGTCTTTGAGCTCCATGATAGATCGGGGACACTTTTAGTACAGTGCTGACGAAGCCCATAGTCAGTTCTTACGTTCAAAGGAAAATACGCAGCTGTAGGAGAGACGCTGGGGTAAATAAAAGACACGCGCTGATGACAAGAGAACGAAGAGAGCTTCCTTACCTTGGTTCATTGCACATTACGACAACACAATTGAAAAGAGGTCAGTTTTTGATTCAGTGTGCTAAGTTTAAGATCAGGGTATTGAATAACATAATAGCTAGTTTAGTAAAATTAAAACAAAATTATGATAGTACATTAAATGAATGTACAAATAATGGTTGGAATAGACAAAGATTATATATAACATCCTGGGAAGTTATGCAATCCCGGCGTTTTACAGACTGTCCCGTAAACACTGTTTCCTACGTCATATATATTTATGGTGAATTGGCTGCTATGTGCCTCTCGACCTGTTCTGACTCGTATTACACTGTGCACGTGCTGGGTTTTAGCGGTTAAGGTCCTATTGGCCCATAAAGGTATACCTGTTTGTTTTCTGACACGGAAGAGAGAAATAGTGTTTATTTTGTGATATAAAAATGTATGCCCACTTCAAGCAAAGAAAAAAGTGTATTAACATAACAAAACTTAATTCACACGAACAGAAAATGATGAGCTAATCGTCTTAGACTTTTACATTTCCAACAGTTGCTCAAATTGTCCACAATCGACGTCGATACACTTCTGAGTACGTTGAACTTCTGAACGTTTGCGAAAGTGTCCTCTGCGACTGCAGCACACGCCCTTTCTATTTCTTCCCGAAGTGCTGCCAGTGTTGCTGGTTTTCTACGGTATACAACATTAAGAGTTCCCCATAGGTAGAAGTCCAACGGCGGTTCTGTTCTGTACACGTCTCCATTGCCTTTGAACTTCAAGAACATTCTCGGTTTTCCAATACTTCAAAATTGCTTTCCTCTGTTCAAACGATAATTTTGGCTCCATTTTGTTGTAGCATCGCTAGCATAACGTAATGTGAGTCACATCTGTTTACCGAACCTCGTGCCTTCATTTGTTCATTGTTGATTTACGATAATCTTGGCTTCATTTCTTCATTGTTGATTTACCTGTCACGTAGCAACGCTATCATAATGTATGTGAATCACATTTGTTTACAGAACATCATACTACACATTACTGTTGTTTTTCGGTCCAACTTTGAAATATGTTAAATATTTAGATGTTTTGTAGATATTTTTACATACAAAAGAAAGAGAAAAAATAGTAATTATGGAGCAATATGTAAACAGTAGATAAAGGTCCCTTATATTACGGTATGGTGAAGCTGCAGGTCATTTGATAGCACCTGTATTTCCCATCGATGCAAAATGCAGGTTTGTCTAATTACCATTCAACAGGATGAGAATTGCAATTGACTTTTACTGGTAATAATACTATTAACCACAAGTCTGTATGTATGATATGGCATTTGAAAAGTAATGCAGCATAGTTATTGAAATTTGGATAGGGTTATCTGGCCTAATATAGTCCCGTATCATGTGAGCAGTTCACTGGAAGACTGCGCTTTCCCTGTATCCCTCACTATCGATCTAAAGCTCTTTGGATATCAATTTTTGCTTGAAAGTGAATACCTCGCAGAGGATCTTTGGTGATCCGAGTAATTAAAGTAACAATTTACATTTAGTATTCATATACGACAAGGAACAGCATGCCTTCATAACAGTAACACACAATAATCATTACTTTCAACGAAGGATCTGTGTTCACAGCTCTCTCTTCCTTGACTAGACGCGTTCACCCTTCTTAAAAGAGTTCGGTATGATAGAACAAGTACTGAGCTGTATTTTCCCTTGCAACTTTCATTTTGTCCATACCCACTGAACATTTTTAGGGTTTTGATTTTTGTTTTATTTAGGACGCTCTTTAATATCTCAGGTCATCAGCGTCTCATTCAATTCAGGGCGTGAAACGGCCGACAAATTTTGCTCAGAGGCCTCTTCTTTCAGGTTTGAGTTTCTTTTTTCGTGCCGTAAATGTACAACACGGGACCCACGGCTTTACGAAGGAAGGCATGTTTAGGATTTTTACGCCTGAAAAAATCCCGGAATTGAACCCGCGATCTTGGGTTTAGAAAGTAAGTATGGTTACCACTACACCACCAGGACCGACAACAGACAGTGAACTGAATAAAAATATCGTAGTAAAGCACCTAATTAAACAAAAAGATCCAAAATTCTTGTTTTCATGGCGGCAAACTTGTCAATGACGCTTTGTATAGTGTTCAGTTTCTTTACATTCAGAAAATGCAGAAACCATCTGTTTCACGAATTCACAAAACCTTCACTACCTGCCATTTAACAGCTTACGGCTACTAGACTGATTATCGCTGCTGGATGGTATCTGTAAGACCAACTTTCCTGGTGAAAGATGACGTTTCAGGTGGTGCATGCACATAATAGCGCTGCAGTCCAAGTTTCCTACAAATAATAATCGCAAACAGAAGCATCAGGCACACGGTAGAAGTTACCTAGAGACTTTCTTCTTCTTCTTCTTCTTCTTCTTTTTCTTCCTTTCAAGCAAAGCTATAGGAGATTAAACGTTGAAATGTTTGGGGGCAGCGCAAACCACAACCTCCTAGCGGAATTATCCTCTACACATCTACAACATGTTACGAATTAATTTAATTTCTGGTAAATTTATTTTCACATGAGCAACCCTTCATTGCCGCAAGACAAGTGATTACATTATGAGAACAGGTAACACTGTGAGTTATTAGTTCTTTCCAACCCTTCTGAGCCAGATCTATTTCTTCCTCTCGTGTAGATTAGAACCAGGCGAAAAATAATTTTCTATTTAAATTTCGACAAATCACCCTGCCCTAATTTCATTCCCTCTGACACGTGAAAAGTTACAGTACTGTTTAGAGTGTACTACCAGTTTGGATTAAATTTCCTAAATGCTATTTAGAACTATTTTAGCTTTACAGTTTATCTCCTGCTGTTCCTGTTTTCAACCCCTAAAGGGTTTTGAATTATTGAAACAGATTGAAAATTCCATTCCACGAGTATTTCTTTCTCGCCGAAACATGAATTTAATTAAATTTAATGATCTTCAGTTGTTTGTTACTTACTGATAGAGATCTGTAAAGATAATAAGTTATAATTTTCTAAATGTGTGCTGAAGACGTTTAGAAATAATTTTTTAACAGTTAGAGGGGGAAACATTTTATGTATTGTTATAAATATTTCTTTACTTTGCAAGAAATGCAAGGTAGTCCATTTAGTTTAATCGGAAATGTTAAAAATTGAGTTAATAATTAGCTTATACTTTGAAATCATAATAAAAATTAATCTAATTACTCATTAATACAATTTAATTAAAAAAATAAAAAAAAATCTTCTCTTTTAAAGGAACGCCATTGCTTATCACATCTTTTGTTTTCTATCGGCAACCTAAATTACACAATGTTTGAATTTTAACAGAATTAAATTATAAAAACTAGTGCAATTGTTGCGTTTTAGTAATAAAAGTATTCAAAATGGTGTATAAACTACAAAAAACAGAAGGTTCTGTATTAATACCATATTAATAAATGTAACATCACCCAAAATAAATTATTCTTTCATCTTAAAACTAACTGATTTATTTTATATTCTATCCAAGTTCAAACAACGAATACATAACCAGGTTGTCAGGCAACGATAGAAAATAAAAGATGACATAACAATTTAATCCTATTTAAAATGTACTATTACAAGGTAGGGAATTTTCAAAGTGGGAGTAGCAGGGGCGAATCCTAAAATATAATCAGCTTCGGTTTTAATCTTCCCCTTTCAATATCTAAATGTACGTGTTTTTTAAAATTAATTTTATTTTAAATCGACAATAATTCAAATTGTCAAGTTTTGAAATGAAAGCCTCGTAAATGAGGATAATGGTACAAATAACTACAACTTTCAGAGTTATAAAGTCTGGTGTAGAGGAATAGAAGTTCACTATTTTTGCAACAAGACAACCATGGAATAATTAGCAGGAAAAATCGATTGAAATTCAACAAATTCTTATAAGCTGAGTCACAACGGCATAAGATGGAAAAGCAACATATTTGATTTCAGATAATAGAATGTGCAAAGGAGGCGCATGAACTGGAAGAAAACGGTGAATGTGTGCATATGTGTAAATAATAATTAATATACAGAAATTTTATGACGGAATGCCACTAGGAGAAATAGTTTATTTATTGAATAACAAATCAAAAATTGACAGATCTTGAACTTGCTTAAGAATAGACTGAATATATTTACGAATAAGTAAAAATAATCAGTATAAAATTTTAAATTATTGTATATATTAGAAAATAGTGTAACGCAATGAGCAATTGGTCAGCACGCCGGTGAATTCGGAGTAAAACTTATGTGAAAAGTAAATGAAAGTACTGTCTTTCTGTGCTACGAAATTTTAGATTATAGTTTGAAGTTTTTTCGGCGTGCCTCTGGACAACCTTTTTGGTGATCTTGGTATAAAATCCTGCAAACATGTTTATTGCTTACCTGTACCTTGGATTGGATAGTTAGGGACGAAAGAAGGTATTTGGATGCTGCAACGGCTGTCCGTTTGTGCCTACGTCCGAGACGAAGGGATAGAATGAGGAAGACACCGGGTGATGAGGCATGGATCGAGCGGGGTCAGTTGTGTCCAGATAGAACACCCCGACGCAGGCGGAACCGTTTGCATACCACACGTCGGGAAGAAAACTTTCTGAATCACAAATCACCATCCACTTCGTCCTGGCACTGGCCGATAACAACCAACAGAATGAAATTATATAAATTGGAGAATGGAAAGGAAAATATCATCCAGCATTTCATCCTAGGCGATCAAAAAGGAAAAAAACATTAGGATGACCGACCCCAAGAAATGTGAGCCCGGAAGCTCCCAAGCACTACATTCTGAGTCATTCCGCTCGGTTTTCCTGTATCGTAATTGTGTTAAGGCTCTTTTTCTACAGAATTTTGCATTTCCATTCAAATTAATACTGGAAAATTTCTTTTTCTAAATTTCTCGGGGTGACAAGGAATAAGCATTGCATTTGTCATTGTAAAAACTATTTGGGGAATTCTTTGGACGACTACTTCGAACCTCTATCTCTTTCTATAGCCACATAACCATGATCATATTTTTGCACTGTTAGAACACACAGAATAAGTTTTTTTCCCCTAAGTTAGTAGCTTTTCCTCTTCTTATTTAGATAGGGTGTTGTCAAAATGTTTCAACTGTGATAATAGCAGTCGCAGAATGAAAACCGGGGCATAGAATGTTTTATGCCGTGCATGGGAATGTCAGTTATTTGTTATAAACACAGCAACGGGGCGGACAGTCCCACGTGACCATATAACGCAAAGTACTCCGTAAGACAAAAAGGATCTGATGACACCTACTTGTGTGGAAACAATGTCGGCCTTCTGAGAGATCCTCAGGGATTTCTCAGGTTTCCCTTGCCTGGGATGGCCAATTGCTGCAACTAGGGGAACAGATCGGAGCGGGAGAGGCGTCCCGCTTCCGTCAGCAAGGTTCATGATGCTCTGTCACCCAACATCTTCCGGAGCAGACTTGGTGCATGTGTTATAAGCAATAAAATATTTATTCTTTTCTCTAGAACAGCCGAGATAATTTTCTTTGACATATCAGATTAATTAGGAATGTGTACAAAAGAACTAAATTATAAATTTATTTGATTGACTGCTTTAAATATGATCATGCTCAAAAACGTGAGTTGGAGGGAAGAGAACGTTGGGTAAGAAGCATTTAGGTAAAGACAGAGTTCTATTTGGCTCTTGGGAGATGCTGATGAGATTATAGTGATTTCCGATTTCCGGCTCGGGTGCACATAATGTGCGTTCTCGAAACCCTTTAGAAATACCTATAGATTAATCTTGTCTATAGACGTGTAAGATATTCCATAAGTTTTTAAATTGTCTTTTAAATAAACATTTATAAAAGTCTAGTGTTGTTTGGCCCTATGTGACACATATAATGAAAAGTTTTCCCATGATAGGCCCCTGTTCATCTCATTTGGCTTCTGGCAAAGAAAATGCTTGAAATGTTTTCGTTTTACCTACAATAAAGAGGAAGAATTTGTTGATGTAATTTATTTACGGACGCTCTGTAACAATATCTCAAGTCATCCGCTTGCTCAGAGGCCTCTTCTTTCAGACTTGAGGTCTTTTACGTGCCGTAAATCTATCGACCATGGCCGGGATTGAACTCGCGATCTTGTGCCTACAAGGCAAACATGGTTATCACTAGACCACCATAGGAAGAAGAGGATTACAACAATATCTATATGGCGGGTGTAGTCGAGACAGTTAACTAAACGTTAGGGTATTCGGTTACTTTCAAGTAACGGGTATAAGCATATGGAAAGGTTAATAATAAAATATGTTTTGTTTATAAGTACATACAGGATGGAAGGAACTCAGTGCTATAGTCTTATGAGATGCTTTCGAGCTACAGCTCGAATAAAATATTGTAATAATATTTTGGTTTTGACGTGTGGTTTGATCTAAAAAATTTAAGAGCGCTGGTATTCAGAAAGGCAATTTTGTCTTCTTAATAGAACAAAACTTTGACCCTAATTTTCTCATCTACTATTAAACTTATAGATGAAAGATTAACATTCAATGCAATACCTTCTACAGGTAAGTCGTATAGTAGTATGTGTATACCCTAAACGTTATACATATATTAGGTAAGAGCTTTTAAAATTATACCTGCTGAGAGAGTATTTAGAGTATTTTTCTCATAATTTAGGTGTTTTTACTCAATGAAAATGTTGTATGATGTATAATTTTCTTGAATATTAACTTAAGAATTCAATTAAAAATGTTTTTTAAGTTTCTAATACAGAATTAGTGGTACTTTTTATTAATAAAGTAAAATAAACAAATTAAGGTGGAAATTAAAGTTCTTAAACTGAAAAATACGTTCTTAAACAGTAAATTTTTCATCCATAGGTATTATCTTAAGGAGTTACAGAGAAAGATCACTGTAATAAGAAAAATAAAAATTTTAGAAAACTGCAATTAAAGGCAAATGTGTAAATGTGAATAACGATTTACATATTTAGAACATAATCCAAACCTTTTAACCTTTTCTCATGTTCTTTGTCTTCCTTTTTCTCTTGTATCTTCTTCCTCCTTAGACATCCTCTCTGCCTAGATGGCCCTTCCGTCATTTATCGCCTTCCGTGCAATTTCCAAATTATTCCGCACTGGCATCCCAAGTTATTCACATACTTTAACTCTGATACTGCAGCCTCCATTATAACACAATGCCAACTTTTAATGTGAGGCACTCACATTATTTATTTTGGGTGTGATGATGCAGACATTTTTCCAAGAACTTATCTACAGTCAAATCCCTGAAAAATTACTTAAAATCCATCAAGAATATGAAGTCTAAAAGCAGGGTTGAGTTTTACAAAACATACCAAGATTTGGATAGAAACAAGCGATGTGTACATGATATGTTCGTGGTCTATATCCACGCCATGTTTAAAGTCCCAAATTAGAGGTCTTTACGAACGGAACACCCCAACATGTCATATATTTTTAAATGCTGAGATTAACTACGTTGTGGTTTTGTTCCTAGCAACTCCCCGGTGTCTTTATCATTCATTTCTGCACTATATTTGATCTTTTTATTTGTTAATACGTCTAAATTCATACATTTTGATTATAACAATGCACAAATGAACAGAAATGGAACATACGATGCCCTTTGCTATTTTTGCATAACTTGAAATGTTTTGAAGTAAATTCACTTAGAATTTTTATATGAAACATTTTGGTGAGTAAAATTAGAATTTAGCACCATTGTTCTTGCTTCTCCTTGTTACACGTGTTTCCATTTGCTTGCTGTGTTTTTTGTTATCATCTTTACGTGGTAAAATGATCAATTTTATGGTTATGCCATGTGGGGAAAATCATAGATTCATACCCAAGTTTATATAAATTTCATTTTTATAAACTAGATTGATTTGACTTTATTTTCCAGGCTTCACATTTAAATAAATCTGTGGTTTTATCATATATAAAAATCCTTTATATTTTAAGACCATGGTAATTTAAAATCAGCTAATCCTCTAGTTGTATTAATGACGATTTGTAAATAGAGAAAGCTGAAAATAATAATTTATGTTATGTGTTCGTATTGTAGGCTTATAGTAATGAATGTGGGATAAACTCGCGCTCTGGCACTTAATAAGATGTTGTCCTTTTCCCCCTTTCACCAAGATACATAACATTTATACTTGAAACTCTAGTTGCAGATCACGGTAAAATATCCCACAGTGTTCAGGCATGACATAGGAAGTAAGGACATTAAGCATCATTGCTGTATGTTTCGAAATAAATATTTATTATCACGAAAATTCTTAAGAGAGGGAGAAAATATTTAAACTTTTTGTTCCCTTATTAAGGTCTATTACTTGCTTTATTTATGAAATTTAGTTTCCTTCCATCCTCTATATCGGTTTATGCTTCTTTCGAACGATTCATGTGTGCATGTTAAATTCAAGTGACATGGCACTTTTTCAATAATAATAATAATAATAATAATAATAATAATAATAATAATAATACTATAATAATAATAATGTATAATAATCCAAGAAAAAACATCACATGTAATTGCCTTTTTAAAAAGGTGGTTTCTCCCAGATTTACTTGAAATGCTCGCGGTTCTTGATCCAGCTGGGGCACAAGCTAATTTCCACTGAGAGAGCACTTCCCCCTCCTGTAGATGGACTTAAGTAAATATTCATTGGTGCACTCAATCGGCACTGGCATCAATGATTGGGGAGGAAAAAAAAAAATAAAAGCGGGGCTCTTGTGGGAAACTTGTACAAATACTGCGAGGGTTTGCCATTTCTCTCTCGCTCTCTCCTGAAAGCAACTCAAATAACCTCCCTCTGCGGCCAGTCGCTTCTCACCCCATTTCTTCACCGTGATCATCTCTCCCTTCACTTTCCGCTTTTTCTGTTTCTGCCTTTTCCTGCAATAATCGCTTCCGGTCAGCACAGTGGAATCTTTCACGCTGGACTGTTAAAGTAAATTCTGCCACCCCCCCTCCAAAATGTTGACTTGGAAAAATAAAGCCCGCTGATTATCCGTCCCCTGCTACCGGTTCCAATTGGAGTTGCTTGTTAGATAGTCGAAAGAAAATGCAATTGCTATTCGGTTGCAGTTTCGTTACTGGGGGTATTTCTTCATCGCCTCTCAACGTACCAGCTTCAGTTTATTTACATTGATCAGAAATACCTTTACAGAAAAAGAAGCTCAGATAGACACATAAGAAAGTATAATAAGGAATATTTATTCTCATTTAACCATTACAGTTTTACTATAATATTATGAAGAAGGCGTGAATGTTTCAGCGCATATTGAAGGGGACATTAAAAGGTAGGGTTGGTTTTGAAATTATATAAGAGCCAAGACAGGTAACCATTTGTTCATTTTATCGGCCTCCCCCCAATCTGTATTTGAAGAATCGTAAAACTCTGCAACCAAAATGCTCTAAATACAAATGTTATATATTTTTGTGTTTTTTTGTTAACAATGACAGTGTAACATACTGCAACATCTACCTATATGATATTTTTCAGAATGGACTATAAAATAGTTTTGGCATTGTCCAGTATTAGGTTATTTAAAAAAAATTTTTTTGTTACTTTATATTTTTACAAATAGAATGTGATTTTGTTACTTGAACGTTAAAGTTGGTGTTAGGATATAATAGAATAATAAAGGATAGAGAAAGTTTTAAGTTTTTAACACCTCGGCCGCACTAATGGGCTATTTGTTCTTGAGGCACTTCCAGGAGGAATGGATAAGATGAAGGTTACACAGGTCATCCAAACCGGGCCGACGATTCATGAACCTCGTTGTACATGGCAAAAATCACGAAAAAGCTCAAGGTCAGCATAGCCTGCAACAAGGTATTTGAATTGGAATCTCGAGCGTTACAGCCGCCACGTTTTCCCTGTTAACAACCTGAGAGCCTTTCCAAATGTTTACTTGCCTAGCAATAAAGACTCTCTGTTTGACCGCGTTTATAAATTTTAGCTTCAGCCAATAGCAATGTGAGATTTGACAGTAGACAACATCTGCATCTTGTTCATATAATTACATAATTGCATTCCCAGAGCTGCAACAGAGTTCATCACTGTTTTACATAAGCCTTCCTTTGACCTGCCGGTCGTTAGCGGGAATATTGTGACAGTAATACCGCCTGAGTCACCGCACTTGGTTAAACTTTCTTTGCATGCAGCCAAAGAAAAAATAACAAAAAAGCGGGGGGAGGCTTTTCATGCTCCTCCCCAACTGTGTCCTGCTAGTTTAACAACAGACACCATAGCAGCTGAAACATTGTAATGTCTGATACTAAACAGTGCTCACACCTACTCCTTGTTTCCTTTATTCTATGGAACTTTCCCTTGTAAGAATGAGATTCTAACATTCATAGTTGCACAATCAAAAATGTTAAACTGAGCAGTTAATTATTTTTGGGGTTAAACTTGGTACATTAAAAAAAAAAAACATAAAATTTAAGAGGTATGAAGTAACAGTCTAAACTATTATAATCTTTAATAAACACTCAAGGAAGAAGAGAGACGGACTCGTGAGCGGGAGGTCTGGGGTTCGAATGCCGCCAAGACCGTCCACCTAGACTGAGTTTTTTCCAGGTTTTCCTCAGTCCCCATAACTGGCAAATGCCAGGGAGGTACCCTAAACTTAAGCCTAGAACGTTTCCTTCCTTTAAAAAAATCATTTTCCAATATATCATTTCATTTCATGTATCATCAGTGTCATCGCCTTTGGTGCCTCAGCAGTTAAAACAGACGTTACACACCAAGTAAAAAAAAAAAAAAAAAAAAAAAAAAAGGTAAAAGAAGATTAGAAACTGAAGGTCTGGGGCGAAAGAGGATACTTTCGGTATTTTGAGTTCTGCTCATGGCTTGCCCTTTGTGCCTACGTCGATTTGGGGGCACCTCCGGGAGAAAGGGGTGAGATTAGAGAGTTACCGAGTCTCCGCAAATGAGATCCCCAATACGTTTCCAGATAGATCACCGGACGCCGGTAGTACCACTTCCCGAATTGTCCACTTCCATTCCAGACTCCGGGCAGAAATCTTTCGAAAGCGCAAGTCAATGTCACGCCGCGCCACTCTCCCTGGCACTTTCGACCCTGTAAGAGGACCAACAGAAGGAAATTATTTGAAATGGGAGAGCGGAAAATACGTGGAATGTAAATATCTATTCCTGTATTCGCCTAAGTCATAAGGGAAAATCCACGAAATAAAACCCAGGTCCAATGAGAAGTGAACCCGGAACCTCCCGAATACGAGTCCCAAGCATTGCCTCCGGAGTTGCCCTCTCGTTGAGATTATAAGTTGGTATAAAAGTAGCCCAGTATTTAATAAAATGATTGAAGAATAAATAGAACGAGGACATGATCATATGTAGGAATTTGTTATAAATAGATCTCTAATCAAAGAGCATGGTGTTTTCCTCCTGCATTTTGTTAACCATCTGAAACCACTGCTTATATCCAAGATTCCCAATAGAACACTGCAGCTCATGGTTAAATAAACAAACCACATTCCTCAGCTCAAACAGACAGTCTCTGCGGAAACGTTGAATGCATGTGTACTCAATGCTTAACACGAAGCATGCGCCTTATCAAAGCGAAAGGGTCAGGACCCCATGGTCAGCCGAGCTCCCCTCTCTGCAGAGGGTAAGATCATAAACAAGGCGTCCCAAGAGATGGCGCCGCACAACTGCTCCTTCATAGAGTCGGCGTGTGAAAACAAAATTAAGTCGAACTTTTCTTTTTTTTTCGATCAAATTGGTTCAAATTGGCCAGGGCAGTATTCCGCCCTGTCCACTGAGAATTGTTCGCCTTTTCTTGCCTTGTCTTTCCTTTCCCTTCATTCCTTATTAGGTTATTCTTCTTCTCTTCTGCCCACCTCTCGCTAAAACATCGCGCCTGGTGGGGAGGCTACAAAAACACTCTCACATACAAGGAAGTGCTAATATGTCTGCGAATAAAAAAGTGTTCTGTACAGCCAACACTATGAGTAATGAAGCTTAGTTGTAATAACTACGTCTTATGGCGAACTATCACGCCATTTGGAAATTACATGTGGACTACAGTAGGCTTTAGAATGCCGAAATAAATAAATAAATAAATAAATAAGCAAACTTATGTTGTGTTATTTATGCTGATAATTAGTGATATTTTTAAAGAACTATTTCAAAGCTGCAATTTAATATTTTTGAACTATGAATATAGCTTAATGATTTTTATTCTTAAAAGGGAAGAATTTCTTTGCAAACTTATAGTTCGCTACTCAGCTGAGCGAACCAGGATTTACGGTGCGGGCAAAGTGGAGTAATTAGCAAGCATTGCTACGTATGTCATTCCTTCATACTGCGGGGATCTTTCAGCTGATCAGCAAACATTTATTTATAACGATTTTGTGAACTGTGTTTTTAAATTGTTTAGATAATTAGATAGCATATATATTACTACATAAACGTGTATTATCGTGAATAAATTACAGGAAATATGGTTTTTGTGTGTTTCAAATGGTGTAGATTAAAAATTATTGCTACAAGTTCAAATGTAGAGAAAAATATTTTATTGCTTTTTTATCACTAGTTTCTTTTCATCGTCAAATTTCAGCAAGAACAGTTATAATATTTGTATTCTTATTTTTCAGATAAATATTCTCTTCAATGTTACTCTTTTGTGAGGATAAATAATTATATTCTTTGGAATTCTTTTGGCCCATTAGAGTAAAACAAGTTAGAAAACAATAAAGGAGAGATTGCTTAAGAATGCTGTTAATCAGTTAGGCTCTTCTGGAGATGAAAATCATTGTATCGCTAACACTATAAGTATTCAGTAATCAATTATCTAATAACCGGATACGAGGGATTGCAACTACCAATAATCTACCGCTCAAGGCCTGGCGAGTTGGGGCGGGCGGGCTAGAATTACTGAGTTGTTACGTTGGCCTTAAACCTCGCCCTACTCAATTCGTATGAACAGTAGAAAAAGTGTTTAATTCTGTATTTCAGTTTACTAAGAATACTAAATAACAAGTGCTAGCCTAATTCTATTACTCAACAAGTGTTTATTTATGATTCGTAATTTTACACCCCAACCATTTGTGCTGTCGGGCAATATTTGAAGATAAATTCCGGGATAATTGAGTTTCAAGTCTTAATACGAGTCATGAAACAGTCATGAAGAAAAATGGGTAGCTTCTTAAGCAGATCCCAGAAATGTGTGGAAAATGAAAGCAGGTAATTCCAGCATCTCCTCACGTGACATGAGTACATAACGTCCAAGTGCATTAGAATATTTATCAGACTGTCACTAGAGTTTCTATTCTAGTGTGTCGGTACTCACCATATAATTCAATAACTGATATGTGTATAGTTCGCATCAGCTATTTGTATTGTTTTGTCGCTAATATGGGATGTAAGTTCGTGCATACCTACAATTTCTTAGCAACAGGAGGTGACACGTTTTCTATCTGCTGTCTTTAGACAACACTATTCAAAACAGTAGCTGCGTATCACCTATTAACGGAATGTCGATTTCTTCGACTAGTTAGAAAAAATGGTAAAATATATTCTGATGCCATTGTATGTTATATTGAGCCTATAGAACTCTTTTTAAGGATATCAGGGAAATTTGGTGACTATAAAGAGAACTAGAAAATTCACTAAAAAGGGCAAGAAATATGAAGAAGATGGAAAAGCAGCGAAACAAGAAAATTAAGCATACAGTTTTCCTGAACACTCTGCCACATTTCTCCCTTTCCTGGTAATAAAAGAAGAAATTTTAATACCAGAGCTCATTTTTTAAAAATATGAAACTCGTTCCCTCAACTCTCCCCACCATTTTACCCCTATATACTTCAAAGTCTTGACACCTCTTTCTCATCCCCCTCTCAGGTCGTATTTTATACCCTCTCTCTTTTAAAAAGAAATCTCATGTAAATAAGGGTTGTTCCTTGGGTCTATATGCAGTCCCTTATCAATAATTCACAAGTCGGACATGCATAATGGACATCTAGGGGGCTTTGTTCACCGCAGGTGGATTCCTATTCCACTTAAAAGGGCGCTGTTTCAAGTAAAACAAAATACAGCTTCAATTTTTAACACTAAGAAAATTTGTATAGTGCGAGAACATTTTGTTACTGCTCTCCTGTTCCGATATTAATGGTAAATGTTCGGTTCAACTGACATTTTCTTGAGTTTCTTTATGTAAATTTGAATAGTACATAGACGCCGATTGTTTACGTATCCATTTGCTGATAACCAACTGGGTATTAAAATACTTTTACTGATATTGACCAGTTACACCTTACAGTGAAATGAGAAGGCAAAACATTTGCAGCTCTGCAATGGTAAAAATAAATTTGTATTAACTTGCAATAGATTTCAGTGATTAACTTTTATGCATGATATTAACAAATACATATTTATTTTTCATCTAGTATATGAAATGTGCCTTGTTATATATATATATATATATTAAAATGAAATACTTTAAATGTTGCATTATTTAGGCTCTTATTTTCATTCAGTGTTGTACTATAAATAAGAAAACAGTATCCAAAATAATTTTGGCTGATTTTTTTATTTTACTTTATGCTGTACTTCCAAGAACCTTTAGAGACGGAGCATATCAAAATATTTTTAAAATTAATAAAATTGTTTCTAGACCGTAAGGTAAATATTAAAATGGAATTATCAAAACTTATGTATAGTTTTAGCACAAAAGTGAAATATTATTTGGTAGTACATTACAACATATTGGAAAAGTTATGGCGGTTGTCGCTAAAGCTGAATATTAAGAACAGAGTTGAAATGTGCAATTCAAAAAATTGAAGTACAGAGAAAAATGTCTGGTAAATTATTATCGCTATATGTGTCACTTTTTCTAAGAAAAATTATTTTTAGATTGTCCGTTTCAGCTATCGAAGTATTTGATAATTTTATAAGCGAAATACCTTAGAAGAAGCATTAGAACTACATACTAGATAACTATAATAGTGATGATGAATACCACATAGCATTTGCTTCCACAACAAATGGTTCCAAAGCATTTCATCGACAATTTTACAATTCCTTTCATCTGGAAGGTTGTCGAAAGTGCTGGAGAAAATATAATGCGAATCACTGATCAAGTTTCACGAATCAACAGCTTCAGATTTAAAAAGCATAAAATTTGGGGTGTTAAAATAATTTTGATGCTGAATGCAGGAATGCTTAATGCTTGTGTAATTTGTAGTATCCATTCTCTGTAATAAATTAGATATATGCAGGCATGAGCTAGTGACATGATTTGTGCAGGAGGCATAGTGAGTATTGCGATTGGACTGGAATTAAGATCCCTTCTCCCGGTTTCTATTAATTCACCTGGCTTAGGCGAATTTCTGGTTAGGCGCTGTAAATCAAAGTGAAGGATTTTTCTGCTGTAACTCAAGTTGCCTTATCTTCGAAATTGTTTGAATTTCTTTCTTTTTGTTCTTACATCACTGGGTCCTCTTCTGTTGCAACGACCGATAGAGGATGGAAGATGTCTCCAGTATAAAGAAACGTAATCCAATTAGAATGAGATTTGTACTCGGAGCTGCTCCCACCTGGTGGTCGGATAGTAAAGCAGACGTGACGGGGCACTAAGAAGTCTGACGATGCCTGAGGGAAACACCCTTACCCACCTTGCATCAGCACGGCGCTGTCCCCAGGCGTGAGGGCTAGCCAGAATGATAGGCGTCATCAACTCTTGGAGCATTGTCTTTGTTCTCTATTGCATCTCTTTCCTATATGTCCCCTCTAGTTTCCGAACTTACTACAGTGCGTTTTCTTAGAACCTTGTTGCACAGTGTACTGCTGGAATACTTGCAAAATAAATTTCCACGTATACGCCAAGTCTGAATACATGTATGTAAGCCATTTGGAACCCAGTAATCCTTCAATTAAGCGCACATTTTTTAAGTTATCTGGAAAGAATGGTTATTAGAATATTTGTGTTACTTGTTATGCCCAAAAGAAATACAATTCATTTCATTTACTCTTATCAACGGCCATAGCAAGACCATCGTTTAGCAAGCGTAGAACCCAGATAGTCAAAAGCTACGGGAAGCAAAACAACGCACAAAGATTCTTTACGCTTTCAATAGCTAAATCAAAATATCAACATTGAGGTAAGATGCGAAAGTAAAAATCTATTAAATAGAACTTAATAAGTTAAGTAGGCGATATTCTATGATAAAAAAAACAAGCAAAAAGTCATAAGCTTAGAATGCAGAAAGAAGCAAGAAAATTATGCAAGAGCACGTTTGCTGGATTAATATTGTATACAAACTTTTGGAAGAAACAGCAGTAAACCGGTCGTTTTAAAAATATTGGGCACTAAAACTCTCGAACATTTATTTACGCTTTATGCAATATAACATTTTTTACGTTCAAAAAACAAAAGGAATGTACTAAGAACTTTACCTATTGATGGTCAATATTTGGGAACAAGGCATATGCAACAATAGGAACGATTGCTTCATATTAGTAGTATTGGAAAACTTAAAAACCAGTTTTATCACTCCCTTCTTTCAAGGTGCATGTACATTCTGCCAAAATATTTTGTTAATTATTGAAGGGAAATTTAAATTTTACCACAAATAAATAAATGAATTTAATAAACAAATAAAATAAAAGTTGATTATAAACACTTTTTCGCTCATAATCATCATCTATAGATAGCGTTCCAAATTACTCTATTTTCCGTGATTGCCGTGAAAGGTCGTTCTGTAGCGTATTCTATCTCCTTCCTCTTTGCACTGCTGCCCACTATTTTTTTTTGTCATTTATTTTATTTCACGTTTATGTAAATGTTGCGTTTCATTTTGTGAAATACAGTTGTCATCTTTCGTAGGTATATAACAACTACATATATTGCATTTGCCGTTCTTTTAATCCCATTTTTACTGAGGCACCACAGGCGATGAACACTGATGATACATGATATGAAATTATATATTGAGAAAGGGTTTTTTAAGGGAAGAAACGTTCCAAGCCTAAGTTTAGGGTACCTCCCTGGCACATGCCATCTATGAGGACTGAGGAAAATCTGAAAAAAAAATCTTAAGACGGTCCTGGCAGGAACCTTCTGCTCACGAATTCGCGCCTTAACGATCTCGACTACCCCGTGACTATTCCCGCTCTTTGATACGCACACTCTTCCTATAAGTATAACAGTGTAAGTGTATTAAAACATTTTCTCTTAATAAAATATACCAAATATGCACTCAAGCGGGCATTGTACTAATTGCGTAGCGTTAAAATTTTAATTCCTTATTAGTAACCGGCGCATCCAGATTAAATTTTGTTGTCTGGTTAAGCTTTTATTGTACTTTTTCTTCAGCTAAAATGAGGGGCTAGCAACTAATCATACCGCCAGTTATACTATCAATTCCATTGTCTTAAACACCCTTAGCAATGCTTATGAAATGCTATAACTTTTACAAACCTCCAAAAAGCTGTGAATGGACCGAAAGTGGAAAAGCTTTGAAGGCACATTTGTTTTGAAAATCGCAGTAATATTGCAATTTTAACCTAGAGAAAAAGTTGAATCAGTCACTGGACATGCTCCATTAAGGCAGTATAGGAGGGAACTATTAATCAGTTCATGCAAAGAATCCTGGCTGATGGAACATTTTACACCGTGAGTAGTTTTGCGGACTTTCAACAGCAATAATTGAGTTAATGCTTGCGACCGCTGATTTTTTGTTAATAACTAAGAGAAAGTTGCACTAAACTTGAGAGATTTAAGTTAGGTTTCAGGTGCCACTACAACTCAAAGGGTCAATTGATGATGGGCACCCTATGACTTAGCCCTCTTCCAAGTGGGCTCCCATGGGAACCCTCTCCAGTCCGCGTTGCGCTATCCTTTAATCGAATTGGTGCAGGGCCAGAAAGCAATCGCCAGTCTCTTTTTCTGCTCCTTATGGTGACCACTGGCAGCTGTTAGCAACGTAACACTGGGTCAAACTTCGCAGTCTTCGAGATTGGTCTCCGGACTTTCAGTTAGAGCCTTTATCCCCCACGTGTACGTAGCTTCTAAAACTGAGTACAGAGATTTGTTTCTGGATATAAGTCCAGTGAAGAGCATAGGGCCTGCGTTACCAATTCCTGATTCAATATTAATGTGGTAATGCTACTTCAAGTTTAATCAGAACAAACTAAATATTAATAGCCAAGTGACCTGACACTAATCGCCGTCAAAATTATTGTCATAAACATAAAAAACTGTCTCAAATTAAATCTATCACATGCACGTTCTGGAATTTCTATTCAGATTTGGATTAATATTTTTGTGCATAATTATTTTTTAGATCAGAAACCAGACAAATTGTTAGATTTGATAATGTGAGTCAAAAACTAATTTTAATCCAACAATGTGCATTCGATAAGAGACACATTTTTTATTTCAGGTAGACATTTATACACCTAGCTGAAAGTTTGTCTTCCGTAAACTGTGCGCAAACATAACACTGATAAACTTTGGTAGTGCACGCAAAAGGTGAAGTGCGCACCAGGTTACTGTCCTGGCCACGTAGCTCCGAATGCGCCATGGCATTGAGAAATTCACGTGCATTTGAGAGCTAAAGAAACTCATTGTAATTCATGCCCTTTCATCGGAAAGTGCATTCGTTCGCCAGTTTATTTCCCTGCTTTTCTAGTGCTGTATTTAATTTAGTTTAACAATAGAACGCCCGAGCTTCAAGCTCGTGTGCGTTTTTAATCATTTTTCTCACTGAAACTATAGAATTTTGTATTGTTCGCCTTATAGCCTGCTGTGATGATATAGAAGAAACGATTTGCCTCTAAATTGCAATTGCAGCTTTGCATTTAGCTTCCGGAGTGTTGATCGTTGATTTGGTTTATTTAAGTACGCTCTTTAACATCTCAAGTCATCAGCGTCTCATTCAATTCAGGGCGTGAAACGATCGACAAATTTTGCTCAGAGCCCTCTCTTTCAGGCTTGAGGTTCTTTATCGTGCCATAAATGCACAAAACGGGAGCCACGGATTTACTTCCCTTCCAAAGGAAGCCATACTTAGTATTTTTACACCTGAAAAAATCCATCAGTCCTGGCCGGGTTTGAACCCGCGATCTTGGGTGTAGAAGGCAAGTATGGTTACCACTACACCACCAGGACCGACGCTTCCGGAGTGAGTTTGTATTTACTTGTGTCTGCTCAGTATTACATATTTAAGTACTCTTCTAATTCAGGCCAATGAAATTTCTTACTTACCAGATAACTGTGATGTATGGCTTCTAAATGCGAGCCAGGTTCGTATCTAGGCTTGAATCCATCTTCTGGTTTCAAATATTTTTATGTTTATTGTTTTTGTTCATGTTTACCACCTTATGTCCCAGACCTCTTTGTCTATTCATTTAATTTGTTGGTAATGCAATGATGCATTCACACATTTGTTACTTCATTCTTTTGTTCATATTTTATAGGCCATCTCCGGCTAAATGGTTTTTAGTAAAAAAAAAAAAAGTTATTTTTTATTTAAAGTATAAGCGCATGTTTTCTCTAAAATAAGAAATATTTTATAATACGAATTCGGTTTGCTCGATGCTATGCAGTAACAAATTATTTGTGTAAAAAATAAGCATAAGTAATACAAATAAGGGTTATATCTATACAGAAAGCTGTTACATTGTAACATTCTCAGAGATATTGGTATGATGCTTTTTGCAGAGTTTTTGGTTATACAATAACCACATACACCGTTTTTACATATCGAACAAATGTCTTTGGTTTTGTTTTCCTTACTTAACTCTATTTGACATGTTTTGCATTTAGCGGCCTTAGATGTTCCTTCGTCCCTACAATCAGCCAGTAGTTGATGAAAGGTACGTGAAAATGTAAAGCTAAGCGAAATTCTAGACACGGATACGATAGCTGATAAACAATGATTCTCACACTACACTACAGTAATGATTATTGTCAGTTACAACTACGCAATAAAAACAACGTGGGTAAGGAAGCGATCAACTACCGCCTCCGGGAACCGGTGGTGAATTTGCTTTTATTTTAAAAAGTCACACCTGAAATGCAAAAAATGTTGGTGAGCTAAGCTTCATTGAAAGGGGTTAAAAGTCACAAAACCATAGAAAAATATTTCTAAAAATAGTGAATATATGAGCATTGGAAAATCAAAAGCGGTCAAATGACCTCCATTGGGCATTCTAGCGTTAAGTTATAGGTTTAGTGTTGTACACTTATATTAGAGTACTCCCAGAGAGAAGTACTGAAAGTTCAAGCGAGAAGGCACTGCTGCTTCAAAAGGGAAGTATACACAGCAGACAGTGACCGACGTTGCCAAGCGTTAGAAGACAACAGTGTCGATACTTTGACAGTGCAACAGATTGGGGACAACGCTTTGAAAGATGAACAATTTGGTACCGTCAAGTCCTCGTTTCCAGCAAAAAAAGCGCATCCGAAAGAAATTTACTTACAACATGACGACATGACGTTTACTTGACGATTTCCAGAAAGATTTATTAAGACGTATCGTATTTGATGTGTACGACAAGAGAGAAAAACTAGTGAGAGAATCTGTCGAGTTACTTGAACTTGTAAACAAAGCTGAGGTCTCTACAGTGACGTCATATGAACAAAAGCAGAAGAACTTGGACATGAAGGTGTAAGAATTCCTCTCTGTCACCACCAACTATTAGTGAAGGGTTGCTTAGCTGAAAGAAACAGCATTTTAAAATGTGCGACGTTGCTAAATGACGTCTTTGATCATAGAAAGTTTCTGCTCGGACAAACTATGTCAGACATGCTGAAAATCCACAGGAAGAAGGAAATAGCACAGTATTAAATACTGGAGCCCATCAACATTAATCTGACAGTGATTCCGCCGAAACTTTAGAATTATGGAGAACCTTTATAACTTTAAAATCAAAATTAATCTTTTTACAGCAAAAAATCGAACCTCAACATTGAAATTTCGTCTTTACGCCTTTTCTCCATGTTTTCTTTTTTATTTATTCCAGATTCTAATATCTAAAAACTTATCGCGCGCTCAAAAAACCTATTTAAAGCCTTTATTTCATACAGAATATTAATTTTTTTTTCTATTCCACGTTCGTGAACGAATATCTATTGCCTTCAATAATAACACGGTTTTGCGCAGCATTGACACTTTTGTATCTTATTATAACGCATAAGAAAAATATTTTTCCAAAGCCAACTGATTTAAATCCCCTCGAGCAGTTTTGCATGCGTCAAATTTGCAACTCGCAAAGCCATCTGTCCATATGCGCAGAGAACGCGCTCCTACTGGTGAGTGGTATAGTTGGTGCGCATTTTCCATTAGTCAAGACTTGACTTTGAAAGATTTCTTGGAGCATTAAGCGAAATGACTAGATTGAAGTACTTTGTCCCACAAAATGTTTTATATGATTTAAAGGCATGGAACTGTTCTCCATCAGGATTTCAGACTATTTCAGGAAGCAGTGGACAAATGTGTGGGGGGGGGGGCGAAATATATAAGTCATTCGAGGGCTGTTGTTATATAGTTGTTTTCACATAGCCTTGCATTATATTGTACACAGTAAACAAAAGACTGCAAATAAAATAAATTCTGTATTATTAGTTTTCACACATTACCTATTAAATCCAACTATTGAATAGTTGGTTTTTACTTTATTTATATATTCTTATTAAAGCGAAATAGGAGCGAAGCGTTTTCTTGAAGGGACTTTAAATGAATTCCTTTCATTAGGAAATCTAAAAGAAGTCCTAACTTTTAACCATATTTTTTTCGAGTTCTTCCATACTCCGAGAAAATGAATGCCAGCTAGCTTTAAGGCGCCATAGACTCCGAACTCATTTGCACCATCATTAATCCACATTCATCTCTACTGATTTATACCCATAATCTACAAAAATCGTGAGAAAGTCAATGCAGTGAAATAAAACATTAAAAAAAAGTTAACTGATGAACTTGTTTAGATTTATCGAATTGTCCTTTAGTTCTAGTTATGTCATATCTAGGATAAAAATGTAAATCGGTTTCATTTTGGGGCCTTAACAAACATGTACACGAAATTGCCAAGAAAGACAATAGAACTGTCTGAAGAAGAACCCTAAAAATTAAAAATAGTGAAGTTTGATCGTAAATGAAAAGTCCAATGTAGTGAAAGTTAAAGACACAAGCTATCATACCCATATTTAAAACAAAGTAAAACAAAAGACTGTATGATAATTATTAAGAATGTGAAGAACCCTTAGGGAAAGTCTTACAAAAGAAAGCGAAGAGCTTAAAACATGGCAACGACTGTCAATTAGAGCCGTTTTCTGCCGTAAGAGAAGGTTCTTTTCTTTCGTTGCCCTTAGAGGGGGAGCTGGAAGGAACAGTAATACCAGTTCTTGCATTAGACTTTCTTCCCAATTGTACGAATGTCACGTATTTAGACTTCTATAAAGACTGAAAGGGGTAGACCTGTCTTTAATTAACAAGGCTAGGGAAATCCTTAAAAGCTCAGGCCAGAATATATCGTCCCATAGCTGAACTTCCTTTGCATTTAAATCCGGAACAATTAGCAGCTGCGCATGCTAAGTCACTCTGCTCTCATTCCTGAGACTTCTAGAGCCAACGCTTAATCAAATAACGCTAAGTCGGTTCATTCCCATAACCCGCCGTGATGTGATTATTTCTTTTAGCTCAACGTACAGACATGACTAATAGAAATCATTTTCTTTTCTTTCCCACTTTTTCCGTTTCTTCCTTCCTATTTATTCTTGATTGCAACTCTCTTTTCAAATTCATATTTTGAACTGTGCCCTTATGTGATATTTGTCACAATGAAAGTGCTTGTGCATTTACTGACTTTTAACTTCTTCCTCTAATCGGCGGTTTTTCAATTTGTTTTTATTTACATTTAAATTCGGTAATTAAAGTTTAACTTAATGGACTTTCTTGAAATTGATAAATTTAGCCATTCGATTCTTTTCGCAAAAATACTGAACATATTACTGTTTAAATACTTTGCAGTGAAATCTCTTTATACGATACTAAAGATCATAAGGAGTAACATAAAACAATTTAATGTGAATATCTATTTTTTTAATGGTGTGTCTTACCAATTTTGTATAAATTATATCCCTATTCCAGTAACCTTTATTTCGGCTTAGGAATTAAAAATCAAATTAAACGCAAATTAGGATAGCGAAATATTAATCAAAAAACTTATAAGTAAGCATTAAAATTCTTCAGCATTTAACTTGAAAATTAGGTACAATACAACAGCATAAGGGGAGAGTGATTTGTAGCTCGAGGTCTGTTGTCTGCAGTTTAGCACCAACCTAACTTTATTCCGCCTAATTCTGGTTTTAGTGCTTAGATATTCCAATGCCTATTTATAAGTGTTTTCGTTGTCTCTGTGCCATACAACACTCGCTCCTATTTAACATAATTACTGAATCTCCCCAAGGGGTTGTTATATTGTAAGATTGACACCTCTCCTTGGGAAAAAAAAGCGGCGTATTTTCGTTTTCGTTGTCTCCTCATGCAATATGCCCAGGTTTTCTTAAACTATTTTCTCCCTACTAATAGTAAGCTCCAAATCGAATCGCATAACGATTCAACTGTGGGCAAGAGTTTTTAGCATATATAATATGATGAAGTAAAGTAGATCTGAATACACCAAGGTTACCATACTTGCCTCCTAAACCCAAGATCGCGGGTTCGAACCCGGCCAGGACCGATGGATTTTTTCGGGCGTAAAAATCGTAAGTATGGGCTTCCTTCGGAAGGGAAGTAAAGTCGTGGGTCCCGTGTCATATATTTACGGCACGAAAAGAACCTCAAGCCTGAAAGAGAGACCTCTGAGCAAAATTTGAATGGGACGCTGATGACCTGAGATGTTAAATCAATCAAAAAAATGAATACGCCAATGCACTCTCTCTTAGAATAGAATAGAGCCCAAGTAATCCCTAAAGGTCAAAGGCTCCCTACTAGTGTAGAGGTGGTCAGCCAGACAAGCAAGGGTGTAGTGAATAATTAAAAACGAATGAACATTCTGTCACTTTTGTAACGCACATCACATAATGAAGCAGATTTTTCTTGGTTCTTATAAACTGCAAATGTTCTAAACTTAGGCCTGGAACTCTTCCTTACTTGAAAAGAAAATTCCTTTCCTATTTTATCACCAGTGCCCACCGCCTATGATGCCTCGGCTGTAAAAACTGGCATTAAACACTATTTAAAAAAAAAAAAAAAGCATATAGCTGAATATTTCAATACTCTCTCTCTCTCTTACGGAGTTCAGGTTGGAAAATTTTAAGTGCATAATTAAGAGCATTAAGGAATTCAGTGCTATATAAGCGAGATTTACTGTATTTTCCACTTTTGACGAAATTGTTGTTGCTTAAAAAAGATGCAAAAATTTACCGGCTTAGTGCAAGAATGTTGCACTGCATATTATTATAGACAAAATTAAACAATAGCCTGGTAAACTGACAGTTACCGGTATACATATGAGCATTTAAGTCGTTAGGAGATATGGGTTAAAAATGTTTTCATTCTTAAAATAAATGGATGCATTAATGTACGAAGACTGCTTTTTTATGTTGTTATATTGGAATATAATTGTAACTATTAAAAGTTAACATAACGAGTACAAATATTGTGAAAGACGAAGTAGAAAGGAGCAATATGTTATCTTTTAATAAATATAGAAAAGGATTACTTAAAAATTTATTTTTAATAAAAGCTACATTTCTCAAAATAGTAATAGTATACCCATTTAAACTTTATTGTTCATCCTCTTAAACCCGCTTTTGAGTATTTCAAGATCTATTAACATTTGTCAGAAAATTGACCAGAGTGTGGTTCCTATATTCTGCGCATAATCCTTGATCGACCAATTAGTTGTTAATGAATGCCTGTGCATGTGTATATATACAGGGTGAACGAAAAGTCCCCTTCCCCAATATTCGTTGTTATGTTTCATATTTGTAGACAAATACAGGTGTTATAACTGGAACAAACGAATAGCTAGTGTGTAAGTAATAGATTGATAACAACGTGTATCGAGAAACAAGGCCTCCATTTTTGAGCAATATTTGAAAAAGGAATGTGTGACCAAGAGTAAGCATAAGAAACTATTAAAGAAAGCAACTATTTTTCATTCTGTCAATGCAACTGATGGGAAGTTAAAAGAAAAGGAAGCATACATTAGCTGAGATAGTAAATGAACAAATAATAAATACCTTTAACTAATTAGGTCTGAAACATTTAAAACCTGTTAATGAATTTAAAACATTATTTATAGATCCCTAATACACTTGGAGATATCAATGGTATGTTAATTACTATATATTACAAATGTTTCGCTACAATATGCCTGGAAAGCTACCAGGAAAGAAACGCTATTTTCACTCTAAATTTGACAATGACCATTATATTTGCCACATAGCACATCCATAAATCTACCCAATAGTACATATATTTTGTTTCAATAATTTCCTAAGTTTTAAGATCTCCTTACTTTTCGAAAGTAGAAGCTCATCTAAAGGCCGTACGCTCCTCACAAGGTTGCCATGGTGACAGGCTAGTTGAAAAATCGCAGTCGTTTCGATGCCTGTATTTGATTGCAGAGCAATTAGCGTATAATTGGCTCGTTGTTAATTCTGCGCAAGTACTGGATACCGGTACGCAGGTTATCGGTCGCGTTCACCCTCCAAGGAAGAAGATACGGTTGTGCCGGAAACGTTACTTGTCGCACCCAGGCGATCACCGATAACCGTTCTGTGGGAAATTTGTTCATTAGCACCGCCGAATTTTTAGGTCCCACTGCCGAATGCCATTCAAGGTCAATATGGTTACTTTATTTCCTCAGTAATTGCAATCATAGCTTATCCAAATGAATTAGCTGCATGATTGCTATGCAATGAGCTTTTGGGTAGCATCGATCCTTAAAAGGGAGTATGGAAAGATAAGCGTTTTTGGGAATGACTCTGTGTGTGCGTGTGTGAAGCTTATTTTGAAATACCAATGAGGTAAACCTGCAAGGGAAACTTTTTTTAGCTTTATTTCGTTGCTGATACCTGCATTTCATAAATATTTCGATAAAAGCAGTCCATTGATTAAATTTTATGTGATTGATGGTAAACAATGTTGAAACAATGTTGGGTTTGTTTGTCTGCTCTCTTCGTTCTGCTACACCCCATTTATATACAAATTATATTATGCCATGCAGTTTAATTTAACACATGTATGAACAGAATTTGTTTTTAAATTAAATTCTTGTGTCCTCTGGCAATGCTAAAAGCGAAAAGTTGAGTATACCAAACTGAAAATAAAGGTGTATTACAGGAGTCATTTCGTTAAAAAACATTTACAGTTACCCTGAAAAAGCTATATACTGTCATCTCTCTAATTTTATTTATTTGCTTATTATTTCTTACTTTTTAGTTTAAAATTGATGATTGTTTTTATGTGTTTTATAATGGTTTAAGAAACTAATCGAAATTTTAGGATGAGAGTTGCAGTGAACAGAATTTGAAGTAAATTATATACGTACGTTTTTATTTATCACGAGTACTATCATAAGAGTAATATTTATTAGGACTATTTCAAAATAAAATAAGAATTAAATGTAATATCCCTAAACTTTGATTTAAAATTGTAATGCTTGTATGTCTTAACCTTTTCAAGCCATCTTGCAACAGACGAATGTCGATTGTCGGTAATTCCAACAGAGAAGAGCCAAATATTGGTTTAGGAGTGTTTCATAAATAGAATAAGAATAAAAATAATATTTTTAAATTTTAAATTCGGGCGCAGAATATTAAAAAGTATATAAAATGCTATATTTACTTATGACTATCTACATATTCATAAACCGTGAGAATGAAATAGACGAAAGTCATCTATTACAATTCCTATCGTTCGATTTATTAATACCTACTGAGAAATACTAAACAGAGATACCATTTTGCTATTCTGAACAGTGTGTTTATTAAATATTAAAATTTGTGATTGTTTAGGCTATATAATATACAAAATGATTTCCGACTGTTTGGCTGAACACGCAAAAACAATATACCGACCCACCGCCTGCTAGCAAAAGTGGTCAGTAATGCATGCTCAGGAATTATTGTGGGGGTATAGAGTTTACACTGACCAGAAAACAAATGCACTTTATTCGGTAAAGGAATTTGGTAATAATTTCATTGAAATATCGGGGTGTGATTGGTCAAAATTTAAAATATTGTTAATTTCATTGGTCAGTTTTATGATGAGGTCACTAACTGAATATGAGTTGTTTAAAATCAATACTGTTGAGAACGCTTCTCTTTATTAAGAACTTTAGATCTATATTTGATATGCACATGTCGAGAATACGATTAAACTCATTTCATCGTCGGTTCTTGTTTCTATGCTGATAGGTACTTTAATCATATCTCTATGTACGGAATGCTGTTAATCTCCATTGCTATTTATTTCCTAACGATCAGGATTCGAAATGAGCTTCCTCGACAAAGTATTATTCGAACTTGATGAATTTTCACAGGGTGTTACAATCGGGCCTCGAGGAACTCTCTTGTACCTGATTACTAATAATAATAATAAAGAGATATTTACAAATTTAAATTTATTCCATATAAATGTGGTTTAATGCATTACAAATGTATTGGTTTGTAGCCAATAGAAATTGGTACGATTGTTTTTCTTTTATTTACATTTGTATTTCATTACTCCATACTTACAAGTGACTTTTCATTATTTTGTTCCACAGAAATGTTAGTGTTAGTGACACTTTCCTAATTTATGCAGTTTTCTGTACATTGGTAAGTTCAAATACAATGCACTTTTAATATCTTTTTTAAAAAGCTGAAGTAATCCGTTGACTCAAATATTTGACCCAGTAGCAGTAAAAGTGACAATGATAATGAGAATGGCTGTGTATAAAGAAAAAATAAATTTATATTTTAATTCAGTGTTTCAATACAAAAAAAAAACGTTTTAGGTAAAGTTAAATTAAAGCAGAAGAGCATATGAATGAAATTAGCTTGATTAAAATATTTCAGTCCAACTCATTGTTTGTGTTATTTATTAAGATTCTCGCTAAATGCATATTTTAAAATAAATAATTGGGTGTCTTTTGACATCATATTCACGATTAATACTTTTAATGAAAATGCGATGCCAATCAACACAAATTCTGAGTTAAATCGTGAAGACCGGTACTCCATACCGCGTCGTAACACGACTTTGTTACTAAGGAGTTGGACATAATCTAATTCAAGGTATGACAACGTGCGGCCAAGTTTTATTAATACTATACAATTGTTGCAATTATCTTTTGGAACAGAAAGTTAAAACTCCATACTCAAGAGGGACTTTACTAATAAGTGAAATTGTTTTAGACCACGCCTTTGTGGAACAGAATTTTCATAATATAAGCTACACATTTACAATTGCTGGATAACACTAATTGCTTATTACGATTTTCAGAACAATTTATTGCAATAATAAATATTGAACCAGCTTCAAAGCTTTCCGAATCTATGTCGTGTGTTTTATACTTTATGATACTTCATGAAAGCTTTCGGAGACACCACGAATGCCTGAAAATATACAATCGGTAAATAAACCAATTTAATTTTTGTGCTTCTACAGTTCCATGGTATATGTTCATGACCGAATCTCTTTTTCTCCTTTCTTATTATTAGCTCGTTTGCTGCCAAACTTGCACTCCATGCGACTAACTGGCTAAGTTGGCGTCCTAAACTAAGCAAACTGCAGTGGCGGCTCTTGTGACAGTTGCAGCAATTCTCTGGATGCTGTTTAATAAGAAACACATTGCCCACCAGGGATTTTAACGACCCTTCCCTTAACGGCATATTGAAATCAGTGTTTCCATTCTGAGAAGGAGCGCGGGGCGGGAGACAAGGAAGTTCAATCCTTGCGCGATCTAAGGATCGAGGTAAGGGGGTTGGGCAAACACAAGCAGGGAGGCAGTCCCCGAGGGCATATAAAAGTGAAAAGTGGCATGGTCAGAGGGGAAGGGAAAGACTAGGGGCAGTAAAAGACGATGATTAGGCGTATCCCAAAATGAAATGTCCACTCCTAAGCTGATGTCGTCCGAGGGAAGGAGCTTAAACGGCCACCGGAGAAATTAAAGTTTCGCAGGCGGCCATGGAATTGGCTCAAGGAGGCTAGAAATAAGATGAGGGGAAGATTGCCGGGGATTTGGAAAGGCGGTCGCTGGCGAATTTTGAGGATAATATTAGGAGAAGACGGGCTGGCAATATGTGCACGAAATGCTTAGCAGTGTCATTAGCATTTACTTGTTCGCTTTATGTAGTCGTGGTAAAAATATTTTGCATTAGTACGTAGATTGAACCGTTGTGTAATATAACATCGCACTTGTGCAGATTCAGCGATAGTGATACATTGGTCGAAATAATCTAATTCTTGGAGAAAAGTATCCTTGTTTAATATTAATTTTATTAAAAACCACAATACCGTTCATTATTTCAGTCAATTTGAAAGAGGTAACACATTTTGTTGTGTTTTAAATTCCTTTTGCCCAGTAGTAACGAAATAATAAATAAATGCGTTTGGTATGAAAGAGGGAAAAAGGTTGAAATTGGATCGATATTGCGGGCCATTGAAGCTATAATACATAGTGCGTATACACAACTGCCATGCAGAAATGATATCGAATTCTGTTCGGTCGTTTGACGGGGCCGTTTGCATCCTTCATGTCTGGGTGTTCGTTCTACCTTTATCCGTTGATTTCATATTTGTTTTGTTGCGGATGCATTTTATCCAAAACAAGTACACATTTCTCGAAATGATGCCCCGCATTCTCTGTACGCCATAATTCTCCCTTAACCAAATTCAGGAATCTGCTACTGTTGTTGTCGGATTTTTGCCGAGTCGTGCTCATTTCATCTGTGAAAATGTCAGGTCGGTTTAACATCTTTTACGGGCGTTGTAATTTCATGCCCAGCAGTATATATCCAAGTTCTACTCTATTCTGTTGATCAATATTCATGAACGTATGAATGAATTTATCTTTGAATAATTAATTTATAAAATAATATTTATCTTTACAATGAAAATGTAATGTTTTAATAAACAGGGGATCCCATTCTCTACCAACACTTATTTTGATTTTTTGGACATCCTGACGTATATATTTTAATTCTTCCTGGATTTGGAATTATTTCACTAATTACAATAATTTTTAGAAAGCATTTTATTATTAAAAGAATTTAATATTTTCATTCTGCAAGAAACCGTGACGCAACTAATGAAATTTAGTTTATATTTTCATTAAGTTTGTAAATCTGTGATGTCATTGGCTTCAGAGAAGTACGAGGTCATACTGAAATTAATGAGCAACAATTTTAAACCTCTTAATATTTATTTTTGGAATAAACCAAGTACATCATCGTAATCTACAGACTTGACACCACATGTTGCCATATTGTGTCGTCATTAACTTCCATCACCTAACCACAGGCAGTATTTTCCAAAAAGATGGACATCAATGAGAATCGTCGTGTACGTTTTGAAGAAGTGTGTTGAGCTATAATCTATCAAACGAAGTGTTACACAGATGAATGTTTTTATGGTCATCACCATTTTGAGATCAGTCTCTATACGAAATCCTTCATTTGTTAAAAGCTTCTTGTCTTGTTTACTATTTGGAGCAAATATTGCGTGCTCATTCGCACGTTCAGAATGTTTGTATAGTGCTGGTGGAGATTGCCGCCCGAAAACAAATATATATGGGAGTTGATCAAATAAAAACCAGTCAAACTGTACGTAAGAACTGCCTTAGAAGTAGTAGCTAGAACTATTGAAACACTAGTCCCATTGTGACTTTAGGTGAAGAATTCCATTCTTGAAAAATTCCTTGAGTAGCTGTCCATTCGCTGCATTGCACCTCATCGCCCGAAAAGGAATCTGTACCCCTTTAAATATTTTATGGTCTATCTGAAAATGTGGAAAATGTGGCAGAGAATTAATCTGGACTCTACGTTGAAAGTGTTTCCCACATGAACCAGTGCCAAACACATTCAACGGTATTTTCGATGATATCAAGCGAAGAGGTACTTACTGCCCACGGATTTTCATGGCATTGTCGTGCACACTACTATATAATGATCGGTTTATTTCCATATGACGCAGTGATATACTCCTGTTGAGAATGTCAATCTGGGCAAAAGCATTATCGGTGAACACGGTGTATTTGTCATCTTGCAGCAACGTTGCTCTTGTTCAAATAGGAAAGTACATTGTACTTTGACAGTTTTGAAATGTCTTTAGAAATAAAAAAGTAGAATACCTCCCCCCTTTACTTTTACCCATTTACTTTATTAGACAAAAGCATTCAGCAATCGTCGGTCCTGGTGGTGTAGTGGTTACCATACTGGCCTCCTGCGCCCAAGAACGCGGGTTCGATCCCGGCCAGGACCGATGGATTTTTTCGGGCGTAAAAATCCTAAGTATGGCTTCCTTCGGAAGGGAAGTAAAGCCGTGGGTCCCGTGTCGTACATTTACGGCACGAAAAAGAACCTCAAGCCTGAAAGAGAGGCCTCTGAGCAAAATTTGTCGGCCGTTTCACGCCCTGAGTTGAATGGGACGCTGATGGCCTGAGATGTTAAAGAGCGTCCATAAATAAACCAATCAAAAAAAAAAAATCATTCAGCAATCGGTAGTTACCAGTTACTGGCCACCAAGCTTTCACTTGTTGTCTATGACAGACGGTCCTATACATACGCACAGTTCGACTAGAGTTACACTTTCTTTCTGATAACAAGACTATCAAAATTTTTCTTGCTTTCTTTTCCACCTCTCTTGTTTTCATAATTTCAGATGTTGTTAAAATGAAGGAGGTGCGTAAAAATGACTTGTTGAGACATTAAGTTTTCTGAAATTGGTTTATAAATGTAAACATGGTTTCAAGAAGTGTAATTGTTATTAGTGAATAGTCAATAGCGTGTTCACTTTTACTAAATGAACAAACGATAAGGCAGATCTTATAGATATGGATTGCACATTTAAGTAAAGTTTATAGCGAGGTAAGGAAATGTAGTTTTGAAAGTGAATACTGTTTTGTGACACTAAAGTTTTAGATGAGGTCCGTAAGTAGAAACGATAGACTGTAATGAAGAGTAAAGGTTAGTTGCAATATCGTTTACAGCTTTAAACGTGTACGAGATGCACAGACATATTTTGAGCTAATTTATTTCCACTTCAGTTTCAATATAAAATTAAAATATATTAGATAAAGTAGAAACTTTTTATGCATAATGGAGTAACATTTCGAAATAATTCTCTTTTTGTTTACTATAAAGCCCAGTCTAGTGATCTAGGAGTAGCCATGCTCTCCCAAAGTTTGCAGGCTTTAACCCGGCTGAGGGCGATAGATTTTCCTGCACGTACAAATCTAGAGCGCCAGTCCTCCGGGAGGGACTTTAGGCCACGAGTTCCTTATCCTAGGATTTACGACACGTTATAGAACTCCATACTTGTCCCTGGTCATAATTATAAACCGTTTCAAGTCCAAGTAATTCCCTGCTAGAAGCGACATAGGCGTTGTCAAGCCAAGTTACTGCAAAAACTAAATACAGCTTTTTGTGAATTATGCGTGTAATACGTGTTTTTTCTTGTGAGGCAATAAGGCTCTGCATTCTAACAGTGCAATCTTTACGTTTACCCAGACGTTGAGGAAGTTTTAATAGATAGCAAGAAGAAAACTAGGTTTATTGTATGTTAAAGACACTATCACGCTTTCCCGTTTTGGGGCAAACGCTTCTTGTAATCATAAAGGAGAGAAATAAAACAAAACTTACCGTTTTAGATTTTTACGGGAGCTCGTTGTAAGAAAAAGTTGTATTTAATAGCCGAGACGACTTTTTCAATCATCGATATGGTGACAGCAGGAGAGAGTATCGATTGTGCTCAAGTTGGACACGAAGCTGGCCATTTGGCAACAATGGCTACTTTGTCACGCCGTGAGGTGTTTGTTCGTGACGTAGCGAGTCGTGCAGAGACGTTCATTCCTTTGTCTGTAGTTGACGTCACTTGCGCTCGCTCCTGGCCACCACGTAAATATGGTGACTTGTTTCTTTGTATAACAGTAACTAGTGAAACATAACCTCACATTAGCAACGGCATCTAGCTTGACATCTCTTGTGTCAATGGGAGTTTTTTCTTTATTTGGGAAAATATATTAGACTTATTATAGTTATTTTGCAGAATGTGTTTGTATGTAATACTGGTAATAAAATAAAATATACGCGCTCAAGAACCCATCCTGACTCCAGATATAATAACTTCGTAATTTCTACAGTGTTCTACAGTGACCTCAACAGTGTTCCACGTTGTCTTACAGCGCATCGAACAGTGGTTTTAGAGTTTTTGTGTGTTTCCTACTTTAAATGTGGCACGCCTTTGTGCATTTTAAGTTGTGTCATGTCTCCTAAAGAGAGCTTTTTACATTCCTTTTAAAAGTTTATATATATATATAATTCAAAATGCAAATACTATTATGTTTGCTCAGCATTAAATGCATATACAAAATAATTTCAGTGTACTCATTTCCTATAATAATAATAATAATAATAATAATAATAATAATAATAATAATAATAATAATAATAATTCCATACTTCACGATTAGTGCGCGTATGCCAGAAAGTGGTTATGAGTATATCGGGTTTTACATCTTGAAAATTTCCAAATGTTTTTTTTTTTTTTCCTGTAGTGAGCATTAATTTCTAATGTCGGAATTCTTTCATATATAGGACGCTACAATCTAACACTAAAACAGAAACACAGGAGATATTTTAACATGCTAAAAGTCTTGCACAAGATAATTTTGTCATCAGTTTACGGTAAATGCTTAAGAAAAGAAAATATACCGTCGGTTAAAATTAAGCTTGAGAGCTCTTGAGATATTGAGCTCTGCACTAGAATTACATGTTATGTATTAGGGATCTTTATTTAGTGTAAATAATTAACACATTTATAGCTTTACGTAACTCTTGTTTTTTAAAAAGAAAAAAACAACATTCTTATTGCATCCAAGGCTAATTAATATGCTTATCTTCCTTGGTCTAGAGGATAGTGTTACTGACTGCTAGCTGGGAGATCCAAATTCTATTCTAGTACCTACTTAGGAATTTATATAAATTAGGGAGATCTGAAACGGGGTTCACCCTACCTCATGAGCACAATTGGAGAGCTGCTCGATGGACAGATGGCGTTTTTGGAGACGAAAGCCGCGTGATAGGCGACCGGCGGGGTGCCGGCAGGCTGATCACATGCCCCCTGTAATACTGCTCTCTATCAATGAAGTCGTAAGACGGAGGTAGAGAACGAAGAGGTCGCCGTTGCGGGCCAAGGCTCACCCCGAGCTGTAACGCCAAATGAGAAGAGAAGAAGAAGAATTAGTTTATCATCAATAGTTTCAGTAGAAAACACAGAAAAAAATATTCTATAAACACAAATTACATTTGGGCCTACATTTATCATATTTCTTGCATACAAACTTCTTGTCACACTGTTAACTAATTTTCGTTACGAACATGAGATGTTTGGGAAATACAACAAAGATATTTGCATGCTACAACAATGATATTTCAGTTTGAAAAATGAAATAAAAGTTTATTCTGTTAGTAATTATCATAAGTTCAAAGCTCAAATGCAAGATAACTAATTACAAAATGAAGATGTCCCCGAGCCATAAATGGGATAATACAATATATAATTCTGAAATAATAATTTCAATTGTAAACGAAAGAAAAAGTAAGTAATAGTATGTCTTGGTTACTGGAATATTTAGGATCATTTGCGTTTGGAAATTTACGATATAATGTGGTTGGTCTAAAAGACTCCGGCTCCAGCTCTCTAGCTATAGACGGCTCCAGCAGTTTTTAACACCTAGGTTAGGTTTAAAGGCGTAAAATGGTTAAATTAACGTTTACTTCATTTGCTGTGGTAAATGCAGAAAATTTATAAAAATTTACTTATTCCGTAAAGCCATATCATTACTTTTCTAATAACCCTTAATTCCATAGTAATTTGTTAAAGATTATGAACGAAAATTGCTGATACTGCAATTAATAAAAATACCTTTTTGTAACTAGTATGAGATAATGATCTTCATAAATGAAAATTAAAGAGTATTTTTCGTTTAATACTTTTTTTAACAAACATACTTTCAAAAATGTTATTTATTTACATATTTACCAAAATCTCAAAAGGTAAATTTTGCTTCAAGGTTTGGTGGTAGATAAGTGATAATAAACAATTTGTGGATTTTTTATGAATATCACCAACAATGAACTATAGGTCAATAGAACAAAATCAAATGCAGTGCTTAAACCTTGTTAACTCTTAATAGTTGATGAAGTAAATAAAGCATATTTTTATGGTTAATGAGCTATAATTTTATTTTCATTGTATTTTTGTCAAAGTATGGGTTACTAAAATAATTTTTTCAACATGCAGTTGAAGCAAAATGTGTCAATAAATTATAGTACAAGATGTTGATTAATTAGCTTTGAAACTTCTGCCTCTTTTGGAAAATTCAAGCATGGATTTATTTTATTTTAATTTATTTTAAATCAGTTTGTTGAAAAATGTATAGAATTTATTAAGAGCTGTATTTGTCGTTTATCGATTTTGTGAAAAAGTTTAACCTCGTCGACAGGGAGTTGCTATAACATACTTGGTTTCAAAAAGGCATACCGCGTCACTTCAGAAGTATGTAAAGGAACTGTGATTGAAATAAGGCAAGCTCCTTTCTGCAGATTAAAACTTACTAGTTTCAATTTGCTATATTTGGGCGAAGCTGTGAAAGTAAAGGAAAGACATCCTATGATTATGATTAATATTAGGAATATTTTTAATAACAAGGGATTTGTAAAAACAATTCTATTTGCGGCAAATCAAATTATTATTTCTGACAATAAAAATAATGTCCAAAAGGATATTTAAGAATTGAATCAAGTCATAGTTTGATGGTCCTATAGAAAGAACTATAATTATTGCTTTCAGAGGGCAATAATCAGGGAGGTCAAAATAAAATTGG
This sequence comes from Metallyticus violacea, assembly GCA_030762175.1. Lineage (NCBI taxonomy): Eukaryota > Metazoa > Arthropoda > Insecta > Mantodea > Metallyticidae > Metallyticus > Metallyticus violacea. The sequence continues at coordinate 29,430,889 of CM060838.1, forward strand.
AAGGTAAAATAATTGAACAAGTATCGGAATTTAATTTTTTAAGTTATCATACATCGTATCTGAGAGTAAGATGTTGCACGTAAAACACCAACATTTATGCTATCCACATACTATTAACAGAGAACCTAAAGGAAACTAGAATTGAAACCCACCCTAAACTATACAAAGAAATGACTTTTAATGCTATATAAATGGTTGTTTATATAGCAGCAAAAACTGCACAAGACAATACAATAAGAAGACAACAAACAGAACACAAAATGGGATTTCTAAATTCAGATAAAAAAGTGATAGGAGAGCTAAAAATGAAAATATAAAAAATGATTTGCAAGTAGAAAGCATAAATGATATAATATTTACTTGCCGATAAAAATTGGATGGAAATACATATGCCTTAAGGTAGCATTGCACGTTTCATTTTGAGATATGAACCTAAAGGCAGAAGAGAAACACTCCCCGCTGAAACGATGAACTGATCAATTTAAGAAGCCGCACTATTATTAATCCCTAATACTTGACTATTTCACTCATGTGACGCCACCTTAAAATCGACCAATAAAACGAAGCAAAACTTTGAATTTTGACCAATCACAGCCGGATTACGGAGTGAAATTGTCGAAAAATTTTTATCAAATCCGCTTTATCACGCGACTAGCATTTATCTTATGGGTAGTGTAGCCAACTCTGTACTATATAATTTCTACACACATATCGCTAACAACTTTTGCTAGAGGCGGCGGGCAATTATTGATAGCAAACAAAACATGTTCAATAGACAATCCTAACGCAAAATGGAGGGTTCTTCAAAGTAATTTGGTGATGCGTCTAATGTGCAAATTGATCTTATCGTTAGGAATTCCAAACCACAGAATACAACGAAAAATACAGACACTGTATGTATATTTTCCTCAGTTGGTATTAGAAAATCGAACGGTAGCTATTGTAAGAGTGGAATTTTGTCTATTTCAGTCTCATGATTTCTGAACAGAATAGATATTCATAAATATAACATTTAAACAAGTGTTAATATTCTGTGCACAAATTTCAAATATGTGTATATATTCATGAAATAGTCCCAAACCCGTGTTTTTCTTTTCTCTATTTCCACATTTTACGTCCATACTCCATGACAAATTACTTGTCTAAGACTCCTCTATGTACTATAAATATATTTCGGTGTTTTTCGTTAACATCCTCTATATAAAAATCTTTCTTTCCTATTGTAAGTGGTGCTAGGATCTTCGAGTCTCCCCCCCCCCCCTCTCTCTTCAGAGGGGAAGGGCTAAATATCCAACCTAACACGCTATTAAATTTTGTTTTTATTAATTACAAATCTTCTTGCAAACATTTTGTCTCAATTTAGCTATTGGTTTTCTTATTGAACCTATATATAAAGCTTATGACGATGTTGAATTCATCCGCATAATATCTCCTCAACAGTTTCTTATATACTTTGCCTAAATAATTTCCTATTTATTTACGTTTTTTCTCAGTATCTTATTCCCAACAACTTCTGTTTGGAGATTACTGCAATTTCCCCAAATACAATGTAGCTCTCAGTAAACCAGTTGCTTCACGTTTTAATTCACTATGACAGATATTATTCTTCTTTCCACACATTGGGCATATCTCTATATTGCTCCCTTCGCTTACACCTTTCAACTTGACAACTCCAGTTATGATATATGCAAATTCTTCTCTAGTATCTTTATTACAACAATCTAAATATTTTACATACCCCTATATTTTTCATACATTTATAAAAACGTAAGAATATTTGCAGGATGTCATGCATAAATAATAGTTCATATTTGAGAGCTGCTTAGACACATTTTGTTTATATTGTTTCTTATTCTCAAACATGCCTCTTTTCGAAAGTATGCCTTAACATTTTGTGTTTAAAAATTTAAGTTTCTTTTGTTTTCTATAATGCCGAGCTTGTATACTCTCTTTTGTAAATTTGTTTCTGAGTCAACTAATACTACTTGAACATAAGCAAATAGAGTATATTAAATATTCATTTTAAATATACATTTATTGTGTAAATAATTTACAGCTTCATAGATATAAAGATTAAACAAATACGTACTACTAATTATCTTACTCCTTAATTGACTTCTTTAAGCTCAATGCTTTAATTTTATCAGTTATGTTTACATGTAAACTTTAACCTAATCCAGTAAATATATTTCTATTTAAAAACGTCCACCATAAATCACCTATTAACAGAAACAAATACCGCTTTATATTGTGTAATTATGCAATTGCACAACAAAATGCAATAATTTTCAGATCTCCGGTATTTAGGTAAGCATATTATGAATGTTAGATGTACTTATTGAACCTGACTGTTGTTGATTTGTTTTATTTACGGACGCTCTTTAACATCACAGGTCATCAGCGTCCCATTCAATTCAGGGGGTGAAACGGCCGATAAGTTTTACTCAGAGGCCTCTTCTTTCAGGCTTGAGGTTATTTTACATGCCGTAAATCTACGACATGGGACTGACGGCTTTATTTCCCTTCCGAAGGAAGTCATACTTAGGGTTTTTACGCCCCCCCCCAAAAAAAATCCATCGGTCTTGGCCAGAATATAACCCACGATCTTGCGTTTAGGAGGCAAGTATGGTTACCACTAAATCACCAGGACCGACGAACCTGATTGTATGTCTCCTTTTTATTTATATTTATGTACATCATTTCAATTATCACGCCTGCCATAGATCTTCGAGCTATGAGACTCAAATGATACCAGAAATGTTCACGCTATAGTTAACTGACTCCACTTTTATCTGAGGGAAAATTATTTTTAAAAAATCCTCCCCTAAGTAACGCTTCTCGTCTGGGAAGTGATTAAATTTAAATTAATTGGAAAATGCATTCTTTAGCGTCTGAGCCACAGGGTGAATTTTATTTCTGTTGAATAGTAATTTACATAGTTAGGAAACCATTTTTAAAAATTAAATTACATTGTACTTTTCGTTAACATAACAAGGAGAAGAATTCAACGTATTGTAGAGTCATAAAATATTGCAATTTTTTGATGCTTTACTTTGCACACTTCTTTTCGGTCTGTTGGCATTTTTTGGCTTCTATTTCGTTTTTGGAACATTGCAATATACTATTGCTGGTTGCTGAATTAAGACTGAACACACTGAATTTTCTTTATGATTTAGACCGCCACGGGTAGCCGAGGTCGTTAAGGCACGGACTCGTGAGCGGGAGGTCTGGGTTCGAATATAGCCAGGACCTTCCTACCTGATTGAGGTTTTTTCCAGGTATTCCTCAGTCCTCATAAATGGAAAATGCCGGGGAGGTACCCTAAAATTAGGCCTGGAACGATTCCTTCCTTAAAAATAAAATTCTTTCCCAATTTCATCTCATGTATCATTAGTGTCCATCGCTGTCCATCGCCCGTGGTGCCTCGGTAGCAAAAACGGGCGTTAAACACCATTCATTTATTTATTTATGATTTAGGAAAATTGGAAAGCAGGTATCATTGAAGAACGGGAATAAAAACTGTAGCCTATTCGGAGAACAAATTCATAAAATCTTTAAATAAAGCATTTTTATATCGGTATATAGCTGAGAAAACCATAGCCCCAATAGCTTAAACGAAGAAGCGCGTAATTTAAACGCCATTTTTAAAAGTAAAGTATTAAATAAACAATAAATGCTTCATTCCTGGAGTACTTGATAATACTCATATAGTACTTTTTTCTTTATTTTCAAGTTTTACAAGATTTGCTCTATGACAGTCGGGCAGAATTCAGGTTATAGCTTGCTAACTTTTGATTATAGCCAAAGTTTTTCCTACACGACATCCAAGTTTGTCGAAGAATAGCACATTACAGTCTGCAGTGGATATAGTGAAGGGTGTCTGGGGAAGACAGCTTATCAGATCTCCAATAAGGGCCAAAACAATGACAGCACATCAAAGTAGTTTACTTTTATGTCAGTTTTTGCCCACATGTTTTCCGCACTCAAGTGTTCTTTCTGGATGTTGTTTGTTCATGTGGCAACTGGGGAAATTGGTCGCTAACTTTCAAGATGGCTGGAGTGTTTATTGATTGCTATTATTACGTGCAGTCTTTCGAGAGAAATTCGTTGAAACATTATTGTTTACATTTGACGTCACATTATTTTTTATAGATTTATTGTGATGAACACTGCTTTGGAAATTAACTGACAACATTCAATGAAGTTTAAAATAAATTATACGAGATAAAGAAAAAGATTTTCTATCTGCTAATGTCAGTGTCTACGTCCTGAAGGGAAACAAATGAACGAATTTTATTTGAAAGATTTTTTTCTTATCAAGCATAGCTGTAAACACTTGGGACCCGCATTCGGAATGTCCCGGGTTTAGGTATCTTGAGACCGGACTTGGGTATTTTCGTGGTGATTCGTCGCTTAGGGAAATGCTGAAGTTAATATTCCCTTTCTGCGAATTTACTACTCTCCCATTTCACCTCATTTCATTCCTTCATACTCATCCGGAGGTGCCCTCATTGCAAGCGTAGGCAGAAATCATAATTTCTTGAGCACGACTAAATATCATAAATTTCTCCTCTGTCCCTATCAATCCAACATGACTGGTGTAAATACACATTCAACAAACGCCTTATTCTCCTATGAGGGAGGGTATATAACTTTCCGAAATATCACATATTTTGTGCACCAATTTTCATAGTTTCAGTGTTTATATTTATATTCATTGTGTGCTTATGAACTATATTTATTATGCTTTTATTTATTTTTTTCGTAGGTAGATATACGAGTAAAAACGAAAGGGACATTAATGATTAACGATTATGTCTCAGTAAATAGTGACAAGAGAACAACATCTTTGAATAGTATTGTAATGTGTGTATATAAACTTTTTTTTCTATGAAAAATTATAACAATTCTCACACAATTTTTCTATTACAATTTCCAATATGAAAGTAATGCTTAGCTGTTTCTATTTAAGTTTTGTGCTCAATTAACCAATTATACATGGTGCATAAGGAGGAAAACACGGAGTTAAAGAAAACATAGTAATCCTATATTCTTCTACCTCTGAATTTTAGTTGAGAGAGCAAGTATTTTCTTGCGTGCTAATGGCCATTGCCTGAAGTAGAACCCAAAACTATGACGACTCCTGCTGACATGGTTTTTATTGTTATTTTTACAGTATCTTGGAGCTCCGGAAGGAGAAGAGTCGAGACGCGGCGCGGTCCAGAAGAGGAAAGGAGAACTACGAATTTTACGAACTGGCCAAAATGCTGCCGTTACCAGCAGCTATTACCTCTCAGCTCGACAAGGCCTCGATCATTCGCCTCACTATCTCCTATCTCAAGCTGAGGGACTTTTCCGGGCATGGAGATCCGCCCTGGAGCCGCGACGGTCCTCCGCCTAACAAGAGCGTCAAGGGTGAGTTCTGCAGCCTGTATTACTACTTTAGAACAACCTACATACTTTGTTTCGGATATTTCTACATTTTAAAATGGTTTTTACAATTATAGTTGTTTGATGGTTTTAAGACGAATAACTTTCTTTCGGCGAAGTAAACGAGGTGATAATGAAATATTGAAAAACGTCTGCAGACTTTTCAGATCTGCAGGTACTACTATTTAACAATTCTTTCTCAGTGTTAGATTGGAATAACCGGTGAGTAGTTTAAGAAGCCGTAAGTGAATGCAGGCAAACTTTATATAAAAAATCGAATAATTGTTATGTTTATGAAAAGAAAAACTATATTTCCCTTGCATGTTATTATGTTGTGTTTCCGTCATTATTTTAAAGCTTACATTTAAATAGTTTTGATACACCATTTTGTGGAATCACAACTCTTAGGTTAAGTATATAGAAAGAGCACAATTCTAATAATCGTGATTGGACACGTGTTAGAGACGTCCACTGTGGGAACGATAGCCACCTCACGCTCCTGCTGTTAATTCGATTGGCCATGGCTTGTTCTCCCAGCATGCCTTGCTGCTCCGTATTCCACTAGAGTCCTCTTCGGTTATTATTCCCTGACTACATAAACACGAAGACTTCCTTCCAAAGACAGTTTCCATTGAAGCAGAAAGTAATTGGGATATTGCTCTCAAATTGAATTATGGGCAGTATCCAAACGCTTGTACATAAAAATTAAATTCTTTCCTTTGCCAGTTCCAGTAACCCCCCCCCTTTTTTTTTTTTTTTTTGTTAAATTCAGAATGATATTTTCTATATAGATCTTTTTTCTTTCACACTAGCTGTGTGTAGGACATAAATTGGAAATTAAGAGTCAAACTTAAAAAAAATTGGGTCAAGGCTGGGATTCAAACCAAGAAATTTCAGCTTTCCGGCTGATGCTCTAACCAACTGAGCTACTGTGTTTTCCTCAAGTATGGAACCACAGACCTCTCTCATCTGATTGTATATACCCCGGAGACCTCCCTAGGAGATTTATTCCTTGAAAGGCGACTCGTAATGTATTTAATTATTATATTCCAATAATTAAAGGAAAGTAAGTTCTAATTTATTTCAACTTAATATACGCCCTTTTTTCTGAGGCATCATAGGCAATGAACACTTTGTTGATTTGGTTTATTTACGGGCGCTCTTTAACATCTCAGGTCATCTGCCTTCCTTCAATTCATGGCTCAGAGGCCTCATCTTTCAAGCTTGAGGTTCTTTTTCGTGCCGTAAATCTACGACTTGGGACCCACGACTTTACTTCCCTTCCAAAGGAAGTCATACTTAGGATTTTTACGCCCGAAAAAATCCATCGATCCTGGCCGGATTTGAACCCGCGATCTTGCATTTAGGAGGCAAGTATGGTTACCATTAAACAACCAGGACCGACCTAATGATGCATATGATGAAGTGGTAAATTGGGAGAAATTTTGTTGAAGTGAGAAGGAAAGTGCTCAAGACTTAAGTTTAGTGTGCTCCCGCATTTGCCACTTATTAGGACTGAGGAAATCCTAGAAAATATCTCAACCATGGAGAATGACTTTGCGCGGGAATGGAACTCCAGACCTTCCGCTTGCCTTAACCCTCGGGCACCAGCATTCAAATTCCGAAAAAAGACCTTCTTCTTTAATGCCTTTGAAACAACTTCTATAATCTATTTTAATCAACTTTGTGTTTTAATTTAATTACTTATTATATGTTTAAAGGAAGAAGTATTTTTGAAATATCAAGTTTTTTGAGACTTTACATCATCATATGTATCATAAAACTTGGTGCGGGTTCTTTTTAAAAACTATTGAAAAATCTATATACCGTTTAAGATGTGTAACGAAATTTAATTCATTATCATATTAATTTTTACACTTAGAATTGTTTTTTTTTATTTACCTATAATTATTTGCAACCTTATTATTCTCTGAGATTCTATATTATATGTGCACATTTTCGTACTTTATTATTATTTTCAATCTACACTCTCCATGATAGGTGTTCTATAATATTTTATGTTATAATTAAATTTAATCACTATAATACATCTCTAAGAATAGAATTATTTTCTTAACTGTATATTTACATTCAATATAAAGCATCCATTGCAAAAATGTGTTCGAACTATGGATTCCAGAAGAAAATAATTATGCATTGTTTTTAAATTTATTTTCTAATATTTGTGTGCAGACAGAACCAAAATTAATTTTAGAAGCAGTTAAATGAAGTGGAGTTTATTTTTTTTCAAAGTGTTTTCTTTTGTCCGTTTTTACGTACAAACGTTCTTTATTGTATGTTAAGTGCTTATACACGCATTAAACTCTCTTGGTATGTACCTACTAAGTTTAGCTATTGATGCTCTCATTTCATGGCTCTTTTTCTTCTCTGTAATTCCATAGCCACCAACTTTCTCCTCCAGGAAAGGAATTATGTGTACCACATGTAAAGTTGTACTATGATATCCCTTCTAAAATCCAATTTTTAAAACGTTCCGCAAAAGGAGAGTGGAAACAAAACTAGTGGCAGAGGGAGGCTTGATAAATTTCGAGTGGTGTGTAACAGTAGTTATACATTGTCTCTCCCTCACATAACTAACAACATTGTTCCGCCCCTACCGCTAACAAGCTAACTGCATTACTCCTCTCCGCGATACTGCTGCACCTCTCTCCCGCTCTGATTCACTATTTCAAATGCGTCCCGCATTGTTGGACAAGTACGATGGAATTATGTGTAGTAGGACATTTTTTAGGGTAGGGGACAAGGGTAGAGGAACTGCTTACAAGCATAAGGCTGGTTTCCGTTAGCTCAGAATATTATGTTTTTTGAGCACGAAATATTCTGATTTTACAGCTTCCGCAAACTTGTCTTCTACCAACCGCTTTACAAATTTTTAGCTGGAAGATTAGGAAATCTCTAATATCAGTGTTCACACTCCTTTATTTCTGTTGTTCGAACACGAAAATTTTCCGTTTTGGGAGCATATAATGTGTCTTCGACACTGAATTTAGAATAGATATATTAGTTTAATAAGTATAGTAAAATTCTTAGTAGATACATTCTTCTTGCAAGCTCTTGCACTAAAATAAACAAGAAGCGTTCTGAGAAATATGAATAAAAATAGAAGAAGAAAAGAAAAGAAAAGGAAGGAACATAAAAAATTAATATGAAGGAGAAACGAGAAGTAGGCTAGAAGACGAATAAGAAGAGAGAAGAGATAAAATGGAAAGGAAGTAGAATACAGAGTAGAAAGAAGTGCAGAAAGATTGAATGAAGCAAGTAAAAAGTGGAGAAAGAAGAGGAGGAACACGAAGAAAAGTAAGTTAAAAAGATTGCTGACGATGGATAGAAGAGAGAAGAGAAAAAAAAGAAGATCGGATGAATAACAGAGGAAGAAGCTAGAAACAAAAAGAAGAAGAAGAAGAAGAAGAAGAAGAAGAAGAAGAAGAGAGAAGCAAAAGACTAGTCATGTTTCGGATGCAAGTCGGCAACATTGAAAACAGGCCGGAACCACCCCGTTGCAGCTTTCCCTATATTGTTACAACCCCTGCCCAAGAAGAGGCGACCCCGAAAAATGTTTCCTCCCTATACGCTACACTATGAAATGAAAATCTAATCACAGCTTTTCAACCGTACGGCCCAGAAGCCCTCTCTGATGATGGCAAAGCTAACCTAAATCCAATTTCGGATGGTGGGGGATGGGAGAAACTGATGAAATTACGTGGTACTTATTGTAAACCAAACTCGGTTAATTTGTCTTTTCAAATGTGTACGTGTGTGCGCGCGCAGGCGGTTAGGCCGTCCTTTTGTGGATATTAAACACGTGCCAAAGTTCTTGTACCACATTCACGATTTATTTTTCTTGTAGACATAATTACAACAAAGACATAGTAGCGCTGGTTTTCCCGTGTCAAAGCTAAGCTATCATTTTAAATCTTAGGTATGTGCCGTTAAAAGTAGAACTATAATGCCACTGGGAGCTGGCAAACTTATGACCATATAAAATTATGCATTTCAAATTGCATTTTACATTTCATTTACGCTTCAGTACATTATGACAACAAGTTTAATTGGGTAGCGTACATTGCTGAAGAGGAAGACATTCAACCAAGGTTTAGCGAGCAAGAACATTTAAGATTCCCCATGATAATTACATTTGAAATATAGATCCACTTTGCATCAAGGTAAAAAATATGCGAGCGCTTCATTGCATGAGAACCACATTTGTTGTCTCTGCCACTCCTCGGTGTGTTCAGATAAATAAAACATATCATCCATCAAGAGCAATAAGTAATTGCAATTGTGAAACACACTGCTTTGAATGCCTATCTATATTGTTTTCTTTATAATTTTATACCGCGAGAGCAGTTTAAAAGTCCCGGTGCATAGTTCAGCCGGTTTGCGGGTAGGCCCCGCGTTGCCGTCAGTATTTTCTTGCGTAGTCTCTTGGTGCCCAAGTACTTCCCCGTTTTAAAACTTAGATACAACATATTAAATAACAGCCTCCTTTCAGTGTATAGTTTTAAGTTCCTCCAGTGTGTGAGGATTAGTTGAATATAATTTTTTAATGTTCCCAAAGATAAAAATTCCTGTCTGTTGTGTTGTGCATCTTAGAAATTTCCGAGGGCTATATTTAAAGGAATGATAAGCAACTAACTTTATTTTATTTATTTATTTTTTTATTTTGATCTGAGCTGCCAGGAAATATGTGCCTAAATGACTCCTTCGTCCTGCCACACGACTTTATGTACCTGGTGTATGCCTTGAAGATGAACATACGAGATCGCTGTGAATATATCTAACACAGCACTACTGCATTGTTTAATGAAATCTCACTCTCGAATGCACAACACAAATGCCCGACTCTATCGAAATCCCGCTCGCAACTAACTGGAAGAGAGAATGGCACCTTACGTGCCACATGGGGAATCTCAGTGACTGGAGAAGAGTAGGTCAGCTGTCGTCCGATCTAAGTTGCGGGACTTTTAAACTCTCTCGCTGTGTATAAAATCACCTCAAAAGTGTTCTGGCATTGCGTTTAGCTTCAGGACACTACAGTACTTGATAACACTCTGAGATATTCTTGATCTTCCAGATAAAACCTATTGCATTACATGCATATATAGTTCAAACGCCAGGAGTAGAAATGAAATTTGTAAATAGATGTCATTCCCACTTTCCATTTGAGATGAAACTTGCAACTTTCAGACGGTGAGGACATCCCATGATAGTCATTCAGCAAAAACCAACATATCTTTGAGGATGAAATTGCAAATGAATTTAAGATTATATACGAGTGTATCTCCACTTGAACTTCACTGCTTCAAGGATGGTGGATGTTGAATGCTTGTGATAGTGTGGTTGATGAAAGGTAAGACGTGACGCCCTTTAAGGGGCCGCTCACGGTTGGAGCGAAACGTGTTCTCCTCATATTATAATAACATGCAGCTTAATGTTTGGTACTTAACCTAGAAAACGCAAACCAATGGAACCGCATGAAGTTTTGCTTATCAATTGCTTCAAGATATCTGATGAAGTGATACTATGAACCAGTTCTGTTTTTAGCGTCCCTTGTTTGATTCCTGGATGAATTATTATTTTCCTTTTCAAGTGAGTGTTAAGTTTGCATCGAGCTTCGGTGCTCAAACATAAAACAATGTGCCTCCAGCAGCCTCCAGTATTATATTGCATATATTTCCTTTGCACAACAAATTAGTATTATATAATGTGCATATGATATGGATATTTTTGCTGCTATTATTATTATTATTATTATTATTATTATTATTGTTGTTGTTGTTGTTGTTGTCAATGGTCTTTATGAGTTGCTTTCTACAATCTTATGTTAAAAATTAAACTATGCAATTTACAACTTTGGCATTTTTTCGGTGTACATTGACGGAAAAGGTTGGCAATCGCTGAATTAGGGCATAGATTTTAGCGGAGGAGTATGACTAAGTGTTAAATAATTAGCTATATTTAGCGTCAAGGTCTGTCATTCTTCAAGATCACCTTTGTCTTTAAGATTGTGGAGACTGTTAGTAAATGAAACGGAGATATTAATTCTCACCCATGAGACACGAGGAAAACAGTTGTCAAAGAGTTAATGAGAACATTTTACATATGGGCATGGTAGAACTGCCAATAACCACATTAGAGAGGAAAATCCGACATCATCCGTTTCGGGTACGTGTTTTACCCGGTTTATTTCGGCAGTATTTATTTTTGCCCTCTGGGCGGTGGTACGTAAGCATTATGCATTCAGCGCATGCGTATCACGGGCCGATGGACACCTCATCAATCAATGGAGTGATCGGATCATGCGCAGACGTGCGTATCCTGCCCTGTTTATTTGCGAAACCTGGGCCGCCCCCACTCCTCTAATTGTGATTCTTATTCTGTGCCGGAAATGATCCATGTATCACAGTCCGAACAGATGACAAGGATTATAACTATGTTCTTCTGCCTCTGTCCAGAAACTACACTCCCCACTGTCGGCAGTTCTTGGCTTGGCTTGGCTTGGCTAAGACTCGGGCCTGTATGTATATGAGCTCAGGGAATTTATATACATCTAAATAGTCCTGTAAATATCTTCAATGTTTGAATAATAATTTCTAAAAAAAAAATGTTTCAAAGACATTAAAAAGTGATACGCAAAGCTTATATACCATTTCTTAACCTGCACACCGAGCACTGGGAGAACGATTGGTGTACTCAAACATATAGTGGAAAGACAAAGTGTAGACCGCTGCTCAGTTAAAGGTACAGTCAAGTGTAGATAAGAAAGCACATTATTTAATTGACTGAAATGAATTAAGGTTAGATTTAAGTGTCTTTTTTCCATGACACTACACCTCCAGGTTAGATTTACACACCTGAACATCGCAGGTCTTATTTGGATAGCAGGATACTTGAATATTAACACGAGAGAGAGGGTTTGAAATTGAACGCCAAATCTTTCAGTCCGCAGTCAGGCACCTTACCACTTGGACTACCCGGTGACTGATTTAAATGCATATAATGTATTTCACCACTAGCCTAATAATACACGTACAAAAATACATCTGCTATTTAGCTACTAAGCCTAAAAGTTGTCATCTTCACTATGTAGGTGCCTCAACAAGTAGACATCGGTCCTGGTGGTGTAGTAGTGACCATACTTGCCTCCTAAACGCAAGATCGCGGGTTCAAATCCGGTCAGAATCGATGGAGTTTTTCGGGCGTTACAATCCTAAAATCTTCCTTCGGAAAATAAGTAAAGCCGTGGGTCCCGTGTCGTACATTTACGGTACGAAAAAGAACCTCAAGCCTGAAAGAAGAAGCCTCTGAGCAAAATTTGTCGGCCGTTATACGCTCTGGATTGAATGATGGCTTGTAATATTAAAGAGCGTCCGCAAATCAAATCAATCAACAAGGAGACAAAGAAGTTCGATATTTACTGTCATAGTCACGCTTGATAAAGTCACCTCCCTTTAAAACCTCTTTTAGCGACTGAAGGCAGGCTGTTGGTAATTGTATGCACAGCGTTAGTGTTTTTTTTTTTCATGAAATAAATCTTCTATTGTCCGCTTTTGTTGCTTTTGCATACCAGTGAAGCAACTTGTGGTGGCTGCAAAGTCAGGGGAAGTTCGGGATTGATGTAACGCATACATTTTGTAAGTGTATGGGAAAGTTAATATGGTATTCTGCTCATATGAATTAGTGTATGTTTTATTTGAACCGAATAGAAAATATGACTAAAATGAACGAAGTATTTAAAATAGTTGTAGAACGTGAACTTTCACCACCGGTGTCAACCATGCAGAGTCTCCCGGGCTGTAAGGTTGTGGTCTAATAGAATTCTCCTCCTTCATCTTCCCAGATGTTTCGTCCACGGCTGCGGTGGACATCATCAGTGGTGTGCTCGACGTTATCTTCTTGTAGACAAGGTATTGCTGAAAGATGAAGGAGAAAATCCCATTGAACCACGGTCTCACAGCCTAGAAAATTCAGTCTGCATAGCTTGACAGCAATTGATACGCACATGTACCGTTCCATTTATAAATTCTCTTTTCCTTCAGTGGATTTCATTCTATTGACAATATGTAGTTCATTTGTAAAACAATTTTAAAGAGCTTCGTGTTTTCACTTTAGACCACGAGCGATGGCATATTAGCTAAAAAGGGCGACAGTTACACCAACGACGTTAACAGTAAAAAATTAATCTTAGCACGTCCTGTGGCAGATGACACGCAATCTACTTAAACTACGCAATGTTCTGTGTCTTCACTCATGAAGAGTTAGAAAATTTACAACAATAAATCAATTGACCATCACACTTGTTTTGTTGCTCTAATATTGCTACAACAACAGTATGCTTTTTCTCTTGTTCCGGTGCTATCTTATAACTGCACTAGAGGGAAACGGAGAAAAAAGGGTTGGTGCTAAAATAAAAGAAGGCAGAAAAGCGTTACAGTTTATTGGATTATCTTAGCTCTGTAGATCTCCAGCCTGACTCAGCTATATTGATCTGTATCCTTCCTAGGTAAACTCCCTTGTGATTTCCTCTTATTTCTATTGCTTCTATTTCAACGCTTCTGTCAGTCACGTGTATTATTTTATTCCTTCTTGCTACTTTCACTTTTATATTTGCTTGGTATGTTTGTCCTATATCAACCATAGTGTTCAATAAGTGCCACATGTAATTGGGAATTTGCCTTTGGAAGTTTAGCTTGTCATGCAAATTGAATTTAAAAGACAGCATGCAATTTTGATTCCGTGACGAGAATTATGTAGACGAAATTATACCTAATTCCTTATGCAAGTAATGTAATTGGTAAATGAAATGAATGAACTATAAATTTAGATTGGATTGGATTGTTGAGGTCAGAGAAGGATATTTCGGTACTTCAGCCTAGATCAACGGCTAACCATTTGTGTCTACGCCGATACTTGCCCTTCAAGGAGTTCAAACCCCTCAAGAAGGCCACTTCCATACCAGACACCGGGGCAGAAACCTTTACAAATCGCAAACCACGGTCACACCACACCAGCCCACCTCGCTCTGGCACTTTCGAACCTGTAACAGAACCAAAGGAATGAAATGATATGAAGTTAAAAGTGACCAGTGGAAATTATACAAAAAAAAAGTTTCCACTAATTCATTCCGCTCGTTATAAACTCGGAGAAGCAGAAGCAGATTGTTCTAGGCTTGTTTTGAAGCTAGAAACAGTGAAGCCTCCTTATAATGATCTTTTTTTCTTTTAAACCTTTATCTTGCACATAACTGTATAAGAACGTGTTCTGTGGCTAGGTACTATCTCAGATTCTAGCCTTTTATATTTATTAACTGTGCGAATGCGTAATAGCAGTAATGCTGTTAATTAAAGTATGGACTTATTTAAAGGTTATGTAATTCGTAATAACTGCGATATAAGTAGCTTTTATTTCTAAACTTAATGGTTTCTATCTGGTATAAACAATGCCCCTTGTTACTTCGTGATTACGGTAGGATACGGAGAATCGAAAGCGAATCTTAGAGATTGAAGGCAATAAGATCGGTTTTATATATATATAGTACACTGGAAACAATGGCATAGTACGTAAAGTTATAAATTCTTCACCTTTAGAAATGCTCATATTTATCTTCTTCCACATTTATCCCTTTGTGAGCTCTGTAGAAGCCATTTATCCGCATAATGATCACAATTTTTTTCAAAGAGGGATGCTGCCGAAGTCATAAGCACTAGTAATGAAAAATTTGGTTAAAAGGTCAGGCTTTGGTATAGTCAACCATTTTGGGCTTGGAGAAGAATATTTTGCTTGGAATATACTAAATTAGAAAATAAAAGAAAACACTCAAATGTAAAACTCACGTTATAAAGGTGTCTCAATGCCGTACACTTGGAATTATTAATTTTTGTAACTATAGCACCAAAATAATAATAATAATAATAATAATAATAATAATAATAATTCAAATGCATGAACAAGTTTAATTTACATATTACTTTACCTGCATTTTAAGCAGTTTAAGGAATATTTTACAGCTCATATTTTAGAGATTTAAATAACAATTCTTAAGTACTACTGATGGGCCTATTTTTATTTATTTATTCATTCGTTTAAACTAGAGAAGTGCCTTGGTACTGCGTTACAGAAGTGCATTGAGAATAGGTACAATCAAAACAGTATTACATCTTCAAATTTAAATGCTTAAAATATTGCAAATAAATATCAAGGGCATCGGCATGGTATAGTTTTATATATTTTAACAATTATGGTGCTTTATAATCATACTTTTTAATATTGCTACATCAAAATAATATTACTTTAGGAACTTCCAAAGTATTGTCAACATTTCGAGTGTGGTGTTAAACAAACTGTGGAAAGTTGAATATTTTCATCAACTCCCTTCCAAGGTGATCCGAGTACACAACTGTCGAAATACAGTCAAGGAGCTGAAAAGAGATGTGTGTCGTATCTTGTAGAGAGCTGGCAATGTAATGAATTCCTGGAAACTACTCGTCAATGCTGCCAACTGATCGCATCTAACAGTCGCGCAGAACTCTTAAAACGGCTACTCTACAGTCCTGCCGCCATGAAACAAGCCAAGACTTTAAAAATCTGATTTCTGAACTGGATGATAAGCTCTGATAGAATCTTGTCGCCTAGGAGGACAAAATTTTGACACCTTATACCTTTCCGAGGTATCTCGGGTCAAAATTCATTGGGTTCCAGAAGTTGTCCTTGGGTATTTCTGGATGGGCTTAAAGGACATGTTATCAACTCCAGGGTTTTCATGTTTGTGTATGCGCTTCATATTTTAACATGCACATGCTTATTAGAACACTGTGATTATTTATTAACTTATTACAAATAGTCCATGTATTTGAAATAAGTAAACAATACTTACAGTAAACATGTATTATACAGAATATTATGCATACTTGTGTGAAAGTCTTAACTTTTTAGTGAAAAAATGTGTTCTTTGATTGCGTTGGTCCGATAGATAATTAGGTTTTCTTTGCGAGGGAGAGCAGATAGCGACAGTCATATTTATGTACCATCTGCTTCGTTTGTTGCATTTAATTGCTATTTATCTCTTTAGAGGGCTCTTTAAAAGGTATAAGATAACCAGACTTTTGATGATTGAAAGAAACAAGGAATGTTGCTAATTAAATTGGTCAAATATGGAATTTCTACGTTACCGACCTTATAAAAAATTAAATTAAGTTTTTAAGAAAAAGAGATAAAAGAACATATTTTAAAACTGAAAAACATTCTTTGCTGGATAATAATTGTGAATGAATTACTAACTTTGATATTCTAGAGTAAATAACCGAACATCAATCAATAATTTATTTCAGTGTGTAAAGCGTTTGTAGACTAGACTCTTATACATTGCATTTAATTGATTTAATTAAAAAATACGAAATAGTCCGGCCACTTTTAGTACTCTGCTTTCCAGCAACGGTTCTGAGCCTGTGGAATAACTGATATTTAGTAAACTCTGTCACATTGAATTCTATGACTCGAGTAAGGTTCAGGCGCTGCAGTCCCAAAACAAATAAACAAGAAAAGAAATAGAGACATAAATAACGAACATTGTACATTTTTAAATGGTATACAAAAATACCATTCCTCAATGCAAGGCTCTCTAGCATCGTTCCCGTGATTTCCTTACAGCGTTCAGGGTTTCTTGTACTCCTATTTGTTTATTTGATTTATTTAAGGATGCTCTTTAAAATCTTTGGTCATTAATATCCCATTCAGTTCAGAGCTTGAAACAACAATAAATTTTGCTCAGAGGCTTCTTCTTTCAGGTTTGAGGATCTTTTACGTGCCGTAAACTTACGACATGGGACCAACGGTTTTGCTTCTCTTCCGAAGGAAGAGTTGGGAGTTTTACGCCCTAAAAACGCAATTGACCCTGAATCAGCCATCTTAAGTTTACGAGGCAAATATGGTTACCACTAGACTACCAAAATTTCTTGTACTCAAAATTTCTGCACAAGATCAGCAATTTATTGCAGCTACGTACTTTTCCAACTATTATTATAGTCCGTTCTACATCCCCCCTCCCGCTTTATTTTGGATTTTTTCGACTTGATATTGAATCATTGAGGAATAACATTTTGAGTATTCAAACTGACTAGTTTTATCATTTCGACATGACTCTAGAAAATGTCTCTTAGCGAAATAAACACAAGGAAGTGATGGAGGCATTTCGTAAATATATGGTTGTCCAATGACCTCACAAATGTTGTTATATTTGTGTAATGTATCATAGATAATAAATATGTGGTACATATATTGCCGGAACGCTTTGGATGTGAGATGTAATGCAAAACAGAATATAGTCCCCCAAAGAGAATAAGCTAATGTTGCCGCTTGCCCCAAGAACGGACTACATACATACCCTGATCCATCAAGAAGGAAATTAGGAGTTGTCATGTGCAACTCCCAAGAGCAGGGGAAGGTAGAGGGGTAACCCAATACTGGCTGGCTGTCACTTGCAACCACTTTTTCTTCAATATCTGTCATCACAGAGACTGTCGTGTTGCGGAAAAGAAAAATAAATTAAATGTTATTAAAAGATTAAATTTTTGTAGCGAACAGAAATCACTTCATGTAAGTATGACCTAAGCAAATTAAGAGAAAATTGTCGATAACAGTATGCTGGTTAATATGCGTGATTCTGAATTGAGGTTGCAGGCTCAGTTCATGTCAATTATATTATTTTGAGCTTTCAGCGAGAAAATAAAACCTTTTTTATCATATCAATTAAATATATATTGTCGGCCCTGGTAGTGTAGGGGTAACCATACTTGCCTCGTAAACCCAAGATCGCTGGTTCAATCCCCGCCAGGGTCGATGGCTTTTTTCGGGCGTAAAAAGTCTAAGTATGGCTTCCTTCAAAAGGGAAGTAAAGCCGTGGGTCCCGTGTCGTACATTTACGGCACGATAAAGAACCTCAAGTCTGAAAGAAGAGGCCTCTGAACAAAATTTGTCAGTCGTTTACGCTCTGATTTGAATGGGACGCTAATAACCTGAGATGTTAAAGAACGTTCGTTAATAAAACAAATCAACACTTAGATACAGGTAACAAATTATAGTTCCTTCAGCCAAACATCCAATTTCTGCTACATTCGTATAAATATCAAAACGACTAAAAGAAAAAATCATATTAATAGATATGTTGGCATTTTGATATGGAAAATTTAAAAATCCATATTATAAATTACGAAAATTAACACTATGCACTTAAATAAACTAATAATAATATTAATATTCATTTATATATTAATAATGCCAGTTGATTAAAACATTTTCAAGCCTAATTAAAAATGTATAATTTAAAGATAAATGCAAAAATCTCTTCCAATATACTTATTCTTCTCATTTGGCGCTACAGCCCGGGGTGAACCTTGGCCTGCCGCGGCGAGTATGTGATCAGTAGGCTTGGACACAACAGGTTGCCTATCATGTGACTTTCGTGATCGAAGATCGCCACCTCTCCATCAGGTAGCTTACCAATTGTCCTCACGAGGCTGAGCGTACCCTGCTCCATACCTCCCAAACTTAGAAACATTCCTAAGTAGTTACCGCAAATCGAACCTGGGCCTCCCGGCAGCGTTGTGAAGTCTTAGGTTGTGAACAGCTTTCATCAAACTATAAAACTTGGATTTACCTTTCCTGAGGCATTACCTTCAACTCCAAACAATAAAACACAAAAATTGGTAAGTTTGCTAGTGAATTTTAAAGTGTAAGCTTCTCAAACAGCCTTTCTGGGTACTTAAATGATAATTTTGTGTGTTTTTCTCGACATAAACTCTAAAACGTTTCACCTACTCATAGCACAGAAAGTATGCTAAACCATGCAGTCGTACAGCGAAAATGGTATTTGTTTGATACTCAAAATGTGAGTATTAGGAAAAAATGAATAAAAACTTTATAACTTTTCAGAAAGCAATAAATACAGAGTGAGCAATGCTTGACGCAACCGCGGGACTAGCCGGCAGCGCTATGTCCGCTATAGTTTCCCTTCTGCAAGGCTTCAGTGTGAGTTGAAACCTTGCCTAAGTAGCGCGTGTTTTTAGGCGAAGTAATACAGTGTGTTGAGTGAAAGTGTATCAAGTGAACCTCGCCGGCCTCACGCCGCTATACCGGTTGCGTGAAGGATTGTTCATTCCGTAGTATCGCTGAAACTTTTTTGAATATCTGCGTTATCATCATAAAAGGTCACACCTTTACTCATCTAACAACATTAAAATGCTAAGCTCTTGTTAGCTCTACCCATATTATCTCATTGCCTAATGGAAGGAAGAGGTATCGACAACACGATTCCACTCCATCTTTTATCGCTGCTCGAAATCAGTTTGATTAGTGTGATGGATGTCTAAATACAGCAGTTATCACTTTATGAGGTCTCAGTGCCCTTTTCATCTAAGGTAAATGTCGCGGAACTTCTACCTGTCCCATATGCTCGTGTTTATATATAGTGCACTTGGGTAAACAGTTACTTCCAGTCACCTACCACTTTTAGTATTCCTGACACACCAGAGTTCTTTTCTAATGAAGGCAATGGAGACCAAAGATAATATACAAATGCAAATAAACGACAAGTAGCTGTAATAAAAGAATAATTAAATTACTAACTTCCGGATAAGTATTTAGTCTGTAGCGATTCATTTAATGTTCTAGAAACACAGGAAAGTTGAGAAGCCATTGCTTACAGACACGAAGAGAGAGCCACTTGCGGTGTAGAACTTTGCAATTGTTTCTGGACGCTACACCAAAATTTGGGCATAAAATTTAGCAGTTTATCATATGTTGACGTTAGAGAAGAGCCACATATTATTTTTACTTTTAATTACGCTGCAACGTTTACTTTTAACTGAAAATGGATGCAACACCCATACATATGGCAAAGAATATATGGAAAAAGATTTATACTTGTGCGTTGCATTTGGAAAGTACTTTAAGGTATCAGATTTATTTTTTACTTTGATTTCTTCGCAAACCTAGTCAGATTCACGGATGTTTCCGTTCTCCGGGGAGAATTTCTTAAGCGTTAGGAAGATACCAAACTCAAGCTTTGGAAAACATAGAACTCAATATGAAACCTTGCCCATACAAGTAGGAATTTTGTTATAGGCTGTGTAAACAGTTGCTTTCTTTCCTTGAAGACATAGGTTAAGTTTATTAAGTTAAGTAGATATGTAAGTTTAAAATCATGAATGGCTGTTGTTCCAATCCGAAACTTGGTCAATGTCAGTTCTTGGTTTTCCTCAAGACTACAGCAACAAGAATCTGTGTTTTGCATATATTTGCAAATAATGTTATTTCCAACATGTTCAGTGGTTGGAATTTTATATCAATTTCATTAATTTGACGGCTATCTTTTTAAATTACATCACTCTTTTTCAAGTATTCCATTTTCAATTCCTAAGGTTTTGGAAGATAAAGATTTATATGAAAATGCTGTGTCCATAGCGCTCAAACAAAAAGTAGAGCAAGTTCTGTCACATTAGTAGTCGATTTTTTTCAAAAAGAAGCATGCATTGCGTTCTTAGATGAATATACTATAAATAACCAGAGGAAGTAGTGATATTTTTCCAATAGTTTCGTTATCTGTCACGGAAGTGTCACAGAAAATATGAAGAACTCCAAAAAGGCTCTCTTTGAGCAATCGAACGAACTTTTGTAGCATTTGCATGAGCATAGTGTATTAGTACTTTTGCAACCGCATAATTTGTTGATAATGTGACATACACGTATATACACATGTATATACACATCATATACTTTCTTGGGGTATTCCATCTCTTCCAGAAGCAAAACCAAAAGGATTTCATGGATAAGTAAATAAATAAAAATAGAAAGAGAATGTGGTGCAGAGTTCTCCGTGACTGATGGTGCATTGAAGGTTGTCGGGCGATGCGCCGTTTTTTGTTTCTCCGTGTACAGTCACTTCACATTTTAAGTTGTATCATCATCAGCTGTTTGCGCGATCTAACAGTGAGTAGCAGTAAGTTGGCAGCTCTGTTAGCATATGAAATGGAATAGAATTCTAGATATGCACGAGTCAACAAATTGAGGATGATTGCCGTTTTATTTATCGCAATATTTCCTCGTGTTAAGCTTATGAGTAATCATTAAACTTAAAATGTGGATTGATTCAGGGCCATCAACAGTTATTCCTCAGTGTTTGTATTTTTCAATTATATATCGAGTTGTTTAGAAACGTTATGCACTATGGCAACCATTAGTTTAAGCTATACTACTGTTCTGACAACATTAAGCATTTTGACTTAATCTTAGATGCTTTAATGTTTAATACTTCACCGTTACTTTCAGGGCTTCAGCCCGTTTCGGTTTCTTTGTCATTTATTTCTCCAAATTTTTCACCATTATCTTTGTCATATACGAACACGTTACGAAGATATAGGCACGAGACATTAACGGATCATCGTCATGATCAAATTATCAGTTCTTCCAACCAATCTTCTGCGTCGATTATGTTGATATCTGTTCTCTTTGAAATGATTTCGTCACTTCCAGTTGTAAAATATTTAAAAATTTTCTTATTACGTTTTACATTTCACAGTTATAACATTTTCTCTTCTCAAGGTTCACACTTTATTGACAGAAACCCTGCAGGTTTGTCAGTATTTCTAGCTGACTTCGTACTTTAAAGGAAGTTGCGGACCAGCCAACTCTTTTTTTAAGTTTTAAAATATTTAATTGACGACATACTACATATAATATTTTGAGAACAGAAAAATAAGAAGTATATTTTACTTTATTTGTCAGTGAAAATGGTGTTCTAGAGTGATATTATATATGGACATATGAGCGAATGGAGAAAGTTTACTAATATCCATTATTTGAACAGAAAGTAGATGAATTTCAGTAAATACACCACAGATTATGCGCCGAGGTTTTACCTTCCCCTTGGAGAAATGTATTACAACGTTCAGTAATAGATAATCAAACTTGTTCGTAGCCTGATCGCAGTCATTCTTGCAAGTCAACGAGTGATGTAACAACTGAGATCCATGCTCTCAGGGAATAGACTGTTTTTCTTATTTGAGTACAGGGTGTCCTAAAAGAAAATTACCAATAAGATAGTTTTATAACGGAGAAACCGATACATTTATTTAAATGCAATTTAATGCAAAGATCAGAGAAAAATTTTTCAAGTTTCTATTGTGGCAAAATTTCTATTAAATGCTCAATTATTTTAAGTTGTTAAGTTTTGTTATTTATTCCGTACATTGTCGCATAGATTTCCGCATCAATATGTTTGGGTATGGTCCACAAACATAACCGCCGATATTCGAAAAATCCACATGCATGAAGTAAATTAAGGAGATAGTCCTAAAATCAAACGTTAGATGCGGTTTCGTGATGCAATAAGTGAATGCAATGAGTGCAATAAGTAAATTCCTTTTTAAACTAAAACACAATTACAGTAAATGTTTACCTGAACGTGGTGGATAATTATGCCATTTTTCAGATACCTGATACATACTTTTTCAACAAGACGGAGGTCCGCCACATTACAGTACAGTGAGAAATCGAATCCCTAGACGCGGCGGAGGAACAGCATGGTCTCCAAGACTTAATTTTTTTTTCTTTAGGAATACTAACAAAGGAGAATGTCAATGGAACTTCAGTAGCGGTTTTGGTGATTTGCGTTGGAGGACCATCGGTACTTAAGATAATGAAAAACATTTAGTGGGGGACAACCACTAAGGCACATACGTAAAACTTTAGATAAAAAATTAGAACCTGTTGTTTCGAAAAAATCGAAAACATTCGTTAACGTTGGATTCACAATGACACCTTGAGTTCATATTCATGCTATGTCATAAACAGAGAATGTATTTGCTCGGACCTGTGCTCTGATGACTGAATAGGCAAAAACACGTGTCTAGTGATAAGAATACCTAAGTTCCAATCCTCATTATGCTTGAATTTTTGATCGTTTTTGCAAGTAAAATTAATGTTTAATAAACAGCAAAGCCTTGAGCTCTGGTTTGTTTGTTAGCATTTATATGGAATATCGCTATGACTGAGCGCACACACAAGGCCTAACAACAAAGAGATCACTCCTTATGTGAACGTTGCAGGCTATTTGTCTCAAGCTGCAAAACCACCTGATCGACAGCCAGGAGAGGAAAGGAATAATGACTCGCCGTCATCCTAGTTCAGGTTGTAAAAGCAGACGACAGTAATCCCATCTGCGAAAAATTTCCCTGGGTCGACCGCACATCCCATGTCGTTCGGTGCTGCAGGGCTATTTACTCGATCAGTTGCTAAGAAGGGGCGTTTTAAATCACAGATTACTTCACCTCGCTTTTGCAGAAGAAAATGTCAACCGCAACTGGAAACGGGCTGCATCCATAGACGAGGTGACGTTTTCATCTACAAAAAGGGAAAAGTCTACCGTCCCAGGGAAACATGATAGGTTCAACGCAAGAAAACGTGGCTCAACTGTATCGTCAAGGTTGTGTGGTGTGTTGGATTGGATGGCCCAGAACAGTAAGATGTGTTGTGGCGGCTTGATGACCACTAAACAGCAGTATAAAACCTCTATGAGATTGATATATACTATGGAATCATTGACTGTCAGCGAGATAACGCTCCTGTCCATATATGTCAACAGATTTTACATTGGTTCTCGAAGAGGCAAGGTACCACAACGAATGATCGGCCTCCTTGCTCATGAGATTTGAATAGTGGTGGAGTTAAACTGGCTTGCACGACGGCGAAGGCGAAAGAGCCGTTGTGGTTCCAAATACAGGACGCCTGGGAGAAGTATGCTCCCGTTTGATTTCATCCTGTCCCGAAGAATGAGGGCAGTAAGAGATGGGGAGTATTTATTCATTGAAGTTAATTTATAGTTTATTTTTATTTTTTATTTATGAATTTTTATTAATTCCTATTTATTTTGAAAACATGAACATTATATTACGTTTTTGTGTGAGTGTGTGTGACCAAAAACGCCTTACTGTTAAAATAAGCATTACCTATTGGAAGTTAAATTATCATGTGTATACTATACATTACTTTAATGTATAGTATGTATAGCAAAATATATAACAAATAAAAAATTCACCTTTTAGTAGATTTCGAATTTCTGTAGATTTCATTGCTTGACTCCTGCGTTTTAACTACTAACTATCAGTATGTCTGGCATGGAGAACTTGATATATCTTGTGATGATAGAATGAGACTTTAATGCTTTAAAATCCGCTAGCAGGTACATGCCAGTGTAAATCGTGCCCAGAATTGAGTAGAACTTATACAAATTAATGCTTGTATGCCTATCTTTTGTAGCCAAACCATATAATAAATGTATTAATTCCTGAATTATAAAACGTTAAATTGATAGTTTTCGTCCTCGGTAACCTGTACTGTTAACGACTGAAACAGGTGCTAACTGGGACTGAATTTCCAGTAAACCGTTATATTAAACGTTTCTAAATATGTCAACAGGTCATCTACCCAAATTTTAGCCCACTAGCAGCAGTTAGAAAAGACTTTCTTGCCTGGTAGCCATGCTATTCACGGGAACAAGAAGCTTACCAGACAATTTATGACAATTTATACAGACAACCTCTGCCCGTGCTTCTTCAGAAGTTCAGTCAATTTTATAAATGGTACAAACATATACAAAATAAAGAACAAAATTGGACATTTCTTGCGTTTGTAGCTATAAGGTATTTCTATTTTCTCACTACATTCACATTACAAAATAACTCTATCAAATTGTGTATCGTATTTAGCATTGTTTCACTGTAAAATAGGGGCTACAACCAAACTTCTATAAGCTTTATTGAATGAGTGAATTTTTATTTCTCACACGCATTAACATACAAAATATTTATAACAAAATAAACAAAAAAACCCATTTAGATTAAAATATAACAACTTGGTTCAGTGCCTTCGGCAAATAGGCTTTATTCAATGGTTGTTCAAAGGAATGAATCACGTTATAAGTATTGCATTTGTTCTTTAAAAAATATAACCTAAAAATATAAAAAAGTAATTTATATTTTATAGTAAGCTTAAATAGTTTAACATAATAGTTTCAGTAGTATATTGTATATAGTATATTGAAACGTAAGCATTGAATCATTTCATGCGTTTAGTTTGAACTTCTTGCTTTTAAGTATTATTTTATGTGTTTTTCTAACTCTATCTATTCATGAGTTATTTATGTTCACTGTAATGATGATCTTTAAGTGTCACGTGTTTGTTCTTGATTGCTTGAAACCTGAGGCAGCATTTATTGTTCGGACAGATGGTCGCAGCCTTTCTATACTACCTTCCTACTCTTTATTGTTTTAACTATGAAGTGACTATTTAGGGGTTCGTGTTGATTAATGAGAACTACTTTTAAAAAGTTGCATATTCCGTGGTTATGTTCATAAAAAAAAACTTGCAAGGGTATTAAAACACTCATTCATCCCAGCCCATGTTACTAACTATCCTTTAGAGCGGTGAGATGCACAGCTTTGGAATTTCCCACGACCCTTTTTTCGAAAAACGAATACAAATTAGTTCCCTTTGTCAAGAATTGGACATTGTTCCAACTTTCACAATAATAGTAACGAGCTGCAAAGGACAAGTCATTGTTTCTACGACAGTGGGTGGCCCATTTGCTGTGAACAGGGTTTTGAATCGCACTGTATCTCAGTTGTTTGTGCTTGAACTTTCGGATTTGATATGGCAGCTGTATTTTCTGTAGATTACGCATCGTTCTTCTTGTAAAACTGGGGCGGGGGCTTGTTTTGGTCACTTTTTTGTGACTGTGGTCTCATTTTCTAAGTAAGTGCTTTGCGCTGATGCTTAACAAAAGGTTCGACGATCGCCCTCAAGTAGTGCGCGTGAAATTTGGGAACTATAGCCTCCGAAAAGAAGAATGTCGGCGTTTCTTCTCGGCTAATAGCATCTCCCATTCCTTTTCACAATTATTCATGTCATCCGTTTGGCGCCTACCTTATTTCTCTCTTAAATTCGCTTCTTGCTCTTGAAGCCAGGTGAATGTTAAATGTTTGCATCTTTACGCAGATATGTATGTACCTGTTTTAAAATGTCTTAGGAGTCACATATGCTGCACAGTAAGTTTTACCTCCATGATTCCTGCCAGCTATGTTGTTGTCAACATTTTGCCTCTATCCCATCTCGGGCTTTAAGCACTAGATCTCTCACTGCTATAACTTGTGCAAAATATTCTTATAATCAGCATTCCTCTCTTGATATAAGCATAGCAATGATTAATAAAAGGAAATTACCCTAACTTCGATCCCGATATTGAATCGGGACAAACCTAAATGACCTCGCACATCCCACTTCTTCTTGTTACCGCTTCCATCTTAACAGTAACACACTACAGGATATCTGGTCATGATCCAATTTTTTTCCTGAGCGAGCTCTGATGCACCGCATTCCTCAGGCATGACATATCAACGTAACATAAACAGCCGGATAGCCATAATGTACTTCCAGGATAAAAGTCATTAAGGCTTGTCTCTACATCATTTTAAAAAAGTCAATTTTCCACATTAACCATATTTAAAACTCATGTGTTCAAAAGCAATATAATTAATTTCATTTCATTTTGTAAAATGTATAAATAGATACTAATATAATTTTCTGCTTCCTTTGAAATAAATATCAATGGCGATGTTTTAAAAATATTATTATATGTTAACGGTTTTATTCATGGCCTTGAATAAAATGACATCTGTCACTTTTTTGTTTAATATCCCAAGCTGTCACACATACTTGGGGCGATGGATAAAACTAATTAAGGATAGCGTAAATAAGATGTAAATCTGTCCTTACCTAAAGTTACAGGAAATTTACCTTTTGAGCAGCTAGAAAAACCCAGTAAAAACTCACCCAGGCAGTTTTTACCAACCCCATAGCCCTCGAGTCTTGAGTCATTTGTATGTTTTCGAATTTTCTTGCTTAATCGTCATTTTTATTCTAATTACCACTACCCTGAAAGTTGGATGTTTAACACACGAACTGATTGCTAGAGATACACGTTGTTCATAATGGCACTGTGTTGTTATAAGTAATAACTACAAACAATTCTTTTTTATTTTATTTTCGTTTAAATTCTTTTTAACAACAGTTTTACTGCTGAGGCTGTAGGCGGTAGACACTGGTGATATACGTGATGAAACGAGAAATTGAAAAAGGAGAGTTTTAATTAAAGGAACAAATCTAAGTATAGGGCACCTCCCCGGAATTTGCCAATTATGAGGACTGAGAGAAACCTGGAAAAATCTTCAGTCTTGGAGGATGTTTCTAGCAGGAAACGAGCCCCAGGCCTCCTGCAACGAGTCTGTGCCTTAACGACCTCGGCCACCCGTTATTCTTGTTTAGCTACCTACTTACTATAATTACACATGCAAAACCCTTTAAATTCAATTTTACTGTATACTTTCAATAGAAGAAAGAAAGAAAGAAAGAAAGAAAGAAAGAAAGAAAAAAAAAAGAAAAAAAGAAAGAAAAAGAAAGAAAGAAAGAAAGAAAGAAAAAAGAAAGAAAGAAAGAAAGAAAGAAAGAAAGAAAGAAAGAAAGAAAGAAAAACGGTAAAAATTATACAATATTTGCAACTCTAAGGTCGTGCAAAAAGATACACACTATTTGTTCGTTATGTGCATAGCAGAATCTGGAAAAGATTTGCTTGATTCTTTTACCCTGCACTTGCCGCACTCATAGCGTACTATTGATGCATCATACACGGATTGTTTGTGCCGGTTATGGAAATGTTAAGTACTTTTCGAATCATTCGTGCATAAGCTGACATTTATTCGTTTCAATATGGCACAAAATTATGAAATTGCCGTTTTAACTTTAGCCACGTTAAATAAATCACTTCAGTAAATTAGCGCTGAAAATGAGTGTGCAGTCTGTTGTTTCAGAGCATTGTTGAATAGCAATCGTATTTCTATTTCACCCACACCTGTTACTTCTGTTCATCCGCTCGCCATAGAGCAGCTCTACGCTATTTTTATTGCTTATTTACCGTCACTGCGATAGCATCGTGTTGATTATTGATCATTTGAAGCCTGAGGTAGAATTTATGTTGGGACAGATGATGCAAAAATCAATAGCATATGAAGATCACTTTAGCTCTGCGCCTAACGGCGCGTTGCTCAAATGAGTGGATGACTAATTCTTTACTTTTTGAGAAGTAACAATTGCTCCAGCCTTTGAACAAAATAATTTCTTTTTAATGTTTGTATCATTATTGTAATAATAAATACTTTTCCTACTTTGCCCGCAACAACACTTACCTGTATTCCAATCTGTATGTGTAGAAAAACCGCTTGTATTAGCTTGTTGTGACATTTTAAACACAAACGAACACAATCAAACACTAAACACACACAGGTAATGCAGTACTGCAAATGTTTTGTTTACATGTGCATCACCCTCTTTGCTTAGCTTTCATTTACGATGAGGGTAAGTCATTAAGTAGGTTATAAATTGTTGTGGGTTACTACATGTTTGAATGAAACACCTGAGGCTATAAGCAGTAGATGGCAGAATTAATCCAGTGGCAATTGGTGACATTCGACAGGAGACAATCTATGTTTACAATAACAAAATAGCTGTTGCAAGATGGAGGGACCTCCAACCCTCGAGCACCTATCCTTTGTGCGATTTTTTTGAGAAAAAGGCATGGCATCAAAGGAAATTCAAAATAACTGCTTCCCATCTACGTTGAGAAGTGCCTGTCGTGTAAAAATTGTTTACATTGGATGCAGAAGTTCTCTGAAGAACGAATATGTACTCTTATGTTCATTTGGCATGGCATGGCTACCTCATAATGTATACAGTGGGTACCTCTGATGCAGACGACACCAAACAAAATGCAAAGAATAGATCTAACATGACAGCATCTCGGTCGCTACCACAATTAAGGACACGATATAAAGCCCGAATTGTCGCAGATGGTGAGTATTTGGATCACCATAACCATCCCGAGACAAAGCGTGTGTCAATGCAATGGAAACACCCTGCTTTGCTAAAGTGACACCATCCTGCGGGAAAGTGATGCTTGCAGTCTTCTAGGATCACGAAGTTATACTGCTCACCACATTCCAACCTCAAGAATCATCTGGAAACTTCGTAACGGAAGCGAACAGGTCTCCTCACCAAAGGCGTGTCGCTCTTGCATGATAACGCGCTTCCTCATACAACCAAGAAGACAATGAGACGTTGCGAAAGTTCAAGTGAGAAGTCCTCAAGCATCCTCCTTAAAGCCCGATCTTACTCCAAGCGACTTCCATTTGTTTGGCCCTCTTAAACATTGTCTAACACGTGAACTCCGAATGGAAGTAATTTTCAAATTATTACTCTTATTTGTTTAAGTTCCATATCCACTTGTAACTCACTTAATGACGGACCTCGTAGTTCATTGCTAAAAAGGGAGAACCTAGTGTGAATATTTCACTAATCACAGGACTTGTACAGCATATTTAGAATTTTAAACCCTTTCTGATCATAATATTCCTGCAATTATGTTTTAAATATTGTGTTTCGAGGATAAATTAGAAATGTACCCCTCTCAATTGTTCAGCATATGACAATAAAGCGGGACAGGGATTACATATGGTTAGAGGCATACTTTCCAGTATGTGTTATTAAATTTTGCGTTCTCTTTAGTTACTGAACCACCTCTTAGGTTTCAAGGTAACTTTCAGCACTTAATATTTGGATAAAGAGCTCTTGGACAGTTCGTAGTAAGGAAGAATACAAGCACATCTAAAGAAAACTACAACAGAATCCGGAATCTCAGGAACTCGAGTAATAAATGTTATCAATTAAGATATAATAATAAAATATTGTATAGCCGCTTTATACATTATTTCAATGAAGAATCGTTGATTCCATTATTTCAAAGAGAAATACAAAAACAATGTGGCAGATGTAGCAATAAAAATAAAACGCCTTAATACATTTTTTCTATTTATTTTTCTTATTCATTTCCTAAAAATTATCAGTGCAAGTGCTGCGTTGTTTGTTTCCGCATCTGATACGGGAATAGTTTTGAAATAAGTTACGGATCAGCTGATATCGAAGAATACAGGAAGATCATTGTTTTGTAAATCTGAGAGAGATTTGCACATGTCAAATGCCTCATCTTCTGGTTGGATGCATCTCTCCTAGCTTCCTCGACCGTGGCGAGATATGAAAATAATGTATACGGAGCAAATGCCTACCTGGAACAGTACACGCTTTCACATCTATCTAAGAATTTTCGTATTTCACCGAATTGCACTGTCACTCAACCGGAAGATTTCCTAAGTCTCCACCCTTCCGGTTCTGTTTTTCCGGTTTTCATTGACCATCGCTATATAATATCTGAGGAAGATTTTTTCCTTCCTAATAATATTTTATTACAAGAAAAGTATAATTATGTTTCGAATATTTGAATCCTATATGATAGACACAGTTATAGTTCTATTGGTTCAAGGAAAACCATCAACAGAGTATGACATTTCTAGCTAGTCATTTTATAATACTAACTCTGTTTATCAAGGGGTTTAGTACGGAAAGATTTGAAACCTAAACCAAACCGCAGAACCTCTCATCTATGCACCTGTACAAAAGCCCTCCAGGCTTATTATTTGAGTTTATGCTTTGAACACTTTGAATTTATTTTACTCTTGCATCTTTGTTTCGTTGATTACCCTCAGAATTGCTGCAGTAATTGTTGGAAATTTATTGAAAAACGTTTTAAATTAATCGACAATCTTTTAGCTTTAATTTAAAGTGTAGAGTCATAACATCTATCAGAAAAACCGCTACAGGTGGCCGAGGTCGTTAAGGCGCGAACTCGTGAGAGGGAGGTCCGGGGTTCGAATCCCACCATGACCGTCCTCCCTGACTGGGTTTTTTTTCAGGTTTTCCTCAGTCCTCATTACTGGCAAATGCCGAAGAAGTACCCTAAACTTAGGCCTGGAACGCTTTCTTCCTTAAAAAGTGCTTCCTGTGTAAACCATAGGAGAGGTTTTTTGGAACTGCGTTCTAATCTTTCCTAAATTTCTTCTACTTATGCCTCAGTAATCATAATCATTTACCTGTTTCTTTTTATCGGAATAGATTCCGTTTGTCTAAATTTGTTTGTTTCTCTGAAGGGAAAGCTTATTAAGAACCGCCTGCTCAATTTATGACGTACTTATCGTACATAAAAATCCATTCGTGTAACGCGCATCCCTGTGGGGGCACTATAAAAGCACTAATTAAGCAAAAAAACACGTGTTTTCTTATAGTGGCATGAGCTGTGATTGAACAAACGCGGGAGAAACAAAGTCAGAAGTAAGAGGCAGCATGTCGACCCACCATCCTAATGAGTGGCCAAGCTCATGCGCGAAGGCTCTGTGTAATTTGGCAAACCATGTTCATAATACAGTATTCATGTAGCTGCCTGCTAATAAGTATGTCCCGGGTTCGACTTTTGGCATTTTTGCCTATTTTTTTTAAAAAAAGAAGTATAACGGCGTTCTTTCAGCTTCATGAAGACTACTGGAGAGCTGTTTTATTTGAGAACTGGTAAATCCGGAATGAAAGGCTGGTTAGGGTTGTCTGAGGCATCAATGCGCTGACAACATGATCTCTTAGAGGTGCGCTCTCTGAATGGGCAGGTCCTCAGATACGTTGTTCCCTTTAATATCATCATCTCATCGCCTTCTCATGTTTGTTATCACTAGCTATTTTTCAAGATGATATGTTGTAAGACTTGTTCATTAAGAAAATTACGCTCATCGCCATCTCCAATTTTATCTCCAAAATTGCCATTCTTTTTTAAATTGCATTAGATTTAAAATGTATCTAATAGTCTCGTCTTATTTTTGTTTTGTTTTTTTCTTTTCTTTTCTTTAATATTTTTTTTTTTTTGTATTAAGCATTCTTTTACGAGTTCATCAACCACATATTTATAATTGATTTTGTTCCTGAATTACTGCGAGAACGATAGTGTAAGGCAGCAAGCAAAACAATAACTAATAGGATAGCAGCTGTAAGTTCATTTTAGCGGGGTTCTGTCAGCCGGGAACACCTGCAGCAACATCCCGGGCTTAGCGCTCCCCTTCCCCCGTTCCTATTTCAGAATATTACCTGCATTACGTCTTCATATCGCGTCCACTGTGTTCGAGTCCAAATTTGATTTGCCTTAGGCATAACAGAGAGAAGGCAGAAGAAAAAGAAAAGAAGGGTGCATCGCAAATAGTGAGATATTAACCGTTGCAATGATCGACCCCTCGTTATAGGGTGGATTTGCGCCCCCTCATGTATATATAGGGTACATCTTCTACTCTGACCAGGCAACTTTCATTTCGTAGGGTTAACATTTCGTTTTCCGAGTTTCTGTGACATGAACAAGACCGTATTAGCAATAAGGGCGTTGTGCTGACAATTTTGTGTTTATGTCTCTCCTATGCCTAATCCCAACCGTCAATTCCCTGAAGAAAATGAATTCTAATTCAGTACATTTCATTTAGAGATCGCTCTTAATTCACATAAGGCTAATCTATAAATAAACGTTCTAAAATGTAGGCTTATGTTTTATTCCCTTATGGCAATAATTAATATGTATAAAAAGAACCATGTGGGTGTATATTGCACACACAGATATACAATGCATTAAACCAAACCAAATATTCTGAATTATTTTTTTTATTATTATTAAGGTACAAACAATTTTAGAGGCGAGTTAAAACTTGTGTGACTAGAAATTATATTAAGATGTAGTTGCGGTAGAATATTTGTCTCGACCTAAAGTTTTGTCACGCACTGTGGCGGATATAATCAGAGGAATAAATTATGCTTACACATAGAAACAGTCATAGAGATTCAAACAGATAAACAGCTGCATCATATATTCCTCTGATGATGTCCACCACAGTGCGTGACGAAACGTTAGATAGGGACATATATTCTACGACTAATAGACCATGGCCTCATAGCCCGGAAATATTATATTTAAACATTCAGTAATCTGGACATTAAAGCCTACGTACAAAATGTTATATTAACTATTAAATTAAATAGCAAGATTATCTTGTCTTTATTTATTAGTTTTAATAAGTTTTAATTTTAGTATTAATTTCCAAATTTGTATCTGCCTTAATTACATTTTTTCTCATTTAACCGCTTTAGTTGAAACTGTGAATTAAATACATTGCTAAGTTATTACAAAAGTAATTAAATTGTTTTTATTCTAATTACAAGCTATATATTTTTATTTTTGCATATTATATATATATTAAATTTGTTGGTTCTTTGTTTATTAATCTTAATCTTTCTGATTAGAGTCATTTCACGGTGTTTTTAACAGATTGTTGTTGTTGTTGTTGTTTTAAGTGCCTTGGTGACTTTATAGTAAGAAATAGTAAATATAGCATTTGCCCCCACCATTGTGATAAGCCTGAAAATACAGAATTACTTTTCTAGAAGAAACTGTCTTTTCATTTTATTGCCATTAATTTTAGTAATACTTTTATATAAATATAGTTATATTTGTGTATATTTAAAAAGGAAACGCTAGGTCGCTTGATGTTACATATTTCCTGCATTTGATTACATAGGCATTTTACTATATTCACTCTGAATATAGATTAAATATAGATAGATAGAATAAAATAAGAAGTATGAACAGCGACGAAGAGGTTTTAGCATCGCTACATTAAGAGCTAATATGGATCTACTAAGAGCACGGCACGTCATCATAGCGCCCTGACTAGGCTTAGCGGTGTTTGTTGTCCGCTCCGGGGAAGAAGCAAATCCCTAGTTTGACGCTAATAAAGACTAACGCCGACGTCGATCACCACCAACAGAGCTACCAACTACACGCCATTAAGTTGCCGCCAAGTTGTGGATTCAGTAATCCCTTTAACTTGAGACATAAAGCGGCCACGCTAAGCTTGCGATGATAACCGTGGGCAGACCGAAGTCAGTAATCCTACCGGTTAGGCTTAATAATGTTGCGTCCTGGTGAAGGGTTTTGACATATTTTTCGTACGGAAAGTAAATTAAATGAATTTAGAACAATTTTCTAAAGTAATTTCTTGATAATGAATTTGAAATACCCATTGGGAAAATTACAGAAAAAAATATATACTGCACTTTGCTCTTGGGTACGATAAAATCTTTCTTTCTTTTGAACCCTGTTCGTTTAATTTACTACTAATCCATAGTAAATTAAATTAAATAATTTTCTTCCTTTAGGTATATTATGAGCAGAAATCATCACATATTAAACTATGTTTCCAGTTGTTACAAATCTTTGAAATTAAACAGCATTTTTCTCTTTTACAGAATTCAATATTTTAAAAATTGAAATTAGTTTCAAATATAATATACATAAAAGCTATCACTATAAAATATTCATTAAGAAAATCCAGATGTTTCAAACCTGGGGTATCAAACATGGAAGGGAAGTTCTAGAACCATGTAACGACCCAGAGTTAGGCAGATTAAACTTCGTCAGATTAAAGTATATAATTAAATGCATTAAATAGCTTTAGTTTTAGTGACTTAAATGTAATTACATTGTCGTGGTCAATGATTTTATATTTTATAAAGCCATAAATAAGGTACGCTTTTATGTCTGCTAAATATTTGTTGTACCTATAATTTCTTTATTAAAATAATCGCACATGAGCTTTTACTCGCTCAGCCTGGTGTTAATGTTATCTGTGTAAATAAATTGAAATTGACATTGTATTGAATTTATATATATATATATATCGCCTTAAATGTACTGGGGGGTAAAATCCGTATTTCTATTTCGTTACAGCAGTTCTGAGACAGGAGGGATAATCTGGAATGGAGTTAATACAGAAACTAGGTTAGAAAACTAGGATCATAAGGCAAAGATATGCGCCGCTAAAACAGAAGAAAACGTCTAGAGACTCCGGTCTTCAGAAAATTAATTGTTATGCATGTTAACTTACAGTGAATTTTATGAAAGTCTTGAGTATGATAAGAGAGAAAAGGTGGAAAAGAAAGAAAATAAAGAGGAACGAAAGGAAGGAAGGAAAAGAAAAAGAATTGGAAAAAATAAAGGAAAGAAAGAAAAAGGGAGAAGATAAAGAAGAAAAAGAGTTGTACTATTGTCAGGATTAATAGTTATTAATAGTTTAATGGACTATTTTTGGGGATCCAAAAAATATTTTTTATACATGTGGTTGCCCAATGACTATGGAATTATTTAAGATCGTTAAAATGGAAAACATCCACTGATGGTATAAAATTAATTACTCTATTATTAGGAGTTAAAATGACTTGGAAGACTTTACAGTAATTTTCGTTCTTACAGTTGCAATAAAATATGATGCATTAGAGTACTTTACTCGTGTATTCTCGAGCTTATAGGAAGTGGGAGAAAGTTATTGCTGCACGGAATGCTTCATTCACTCAAACTCTAGGAAGGATGCATTGCAGTTAACATTCCTTGTAGATTTCTAATTGAGATCAATAAAAGTTCTAGTTGGGCGCATTATATCTGCTTGCCTCTGTATACAAAGAGGTAATTGTACTGTTTCCACTAATTTAAATATCATTGTTTCTAAGTTTTTTTTTCATTGTATAGGGTTAACCAATTATCTAATGACCGATTAGATGCGGGAACTGCATTGGCCGATTAGCCATTTCTCAGGGTCAGCCGGCTGCAATAGTCGGGGCAAAACAAGAATCGGTGATAGTAACACTATGAGTGTAATAAATTCTAATGCATTTAAAAATCAACCTTCTCACCCAAGTCACGCAGGCAGATGTTGAAACTATCTGTTTGTCATTTTCCACATATTTCTGGCATCTCTTGGTGAAAATCATTGAAACTTAGACGACTGTTATCCTTTAGGTGTGCATACTACTAATTTATGAATCGTATTATGACTTGGAACTCGGTAATGTGGCAATTTATCTTCAAATTGTCTTACGGTACGATCATACGAATCATAAATAAACATTGCTTGTGGAATAAAATAGTGTTCTTAGCAACTTTGCTCTAGGCTTATACACGTGTCGTTTCTTTCACTCTCTCACGGCACTAAGTGGCGTGAGAATCAAAGCCAACATAGCAGTTCAGTAAATCCTGCCCTCTCCGGCTCGTGTTGTCCGGTTGGTCTTGAGCGATAGCTTATCGACCGATGCAGTGCCCGGTCACAGCATCGGTCATCACATAATTGGATAATCGTATACTTCTGGAATTATCTCTATAATGAATCATTTAAGCATTTTGAATGTGGATTGTATAATAATATATGAAACTTCGGAGGTTTAGTGTTATGTATGCATTTCTAGTTTCTCAATCTCACTGTTACCCCCACAGATAACTTCAGCCGTGGTACCCTAGTGTCATTAACTAACATCACCATGTGCTTCATTTGCAGTTTCTCCACTCTTTGCTCAGATAAACGAACATCAAGGTATCGCTTATAGAACTCCAGAAATCATATATATGTTACTTTCCTGTACTTTACACGAGATTGTACAGAACGTACGATTTCCTTTGAAAGAAAAGCAGTGGCGATGACCAAGAGCAATGTGGTTACTGATTGGTCAGTAACAGTCGGTTTCCCCTATCGTAATAATGAACTGGAGAGGGATGAAGAACAAATAATACACCCCAGCTTACATTTAAGTTGCTCTTTCTGCTGTGGGCTACGTTTGTAGACCTAAGGAAACAGTTATATTGTGTTTTTGGACTGCATTAGTAACTATTTTCAACCTACTTTCCCTGCCCAACATTTATAAAAACAATGTTCAGTTTTCTGTCTTTGATTTAAAACATTGCACTTTTAGTCTCCAAAAGCACGCCACTGGTATGCCACCTTTGCCCTCGGTCTGTGTCCTAAGATGAATGTTTACGGAAGGTCGCAGTGTGATACGGAAAAGAACGCTGATAACTGTTACATTAACATTCCTTTAGAGTGGACCTGAAACGGTGACATACGTCAATCCCGATAGCATCGCCAAATGCTGATCAGCATTCATTTAACTTTTCAATTAGAGCTGTTGTTTAAAACATTTTGCCTTGAATGGATTCATTTAAAGCAAATTACTGCGAAGGTAACTCTTGAATTCTGGAGCACGTTTCCCCTAGTATTTGGCTATTCAGAGCACGCAATTGTTTTGCAAAATTAATGCGCATTCGTTTATCATTTGTTTTGTTTCGTTTTATTTTTTCGGAACAACTGTTACGTAATGAGCAAGATCATCATAGGATTCTAAGAGGAAACAAACAATTGAGTTGAACAGTAGATATTATTTTTAATTCTGACGAGGTTTACTTACCCAGTTTTACATCTGCGTCCTCTCCAAACGTTTCTTATAGATTTTAGCTTCCCGTTCCATGCTATTAGTGATAAAATGAATTAAAATTAATTTATATATATTACACCTATCATGCTATGGTTGTCTTTACCATTTCTAGTATTTCATATACTCATGCGGGCAACCGACCTCAACCCTTATTCCGTCGGACAGAATATTCCCCCCTCCTGTTGTGTGAGGTAAGGGAAATAATGCCTACAAAGTGCAATATACTAAACTTTACAAAATATGTTACAAATGAGTTTATTTACTACACTGGAGTATACTTTACTAACTACCATAAATGTATACAAAACTCCTGAATATGGAAATATCTGCAGATTTCAAATATAGATAGTATTTTTATTTATTCTTATTTCAGGATACATATAAAACTTCTGTAGATATCTGTATATGTAACACATTGAATATGCCTTTTATTTGAATTTGTTTTTAATTGAATTAATGACAGAGCGAATGATTGTGGAGTACGCGAGAGGAAACTGTGAATGGAATCAGCATCCCCCTGGTAGCAAGTGAGCAAACTACGAACTCCAAATCGTGGCTACTGGATATCATAAACAATTTATTTAGCAAGTAGCTAGTCAAGAGAAATCCCACATTTAGATAACAAAGATAAAGTCAAAATAATATGTTCACTGACAAACATTACAACACGAGAGGTAAGGCGAGATATTCCTGCATTTAGATATGACAGCTTTGGTTATAAGCATAAGCATTGTTGAAATGTTATTTACACATATAAAGTACATAACGTTTTTAATTTAGATGACGAATATGATTTTTAAAGTATATTATTCATTTATTTTTGTCGGTCCTGGTGGTGTAGTGGTAACCATACTTGCTTCCTAAACCCAAGATCGCGGGTTCAATCCCGGCCAGGACCGATGGATTTTTTTCGGGCGTAAAAATCCAAGTACGGCTTCCATTGGAAGGGAAGTGAAGCCGTGGGTCAAATTACGGCGCGATAAAGAACCTCAAGCCTGAAAGAAGAGGCCTCAGTAAAATTTGTCGGCCGTTTCATGCCCTGATTTGAATGGGACGCTGATGACCTGAGATGTTAAAGAGCGTCCGTAAATAAATCAAAATATAAAAAAAAATCATTTATGAACTAAACTCTTCAACAGAAGATTGTTGATTAATTTTAATGCATTTGCTTCTTTTTAAAGGTAGAGTTTGGTTAAAAAAATTATGATTCGGCAACATGGTTTTATTTTAAAATAATTCAAAATTTACGGTAGAAAATATAGTTAAACTTTCAGTAGTATAAGAAAAGTAAAATGTACATCAGATTAAATAAACTTACATGGTTACATGAAACAACCCAACTTCTTAAAATAAATTACTGTAAAAGTTGCCTCTTCATTATGACTTAATAATGAGATTGTACACCTACAACTGTAAATAAATATATAAGAGAAAGATGTGATGGTTCTTGGAAGATTTTTCTCCTTTTAATTTGCTAGCCTTCTTGATGTCCTTGCTATTTGTAAATGACTATGTTATAAAGGCAACAGAATAATAAATTCTTAAGAGCAAATTGCATAATGCATAAAGCTGAAGTCATATTAAACATTATTTCCATCTCCCAGAAGAAAATGCCCGGATAGCCAGGATTATCAGGGCTGATGCGTCTAGATGGGCTGTCATTGTGAGTTCTGTTTGAATTACAAGCATAAAATTTGCTTATTTCATATGTTATAAAATAACGTAAAAAGAATTGCACTGATAGTTTGAAGCTATTCGAATATTCCCTAATGAAGGAAGTAAAATAGAAAAAGTTTGATCTGAGAGTGTATTTCATAGAGATCCTTAATGGAATGTGCCAGATATAAAAGTCATTAGTTATAGGGCGCTTAAAGACCAGGTGGAAATTTCAAAAAAACTTTACGTTACCTGTTCTAACTAGGAGTTCAACTAAAGACTGCTAGTTTTAAGGAAGATATCACAATTTTCACGTTAAAGCGAAACAAAATATGTATTTCTTTTAGCTCGGATTGTTCAAGTAATAAAATTGTACTATTCGGAGGTCAATGGCAGGGAAGACGTTTTGGTTCACAGAGCCTGCTATCCAAATGAGTACCTGGGTAGGAGT
This sequence comes from Metallyticus violacea, assembly GCA_030762175.1. Classification (NCBI taxonomy): domain Eukaryota; kingdom Metazoa; phylum Arthropoda; class Insecta; order Mantodea; family Metallyticidae; genus Metallyticus; species Metallyticus violacea. The sequence continues at coordinate 29,470,772 of CM060838.1, forward strand.
GGAGTGTTCTGTTATATAAACCAAAGACCTGTTCACAATGGAAAGTTAGATGTTAATGCGAAAGTTTGTAAACTCCAAGCGTTCGTGTTCACGTCGAGAAAAAGAAAAAAGAATAGGACGCACCAAAATGATTAATTTGTGCTATACTCAAGCTAATAGAGTTTATAAAAATATTAATTCTACTGCTACATGTCCTATACTGTTTCATTTAGGGCTAGCATTCTGTTGTGAATGCTAAGGCGAATCTTATGCTGTCACTCATGTTAAGGCTTTCATCGTGAGTGAGCCCTACCTGGGAGGTTAAAGATATCCGGAGAGTAGTGCTTGCCACACAACGTAGCCTGCAGGCTGCTCATTCCAACAGCTGTCAAGTTTATTCACAGAACCAACTTAGTGTAGGGCTATTGAGGCGAAGAAAAAAAAAATATATTAGGGAGGTAACGAAAGAAAATGTTTATGCAGAATAAGAGCATAATGAAGAAAAGGATGAGAAAAAACGGAAAGGGAATAGATAAAATCGAAAATTTATATCCAGAAAAAGTAAATAGAGAAGTACTTAGTTAATAGATATAAAAGCGAATAATACAAGTTTAAAAATTGACAGTGATTTCAATCCAGGCTCTTGCACATTTTGTTGATGAGGCACTTCTGCAACTTATTAGGATATCTAACAATTAGGTCATTCTCTGTACACGAAAAGCATGCAATTTAGTAATTAATTTTGATATACCTTTAAATACTGTTGCATTATTAAAAATGATTATGCAATGGAGTATCTGAATCAGAAATAAAATCAACCAACCTAAGAAAAAATGCCGCTATTTTGTGAGTCTTGTGTTCCATCAAGTCCACGTAACGCTAGTTCAAACATACAAAAAGTTTATACAGTAAATATTTTTTAAAGAATGAATATCTGCTTTTATTAACATTCTTAATTGGATAACCACATAACCAAGAACCAAGAATGTTAGGTTTACCAGTTACAATTGTACTGCCCATTAACTGCCGAAGTCATTTATGTCGGGTCTATCGAGTCCCGATCTCTTTATTTTTGCTTTTTCTTCACACCGCTTTAAAGAAAAGGATACTCAAAGTAACTCATAATTAACATTATTAATTTGTGTTAACATTATTCATTTTGTGTTCATAATCTCCTTACAATTATACACGTATATACTTGTTAGTACTAACACATTATAAAATACAAAATTAATCTTATGCTATTCACAAATTATTTACGGGTTACTAGCGTCATAAAAACCGTTACATACGGTGGAGAGCGTTCTTTTCTGCTAAATGGCAATTAACTATTACTGTAGAGTGAGAAACTGTTTTCTTTCAAGTGGCCACAGCAGACAAGCGGCTCACGACAAATGTTAGTTTTGCATTACCCCGCCTTCCCCCCGAACCCGGCCAGAACCGATGGATTTTTTCGGGCGTAAAAATCCTAAGTATGGCTTCCTTCAGAAGGGAAGTAAAGCCGTGGGCCCCGTGTCGTACATTTACGGCACGAAAAAGAACCTCAAGCCTGAAAGAGAGGCCTCTGAGCAAAATTTGTCGGCCGTTTCACGCCCTGAGTTGAATGGGACGCTGATGACCTGAGCTGTTAAAGAGCGTCCATAAATAAATCATTCAAAAAAAAAATTTTTTTTTTGCCTTCCCCCTTGCCAACAAGAACTTCAGAAGGGTCACCAAAATCGAGACGGGACAGCCCACATTATACAGGATCAAGCCAGTGCGAGGACTCAGAATTGTAACAAATGCTTCAAAATGCATTTGAATTGGGAAATGGAAACGAAATAAATAAACAGAGTTTAATTTTTCATGTTCTTCGATATTCAAATTAAAAAAAAAATGCGATAGATATTAAACATTTGATGTACATGGGCGAAAGAGGAGAAAAAGCAGTCGGTGGTTTGAAGCGGTTTGTTATTGCTGGTTTTTATTTCCTTGGCCTGTTGCCTACGCTTCCAAACCACAGAATCTAAGGTAATTTTCGCCGTTTCGTTGAACCCCGCTCTAAAAGGAACGGGAGAGAATACTTTTCGTTACAATAATGGCACAACGTAACATTTTACACTACACGGTTTATTGATCGTATTATTGTTTACAATAGCGATAGTTTCTGAAAGTAACCCGGTTCATTGAGTGACCTTGACCTACATCGGTCCTCGTAACATTACTTTGCGACGGACATGGTAATTAGAATCTGACTTCGGTTTTAGGACTGCGCCTGTCTTCTTGTTTGGGCCACCGGCCTTCTAATTACGATATGTAAACTTTCCGCTGCTCACGCGGCATTGGAACTATTACTTTTATAAATGAATGAGTGAACGAATCATTAGCAATTTAACTCTTAATGCCGACTGCTTGATTCTTGCGCTCACAGACCAAATGCAATACACGTAACAGTAAACTTATTACACTGAAAATGATGTGTGTCGAAGTGTTCGAATTCTTCTCAGAGTATCCTGAAGAAACGATCCAGTGATAAGTGATGCCAATGAGGCGAACTGTCTTCTTATATACTCCGTAAGAACGCCCGCGGATTCACAAATGTAAGCATACGCTACCTGCATTACTTTAAACGTTTAAAATATACAGAAGAGATTGGCTCGCTCAAAATTAAATTATATCATAAAACTGTCCTGACGCGACCAAAGTGCAAAGCATAACTGCCCTCCGCCTGACGCTTGATCATTAAAAAAACGTAAAGCTTGCCTTTGTGTTCACCATTTGTTATATTTGCTATTTCATCATTTTATAATTATTTCCTGCTAGCAATGAGTGGTACCACAGAGTTATATAATATATACTTACTATACTATAACTGTACTTTAGAATTAATACGTAAAATAAACGTTATTCATTAAACCAACTAATGTATTACAAAATATATTTACTATTTGTTACATTAAATTATAACTGAGGCATGCCATAAATGCTGCTTCGGGTTCTAGCTATAGCAACGGGTACCATAAAAACCAAGATAAGAATACTGGAAGGGGAGACGCGGGAAATCAAAAAAACTAAGCAAAGCGTTATCGATCATATTGACTTTTTTATCTTTTGTTTTCATTTGTTGCGGGTGTAAATAATATGAATAAGTTGAATGAATTTTTTCAATGCTGTAATAAATACAAATTAAAATCAGTATACAGAATTCTACTGTCAGCCTATCAGCCCATTGAATGTTGTGCTTTCTATTTGTAAATATTTCTATTAATATTTTGTCTAAAGTAATTTGTTAACTTTCTTATTGATTAAGTATTCATGACATTGATTTATTCACAACATGATACAGCTTTCAACATGACTTATTTTTTCTCTCTCATCCCATTCTCTATTTCTCCTTAATCTCAGTCCTTTATAATCAATTTGCAATTTACTTACCACTCAATATCTTCTTCTTCCAGGTATCATCTCTCACTTTTCCTTGGTTTAGAAATCTTCTTGATTATCATAATCTTAGATTTTTTTTGAAAATGCTAACAAGAACATGCAGAGAAATTTTAAATAAAATGAAAGCATATCGCATATTAAAAACAACGCATCTGTCTGAATGTATTCCAGTAGTTGTTGTTACCGCAAGCAGAAGAAACAGCTCTCGGATGTTCTTGGATGCAGACCTCGGCTGGGTGTGTTTGTTGGTTTTAATAACAGGGAACAGTTGTCTTGCACGTGGGGGCGCCTCTCTCCGGACCATATTTCATGTATGACAGGTGCAATATTGCCCAATTGCAGGCCCGGTCCCGATATGAGGTGTTAGTTTGTATCGGCAGCATCTGTGGCTCCGCAGGGATGGGGATGCTACTGCCGGGGGAGAAGATGCGCTACACCACCAACAACCCTCACAGTTCTCAATGTCGCAATTTATTTCTATTGTTATGTTTTGTTTGTTTATTATTTTAAAATTGCACAAGTGTTAGGGGTTGGATATGGATACTCACAGCATTTGTTTGTTTCCATAAACCCGTGAAGATTGTTCCTGTTTCTTAAATTTGATATTTCAGTGCCTTATCATGGAATACCGAGTCAACTGTCTGTCCAAAGGTGCCACAGGGGGGTAGACAGTACAAGTTGCCACCTCCATGCCTGTTTGTTGTCATCACCAATTTCAAGGAAATTTTCCTATAGTAATCTGGTCCTTCGATTTGCAACCAGACACGCTAGTTAGTAAAGGAAAGGAATAAGTTATTGAAGAATAATTATCAAAGAAAGAAAAGGATGAAGACTTCAGGCTATGGAAATGTCTATATTATTTGTTTGTTATCCTTTACCAGCTAAACATATGCCTACGAGGGTAGGTCCATAAGTTTCCGGTCTAACCATTTTCTATAAATGATAAAGACCAAAACTATATTTAATTTTTCACTATATAGTTACCCTTTATTGCAATACACTTTCACATCTTTGAATTAACATTTCAACCCCCCCCCCCCGAAAATAGTTAGAAGTCTTGTCTGCAAAATGGACATAAACAGCATTCAGCGCTTCTTCGTCACACTTAAATTTCCTTCCTCGAAGGTCCTTCTTGAGTTTTGAGAAGAGGAAGTAGTCACTGGGAGCTAGATCTAGGCTATAGGGTTGATCTCCTTCAAGGCACATTTCTTCACAGCTTCCTCTGCAACAAGATCTCTGTGCACAGGCGCATTCTCGTAAAGAAGGCGCACATTACCACTCAGCTCCCCTCGCCTATTCTCTTTGATGGAAGCACATAGTCTGTGCAGTAGGCCAGCATAGAACTCCCCATTTACTGTGGTGTTCCTCTCCTTGAAGTCAATGAAGAGTATTCCTTCACAGTCCCAAAAGATTGTGGCCATGATCTTCTCGGTTGACTGAGGGACCTTGGCCTTTAGAGGCGGAGCTTCTCCAGGTTTACGTCACTCCATCGATTCTCTTTTTGACAAGAGATCATAGTAGAGGACCATAGTTTCATCGGCTGTAACATGGTTAGCAGAACCTCTCTCGTTGCCACGGCAGAGCTCCAAAAATGCCTCACAACAGTTGACACGTTGCCGCTTTTGGACTGAGAAAAGTCTAGGCCCCCATTTTGCACTAACCTCATTCATGTTTAAATGTTCATGAACAATTCGAAGGACTGTTGTTTTAGAAAGGCTCAACCTTACCGCTATTTCTGTAACTTTGAGCAGCCGGTCTTGCATAAATTTTCCATCCACAAGAACGATGTTTTTAAGAGTGAGAACCTCCAAGGACCTGCGTGCACGCTCTTCGTCTTCTATGTCATCTCGACCCATTCGAAAAAGTTTGGCCCATTCTTTTACTGCAGAATATGAGAAGGGAGCTTCCCCACATGCACCGTCCAATCGCTGTTTAATTTTATTTGGAGTAAATCCTTCTTCTGTGAAGAACTTAATAACAGCTCGACACTGCATTTTGAACACGTCACAATCTTCTATACATAGCCTTCTTTATGCAACTATATCTGAACAACTGAACATAGCGGAGCGGAAGTTACAGCTGCAATTATTTACTCAACAGATAAGGTATGATACCAGATAAGGGTTTTGTGTAGGCGATAATCCTTATTGGCGAGACCCCAAACTTATGTACCTACCCTCGTATGTCGGCTTTGTAAAATTCGACTTTCGCTTTGCCTAAATGCCTTCTTCTAGTTTATTTTATGTATTTCTTAACAAATTGGAATTATCTTTGATAATTGTTTAGTGATTTAAGGGCTCACATATGCAAAAAATTAATTTTAGATTGATTATCTAAATTAAATAGGGACCCAATTTTGAAAATGCTGTCTACATTATCTTTATTTTAAATTTGCATAATAGAGAGATATAACCCTAAACTAAATAATTATCTTTTTTACCGACCAGCGGACTCAGTATAGTCTAGAGTGTTTTCTTTTCCACGAACTACTACAGCTAACACTCATTGTGCTATCGTTTCATGTTATTCTCCCGAATTTTATAGTAATGGGCGGAAGGAAAGCATTGTATTTAAAACAAAAGATATCGTTTATTTCATGCTGACAGTGAGATGAGATTACTTCACACTGAGTACCGATTTAAGTAAATATACAGGGTAATTCAAAAGTTCGGTGTCATGGATATATGACTGAGTTAAGCTACTTTACATTATCCAACTTGGTTATTAGTGCATGAAAGGAGAAGACTTGTGTTATCTAATGTGCTAGACTTCAGAGAGAATTTTGCAGCTGTCTTGTCCCGTCATTTCCTATGAACGCCTTGTGGTGCCCAACAGACTAACCCGCACATCGCCAGTCCCAATAGATCCAACACTAATACAGATTTTTATTTTATTTTGCATTAAGACTTTAATATAAATAAAAATAAATATATTTAATTAAGTTCTTATTATACACTAATATATTCATTTCTTCTAAGATCAATATATGCCGAGTAAGGTAGCCTGTTCTTCACTTGTAGGTGTTTTGCCGTTTCAATTTACCCGCTATCTAATCCTATGGCGTCGGACTTTTAATCATGCTATTTTGTTGGCTTGGTTTATTTACGGACACTCTTTAACATCTCCGGTCATCAGCGTCCTATTCAATTCAGGGCGTGAAACGGTAGATAAATTTTACGCAGAGGCCTCTTCTTTCAGTCTTGAGGTTATTTTTCGTGTCGTAGATCTAGGACATGGGACCCACGGCTTTACTTCCCTTCCGAAGGATTTTTACGCCCCCCCCCCCAAAAATCCATCGATTCTGGCCGGGATTGAACCCACGATCTTGGGTTTAGGAGGCAAGTATGGTTACCACTAGACCACCAGGAAATTTAAGTGTTGACAAAGAAGTTTTGGATGCTGTTTATGCCCATTTTGCAGACAAGACACGCACCTGGGTGTGCACTACTGCTATTGCTGAAAATTGTTCGCAAGGTTCTCGAATCTTAATAATTGAAATTAACACTCATACTGCGTGACTAAACATATATGCACAACAGGCTGCAAATAAAAAATTCTTTACAATTAAATCATTATTTATTTTTAAGTGCCTGTCCCATAATGTACCATTTAGAGTTGATTTTATTAATCTAATCTTTAACTTCTCCATCAATAGTCATTCTTATATCTAAATGCATATATCCATCAAAGTATTTATAATTATAACCCATTTATCGGTAGTTTTAATTTTTCCTTAAATATCATTATCGTTATCACAGGTAATATAATTTAATTACTTTTATTCGACGCTCTCCTATTACAGCCAAAGGAAGTTTTAACTTTAGGAGTATACTGGAAGGAAAACTCCCAGGATATGGCCATGGAAATGTAACTTTACAATACGGGAGAAGAATAATTTACAATTTGTAACTGTCAGAAAATCAAAGTAAATTACTGGACAATAATACAAAAATATGTAAAACAGATGTGAAATAAATTTCAATTTACAATGACAACCGATTGCCATTATACAAAAAAAATGTAAACATATTAATGGTGTAAACCTAACTCAAAAATACACCATTTTAAATAGCTACAAATAAATTTAAATATTAAATTTGAACTTTAAATGTATAATACATTGTCACATTTTCCATATAATAATTTATTTAATCACTGACAAATAATTGCTAGGGCACATGCAATTAATAAAATCTCCTGCTTTAACAACAAATAAACGACTTCTAAGTCCTGTCCTGTTTGTTATAATAACTTCAATATTTTCGCTTACAAATTCACTATTCTTTCTGGCCAAACATTATAGCAAGTACTGTATAGATATAATTCTGTATAATCAAGAATTTTACTATAAATTGTTACAATACTACGCTCTACCTGGGTCACTGTGTGTGGCGGTGAATAAAGCCCCTGAACCTAGCAGTTTGGAATAAAGAGCCGAAATGTATACAAGACTACCCCGCCGGGATCTACTCTCTGACTGACGAGAGAAAAGAAGTGGGTAAACCATTCAGCATGACTATAACACCAGTTTGAACATTCGAGTACCAGCCAATTGCAAACAAGACCTGCTTGGTATACCATTCTGACGTGGCCAGGTGAGAAAGAAAGGTAAATGAGAGGGAGACTTGTGTATCGATCAGGAAACAAATGAATGCGCGCAAGAACGGCGCACCGTATTCTTTGGTCTTTTAAATTAAAATTTCAGTCCACCCTTATAAGTTTTAATTTCCTCCCTTCTAATATATCCCAAACCTCATACAAGTGCCGATGTCTTTAATGCACAAACTCGTGAATAATAGATCTCCGGTTCAAATCCTTCCCTTACTGAAAAACGCCCTATGTTTTCCTCGGTCTTCATTAAGGGAAAATGCCATGAAGGTAGCCTAAACCTAGATCTTGAACGCTTCTTTTGACCATAAAATATTTGTTTCGCAAATTATCATTTCATCTCATGTAGCGTCAGTATCCACGACCGCAGTATTCACATCCTTGAGCTATTGATACTTGATAATCTGCAGAGAATAATATTTTGTTTTATCCCCATATATTATACCTATGCCCAAATGCTTTTGTTTTTATAGCTATGCAAAGTTTATTAAACAAAATTTAATTACTAATGCAGCATTTTTGGTAATCCTTTAATAAGGAACATTTATGATGCATTTTTTTTATTTTTATTGTTTCCATATAATATTAATTAAGTTCTCCGGTATATGAACAGTTTTCAAAGTTTCCTAGACTGTAGGAAATGGAATTATATCATACAATTTTTAATCTAGAAAGATTGAAAATAATTGTATATATCCAAGTTTATAAAATTTTCAGGTCATGTTAAAGATAACAGTGTCATCATTTTAAATTAATATATTCATTTCATTGCTGTGCCTTCCAGGAAGATATGTATTCTAGTAGAATCAGTTTCACTAATTTATTTCATATTATAATATATTTCGGGTATTGCAGTCTTTAAAATCTAAACAGATTGCAATTACCAAAATAAGTCACCTTTGTTATTTACGAATATTTGAATCGTCCAATAATTTTATGCTTACTCTGTATGCTTGCTATTTTACGAACAATGAGAAGAAAACGTTGTCCAATAAGTTCGACCGCAATAATGAAGTACTTTACAAAGTTCCAAACGAGATGTATGTATTAATTTCCTCTGGGGATAAAATAATGTTAAATGTTCAGAAATACATAAAATTGTTCAAGCCTGACTCGAGCTCTTTTCGTCAAGTTTCTACACAATCAGGTCGGCCCGAACTGCGACTTCTTGTCTCGTCACGTTCAAACGAGCGGGAGAAATCCACACAAGTAGGTAACGCAATCATATGACACACTGCATCATCAGTTCTTTTCCCTTTCCTCCCTATTTGCCGTTGTTGGAAAGTATAAGGAGGTTAGGATTAAGGCGATAATTTTCATTTTGATGGCCTAGGGATGCTGGTGATGATGGGAGCTACATAAGAGGGGTGTTTAAAGGGTTACGTGCTTATTTACAATGGGGGTAATCAATTCCACCCCTTCTGGTACATGTCAGTGTAACTTTCTCGGTTACTATGCAATTGCTCTGTTTTAATAGATATCATTTCGTAATTTTCTTCCCTTAAAATCGCTAGCTTTATAACAGTTCCTTTGTTTTGCCTCCAATACCTGAATGAGGTATTATTGCATTGTTTTCATTTATTTATTGAGAATGCGTATGGCATTAGATTTGGATTTTATACCCATCATTGCTCTTCTGCAAAGTAACAACTTTATACAGGGATTTTAGTACAATCCGCGAATCCGTTGGATTTGTTTGCTTAACATTTGAATTTTTGTTGCAGGTGGCCCAGTAAGATCCCGCTCGGTGGCTGGGATCGCCATGGAGATGTTCGAGCAACACCAGGGTACTCATATCTTACAGGTATGTTGCTAACACAAACTACACAGGCACAGGAACTTTACTTCTAACAGAGATAAAGTGATGTTTCCACCTGCTATAGGTCTTAAGAGATCTCTGAAGCAACGCCTCCTAAGTTTAGTTTCTTATCTTCTTAGTGTAAGGGAAATCCATATCCAGGCAACATGTCCCGACTGAGAATCTAACCTATGACCGCTAAGGTCTGTATCAAGGTGACTCTGGTGTATTTCCAATATATCCTCTAAGATAGATCTACCCCTGCGTAAATGCTAATCTGAAAACTGAATCAGATTTTCAAATTAAATTGATATTTAAATTCGGCTTTCAATTAAACTCTACTAGACTTGCTTGTCTAGAAAATAGAAAACGACTAAAGAAGAAGGAAACCCTGAGTTTAATACCCCAGTGGCCGAAGGATGGGAGAAATGTGCGTATGAGGGCAGAGGAGTTGAGCTATGGTTTTCTTTCTCGTAGATGACTTAACACAATACTTCCAATAAAATACCATAATAGGAGAGTTTGCGACGAATATAGGCACTTTTGTGCTATAATTGCATAATTTAACTGCTGTAAACTCCCAAGATTTGGTCGTGGAAAGGTGTGTACCGTAAGTCACGGTGGTAGAAAATATATTTTCTAAAACAGTGCTCTCTAGGTTATTAAACGAAATACACTAAAACATGAACACTTTCAATAAATGCACTACTCATTAAATAAAATTATTAGCCAAACTAAATCACAGACGCAATACACGTTAATGTCATAATTACAGTGAACAAGAAAGAAGTTTGAATGGTTTCCCGTGATAATTTTGAATTGTAGCAAAATAGAACGAAGGTAAAAATAACATTGAATAACAAATTTCCAAAAGCCATTTGTATGGAACAATTATAATAAATACCTGGATTTAAGTTAGCTAAAGGAAATCCATGAATTATCCAAATTACTAAAGAATTCTAAATTGTAAATGTAATAAACAATACCTGGGTCACTGACACAATATGGCAAGAAAATTGGGAGTTGCTAAACAAAAACAATTCATGTTAAGTGCACCAAAAAGCCACCGCCCACGAATATAATTATCAGTTATCACAAAGCATGGAACGGTGCCTCGTCCCATCCATAAGCCTTAAGCCGAAGATTTTTACGCTAGCATATCAGACGATCATCTGTGACAAATTTCTGTTAAGAGCGATTGGTTCTACTCATGTTTGCGTATTATTTATACTGAATATAGTACGAAAACAACTACACACAAAATGGTTATTTCAACCCTTTCCAGCATAATTAAATTTCCGATTTTCACGCTTATTATAAAAACTCAATACCGCGCGCTTATCAACTGATTTAAAATAATTATATCCATAATCTTTGCCACGAAATTTCTTGAAATTAAAAATTTAGAGATTGCTAGGATATACTGATCTTATATTTGGAAAGATTCACTGTAATTAGAAAAAACGCAAGTCCTGGATTGTGGCTCTCAAGAAAATTCGGGTTATTTTTTAAGGTACATCTCTTTTTATTTATTTTTATTTTATTTATTTATTTATTACTTTTTTTCGAATTCCACAGTTGCAAGCCGCTGCCTCAAAGCTTGGAGGTCTATGTTGTAGATTTAGGGTACTGTACCCGTTCCACTTTCGGGCAGCACTGCTTTTCGTAAAAACATGGGACATAATAAATGAGCAACCTTGTACATTTATATTTTATTGATGAGCTACACTACAGGTGAACACATGGGATTCTAACAGCCACCTCTACGATGCAAGGTTAGGTAAACTATTGAATTGCGCGCATCGAACTGTCCAACAATTTCCCTACTTAAAAAATAATTCCCACAATTTTAAATAATTTTGGTTTCTACAACTATACCTACGGACATAGTATCTAGTGGCATATAAGTTAATAAAACAAAAAGCATTACCAAATTATTTAGAATAGCCAGATTTGAGTACTTTCAGTATAACTTAAAAAAGGAATTAATAATATGTTAATGAAAATTATTTGTAAAAGTAAGTACCACATTTAACTACATTGCAAATTAATTTTCACAAAAAACGTTTTGATACACTGTAATGATAAATATTTCTTATTTATAAAAACGTATACTTTCCAATGCATATCGAACTTGAGTTAACAATCTTAGATGTTCAATTTTAGTAAATGTCTTGACATAAAGGAAAGCGTACTTTTCATTCCCGTTAAAAATTCAATACCTATTCAGAATAATGAGTTTCTTTTAAGCTCCATGCTCTTTATAAGGTTTTAGAATATGTATTGAAACCGGAGCGCAACGTTAATTGGCCGAATGCACCACGTCAAAAGGCCCTCAAATCCATACAGAACATAAGAAGAGAGATTTTTTGAGTTTAGATTCAAAAAGCCTCATAATACATTATTGGTGCAAAATCAATTATTGCACATTTTAATCATGGTTCGTTTTCGCTGGCAGCAACCTTCCTATTTAGGCTTGAAGTTAATTTTAATTGCCAAAGCATGTAATTTCCTCATCTTGCTCGGTGCAAAATGTTAACACCACAGCAGCACCCCCTCTTCTGCCCATTTTCTCCCTGCTGGCCCGCCCCACCAATTTGTGCTGGGCGCTTCTTCTACATCTTCCGTCCGTCCGTTCCTCTTTTTTTTTCATCCCTTTTCCTCCTTCTTTTCTTTTCTAGGCTGACGTCTGCTCCCTCCGGTGTGTAAAGAATGGTTCTCACATCGTGACAGGAATAACGTTGTGGATGGGCGAGGGCTGGTTCGAAGAAATGACGAAGCGCCTACCCACTGTGCCCTCTACTTTGCTACCAACTTTACGTGCGAAATCTTCCCCTTCCCTTTTCATACCATTTTTCCTTTCAAGTAATAATGATAATGGTGATGACGGCCATATGTGATGGGGTTGCGTCGTAAGTCAAAGTAAGGGCAACACGTGGTAGCGAAAAAGTTTTTTTTTAAAGGGCTATCGAGCTCCTAATAAGAATCTTCAAGGGCATAAAATAGTAGGGTGTGAAAATTGATTTTGGTTAGCATGGAAGATAGATGTGCAAAAGTGTCGAAAGGCAGTAAAGATTTCCAAAGAGGAATTGAAAATATATTTTGCTTAGGCCAGAGAACCAGCAGCTGGTCTTCAGGTGTCTTTGAACTGCTGGGAGACGTTGCGAAGGATTTGATGAAGTTACTCATTTCGGAGTCACCCTAGCGCTAGACGGGGCTTGGAAGGTCACGTTTCACGTTCATATAGGCGTAATCAGGGCTTTACTTCTCAGAAAAGATCTAGTTGACACAAAGGGAGGGAAACTGAAGCGCGAGACAGAGCTTCAAGTTAAAACACCGCGGTTCCACTTCTATATTTGGCCACAGACCAAATGAAACAATTTTCACAAGTAAAAAGCAAATCAACAGTGATTGAAACATATCACAGCACACTCTGTATATGGTGATTTTAAGTACTATTTAAGCTTAACAAGAATGCTGCAGGCATTTATTGTTCTTTCGCCTTCTCAAGTCTTTATCTAATGCTATAGTCTTTAGGGTAAGAATGTTTTACATTTGTGTTCCTCTATCATATTTAAGACCTTCCGAGATCCTTGTACTCAAATACTCTTGATATTTCCCTTCACTTCTGGTAGCTTTGACCCCTTCACACTGTCTGCAGACATGAATGTTCTTTATATCTCTGAGTTATTCAGGAGCTCCAGAGGGAGTCATCCGAGTGGATTAAACTCACTGGAGCTGTAACTCTCGATACTTCTGCGTTATTCAGTACCCCCGACAGAGTGCTCCCCAGTCACTGGAACGGAAAGCTTGGAAGCTATGCAGATTTACTTTCCAAATCCCTGATGATAGTGTTTCCAATAGAGAAACAGAAACAACCATACTGCACATGCCCCCGGCATTTGCTACGATGGCAATTTTCTCATAAATCAGTTCTTCACTAATACGAATAATAATTCTATTTGTTCAAAAAATTTACCTCATTTTATATTTATTCCTATATCCACCACTACAACTCAAGTATATTAGCGTAGCAATTAACTATTCGGCATGATTTCTGGTTGGAACCAGTTACTCGGCTGATATTTTTCGGGACCTTCAGCCACCCATGAAAGGGAATGCCAATTAATTTTGTCCTCCACACTCAATTGTTCAATTACTTAATTTATTTCATTATCCCTAAGATCCAACTTGGGGATAATGAAGTCAGCATGATATACTTGAAACGTTAATAGCAATAATAAGTTGTTAGCGAAAACTCTAGAAAGGGACACAGATATTGCCTACGATCGAATGCTATATTCCTGTTTCATTGTTAGATGTTATTCTGCTTCTCTATTGCTTTGTCATATGAGTGCATTGAAATCGTTGCTCCGATCCACCCCCAGTAAAATGTATGTAATTATCATGTATATTTATGCATCATACCTTCGCAACATACTTGCCTCCAAAACCCGAGATTGCAGGTTCAATCCCAGTCAGGATCCTAAGTATGACTTCCTTCGGAAGGGACGTAAAGCAGTGGGTCCCATATCGTAGATTTATTATATATAAAAAAACCTCAAGTCTGAAATAAGAGGCCTCTAAGCAAAATTCCGTTTCACGCCCTGAATTGAATGGGACGCTGATGACCTGAGAAATTAAAGAGCGTCCGTAAATAAACCAAATCAACAAACATCTCGGCATTGTAATTAATCATATAAATATTGTTTATTTTTGTGTCATAAGCTGTAACTACAACATAGGAATTGTAAATTGAAACTTATTTTGGTGTCTTTCCGTTTGTAGTAGCTGATTCAACAGCATCATAAACTTTTTCAAAGATTTTGTGACAATCGCGCGCAGCCTAATTCTCAGATTTAAAGGAACAGGCTTTAAGTTGCAGGAAAATAGCTTTGCCGAAGGTCTTTAAACCGTCGAGAGGAGGGGGCGCTGATCCCTACCGGCTGGTGGTTCTTTAGCTCTGTAAATGCTGAAATTTATATACGTTCAAATATAGCGAATGAAGTGTGAGGGTACGCAGTTCTCATTAAGTTAAGCAGTATAATAATTCTAGACGCTGCGGGAGACAGTGACCCAGTTTTTATAGAGAGGTATTAGCTCTCAGTAAACAGTTAAAGAAATTCATTTAGCCAAGCAGCTCGAGAAGTTCACGCCGTGCAATCAGCTTGTTGAAGCAGCCTCATTTTACGCAGTTATAGGCAAGCAGCACTTACTTCGCGGTCAAGCCAGGCCTTCGCATTCAGTCGACTTAGTTCATTTCAGTGCGACTCTTGAGTAGTTCGCAGTACTCGTCTGAAAGTTTCATACGCGGCAATTAAGTTTACACTCAAAAGGGCCCAGTCTATCAAACGCGAAAACACCAAGAGGTAATACTATTTGGACATAATAAATTGCATAAATATATTATGTCGCATTGAGTGCTCGTTTGCAGCTTCAAATTTCCCTCCCGGTCCTGTTCAGCTCCACTCAACGAAATAGCGGAATCATTCGAGACATTTTTGCCGCTGGAGCGTCGGCAACAAACCGAGGTAGCCCATAATCAATCCAGAAACCACTTCATAAATTGGCCACCCCGTGGGGCCTATAACAACAACTTTCTCCCACAACAAACCGCTCCAACATGTACTGCGTGATCAAGTGTTTTCGGAGTTTGCCTCGAGTCATATGAAATGAATAACGTCACAGTGTAATCAGACACCGGTTGATTTAGTTCTGAAAATTCGCAATGGAGGGCGGGAAATGCAGCCTCGCCGTAATTGATGATCGTTTGCTGGTTTTAGTGCTAGGGTTGTAATGCCAGTAACATAAAAATTCAGGACTTTGTCTTTTTATATCTCCCATTGCAGAAATAAGTATTTATTGCAATGTTTGAGAATGAAAAGTGAAACATTGAAGAAAATTTAGTTACATGAGATAACTAAATAACAATGACGTTGTTATGCTTCTGTACGCTAGAAAATGTTTTGTTAAACGATTACTGAACCGTAGTTAGTGCTTTAACTTATGACATTTCGCGAGTTAGATTTAATTTGAGAATAGGACGAAATAATCTTAGATTAATATTTATACAACAAAATTTATAAAGCTAACTAATACAGCGAATATAGAATATGCATTTAGTTCCTACTTCAAAAAGTAAATATTTTTTTTAATAGTTTTTACTACTGAGGCACCACAGAAGGTGAACACTGATGATATATGAGATGAAATGATAAATTGGGAAAATATTTTTTAAGGAAGGAAACATTTTAGGCCTATTTTAGGTTCCTCCCCAGCATTTGCTATTTATGAGGACTGAGGAAAACCTGGAAAAAAAGTCAGGAAGGACGGTCTTGGTGGTATTCGAATCCCAGACCTCGAGCTCACGAGTCCGCGTCTTAATGACCTCGGCCATTCGTGGCGGTAAAAAGGAATTGGAAAATGTTCACATGAGAATATTGTTTTCATCATGAGAAAAAGCACAAATTCATTGTTTAATTAAAACAGTATTTATTTCATTATTCCAAGTAAAAATTAAAAAAAAATTATAAATAAAATTTAATTGTGGATATATTGTGGTTTGGATCACTAAAACATATTGATAAAAAGATTTAAAAATAGTCATTTTTATTTCCCACAAGAAATATTTTGTTTTCAAGTATAAGTTTGAAGGCAGAAAAAGATCATTCCAAATCTACAGATGTCAATGGAGGATATTTCATCTTGAGTACATGCACAAGGTCAAAAGCAAAGTTAATTTCAGTTTGCTTCTTGTCAAAACATTTGCCACTGCACACAAATACAAATTTGGCTTTCCTTTGTTGAAATTGTCAGACAGAAGAAATGTAACTTAACAATTATGGACATAAATAAATATCATACATATTTATAATTTGCAGTATGATAGGTAAATATGTATAATTTAAGGAAGGCCACCAACGTCAAAATAGGCATTTGTATGCACAGTAAATTTGTACATTTTAAGCATTAAATGTCGTAAAATATAAATATTCTTATTTTCTTCATTATATCTATTACGCAAAATAGGCACTTAATTGAAGATTCACTGTCTACACACAATACACACCGTCACAGTAGTCTCATGAAGCCCCATCATTAATTCTCGGAGATTTTGTGTATGGTAGCTAAATGCTGCTGCTCAAATCTGACTCAGTAGCTGCCATGTCTGCCCTTAACTTCAGACACACTTGTAGTACTACTAGCCCTCAGTTCATTTTGAATTCATGCTGATGTCCAATTTCAATCCCACCATATGGATGTGCACATTGAGGGTCAATATACAGAATGCAGATACGATACAACAAATCGTGAAATTCATATGAATCAAGTTTCAAACACAAAGACAAGTTTCCTCAACAAAGAGTTTTACCTTTGTTGTGAGAACTATAATTGCAGCAGTAAGCTAATCGCTGAATGTACAATATTTCTAAATAATTGCTTGGTAACTAGGCAAATATGTTCTGCAGCCAGAGTTTGTTTCGCCTATATTGTATTATAATTTCAAGATTAATTAATACAATATATACAGATAAGTATATTCATGTTGTTAGATTGTAAGAAATCTGAAAAATGTACGGCCCTCTCTGTTTTGTGATGGTACTCTGTGTTTTGGCGTTGCAGTCGCTGGACGGGTTCGCCTTTGCACTAGCTGCCGATGGCCGGTTCCTTTACATCTCCGAGACGGTGTCCATCTACTTGGGGCTATCACAGGTATGTATTCGATTGTTGTGTTGTGTAACGTAAATTAGTAATGAATAATATATATATATATATATATATATATATATATATATATCATCACTACCTTCTCGGTAGCTGATGAAAGGTTAGGGGTTCTTCTTTGAATGCATTACTTTCTATTAACTTTATTTATCTTGAACCTATTCTTAATCTGTTTTTATGGACTTTTTTTTCAACTAAGAGGGGTAACTCAGTAACTACAGTGCAGTTGCTTTTAGGTGAAATGTAAAAGAAAAGAGATAGCACTATATTGGCCGTTCACAACTTCCTAATTTCAAACACATTAAAAAACGTGTGCTCTCTGCACACAATTTCTGTTACATTTGATTGCAAAGGTTTGCCTCCTTTCCCAACACCTGCTTGTAACAATACGAAAATCAGCGAAGCTAAGCATGACTAAGACATATTACGTGTTTAACTGCCAAAAGTTGCAACTTGTCACAACGCGTATTCAGTTGTTACACTGAGAGACTATGCAATGCAGGATGACTGTGACAGTGCTTCTCAGCCCCTTTGACCGTCATTAGCGCACCCTCATCCTAGACAGCTCAGGTAGCAGCCAAGTGGTCATGTTTCAAATTAAACTAAACAGGTAATGGGGGAAAATTCATAGATATTTAACAAGATTTTAATAGTTTCAAATACTACAGTGGGAGCTCTGCGAACTTAGCAGTACCCGTATTATTTCTGACGTTTCTAGAAGCACATCCGAGTTTCTTCAGTGTGTCGGGTGAGTTGGACTCTTACGGCAGCGTCTTTCCATAGATATTGAGTTCGCTTCAGCAAGGGGATGAAGTTACATTCAGACGCTCAGGTCATCCACCTGTAGAGCGTTGGAGATTGATGCTGGATTCGGTCGCCCTACCAGTGGTAATCTAATTGCACCAAAGAATTGTGGTAGGAAAGCGTAAAACTGAAGGAAATTCAGCATATGTTGGAAATGAACGAAAAATTCATCGATGACAGAAAATAGCCCAAACAATCTTTTATTCAACCGTCATTGGTGTCAATATTGCTCTTTGAAGACTCTTATTCGTGTGCACATGACTGCCATGACATTGACTCTGCACACAGAATCTTCCATGACACATTCAAGCGCAAGAAAAACGTATGCATTATTGCACAGCTTTCGTAACACATTTTCATGATGAAAATAAAGCGTTTCTTGCACTCATTACAACGGAGAGATAAAACTTACTCATTATTAGAAATCAGAATCCAAAAGACATTTATTATGGAATGGTGAAACACATCCTCCAAAAGATCAGATTGCAACGCCACTCTCTGATGACATTATTTTAGGATACGAACAAATAACTTATGAGTGTTAACTTTGAACAGAATCATGCTGCAGTTGTTGCCACTGCAAGCTTCTGTCCAAAGGTGTTCTACAGCTCCATGTTTAAGTATGGCCATATGAGTTCCTGAACGTTCCTCTTACAGTCTAATCCTCACTCTACTTAACTACCAGTGTTTGGCAAGGTTAAAGACTCATTGAGAAGATGAAGATTTCACATAAGATGAGGTGGAAAAGGAAATACCTTTCTGGCTTTGGCAAAAATCAAAACTTTTTTTCTCTGCTAACGCAAAATTTCGTTGAAACATTTAAAAAGTGTATTGTAAAGGAAAATGAACTTTTGTTTGATGGTATATTACGATATTTACCTCAGCAAAATGCTGTTTTCTCTTAGTTATTATAACTCTCGTACATTTCATTTTTACTGATAATTTGAAATATGGTTGGCATTATGTAAAAGTTTATTTTTAAGTTCTGTTCAAGTATGAAAACCATGAGCAATATAGCCTATTATATGTAGGATCTATGTATATTAATGTACTACAAATGATATGAAATAGGTGAATACGTAAGCTTCTACGGTCTAGGAAAGGTGTACTGAGAAGGCTTCATCTCGTTGTGTCTGTCCAGAAGAGGCTCACAACTTGGCGGTTTTAAACCAAGACAAAACGAGGCCTTCTCATAGAAGCTAAGCATACCATTGTTGTAAAGTATTTCAGGGGCATGTTCTTAACGGTAAAACACTTAAATGCTATTCTAACATCAGCCTAAAATACCTTCCTTTCAGAGTTACATGATTTTAATGCTAGCATTAGTAGATGATAGTATAAATGATAAATTTAACGACTCAAATGGACTCAATTGCTCCTGCAGAACGCCACAAACAAGAATAGGAGTTGCAGTAAAGTATTTAAATTTCCCTATTGGATTCAAATTTGGCGATCGGGCAGGTTATTTGATGAATCCACCTCTATCAATTCATCTTTGTGGGAAATGATTACTCAAGTAATGACAAACTAATTAAAGTAAACTGAAGCGCCGTCGAGTATAAATCACATTCCTCAGATGACGTCTAGCATCCATAATAACTAAATAATGCATTTCATTCCGAGAAAATGCAAAGAAATGTCTCCTGTCAGAGTGGAGGGAAGAAATAAGGACCAAGCAGATAACTATGACAATTCCCCAACGTTTTCTGTTGATATTTGTCCCCTCATACTTCATTAGGGTTTTCATAGATCCAAATAGTTGAAAATTCCGTCACACGTAAAATCAATCCCTCGGTGAACAAGGTAATTGCTTAGGAATTCGTGAGCATGTACACTGCTATAGATTGCGTTGGTAGAATGTTTTTCGTGACCGAAAGTCCGTCACATCGTTAAAGATGTTAAGGGTACAGAAGATTTTTATGCAGAATATTCCAAATAATCACGTAAAAATAACTTCCCTTAGTGCAATATTTCTTGTACTATCGGAGGTTACGAAGAACTAGCTCCTCAAGTACCTCTCTTGATCTCCTAGGATTCAAAACCCTCCTCTCGCAAGCACTGATTCACGGATTCACAAGAATGTTCCTGCACAGTGTAGCTGTCTGTCGGGGAACCTTTCTGCATTCCAATCTACTAGGTGATGGATTTAGTGCATTAGACTCGTCGAATAATTTTCTTGTAATTTCAAATCAAAAAAAAAAAAAAAAGAAAGAAAGAAAGACAAATGAAATTGTTCATTTTAAAGAGGAAAATTATTACAAAATAAAAGTATTTTGAGCTAAATACTCTTTAGAGATAAATGTACCATAATATATTTAATAAATCTGAAACGAAGGTTTTGAGGATATGTTTATAAACTTTTTTAAAAATATTTGACACCAGTACATATTCTCTCTACGTAGATATGAAATAGAAGAGCAAAATATTACTAACAAATTTTAGTAAGAGACATGTTCATAAATGCAGCCGATAATCCTGTAACTGAAAATTGACAGTAAAGTTATGTTTTCTGAGTAGGTTTTTTTGTTTGTTAATTTACGGGCGCTCTTTAACATCTCGGGTCATAAGCGTTCTATTCAGGGCGTGAAACGGCCGACAAATTTTGCTCAGAGGCCTCTTCTTTCAGGCTTGAGGTTCTTTATTGTGCCATAAATGTACGGCACGGGATCTACGGCTTTACTTCCCTTCCGAAGGAAGCCATACTTAAGATTTTACGCCCGAAAAAATCCGTTGTTCCTGGCCGGGTTTGAACCTACGATCTTGGGTTTAGAAAGCAAGTATTGTTATCACTATACAACCAGAACTAACTCTGAGTAGAATGGAAATATTTCTTTTACTAGTCCAGTACACAAGTTAACAGCCATTTTGAATTTGATATGTTTATATAAATTAGTACATAATGTTGTGCATACAATCCGAATCTTCCTTATTTTGTATACAAGTTTTATTTATCTTTTTGTTCTTTTGTTTGCTACTCTTTTTGTAAATAAAAAATATTATAGTGGTAGACGTTCTAAAAATAATCACTAGATGGGAGGAGTGGTACGGTTTTTAAAATTCTAGTCGTTAGATTTTTTTTTTTTGAGTAGTGTTTAATGTCCGTTTAACTACTGAGGCACCACAGGCGATAATACTGATGATACATGAGATGAAAGGATAAAATTGAGTAGGATTTTTTTTAAAGGAAGGAAGCGTTCCCCTAAATTTAGGGTACCTCCTCGGCATTGCCATTTATGAGAACTGAGGAAAACCCGAAAAAAACCTCAGTCGAGGAGAACGGTCCTTGCTGGATATGAACCCCAGAACTCCCGCTCGTGAGTCCGCGCATTAACAACCTCGGCCGTCCATGGCGGAGTAACTCTCTGGGAAACAGAAAAGTTGATAACTTAATGTGAATTATCTGTTGGAGAACTACAAGAACATGGAACGCAGAATGTGGCTTAAAATTCACTTTTTACATTCACGCCATGACTTCTTGCCCGAAAAGTTCGGTGCCTTAAGCGATTAGTAGGGTGAGCGCTTTCACCAAGACCTCCTTATTAGGAACATCGTTATCAAGGACACTGGAACTCATCGGTTGCGACGTCTACTGTTGGTGTCATCTTAGGGAGTGTGATGAAACACCATACAAAAAAAAATAGAAGAAAGAAAAAAGAGCATTATCGGCGCACTTTTCAACACTAAATAAAGAGTAAAATTTCAACTATAGTGAACTAAATTAGATCTTTGTGCATCATGTCGCTTACACATTGAATCATAAATACACTGCTGAGTTCTGAGCCTGCATTTTCGTTTTCATTTAATTAGTCAATGTTCGCCAGCAGTGCTTCTTTTTTTTAAAATTGTGCTATGTATCTAAGTATTGTGACCACATATGGAACAAACTGATTTTTCCTTTGAATTCTACAACTCAAAATTGGGTAAATGCACCCATCAGTTCTAAGTATAATTGTTTTCATGCATTATCATTATTAACGTGCATTCAGATTGTTTTGCACGCATGTGCGTTAGTATTGTGTATCTAGGAAATGTGACGCGGTAGAGACAAAACTTTTTTTCCACTGAATTCAGCACCCCAAATTTAGATAGACTTATTATACTTCAAACTAGATACAGAAAACAGTTTGCATTTGTTGACTATTCTGGCGCTGTTATGCATCACATTGACGAAGAATTAAGAAGTTGTACTCCAGATCGCTCAGAAATCAGTTACGTAAAACTCTTAGTTTGTTTAGTTACCTGTAGTTTATTATGAGAACCACGAAAGACAGACGGAAAGCAGTAGCAAGCAACATGGCTGTTTACAATATCGAGTTGCTCCCTCCCCTAATAGCCCGCATCTCATTTTTACGATGTCGTTCCCCCCTCTTCTTTTACTTTTGTTATTTATACCTCGTGCCTTTTCTCTTTGATGTCTGTGTTGTGTATGAAAGATACCGGAACATTTTCAGTTGGCGGAGAGTAGCGGGTAGAGGGCGTGGCGGGGGCACTTTGGCCCCTCCTCTCTAGCTGACTCTTCTTTTTCTTTTCTCCTTTTTGAGTGCATTATCTTTATTTTTCCCCGCACTTGCTTTCTTCGTATGTGCTTTACCTCCGTGCACAACGTGGGAGTGCAAGGTTGTGTTTCTTCTTTGTCTTCACTAATCTTGATTGTTATCAACTGTCTGGTGTTTTCTGTTGGGCGTAACTCGCTTTCTCAACTTCCTGACGTCTCCGTATCTCCAGAGTTCCATTCGCAAATGACAACTTTTACAAACAGAGATTTTGTAGCTGAGTGTAGTTCTCACATCTTTAGATGAACCCCTAATACCTTACGTTTTAAAAAAACATAGCCCCTTAACCAGCTACAGATGTCAACAATGACCCCTGCTTGGGTCAATTGCTTAATTGGAATTTTTGTTTGCTACATTCCTCCCCCCTCAACGCGAGAGACAAATGGCGGAAACGTTAATGCTCTTGATTCGTATATTACAAATTTTCATATCTCTAAATAGGTTATAATCATTATTATTATTATTATTATTATTATTATTATTATTATTATTATTATTATTATCATTATTATTATTATTATTAGGTTTATTTAAAGACACTCTGTAACATCGCTGATCATCAGCGTCCCGCAATTCAGGGCGTGAAACGACAGATAAATTTTCTCAGAGGCCTCTTCTTTCAGGCCTGAGTTTTTTTACATGCCGTAAAAAAATCTCACGGGACCCATGACTATACTCTCCTTCCGAAGAAAACCGTACTTAGGATTTCTACGCACTACAAAATCGACCCTAGCTAGACCACTAGACAACCTGGATTGACTAAATGGAGTTAGTGTACATCATTATAAGAAAAAAACATCGTTTGTACAAAGCAAAGTCGACTTCAAAAGCGCAATACGCGCAAATGAATTTAAGAAAGACACAAAATAGAAAAATTAGTGTTTATGGGAATAATAATAATAATAGTAATAATAACAATTAAATTAGTCTAATTTGTAAAATTTATCTACTTTAATACAAATTAAAATATAATACAATTAAAGAAATCCATTTTCACGGCAATCTTGGAATGTTCTAATAAAAACAAATACACGCACGCTACGCAAGATAATAAAAACTCAAAAACTAGTTCTCTGACTAGTTATACAAATATCTTCTTCTTCTTTGACTGTTTACATTTCCCCTGAATTAGCACTTACACTCAATCTTTTGCCAGTGTTATTTGTCTACCGGAAAGCTATTTATCTGTGACATGCATTTAAACTGATGGATTCCTTAAATGTGTGGTCAGTCCAATGTCAGGGTCGTCTCGAACACAGAAGACTCGGTAACAAACACAGCAAAACGCAGACACATAGATGGAATAAAGACGAATGATGCAATGACACAGAAAAGCAAACCCAATATTTTCCCCTTCCGAAAATAGACACTGCGGATATCAGTCAGATTAGTTGGTCGTAGGATTTGAACCTGGAACCTCCGGAATACAAGTTCCAAGCGCTACCATCTAGCCATCCTGCTGGGAGAAGTTTTCACTGCTTAGGAAAGTAGTGATTTAGCATTAGCAACTTGCATTGTATTATTATTATTATTATTATTATTATTATCATCATCATTATCATTATCATCATCATTTAATTTATTTAACATCCGTGTTTAGCACTTTTGGGCATTAGCGTCCCATTCAATTCAGAGCGTGAAACGGCCGATAAAATCTGCTCAAAGGCCTCTTCTTTCTACAACAAGAGGGGAACTGCTTTACTTCCTTCGAAAGGAAACCATACTGAGAATTTTTACGCTCTAAAAGACCCATTGTTGTTGTTTTTATAGAGTAGAAGTAGAAGCAGCATCAGCAGCAGTAGTAGTTGTGGTAGTGGTAGTGGTAGATACATCTGTATTGTTATAAAATTCTATATACACATTACAAATATATTTTATGCATGGGTCGTAAACCGTACATGCTTAAGTGCGATACACAATTAGAAAGAGGAGCAAATAATAATAAATTAATAATAATAATAATAATAATAATAATAATAATAATAATAATAAATAAGCATTAAAATGGGAAGAACGATATTTACACATATATGAATGAAAACATATTACATTATTTATAATTATACTATATTTGCTTTCTAACCAGAAAATAAATTGCTTCTAGCTTCGCGCCTTTTACTTAGGGAAATTCCCATATAAAACCAATTAACAGATCCCAGCATGCCTTTCGTCATCTAACTGCCTTAAAAAGTTTGCAGAAAACAGCGTTTTTCTCAGGTGTTCCCATTTTGCCAGAATATGTTCCCATTCCTTATCTCCTGCACAAACTGGGCATATTCTCCTACGAGAATTATCCGTTATTTTTTTAGCCTTCCAACTTCCCAGTCTAAATCAGGCCATTCCTGATCTCGCCTCACTCCATAGAACTAGCATATGTACCTCTTTACCCCAGGTTAGTTTAATTTCATTCTATAGGCTCAAGGAGACTTTCATGTTACATTCTGCCTCGATTTCCTTCCTGCTGATATCCTCTAGCCTTGTTCTAACCGTCTTCCACATGTATTTATTATTTGCATTGCCTCGTTGCCTTATTGAACCCGGGCCAATTACTCTGAGTCCTCTTTCCACCTCTGCAGCCCAAAACGTTTTTGTTATACGCTTGAAAGTATGCAATTGTAAACTACAAGTGCAGCAGAAATCTTTGAGGAACCAAATTTTACTAATAACTACAAGCTACAATTCCATACACTTATAATGTGTTAGACCATACTTTTGTAACAGGACCCAAGACCCAGGCTTTATTGGATTCTCTCAGTCGGTAGGTATATGAGCGCACTCCTTACGAAAAATAACTTAAAAAATACGCCCCATCTTGGTTTCACGGGTGCTCTTAAGTTCGCAGCAAATGCATGCATTTCATTTTTCCCAACTCAGCTAAAAAAAATCAGTTTTCGACTTGAGCAGTAGCACTAAGATGGCTAAAATGTTTGTTTTTAACACGTACGAGTGAGAAAAGTTGCTCTCACTGCTCTGTGAGTAGCAAGCTTCATTAGGAGAGTAAGAAAAGCAACAAATATTTGCCCGTAACTTGAGGGGCTTATTGTGTGAATGAAATATCGAAAGTTATTAGTGGTATTATTTTTTTATTCTGTGGAATGGAATCAATTCAGGCAAACATGCTCTACCACCACATCATTTTTGGTTTTCTGTAACTCCTGATACAACATGAATTAAAATCCAATTTAAAATACAGTTAAAATATTATACAAAACGCAATTTTTTTAAATAGTAACAGTTTATTTAGTTGTAATAATTTCTTTACCAGTTTATACGTCAAAATATTTAGTTATTGAAGTTGTTCGCCATTTTTGCATGTTAATAAGAAAGTTTTCTTGATAGAATGGAGAACAAAAATCAGAAAGAATTCGAGAAAGGAGGGACATTTTAACTACTGTGTATCTTCTAGGTTCACCTGCTACCCAACACCAGATTAAATGTTTCTCAATCAAAGAATTTACCCAGCATGCATAAATCTTAGTCAATGAACAGATAGATTTCTCCAAAAAAAAAAATTGGTAGTGATTTAGCAATTACTGCAATATAATACAGTGTTGTTGTATGAGTACTTTTGATTGAGTATTACTCGTTATCAGAATATTTGTGATTTTATTTCTTTAAATTTCTTTCTAGACGGAGCCAAATTTATGCACAAATATAAGAAATGACATACAGATGTATTTATAAACAATGTAGAAATACTTACAATACACCTGTACATGTTTTGGTTTTGGTTTTACGACATTTAAATCACATGGAAGCTGATCGGCAGGTCAAAGAGCATCAAACAGTCGCTATGCACCAAGTGAACAGGCCAAATACCTTGGAAAAGTCCACAAATAATGCATTTTAAAAATAACTACAAATATTAGGAGTTGTTAAATTATGAAACATTTTACAAATTATCATAAAATTGGGCTTACTGGATTCTGTACATGCCAAAACATAAAAAATTATGCTTCTCAGCACTCCTGTTAATAGTATAAAATATGAAATTTCTTATTTTGCGCTTTGTATCCTCCCTAAGAATGAAACTTCTTCTTCCATGGTTGCCGAAGTTTCAAAGTGACTGAACTTTGCATAGCAGTTCAAGGTAAACAATACACTACAGATTACCAATCGACTCGCTCACTTTCAGCAGACTGTACGAATCCGGTTCTGATTCCCATCTCTCTGCTGTCATATGCAATGCTCGCATCAACCACACGCTGATATCTTGTTTACGAAGAGTAAATAGAGAGTAATAGTGTCTTGTATAAGTAACATTCGGAATTCCGAAACTAGTATACTTTCTGTACGAAGCACGAACAATACTTTTAGCTTAACTACGCTGAAACGGTATTTAAATTAGTGAATTGAGTATATTATGAACTTATAGCTTTGGAGTTCAGATCTGCTTGTTTGAGCATGACTACTTTGTTTCCACAGTTCGCCTAAGTTGGTAATGTTAAAATATATGATGTTTCTATGAGAAAGTTTCTGTATTTGTTACGGAAAGAGAATAATAACGTATTTCTGTATATTTACTAAAATTCAACCTTTTTAAAAAAAAGGTCCTTAAAAGTGTACCTACCATATAGTGTAGGGAAAAATGAACGTTCAACGACTAATAAGTTAATAAATACCATAGCCAAGTTGGCTTCTAAGAGAAGTTACATTGATAACTTATAAAATTAAGTCATTTTGTATGCAACAGTTTAGACCATACAGAACTCTCCTGCTCTAAATGCCCCCGGAATGTGGAGGGCGGATGAAGGAGAATTTGTTCTCTAACTATGGTGTATATAATCGATTATTAACTTTGTTTAACATTTTGGGATATATTTAATTACAGGAAAAGAATATTAGATTATTTCATTTTCAAATGCTTCCAGATTTAATAGTGTGCACCTTTTCAGCATCTCATTTTCATAGAGATGAAGTAATGTGTGGCTGTACCAATGATAACAGAAGGACACTTACGCTTGCAAACAGAATCCAAGACTTTATCAAAGTACAAATCCTTCGGCAATATAAAAATGTCACGGTTGAAACATTGCAGTTCTGAACTGCGATACATTGAAGCCATATTAACAATTTTGTACTACTTCAATGATGCATCAAGCTCTATCTACAGGTATAACCTCTCCAACTTTGCGATCCAATCTAAATATCTAAGGCATATATACTTAGCTGGCACATTCTTACCTACTGAGTGGAGTTTTCCGAGCGAAACCACACGTTATATCTACGTGCGAAGTATTGCAGTATTAGATATTTCAATAAATTTCTTTATAACACTCAATATATCCTACCCCTGTAGAAACATGTTCATCTTTCATAAGACACTAATCTCAACAAAAATATTTAAACAGTAACTCGAGGAAGTTAAGTAATTAAAAAGCAAAACAGCATTTTTATCATTATAAAAATTTTAATTCGCAACTATTTTTGAATGCATATTTATATTACAGAAGAGCATTGCAAACAAACTGTAAACTTAAGCAAACAGAAAATAACAATATTTTTAAAAAACATGTTTTTTTCACCAATTTTTATTTCTAAGTAGCCGAGTTAGTAACTGCAAGGACTCGTAAATGGGAAGTCCGCGGTTCTGTTACTGCGAGGGTCGTTCTTCCTGTATTTTTTTGTGTTTTTTCCCAATACTCATTAATGGCAAATGCTGGATAGGTATTTTTTACTCTAAACTTAGGGATGGAACGTTCCCTTCTTAAAGGAAATTCGTTTTCCCATTTATTATTTGATCTAATGCATCATCTGTGCTGCCTCAGTACTGAAAATAGGCAATAAACACATTTAAAATTAGGGAATTTTATTTTGGAATGTTGAGGATGTACTAAAATTTTTCATCGTTCTGTTTTCTGCAATTCTCTATTTAGTGTCTTTGTTTACTAACATTTTGTTGATAATTTTTCTTCCGCACTAACCATCTCTAAATTACATTATTAATTTCTAACGCACACCATCATTCCGCACTCTTACTCACTTCTTTCTTTTACATTCTCTTTCCTCTATTCATCTGTTCTTTGCAAGTCTCCCATTACACTACACACACACACACATAGTCGCGTTCTCTCGCTCTCTCTGGTTTCTCTTTTAAACTCCTGGTGCCTCCGTCCTCGTCTCTCTTTGATGGTACCCGGGCCAGTTCGGGGATGCAGCTCACGTATTCAGCCGGAGCAGCGTGTCTGACATCCGTAATGTACTCCAGGAAGGTTTACAATCAATAGGGTGCCTGCCGTGCTGGGGAGGGTGGTAACATGGCCGCCAACAAGCTCTGCTTGCACCGGGGCCCAACAAATTTTGTCTCGAGGCCCCCCTCCCCCCGTGCATGGACAAACGTCAACTTTTCAGCAGTGCCCACCAGAAACTAGATTATGGCGAACCGGGGCTCCGGTGTTTCGATTTTTGCTAACGATCGCATCGCCTTAGTGAGGCAGCTTAATCAATATGGAGCATGGATACTCTCTCTCTCTCTGTTCAGAGCCAGCTTTCTAACTCAAGATTTTGCACTGCCAGATTTGTGGCTTTTTAAAGTGAATGAGTGTAGAGTGGGGCCGTGAATTTATGTTCAACAGCCCGTGGAAACTAAACACACTCTTTCTGACCCAGTACCAAAGAACTTCGCACATGTGCGTTGACTGACTGAATTCATATACACGGATAAGGTAGCAGAAGTTCCCACTTTAATTTAGCATTAACGTTCTAACGTAGCGTTCAAAGTTAACATGATACTTTCATTATGTCAGGTCTGAAAATTTAACTCTCCAGGCTAATCGAAACATTTACCTTCCCCGTGTTGCTGAGAGCTGATTCAAATCTCTTTTATCGAACTTTAAGTGCAAGGATATTCTGTCTTCAAGTCAAATATACTATCCGGAGACCATAACTCATGTCTAACTTGAAGGAAACTTTGAATAAATTTACTTTATTTTGTAGTTAAGTTCTTTTCACCCTGCGGTTTACAGACAACTCCACCAGTTCACATGCATTATCTTTTCAATGAAAATGTACAGCCTTAAAGTTTTATCAAACAGATTCTATATAATCTTTGAGGCTACTTTACATACGCGTCAGCGAAATAACGGACCTACATTGCTAGAAACTTAGATAGTAACCATGTTTTTTATTTGGGGAGAGGCTAGGAAGTGTAAAATGTAAAAATGATTTGAATTCTTTTCAGAATGAGTACACGCTTCCGTCATTATTGGATATCATTAAACTAAATAAATAAATAAATACAGTGAGATACAAAGAGATTACCTATACAGTATTATATAATTTGTATCTTAATAGTAATCAAATGATGTACTTTAATTGCTAATAACTTTTTTTTTTTCTGTCGGTAATAAATTTCTTTGTTTACTTTATTTGCATTAAACGCTTATTTTACTTTCCAAACTGCATCATTAAAGTACAATTAAACAAAAAAATCGCTGCTTATTTGCAAACAAATTATTTTTTAAAAACATTTTGGCTCACATAAGATTTAAAAAAAAAAAAATAAACTTCAGGCTTCAGTTTAATCAGCAACGTTTCTCCCTCTCTATAATGCCACAGTTATTATAATCTGTTCATTAGTGCCAACGTGGCACCTGGAACTTTTCTTTAAAGCCTTCATGTTTATAATGTAGGCTAAACAGCAAACAACCTCATATGACATAAAACTCTTTTTAAATATTAAAGTGATCATTTCTATCAATATGCTTAGATGAAGGTATAATAATATTTTATCACAATATAGAACATTTTTGAATGAAAATACCAAAACTAAACTAATCATTTCGCTGTCCCACAATTGCCGTATTCTTTTCCGGAATAGCATTCCAAATTACTCGGTAAAGGTTGGGTAAGAACAGTGGTTGATTTAACAATCGTCAATATCTGACTACTGAAAACGTGCTATACATACGAGTACTAAGCATGTATTTTCTTTCATAATTTTTCCCTTTGTTTCACTAATTGCCATTGCGTAAATACTTTTCTCCCGAACTGAATAAAATTCAGTATTTAAGAATTACAAACAGATAGAATAAATTATGTCAAGTTGAGATTATAAACATACATTAATAACCGGGCACGATTGAATATTAATTTTGTAGTTTATTTGATAATGGAAGTATTAGAGAAAATTACAGGAAAGAAACATACATAACCTCTAATTTTCCACTTCCGTAAATACCCTGCATGATGCACAATATGAAAGCCGTGTCTTGAAAGTACATAAGAAAATTTTACAGTGATTCTGGAACTCTCTGTATATGTACGATTATATATAAACCAGTGTTTTAATGTATATTTTTAATATTGCAAAAGTTGTTCATTAATAATACCCGTTTCGTAACGATAATAAAAATTAAGTAGTTAATTAAGGAGAACATATAACAGAATCGGTTGGCGTTTCAGATCCAAGAAACCGCCCCTTTGTTCATGTAAACATTTGCAAGAGTTCGAGCATAATGTAAAGCTTATTGTTTTAATCACGAACTTAGAGGTGCTGACAAATCTGTAAACGGCAAAACAATACATCGAACCTATGGACTATTTGTTAAAATGGCATATTCTAAAGATTCAGCAGCTGGTATTTTTTAGGAGTGTGCATTAATTGTATCATGTTTGTTCTATTTACTAACTTATTACTTCATAAAACTCGGAATACTGCTTGCACATTATAGAGATCGTTTTATTTATTTATTATTTTTTTTTACTTTGACTTTAAGAACAACTGAAGTAACAATTAATTATAATTACTAGAAAACGGAAAAATATCGAATTTCATGTTTTAACTAAAAAACACAGAATACTGGAAAACATGAAATTTACTTTTAGCATGTTAGAATCCAATAAGAACATTTTCATTTTTCATATTTTACAAAGTTTTCTGATAATTAATGTTTTAAATAAATCTTAAGTTTATTCATATTTTTCCCAAATTATTTTTTTTAGACTCGTAGTTTGTATGATTTTAAGTAATTTTTTTTCAATTTACATACTTCATGAAATTCCCCATCATTTCTGAAAACATAAATGATATAAATGTTTTCAGTTGCGACTTAACTGTTATGTTTTTCCGATTTATTTGCTACCATTGTTAGCAAGGAGTAATCGAGCCTTTCTCCTTTAATGTTGTTTCGACCTGTTGATGAAGTGCAGTATCAAAACATGTGTATTTTATTTTGAGTAGAATTTTTTTATTTTTAAAAAAATTTTAGAAAAGTCTGAATTTAATTTCTTAAAGTTGCAGGTAAAATATAGCTCCACCTAGGAAGAAATGTTAACAAAAATATTAAATATATTCTGGTAGAACTGGTCATAAAATAATGCTGTAATATATTATGGTGGGTAAAAAGTAATGGCTAATAATATACAAACATTCATTTTTCTTCCTGTTTAATCGATCGATCTTCAAGATTCAAAAGGAAGTGTAAGAGATTGGTGATAAAATTTCAATTGATACACAATAGATGGAAAATCGTGATATGCCAATACTTTTAACAAGGAAATGAGTAATTAACTAATTAATTTAATTATTAGTGTATTAAATGCTTAAAATAAAAGTAATTTTAATAAAAATTGCATATTAATAAGCAAATGTTTCTCTTTACTAAATAATCACATCCTCACGACCTATATAATTTGAAAAAATTCCCAACAAAATAGAATTTCGAATGTTCCTAAATAATAGAAATTTATTTGTTGACATGGTTCATATTTTTGTATAAACTGTATGTACTTATTAACAAACGCGACAGTGAAATTACATGCTTTTCGATGCGAATTTTGTTGCTTGAAGAATAGTGAAATTCTAATGACTAAAACAAAAGGCAAATTTATTCTACATTGTAATGTAGTTTTTCATTGTCCAAAACATTGGCAATGACAAGTAGCACAACCCCCAATTTTTTACCAGAAAACGTGGAGAAAATGCTTGTAATTAAATGGTAAAACAGGTACTGTATGGTTCTAATTAATGCATTGTAAGAATTTAGTGTATAAAAATTAAAATATATTAAATCTAATTATTATTATTGCTATTATTATTTACGAGTACTGTGTCATTTTATGTCGCTTTGATTGCATTCGTTTTATTGGGCGTGAACACTGTAGATTCATACTTATGAATGAAATAAAATGAATTAATGATGGCGCAAATAACCTCGGAGTCCTTGATGCCTTCTGGTATTCACCTTCTCAGGAAAAACTCCGAAACAAAAACCTTACTCAGACAGCATGACCGGATTGGAAATCGAACTAAGAACCTCACAAATGCTACCACTAGACCACGGGGGATGTCTAAATATTATTATTTCAATTTGAATATGTTAATATTTTTTAGAAAAATCCTACTTTTTCACATTTTAATATGCACCTACATTTCTTATTTCGAAAAAAATTTCTTAATATTTTTCTCGTCTCTAATAATGGGATGTTTTTCATATTCAGGAGGATCTCCACAGCACGGTCTGCATTTGGAGAGTGGGTACCTTAGGGTGTTTCTCTGAATTTCAACTTTGAAAGAGCACTACACAAATAGCTCAGAGATAATTTACATTCTTATCCATAGTGAATAGCAATATTGCGATTGGCATATTTTAACAGTTAAGAAAGAAGTTCGAAGAATTTGTTCTTATCTCTCGGTATCGTTATACATAGCAAAACCAACAAACAATGGCGAGAACCTCCAAAGTTGAATTACCACAAAAAGCAGTTTTTGGATTCAGCCCGTGGAATCATTGAGAATAGCGGATAAATATTTGAATCCTTCTGGAATATGATACTTGAAAAGAAGTGGCAGTATTGAATAGGGCGGCATGACGTTCAGGTGTGCACTTCCTTCTCCCCTACGTGGTTAGTTAATAAAACATGTGAACATCTGGCCGGGGTTTTCCCCATTTTGAGATCAGCAGATATCCTTCACTTCGAGGTACATCAAACAAAACTTCCTACCCTATCACTTTCTGATGTTCGAGTAACAAGTGCAGTGTTTCATTTTCTTAACTGAGACGCTAAGCATAAATACAAATGAAGAGTAACAGTAGGTTTTCTTTGTTTTTTTCATTGAATTTTGACACACAGAGGTAACAAGGCTTTGAGCAAACTATCATTTCTACTCCACATCGTTTTAAGCTTTACACATGCTATACGTTATCTTAGGAAATGTATTTATGCTCAGTCACCATTCAGGACATCACCACGGGTGGCCGAGGTCGTTAATGCGCTGATTCGTGAGCGGAAGGTTCACAGTTCATTCCCATCAGCACCGGCCTCCCTGATTGATTTTTTTTTTCCCCCAGATTTTCGTCAGTCCTCATAAATGGCAAATGCCGGAGGGTACCCTAAACTTAGGCCTGGAATGTTTCCTTCCTTAATATATTCTTTCCCAATACATAATTTCATCTCGTATATCACCAGTGCCCGCCACCTGTGGTGCCTCAGTAGTAAAAAGGGGCATTAAACACCATTAAAAAAAACTGAACCAAATGACTGTTATTCTAGAGAAGATATAATAAGCAACTTATTTCACTTTCTTATTTTCTTAACATTTCAAAATGTGTTATACATTTAGGGAGGCCAGCAGGTTTTCATCTCAGTGGTGGCAAACACACACGCACGTTATCTATTGATTTAACATTTTCAATGGCATCATTCCACCCTCATCCTCTGCTTTTTAAGTACCTGCGTATGTTTGTCAACATGTCATGTAAAATCAAATGTGATGCTAAGTAACTTAATAATAATTAGAATTTCCATAATCGCTGACGAATTCATTATCATTTACCTCTATCCGCGTTATAGCTAGTGTGTAAATTCTGTTAAAATGTGTTAAGACATCTAAGGAATATTGAGGTAAACAATTTCTTATATATTAAACGAAATTTCAGTTTAAAATTTTAAAATACCATCTAAATATTCACACTTAAGGACAAGAAGAATCATAAGATTATGGAATTCTGTTATAATAAAGCAAAAAATTCCTCTTCTCAGACAGAATTATTTAAACAAAAACTAAATACATGTTACTTGGTTACTTGCCATTGTTATTCTTGGCTGTGTCGGTCCTGGTGGTGTAGTGGTTACCATACTTGCTTCCTACACACTTGCCTCGAACCCGGCCAGGACCGATGGATTTTTTTCGGACGTAAAAATCCGAAGTATGGCTTCCTTCGGACGGGAAGTAAAGCCGTGGGTCCCGTGTCGTACATTTACGGCACGAAAAAGAACCTCAAGCCTGAAAGAGAGGCCTCTGAGCAAAATTTGTCGGCCGTTTCACGCCCCGAATTGAATGGGACGCTGATGAC
Organism: Metallyticus violacea; assembly: GCA_030762175.1. NCBI lineage: Eukaryota > Metazoa > Arthropoda > Insecta > Mantodea > Metallyticidae > Metallyticus > Metallyticus violacea. Next base: position 29,505,958 of record CM060838.1, read on the forward strand.
TTGAGGTGTTAAAGAGCGTCCATAAATAAATCAATCCAAATTCTTGGCTGTGATTTCATGTGTCGTAGAATATGACATACAAAATTTACCAAAACGTAATACAATCCCATTAAATTATTCCTCTAATATTTATGCTCAAAATGGGTGTAAATTTTAAAAAACTATAATTTTTACATTATTAGTCAAAATATAATAAATATATATTTAGAAATTAAAAACAAATATTTAATTATTAAGTTGCCAAATAATATAACTCTTTTTCTTTAATAGGTTTTATAGATTTCAGATAGTCTGGCGACAATACCCACAAAATGCAATTTCTTTTTAAACCTACCTTCATAGGGTCCACCGTATTTGCAGTGGTGAGGTCATAAAACCTCTTCATTCTGCTCTCAGTACTCAGTGTTTATCCTTCCATTAGCTTCGTATCAAATGCAATTACTCAATTTCTTGAAAACAAAACAAAAAAGAAATAAAAAGAAGTTTTTTCCCCTCTCACATTTGTAACTATAAAATGAAGCCTCTTTTAAGCTGAGAAATCTTCAGCCCCTTAACAAACTGATCTTATATATTTCAATTGTTAATGATTTACTTCCCTCTTGTTATTATAACACGTATGTATACACATTGAAATTTCTCCTATTAGTCCCTCTGATCATAATTTATAAATTTACCACTTCTGAAGATAATTTACAGTAAGCATAGCTAAACTACATAATATTGCATGTCATTGTGATCTAAAAAGTTTCCACAGTTAACTTTTGTCAATTTTGTGAAATTTTCATAGAGAAGAGAGATGATATAGAAGACGAATCTATTAAACAGGTTAATTACAGTAGAATTTCTATTATCCGTCTCTCAATTAACCGATTATCGTGCTATCTGACAGTCTTCGTACTATCGGTCCTGGTGATGTAGTAGTAACCATACTTGCCTTCTAAACCTGGGATCGCAGTTTCGATCCCGGTTAGGACCGATGGATTTTTTCGGGCGTAAAAATCACAAGTATGACTTCCTTCGGAAGGGAAGTAAATAGAGCATCAAGAAGATTAAAATTATTTTGCAAATTTAAAGAAAGCAATAAACTAAATTTCCTATAATAACTTTATTTTTTTCTTCGGAAAAATCGATATTGGCTTAGTGTTATACAAAATATTTCTGTTTAATAATAGTTTGATCATTTATATTAGAAAATTAAAATATATTTTGTACATTGCGACCTAAAACGAGTATTTTGTATTCACTGAAATTATTACACACTTTTGGATTTTTTTTTTTTTTTTTGCACTCCACATTGAAATTCGGGTGGTCTATAACTTGTTCCTGCAGATTATTCATTGCATCCCAGATTCTTCAAGAATTTATTTTTTCTGGAGTAGCAGCCCCAGTCTTTCTTTTTTCTTCTGTATCATTACAGAATATGTTGAAAAATGCGGCGATGGAAAATTTTATATTATCATTTTTATTTTGAATAATGCATTCTCTTCTTTTTTGGAAATTTCTTTTGTTTTCCCGGATTTGGTCTTCCCATTTGCGAAGTGCTCAGCGATCAATCGTATTAAAACTTTTCTCTGCTTGTTGTACTTTTGTTGGCTTCGTATTTTGCACGAGATTCTTTACCCGTGGGTCCCGTGTCGTACATTTACGGCACCAAAAAGAACCTCAAGCCTGGAAGAAGAGGCCTCTGATCAAAATTTATCAGGCGTTTCACGCCCTGGATTGAATGGGACGCTGATGATCTGTGATGTTAAAGAGCATCCGTAAATAAAACAAATTAACAGGTTTTCGTGCTCATTTATTTTTCCTGAATTAATCGTGAAAATCTCACTGTAATTTGATCTGTGCGCTTCTATATTAATGTTTTAACAAGGGATCTTATTCTATGCTACTGCATAACTTTAAGCTGTAAAGTATGTACATACCATGTATTAGCCATTCGCAATATAGTAACCTTGGAACTTGTAAGACCGTTCTTCCCTTTGCTGTGGAATTTCGACCAATGTTGTCCACACCACCAGTTAAGAGAAAACAGAAACAAAAGTGAAAATATAGAAAGGTTTGATAATGGTGGAATGGTAGTTAAATTAGTTAAAGAATTTAGTGTCGATACGGGACATCATTAAATCAGCAGACATATTTATACAATTTTTGAGCAATGTTTTACTTCATAGAATTTCAATGACTTTGAACGAATCAGAAAAATGGACAAAATACTGGTAGTGAAGTTCATAAAAGCGATAATTTTTTTTATTAACCACTTCGCCCCACCCCTCTTTAATAAGATGAATAATCGAGGTTCTACTGTATTTCAATATTTTTGTTATATAATACCAGTGACAGACTTCTAATTAAGAAGTGTAATATCCTAAATTATTTTGGGGAATTATTGAAACCTGGTATAACAAATTAAGAAGAGAAATTGGTGTTATATAGCTAGCTTGTGATGATTATATTAAAGACCCAAAGTTTGGATTTACCGAAAAGTGTGAAAAAAGGCTGATGCAGATTATAAAAGAAATACAGAAATCAGAGAAATATATTAATACATGAATATACAATGGTAATATGCTCTTAGAAAGGAACAAACTCGTATTGCATTACCAAAGTAGAATAAATACCAACATACTCTTATACAATGGCATTATGGTTTAATTAATTAATTATATATATATATATATATATGATATGATACTCCCATTTAGCCCATTTATGATCACCTACTGAGATTATAATTGATAAAAGGCCAAGTTGAGTATTTAATAGAAGTTGGTCAGGTTTTAATGCCTATATATTATCAATTGATTATATATTTTGGTAAATATAATCATTCGCATCGCCTTAACTGAATATATCTGCTTAACACAATATTCCATAATCACATAATTTAATTTAATTTCTTCTGACACTTCACTTCAATTATTTCAGTACCAAAGTTTATCTCACAGAAGGAATTGTCACTTGTTACTTTATCTCTACAAACACAAGGTTCATGATTCAAACCTAAGACAATCAATATGCTTTTACGATTCAAATATCACGCCAAAACGATTTCGTAATATATTTTTTTTTAATTCCAAGGGTTAGTACTGATGCAAATAAATATTCCCCTGCGCTTAGAATGCAAATCTTATATAATAAATTACATTATTTAACCATTGATATATTAAATATGATTCTCTACACCTTCACTGTATCCTGTGATCATTTATTACAAAGTATACATAGATTAATTTATCGTGTACCAACATTACCAATTTTTTTTGTATTTGTCCGATTTGTTTTTGTTATTTTTTGTCATATTCGATTTATTGTATTCTGTTTTTATTTCGTTTTATTTTTTCATTGTCTTGTAATTGTAAGGATACTGTATCTGATTAAGTGAACACTCTATTTGGGAAATCTGTAATGTTCAAAAATAAATAAATAATTCTTCTACCATATTTTTATTTTAAGCGAACCTTGTTACATATTTATTCTTTTTACACTAAATAACTATTCCCTTTAAGTGCTGTCTGCTTTATGATGCCTGTTTTGATTAGGTAAACTATTTCGTAAACTCTATTCATTGTTATACAATTTGCACGACATCAGAAATGTGTTATTTAAAAGGAGATACAAATTTGAGCTAATATATAAACTAGCTTTCAAGAACTAATAGTTCTACTTGTTATGGTTAAATTATCAAACTTAGGAATGAATTCATTAAAGGTATAAAGTTGGCACACATCTCTACAAAATCTTCTGACATAAAAATTTATGTAGCAACATTGCTTTGCTTGGGGCACTTCTGCCAACTTTCAAGTGTACAGTTTATGTATCTTAGGCTGCGAATGAAAGTTTCTGAGACTCGCATTTTCACATTTTGTATTGCCTCCAAGTAAAATCAAACTATTGAAGCAGGAAGTGTGAGCTCCTTAGTAATCTGTGAAGTAGTTTGCAAATATTTGTTTCAACAATTTCTTTCAGTTCCTAACCAAAGTTAAACCGCGGGTTCGGTAGTGCTTCTAATCTGCAAATATCCTAAGAAGATGTACAAAAAATGCCACGTACTTTGGTACCAAGGTGCAGTTCTTTTTTTACAATATTTAGCAGAAAACAAAAAATAAAGCAACTTCTCGGCTTCATGTGTCTTTTTTTGGCTTAATTTGCACATCTTGCTTGCTTATTTATTCTGAGCTATTAAACGTTAATTTATAATTATTATGACTCAGATTTGAATGTAATCTATACTTCTAATTTAAGCTGACGGATATTCCATGTAAATATAAACCCGTTAATTAATAGTTTTTTCTGCTACTAATAAGTATTAAGTAATATTTACTGGTTTTGTATTTTTTATAACTATCAGTTTTCTCGCAGATATATTTACTTGCCGGTTGAATCATTTTATTGAAAATTACAAGAAATGATCTGGAGATTGTTGTACTTGGAAATTAAAAGTAAAATCCATCCTATTTAGTGACCTAAAAACTATAAATTGTTTAAAAAATGTATGGTGTTAAATTGTACAGTTTAGTTTTTAATGTTATTTTTATTGACTAAGTCAAGGCATTTGATAAAGTAAATAGAGGAATTTTGGGATCAATTTTAGGAAAAATGGGGTTTTCAAGTCAATCAATAAATTTTGTAAAAATCTATTTTAGAATACTAAAGTTGTTTTAATTAGTACATAAGTTAAGCAATAATACTGTTAAAATCAATCAGGGGGTTAGATAAGAGTAGAGTTTGTCACAGTGCATTTTTAATACACGAACAAAATCCTCCAATGGAACGAAAAATGTAGAAATTTAAGACGGAACACCTGTATTAGAACCTGTATTATTATACGCATATGTAAGTTATTATAGCAAGAACTGAGAAGAACTGCAAATTAATACTTTAAAATTAAACCAGCTCTGTAATTTTTTTGAAAGTTTATCTGAAAAAAGCAATTTCCAGGGTTAATGACAAATAAGATCTAAAATTACACAATCATAGTACATTTAAAGGTTTTAATTATTTGGGTTGTAGCATCTCCTTCCTAGGAAATTTTATAGATAATGTGTGTAATCACAAAAATGAATTTAAGTAAAAATAGTATAATTTTATAAATTATTATCTGTACTATTCTACTCAATAGCCCAGAATCTTAGGTCATAAAAAAGAGAGGAAAATAGCATCTGAAATGAGACCTCTTTGCTTCGTTAAAAAATGTCATAGAAGAGATAAAATGTGTAATGAACTAATTAGACAAACTCTTAAGACAGTTTCAGTTCGAGAAAAAATACGACTGTGTGAAAGACTGGTAAACAGTATGGATAGAAACTTATTCAAAGAAAATATTGTAATATCAACCCTTAGGTAAGAGGGATATTTTCAAACCAAAGTAAGATGAAATAATAATGAAATCAGAATAATTTATGTATCTTAATGCATGATAACACGAGAAGAACAAAAAAGCTGTACTTATTAACATTTAGAAGAAAGAATGTTTAATATTATTAAAACAGTCGCTTAATTCTTTTTTCAAATTTCCAAGCATTAAACTAATAAATTCAATATTTTATTATAATATGAATATAAAGATTTAAAATGTTCAGTTCTTAATAATATTGGCTTAGTTTATATTTATCTTTTTCTCGTTTGAAGCAATTTTGGTTACTTAATTTTATAGATGAGGAGGAAAATTATTTGTTAAATAATGATCTTATTTCGCCATCGATCTTCTATTGCAGGTTGAGATGACGGGGAGCAGTGTGTTCGACTATGTGCATCATCAAGACCACGCCGAGGTGGCCGAGCAACTGGGACTAGGTTTAGCTCAGGGACAGAACCTCTCGTCCCCAAACAGCGCGGGTTCTGAGGAGGGCGTCAACTCCAGCACGGGCACGAACAACCCCGACGGTAAGTTGCCATCAAAATTCAGTACTAGGTTAATAGGTAACCTACATCAGTTGTATATAAAAGCACTTTGTTGGCCATCTAGCTGTCCCAGCTTCATTTTCTGGACTCGTTTTTGCCATTCTAAGATCTAAAACATTTGGCATTGGAACTTTAACAGATATATAGCATATTTTTACACTTTACGTGAAATCGTACCAGCGATAAATAAACTTCCTGCTTTAGAACACGCGGACTTTTCTCATTTCTCCTTTCCTTTCTCCTTTTTATTCACTCGAGATGTGTAACCATGAACCTTTATTCTTTTTATCTTTTACGAAACCTAATGCAAGTCTCTTAAATTGTAACTAATATATTTTTGTTTATTTATTTTGTATTATAGTTATTTTTCTCTGTATATTTACACCTGTAAATATTTGTTATCAGAAATACATGTGTATTCCTGTTCTTTATTGCAAGCTTACACAAATGCACTGCTGGCTATTAAAATTGCCAAGCCCATAAGAGTTGCGCTAAATCGATCTCACATTTTCTCAGAAGGAACGAGCATAACTGTCGAAAAACGACAAAAAATAACAGTAGGTGTCTGAATTTGATCCTGAGAATTGTTACGTACTGAGATTGTGGGATGTTATTCCGAAAAATTGGTGCTCATGTTGGACAAAATGAGTATACAGAGAAAGAATATGATATCAATAGATCGAGGTAGAACGAGCACACAGACGAGAAGGATCCCAATGCCTTATCAAACAACCGAACAGGGAGACTAAGATCGTTTCCGCATGACTATTATGAGCACGCACAATGGGCAGCAAGTTATATTTTATGCCGAAGACAATTATTATATTAACAAAAATGCATGTGAAATGTATTGCAGATTTTATTGAAAAATGCTTGAAAAAAGTCAAGTGTAATTGAATTAAGTTTTTAAGTGATTATAGTTTTTTTGGCAGTACAAACTAGAATGTAGCCAAACCGCTGATGTTTAGTTGTTTTTTAGAAGGCAGGATCTAGAGACAATTACATTCAAGTCTGAATGTGAAAAAGTGAAACTCTATATTATATTGCTCTGTAATCCACTGAGCGAGTTGGTTCAGACGGTAACGCTTGCGAGCCGTACTCGGAAGGCTTAAGTTCAAATCCCGCGTCCGACTAATTTAACTAAGGGTTTAAATGATTTTCCTAGTCCTAGAAAGAATAAATGTTAGCATTTCTCTGTCACGGATGCGCCTTTCATTTCATACCATGTGCTGTATTTGTAATGTCAATGAGGTGGCTCTGACATAACCATCCAGTAAGGGAGATCCTCAGTACTCTTTGTGCATCCAGAGTAAATAGCCCCTGACCCGGGCCTTGCTGTGTAAGTCCCAGAAACAAACGAAGGATGGTAAATACAGGGAAATAAGAATAATGCGCATTACAGCCAGGTGCACAGAATGCGCCTTAGAAGTTCCGTGCTAAACGCAATAAACTGAAGATCTTGGCGTAACTAGTGCAGCCTATAAACACATGCACTTTAAAATGATGTTCATCTCGAAGAAAATAATGTCCGATAATGAGATTTTACTTTTCCAAGCCAAAGAACTTAACATGCTTCAATAAGATGGGGATTTTCATTATGCAAAGTCGAACAATGTGTTCTTAAGACCTGACTATTACATGAAGTAGAACGGAATTTTTCACAGTCGAAAGCTGATGCATACGTTTTATAAGTCTGAGTTATACCACGAAGCCCAGTGCAGCCAGTGAAGAGGCAAGCGTTTTTTCGGAAAATTACATATTTTTGTTAAATGGAAAGTTTATGAAAAGTGAATAAATATATTTATAGTACTGCCTTTGCCCGTACATCAGTGCTAATTGAATTAATGTAAGCGTCAACATGAAAATGTTATTTATAAGAATATGCCCTGTGATCTGAGTCCCTGTGTTTTTATCTATCGAAAAGAAAAGTTTTGCAAGAAATGAAACTCTAACACATCAGGAAATTGCCTCCGTTTCTCTGCTGGAACTACTGCGAGTAATGTGTGGATTTCTGGAGAAGGTTAAAAGTATGTGGACAAGAGGCTCGCGCTGTTTCAGCATACTCTTTCCTAAAATGTGAAAGTATTTTATTCTCAGGTAGTTTTTGTTCTTACATTGCAAAGGAAACAGTACAGCGGCTAGTAGCACGCTTGCTTATGGTGACAATGTCGCGCGCACTTGTGGCATTGCAACACTAATGACGTAAAAGGAATTTTGGGTGACGCTGCTTGCATATCATGGCTAATTCTAGAGTTTGCACAGTTTATGTTGTTTTCACTTGTGGCAGGAAAAGCTTCAAACTTCCAGAAATGTCTGACGTTTTTTAATATGAAATGGAAGATGAGATAAGCCGTTAGCGAAGATACTTATTGATAAAAACCTTTTTGACATGCTGCACAGAAATATTAATGTGCACAGATTGCTGTAGGATTTGGAACCATGTTATTATATTTTTGATCAAAAGTTTAGTTTTGGCACTGAAAAAGAAACTAGTGCAGTTAATTCTTTGTGGACAGATGAATTTAGCAGGGTGTATCTGGAGTGTAGTTGGAAAATTCCTGAACAAAAGTATCGTTTCTTGTTAAGCAACATTCTGGCGGACCTAAATAGAGGAAGAAATCAGAGCTTAAGTGATTGACAAATTTCATTGGAACTCTTCAATGTTTCCAGATCTCTTTGCAAACCTTTGTGAACATTGAAGACAGTCACATCTTCTGCATCATCTAACAAAGGGCACCAGGTGGGTGCGGTGTGCGCAAAACCTACTCCTTTGAAGAAAACTCAAAGGTACAAGGTAAAACGTTTGAGATTCATGGTAGACACGAGAAGCAAGCTTTGCATTAAGAAAATGAGAGATTTATCAGTTTTATATGGTTATATACATTATAGCCACTCTGTATATTGCAATTTAGTCTGTTATAAAAATGTAATTTTTCCGAAATATATCTATCTCTTCACTATTTATTAGCATGAGTTTCCTCTACCCATGTGAAGCGTGTATATCACCATTCTTCTTCAGCATGAATACATCATAGTGGGACGTAATCATTAGCCATTGAGAACATTAAATGACAAATACTTTATAACACTGGAAAAAAAAAAACTGTAAAAACGAAACTCTCACAGAGCTGATGAATTCTGTGAGACTTTTGTAACCCCTGAAAGGACAAACATTTTACGCCGTTGTTCAATGGCTACCGCTTTCTTTCTCCTTTGCCAAAATGCAGTTCTCATGTCTGAATATAGCGGTACAGCTGTTTAAGGACGAGGAAGTTCGTGTTCACCCAACTAGTGCTCGATATAACTCGTAGAAAGTCGATTCATCGAAAAGGAAGGAATGCGAATTGTGTCGCGATGCTCATTTGCATTCCACGAGCAGCAGATTGGTTACAAAGTCGGACTTTGGTAAAGAATACCAGATGACTCAGATTGACTCTTTTCTTCCAGCGCGGCTCAATTTTCTTAACGGCGTTAGCCTACTTTCATTTGCTGTTGCGGCACTGTTTTGTTTCGGCACCTCGTGGCACTGGTCACGCATAAGGAAGATTTCTCTCTTCATCACGAAAATGCCACTACTATAGTTCATAACGCACAAGAGTGAACTGTAATATATCATGTTAAATTGTTAATTCGAGTTTACTATCTTGGAAATAATGTACTTATATTGTACAGTGTATCAACGGGAAACAAAACATATTCGTTAAATTGGGTTAAAGTGAAATTCATTCCTATCGAAATCCTCCAATATTCTGATTATTTTCATACTATTAAAATTAACTTTCAGAACAGGTTTTTCCACAAAACAACTTTATATAGTAGAAGTTGAATTAACAAAGGCAATAATACTTTAGTATGTAATGTTTTATTTAGTTTATTTTATTTACCAATAACACTCTCTGCCAGTGCTTAAACTTTCATTGTGAGTGTTGAGAGCTGGTTATAGCAATAAGTCCTGAAGTTCTACTTACATATTTTTATTAGATTTTTACTGCTGAGGCATCATACGCGGTGGAAACTGATGATACATGAAATGATAAATTGAGCAAGGACTTTTTTAAAGGAGGAAATATTCCAGGCCTGAGTTTAGGGTACCTCCAGATTGTGAGGACTGAGGAAAACCTGGAAAAAATCTCAGGAAAGACGGTTCAATCCTGAATCGAGGACCAGAGCTCCTGTTCACAGTTCCGCACCTCAACGTGCTTGCATGTTATAGTTACCTAATTACCTAACAAATTTAGAAACCTTGGAGTCGTGAACGCAACATTATTCACGTTACCTACTTCTTCCTGTTTGGAAGTTCCACACCGATGTTCTATGCATCCGTAGCGAGTGATCATATTGACAGCTTATTCTCCAGTTTACTACTGTTAATTGTTCATAATATAAAATAATAAAACACTTATGCCAGTTTTTTTTTGTTGCATCTTTATTTGAAATTGTTTATGATCCTGAAATATTCTTTTTCTTCTTTTGCTCACTCTCCAGTACGTTTTTATTTTCTATCTTTTCGTTTGATTAAAATATATTTATTTTCACCTGTGATTTTATTAAATCTAAGTAATCTTCTTTTACAGCCTATAACCTTCCTCAGAAATCTCATTTCAGCTCTCTGTTTTTTTTTACTCGTATATTTTAGGATCGATGACTCATTGCCATACATTAGCACTGGAACTGCCATCATATTATAAATTTTCAATTTTGTTTCTTTCCGTGTCTTATCATGTAATTTCCTATTTATTGTTTTATAAATTTATAGGAATTAATTTATTTTGTTTTCTGTATCGATGCTTATGTTTCAGTCTAAGTGGATGACGTGAAAGAAACATTCCAAATCCTTTGTTTCACAATGAAACAATATACAAGCTTCGTACATATCGGACAGGATATTTTTCATAGTATGCTATAATTTTTTTCTGCATTTTCACTATATTGTATTATTATAACATTATTTAATAATTGTTTTCTATTTAGACACATGAGTTAGCCTGAAATTCTTCTACTATTATTTCATTCGTGTTTCTTCATATAACAGCTTAATATCTCAATAGTTTGCGACGGATATTCTTTCTTGTACATTATATTCCATAGCTTAGACGTATCTATAAAACAAAATGTTTTTTCGAAGTCAAAGAATGCAATATGAGTTTCTAATTTGACTTCACTTTTTTTTCGAAACATTTTCTAATGCTAAAAATGTTGTCGATACACAAACCAAGTCAGGTTGTACTTCCTCCAGTAGTGTTTGTTACATGTTTTTGCCATGATTATGAATTATTTTTGCATATATTTTATAACTAATGCTCGAAAGAATTATTCCCGTATAGTTGTCATAATAATTTGTTGCCCTTTTTAAAAAAAAAATCATTATTCCTGCTGTCCTTCAGGATTGGAGTATATTGTAACTTGATGTCAAACATTATCTGAGTAATGTAGTAATATTAAGCCAGAATATCAAATTACTTCAACATTTAATGCCATCTATGTATGTGATTTTTGGAATTTATCTTTTAGTATAAATTACGAGGATAATTACTATCAGATTTTACACCATTGCCCTGCCTTTTACCCTCTGATATCAAGCACTACGGTGTGGCGAAAGTATGTGTATTTCTGAATACACATTAATGGGGCGATAGGTTTCTCATCAACAGCAATCATTATTTTAGTTTTCCTGGAATTCATTTGAAGAGTGTACATTTTCATGAGTACAGGGAGCATCTAAAACTCCCTTAAAATCGTCTCGTGGAGCTAAGGAAACAGAACAGCATCTCAAGTTACAATTAATGGATGTATTTTTGTTTAATAGTTGAGCAAAACTTAAATATTTAGCTATATATTCGCCATACAAAAACAGAGGCGCAATTCTATAACACCGCAATCAATTTATAGCTTCTAAGTTTATTCCTATCTTTCTTTTCTTAGCATAATGTTAACGTTCTTATTAACTTTTCAAGCAATATCGCATAATAAGTGTATAAAGTTGTAGTAACTAACAGAAGCTACTTAAATAATCTATTTTTCCCTATATTTCTTTGCATGCGATGGTACATGGCATAGGTAAATCAATTATGAGATAGTGTATCTAAGATGCAATATAAGCATGTATGAATATCGTATATTGTGGTATATTGTTGGTGTTGAGTAACTTTGGACACTGCAAGTGAATTTGTTGAATGCTTATGCTCTAACCATCCATGCTCCCAATGAATTAAATTGTTTAAACGCTTGTTTATGTACATGGGATAAAATACTTATATCCAACAAAATTCGACCCCCCACAAAGAGAATAGCTCCTTTTCCAAGTAACTCGTCAGCGTATTGTTCGTATTTCTTCGAAGGGAAACAAGTAGGTAGCATAAAGTCTGGTAGCATTTGATAAACGTTAGATTTATAAGCCGCGCAAGGCTGTCTCCCCCCACCCCCCTCGCAGCTTGGGGAGTGGGTGTGGAATTGTTTAGTGGCAGCTTCATGTCTATATGCAAGCAATGTCTTCAAGTTACATTATACCTCTGTATCAGCAATGTCGGTTACGCGTAGAGACTTAACAATGCCGGGCCCCTCCTTCCCCGCGCCCCCCACGCGGGGGACACGCCGAGGAATGCCTGACCGATGCCAAACACTGAGGCCACTGCTTTATGGCGCAACGAAACGCCCAAGTTACCGTGCAAAAACCGGCCAAATGCCTCACGATTAAGATGTTCGGCTGTCAGTTGAGTACAACAGGTGGAAGGAAGTGAGGCATTGTGTTGTGTTGAAGCGGAACACGTATCTGCCATAGGTTTATTGTTGCTGCCTGCGCCAAACGAGGGTGCCTCCTGTTTGCTGCTTAACTCCCTTAACAGAGCAGAAGTAGCTTTCTTTTGCCCAATTTACAGAAATTCTGCAGCTTCTTTACAAATGAATTAATATGCTTGCTTCTGGCGGTCTAGTGCTAACGTAGACCCAAGATAATTGTTCAAACCCGGCCCATGTGGGTTTTTAGGACGTACACATTCTAACTATGGCGTCCTTAGGAAAGGAAATAAAGCTGCTGTTCCCGTAACGTACATTTACCCCAAACCTGAAAGAAAAGACCTCTGTGCAAAATTTATTAGCTGTTTCCAGTCCTGAATTGAATGGGACACTAATGGCCAAAGATGTTGGCGTCCTTAAAATAAACTGACTACTAAAAAAGAACTTTCAATATTTGCTGAGCTTTAAAAAGGAAAAACTAAACTAAAGCCTAAATAGCGATGTACGAAGCTTTGCTAATTTTGTTTTCAATTATGTTCGAATATTGTAATGTGTTTAGAGGTTATTGCAAACTTAAATATAAATTATTTATAAATTGAATTTGGGCTCAAGACATTCTGAAACAAAACTGGATTTTTGGCAGAGGGTAGCTTAAGGTGAGCATGCCTTAAGCAACGAAGAGAGTGCAAAATGCCTATAAAGGGCGATATAAAAATATTTTATTTAACCAACATATACAAAGTCATTGATATATATGGCGGCCGTAGCATAAGATCGGACTCCCGGACAACGGGCAGTCATCATCTGGAAGAACGCTCCATATATCGACGGAATATGAAGCTTTCTTTAGATTACATGTTAAAAGTGTCCTTTCGCTAATATACAAACTTCATTCTGCGAGAATATGTAGTCACTCATTCGTCTAAGCTAATTAATTTCAATGTTTTCTTGCAGCTGCTCTAACGGGTGGCGATTCCTGCGATACATTTTGACTTTTAAATAAATTGGAAGGGCTCTAGAGCCACAAACTGACACTAAATATTCTCATCATCGAACACTTCACTTAATGTAAATATGTAATGCTTTTTGGTTTTAATCCAAACGGAGTATGGCCAATCTTAAGATTTCGAATGGAGAAATAATAAAATTTATGAAATGGACAAATAAAGAATGCTCGAGGGCGTCGGGAAAACCGATTCGAGGCGTAGACAGTTGCATAAAAATTTACATCTCTCAGATTGGAAGATTAAACTTGAATGTTTACAGATACATTACAAAATGTTTATATGTTCATTATTTTTTAAAGAAAGTATAATTGTAGGAATGATAATGATCCATCCAGTGCATTAAAAAATACGAATTAATTATAAGGAATACATAACCTAATTCAAGGAATGACAGTGTGACAAACAGCTCTTACTTACTTGCACTTTTACACGTCATCTGTTACTCTTTACTTATACTGAACAAATGTACATTATTTTGTGAAACAGAAAGTACAACTCCATACTTTACAAGAATGTTTACTAATAACTACTGGTATATTAAACCAGACGTTTGTGGAATAGAGCCGTAGAGATACGTCATATTAAAAAGTGTGTGTAAATTAAGAGCCTATACATTTTGATTTCTGTAATGTATATTTTATTGTTATATAATTAAATTAAAGCTATACATCTTAAACTTTTCAGCTGTAGTTCATTCCATAAAGTGATTTTAAACATATTCATTTTAATTTCTCAGGTCTGACCTAAGTTTAGTTTCCAAAAATGTTATCGCTTTGATAATTTAAATTCACTAAGTTAAAATTCATTAGATATTTAGAACATTTTATGAGCATTATGTAATTGTAACAGTGAGATTATTTGAGTTATGGTTTGCCTGAACACGGCTGCTTACTGGTGAAGTGTAGCCGCTGCAACCGGAAATAGGTGTATTTGCTGTGCGTAAAGTTAGTATTTTTATTTTTTCTGAAAACATAAAATTATACTGTATTTAAAACAAAGAATAATAAGCACTAACTTTTGTTATAATAGATGTTAAAAATTATGCCCCTCAGCGGCAGTGCATTGCCGGCATATGCCTACGAAATTCCTGTATTCTATCTAACGTTTCCTTAAGAACACGGCGGTTCGGAATACGTTTCTTCTCCTTGAGATATCCTGTCCCGTACCTTTTTAACAAGTTGGCGAACAGCTTCTCTATCTTGAATATTTTCTTGTGAATAGCCTTATTGCTTCTCCTTAAGAATCTGTCTGCACATATGTAACGGACATAAAATCTCTTTTTTCAAGAATATATTTGCGTAGTGGAATAACTAAAAAAAGAAAAATTAGCACATAATTATATACAATAAAAGCAGCGAGGAACACACGAACGTACAACTCGCTGACAAAATCCCCTTTAAAATATACTGCAAAATGCTACCTGCACATGCATATTCGACCATGACGAATAATTTCTCCCAGTTAGCAGCCCTGCCTTAACTTAAATTGTCTCACTGTAGTTTGTAAACCTAGTGTTGCGTGGAAACAACAGAAAGTTTTTTTTAACAGAAGTTTTGTGGTTTGTACTAATATTATAGGCAGTTAAAGTATATGACAAATACTATTCAAATAGAATAATTGTGTAGTAGCGTAGAAAGTGAATTTTACCTCCTATATCACCTAGGTTGTTCGTTAAAAAAATTCATGTGAAAATTTACTTAACACCACATTGAAATTCTCCCTAAGCTGCAATCGTCGGAAAAAAATATGCTTAATAAACATATTATTCAGATTCCTAGAGTAAATATATTTCGCGCGTCTATACAGACCAACGTGTCTATCATTTCGCGCGTCTATCAGGAGCAATAGATAGAATTGTAAATAGCATTCATTCCTTGTTGATGTCATGTTGCTTGCCCGAAAGTACAGCAATGGAAACATTTTGAATTTTTTATGAATATTTAACAAATTGCGCTTAAGTGACATTTGCATTTTGCCATCAAGATCAGATTACTTTATCAGAAAATCCTTCAGTTGCTGTTAGTCGTGAGTATTTGTTTTTTTTTTTTTTTTTTTTTTTCTTATCTCCTCAATGGGACGCAGCTTAGACACATTTGATTATGGTGTTCCTCTGCAACCAATAGGAGACCAGGAGTAGCTCCTTGGAAAACGGCTACATTATCCATTGACTTTTTATCTTAATCTTCCTATGGAAACACGAAATTAGTCAGAATAAACCTAAAAACCATTACAGCGCATGTATATGTACCACGGTGCTCTTTATAGCCTCAAGATTCAGTTAACCATCCGTATAAGAAGTTGAGTCAGGCAACAATTTCCTTAACGCCATTGGAATAGCAACAGCGAGAAAACCAGTGGGACAGAAAACAAGCGTCGTCAATAATTCACATTCGCTTCACGACCAACCCGCACCGAAACATCATCGTGGTCCATTTCTCTTGTATTCTTAACCGGAACATTCACCCGCAGGTTCACTGCGCACTTTTTCTTTTTCTGTAGCCCATTGTGGCGGAACTGATAACGTTGGACGGAAGGTATGTAGCGATCTGGTAATTGACTGCAAGATTTATTTGCCGTGAAACTTTTGACATTGCCGTAACATTGCCGCTTCTAAGAAATCTTAGGAATTTCGCCGTCACCTCAAGTCCTACGATTCCCCAGTTTTAAGCTAAGGGGCAGTTATTAGTATCGAACAGAATACTTTAATTTGGCAGCTAATCACATAGGTCGTTATAGTTAGAGGCAAACTCTTTCACAGCTTTTATTTAATATTTCCATCAATAAAGTTAACAGATGTTGCACGATATTATTTGATTTAGCACACACATGCTTTAGCACAAAGAACAATCGGCTAGAGCACAGCTACTTATGGACATCATACAAGTATAAAATTGCTGAATATACGAGATTAAATAATTTATTGCTTATAAAAATATTTACATTGTTTTTTATTATTTTAATTGTGTTAATTGAGCAAAGATTAATGAAAAGGTGGTAAATGAGTTTAGAAAATATTTTAAATGTAGCCTTTGTTTTGTACAAACTCTTGAAATTAATTGAAAAACAGTTAAAATTTTAGCCTAAAAATATTTTATGCTTTTTGAAAACAAATATAAAATGCTGTTAATATTAGAAACATTTTACTTGTGGTAATAGACTCACGTTATTAATATAACATTTTTATTATTTGTAAATTTTGAAATTTCTTATTGTGTAAAACTTTATTTTTACATTTAATTTACTCCTAAACCTATTCCATTATTCAAATTCTGTTGTCTGCAACATGTAATTTTTAAAACTACTTGTAGGGTTATCAAAACGTTATCATACATATAGAGTGGTAACTAAACATTTCAGCTTGTGAATATCACTGCTAGTGTATTTTGATCTAATAATATGCCATGCTGAGGTAAACTTAGAATAGTATGTTATGCAATGATCATAAGCTTCATTAGAGTTTATTAATATATCAGAGTAGCAAAGATATATTTTCTACTATCAGTTACACAAGTAGTGAGTATAAAATATACATTTATTTATTTAGAAACGTTGTATTTTAGTTATACTGAAAATATGGAGCTATGCTCATCTGGGAAACAAACCACTGTGGGTCGTCTAAACTACGGAAATAAACAAATAAAGTTCTTCATCTAAATTGCACCCTACTGCAATTTTCTCTTTATTGTTATATTAAGTAATATTTGTTGGAGATAATTTTTCTGTGAATGAATTTGCATCAATTACTACAATGCTATACATTCTTAAATGAAATTCTTCAAAAGGAATACATTTTTATAACTTCTTAAATTGGCGGATTATATCAAAATAGATTGGAACTGTTTTACTATATGTCGGAATACACGAGAGGTGTTCAATAATAATTATCAAGTTGCTGATTATAATGTCCTATGAAACGTGAGTTAATATCCCAAACACCGATTAACTGAAGATAACAAATCCACTCTTCCTACATCCTCAAGTTTGATGCGTTATTTAAATGTTTTAAGTAGTGTAAAATGTATGCACATCACATGTTAAGCAATCATTGTTGCTTGTGTATAATAAGAACCACATTATCAATACCGTAGAGACTTTTTAAATCATTTTATTTTATTGCAGTGGCTACTCTGATGGCTTTGACCAGCACCTCCCCGTTTAAAGGTCTGGAACGGTCCTTCTGCGTCAGAATGAAGTCCACCCTAACCAAAAGAGGCTGTCACTTTAAATCTTCGGGATACCGGGTAAGTATATTTAAATAATACACTGTCTTATCAAAACCAAAGAAGTTAGATTGGCAACACGTATTTACTTACGAGCAATATTCAGCCACTCTCCAAAACTTAATATTCCCGCGAAAATTTGCGCAAAATATAATTAAATCGCTCATAGGAAATGTATGAGATTATTTTATCAGTATGTTTTCATACACATCATATATAACATTCAAAATAAAAATTAATAATAGATAATTAATAAACTAATTTCCAAACGCAGATACCTGTAGAATTATAGTATACGAAAATAATAGATTAAATGTCTAATAACTAAGTATTGAGACGGAAACACGTTATTGAAAGTTTCCGTAGCTAATCCGAAATTATTCCGTATTTGTGCAAAATTACATTTAAAATATATTTACTGCTGATGTTAAATTTGGTAATTTACAGATATTTACAGCAAATTTTTGCAGTATTTTTAAGTTCATGGGCTAAAATAATCGCAAAGAGACTCCTAAATTCCTAAACTCAGTAAGGCCAGAAGTTATTGTTTGTTTTTCTCCTTTATTTGTTTACTAACGTGCTATTCATTTTTTAACATTGAAGTTTATCAAGCTTCAAATTTTTGATACAATTTCTATTTTTTAAATTTTTGTTAATTAGAAAATTATTTTAATATCAACTGAGCATTCACTAATTAAAGGGGAAGGAAGAGAAGCAACGTGACAATAATTTGTCTCCTTCTGCCGTTTCTTCTTCTTCTTCTTCTTCTTCTTCTTCTTCTTCTTCTTCCTCCTCCTCCTCCTCCTCCTCCTCCTCACGCTTTAGATCGTTCGATCATTTTTTAAGATCTGCCAATACTTTTTCTATTATTCAATTGTTATCTTATATAATTATTTCTTATTTGGATTCTTTCTCAAAAGCTGATCTTCAAGAAAAGAATTGCAGTGTCTGTATTATTACTTGTGTCTACTTCTTATCACACACAAAGAATTTGTCACCGCTATGATCTTGTCTTACTTTATTTTCTAGAGTTCTTTTACATGTAATAAAATTCTTTAATGTATAACGTATTAACTTTTTCCTGAAATGATATATAATAATCAAAAACTTTAATTTTCTCACCTGTTCTATAATTTCATCTTTTAAAATTAATTTAAATTTTCGTTGTAAGGGTCCTGTGAATGACATTAATTTAGTTTTGTCTATTCAGACCTTAATTATATATTTTTTCGTATTCAATTTATATACAAGTAATCCTCTTTGCGAAAACACCATAAGTAAACGTCGGTCTAAATATAAAATGAGTTGAACAAAAATTTAAATATGGCTAAATTTCGTAATTTAAGCTGTTTTTTTTTTTTTTTTTTGATTGATTTATTTACGGACGCTCTTTAACAGCTCAGGTCATCAGCGTCCCATTCAACCCAGGGCGTGAAACGGCCGACAAATTTTGCTCAGAGGCCTCTCTTTCAGGCTTGAGGTTCTTTTTCGTGCCGTAAATGTACGACACGGGACCCACGGCTTTACTTCCCTTCCGAAGGAAGCCATACTTAGGATTTTTACGCCCGAGAAAATCCATCGATTCTGGCCGGGTTCGAACCCGCGTTTTGGGTGTAGCAGGCAAGTATGGTAACCACTACACCACCAGGACCGACAATTTAAGCTGTCATCCTCTAACAGTGTTGTTTATGTATAAGTTAAAAATATTGTGTGATATGCTTTGACCTTGTCTAGCTCCCATATTTATACCGCCACGGGTGGCCGAGGTCGTTAAATCGCGGACTCGTGAGCGGGAGGTCTGCGGTTCGAATCCCGCCAGGACCGTCCTCTCTGACTGAGGTTTTTTCCAGGTTTTCCTCAGTCCTCATAAATGGCAAATGCCGGGGAGGTACCCTAAACTTAGGCCTGGAACGTTTCCTTCCTTAAAAATAAATCCTTTCCCAATATACCATTTCATCTCATGTATCACCAGTGTCCATCGCCTGTGGTGCCTCTGTAGCAAAAACGGGCGTTAAACACAATTCATTCATTCCCATATTTAGCTTCCTTGCAATATTAACTCTTTTATTTTTGTGCTATATATAGTTTCCCATAAATATATTGTGTAACTCTATCGAAGACTTTTGTGTAATTTATAAATACCATTTAATTCTCTTCTTTTTTGATTATTTATTTGACAGTAAAGAGTTTATCTATACAGGATAGCCCATTTCTAAAGCCATTTCTAATGATATTTTTCAATTTTTACTCATAGTCTTCTTGCTATGATTTTAGTTTAGATTTTATATCCCACGTTTATTAAGATTTATTGCTCTGTAATTTTCGCATTCCTTTCTATTTCCTTTCATTCCATTTGAGTACTTTTTGTATCCATCTTCTTTTGGGACACATTTAAAAAGTTTTATATTAAGACCATCTGTTGCTGTTGCTTTTCTGATTTTACCTGTTTCGTGAATTTTTCCAATTGCGAGAATTTTAGGAAGTGAATATTATAGTTAATAAAGACTTAAAAGTTAAAACTTCTTTTGCTTTTTCCAATCGCAATTTTTAAGTCATTCCATATCTGTTTGATGTGTTTGCTAATACAAACATTGTAGGTATTTTTATCAACTTGGATGTTTAAATGAAGTATCCCCTAGAAGGGGAGTTTTCCAACACTTTGAATAGTTTTTCAACCACGAAGTTTAAAGATGTTTTTTCTTCTAGCAAATTATTAATGTTACCAATATCAGAATTTCGATAGACAGTACATCTGCAAATAATTTTCCTAATTTTTCATGTTCCAAAAATAATCAATTATTGATCAGTTACTTCCGGCAGTCCAGATATATTTGGGCAAGTCTTTGTTATTCTTAATTTATTACGTACAAAATCCATTTAGTATAGGTTTTGTCATTGTTCAATGAAATTTAAAACAGATAAATTAAACACAGGCAAATTTATAATTCCTGCATTGAAATCCCCTGATTTTAATAAATAAAATGTTATTAACTTATTACATTCTTCCATGATACCTAGTAAAGTTTTATAAAACTATATAGATTCCTGTTTTCTTTCTTCTTCTAGCTCTTATATTGCAATTACCATTATATATCCTATAATTTTCTCAATGTACTAATGAATTTATTGGATCTTATTTCTCCATTTTTGATTCAATAATTCCGGCTTTAGCATGTTTTTAGATACTCACCATTATTGATTGTATATTTGATTGTGTTACAGTGTTCTCCTAGTTATTGTTAATGTTACAATTTCTCTGTTCTCTCATTCTGGAATTTTTCTTTTCTTGGGACAACCCTGTACATTCCATGAAGCTGTTTTAAATGTGTGATCTTTGGGTTTTGTCATGGAGTTTTCAGTACATTTTGAGCTTATGACCCAGCTGAATTTTGACGTGGGCAGGAGATCAACCCATCGCTATTTGATGCCTTAAGGCATCTGCGCCAATGCACTGGCAGCAATATTCTCGCTTAAAAAGAGTCCTAGCCGCGTTAAATGTGTTGTGACTTATAAATTATTTGCTAAGGTGGCGGTTACTAGCGCAGTTAATGGCACACAGAGATATCTTCGTTAGTATATAACGTTAACGGCCGGAATATTGAGACAAATCCTGCCGTTATTGCGGGCACGTGCGCCCATTAACCTGAGGCGCGTCGGTTATCTGGGCGAGATCGCCTTTAGTGGGCCACACATTACCAGAATGTTTAGGTTGTTTGTCTTGTTTATTTGTTGCTGTTCATTTAAGTATTTCGTGCTGTGTTGTTGGCCCTCGTGTGCAAACAATGTACAGATCGCTCTTAATAAAGCTTAAGGTTTGAAGGTAACTAACAGACTTGCTGAAAGAAACATTAATTAAATTTTGCTGAATATTTCACAAAATATCGCATAAACAGTGAGTGGAGTGTAAGTTATGATTCTGGATACTTCTATTCTTAATTTAATTATTATTAGAACTCCAGTAGTGACGTTTTTCATTTATTATTTATAACGGAATTGGCATATTCGTAGAAGTTTATTGGCATCGCTTTTTGATTTTGCGCATAGGATAATTATACTCAGAAGGCCTGTGAAACAGCCAGTAAGTCTTGCTGTAGTTCTTAGTGCAGGTTCTCTTATACAATTCATACATATCTGAACTAGTATTTATGTGCTAGTAACGTTACAGTTACCGAGCGTAGTGGCTCAAGCGGTAACGCTTGGGACTCGCATTCGGTAGGTTCCGGGTTCAAATTCCTTGAACCGGCCACTGATCTTCGGTTTTGTGATGACTTGAAAAATGCTGGAATATCTTTACTTCCACGAATTTTCATATCATTTCATTCCATTGGCTCCGTTATAGGGTCGAAAGTGTCAGGACGAGGTGAGCTGGCGCGGTGTGACAGTGACTTGCACTATGGAAAGGTTTCTTCCCCTGCTTCCGGGGCTCGCATTGCTTTGGCGTCGGGGTGTTCTATCTGGAAGTGTTATAGACCCCATCTAATCCTTGCTTCGCTCGTGGATCCTGGATGCCCTGAGTCTCCCTCATCTTATTCCTTTCTTCCGGAAGTGCCTTCACTGGGGCGTAGCACAAACGACCAGGTGTGAGCAAGGCAGAAGTACCGAACAATCCAATCCAATGTTACGGTTATCTACATTCAGTTAAACCCATTAAGTCAGCGACGACAGCGGTGTTGAACGGCACTTCACAATCTTTCAACAGCATTCTAATTCCTCACACTGTTGTCTTCAGGGAAACAGGAGGTGCTGTTCGTCCCATCTTCTTTCTACTTTATCTTTGACACAGTCGGTAGGGCGTAGATCTTAAACATGCCTAATATAAAAGGTTTAAACTTACTTGTTTTTGGAGGGGGGGGATCTTTTGTTTATCCCAAAAGAAGAATGTAGGATAACCCAAGAGTTTTGGATCTTTAAGTTATTGCAACACAGATGTAATTCGTTTTTTATAATCGCCATGGAGATTGCTGCCAACTACAAATGATGAACCGTAAATCAGGGACATTTTACTCATTGCAATTTGTAGTAAAGGTGAATTATCTCATCAAAGCACGAGAAAACAAAGAATTCAAAGCTAAGGTCTTAACCTAAGAGTAGCATGATGAATGCATACGTCGTCACACTTGCAGGTAGTGCTGGTGCTCTGTCGACTGAGGCCGCAGTATACATTTTCACACTCGAGAAAGTCTTCGCCGCCGCTGCTGGGAATGGTAGCCATCGCCATGGCATTGCCGCCCCCCAGCGTGCACGAGATTCGCCTGGAGTCCGACATGTTCGTCACACGTATCAACTTCGATTTCCGGATAGCACACTGCGAGCCTAGGTATGTACAGGTTATGTTGGCTGCTAATATAATTTTCTTATTTCTTTTTATATTTAACTTCATATTTTTGTTTTCTTGGTAGATATACTAATTAGTTCTTTCATAATTTCATTTATTCAGTATTGTGGGAAATATGAATTTTATAGCTTAAACATGATTTTATAATCAGATAAAATGACTAATATTGTTATTTGGAAGAGAATTGACAAACTTAAAAGAACAATACATTTCAAAATTTCAAACGATTTTCAATTCAAAACTTCCAATCTAAATGAATGTAATTTAGACAAAAACACAGTGTTTTAGACATCGAAGGGGAAGTTAAAAACCAATGTTGATTACATTTTAGATTTCACCCTCACTCCCAACAGCATTCCTTTTGAAGTTTTAAATAGCACTCCTATCTTATAATACTTATATTTTTAATTAATTAAATTATTATAAAATATTTGGTTTTCTATCGTTACCTGCTAACATGGATGGTTGTGGTTGCTGCTTGAATTTGGACAAAATAAAACCACAAAAACTATTGAGCATTTAATGTAATACATTATTTCAAAATGGAGCATTTTTTAAGAAAGAAAAGAGTCAGCAGTTCCGAAATAGGCTGTATTACCTACTTTAATATTAATTATTGTATTATTACCCAAAATCAATTGTTTTCATCCTACAATTAACTCACTCACTTTTCTACTCTCTCTCAATTCAAATAATTATAGCAAAAATCCAGGTTGCCACACAATGATAGAAAACAAAAAATGGGATATTAATTTAATCCTATTTTTAACCTAAGTATCACAATGTAGGGATGAAAATTTTAAAGTGGGGTTGCTGGGGACGAGAGGGTAAAAGTAAAATCTAACCACTTTTGGTTTTAAACTTCCATTTCAATATCTATATTATGTGTTTTTGGTTAGATTTAATTTAATTATGCAGGTATTCACACAGATTTGCATTTGGATGGTTTGCAAAAATATTTCTTTATTTAATGAAATGTTTGCGTGTGATATACAAGTTACGCTTAATTGGAAGCATTTCATCAGAATTACCATTAATTATGTAAGTCAATGTGTTGCTTTACCTGCAAATCAATATTTACTAATTCTAAAAAGGTGTCACTACCAATTGTTAGTTTTTATCCAGTACCTAGTAGAAGAAATGTTTATTTCTAGATAACTTCTTTTGATTTTCTTTCTTAATTACTGTGTCAGCTGTTTTTAATAAATGCATTATATTAGCGGTCTCCGCAAAAGCTATTGTGTTTAGGTTCAGATACTAATAATGTATTAATTGAACGTTGCAGGGTATCGGAATTGCTGGACTACACACCTGACGAGCTGACTGGCAAGAATTTGTACAATTTGTGTCACGGACAAGACGCAAACAAGCTTCGTAAATCTCATGTCGACCGTAAGTATTCGTATGACGTAATTTAATCAAGTCGAGCAACTACAATTTACATCAGCTGGATAGTTTACACTCTAAAATATGTAACAGTTGAGTAAATGTGGCCAGAAAATATCATACCGAGTGCTTCTTCTCCCCCCCCCCCTTTTGCGAGCACAAACGCGGAGGAAGGACAGTTATACGGAATAAATACCTGGAGAATATTAATGAAAATTGTCGAATATCTTCTAAAGGACTGAAGCCTGAGTGTTAAACATGTTTTCTGCTCTACAGGAAACATTCAGAAAACCCAAACTGGAGTAATGAGGACCTTGTTTTAGCTCAATGTTTTAATACGCTATACGGTAGTAAACTTACTCATAGTAGGTAGAAACTACACGCATGCGCATGCGTCTGTAGAGAGCATTTCTTATTTTATTAGGCGCTGGAAGCTGGAACTCACGGCGTTCATTTGACTTGATTCATCTGTTGTTTTATTCCTCTTATTATTGAGATAATATTTGTTGGTTTCGTCTGTTACTCTTCTTGTTCTTTTTCATACATTTTCCTATTATGCTATATTTCCACATTTTAGCCCTATTTTTTCTGTTAATATATTTTGTGGGTGGCATCCCAGTGAAATTCAGGGGATACACAACCTCCTACAAATTTTCATAAACTGTTAGGCATGGTTTGTCGTTTTAATTCTAAGTATTTGTTAGGACAGTGATTAATTCAGTTAAATGCTGTACAAAACTACTAAAAATTCAAAATAAAGTAAAAGTTTTGAACTGGACGCTATCATCTACTGGTAGTTTTAGGCAGCCTTCATGCGAACCGTTAATAAACGCACATTGTTTTCGAAGCATGTATTAATTTATTCTTAAACTATGGAATAAAAGTGGCATATTAATCACTTGTATTGAAAACGAAGATATCTTGCTAATAAGCAAACTGTCTCATTTCGAGCATTAAATCTTTCAAAACATTTTTCAGAGTTAATTATTAATTTAAAATGGGCCTTTTACACTTTAAATAAGCATTTTCATGTTCAATATTTTATTTTAAATGGTTTTTGTTTTATTTTTATCAGTACGTTTATTTATACGCAATTAAAATATTGCTTAGAATTATTACTTTACGTGAAATATTTTAAAGATAATGAAGATAGTAAAATCCAGTTGTGCGTATCATCGAAAACTTCAAATATCCGAACCCATTTGATAGACTGCGGGGCTTCGTTTAAACATATGCACTACACATTTTCAGTACAAATCCCATATAACTGACTTGAATAAACCTTGTTACATAGCATAAAGCTCCCTCGGGCGTAAAAATCCTAAGTATGGCTTCCTTCGGAAGGGAAGTAAAGCCGTGGGTCCCATGTCGTACATTTACTGCACGAAAAAGAACCTCGAGCCTGAAAGAAGAGGCCTCTGAGCAAAATTTGTCGACTTTTTCACGCTCTGAATTGAATGGGACGCTGATGACCTGAGATGTTAAAGATCGTCCGTAAATATATAAAATAAAAGTAACGCACCCTCTCTTAGAGCTAGGCTGTGAATTAATATAAGAAATGGATTCAAAAAGTGTTAATACAGAGAGAAACAGTTTATACAAGTAACCTTTTAGTATGAGACAGAATAGAATAACCCCATAGACCTTGATAGTGCAATTCTGTAAAACCTTCGTCTTATTCTTATTGCAAAACTTCCAACTAGGTGACGTGGATGTTTACGCTCTCCTGCTGATGGTTAGAGGGGGTCAGAAGGTAAAAAATTTTCATCAGAAAGTCATGTCCGTTGCTACACACAATTTAGATGCTGCAAGTCCGCTTAAGTCAGCGCCTGGATCATCTGATTGGGGGTGTAAATTATTCTTTACTACGCAAGCATGAACAGAACTGGTAGCTTAGCTATCATTTAAATAACTGATTCACAAACTGTGAAGCAAGATGAACCGTCAAGGTAAATTTGGAAAAATAAGAGGTGAGTCAAACTGTGCGAGATATTTTCGAGGCGAGGGAAAGGAGCTTTCTCTATGCCTAGCATACGCTTTTGCTAATGTTGCTGGATTTGGGTTAGTAATATCATTGCTGTCAGTCAAACGAGTTTTGTAACTAACATTGTAAGTTGACGTCGAAATTTGTGAATTTTCTTTGTTTTTTTTTAATAAAGATTAGAACTTAAAGTCAATCAAGTTGGGTTTGTTTGATTTGGTTTATTTACGTACGCTCTTTAACATCTCAGATCATCAACGTTCCATTCAATTCATGGCGTGAAATGGCCGACAAATTTTGCTCAGAGGCCTCTTCTTTCGTGCTTGGAGTTCTTTTTCGTGCCGTAAATGTACAACACGGGACCCACGGCTTTACTTCCCTTCCGAAGGAAGGTTTTTCCCAGGTTTTCCTCAGTCCTCATAAATGGCAAATGCAGGGGAGGTACCCTAAACTTAGGCCTGGAACGATTCCTTCCTTAAAAATAAATCCTTTCCCAATATATCATTTCATCTGACGTATCATCAGTGTCCATCGCCTGTGGTGCCTCTGTAGCAAAAACGGGCGTTAAACACCATTCATTCATTCTTCCGAAGGAAGCATTACATAGGAATTTTACGCCCGAAAAAATCCATCGGTCCTGACCCGGATCGAACTTATGTGAAAATACTTTTCGTGTATAGTGTACCCATACATTTGCAGCCGAACTTTTAAAGTTTCATCAGAAAAAGTAAACACTGTTCTTGTTCTCTCACGGTTTAGACGTTGCCTACTCCGGTCTCATGTCTGTTGAATCCATCTTCATTAGGTCGCCCAATAGATCTTCAACCTTTTGATCTATAATGACTTGTTTAAGTATTCTTTTTCTTGTGACATTCTTTGTAAATGTTTTATCCATTTTTGTCTATAATCTGGTATTTGCTTTATAATTGAATGCACTTTCAAATTTTCTCTAATTTCCTCATTTTTTATTTAGTCTTCTCTTGTACAGCCCTTAACCGAGGGTAGAAACATCGCTTCAGTTGCTTGAATCTTACTAGTCTTTCTCCCTGACAGCCCATGCTTCACTTCTATTATATGTTATGTATTGCCATAGCTGAGTAAAATCATAGTTATGTTTCCTGTCTTGCTGTGTTTTTAAATGTTTGTTGGTTTCACATTATGCTTGGGTTTTTTTATATACTGGTCTTGATCGTAAGTTATATCACTGCCAAATTACTGAAAATGTGACACGTTCCAAGATGCCATCTTTTAATACAATTTTACTTCTTATTGGATGTCTTCCCTGGAATGGCATTGCTTTTGTTTTATTTTTTGACATTTTCACATTATATTCTTTGCACATTTTATTCATCTGATATTTCTTTCTGCAGTCTTTCTTCCTTGTCAAAGGTTAAAATTACATCATCTGCAAACAGAAGAGCATTTAATTTCCTTTTTTTTTTTTTTCTTTTTTTTTTTTTTTGTCCAGTTTAATTCTTTCATGAACCCCCATATTGCATTATTAAGAAATTTGGAAACATACAAAAAAGTTCTAAATGTACAATGTACTATAAAAGCAATAATACAATCTCTCATGAACTTCAGACTTTGAGAATCATAACTAAATGTTATTGCTCTGAAGTTTTCCTATCAATGCTATACGAGTACATTCAGGGCATATCCCCTATAGCGCACGGCGTCATAAGAACGTTCTGGCGCTCTTCTCCCCTCGCTCCGGCCCGTGCACTCTACCTGGGGACTTTTTAAGCACAACTTGGGCACGCAATTTTCATCACTTTATGAGATTTGCATTTCCAGTTCCCCTTGCTCGCTGCAACTCCATCAGTTTCCTGGCGTTCTGCAGCACTTACGCTCACCAGTGACGGAACGGTTTATGTCACACGAGGAAGGAATATGTCCGTCGAATATTTTCTAGAACACCAGTAAGATCACAAAAACACAAACATGAGTATTACAATAACTGTTCAATGGTTTGCGTAATTTATTTAATAAATCCAGATTGCCAAAAAGGATAGAAAACAAAACATGTGAAAGCTGTACTACACTCGAGTAGCAGAAGGTAGCCGTGTCATTTGAAAAATTTAATTGGAGTTTCTGGGGTTAGGGAACGGAACCTAAAATGTAATCAAATTTGGTTTTAAATTCCCCCATAATATCTAAATTGACGTGCTTTTGTTTATATTAAATTTATTTTAAATAGTTAATGAAACTAGAGTTTTCAAATAAAAACACCCACAATAACATTTGACTTAACATCTAACTAGTTATAAACAAATATTGGCTTAAAACTGAACCCATAAAATGAAATTGCCTATCATTTGGTATAATAAAATAACTACGTAGTTGTATTAAATTTAAGAGAAACAGGTTGGAAAATGATCTTTCCAGTTAGCAACCCCAGTAATTACAAATGAATGCTACGGTGTAAAAGCATTAAAAGAATATCTCATATACAAAAAAGTGATGTTTCAGATTTTTAATGGTGTTTAACGTTCGTTTAACTACTAAGGCATCACAGGCAGTGTACAGTGATGATACATGAGATGAAATGATAAACTGGAAAAGAATTTTTTTAAAGGAAGGTAGTGTTACAGACCTAAGTTAGGGTACCTCCCCCGCATTTGTCATTTTTAAGAACTGAGGAAAACCTGGAAAAAACCTCAGTCAGGGAGGACGGTCCTGGTGCGAGTCCCAGACCTTCCACTCACAAGTTCGCGCCATAACGACGCGGCCACCCTTGGCGGTACTGTTTCACCATAATAATATTTCAGCAGTGATGAAATGAAATGAAATTTTCTTCGAATTGTTACTATACATCCCATTTCCAGTGTATCAGCCTCACCAGCTTAAAAGTTCCAAAGCTGGCAACAAATTTGATTGAAAAGAAAATGTTAAAATAGCAGATCTCAACCTAAAAAAAAAAAAAAAAAAAAAAAAAAAAACGTGTCTTCTTGGAGATTACAAGAGAAATATACTAAACGTTCATCATTGATTTCTAAATGACATCATTAAATATTTAAATATCCCCCCTGTTCAATTCAGTCAGCATTAGAGTAAGCGCCAAGGCTTGCTTTTCTCTAAGTCTGTGTTAGTTCAGGAAGAAAGAAATCTCCAGTGAGTCAGAGAGGGTCGCCGTTTTATTAATAAGTGCTGAGCCCCCTAAGGCTCTTTCTTGCATCCTGTCGACCAATTTATAATATAGCATCGCGTCGATGTTTTGTTAAAACATAAAAATCTAAGCAAGAGATTGAAAACACCTTTACGAAAAAGTTCTGATAGAAAAATTTACCTCCTTACCTCCAAAATAAAAATTTTTAGAACAACAACCAAGTTTGATCATATTAAGAGACAAGGACCTACTGCAACTTCTGTGTTTCTATCTACGTACCATTAAAACAGTCGTTTGTAAATGAATTGTTTTTTAAAAAAATACAAAATGTCACATTAAAACTCTAAAGTTTAAATAATCTGCAACATTCAACCCGAGTCAAATACTCTGTAATCTTTCTTACTTAGACGCAAAGCAAAATAATTGTAATTAACAGAATAGCAAAGCGTAGTAGAAGAAATTCAACTTCTAAAGGCAATTGGATTAATTGGACTCTCAACAAACCACAAGGAGGAAGATCATAAGAAAGAGCGAATAAAAGTTGTAAACACTTCCTTCTTCATACTCGGAGAAAAATGAAAACCTTATTAGAGATAATTTTATTAATACTTCAAGTATAATTGCATTTATCAATGGTTTCTTTATTTGGTTCATGTCTCTCTTTTTCTTCTCTTGCATAGCAGAATTTATATTACCATTTAATGTTTTTTAATAGTTAATATACATCAAGTCGGTCCCTACTCCAAATCACTGGCCAGCCTGGTGTAGCCGTTAAAGTGCAAAATGTCCACCTAATTATTCCATGATTATAATCTACATATTTGTAACCATGTGTACTATGAAATTTATGCCAGTACTATGAGAAGAAACGGCTCAAAGAATTTCTATTTTAAATATCGACGGAAACAACAACAAATGCATTGATTGCTATTCTTTCACTTGTCATTTGTTGCGTTGTTGGATTAAAGCTAATTGTGTGCAATGTTGTAAATGTTTACATTTCAATTCAGTTTGAATTCTGCGGCTATTTAGTGAGAACGAAATTGGAATGTTTTGGAATATCATAGAATACAGAGTATTGACAGTTCAGCCTTCAACATGTTCAACATCGGACACCTAGTGACAAGACGATTGTGAAGTAGCATATAGAGATTTGATTTTTTGGAGAAGGGATGCATATGTGATCAAAGGAAAAGTCTTCAGGGAAATAAAATGTCGATGCAGAAGTTGTGGGACGTCCTGCGTGAGACGTTCGTACGCCATAGTATAAGTTTGTGCGTTAAGCTGGCCTGCAGTTAAACCACCGTGTTTAATAAGTACTGTCTGAGGTTCTCCCTTACAAACTGCAATTAGTGCATAAGTTGAAACCTGATGACTTGCTTTCTGAGAACTTTGTCATTGAGTTGAAGCGATTTGGTGTATGGCAACCCCATGTTGGTTGCCGATTATGAAGCGATTTAGTGGTTTTGTTGCCCACGTTTCATGACAACAGTATCGCAGGCTTTTGTGACTCAATAGGATTGGGAGAGAATATCAATTGTGTAAATAATTACGCGATGCGACATAATATACATATATGTTATGTCGCAATATATATCAAATAATTTATTATTCCCAACATCTTTCGCGTCCTCTGGTGTTCTGCGTACGATAGAACTTAGCTACGTCGAATATAAACTTAGCTGCCGCGATTTTCTAGGAGACGGACTGAATCTAATTATCTGACTATCTGAACTGCACTGACTGAACTGAATATATGAACTGCCGATATGAACTGCGCTGAACTGCTCTGCCGAACTGTATTGTTGAATACCTGATGAGAATTGCGTCTCTCTGCTATGATCCATTCGACTGATGATCTCAAAACTAAGAACTGATGCCCCAGCGGAGCAAACGCTTCCTTGTATATTCGATTCAAATGAACTTAACGTTGGCTTCACTAATCCACGGCGACCACACCAGCACGCACAAGTCGGAGACTTGCTTTAAAAATTCAAAATAAAAACGATTATTGGCTGGTTGAAATTCATCTGCCAACGCATGCCACACGCTACTATTTGAAAGTATAAAACGTTTATTCACATTGGTTGGTATAAAGTTAACTGTATTAACAGCTGGCAAATTCATTCCTCTTATAAGTAGTATTTAAAAAGTCTTGACTTTATTAACACTAGCCAACGGTAGGTCTTTTAAGATGTGGCATTACACTGGTCCCTTTAGGCTTATTCTGTCTATATAAAGTGGTTTATGGCCTCCTTGGGCTCCCGTAAGCAGCTACACCAGAGAACTTTCTCTTTTGACGATTCACGTATTGAAGTTAAATTTCATGATACACATATATACACTATTACTAATTACAATGTACAAAATATAATGATTGGGTTTGCAATTACATATTATATTCATATTTTAGTTGGGGTAGGCGGTAAGGACGTTTCAGAGTCCATTCCAGTAGATATGTGGCGTGAATGAAAATACCACTTTGATATCTGCAACGTGGCACGTGGAGCACAAATTGAATGTCTGTTAAATCGCCACTAATTTTTTTGAGTTTCTCTTTCTAATGTCAATGGTTTCGTGTACATGTTTTGTTGTTGATTTCATTTATTTGCGGACGTTCTTTAACATCTCAGGTCATCAGCGTCCCATTCAATTCAGGGAAACGGCCGATAAATTTTGGTCAGAGGCCTCTTCTTTCAGGCTTGAGGTTCTTTTTCGTGCCGTAAATGTACGATACGGGACCCACAGCATACTTAGTATTTTTATGCCCGAAAAAATCCATCTATCCTGGCCAAAATTGAACCCTTGATCTTGGGTCTACGAGGCAAGTTCATGTAAATATGGCTACCAACAGCAACACTGTATATGTTTATAATCACGTAGGATTTCTATGGACACCAGTATATTGTTTTATGATGATAATACTGCCCAAAATGTTTGAATTTCCAAATAGAAAAAACTACAAATATTTAACATTGTCTGATAGTAGTTTAGAGAATGTTGAAAGTTAAAGGATAACGAATAACATGAATTATGTAGATTCTATTACGAAGTGATATTTCTGATGCTGTTGCTTATATACATACAAGGCGGTAGCAATATAACTCGCGTTTGGGAGAAAAAAAATATAATAGATTTCTATATGTAGCACGATATAAGCAACGCCACTGCGTTCTATGAGAGTCGTCTTTTGCTTGGCTGCTTCCGTCGTTAATACATTGTGTGTGTGTGTGTGTGTGTGTGTGTGTGATGTCGACAGACGAGGGAAGGAAAGACTATTGAATTGTGTGTTGGTACGACTGTCTGTCCGCACAGAAGCAGTTGGAGAGATTTTGAGTATTCAGATCTCGTGCTATGTCTCCGGATGTGCTGCACATCTCAAGTTAGTTGTAACGTCCCTCTTTCTATCTCAAAATCCCTCCCTCCCTCCACCCCTCTCTTCTTTCCTTCCCCTCCTCATTTTCGTCGTATCACGTTCAGAAATTTTCTTTCTCTTATTTCTAACTTCTACTATTCTGTCTCTTTTTCCCCAAAAACTAGACCCCCTCCCACCTTTTCTTTTCTTTCTGTTTTCGGACTCTGTGTCTTAGTTCTTTGCCGTCACCTCAGTATGTCTAACTCCCCCCTTTCATGCGAGCTAACCTGACAAGACAACAAACTTTAACAAAGAGACAAACAAAGGGATGTTGATACAACAAAGCTATTCTCAAGTTTTCCTCGCAAGCTTTGCCCCCGTTTCTTGGTCGCTAAAGCTTCTTGCTTCCCCCAAGTGATGGAATAAATCCAACCCTTTCTGTTTTCAAAGTCACTCCAAACGAGCCACGCTATCAAACTTGGGGAATTACTTTGCGTAAAGTGGATGTAATACGGGCTTGTCCTATGGGACAAACGGAACAGCAAACCCCAGAATTTACATCAGTTAAGTGGACGAAGAGTTCAGACATGTTAAAATAAAAGAAAATGCTAATTCTGACATATGTTCTTCACAGCCATACCAAGAAATGTTCTAAATGGAAGTACTTCTGGAATATGCTCGTAGAGTTAATATGGAGCGTTAAGCATCAATTAAATGTTATCTTATATTGGTTAAATTCATTTAGTGCTGTTGTAACAGCGGCTTTTGCTACTGTTAGAGCAAATATTCAGAAATGTACTCCACCTAGGCCGACCTAAATCTTTAAATTATTTCATAATTTACTTAAAATGTTATTACTTTTTATCTTTTAAAGCTTTTAATATTCTATGTCATCTTCACAAAAAGTAATAGAATGAATTGCTGATCAAATGATCGAAATATATAGTATAGTAGTATCATAAGATCATATAAATATTAGTACTAAAATAAATTACTAATAAAAACTAGTGTCTGTATGAATACAACTCTCTAGTTTGAATGAGGTAATGGTAGTACCGGTAACATAAATGTAACGTCATACTTTGTATTTAAAGTATTTTCTTTTCTCTCGCTTAATGAAGTCAACAGTATTATTATGTATTCTGTCAAAATCGTCGCCGAATTTCGACAGGAGCAGAGTAAGTGCGTTAAAGCGAACTCCTTCCATCTTTCTATTTGTCCACGAGGAAGATAGCAATTATATCACAAGCTGTACAAGCGATTTCATCCAAAGTCAGCCAGTCTTTGATCATTAAAGAATCCTAGAAATACGGTTGCGGTTCAAATGAAAGAGTTGATTCGTTTTGTACATTTAGAACCAAGAGCTAAATTCCGCAATTGAAAAAAGTTGCATGTAAAAAAGCTGAAGCTTTCTATAATCCAAGAAAGCTTTTGAAGTAAGACGGTGGAATGCTTTATTACTTATATATCGATGATAACATTGGAGAATGGTTGAGTTTTAAAATCAAACAATTTTCAATAACCTAAGTTTAAGTACAATTATTTAAACAACTGGATAATAGTTGCATATTTACATCAGATGTCGCAGAGTTGCTCTATTTTGATGGTCTAGTGTTAACCATACTTGCATCTTAGACCCAAGGTTCAAATCCGGCCAGGACCGATGGATGTTTTAGGGCGTAGGTATGGCTTTCTTCGGAGGGGAAGTAAAGCGTTGGTCTCGTGTTGTAGTTTTACGGCACGTAAAAGAACGAAGAAGCATCTGAGTAAAATGCATTGGTCGTTTTAAGTTTTTTGAATGTTATGCTAATTATCAGAGATGTTAAAGAGTATTCTCAAATGAACTTAATAATAATAATAATAATAATAATAATAATAATAAAAACAAAAAACTGTAACTTTGAAATGTCCGCCACGAATTTGCGATTTACGGATTTGTGGAAACTTTTCGTTGAAAAGCAAAAATGAAAATAGTTTCAATTACTCGGGATATGCCACATTATTGAATTACATATTAATATTGAAACCACGAACAATGATTTCGAAATACAGAGTGTAAAACTGTTTCTAACCATTCATATAGAAATGATCTTTGAGTGGCGCTATTGTGTCATATGAAAACGATAGAAACTATATTGCTTACCAAATTAAATCGCAAAATATTAAGATGTTCGTCATTAAATTCGTTTAACTTGTAGAATGGAGGGACAGAAAGTTGTATAAAAATAATAGGGAATATTAAGAATTTACCCATAAAAAGATGGAGAAATGAACTTCTGTATTAATTGAAATTAAATACTTTAAAACATCTTCGTCCATAATCAGTTAAGAACACATTTTAACCTGTTCCGGGCTAAAATCTGACGCTCCTTCTTTTCATAGTGGTAAATGTATATTTTCCTTCCCAGTAGATTATAAGATGATGCCTACCAAAGACATATTAAAGTGATAGTTTAAGTAAACAGAATGAATTTAAATATATTTTAAATAAGGGTACTTTCATGGATACCTATATGACTAGATAAGACAGGGTGTGTCTCAACTATTTTTAGATTAATTTTAGTAATTAAAGATAGTTTATGCTAAAATGTTCATATTTTATATTGTAACGTTTGGTAGTTTGTGCTATGCTCGCGGAACAGAAATGTAAGCTGCACTAAGATTTTCCGGGAAAAGTAACATTTTATAACATATCAACAGAAAGAAAACATTAGCTGTTATTAGATTTTCTAACACCTGAAAAAGTTTCTCAGAAAGCAACCTTGTGTTTAAAAAGGGGGTCTAAGATCAGGAATCTGAAATTCTAGGACATTTCAGTAAAAAGACGTTAGATGCTTGTTAATCTTCTTTACTCTTATAAGTTTCGTAAGCAAAGGTTTGATAAATGTACTGCAGGACAGACCCTGAAGTAAAATAGCAAATATCACACAGTATGAAACATAGCTTTCCTATCTGCATTTAGAATATAAAATATATGTACCAGATATTATTCTGGTATGCACTTGAACTAAAACTAAACAAACATTATACACTTTGTGTTACAGTAATCAACAAAGGGCAAGTAATGACACAGTATTATCGAATCATGAACAAAAATGGAGGCTACACGTGGATCCAGACCTGTGCCACTGTCGTTTGCAATTCGAAGAACGCCGAAGAACAGAATATAATTTGTGTTAACTACGTTATCAGGTTAGTTATCTCGGAAATCTATTCCTTT
The DNA here is from genome assembly GCA_030762175.1 of Metallyticus violacea. Taxonomy (NCBI): domain Eukaryota; kingdom Metazoa; phylum Arthropoda; class Insecta; order Mantodea; family Metallyticidae; genus Metallyticus; species Metallyticus violacea. Next base: position 29,542,204 of record CM060838.1, read on the forward strand.
GTCACTCATTGACTTTGTTAACAAGAAAAAATTTGTCTCAATATAAGAACATGCGCACACTGAACAAATTTCTAGCATACAGGAAGATTTTAAAAACTTTTGGATTACTTTTCGAGCTGTTCTAGTACACGACTGAGTGCTCTATTTAACTGATCCTGTTTGTATAGACTATTTGTAAAAAAAGTGAATGTTATTTAAATGTTTTTGTTTTTGATATATTTATTCTTTCATATTTTGTATCGTGATTATTTATTTTCCTTTTCCTTTCATCGGGTATCTTTTTTCATGAAATCATTAACAACGTTTATTTGATGGGATAAATTGGTTTTTAAAACTGATAGATCATATATATTATGAAAAATGTAACAATAATTATAGTCGTTAATTTATAAAAGCATAGATGAGAAAATTTATGCCCCGAAAAGGTCAGCATTTTAATTCGGATCAACAATAAAAGCTATGCATCACTAAGTTCACAGAAGCTCCCTCCCACTTTGTTTTACTTTGAACTCTTTTTCTAATTTGAATCTGTTAGTGTTTGGTAGAACTCATTCATACGGTTCTCTTTTAGATGTATGTGCACTATCCAGGTTATAAATGTTTTTCAGTCATATTGCTTATTACAATTACAGCAACAGGGAATATGAGAATGTGATTATGGACTGCTGTCAGTTGGAAGACAGTGTGCAGACAGTCAAACGAGAAGAGGCTGGTGGCAATGATCCGGAGAATGGCTCGCCAGATGCAGACCGCGGTGGTAAGTACATCTCTTTTAAGTGAGCAGAACTTCAAAAAGGGAATGGGGTTAACTTTTACTAAATAAACTTGTTAAATGTACACATACAATGTTAATACTGCTAAACTGGTCCTAATCGTCCTCTAGTAATTGATAGTAAGAAACATTTCATGCCAAAACACTCTGTACATGAACTTAAGTGCCTTACAGACCGTGGAGGAGATGCAAAATAAGTTAGTACATTGAGGTTATTTAACTTATGGACCGCCTGTTTTCTGGGCGTGTGCAGCCGCCGCAAAGGAAACAGGGGATAGAGTCATCGCGCTTAAAAATAGTATTATTATTTTGGCGTTTGTGTTTACTGAAAGTATATAAAGATACTGTATTTAAAAGTGATAATAATAGCATTAACTTGTGTTATAAGAGATTCCCCTCAGCTTCAATACATTGCAAGATATGCGTAGGAAATTCTTGTATTTCATCTCTTTCTTCCGTGAGAACACGGCGATTCAGAGATCCTGTAACTGTTTAACAAGGTGCGAGCAGTTTCTGTACCTGAAACATGGTTGTCAGACAATATTCTGTGCACGAATCCGGTTTCGCACATGCATCATACATTCAGGTATATATAGAGACATAGCTAAGATACAAGTTAGTCATAATGAAAGCACCGAGCAACACACGAATGCACAGCTACTCACTGACAAAGCAGCCCTAAATCCACCTGCTAGCTACTAGCTGAACATCGATCATACGGCCTTAACCTTTGGCTTCTCCCAGAACGCATCCGCTTTCTACAGAGTAACTCAAATAACTTTATTCTATTACAAATGGATAACGCACCCCCGTGGGGAAGAACAGAAGCTACCACTTTTATTTACTAGCTAACTGATTAAGGTAATAAACGAAATGTCTAAGATAAATCAATTTGACATGCTGTTTGTACATATATTGCCCACTTGCCTCAAATTTCACATTTTTCTTAAAGATGAGCTAAAAGGCCTAAATAATATTACTTTTTAAATTTTGTTTTCTTAATCAGGAGCACGCCGCCAAGAAAAAATGCTAATTATTTTCACATGTATAACTTTTAAAGTAAAAACAGTGGCAGTAGTATGGCCAAGTAACCTTGCCTTTCAACACAAGTCAGGTATGAATTTTAACTTTGTGGGATAAAAAATTCGAGTTTCCTCCTGGTATTTTGATTTCCCCTGCCACACATACCGCCAACTGTTCCCTACTGCTCCTCCACCTCCTCCTCATCATCAACGCATGATGTAGTCTATCAAACTGTGCGCCACCGCCCTGTAGCCTTTTACTTCACTATCGCTCAATTTAGTGGGGGAGTTTTGAATCTCATCAGCATCATTGAAAAATGCAGAAACAAATTTCACATGATAAAAATAAATAAATGTAAGAAAGACTCCAAAAGTAAGACAATTGCAAAAAGGGCAATAATGAAGCAATATACAAGAGTATACCATTGAAGTGGGTGAGGGAGATAACAAGAAAGAAAAGAGAAAAAAAAAAAAGGGAAAAAAGTTAAGACCCAAATGAACCGGTTAAAACCATTCATGTGCTCTAATGTGCTTATTTTCTTATTTTTAAAACCTGCTTCTAATGATAAACAGTATTTGCATTTTGGTTACACACAGAGCAGGGGATGCGCTTCAAAATCTTCAGGACATAGCATCTTCCTGCCTTTTCCATAGTACCTTCCCGCCATTTCGAATGGATCTATCTGCGTGAATCTTTATAGAAAAAATCCTATGCACTGGAGACAAGAAATGAACTCAATCACTATCGCAGAATTTCAGTTCCTGGAGAATTCAATAGCAATTCCAGCTTAAGAGATCCAAACTAACGTCTTGACCTCATGTCCAATTAAGCCCCGTCGAATCCTCTCCAGAGATAAACGCAGCGGATGGTTTCTAATTTGCATTAAACGGTCCCCCAAGCTCGTCTGGAAGAGAACGTTACAAAACCTCTTCAGTTTAACAATCACTTTGGCTTGTTACAATTTGCATAACAGGGGAGTTTGACGCCGTGATCCGTAGGCAACTTCTCCTGTAACCTAGTATTGCTGGTAAGTCTAAGCACGCCTTTATAGGCGTTACTCACTTCAAATTATTGTAGGTTTGTTTATTAAGCCTATAGCGATACTAAAGATGTAAAGAATCTCATCTTCAATACTTCTCCACTTTGTTTTTGTTCCTTTTTCCTTGCATTCTCTTCTAATGTGACTGTCCTCCTTCGCTCCCTCTTGATTCTTTATAATTATTTTCTTCCTTTTTCGTTTTTGTGTTTTTGCATTTGGTTCTTTCGCTTTCCCTTTTCGATTACTCTGTTCTATTTTGTATTGCTTTTTTGCTATAATTTTTACAATGCACACTGACAACCGCCTTAGCCATTTTTATTTTTAGATATCTTCTTTCCTTCAGAAGTGCTGCAAAAATGTAAATCTTGCGATAAATACAGGTATTTATTTTTTTATTATTTGTTTATTACATACTATTTGCTTGAAAAGTTTGGTAAAAAAGCAAGTGAAAATTATTTTTTTCGTAACTTAGTCACTTTATTTCTCATAATTTTCTCTATCGATGTCTATACACTTGATCCAGCGAGTTTCCAATTTTTTCATCACATCGGAAAGATAGGATCTGTCAAAACTTTCAAATTACAATTAAGAAATTACAATTTCTTCCTACGAAGCCAAATTTTCAAGTTCGGGAATAGGAAAAAGTGGGCTATTTGAAAGAATAGGTGAAGGTCATTGTGACATGCTGTGTGGGCTGGATCATTATACTGGTGAAATAACATTTTTTGTTTGCCAGTTTTGGTAATTTTTCATTGGATATATTTTTAAAAGATCCAAAATTAAGCATAATATACTTCAGTTATGATTATACCTTTTACCAAGTAATCTATTAGGATTATATCCTGGCAATCACCCCCCCCTTTCCAAAAAAAAAAAACCATTGGCCATCACCTTTCCAGCCAACAAAAGAGTCCTTGACTCTTTGGCGCGCTTTCACCTGTCTTTGTCCATTGTTTTGCTATTGCTTTGTCTCCGGAGTGTAATGGTGAACCTAAGTTTCATCCATAGTCACGAACTGGCGCAAGAAATACAGAATATTGCTATTTAACAATGTCAGATACTGTTCTGTATGCGTTTTTTTTTTGGTCAATAGTCAGCAATTGCGCACTCAAAGTGCACACAGCTTTCTCATTTAAATTTTTCTTGCAGAATATTGTGTACTCGTTCAGTTGAGATGTCTACAGTCTCAGCTATCTCGCTCACTTTCACTCAACGGTCTTGCATTACGAAATCATGGATTTTTTTCAATTATTTTCTTTGTGAGCGGCCGGAACGTGCTTCGTTTTCAGTGCTTCTTCAACCACGTTTAAACTCATTCATCCAGGAAGAAACTATCTTCAACGATGGTGCATGGTCCGCATGTACTACATCCAACTCTGCTTTGATCTGTTTAGTAGTTCAACTTTGACCGCCTGTGGTGCCTCGGTGGTTAAAACGGGCGTTAAAAACATTAAAAAAAACTCTTTAAATATGTAATACCAGCTCGAAACTCGCTTTTTACCACATCACATCTGGCTGAAAATTTGTCTTTAACAAAATGCTCTGCCATTTTATGCAAATTTACCACACTTATCAAACAATCGCCATAGCCTTGTGTTTCTTCTGTGAGCAAAGACTCTAAAAACTTAATTTTCGCTCGTCTAATCTATGACGTAACTGTTAGCAATTCATATTAATTATTTTTTAACCAATTAACAACTATGAATCTTCTTAGGAACTTCTCTTAAATAATATAAACTTTCTTGATTGCCAACAGTGAACTTTTTAGAGATCGAGGTTCATACTGTTATTTTCGTGATTTTTGAGCAAGATGTTTAAAAAGTATTTTACTTTTTGAATGAGAGAACACCAAAGGAATGTATGGGCCAACATTCATTATATTTTAATGAAAATAACAAATCACTTAACAAAATAACAGTGACGATTTTAAATTGGTTTGATACGTTTCTCTCAGGTAAGTGACGTTAGAAAATGTCCGTAGAGAAGGTGCTCTTTGAACCAACACTTCATGCTATCTGGCGGCAGTTGCATGAATTAACTGTTTGCGCAGGAATCAATACTGATAAAAGTGAGAAGTCGCGGTAACTTCGTTTAATGTTGCATCGTTAGATGGCAGCACTCAATAGGAAATTTTCTACGAAATGGAAATAATGCACATATATGTATGTAATATATGTATATATACATACATACATCTCCTTGAAATTCTTAATTACTTTATAAATATGATATTGTTTGCTAATACGGAAACACAAACCGAGAAGGTTGATATTCTGACAAAGATCTACGATAATTTTCTAGAAATAAATTGGTGTATATATTAAAGGGCATATTTCTAAACATAGTTTTTGAAAAGGAACATATATTTTAAGGTATTTTTATTGATTGTAGCAAATAAATGAGCATATTAAATTTACGAATAGCATTTTATATAATTCAAAAAGTTCTGAGAATGAATGAAATGCAATGCATCGAACTCAGCCCCCCCCCCCGCACCCCGGCAATTTAGTAGTGCAAAAGTTATTGTCATTTTCATTACTAATAACTTTCAATGTTAAATAAATGCCAGTTAGATTTACCTAGAAAAGAACGTTGATGTAGTGACATAATATATTTCCAATATATACTTTAGTTTAGATTTTGCATCACTTGCAAAATACATAAAAATGATTGGATGTTGCACAAATGTCTTCTACCAACATTAGTAATAGGAGCATTAAGTTTGCAAAAGCAAAGTTGCAGCTCGATCCCAAAATAAAATGTCAAATCAGGATGGGGTACATATGCTTGCAGGTCGTAGCAGTGGCGGACCTCAGCAAGATCCACATAGATCACCTCCAGATCTTGAAGACGGCTCTTCGGAAGGTCCCGGTGATCAACATGGCGGTCGAGGAGGCAGAGGTCACCTGGACCACGTGACGCAACTGCAAGGAACCGATCATAATCAGGTAAGTTATCATCAGCCTCTCGTTCAGCTGCATAGGTGAATAGATCAAAGAAAGGCCTTCATTAATTTGAAAGAAACCAGTTATTGTATTTTTTGTTTATTTTTCAATACAGTCCTCTGATAGTTCCACACACTTTATCTATATTTTCTGACACAACATTTACCCTTTTTAAATATTTTCATTTGTTGATTAGGAAAACAGGACGTCAAAGCACCGCTGACTTCATCGCTTGAAAAGCGGTGTCAACGTAAATGTTTTTCCAAAATTGGAAGCAGAAAATACACGGATCAGAACTGTAGAATGGAAATACAAATTTTGCACAGATAGCTAATGCAGCTCTCGGTTGTCTTGCATGGACAAAAGTCACAGAAGTCGTTTATATTCAACATTTTGAACTCCAAATTCATCTTCAGTTAACAAATAACAACACATTCCTCGTGGTGGTCACAGAGTAGCTCCGCCTCATGTCTGACATGCTGTCAGCGTTCTCAGGCTACATTTGGCATTACTCTTATATTCACGTACTCTCTTCCTCAATTATTTGGGAATGTTAATTAGTTTGTTTGACAGAATTAAGTCCTCAACTTACCGGCCTCTTTCTCAGAATTTCCTTCCAGTTTAAAGATCATCTTCAACGAATCTTGTACTCCATTTTGATTACTTGCTTCAAAATATTTAACTATATAGGACGGTGAGACAGACTCGATTACCTGAATCTCCTCTTACTTGATTCCTTCCTTTGTGAGGCATTTTGTCACCGAACGATTCTCAACATTTCTTTAATGTTAAAATTGCTGTAACCACGACTGTGCGTAAGTTAGTTCAAAACGTCTCACTGCATACTTTTACTTTTTTAGTGTGCTGTTTAACTCTTTTGTACTCAAAAATATATCCTACATTATTGAACGTTCCTCATTTGTGACTTTTTCCTTTTTATCTACGGTGCTAGTTAAATAAGATTTTGGAGTTATACTTTGCCTCCCTTTAGGAATATTAAAATATGTGTATGGTTTCCTTTACTTTTCCTAAAGTAGCAAATGTTGATTATTTGAACGAATCTTTTAACTGCTGCTAACTTTGTATTAGTTATACATTCTCTACACTGTTCCAGTTGTTGCACTGAGAAATATTCTTAATTGGTACTGGTTGTGAAATAACCAAAATGTCCACTACACGGACTTTAAATAGTAGGTTGTAAAACACTTTCTTGCTCCAGTGTTGTAATTTTGACTTGAAGAGAGGACGGTCTTTTGACATTTTGTGTGTTCTCCAGCTCTCGATTTCTGTATCTGAGATTTGTGGGGAAGTTTAGAGTAATATCTAAATAACGTTTCTGTTTTGTCTTGATATAAGTTCATTGAAACGCCTGAGTTTGACTGCTGGTTTTGTAACCTAATTCTTATGAATATGTTACTCAGTTATTATTTACTTTCCGTTATCTTATCCATTTTTCAATTTTATGTAAGTATACACTGAGTGCCCAAATACAATATTTTAAAATCACTGTCTGATATATGACAGTATTGTCAACTATTGCAAAAGTTTTCTTTATATAGGTAGGCTCCTTAAGTATAACTTTTAAATATCTGTTTGTTATGGAATTATATCAAATGTATATTATTATCATCAGATATATTTCGGCATTAATTTTATTACTAACCTTGACTCCAGCTGTGCAAATATTATTATACTTTAAAATATACGCAGTACGTTTATAATAATTAATATGAAGTTTTATCTGCTTGCATGTGTGCTGTAAGGCCAAAATGATAATTGATCAGAAAACGATTGTACTCAAATATAAAGTTTTCCTAAATATGTCACTGTTGTATTGTGTATTGTAACTGATTGTTATTTTTGTGATGGATATTTTTCACGTTAATTTATGGAAATATTATTTAAGTAGTTCTTTTAAATAACATTTGGAACTGAAGTTTTCTAGAGTGAAGGGCCTTTTGGTTATTTTTTGATGGAAATAATTTCTGGCTTGCTAGAATAATCAAGAAAAATATCAACGTTGCTGAAATACAGCTCATTCGTCAGCAGTTTACCGCAAAGCTCTGCGATAAAGAGAGTCGAACCCTCTACAGTTGAATGTTGATTTAGCTGTAAATGATTCATACCTTCCATATACCACACAGGTACTTGCTTCTTTGTTCAGCTCACTGGTATCCCCTACTCCACAGAAATAAGCTTTCCAGAAATGATACGCGAGTAAAGTGAGACTAAGATATGTTCTGGAATGTGTCGTCTACAGCAATCTCCACCTCAGTGTATTTGATATTTCTGTAGTAGACTGTGTAATGAAAATATCAATCGAATTTATAGATACTTTAATAGGAGGCTGGCTTGTCATTCAAAGGAATTTGGGGAGATTTTATAGAGAAAAAACCAGGATTTATTAACAATTGCAATGTCCAGATTGCCAGTGTTTTAGGCAACATTGAGTAAGTAAATCAGTTTTGTCGCCCTGCATGGCAGCACGTAGCTTGAAGGGCTGGCTTTATTGCAAATTTAAGCATACATTGTCCATTTTAAACAACAAATATGTATCGAGCATCTGACGTGGACAGAACGCACAAAAAGGAGGTAGTTGCGTGAAAAAATTGGGAATTTTTCTGTGCCTACATGATGCTGCAGAAAATTGCATCGTGTTTTGTTGTTATTAACTGTTACACTTTAGTGAGATCCGCGGCTGTGCGCATGCTTATAAATAACCTTAGGTATAACACTATTACACATAAATATAAGGATGCCGTGACATGCTCTGTAATGCCATTACTTAGTTCTATATCTAAGGCACTTAAAAGCTACTACAAACATAAAATTGAAGTTAAAACATTAATATTTTTCTGAATTTTGCAAAGCATAAACTGAAAGAATGTATCACATTATTTTATACATCTTGCTTGAAATGACCAACCATCATTTAATTTATTCTGCTTAAAATAAAATAATGTTTACTAGAGCCATGCTTGAAACTTAGAGAAAACAAAGCATCACACAAGAAAAGTGAGTGTTCGAATTGTTGATGCACCCAACACTGTTTCCAGCTTGGTGGCGGCAATCTGAACATCAGAGCGCTCAAGAAGATGTCCGCGACGGAAAAGGATGCCACCCGGAGAGCGCAGAAGAGGAAACTGCAGCAACATCCCGATGACGATAGCAGCTGCTGTAGCTCGGATGATGAGGAAGACGACGAGGAGGATCAAACGGGTGTGACGGGAGGTCGTGGAAGCGGCAAGTCCATGCATCGCAGTGCCGTCCTCAGTCCTGCCTCTAGTTCCTGTCACTCGTCCACTACGACATCATCCTGCGTGCCCACGGGCGTGGGGTTGACCCCTGCTGTTGCCGCTGCCGCTGGAGGCCTGGTGATACCAGCGGAACCGAGTCCCAAGGCTCCGACCGCCTCCCAGCAACACGAGGACAGCGATGGCGGGGGTGGCACTACCTCGGTCAAGGATCTAGAGCATGCCATGTCGAAGCATTTGCCCGCAGTAAGCAGCCTAAGCAAGGGCGTGGCCGCCGGCACTCCTCCGCCACATCAACCCACGGACTTCAGCACGGACGCCCTGCTCAAACAGCAGCAGCAGAGGAGCACGATTCAATGGATAGGGGCACATCACCATCATCACCTCAACCATCTGAACCATCATCACCACCAACAGCTGCAGCATCATCAGGTAATATGGGTGCACTGCTTCTGTCCTACGTTTAACTATCTACCAGAAATTAAAATTGCTTTGAACTAAAATATTAACAACACAATTTGCATGCATTATTCAGAATACTATTATGAAGCCATTAGATTCATTTCTGTTTTTTCAATTCATTAAATAATTATTGGGGGACTGATTTCTATGCAATAAAACTGTAGAAATTATGCTGCATTTATGACCTAAAACACGTTTAAATGTGACGCAAAAAGACAAAAACATGATCTTATAATTTAATGCATTTTTCAACTGTTTACGCTAATTGCCTATTCTTACATACGGATATTTTCCATCATTTCATAAATAAAACTCTTCTCCACTTTTAAATATAGCAGACATGCAACCTATGGATTGAAAATAAATATCTATCAACGGAGAAGAACAGCAACAGGAAAAATAAACAGAGATTACAACAAGAATAAAATATTCGTACCGGGGTTATTTATTGTTGACAGCAAAATGGCACCAGATGGTGACGTGCACTTTCAGATTGTTGAACTAATAGCTCCTTCTATTGTAATACAACATGCTAATATATCTGGGGAAACTACATTTGACATCACATGAGGTTATAGGAGCAATTTTGAAAAAAAAAAAATGTAATTAATCTGGAGAAAACGTTTACTCAAAATCTTTACATTTTTTCACGTCTGCAAAGAATATCACTTATCTTGCAAAGGGCGAGATAACCTTCATTAGATAGCAGTATTCTTTCCAGTTTTTTACTAATATTTTCTGTCACTTTTTCCTTTGCTTAGCTTAAATCACTTTTCGTTTCTTTCACAATTTGTAGTGACACAGAACAAAGGGATAGTAGGGTATAGGGTTCAGATGTTCAAGATTGTGTTAATGAGGAAATTCTTAAATACTTCTATTACACATTGAAGTAAAGTCATTGCTAACAGGTAAAAACCTGCATTTCGCAGAGTATAGAACATCTGTCTGAGCACTTGTAATGTAAATTCATTTCTAAATTTCAGTGAAATGTTCTACCAACAGTTTTATCACAGATATAAACACAAATATGATCAATAGCTTAAAAAAGTACAAAATAAAAAATTTAAAACAAAAAAACAAAACTCGTTCATTATAAATCCTATATGTATGTTTTTTATACTATTTATTTACTTGGAAACTCAAAACGGGTCATAGAAAAAAATACATGTTATGCAATTTTGCCCCTTGGTTAATATTGTATAATTATATACACTCTATAAATATGACTTGTAAACACTACAAATTACGTGTGTTAACGGATAATGTAAGTTTTCATTTCGTATGGAATTAGTAATATCAAAGTTTAATTATAAGATGGTTTGGACTCATGGTATATGAATTTTGAGAGTGAGTTTACTAGGCAGTTTGTTTCTGTGGTTTCTGGCTGCATAAAAATGACTGAAAACTTTGGCCACAAATGGGAATAATGTAATTAAACACTGTGGCATTGATTAGTTCTAATATGTAGTTATTGTAGTTGTGTTCTTGAAAAGGTTTTTGAAATGTTTGTTCAAATTTCCATCGATCCTGCTTACTAGGTACCAAAAATGACAATGAAAATACACACACACGTTAACGCTCTAGCGGCCGAAATTTTTTTTTCTCAGTGAAACTTGACATATAATAATCTATTAATACACGACTCGTCGAGTTCGATAACCAGCAAAATTGGACCATTGGGAATAAACCTAAAGCAAAAGTTAAAAATCGCTCTAGCGGCACCAATATTTGTTTTTTTTTCGCAACGAAATTCAGTATATATAATTTAAATAAAACGAGGAAAATAGTTTCTGAAAATCAGAGAATTCGGACCATTAGGAGTGGGGTATATCTGAAAACCAATATTTAAATTTCGTTCTAGCATTCTGTAATACCGTTCACAAATTCAATTTGCTTAGGAATTCGCTTACCCAGCTCCTGTGTGACTGACTTTCATTCCTTTCCCTAAAGCCCCGCATCACTGGACATTCCAAATTTCTCTAAATGGAGATGCTCACAATTAGCAGGAACCTAGAAAATGTTCCTTACTAAGTGAGATGAGATGTGAGGGCAGATGAAAAACAAACGCTTATTTTTAAGATGGAAACATTTATATCATTATATATGGCAGTACTGTAGAACTGTTGGATACTGAAAGATTGACGAACTTAATTCTCCCGTAATTACCTTATGCACAAGTCCTTGTTTCAAAATAAATGTGAATTAAAGCATGTTATATCACTATAATAAATTTAAGTGAAACATATAATAACACTTGACAGTAATTAACAATTGCTTAACAAGCCAATGTCCCAAGATAAATGTGGGTAATTCTCCCATATGAAATAGGAAGAGTGTTCTACCAATAGAGAATGAGAATCTGCAGAACGTTGCCAAATAGACATCATCTTTGGTCTCGCTGTCACCAGATTCATTTACGTCGATATTTATCTGAGTCTTGCAAAAGTATAATTATAGGCTCTAAATTCTCTTCGCGTGTTACTTCTTTCATCGTTTTTTAGCACGATGTACCCAGCATGCCCAGTCTTTCTGTGTCATCTTGTACCTTTCTTCGTGAACAGGTTTATCTCCTTTTAATTAAAAAGTCCTGTTTCTATTCTCAGACCCCCATTTTCTTTTTATGACCAGGCAGGGCGAGCTGAAGATCTATTTTACCAGATGAAGAATAATACATGATGACTAGACCGGATGAGTTCAGAGGACTTTAGAATTGAATAAACCGTATTCAAGAAGCAACCCGACCAAGAATTGAACTCGGGCCCGCCGCGTGGGAAGAGCAAACGCTACCACACAAGTCCCTCATTTAATTTGAACTCTCATAAGCTCATTGGATTATATTGACAACTCTGACTTCGCAGTACCTGTCTTTCAGAACATTATCTTTAGATTTTTGAAGTAAGTATGTTTGTTGAGACAGACAGGCAGGACGAGGAAAAAAAGAAGGAACGTCCAAGGAAAAACAGAGCAAACAAGGAGATTAATTAGAAAATGTATCGCCACAATACAAAAGAAAATATCGCTTTTGTTGAAATGCAAGGCAAAGTACAAAGAGATGTGCATCTGATTTTAGACTAGATCATTCTAGATGTGGTTACCACAGCTTCAATTAATATAATGCAATGAGCATCTTCAAGACAAATTAGAAAACAATCGTGTACATTATGTTGAAGTCAGATGCAGTAGCTTGGTAAATTGCACGCAAACATATTTGGATCGTACCTGTGGTCTAGTGGTAGCGTTTGCGACTAATATTTCGGAGGAGTTGGGTAAAATTCTCCGGCAGGTAAGGGTTTTCGGAGTTTTTTCTTGGCCTGAGAAGATAAATGTGGATAGTTTTAAGACGCCAAGAACCTTAAGCTCATCTGCACCATCATTATTTCATCCTACACCTTTAGTATTCACTTCACAATCTGCAGATGTCGCGATAATCAGTACAGTCAAGGCGACAATAAAAAACGTCGTAAGAGCAGTTGCCTTAGTTTCACGGTTTAAGCTAACTATTAAAAATCAGCCTATATGATATGGATTTTTTGACAAACTGGAAAAATGAACAATTGTGTTTTTGCATGCTGATTTTCAAATCATTTCTGCTAGAGAGTCTCCGTCTCGTCCCTTTAGCTGTTCTATCCTGTACTTTTGGACATTGTTTCATTTTAACTCCGATGTATTTCTTTGTTTTACTGTACTCACGTCGATGTAAAAGAGAGTAAATATAATGGCAGCTAAGTTAGTACCAGCTTTTCTGGTGTTTATTATTTCTGTATTATTTAAGGCTACTGTCAAATGGCACAATGAAGACGTGTGCATCGCTTAATCTAAAATGAGAACGATGCCTGTTCTTTGGCTTCTGAAAAAAATCACACAAGACTGAAACTCCAGGATTATTAAAAAAATGCATGTACCATTATTATATGCTAGTTAAGATAGCACCTGGAAAATGACATTTTGAATAATCTCTGTGAAGGGACCCTCGGCTCCGCTACCAGCATCGGCTCTGCTGAGGCAGCTCTACGCCAACCGGGAGAGCGTCATCAGGGCAAATGTTCACGCAGCAGCTAGTGGGATAGCGGCGGCTGCGGCGGCGGCAGCTACGGTGGGACGTGCCGGGGCCAGCGGCGGTGGCACTGCAACGTCTTATTACGCCGGAGACGTCAATCAAGTTGGTCCGTTGCCCACCCCTCCGGGCAGCGAAGGTTCCTCGACCTATGGCGACCATCAATTCGTCCTGTCGCACAACCAGAAGGCTGGCCCCGGCGCCGGCGTCGTCAATGGCGGTGCTGCAGATGCCTTCACCAGCCTGGTGTCGTCGTATTCCGCTCCTGGGACATATTCAGTGGACTACCATTCCGCCATGACCCCGCCGTCGTCGGTGTCGCCGCGGGATAAACACCAACAACAGTTGCATACTGGAGGTGCGTTTGATAGCCCGGTGTACACGGACGTGCTAAGACATCAGTACTTGAGTGGGGCAAGTGCAGGAGGTGGTGGAGGCGGGGGAGGAGGTGGCGGTGGTGCAGACGGTGCTCCTGCTCAACCGCTTCCTCTCAAACCCCAGGTGTACTCTGCTGTCCATCCGAGCGCACTGGATGCTGCGGCGGCATATGCAGCTACCTCGCTGGATCAGTCACAGTTCTACCACCACTCTGCTGCCAACAGCACAGGGTTCCACTTGTACCATCCCACTGCCAATAAGACAGTGACTGCCACAGCAACTGTCTATCCTGAGGCTCTCAAGAACTCTGCTAACTGGTATTCTACAACATCGTAGTAAGACTACGTTCTTCTTTATGCCCCAGGATGGTTTAACTTGAATATGTGGATCAATTCATAAAACTTATCCATTTCACGATGGTGAGGACATGCTATATTTGTTTCCACTAGTTTCATACTCTTAAACCATGCTACCAACTTATTCTTTGGTTACCTGAATCTCTTGAACAAATCAATGATTATCCAAGCCACCAGAGGCAAAAAAAATATCATAGAAGTGTGCTGTGTACAGCAAATTAGTGTTATGTAAGAATGCAGGAAGAATTGTTATGGTGATTGCTATGTTTTCATTAAATGGACACCCTCTTACTATTGTGTAAGAGTTGGCAGTGGTCCATACATGTGGTAGTAGTTATATATGACACTATGTAAAACAGCTGAAACTGTTCTGTACGCTAGTACAAAGCTGCTCAGATAATATCTAAAATTGAACACATCACCACCATCTTTCAAATGGAGATGGAAAAACAAAGAAAAACTATTCATTATGTACTTAAAATTGTTGTTTACTGGTTAACACAACAGGCATTATATTCTTTCAGAGGAAGAATCAACTGTTAAACGTTGGCTTTGTGTTCAAGAAATATTTGCATTTTTTAAAATTTTACTCAGTTTTGAAGAGACAATGATCCCAAAAAAAAAACCTTAGACTATTAGTGTTTATTGCAATTTGAAGTGAATGAAACAGAATTTTGATGTGGACTACCAAATAAACAATATACTGGAAGGGGAATGAGGGGAAAGTGGATTTTTGTGACATGAAAGAATTTGTAAATGCTAAGTGTTTTACTCATTGCTGCAATAGAGACATGTTCTGAAAACTTAACATTTGCTCCATTTAGTACAGATTTCCTAATGCCAATAATTATAATTTTCATTGAAAGATGGTAAGTGGAAACAATGGCCACTGTAAATACCTTGCTGGGGAGCTTTAGATATTTCCTGAGTGTCCCCTGCTACAAAGCCTGTTTTATTTTGATGTGCAAAATATTAAGAATTAAGTTAGAATAGTGCACACCATGTCTATAGAAATTGCAGTTAAACTGTGAAATGAAACTATCACCTTTTTAAGAGAACTGTATAAATTGAAGTCCCTATTATGTTATATGAAAGATATTTATACTGAATGACGAGTGAAGTGTATGAAATTGTTTCACAAAATTTTAATTCATAATCATTCATTTTTCTGTGATGAGCTATTAAAATGCTCGTATATTAGCCATTTCAAGGTAACTTGGTGCTGTTTAAAAACACACTTTTTATCTAATTATTGTAGTAAATGTGATTGATCTTTATTGCAGAAATAGACTTCTTTTCAATGTAGCTAAAACTCCAACTAAAATCAAAGGAAAATAAGCAACTCAATGTTAAAACACGGCATGAACATGTTTGGGAATCACTCAACACTGGTTTCAAGTCTTTCTGCAGTGCTCAAGAGTTCTTTAAATGACGTAGTTACCTGAATTAATTGATTTTATGATAACTGCAATGGAAAAATGTTTTTAAAGATCTGAGTCCAAAGATGTTAAAACTTTATATGCTATTTCTGGCAACATTTCATTGTGTGTTTAGGAATAATTTGTCAGCTGTTTTCCTATGAAACAAAGGAAATAACATGGCTGGTCAATTTAATGGGCATTGGTACAGCAGACTAAAAATTCTGTGACCTATCTTGTATGAAATGACGCACAGCAGTGACAGTATTACTTGCTGTATCATCAAAGGTGTAAATGTGAATTTAATTAAGGTATGTGTGATAAGTGTTAATTTTCTGTTTGGAAGAAGAAAAAAAAATATTTAAGTTCTCGTATGCTGTTGATTTCTTCATGAAAGAGAGCTGTTATACATGTGTTTTTTGTTTCTTAAGATTTGTTTTTGATAGTTGTTATTAAAAAAACTGGTATTGTGAAACAATTTAAATAAACAACAAAGTTGTACAACTTATATTGCATTCAATTTCACATGTTAATTTATTTATTTAATTATTGTATTATTCAAGACATCCGAGGAGTAAGCATTTCTATCTAAAACCTAGCCTCATCTAACTTAAAACTAGAATTTCCCCGAGGACAAAACTGCGACACTTTGTACTCCTTCTGAACAAAAGCAATCAGTTCTGCAGCAGCAAACTGAATACAAAATATATCACTCATAACATTAACATGTGGCACATCAAAGATAATGCAATCTAACCCCAACCAGCTCCTTCTGCTGGTGAACACACAAGGGCTGTTGCCAAGATTTAAGATGAAGGTCAGTCATTCATATGTAGCAATGGTAATGGCTAAATGTTACTCTTATATTTCCATTGTATAATTGTTCGTTAAGTATAATTATTAACCTCTTCTGTTATTATTTCTACTCCTATCAACCTGGGATTATAAAATGCATGAAATATGAAATTAAGTTGCATTTTACATACTTTAATTTTTATCCTTAGTGTCAATTCTACTGACACATTGCATCTTTATTTTCAAGACCCCAAACTCGTACATCTCTGTACAGAAACTGCCTTTTGAACTAATTATCCTCCATAAATTTGCACCTATATCATTAATACACTGTCACTCACAAATGGGATTACATTTTTCTTAACTTATTTTTTGAGGCTGGCATAAACCACTTCATTTGGTTTAAGTTACAATGTTATCGGGATAACTTGCAGTGCTTTGTAGTTTCATCAATACAAACTATTTTTAGGATTGCTGCCTTTATAATTTCTAAAAGTATAATTTAACTGGCAGGGGATTCAGAATGTCCAAATTATAATATTGCATGAAACAAGTCATGTTGTCTATTTGGTAGATCTAGTAGGGATCATAATTTTTTTTAAGTTGGCAGTGAAGCTTATATTATCTAGTACTGCATATTTGTCATGTGAAAGATTCCCCAACAAAGGATTAATAATGCAGCATTCAAAGACATCTTCTCATCAGCAAGTCTGCTAACGAGTCATCTATGTTCTTGGAGGAAAGATACAGACCCTCAGAAATACAGCTCTTAATGCTTCCAGAGTAAAGTTAAAATAGCTTCCCATGGGAAATATATGCAAGATATTTGCAACTCTCCTATTCAGTTTACATGGAGTTGAAATGTGTCATTATTTAGTTCCTTTTTCATTGGTTGCAATACTCAAACTTACTTATGTCATTAGTGCGGTTGCACGAATGTGAGGTGTAACTGATCTGAGCGATAAGCTCTCATATAAAAGAGTGCTGATTTTATGTTGCCCAAAGTTGGGCATTACCTCTAGAAGTGGAATATATTTTTTTTGTCTACAGTGGTATGTATAATGAAGCAGTGATATGTGCTGCAAGTCTTAAAAGAATAAGTTATTTTGACTAAGTGCTTAATTCAAGTAATCTTGTTTACCCTTGTGCATATGAGTTATATAGCAGATAAGAGTTCCATGTTTACAAATAAGGTATGATGAAATAAAAACAATTTTATTTTAAAATATGAATACAGTCATGCTTTTGCAGCATGTACTTTACTAAAGCTGTGGCAGCAATATATTACATATTAATTTAAAACTTGTCTTCACTAACAAATTAACAGTATCACATTACTTCATAGATTAAATAATTTTAATATACAATGTCATATTTACATTATGCCAAAGTGTGGCTAGACTGTTCATTATCTAAACGCCGCACAGCAGTTTCTAGTGCAAACAAGTGATCATCCACAACACCTGGAGCAAGACGACGCATTGCTGCTGCCAAGTTGTAGACATATTCCTTATTTGTTCCACTTGGACCTACAGAATTGATCACCTGTTGGGCTATATCTTCAATATCTGCTTCCCCAGCAAAGTAAGCATTGTCTTCTGTGCCTATATAAATAACTAAATTGAAAGGTTCACTGGGGAGTGGTAAACATTCTGAACAATCGTGGGATTTTTTGTTGGAATTCATATCTGCTTCAAATGGAAAAAAGGTTGCAGTTACTTTCTTGTACCCATCCTTTTCCCGATAATCAAGATGCTTTGTAACAGACTCTTCATCTTCCTTGGCAATCTCATATGCCACACCCCATACCTCAGCCTGAAAAAATTAAATACCAATTGAAGTTCAAATAGTTCAAATTTGGAATAATTTAATGTGATATTTTTTAAATATTTTAAGCAATCTTAACAAAATTAATAACTCATGCTATAGTCAATTTTCTTGTCTCTCTTTAAAATGTGAAAAAATTCTGGTCTCCATAAAATGCATAAAAACTTGCAAAAGAACGAGTCAGCCTTTTCAGGTTTACTCCGATTTGTTTATGGGATTTGATCACTTTACCGATAATAAATGAGAGGCCTCTGAGCAAAATTAGTTGGCCGTTTCACAGCCTGAGTTGAATGGGACGCTAATGATCTGAGATGTTAAAAGCGTCCATAAATTAATCAATAAAAAAAAAAAAACGAAAATAAATGATGATATCATTATTAATCAGTGCTGTTATATTTGGAGTTATCATATTAATCTGTTTTGAAAAAGATAAAGTTCAGGCGGTGAGCAAGCATGGCTTAGTTCCACAAGTCTTACTACTAGAATCAATATGTTTTCAGGATCCAGGAATAATGTGATAAGACTGCAAATCTGAGGAACAAGTCATCATAGATCAGTTCACAGCAGCAATTTGATTTGTATAAAAATTTATTGAAAGACAGCATTTGAGGCAATAATAAAGATGAACATAAGAGAGAGAAAGTGAAAAATATTTTTCCACCTCTTATATGATCTGTTTAACATTATCATCAGTTTTTAGTTGCCATACAGCAACATCATTGCTGTGATATCACAGTTTAAAGTATTTAGTCAAATAGCTACACATTCATTTTAGTGAGTATATGTATCTGTTCAATTTGGTACATATTTAAGAGTCATAAAAGTATATATATGGAATATATTACAAAGCATCCATACATTTTTAAAGTTTATTTAAAACAATTTTTGGCCATAACATCATTTGTGTCATTCTTACAAAACTGAAAGGCTATGCAGCATTAATGTATAGTCATTCAAACAAATATGCTTCAGATGGTATTATGCTATATAAAGTGCTGGGCAAGGTAAAATATAACTTGCCAGGTTAATTTATGGTAAGAGCGATATTGGATCAAAAATTTAAAAAAATGAAAGCTGTTAAGAACTAGCAAGTAAAAGACGAGATGACTGAAGCTTCTCAACCTAGAGCCATTATTTGTATTACATGAAGAAAATGTGCACTGGAAATTAAAGATTTCATGGGCAATTAGTTATAATAATTAATGAATTTGCATTGGCTTTCTAACTGAAGATGCTAAGTGCACCTATGCAACCTAATGACACCTTCTTGCTTCAAGAATTAAAGAGTCTTTTAAGAAAAAGTCAAACAATTCTGTTTGTCCTACACTTATCTATTAAATTTCTTACACTAAACTCCATTACTTAAAACCAAGACCTGTTTTGGGAGCACTCACTCCTATTTTCAGTTGTTGATCAACTATTGTTACTGGATGCATAGGATATATTACCACTCCAGTCTACAGCTTAGTAAGCACAATTTACTTAATTATACAAGACAAATCTATAGAAGCAAATTCGACCACACGTGGTTAAAGGAAAAAATTATAGATATACACACTGTGTAGGATATATTACCACTCCATTGTCTACAGCTTCACAAGTACAATTTACTTAATTGTTTGTTATTTCAATAATCCTAATCTTCTATGCTACATTGAATTTTGAATTTCTTACAATAAATTTAAAAATGCATATTATCATATAAATGCAACTCATTATTACCCTGAAAAAGAATACACCCCAAATAATCTTGCATCCATTATCTCCACTTACTGCTTAAACATAGAAAGATGTGGAGTCACTCACATGACAAGAAAATCTACAACCAATTTTATGCCTACACAATTCAAATTCTTTTTGAATGCCAAGTTATAACAAAAGTCAAATGCAGAAAGCTGAGGAAAGTCTATCTGCTTGCACTTTATTCCAATAAACTTCCATACCTGAAATACCTTTAAATGTGATCAAAAAGAGATGTTCAGTGCTCTTTTGCAAGATTGGAAATTTTAAAAGTCTTTCACAATATAACATAAAACAGTGCAAAATAATTAATGCAATATTCATTAAAAAGGAAATTTGTTTACCTCAACTCACTTGCAATCATTGTATATTGGGCAGCTACTAGAAAAGATCTGACTGCCAGCAATTATAGCAAAGAAAATGGACATGCTACACTAAGTATGACAGTGCTTAGTCATAGATTGGCCTTTTCAGAATGTTTTTTTTTCACAACTACATACAGATGCTTACAATGAATATTTTTACAAATTATATAATTTTAAACTAATATTAATAATATTCTTAAATTTACCGTTCCTCTAATATTTCGCTGGTCAGTGAATTATTATCAATTTATTACTGCCCATCAGCTTGTTTTTGAAGTTTTATCATACAGTGTCGCAATACAAGAAAGTGGATATTCAGCATGATGGCTCTATTATGACTGTGAAGC
The DNA here is from genome assembly GCA_030762175.1 of Metallyticus violacea. Lineage (NCBI taxonomy): Eukaryota > Metazoa > Arthropoda > Insecta > Mantodea > Metallyticidae > Metallyticus > Metallyticus violacea. Next base: position 29,562,979 of record CM060838.1, read on the forward strand.
ACAATGCTGTGGTACCAACCTTTGGGACAGCAATGAACAAATGGAATGTTACTTCTACAGTGCAAAGCAAAGAATTTTGTCCCCTTACCATATATTGGTACTAACATAAATTAATGCATTATTGATCTATTTACCCTTTACTTTAATACAGCAAATACACTATACATAGTTCATTCTTGGAAGGCTCTTTTATATACATACTGTGTGCTAATAAACATATCACCACAGCCAAAGAAAATTAGGAAATTACTAATGAGAAATGCATGCTAATTTTACCTGGATATGAACCAAGAGGAAGTTGAATGGAGGCAATTTGGTGCAAGAAGTGAATTTTTCTAGTCATACCTCATGAGTTAATATACCACAATAGTATAACAAAGAAAGAAATGGGTTTACTTAATTTTCTTGATATTGCTTTGCAAGAAGAATGTGCTTAAGAAGAAAAATGGCTGTTTCAGGGTCACTATTTCTATTTCATAGGAGCACTTTGACCCATATGGTTTTTATATATATGTATATTTTACTTTCAACTTATGTATTCACTTACATAAAAGTAAGACGCGTTTTGGGCGAATCTCTCCCATCTTCAGTTAGCAACTGAAGATGGGAGTAACGGCAGTTCAGTAAGCAACTGAAGATGGGAAAGATTCTCCCGAAACGCGTCTTACTTTTGTGTAAGTGAATACATAAGTTGAAGTTATATTGCCACTCCATTGTCAACAGCTTCGTAAGTACAATATTTATATTTTACCCATTTTGCCTTTTCCTTCTAGCAAAAAGCTTAACCACCAGGATGCAGAGTGCCCCTCTTTTCCTTGCATTTGGCAGTTTACATTTTAGTTAGTATCACTTTCTAGCATTTAATGTGGCCACCATAATAGAGTCATCATGCAGAATAGGCAAGATAAAGTAACTGTCCTACTTGGCTGAGGTTTGCCTCAAGTTGCTCTCATTCTAGGAAGCCAATGATAGGTATTTTAGACATTAAAAGATTTTGAATCAATTTGCACCATTATTTTTAATTTCATTCATCATAAACACGACTTTTGGTATGGAAAGTGAAAGATTATGTGAAGGGAAAAATTTACAAAAGAATATAAATCAGCAACTTGTCTTCTCAAACTATTTGCTTGTTATGCAATCCTCTTTAAATACATAACTGTGATAGAAAATCAATTTTGTGAATGAGATCCAGAGGAAGAACCCCCTCCCCCGCCTTTTTTTTTTTTTTTTGCCTAATTTTATGAGAAAATTACACAAACTTTACATATGGATCTAAGGTCACTCGCTCTAACTGAAATAACAAATAGGTAATATTATCTATGTTTAACTTTTGAATCCTACAGGATTCAATACATTCCCTCTTGTGATTCACATAATAGATTCATTGGCAAAATAAATTATGTGTAGATTTCCTTTCCTCAATATGTCAATAATATGTTTAATATCATATTTTCTATTTGCTCGCTGTCAAATCTTTGACTCTGATGGTTGCACTTACATCTGGATCTGATGATGGCAATATGGTAACCACTCGTCCAGGCTGCAACAGAATCGAAAAATTAAATGTTGAAGCAGACATTTGACGTTTATTAATTATACATTGCTTACAGCTAGCATACATGTATTATTAAAGCTACTTTGTCATACAATTATGACTTGCAATTTACTTTTTGACGTAGACAAGGATTCTAAAGCACTGAGTAAAATATGTATTTCCAAAGTTTCTTGAAAAATAAGTCAATATTCAAGAAACGATGACTCTGGAACTACTAAGGTCCTTACGCAATCGGGAACACCGCGGTGATCTACACTAGATTGCCAGAATCTTCTCACATAACCTTTGATGTAGCCTGTCAAGCGATGAGCGTAAGGGAAATCTGCTTTCCATACTAAGGAACCGTAACCGAATATCCACATTGTTGCCAAGACCATAAATCCTGAAAATGATGAAGCAGCTACTAACTTCGTGTTCTCTCTCCCGTTGATAGTTTTACTCTGCAATTCGAAAACATATAAAGAACATATGTTATAATTGGTCCTGGTGGCCCTGCTGTTACTACCAGGTTGGCCCAATGCCATTTAAATTTCTTCGCAAGTAAACTAACCTCACTTATCGCTATGCATACGGTTCTGTGCAACGTTGTTACAGTGTGTACTCATAGCACCGATACATTTCGTAATATCTATTCGAAGCAAATCGCGTGCACTACTCCGTCAATATTTATTGCCTAATATGAATTAGCTGTTCTAGAATTACCTGTCATTCATTATTTATTACCAATCAGCCCTATAAATGCTGCCATCTTCTGTTTAGAAATTTAGTTAAAAATAAGTGAGGTCCGAATCTGACAGTAGTACCACAAATACAAGTTCTGCACTAACGGGTACCTCCAACTTCAGCAATACTTTTCGAAGTAAAACTGGTGTTGGCAGTTCTGACCGCAGGGTTGACAACTTATTTGTTTACAAGTAAGTACTGACTGCCATCTGTTGTCTGTCGTTAGTGTGAATAGCTGAGGAAAATGGCTGTAAGGGTTGTGTTGTATAAGTGTGTAAAATATGCTATGTCTTTTGTTTCGTTAAAATAAACATCACTAAAAATGAACAGCAAGTGATTCCTAATAATCTTTACTTCTTTCGGTGCATCGGTAATTATAAGACGGAGTCCTTAGAACTGCCAGATAAAATTTTAAGGTAAGAACACAACAGTTGTCAAACAGCTTAGTCTCGTGGATTTAATGGAATAAATTATGCTGTCACATAAATTGTCCAATCGGCAACGTCGTCATTGTTAATGTTATGAAATGCACTGTATTTTTATCTTAATTTTTGTAAAGAAATCCATTTTATTTCCATTATGTACATTTTAACACATTTATGGGTTAAAGTTTCACTTTGCTTATTTGCTTGAAGCATTAAGTACACTTTAACATGGCAATAATACACCAGGAAATCGTATATCCCATAATTTGAATGGAAAAATTTTGGAGAAGTGCGATTCGCTTCTCATATTCAGCTACTGAGGATTTTCTATCATAAGGTGGTATAATATGCATAGTGTAAATAGCGCTTCAGTTTGAAAAACGTTTTTTAAAGCGGCACGTTAATGGATTTTTTCATAAAAATTAGAATTTAGAGTTGTCAAACTGTGAAAAAAAGATAATAATTTTAGTTGATGTTAAATAATAAATTTGCCAATGTATGTGAAGCAAATCTTAACTATATTATTTTAAACATTAAGCCATCGATGCTTTTTCTCTCAAATGTGTAAAAGGATAAATCAATATAGCTAATACATTTGGTAAAAGCTTCACTGAGTGTATCCCACAAGTGAAATTTATCTAGAATATGCTTGACTTATTTTCTTAAATACAAACCAAATAAATTCAGTAGTCAGCAAAACGGAATTCCTAATCAAATACACACACACTAACCTTGACCTCACCTAGAGTGAATCCTAGAAACCAGATGACACTAATTTACTGCACTCCCCGATGGTCTCCACTCACCTCCTTTTACTAAATTCAAACCAAATATAACAATGAACATAAATGGAATTCCTAATCAATTCATATACACATACACATGGTAGTGTAGATGTAACCTTAAGGAATCCTAGAAACCAAGTAATTTATTGCTTTTGTAATAATATGCTCCATCTACTCTCCTGTTATATTACACAAGTTTAAAATTGTCATACATTAATGGAAGGGACTTGTGGTGCCTCAAATGGGCATTAAACACTAATCAAGAAAAAAGAAATAATGGAAGGGAAGTTTTGAAAGTGGGTTTACTTTATTGAAGTTTCAGTCATTTGTATTTATCTGCATTTACATTCAGAGATATAGGTTTATTTATTTTATTTTTTTTGACAAAGATTGTATAATCTAAGTGAACATGTAACACAAATGGATTTAAAAAAGTAAAAAGAGGAATCTAATTGACAAATGGGCCTTGTATAGATTTATTTTAAAATTCTATTTTATTTAAATCTATGTAAAAAAATGTGCATTTGCAAATTGCTGTATGGAATAAGGAATATATGAGCTTTTAGTAACTGGTACTACTATTTGCACATTATTAAATTGTAGAATAATGAGGAAAGAAATTGCTGATAGGCAATATTTTAAATTGGGAAGGATAATTTGATTGTAATAATAAATGAAAAGTTTAAACAAAGTATGCAGTCATGTCCACTGCCTGATTCTTACTATAGCAGACCTTTGCTAGCAGCACATGGCCATTTTTTTTTACAGTTCTTATCTTAGTATCAATTATAAAGTTATATAATGTGTGTGTATGATTTAAATTTGGTTTCTTCGCATTTAGTCAGGCACAAAAACATTAAAACAAGAACTAACATTTTTCTAGTTAAGGTGCTTCTTGAGCAAATGATTAAATGAGCATAATATTTTATAACTTTCCTCATCTGCAACTGTAGTGAACATGGCTAAAAGTATTAATGTGCACATAATTTTTTGCTTGGTATGTGATTATAAAATTTGGTTATCAGAAAACCATAGAAATTCATTGTTGATGGTAAGAGTAGTCTGATGGAGTTTGTAACTTGTAACAATACACCTAAGTATTCAAAACTCATTTTATTTAGTACATTGTAAATATGTACACCTACCAATCAAAGTCGGTGGCAATGAGTGCTGCACCATGTTTATTCAGATGTTTATATTAAGGATGTTTTTTTTTTTTTTTTTTTTTTTTTTCCCAGTATGATTTCAGTACCAAAAAGAGAGATGTTTTTAAATGCAATTTTATTTTATTGTGCCAAATTTCTAAAGATTAAATTTTAATTCATACTTCCAAGTATTTTTTTCCTGTAATTGTATAACTCATTTTATATCATTACAAATTATGCAGATTCAATGAATGAACGTTTTAATATGATGAGAAAAGCTGTGTCAGGTTATATGTATTATTGAATGTGTGAATTTACTTTACACACACATATCATATGAAAGTTTGTAATGATAATTGTCCTACAAAGTAAATTTGTAATTGCATTAGGACATATATCTAGAAATAGAAAATTTCTGCACCGTTATACTCTTTTTAGATTTTCACTAGTAACATGCAATTACTCTTTAGTGCATTTGTTTCATTGCAAAGCCCTGCTTTAATGCTTATCTTGTGTTTATGTCTTTTTGATATAATTTTCCTATTGGTTTTTGTTTTCTAACAGTAACAGTTAATTGTTTGAATACTTTGAACATATGCATTATTGGAGCCCACTTCATTCTGCAATATACTTAGCAACAAGCCAGATTGTTTGTACTTTTTCTCACATTTATTTGGTGACCAATGTTCACATGCCAGAATTCTTTTATTATGTGGAAATTATGCTTAATATTTATGTACTTCAGATGTTATAGAATTTAAATAAACTATAATAATGCATATTTTTTTTTTTTGTTAGAGAGTTTAGCCATAATAAATGGGTTATATGATGTCTTGATTTTTGTTATTGTGAAAATAGGGTTTATCATGCTAATACAGCCTAGAGCAAGCAATACCAATTGAATGACATGACACCCACAACCTCGCAACTCTTGCCTTACCAGAGCAAATAAGCAGGTAGCAAGCTGCCTTTTGCTCTGGTAACTTGTAAGTGGGGGACTGAAAATGTTACTACCAAAATATGCACATAGTTCTAGAAAAAGAAAATATAAATTCCATGAAGAATGGGGGATCCGATTCTTTTGCATTAAACAAAATGCATATGTCAAACGTCTGTTATGTTCAGTATTAATGTTTACATTCAGAAAAAACATATTACAGAGGAAGGAAAAATTGTTTCCTATATATCTAATTTTAGAGTAATTTTATCATAGAGTTTGCATTACATTACTTTCTACCGTGTTTATCATCCCTATTGCAAATTTTCTATTATTACTTTTATATTATTCAACACACATATATATGTTCCGCATTTCATGATTGGAACAATCTGCACAACTGCAAGGACTTAAAAATATATTGAATATAATGCAAAATTAAATAGTGAACTAAATGAAACAGATATTAACATTTGAAATACTAATTGGAATTTGTACAGTGAAGCAACTCATATAATTAAGTGTTCGATTGAGTCGAACTATACATTTTTATTGGCTCCACTTATTTCAATGTAGAACATGTTTCGCACACCATTGTCCGAATTCTCAGCGTCTACGGTCAGATGAGAATGCGGAAGTGTTAATATCTTCTCCGAAACAAATGAAACCTTGAAGTTATTATTTACTGTATTACTGTCGCGAATATGGAGGTAGATGCAAAAGTTGCTTTAATACTATCGGTGAAGGTGCGGAGTTTTCTATACTTAATCACGAAATCGGTGAGAGACTCGTTTAACAGGACTCTCCTTCGTGACTGACGCCACTGCTTGAAACAGAGCGACAATTTTGCTAAGAGGCCTCTTCTTTCAGGCATGATATTTCTTTTTGGTGCATTAAATCTATGACACGGGACCGACGCTTTACTTCCCCTCCAAAGGAAGCCGTACGTTGGAAGCCCCGAATCCTGGCCGGGATTGAACGCGCGATCTTGTGTTTAGGAGACAAGTATGGCTACCACTGTTGCAGTGGCTACACAACTTGGCTGGATGCTTTGTGAATCGCGCTCTGTTATGAGTAGGACTCAAGTCTTGCGTTTAAGAGATTGCATTTATTTTTTTGGAGGGGGATCAAATTTCCTCCTCGAAAGAGAGACGTTTTCTTCTGTTAGCACATTCGCTGACCTACCCTCATGTGAAAAATGTCTCTGCCCAAACAAAATAATTTTGACACTCCTTCATAGTGGAATATGAAGAAGAAGCTTCCCCATACACATCGTAAAGCGTTGTTTAATGCCACTAGTTCAATGTTCTTCTTTCGTTGAACATTTAATCACTGCTCTAGAACACGTTGAACTTAGTCAAGTTTCTCCAAGCAAATGAATGGTGTAGGTGGAAAGAAAATGCATTGTTTACACCTCTAAAACTGCATTAGATGGCATGAATGTCAGGCCGAAAACTTATGGACCGTGCTTCGTATTGTGTGCTGCATGCCACGAGAACTTGTACATTGTGAGCTGGCAACTGCTGTGGACGCAAGCCAAAAATAAGTAAATAGTTTTCATAAATTTTACATTATGGTTGGGGTGGGAGAATGTATGTAAAACAATATGGTTTTTCCTTAGTGTCAAAACTTGAGAACATTATTATATTGCACAAAGTATAAAACGTTTATAGATATTAGGTATGTTAGAAACAGAACGCCATAAGATGAATTATAATGCGGTAAGAATGCTGAATATACCTCAAAGAGGACGCGAATTGCAGCAGTTCGAAAAATGTTAGTATAACTAACCTTACGACCGTACATAATTCCTATATATAACCTTGAGGTAAAGCTTAAGTAAATCAAATTACATGGAAAACAGTGTAAAGCGCGAGAAAGGAATGTTTCTTTTATCATTCGAGAGCAATATCCGGATCATTTGAATGAAAGAAAAACAATAAATATTCAACGTGCAAGTACCCGTTGCGAAAGATAACGAATCCCACGCGGTATACCCACTGGTTGCAGCATCCGGCTTATAAATGACCTCAACAAGTGCCGTCAGTATCCCACGCGAGCAGGCATGACTTGATACGTTCTCCAGTTTCACTACCAATCATGAGCACGATATAGCAGTCGTTTTCATGACATTTTCTTATGTCACAAGACAGAAAATAAAAATTGTTATGCATGGACTCTTTAATGGATAGAAACGCGCTACTTCCGTATTATTCAGTTGCTTGGGGTGAAACTTTATTTAAATCGTTTTTGTTTCAATAGCATTATATAGAAGTGCTCAGATTTCCAACACTTCTTGGAGGTAGAATTGACTTCGAGACCCATATTGTTATTATGTTTTCACACCTTTTTCACTAATTATATATAAGATACTTAATATTAATACACTCATATTAATTAGCTTTTAGAAGATATTATTCGAAACCTATAATTTACATGAAATAAAATAAATATGATAAATTGATTAAATATATAAAAGACATGCAATTAATAATCCTGATAATAATATACGTTATTACGGGGTGAAGCAACAATAACAGCTTCAGTATATTAAATAGAACCATAATTCAGCATTATTTACAACTTTTATATCTGTGGCCTCAGGTACATACCTTTAGGCGCAGATAGACTGCGAACTCATTTGGTGGTATTATATTTATCGACAGGAGTACACAGACCCAAATGTGCACCACAGGAATAAAGAGAAAGGACGGGGAGCAGAAGAGAACACAGTACCGAAGTTTGGCATTATAGGAATGCAAATTGTGTACAAAGCAACAAGTGAGTTGGTGACACTTTCGGGAAGCGTGCAATAAGCAAGGGCGGCGGTTCGAAATATCGCAAGATTGATGGTACCACAAGCCCACTTTACCGCTCGCCTCCGGGGAGACTGTTCCACTATATTTCAATTACCAGGGACCTGGCCCAGGAATTTATAGGACCAGGGTCATCGGAACACCCCAGAGCCTGCTTCCTTTCCTCCTATCTCCCCTGGATTATTGCTGGATAATAATTTCTGGCACTACCAGGCAGTGCCATTATTATTTATTGCGAGCTGTTTTTGATCTAGAATTACGTTCAACTTTAGCAGCAATGTTTTCCTCGTTTTCGGCCTCTGGGAACATCTGGTCTGCGCTACACCCTGTTGCATATGTTGCTAGTGTAAAACAGACATAAAAGTGTACGTATCACATTGATATCTTTCACCTTATTAAAATGTAAACATTATATCATTCTTTTATTTTGTCCACACTTTTGGACTACACTTGCACGTTTAGAATTGACTGCCGAAAATAAGAAAATGGGATGATTCAATTTTGTTCTTCAGATACAGCGTGTGAACGAAAAATGTTATATAAATAACGAAATCCTCATGTACACCTTATGCAAAGTAGATAAAAGTCATAATTCAAGAAATTTTTAGCACTTTAGCATTTCCCTGAATCTCAGCAGGCTTGCATTTCGGTTTCAAGAAGGTCGTAAAAGCACACATATTTTGACTTTAAAGACAATAACTTCACATGGTCTATAAATGAAATTACATGGTGTTTGTGATATGGAGGGCAAGTATGTATTTAATCAACTGCTCCGTGATGATATGAGCAGATGTCTTTTACGATGAAACAGCTTACTGCAAATAAGGAGGCGCGTAACACATTTTTACATGCACTTAACTTCTAACCGCTGCAGAAGTCTGGCGGGCAACAGTATTTCGATTTAACCCTTTGCTACGCGCATTGCTAAAAGATAATACCTTCTCATTCGGCACTAGGGTCGGAGGTGAGCCTTGGCCTGCCGCAGCGATCTCTGCATACTCTACCTGCGTCTTACGACTTCATTGATAGAGAGCAGTATTGCAGAGGGAACGTGTGATCAGCACCCCGCCGGTCGTCTATAACGCGACTTTCGATCGAAAAACGCCACTTCCCCAGCAGGCAGCTTCCCAATTGTCCTCACAAGGCTGTGTGGACCCCGTTCCAGACATCCCTAACTTAGAGAAATTCCTTAGTCGATACTGGGAATCGTACCCGGGCCTCCGGCCAGCAGTCAGCCACGCTAACCACTAGACCAGGGAGATGGTCAAATATAATACACTTGGGGAGCATTAAATAATTTATCTACCTCGGCATGTTATATCATTGCTGGAGAGCAGTAAGACTTATCTTGAATTGAAACAGCTACAAATCAGTCTACAGTAAGCACTGGATGATTGCAAGTGCATTGCAGTGCGGCTCCAGAGTAAAATTCAGTGATCTTTATTCATATACTAAACACAGAAAGATGCCGAGTATCGCCGTTCGTGCCTACGAAACAAAAATGAATGAACAAAACTTTAATGTGAAATATGCGGGCAAATTAGAGGATTTCCAGTAATGTGTATGGATAGGTATTTTTATCATAAAAATAAATGTATGCATAAATACTGACATATGATAACACTAATCTTATGGGATCTGATATGAAAGCAATTGTTGCTTAGCTTATATATACTGGTCCTCGGAGAAACCACAAGGAATTTTCCTCAAGGGTGTAGGGATGTCAATCAAGGTATCATGACTTAATTAATGCCTATTCCTCACACAGACACCCTTTGAGAGAGACAGAGAGAGAGAGAATCCTCCCCAGATTCTACCTGTCAATCGGAGAACTTCGGGGACGCTCGTAAACGCTTATTCACAACGCGTATGCAGCGACTGATACACTGCAGTGGGCGCTTTGCCTCTAAACGTAATGGTCACATCTCATAAGCATTTGGAAAGAGAACATTAACATAGAGTGGCGGTGACCAAACGGTTTAGAAGACATTGCTCTTCTGCGTAAATTTCAGGGTTCAAATCCCACACAACATTTTTGCTTTATTTTTTTATTGTTGGTTTTATAAGTGTACATGTAGAACATCATATTGTCTTAATATCATATTATATTTTTACGTATCGTTTTATGGCATTATGTATGCGCACACAAAAACGTAAATCACAAGCTAATCTATTCTTTACAAATAACTAAATAAATACATGAACAGAAACATTTACCTTCTGAAGTGAAAACCCATAGTAATAAACACCAATTAATATCAAGCGATGAACCATCTGCCTGTATAGCTGTTCTTAATCTTCAGGGCATAGATGATGTTAGATTTCTGCAGTAGTGTGCACGAGAAACAACATCCCAGCCTTCTTGAATTTGTACCCATAAGCCAATTTTTGTATTTCAGGCATATGCATGCAATGCATGGGCAGCATATTACATTTAGATAGGCAATACTGAAGTAAATATATTATTAATTATGACATATATTACATATATATGTGTAATATGTTAACGTCAAATCTTGCTGTGTATGGGAAACAATATTCCGAAACTAACTTATCATAATATGTTACAAAAGTTTATTTAAGGTGCTTCGTGTCGGAAGGCAATCCTGCGCTCTTAACCACTGCACATTCTGCCACTGAGCTAACAGAACACATACTAGATGCATAACAGAACTGGCGCAGAGGCTACAGAGCCTCTTGAGAAACCGTTCGCTGTAACGAGTAGGACTTAAAATAATTTTGCGTTCAAGACGTGACCCCCCTCTCCTCCCCCCTTTCCTGCCCCCAAAGGATGTACGTATATATTCCAGTGTTTTTCCAATTTGTTTGTCCTATCCATAAAATGCAATTTCTTTAACTCTGCGAAATGCGCATTTATTTCGGCAGCAAGCTCTTCATTTGATGGGATTTCTTTTCTCCTAGCCATTTCTTCATTTTAGGGAACAGGAGTTAGTGTGAGTGAGCGAAATCCGGAAAGCAGAGGAGTTAGGAAGGATTTCATACTTTAGGATTAATAATTTTGAAAGTTGCAATCGCATATTTGTGGCCTGACACGTTATCGTGATGGAATAGGTGTTTTTTTTTCTCCAAATGAGTATGATTCTCCTTGATCGAAACGTTTAATTGCTCCAGCAGCATAGAGGAATGTTCACTGGTCATGACTTTGCCCTGTTACAAAATGTCAGAGTGTGTTAAAATTTATTTTTAATATTGTTGAAGATTTTATTTTATTTATATTACGTCGTGGCAATCCCAAAACACAGTCTCCATCGACTTTGCTTTGAGGAGGGTGATTTGCTTTCTTCGAAGCGCTCTCTGCATGTAGGGTAGCTCTACATTTCGTCGACTGTCACATACCGACTTCGAAATTAACTTGGATTTCATTTAAACTGCTACACATAATTTTAAGTGAAGGTGCAAATTCACCATAATGCTTATCTAGTTTTGCCTTAGTTTCTACGGATGTAGTCCCTTTTAAAAAGCAATGTTTTGTCAATTCATGAAATTCATGTTTCTCTATTTTGAACGCTTGTTTACAAATTTAATCTGGAAAATGGTTATCAAGCGCAGCTAAGTTTAGTAACTGTTGAAGCGGTTTTAATTATGATGATGTGTCGATGGTTGTAGTTTGTGGAATATTTACCCGAGGGGGTCTTTCAGGAGCCCGAACTGGGCTTTTGTGCTCTCGTAGTCACGGAAGAAGGGAGATGAGGGAAAAGGTTCAGGTCGCACGATAGTGCTTCATTAAACGCCTAGAAGTGTTTATTCATACGATAATTTGTTGACGCCACGTGGTTCGTTACCTCTTTGACATTAATCCCACAAGCTACATACGCTACCTGAAATTGCACCTACCGTCCTAAAACTACATTGTGTGCCCCTCGTCTTTTACCTGCCTACACTGCTGACTTGAAATATAGAAAATGCATAAACATTGGAACTGCCCTCTGGAAATGCCCTGTCTTCTTGTAATGCGTCCTTTTGTTAAGTTGTTTTCCCTTATATATTAATTTCAAAATATCCCCACGTGATCGTGAGAACTCAGGGGTTCACAGAATACCGCCCACATATTACTAAGCCTTCAAAATATTAAAAAATAATTGGTGAGCGCTTGTGTTCCCAAATGCGCTCACTTTAAATTCGTCAACTTTTTGACTCCTCATTGGGGAGTTCGTGATCATTCGACGTAATGATGTCATCGCCAACACCTGTTCCTTTGGTATTTTTAACGAATTTCGGGGCATCTCCAGCAACTAGGAATACAAAAGACTTATTGTTGGACTCATGCCAGACACCTGCATGCACTTAGCTTTGTTACAGCAGAAAGACTTATTGTTCGCGCCATTTTCAGTAAATGAGAGTACAAGAGGTTACGATAGGCAGCCTTCAAAAGCTATGCGTTCAGGTAAATGCATTTTCCTGGTACATGAAATGTTCTTGCTTGTTACTATAGTCTAAATAAAATATTTAATAATTACTACTGTTTAAATTATGTATAGACATTCACTCTCATGCGTGGGTGTGAGGACATGTCACATTGTTTATCAACGCGTACATTATTTCTAGACAGCCATCACACTGTCAATGTAACGTTGAAAATAATCCAGTGCTTTTGAATTTGCACGGACTTATCAACCAGCCCTGCATTACCTGGGACCTGCTGCTTTATTAAAAGTAAGGGCAGAAAATCAACGACATATCAATCTCTAAACTCTTGGATTATTGTTATCTCGGAACTTGCACTCCTCCTTTGAGAAGGAACTTGATCTTTTCATCTATAAACGCTCTTTCTTGGTTTTCAAGCTTAAAGACTCAACTATTTGCAGCCAACCTCTCTACGAAAGCCACAATACCTACCTTGTCAGCGACACATCATCTCAATCTTTACGTATAAAAATATGGCGATTTTCGCTGAAACTGAGGCTGAGAAAACATGAGTGCGTATGTCAGACATTGCTTTAACATTGTGCTATTAACTACCTAAAAATCTTAATATAATACCTGTAGATATTAGATATTATTTTTGGAGGTTTTTCGCTGCTTCTTTCTGTTAGGTCAGTTATTTCCAACCTTTTTACGTTCGCAGCACCCTTGTAATGGGATTAAAAATTCAGGGTACTCCTGTTAATTTTTTAAAAATAGGAACATGTTAAATTATTTTCAAATTTTAATTTTCACTGTAATATATATACTGTGTTAAATTGTGTTGAAATGAACACTTCATAAGAAACAAAATATAGTTCGTTTTTAATAACTTAACATTCAATTTATGGCTGCCATTGGACAAAATATAATTGTTTGATGTACACTGACTATGAATTATTAAAATAAACAAATACAATTTCAAAAGTAGATGGATGTAATGAAATTGTAAATTTTTAAAACAAATTTTGTCTTATTAATGTGAGATTTGTGATTGATGCTGAGAACACAAATGTTAAGATATCAGGTCTAGCAGTTGACAATGAAAAACACATATCGCCCTTAAGGCTAAGCAGTCTATTTCTTACTTTGGATTTGATTGTGTTTGTTGTTGAGTTCGCGTGGTATGAGTGATTTCATTGTTGTCCGATTTTCAACGTATTGGTGCTTAGTTATTCTTTGTATTATTGTACAATATTAAATGTCATCAATATGCCAGCTTATTCTGTTTTTGGATGTTCTAATAACTCGGATCTTGATCCCCATGTAGGATATTACTATTTTCCCTACAAGAAAATTTCTCAAAACCACATAAAATGAAACTGTTGAATTTATAAGACTGTCTCTTCTTATTAATCCATGGGTTGCACATTTGAGATGAAACTTAATCAAACGAATTATTCGCCTTTTTCGTCTTCGTCATCACCAATACCAGTAATTGATATACTGTAATGTATGTATATGTTTTAAGTAGTCCCTACTTTCAGCTTATTCCCAAAATATCTCGCGGCACACAGTTGGGAATCCCTGTGCTAGATCTTCATTTATATCAATTTTGTTGCAAATGTTGATCTCTCATTCTTTGCATATTATACAAAATCTCAAAGAAGTATATATATTAGAAAACAAGAGCAAACAGACGATATTACAATTCCGAAGGAAAAGAAGAATAAAATAGAAAAAGTTCGAAGTACAGAATTTCGACATACCATTCTGATGCTTGTAACTCTTGAGGAACCTCGTCCTCCCCGCACAACTATGAACTTCTCCCATCTAACTTTGTATAAAGTTTCTCATTGAAAGATAATTCCCAGGAGATGACTCGAGTATTCGACCACGTTTTACCCAGACTGCCAGTTAATCACACTATATGGGCGATTCCGTGTGAAATCAGATGAAAACTAAACAAAATTTACCTAACATTTTTAAAACGTATTATATTTGTTTATACTTCTACAGCGGGTGCTTTTTGCAAAATATGCAAAAGAATTCGTCGAAGTTGCAGAGATTCGTACACGTGGACAAATACGCCAATTTCTGCACCGCGATGTACGCTCTGTAATCACGTTGGAGCTCGACATTTAGAATCCCTTTTGTAATTAAGTGCACAAAGCGATGCTCTTGTTGAGTTGGTGGAAGTTTGTTGACAACATGCGTATTACCATATCCATATGTTGTCATACTTTAACGCACCAGAGCGTCTATATCAAGCATTCAAACATGGATCCCCAATTAAAAAAGACTAGTTTGCCGACCTGCACAACTTGTTTTTTAATCATCCGTCTTGCACGCCGACAGTTATTGCTAGAGGTGGAACAATTCCTAAGGGAAAAAATATGAGCATAAGCTTGAGCAAACTGGGGTACACGACGGCAGAGAGAGGGGTTAGAGTTTGTGACTCTATGCCAAATACCTATTGTCTTTTACATCCAAACTTTAGGCAGAGTTGAAGTTCAGCTATATTGTATGGTTGATGCTAAGGCAGCTTCACATCCATGGTAGAAAGTGTTTCATTGTTAATTACTTCTAGGGCTATGGTTTTTATGTTCTAAAAATCGCCAAAATATGCAAGTAGTCCTCCTGACTGAGTATTTATAACAGCTGGTATAAATCGCTAAAAGTTGCTTTGATTTATGATAGTTTACCTGAAATTTCATCTTAACACCTTAGTTCCTGTCCTCGTTTGAAGCGGCTTCAATAAGATTAATACAAACCTGCTAATAATATTTTATTCTGGTGAAGGACACAGAACAAAATTCCTTATACATGACACCAAATCATGACGATTTTCCCTCATGGCCTGTTTTTCTTAACCGCCTGTGTGAGTAAGGGACAAACACTTTGTTTAGTTGCCAATTCTTGAAGCCAATGTTGGGACCCATTGTATTTCTATTAAGCTGTTTAGCGATTGGTGAGTGGAGTTTGCCACTTCCAGGAAAGGTCGTTATGTTTTGGAGCCCTGCTACATTGAATAGATCATTGTTGTCAGTAGTTCCAGCGCTTGCTTGACGTAGGTGCAGTAACAAGGGAAAGTTGCTCTAACCTCTCTCTCTCTCTCTCTCTCTCTCTCTCTCTCTCTCTCTCTCTCTCTCATACACTCCTTCTCATACATACATTTGGTAGCAGAGTGCTCCAGTTACTTTCAAAGGAATGCCAAACCCATTCCTTTCTGCATTTAAGAGTGTGTGCACATTCCACATAATAGGGGAAGAAGGAAAAGTTTGGGTTTTTTCCCAGAGTCAAATGGAAGGACATACTTCTCAAAGCATGAAGGAAATAAGTTCAAGTATAAAAATGTTTCTGAAAGTTTATTTAAGTATGCCTTATCAAGATAAAAGTGCCAAATATGCACATATAGGTTGTAACAAAATACCTGTATTTAGTTATTTTTATATCATGTATTTATAACATGTTTTAGAAACCCATCACCCTTATAAACATATTTTATTAAATCGTAACCATCTGGCCCCAGTTACAATGTCACACAAAGACAGCAATCAACAAAGCAAGTAAAGCTTATTTCTCGTCGGTTCCGCAATACCTTATGTTGCCGTAACTAGCAATACCAATCTATGCCAAACATAATTTAACACATTTAATTTTTATGGGAGTTCTTTTTGGTGGAGCATCAAAGTAAGAGTGGCATATTTTTTATCAGAGAAGGGGAGTAATCGGTGGATATTTTTGTACTTATTACTTTCCATATGATAGTTAGTAAAATATGCATTAACTTATTTATGCCTCTTATTAACTTTTTACATTAAAAATGGCGATATGAAAGCCAGATTTCCAATATAAAGAGCTGAAAAGTTTTATGCTAATTTGTGATAAATGAGCAGTTTGATTGGATTGGATTTTTTAAGTTCGGAGAAAGATACTGCGGTACTTCAGCCTTGCTAACGGCTGGTCGTTTGTGTCTATGCTCCGAATGGGGACACCTCCGGAAGAAAGGAGTCCACGGATGGTGAGGCACAAATGTAGTCATAGCCCATAACGTTGTTTCCAGACAAGCACAAGCCCGTCTCGTTGTGGCAATTTTGATCCTGTAATGAAATGATATGAAGTTGGGTAGTGGAAAGGAGACATCCATCCCAGCAATCGCCTAAGCGATCAAGGAAAACTAAGAAAAAATCCACACTGTCGGCACGACCGATCCCATAGGGTTTGAACCCGGGACCTCCCGAATGCGGCATCCCGTTCAGCTTTGAGCAGTAGGAATGGAACATATACAAAAGGACATCGGAAACATCGATGTAGCATGTATTATTGGAGATGTTAATGAGGGGGTGGATAGATTTACCACCTTTCCTATGAATCTTTTCAAATGAATCATCGTTCAATATAAACTTTCATAATCACCACCGACGATAAGGCGATACTAACTTGGGGGAGCGATGTATGTCGGAGATTTGTTAACGAAGAACTGCCTTCTCAAACTGAAAGCATCTTCCATCATTTTCAGAGAGTTGAGAATTTGCGATTTTGATTGTCTCGGCCGTTTTATTTGTCAATTCTATAGTATAAAGTGACCAAAAACTTCCCTCGGTTTCAGACCAAACATTTCCAAACATAATACTGTGAACGAAATAATATATTTAGTATTATCCGTATTACGTCATCTTTGCTATCGAGGGCCTTCTACCATTGTGATGAAAGACCATGAATTTCATTGGGCAAGAAGCAGAAAAATTCATTGAGCAATTTAAAGATGGGCTAAGTTTCGGAATTGGTGTCCTCGGAAGGTCGGCCCTGGTGGTGTAGTGGTTACCATACTTGCCTCCTAAACCCAAAACGCGGGTTCGAACCCGGCCAGGACGGATGGATTTTTTCGGGTGTAAAAATCCTAAGCATGGCTTCCTTCGGAAGGGAAGTAAAGCCGTGGGTCCCGTGTCGTACATTTACGGCACGAAAAAGAACCTCAAGCCTGAAAGAGAGGCCTCTGAGCAAAATTTGTCGGCCGTTTCACGCCCTGAGTTGAATGGGACGCTGATGACCTGAGATGTTGAAGAGCGTCCGTAAATAAATCAATCAATCAAATGTCCTGGGAAGTGATGAAAGGAAAAGATTATCTGAGAGTGAAATGTCGTGGTGCATTAGTCTCCCAGCCAAGATGGATAAGGTTTTCATGAACCACCTTAGCTGTATTTACTTTTGTATTATCTGAAAAGAATAAGACTGCGATTGACGACTGTAGCCTCCTTACTTTTCAGCTTTTCATGAACACTTCCTGCTGGTTAGAATACACAATAGTGTTGATCGTCGGCCGGTTGGCAGTAGTTCGCAATGCTTCATAATCCGCTCAGTTTACCAGAGAGCAGAACCTTTATTTGGTACAGCGGTGGTTTAGGTTTTAGGTTCATGGGCTGACGGCGTCTTGGAGTCCACTTCTAATCGCGTATCAGCAGCCTATATTGTACATATATAAAAAAATTCTTCTGTTGACCTGACAACGATACAAAACAGGATCAGCTTTCTGAGCCATTGCCAACTGTTTAGAACCCAAGGCTTCTTTCAGAGGGATGACCGGGGGTTATTACTCTCCACATTTAGTCAATTGCCCCACTCACCTTCAGATTGAGTTCAAATAGTTACTGGTTACAATACAATAATACATTAAGGAAAAAGGTTGAGTCAAAGCAACATGTTGAGAGCATTTTATTTACAAAATTATGTTGTGTCTGTTGTTAGACGAAGAGTTGTTCAAATCGGGCAGAAATGTGTGCTGAAAGACAATCACAGTTGCAATAAAGAAAATGTGTTTCATATGTACTGACAACTCTTGAATCTATCGGCACACGATGTCACTTTTTCCCCCTCCTTCTATGCACATTGTCATTTAGCAATGCGTGCTTTCTTTCCTCTAACACAATTGTCAATCAACAGTATTCTCCTGTCTGCACGTGCCATAAATGTTTGATAAGCCCAGTAATCAGCTGAGCGCATCCATGCGGCCTGGGTTGTAGAATATGAGTGGTAAATAAATGTAAGGGGCATAGGAGACAATTTGCTTTCATATTTTACTAGAAAAGTAAACCATATGACAGTGACAATTCTGGTGTGAAGGCTAATAATTAACCATGAAGATTATAGCTCTTCACAAGATTAACATGCGAGCAAATCTCATAAACTGCAGTCAAAGTCTGCTTCATCTTTTCAGCATCCTAGAGTTAAAACCTAGATGTGTATATAATTTTAAGTCTCCATTGGTAGCAAAGTATAAAATGCTTGTTGTTCACAAAACAAAAGGAAGTGCATTCTTCAATGTATGTTCGTGTAATATAAAAATGACTTATCCATCCAGGGGGAAAAAAACTCCATTTACAAATTTTAGAAAAACAACTGTAGAAACTTAAACTCAAAAAAGCACGACTATTCCTAATTTCATAGAAATGCCTTTACAAAGGATTTTTTTTCCCTTAATTCATTTCAACAAGCCTATTCTTCATACTGTTACCTCAGCAGTGGAACGGCAGTAGTGGTTGATGGGGTTTTTCTCAGGGTGATTATGGTTATTTATGCCTTGGAGTCACTAGAGGAGGAAAGGGATTCTTCACTTGAATAATGCTCTTCTGGACTGAGTTTGAAGTCTTAATTTATTGAACATGAAGACTTTAAGACAATTTTAAGACATCCTGGTCGTCTGTCGTGTGACAAAAGTCTTGCTTTAGACTCGCTGTATATTTGTTCTCAGACTAAAGCACTGCACTCATTCGAAAATCTAATGATATTATTTACTTAATTTCAATCATTTTTAATAACTTCTCGCGATTGAACATAGGCCTGTAACTTCACTGTAGCCACTTTATAATAATAATAATAATAATAATAATAATAATAATAATAATAATAATAATAACCTGACTGCCATAACATTAGTAATTATTAATAACATGACTGTAACCTACTGACTTGATGTGTCTCACTGAATCGGCCGCACTAACTCGAATACTGCCGATGAATGTAGGAATATAAAGTACTAATGTGTGTGCTAATAATAGTCTTGTGGTAATGCCTCTCAACTACTGATTCTTCAATGTAAATTGTATACTCCATATAAAATCTTATTGTTCAGATTAGCTCCTCCTTCACGAAATTTTATTTCTTTAAATATTCGGGAACTCAGTTCAACCCTCGGATTTTTGCTGGCAATCTCTAGATATCATGTCCGTTCTTATCCGTCAGATTATGAGAGATGTTCATTGGTTGACCTAGATCGCCCCCGCTACCTTCTCAACTTTCTAAAACTAAGATTCTCACACTAAAGTTTTTCGATAAAGACTGCACTTGCTATATATAATTGGCATCCTTTGAACCTGACAAAAGCATTTATACCATTGATTCCATATATTGCTCCCTGTCCCCCATTAAGGCAATAAAACTCATTAGCTGTCCGGGTTCACCCCAGCTACTTTCTAAAATTTAAGTTCCTATGCTAGTGTTTTCTTTTAAGACACATTTACTTATTGAAATCATATTTCTCGGTGCGCCCAGTTAACATTTGCTGCCTTGAGTCGGCAGAAAACCTATCTGAAGGATTTACAAAAGGGAAAAGGTATCTAGCCTTAACAAAAGCGTGTCCTCTTTCGAAGCGAAACTATTTTCATAAGTTCCTGAACGTCGCGACACGGATTTACCTCAAGTAGCGACAGAAGGCCAGCATGTCCTTTTGTTATAAATTTCTGTCTTTATGTCTAAGTTACAGAACCATAATCCTTTGTATTGAACACCCGCTTATTTTACAAAAAGACACACATATATATACACTATCAATCACAATATTAAAATAAAGATCATAATATTTACGACTTTAGTTACTATGCATTGAATGGCGATGTTACAGAACTAATTATTGTTAATGGAGATTCTTGAGACAAGGATACTGTCTCAGTAGACTAAAGCTCAAGCTAAAACTGAAGAAATAGAAATCAGTTAACTTTTTAATGAGGAGTTTGTATTTTCTGATTAAAGAGGAGGTTTCTCGAAGTTGAATCAGTTGTACGTAATTTGATACTTACTATTACTTTTAGCATCATCCTTGGACGAGGTCACGCTTACTTTCACGAACGACATAGGAGAAAACCGACGCCTCAACCGAAACCTTGCTTCCTTAACGTTAGTTTGGAGGTTGAATGTTATCGCTTATTAGTATTAGTTTGGAGCTGCGAATTATATCGCACCTCTTCTATGTTTCGTCTAATGGATTCACACACACACACACACACACACACACACACACTAACATTAACCTAAGTTGGAGTAAATCCTAAAAACCTGAGTACCTAGTGGTTTGGTGCGGCTCGCTACGGCCTGACGGCCTCTTTTCTAAATATAAATTAATAGCGGATTGTGTAGTACTATGTTAGCGGGTAAATCATTGTAATAATGGCACATATCTTTTAACTCCAGCAGGGAAAAAGTCGTAAATATGATTTTATAGCGATTGTGTGCGCAGTACTATGTTAGCGGGTAAATCAATAATGGTAGCAAACCTCCTTTAACTCCAGCAAAAAAAAAAAAAAAAAAAAAAAAAAAAGGTCCAGGAAACGAACCTACCAGCTTTCCTCTAATAGCACGACGCTTCAACCGCCTGAGCTACCACTCTATTGTGATGACGTGATTGATTATCCGGCTATATCTGTTGGCCAGCCTTCTGCTAAGGACGCTGCCCTTCGCTGGAGTTCGTGAAAGGAAGCGTGTCTTGGCCCAATGATGATGCTCAGAGTAACGCAAACTGTTTGATGGCACCGTGTGTTTCAAGTTTAAATGACTGATTTCAGAGTGAGCGAGCAACGTACTGTAGCAGACACAGCATATAAATTATTACAACGAATGGGCGAAAAATTTTATAAAATGACATCATATGAACTTCGGGGAAAACTATTTTTTTTTTTTTTCTCCTGATGAATCTACAAATATTACCAATAAATCTGAACGTTTTAAATGTGTGTAATATTTGCCAGTAGCCAAGGAAATATTGTATAAAGGTTTTTGTGCTTAATTCCTTTTCAAAATATCACTGCAGGGACAGTATTTAACTGCATAAAAAGTTATTCTTTGATAATATTGCTGCTTGAGGGGTTTTATCGTGTTTAACTCCCGGTTTTACCACTGAGGCATCACAGACGGTGAAGACTGATGGTACATGAAATGAAATGATAAATTGGGAAAGGAAGTTTTTTTCGGGCATTTGCTATTTATGAGGACTAAGGAAAAACCGGGGGGGGGGGAGGGAACCTCAGTCAGGAAGAACGGTCCTGGTGGGAATCGAATTCCAGACCTCCCCCCGCTGACGAGTCCGCGCCTTAATGACCTTGGCCACCCTTTGTGGTCGCTTCAGGGTTGAAACTCAAATTTTTCATATAATATTTCTGGAGTGCATAAGAGAATTTGTGATACAGTTGAAAGAGATGTCCTTTGCATACATTGTACAGCTCATGTTTTACTAATATGATTTATAATTTATATTTCACCAGTTTCATTCTATCCCTACTCCTTCCAAAGTTCAGTATACCCTCTCCTCTTCAGAGCAACTTTTCTGAAAGCAACCCTAGTTGTGCTATGTCATGTTCTCATAAGCCTGACTATTGTACCCGTCAGTAGTCGCTAAAAGAACCTCGTTATCCGTTGTTGTTCGAGTTCCTGTTCATGGCTCATCCTCGAGGTTTTGTTGCCTTCTTGGAACGCCGTGTCATTCGTTTATTCACAGCATCAGCAATAGTGCAGCTGTGTGTTCTTCGGTTTAAATTCATACAGAATGCAGGTTCGTATAAGCGCTTCGGAATGCTCATATTTGAGCATTCAAAACATAACTACCTACCTAAGCCTTAACTCTCAGCAACGTTTCACTCCCACCTAAACTTTATTTTTGTCAACGCTGATCAACTGTATACCCATTTGTTAATTTACTTTCAGGTATAGTTGTTGAGCTAACATAATCATATTTACAGACATTGAAACTCCCTTGTCATTCAGGCTGTTAATTCTGCCAATTTCCAGGTTTACCATATTTATTTCAAAGTGATGCTAAATATCTCTTAATACCCAGCTGTTCACGACAAAATGGTAATGGGAAAGAATTCGAAGATACAAGACTTCGACTTTGGAACGGTGAAAAAAGTGATGCTGCAGCTTCTGTCCATTTCCATTATTGACTTGCTGTGCTGAATTTGAGTGCGGTTGATAAGGCGTAGAGTTAAACAGCTACTTTTATGAGGTTGCAGGTATAAGTCTTGCTGGATGTCTAGGTGAAAGCTTTTCTTAAACGGAATGGCTCATTCCGAGAGACTATAGGTTCGTCTTAAAGACTTCCATAATGAACATTGCAGAGTATGGTACATAAAATTAATTGTTACGGATCAGTGACAAATGTAATCGATGAGTTGACAGATTGCACATCATACTTGTGGCAACTAGTTGATCACCCCTGTGTACTGGAAACTGCACTGGTGTTGTTGAGGGGAATTTTATTTATGAACGTTGTTTGAACTGTTGGGATATACATCACTGTTCTCTGGAGAGTCGTAAATCAGGCATGCCCTAGAGTTGGCGTTACCTGTAATGTCCCCCCCCCCCTCATCCCTTCCCTCTACTCGATATGGACCCTGCGGTAGAGAAGAACTTTCTGAGAGTTCTGTCAAATTTAATTTTTAAACAAGCATATTTTAGTGGTGAATATGGAGCGTTTGGGTTTGCATGTTTTGATGGCACAGGAGATTTTTTTTTGTCATGTGACCAAGGAAAATTGGTCTACTAAAATTGTGCGCGCTTGTACTGGGAGATGGGGGAACATTTCCCACTGCTTCAGAAACACAGCACTCATTTGATGTAATTATTTTATTGACTTCATTCATTGTACGCTTTCTGTCATCTCTCCCTTCCACTTTCTCTCTCTCCCTCCTTCTATTTTCATTCCACCCTTTGCATTTTTTCTTTTTTCTTTTTCTTTTTTTATATTTTTTCTCTCTTATTTCATCTCATTCTTTTTATTTTTTTCCCTGTTTTCCCATCTATCTGAGCTCGTCTTTCATCTCTGTTAGCGTCTTCCATCCCGCAAAGTAGAAATACACATTAACCTTTTTAGAATAAACAGTGATTGGCTAATAGAGTAAATAGTTTATTTTTATTATTATTTATTTTTACTTTATCGATTATCGATCAATAATGTTCAGCATTGACGGTATAATAAAAGTGTTAAAGGTTTAATGTCGTTTAACCTTTGCTGCCAAATGTAGCCCCGGGACCTATGGCGCTAAGGCTACTTGATATACGTCTTAAGCATTGAGGAAAAATCGTGAATAAGATCCTCACCCAGGCACTTTAACGTTTTTTTTTTTTTTTTTTTTTTTTGAAAGGTGCTTAATGTCCGTTTTTACTAATGAGGCACCATAGGCAGTGGACACTGGTGATACAGGAGATGAAATGATATATTGGGAAAGAATGACACAGGTTCGAACGGAAATTCGTAGCGTTAGAGGCAAGCAGGTTACCGTAAAACCTCTGTCTTTGTAACTAATACTTCAAAAGCATAATGTAACTTTTAAGTCTTAAGGCTAAGATTTTATTTTCCAGAATTTTTAACTATAAATTTTATTTTTGACGCATATTTACGATCATATGTGAATGTTTCATTGTCATAGAATAAATAATGCTTACACTATTTTTTTTTTTTTTTTTCTGTTTAAAGAATAAAAGAATGTCATCTTTTACTCGCCCGAACCAAAACGTTTGAATATATTTTGCAGTACCATTGACATATACACACACAGGATCATTAAAGCACACGGCTGCCGCGGATGCTGCTGCATCGGTCCGATGTCAATTATGCCTTCTTCGCTACTTCACTTGTCATTGAAGTCACCCATAATCTTAGGATCGCCGAAGAACATGTGGCAGATAACTCGTGGGACGAGGATGAAGTTGTCAATGATACACTGAAACACATGCGATATTTATTTATGGGGTATTTTGAATGGCAAAATGTTTAGCATGAATTACCATATATTAAAGGAACTCCATGTTAACATGGCATAAGCAGAAGTT
Organism: Metallyticus violacea; assembly: GCA_030762175.1. Taxonomy (NCBI): domain Eukaryota; kingdom Metazoa; phylum Arthropoda; class Insecta; order Mantodea; family Metallyticidae; genus Metallyticus; species Metallyticus violacea. Next base: position 29,587,829 of record CM060838.1, read on the forward strand.
TAATTGAAGAACTTAGACGTGTGAATGACAACATATTTTCGCGATATGTGGCTTATATACGACGAAAGGACACTTCCAACATCTACTCTAACGCAAGCATTTTACGTCTGGTGTGCGAATGTCGCCCGAAAGCCATATCCCGTGCAGCATCCGGCACATTAATGACTATATATATTATTATCTAGAAAGTATATGTTTAGAGAAAAAAATAATATATAACCAACATTGATTCATTAGCTGTTCATCACATATTTTATATCTGTTTGAATAAAAATTGCACACTCGTGTCATAAAATTTGTAAAAGCTAGATATTGAACATTGTGAAGCGTTTTAAAAAAGTTTGAATTTCAGTAAAATATAATTCTTTTACCACAAAATCTTAAACAGTCACATCCATTGAAATATGAGTTCTTTAAATAACGTTCCAAGCGTCTTAGGAACTTAGTATTTTTGGTAATTATAAAGCTGGATTGCAAGAAACTTATAAAGTCAATTAAAATTGAAAATTTACCCATAAGCTTCATTGTACAAACTTGTTCCGAACTTCTGACACAGCACTCCTCTCTACGCCTACAACTTTTAAAACTTGGATTTGGCTCCTCTAATAATTGAATTACAAGTATCAACCAGTCGTAGATTTATATTCGAACAGGACTTGTAAAACGAACTCAAGTGTATTAGACTTCTTCTTAAAGTCCGATATTGTACCATGTAAACAACTTTAGAGCCCGCCTGTATTTTTTAATATCACCTTGCCTTCTGCTTTTCAACAAGGGATTTCATTATGATTGGTGTCTTTATGCGTACACTATGTTAACTTTTATGTTAACACCGTTATGTATAAATAACTAACATATAGCTTAACACTTGAATGCTATTATTTGTTTAGCAAGCTATTAAGTTTGCAAATAGCGAATGCATAAATTCACTGGCATGTAGTAAATTCTGTTTATTAGCTATATCGGTTTCCAAGCTGAGCGTGTGCAAGTTTTAGGAATGTTCAAAAGAGTTACATTAACAATTACTTGCTGCCATCATAATTCTGCCTACATGCTCATTCTAGTTTCTTTTTACGCTCCAATTCTTGCCGATTTCTTTATTCATCTCTTCATCCTTTTGGAGTGTGTAACATTATTTGGCCCTGGATCAAGTCCCAGCTGCAGATGAATCCTTGCTGTTCCATTGTTTGAATGACACACACTTACAAAGTGTTCTATGGCCAACAAAATGTTCCTCGGGGAAGGGGATTTTGTTCCATATATTGTTGTAAGATTCATTTATGTTCTAATTTTGTTCATGTAGACGTTTCTTCAAGACATCCTAATGAGCTAACTCTTGGCTTGGTGGCTTGAGGAAATTTGTCTAAAGGGCCGTTCTTGCACCATAGATTTTCAAGACAAAGTTCATGAGAACACTTTTTGTGTGCAGAAGTTTTCTGGAAATAAAAACACATATGGCTCTGCTAAGGTATGCATAGTCTCTTCGTATATTTCCAAAATAAATGAAGAGTTTGTCTATTTCATTGTTTGGCAACATCTACAAATCCTCAGTTATCTTCTAATTCTTTTCTTTTCCTTCACTTTATGTACATATTCTACTCATTCCAACTTCACTATTTTATTATTTTAGCCACATGACTTGACTTCTGCAGCTGTCACATTTCTTACTATTACCTTCTCGTATGTAAGAAGCTCTTAAAATTTCTAATTTTAACTATCGTGTAAATATTTCCTGCCCTTCTGGTTCTCCATTTGTTCTCTTATAATTTACCTTACAGATTATCAAGTTTCTTACAAACCATGTATTTTGAGGCATTTTACGTGTAAAAATTAACCGGTGCTTATTGCTAATATGTATTTATCACAGCATCAGAAGTGAACTGTGCCCACGCTTGTGCCAGTTTCCAAGTAATGCAGATCTTTTATTGTAAAGTAATGCACCTTTTCAAAAGATTTAGAAAAGTATTATTTTATGTGTTACCACAGTCATATACATTCTATTGTTTTCAAAATCCTTAATTAAATTCTGCATTACGACAGTAGTATAAAATTAACACACTAACAATTATACCATTAAATTGTTTACACTACTAAAATGCTGTTATCAACTGAATATCATGTTACAGTAATAATAAAATGTATCTATGCATTATTGAAAACAGAATAAATCATTCATGTTCATTGCAGAATACTTTACATAATGAATAGATTAGTAATTTAACGTTAGCTACCAAATGAAAAGCAGAATTTGATAACACTCTCGTGTTCTAAAGTAAGGCATATGCTACACTTAAATTTCTGAAATATCTTCAGTGTTTTTGCTGTTCGTTCAATTAACGAATCTGTCTTATTCTTTCTGATGAATAGCATAAGCCTTTTTCGGTATTAATAACAATTCAGCCTTTTCAAGTTGGGCTAAATTTTTTGCTATACGTTCCATCTAACACCAACAACAATAGAAGACAATAACAATAGAAGACCGCCTCCGTAATCTAGAGGTAGCGTTTCATGAGTTCCTGGATTCGGATCCTGATCAGATTTAGCTGTCGGGGTAATGTATTTTGTTCGGAGTATTTCCTTACTCTAAGAAGATGAATTCCAGATAGCTTTGAGGCGCCAAGGACTCCGAGCTCATTTGCACCATTATTTATTCATTTCATTTTATTCATTCCTATAGACTTAACATCTATAATATTCAGTCCACAATCTACAGACGTCGCGAGAAAACCAGTGTAGTAAAAGAGACAGTATTGAATCATTAAAAAATATAACTATAGACAAAGAAACTGAATAAGCTCCATTAATCCAATGGTTTCATCAGTACGCGTATATTAAAAGAAGTCATTGACTTCAGAGTAATTTATTAGGAAATCGGCATTTACGTTAATTTTATTTTAATGTCCTTTTATAATCTGCTACAGAAAAAATAGCATATGAAACACATTTATAATATTATGCAAGTATTGAATTATAAACTAATGTTATAATGTATTATTATTACTATCATTGCATTTTTTTGAGTAACTAGAGCTTTCCCTGAACACATTGGATTCCCAGTGACGACCCATTCCATGTACATAGTTCACATGCAGTCTGACTGCTCGTGATAATATCGTGGTTTCAATAAACTGGTAAGCACCTTTGAAAATATTGTTTACACTGTCTAAATTCTTTCTCTAAGAGGAACAGAAATATCTTATAATAAGAATATTTACTTCCATTGTTAAGCTTATTTAATCAGTGATATCAATGAACTCACTATTCATTACTAACAGTGTCTTCATTTCTTTGATTTTTCTACTGATTTCCACAGAATTCTAATGAAACATTTTAGTTCTCGGTTTTTTTAATGCATCCAGATTTTGTCCAGTCACTATTAAAACGTGTGCATCATATTCAAAATAAGGGCTCTTACAGTTTGAACAGCTTATAAACTAAGAAATTCGTTTCATATGAGCACTTTTGAAATAATATCAACAGTGTTCACAGAAATAAATTAATAGATAAAAACAGTGCTCACGCCTTAGCGGAGGTTCTAGCTGCATGGGAGATTAATTCGTGTAAGTTAACCCTTCTAATGTCAACAGCCTAAGATCTCTGTAATAAAGAACATGAGTTGTAGATTGTCAATGTCTACAGGTATCACTTTTTTTCGGAGTAAGATACTCAGAATGCTCCAACTGGAAACTGGATGCGATAATTGCTAAGAAAGTGAACTACTGGTGAACATTTTTCATGCTGTAATTATTTTAAACCCGTTTTAAAGTTGGGAAATCACAACTGCAAGCGAGGAGTTCGTTGCAGTGGCTCTATGGTTCAAATCCGCCTAGCGTGTCTTTCATTTTTTCCCCTCATATTCACACTGGTGGTAGACGTGGTAAATATTTGCGCTGTTGAGGGGAACGTGTACCGGAAGCTGTCACATCTCTATGTTTTGCCGACCCCTGGAGCGGTTCCAGGGTGTATGCGATCGGCCGGTCTCTGGCTCGACCCAAATAAGAATCAATATGGCGCGCAGAGTATTGCTAGGGCACCTGCCCCGCACACTCAGGAGCTGTTTTCAAGAAGAGTGCATCCGAGATTTTGTCAAGATCGACATATTTGGCAGTCTTTGCTGTCGTGTCTGGCTAATGTATTGTTTGCTTATTTGCTGGGAATGTTAATGATGTTGTACTTAATTTACTTAATGCCCCCACTTCGGATTCTATATGTCATTAACCATGTTCCATAAAGAAAGGAAGTGTTTCTAATGTCATTGGGGGTGAACAGTTCATAATAAATGTAGGAAGCAATTTTCCGGAAATACTAAAAATAACGTTTTATTTCCGAACCGAAACATTTGTCTCTGAGACCCGTTTGCTTTATTCGGTTAAGCAAATGTCAATTTAATTTTTTCCTTACCAATAAAAACAATCAGAATTAGATATAGGTGTCGAAATGCGACTATCTCTACAGCCAAAGAGAAGAAAGAAGGAAAAATAAGAAAACAGTGAACAGAATGCTAATAGCAGACCCAGGGTTGTGCCGATTAGATCAGTGCAGAGAACGTGGCTATAAACCTAAGTAACTCTATCATGCTATAAGGCTGTTTGTAATTTGTTAATAAACTGTGAATTATGTGTAATTTATCGTTATATGTCATAACACTATACCGGGTGTAACAAAAAGGTACGTCCAAACTTTCAGGACACATTCCTCGCACTTAGAAGAAAGAAATGTGTTATATGGACATGGGTCCGGAAACGCTTTATTTCCATATTGGAACTCTTTTTCTGCAACACTTCATAGTACATTATTCATGGGAAACACACAGGAACAAAACGTCCTAGTATACCACATGAAACTCTAAATTGCATAAAATGTTCTTGGTTACGTCTGTGCAATTCTTAGATTCACCGTCAGTGTTTTGTGTTCCATTTGAAAGAAGGTAACAGTGACATGGAACTCATTTCATTGCTATTTGTGGGGGCATTTGAAAGCTCTTGTGTATCGAATCCCGGCACGAGATACAGAGAGTCTTCGCGCCCATATTATGGAAGGCTGCGAAACAATTGGCAATTCTCTAGGGATACATTAGCGTATTCGGGTCGGGATTCAGTGTGACCTTTTTGTTGTTTATTTACGGACGTTCTTTAACATCTCATATCCTCAGCGTCCCATTCAATTCAGGGGATGAAACGGCCGATAAATTTTGCTCAGAGGCCCCTTTTTTCAGGTTTGGAGTTCTTTTACCTGCAGTAAATCTACGACATGGGACCCATGGGCCTAAAATTCCGGGCCCTAGTAATTACTGTAAGACAAGAGACAGATTGAGCTTTATCATGCGTAAATCTTCTGTTTCTCTAATAGAAATACGTATGCTTATCCATTTCGAACGGAATCAACTATCCTACAAAGCAATATCGCACAGATATCAATCTTGCTGTTTTCAAAGTATTCCTAATAACTACGGTCGCATATATTCCCCAGGGTACTTATTTATGTTATATAGAGGTTAAACTTCCCCAAACACTCTTCACCCCTTCAAATATCTTTTACAAATGCATTATCGTAACATAGTCCTCAGAGTCACCCATTATTAAATGCTTCGTTTAAACAGTTGCAAGCAAAATCTAAGACTGAAGTTGTTTTACAGTACACGAGAAAATGTTGACCCGTATGGTAGCCCAATGTCATTCAACAAACTATTATAAACTGTTGCACGTCCTCTCTCCTTGTAATGAGAAGCTTGTTTATTTTAGTATAACTTCTGTATTGTTATGTTTTCAAAACTGTAACAGTTTTCATGCGAAGTTTTTGAATTCTACGTAGAATGATAATTTTCTTTCAATAACCACCAAAAGTACGATGCGTCTGGGAAACGTCTGTTGTAGTAGATGTCTTGTCCCCATGACTCATGAAACGGTAGGCCCATATTACTGAACTCAAGTCCATGTCAAGATTGTACAACTTATAAAATGCTGCCAAATCCTATACATGCATTGATGGGGTTGCCATAAAATTTTATAGTATTTTAATGGTCAATAGTTTTTATACATTTAAAAGCGAAAGTGTAACATTAATGCTTTATGTATGCGTACTATTCATTAACAGCTCATTGAGACTTAGTGAAAGAAATCATATTTCTATTGATTTTCTTATAGTTTACTGTATTTAAGATACTTGTTTACAATTCACAGTTTTGTTGTTAACCAACTCGTTCTAGAAACCTATCGACACATCGCCCCTTTTTCCTTGTTCTTTCTTTTTGAACTCTTTGCTGATAGGGTTGGCGAGGTCGAGCTTGTGGTTTATTCAGTAGTGTGTGGAAACTGGCCTGGAAGGCCGGGAAGGTCACGTTCTAACACCTGAATAAAACACACACATCCCGTCTTTCCCCGGATTGGAAATCTATTGGCGCGGTTCCAACATAACATTATCCCGATAACCCAATCTAGATCCCGGATCACGTTCCGCCGAGTACAGAAAGAGTTGTCCGCGCTGTCAACCTAGAAAGTGAAGACCGGACGTGCTTCTGGGGATGTCAGCATCTCCGGTACATCGTTTTGCAAATAAACAACCACTCGGAATCGTGATAGCCTCCACGTTTCATTGCATTCCTATACAGTTACAGGAATAATGTTCGCCAAATCGTCACGGTTGTAGCTTTTGTTATTTGTTTAAATGACTAATGAATCTAACAAACTCATCCTAGTGGCCAGAGGTCAAGACTACCCAGGTATTTAGAAAGATATGCAATACAGTATTCTTTTCATGTTAAATGCCACGTTGTAAACTTTAAAATACAGAAAGGACATGTTAGAAATGAGGTGAAATAATAATTCAACCAACAAAGCAATATCTAGATATAAAAGTGAACAATATAGTGAGTGGGAGAAGAGAGTTTAAATTTATATTTTCTTGATTCATTCACTATACAGAGTGCAGAAAAAAAATATGCTCAAAGAATTTAAGAATAGAAAGGGGCTAAGCACTTAATATTCGTATTTAAGATTGGGTACGAATGATCTCAGACGCTTCAATATATACATCGATATGGATAAACGATATAACTACGTTGCGATGTAACGTGCGTTCATAGCCAATCAATCATTGTCATTGGCGGAGGCAAATCATAAGCAGACTGAACCTCGGTATAAGCACATTCGCAATCTGTCACTCAGTGCACAAGCCTTCATGGAAGAGCAAATAATTTGTTTAAGGCATGTTCTTAATATCCTTAGGCGTATTTATAGTTTTAAAGCTCACATCTGCAACGCCATAATGAAGTATCAGATTTTTTAGTTCCTATTTTTGAGTTGCCTACTTTTCGAACCACTTTCTACACATAGATTTGTGTGTGTGCGTGCGCGTGCGTGTGTGGAAGTGCGCGCTTTTTGCAGATGTATATTTATTATGGAAATAAAATGCAGTTTGATGAAAAATAAAATTAATATTCATGTTTTAAAATGCATACAGTTGAAAATAAATTAAAAATAAAAATAATAATAATAATAATAATAATAATAATAATAATAATAATAATAGGGGATAATAGGCTATCTAAAACTATTGACGTTAATCACTGCATTTTAGAATCAGCAAGATTTCGCATTAGGAGGGTAATTTCAAATAATACATAGTTGGCAGCACTGGATTAATCGATTGCTAGTGTCACTTGCAGTTGAAGAATTGAGAAAGAAGCACACATGTGTTTTCGTGTTATCCACAGCAGAGTGTGTGGATAACGAGCTAGAAATGGAGCCTGCAGGTTTGTGGAGTACTGTGACTTAAAGATCAAAGGTCGTACATTAAGATTGAAGCGTTGCGTAGTAAAGCCCCCACGGAAATCCTCGGTGCTTTGAGTGAAGGTTTTGGTAAGTTCACATTGGATCGCAGTGCAGTTTCTCATTGGACCTGTTTGTTAGTCGTGTCAGCATAGACGATAACCCCAGGACTAGGAAAGCCGAAAACATAAGCGGATGAACTTGCGGTGGATCTTTTCAAGATCATCGCATGACATGTAAGGAACTTTCAGAAGCCAAAGGGATTCCACCTTATCGATATTCCGTGCTTTGACAAATTATTTAGAATAGACAAAACGCGTCTTTCACTTCTTGACTGTGAACAGAAGCAGAAACACTAGGACAATTGCAAACTTGCTGAAACTAATATTCGATGTTGAAGGTCAAGCATTTCAGATTGTTGCTTGAGCAGTAGTTGAAATCACAGTCCAACGGGTGGAGAGATTCATCTTCCCCATGATCAAAACAGTTAAGACAAGCGCAATCAAATGTTAAGCAAATGACGATATATGCTTTTGATCACACACACAAAACATTATGACAAATAGAACCTCGCTATAGCAGTATATTATCGCAACTTCGTTCAAAAATGCACAAAAAACAGATTACAGTTGCTCGACACTGGGCTTACGAATCCTCCATGACTCGCCCGCACAGCAGGAATACTGTGACCAATAAGCTGCTCCAGTAGTTATGGGAAGTGTTACCTCTACCACCCTACAGTTCGGAACATGAGTTCACCAGACTTCGACTTATTCTTTATGTGTGAGCTGCGTTTTCCTTCTCTGGAAGAGCTTTCTGCCGCCGTTGTCCTGACCAACATATGAACAAAAGTGACTCTCTGAATGGAATAACCCAGCCTCCAAAATGTTTGGACTCGGTCATTGAGATACAGTGAAACTATATTGAAGTACTAAAGAAATACCGTCAAAAAATTAACGTGCAAGTAAAAAGTAAAGTGTGCATTATTTATGAAACGGCTCTTGTATCCATCTAGGACACACTGCAATAAATCCCTAGTACTGCAACGGATCCCCACAGTTCCTAGATTTTCGACAGTAAACGCCACGTTGCACTTTTGCCTAACGATTTCTTTTGGACTGAGAATTTTAGGTACTCTTGACACCTCCACATCATCAATATGATCCTTAAACGCCCGTTGTACCAACAAGCATATGCTCCAAAGAACAGCCGCGTTGTAATTTTATTCTGTTGTCGGAGAATTAAGCAAAAGTTGTGATTGTGATCCCCTCATCACCTACATACATTCCCATAGAAAAATTGACACATGTCAGTCGCCTGATTTGGCTAGGTTATATCTTTTGGTTTGTTTCAGTCGATATGCTGAGTTCGTTCTTTGTTCAAGCGTGAAATTTCGGTAGGCATTTCAATGAACTAATAAGAATAATCTAATGTAATTCACACACAACACAGATGTCTTGAATAAACTTTCACTTTTGAGATGCACAATAAACAAACTCTAGTCTTTACTGCTCGAACAGAAGGCAGCAACTGATACAGTATAATACAGCTGATAAACGTATTCTTGAGCGGGTCATTCACCGCTAGTGCGCTACTGGAATAACATCAAGGCACTGCAGTGCAAGCGAACTAGCATATACGCGATCTATGACGGTTATAAATGGAAGGTATGATACAATAACGAGGAAGTTTGCCATGTTTCTGAAATCAATAACAGGTGATGGATGAAGCACGGGGTCTATCAATATAATCCGGAAACAAAGCATCAGTCATCAGTTTGAATTTTAATTTACCCCGGCAAGTGCTACATAATAATAATAATAATAATAATAATAATAATAATAATAATAATAATGTAAAACTACTGAGTATTTAATATAACGGCTTCATTTTTGTACTAAACTGTTTTAAAATAATGTGTACTGTACAAGAAAGAACAGAATGCAAGCGAATCAGTCAGGAGTATGGATTTGTGTATTAATGTAATATCAATTATTGTAATGCTATGCAAACTCGTTTTTTCATCCTACAGCATATTTATGTTTTATTCTGGTCAAATGCATACAACGGTAACAACAGTCGATTGTGCCAAGCAACAATAGAAACCTCAGATGTAATAACAATTGATTCTAAACATTTCAAAGTGGGCGTGACAGGAAATGAGGGGATAACGCCTCAGATGTGATCAACATTGGCTCTAAACTTCCCATATTTTTAATCATATCAATGTTGAATATATAGCAATTTAGACTGGCAACTTTTGAAATGAAAGACCCATATATTAATTCACTTTGTATTTATTTAAGAGCTGCTGTAAACAATGGATTCCAATGTCTGTAGATGTCGAAATGAAAAAATCCGACTAATTTAGCTATCCTTCTCGTCACCTTGATGCATTAAGTGATTTCATGTTTTTCCATGAAGGAGCCGTCAAATTGCTATCTTCAGTTTTCATCTTTTCAGCAGCATCTCTTAAAAGCATAAAAAGAGAGCTAAAAGCACACTGGGGCTTGTCAGATAGCACACATTTCTCTAGTTAGTGAATACTTACTACACATTTCCCTCGTCCTTTTTGACAATCCCTGAAAAATAAATACGGGTTTCTTCTTCAAATGTTGACATTAACCATTAGGTTTATGTACAGTGTAACTGAGACTAAAATACTGTGGCCTTATGACGCGTAAAAAAAAAAAAAAGGATGTAATCAAAACAGACTGTTAACTGCAAAAAGGTGCCTTGCTGTTTTGAATCATTTTTTGTTTTTCCTCTCTCCAAATTTATCTGCAGTCGCGTATATGCATGCGTATAACACGTTAAATACAATCCAGTGTAGCACAGTGGGGTGAACAGCAACCAGCTTTTCTACTAAACCAGAAACCACAGCCTAAAACACCCCTTTGGGAAACAATGGTTACTTCTACCTGAAAAGCGATTGTTGATAACCAGAGGGAAATGAAAATGGTTCCCTGTTGATTTGTGAGTTAGGTTTTTTTTTTTTTTTTTTTTTTTTTTTGATTGATTTATTTGTGGACGCTCTTTAACATCTCGGGTCATCAGCGTCCCATTCAAATTAGGGCGTAAAAGGGCCGACAAATTTTGCTCAGAGGCGTCTTCTTTCAGGCTTGAGGTTCTTTTTCGTGCCGTAAATGTACGACGCGGGACCCACGGCTTTACTTCCCTTCCGAAGGAAGCCATGCTTAGGATTTTTACGCCCGAAAACATCCATCGATCCTGGCCGGGTTCGAACCCGCGTTTTGGGTGTAGGAGGCTAGTATGGTAACCACTACACCAGAGTTAGGTATAGGCAAAGCGTAGATGGGGGGGGGGGGGGGGAGAGCGTTATTTACTTCCTGTCTTTTTGACCTGAGTTAGAAGAATAAAGTTTAAAACATCTTTCACTAGTGGATGGATGTAAAATTACTAGTTCTAACCATATGAAAAGTTTCAATAGATATCTGCCCCATTTAACTGCCTATGTACTCGACTGGAAATGTAACGCACATTCCTACCTACCGCCACCGATGTTTATTTTTGTTTCCTTTATACGAAGAGCAGTGAGCCGTCCATGTCAATATTCGTGATGTAATAGGAGTAGGACAGACTGGATGTACTAGAGAAGTTGGTATTTGAAAACACCGAGATGATCCTAGTGTAGGAAGAATGCTGCGCTTTCTTGTACGGTGTACGTTGAGATATATCCAGACATACTGAGAATTTGCCTAAGTGTAGAGCAAATGCGAACATGTATTGTTTTTGCTTAACAATCGGGGGAATATATAGCTTTTGGCGTTATGATTATTGGAATTCTGTAAAAAGGGTTGTAAACTGCTTATCTTAGAATGGTGCAAAAAATCCAATTGACATACTAAATCTCGTGTAATTTTATTTTGTTGAAGTCAGTAGGCATTGTTCCATATGAAAAAAAAAATGTAACTTTGTGCTAGAAATGCACTTTCTAATAATTGTTGTAACCTTTGTATGGGCTACTTGATGGGTGCTTTTCTGTATTTCATTTCGGTAAAAACAGGTATCAATAGCATCTAATGTTTTAGAAATATTCGCAGCGAGAGTTTAATGTATAAGAGCAGAGACAGAGCAAAGGAAGCAGACACTTCAGAAAATCCTCATTAAAATAATGTGAATAGTAATCACTGGTTTGTGCAACTTCGCAAGGGTAACATTTGAGAAATTGTAGATTGTGTAATTTCTGACTGCAGGAGAGTTGAAAGGTTGGGGATTCTTCATATTTTACCTGCAATATCAGCTGGATTGGAATGATAGAGTTGCAGGGGCCGACTTTCTTGTGAGATGTGGCAGGAAAGTTCACAGGTGTAAACTCCATGATTTATTTTTATGGGAACACATTATATTACTTACTGTGTGGGCGACCTTTCGCTCTTGAAACACTGCATAATGGAAACGCATTTAGGACGCAGCTGCGTCTGCTTTAGTCTAATGATAGCGGTTTGGCATTCGCTACCCACATGGAGAATTTAATTAAATTACCATCCCAGTTCTGCTTCAGACACAGTGCTTTCTAATAAATACAATAGTGTGAAAAACTTGTGCTTCGGTCCTGAAGGGTAATTGAAATAAAGTGTAAAGATTCAGTACATTGTAGGAAAAAAAATTGTCAAGCAAGAATATCCATGATGGTCATTTGGGTATATTTTTTCCCCCTTAGTAAATATGTTTAAAAATAGACTGTAAAGAGCGTAATCCTGAAAAAACGCTGTAAAATGCTTTTCAACTTTATTAGTTGTGATTTATTTTCATTCTTAAGGAAAAATAATCAAAATGTTATTAAAAGCTCTCTGAAATGCTTTTCTCGCTCATTGTCCCTCAACGGTGATTTCTGTGCCATTTATGGCAACGTCGAACAGAAACTCGTTTGACACACAAAATGGGTTATGTCTGTTCTTTTCAAAGCAACTTTCCACATAATTTTTATGTAAACTATGCACTACGGTTCTATAAATGGACTATTGTTTAAATACGTTTAAAACACCAAAATATAGCTTCACTCTTGTCTGATAAATTCGGAGTGACGGGCGATGTGTAATATTACAGAGCTTTTAATTGTTTTAATAATATGCAAAAAGTACAATTAAATCCACCTTCAAACCCAATATTACATTAACGATCCATAATAAATAAAACAAAGTTAAAAAATACTGATCACAGTAGTTTTTGTCGATGAGAATTATAAATTCACTTTACAGAGTTTAGTTGTTGGCTGTAATTCATTTCTATCGTACTTCCCTTAAGCACTCTATTTTAATTCTGTCACTCCTTTTTATTTCTGATGAAATTAAATGAAACTTCTGTAATTTCAGAATCACCGAATGAATTGGCTGATGATACGTCTGAAACTCCCATTTGGGATTTTATTTGTTTGTTTTTATTATTTTTTCCCCTCTGATTTTCCTTAGTCACGAAGGCAAACGTTGGGTTTATGTCTAGTGCCATAGACCTGCAAAGAAGCAAATTATAATAATTTATATATATATATATGAAAAAGTAAGCCAAATGATACAATCGGACAGTTACGCATTTAAAGTTATCTGCAAGACAGAAATAAAGTGAGTAATACTTCAGATTTGGATGTAACGTGCATAGCATTAATGTGGTGATTGCACATCCTTTAACGCTGGGTAATCAAGTTATTTCGTCGTAGGAATACATCGTTATTTAAACACCATAGAAGAATAAATTACTGCCGTAATTGTTAAGTAACTAATGTGTTGTACTATTTCGTGAAAAACGACTTTTCATTCCTTCATTTACTGAACAGTCCTGTTTTAACAAATAACATTCGATTGGGAGAAACGCTACTACTAGCTACTCTAACCGAATTACATAGTCTCCAATTCAGTCAGGATGTTCTTTCGAGCTCCACTTTGCTTTAAGTTGATCAGAGCACTCCGCATCATTGGAAATCTAGTCTTATTGATTTCTTCTACACTTTTATCGTTTTAGTCCTATGACTCTTCTCATTCATCTCAGAAGTGTTCTCTGACTGAATAAGTAGGTTCCTGTTTGAAGATATTTAAAAAATTGCATGTAATTATTAAACTATTAAAATAATTCGTAATAACATTGGTTAAGTTTGCTTTTCGATAGCTAAAATACAATATTGAGAACAGAATAATGAGCACCAGCAGTGATATAAAAAGCAAACCTATTTTTGAAATAAATATTGGACTTAATCGCCTTTTACGCGTATTTTCCGATTCATACTTATTAAATGCACTAGCAGTGAAGAGCTAGAAGAAAAAGGTTTCACGCCTTTGGTTTCAATCATAGACGAGGAATAACTCAGAATTACATTGTAAGTTGAAACAGATCCTCAGATTCACCTCCGCTAAAATGTAATCATATATATTTGTGTCATAAGCTGCAACTCCAACATAAAAATTGTAAATAGAGAAAGACTATGGTGTTTTTCCGTTTCAGTAGCTGGAAGAGTCAACAAGGTAATAAAACCATAAAATCTGTTGAAAAGAGGGAAGCCGAAGATTGCGTGCGGAGCCCCGTTCTTCTTTTTAAAGAGCTTCCTGCGCAGGGTAAATAAACAGAAAGACGTTTAACCCATCTGGGGGGACTTTGACCTCTACCAGCTGTAGTCTGCTAGCCTTTTAAATCGATCAATATTGACGTATGTATTAATACTTTCAAAAAATAGCTAATGATACGCACGGCAGGTGAAATTAAATTCGCCAATGGAAAACGTATATTTGAATTTTTAAAGAAAGGCACGAGGCTTGCCCGTACCTTTTTGGCTTCTCCTAGCGAACGATTTTTGATTTGAAAATAATATATAAAGGAGGTGATCGCGCCGCTGGGGCATTCAGTTTTCAGCAGGCAGGTCTAAGTTTTATACGCGGCGAGACACAAGCAGTTTTGAAGTCCTCCACACCGCGAGACGAATTCAGTGGACTTACTCATTTCAGTTCGACCCAGTTATGCAGTTTGCAGTACTCTCCTGTAAGTTTCATAGCAGCAACTAAGTTTATATTGGAAGTAGCTAAGTCTAGCATAAAACCAAATGATCCAATAGAATTTGTATTTTATAAACTATGCAATAAATTATTATGTCGCATCGCTTGCTCATTTACACGATGTCGGTTCTGGTGGTGTAGTGGTTATCTTACTTGCTTCCTACACCTATGATCGCGGGTTCAAACCCGGCCAGGACCAATGGATTTTTTCGGGCGTAAAAATCCTAAGTATGGCTTCCTTCGGAAGGGAAGTAAAGCCGTGGGTCCCGTGTCGTACATTTACGGCACGAAAAAGAACCTCAAGCCTGAAAGAAGAGGCTCTGAGATAAATTTGTCGGCCGTTTCACGCCCTGAATTGAATGAGACGCTGATGACCAGAGATGTTAAAGAGCGTCCATAAATAAATCAATCAATTTGCACGATTCCTCTCTCGGTCCTGTTTATGTCCCAATCAACTAAATAGCGGAATCACTCTGTGATATTTTTGCCGTTGAAGTGTGGGCAGCAACACCGAAGCGACCAACATTAAATCAATGTAACCAATACAAAATTGACGTCATATGAGGCCAGTCAACACCAATGACAGATCGCTTCAAGATTAATGCCCAACCTGGGGCACATACCGGAGTCATACCAAACCGTTTCACAATTTGGCTCACCTACATGTAGCCCACAACAGCATCAACATCGCATGACAATACCGCTTCATAGTTTTAACATTTAAAGCTATGGATCTTGAAAACTATCAGTTTAGCCATATTCGCTTTTATTGTTTTTGTTATTTAAACCTATAAACACCGCTACCCATATCAATACCACTTGCACAGCCACCATTTCTTTGAAAAAAGAAATATACTGAAAATATTATATATCCAAAGTTGTAGAACTTGTCTGAAGTTGTGTAACGTCAATCCTTCAGTTATTGACGAAAATTTCGCAGTTGTTTGAGAAACATAGGCAAATTTCATTCTTTTCCGAAGAAATGTGCGTTTTCTGCAGAAATGCTACAACAAACGTGCTAAAAGGTGCAAGGTTTAATATTTAGTCGTAACAGCACAATGTTTTTAATATATTAATTCATTGAACGCCATTCTTATTTCAGGTTAAGTAATGAAGAAGAAAGCTAGTTTCTGTTTCCGTACGGTTTGATATTGCTGAGATAAGATGGCTTCGCCTTACAGATTCTCGTGAGTGTTAAATCTTCCACAATACACAAATTTTCAGTGCCCTGCGTAGAATGCTGTTGAATTGCTCATAATAAGTAAGTATATGTATTAAGCTTGTCGATTGTTTCCCTGGCACTCCTTGTATTGGTAAAGATTTGGCGCTAATGCCGCTACACTTTACCCATGTTAAACATCGACATTGACAGTCGGTTTGCCAGTTTATAATTCTTGCTGCTTCTTGTAATCAAAGTAATCATGAACTTAGAACGTAGGAAACTGCTGGATAATCTGCTTTGCCTACGTAACTCACCATCTCAGGGTTAGAATTTCGTTTACCCCGTAAAACGTACATTTCTCTACATAAAATCAATGTCTTATGTATGGTGATTTGTGTTGGCATTTTTGAACAAGTCATATTTTCAGCATTACAGAAAATATTGATAACGATGATTGTGGTAATAATAACAAAGCCGTTTTTAAGTAAAATGTAAAACCATGTGTTTTATAAAACTGCGATTCTGTTGCAAATTTCAGATCAAGGTATCACATAATAGATTTAAAAAATTAATGACGCAGAACTTCATTATGTTCGTAGATTTTATAAAAAATTTATGTAGAACCAATACTTGCAGTTCATTATTAACAGTGTATCCTATGGGATGCTGTATTCATAAATCTTATTTTTAATCTGCATCATTAGCTTCATCACTTAGAATCATTGCTTTCTACCCCGTTTCTGCTAGATTTTTCCCCCTCCTATTTCCTCATGACTTCTTTCCCATTCCATTGTAGCATATAGTTGATTTTGCTTTATGTTTAGCTAGTATGTCTGCGTATTCTTTTTCAGTACAATTCATATATATAATTTTATTTATATAGCATCATTATCCGATGACCAATGCGGCGGCGGAAGGTTGCATTGACCGATAAGCAATCGCTAAATGCCAACCGTCTGGACGGAGGGGATTTACCGAACTACTACGTTGATCTTGGTTCTCACGCCGTTTAGTTAGTTTAAACAGGAAAGAAATAACATGTATCTGATCATAGAGTAAAGATTGCTAAAATATTAAATTGCAAATACTAGGTCTATTTTTCGTATTCCACACTAAATATCTATTTATGATTCGTATGCCTGTACCAAGTCCGATAGTGGTGTCATTAGATTATGTTAATAGAAATTGTCAGGTCAGCGGGTTCCAAGTGATAATGAGATTCATAAATTAGTACCGTGCACACGCTTTAGACGTTATAAAGGTTGACATCCGTCAAGTGATATAATTGTTTTCTCAAAGAGAATAACGGGATAATGGGTCATTTCATTAACAGATACCAGAATTGTGTGGTAAATGAAGGCAGGCAGTTTCACCACTTCTTGCGTGACATGGGTAAGTACATTATAAGTTATTAAACTGTCATTCTAGTCTTTGTATCACCGCCTATTTTGCTGTCCCGCTCGCCCAGTGATAATGAATAGTGTGTTTAACGCCCGTTTTTGCTACAGAGGCACCCCAGGCGATGGACACTGGTGATACATGAGATGAAACGATATGTTGGGAAGGGGTTTATTTTTAAGGAAGGAATCGTTCCAGGCCTAAGTTTAGGGTACCTCCCCGGCATTTGCCATTTATGAGGACTGAGGAAAATCTGGAAAAAACCTCAGTCAGGAAGGACGGTCCTGGCGGTATTCGAACCCAGACCTCCCGCTCACGAGTCCACGATTTAACGACGGTCGCCCAGTGATGGCTTATCGCTTATGACTTAGAGGATGCAGACCCAATCGCCACGCTGGTCATCAGATAATTGCATTATCCGACATTTTGTGCCGGGTGAGCCAATTACATTTGCATCTCAACGTGATGTGACATAACCTTAGGTATTGGAATGGTGCATTTACGGAAACATGTTCTATCGGTGATATGACGAAAAACCCTTGAAACGTAATACTTTTATCTAAAGTAAGAGACAAGAAACTGCGTGTCTTCATGTACCAAACTTTTTAGAGGTACGTACCACTCGTCAGTTCCCTTGGGAAAATGTAGATGATGTTTGCTCGGAAGCTAGCTTTAAATTATTCTAGAGAATGCAGATTATTTACACTTCATCTTTTAAGATGCCTCATAAGTTTAGGTTCGTGGAGTGAAATTCTAAGTCTATTTGTAGGATCCCTGTGCTGTGAATCTTACAAATCGATATAAAATGTAGGGATTTTAAATTCCATAGCTTTGCATATAATCCAAACTCATTAAAAGGTAAGTTGCAGGCCGGGTTGGGATGTTCTCTGCTGTTCTTTCTTTAACTAATAAACTCAGTTGTGCATAGTGTAAATGGTTTTAGTGCTCTACCGCTGAAACTCCTTGCCCCTTCCAATGTCCGACTAGGGCCGTGACATTATTGGTGGAGGCACCGGCTCTTTGTATTGTTTTATAGGAGTATGATCTCGATACCGCTTCCTTTACTAGTTCTGACATTATTATTAATATTATTATTATTATTAAATAATAATAAGTAAGCTTTTTAAATGATGAAAGTGCATCGGAAAGAAACGTTTTGCTACTGCAACTGAATATTTTAGTGTAAACGCGGCTTAGTTCGTTAGGAACCGTGTTTACCCGCGTGTCGCCACTATCGAATTTGTCGCAGCCGCTTCTCGGCGGTTCTGAAACGTAATCTTAATGCTAATGAAGTCTGGCAGTGTTTGAAGTTGGCGTTGGGATGTTGATTAATTTTGCATGCGCCTCATACAGCGCAGGTTTCCCTCTTGTACAGTGGCGGCTCTTTAGTAAAGGGAATTGCCAGAGTTGCTTCAACTTCTCACTCTGCTTGCTTTCATTCCCAATGTTCTGTCTTGTTTTGCAGTGTTGTCGAACATTTTTGTATTACTGCTAATATTTTTTTTGGCTTATTTTCTGTTTGTATAATATTCTTATCTTCTGCTCTTTCCCCTTGCGTTTCTGCTGGTTACCTTTTTGCATGGTGGTTCCCCCCCCCATTATAAAGTTCATTATTCCTTGTTTTTGTTACTATACACTTCATCGTTTTAAATGCTTCACTATTATAACAGTTTTCTCTTTTTAAAAGTCTGTCTGGTGGTGTAGTAGTAACCATATGTGGCTTTTAAACCTAAAATCGAGGGTTCGATCCCGGCCAGATTCGATGAATTTTTTTCGGTCGTAAAAATCCTAAGTATGGCTTCCTTCGGAAGGGAAGTAAAGCCGTGGGTTCCGTGTCGTACATTTACGGCAGGAAAAAGAACCTCAAGCCTGAAAGAAGACGCCTCTGAGCAAAAATTTGTCGGCCGTTTTGAATGGGACTCTGATGACTTGAGATGTTAAAGAACGTCCCTAAATTAATCAAAATTTTAAAAAGTATTTTTAAATATAGGTGCTATATTGACAATTAATAGGGGTGGGAGTTAAGACACTAAACGTATGAAGTTAACTATGTTTCGTGTGATAAACATCGTGTTGTTTACATCTAGCCAGATCATCCTTCGCGTAACGTCTTTAATTCTCAATATGAACCTGCAAATACACATACAGAAAATAACCGATGGCGTCCTTAAACCTGTAGCCGCATCTGCGCAATATTTAGTCCATACTGATTCCTTAGTACTTAATGAAATTCAAGAATTAGTTTTACTTTATATGAAGACGTGATCTTCAGTATCGTCTAACCCTTTAGATCTTTGTTACACTCATTCCATAAATTTTAATCTATGCTTAAACAACAGTTTTCTAATTTTGTGAACTAGTTCCTTTCTGCATGATACGGTCCATTTGGAAGAAGGATAAACAAATGAATGGAAGTGAAAACAGAGATACTATATGCCTTTACTGAAAACTATTGTGATTAATTGATATATAACATCCATGTATCGTATTATTCTAGAGCAGTATGCCAGTTACTTATCTCTGTTTCAGGTAATTAATTGGTGTTCTTTAAATTGCTCCTTACCACCAGAAGTGCAGCTCTTTTCTGTTTTATATCGTATTTCATTGCTATAATACGTGGTCATCTTTCATTAGGTGATTTAAATATATTATAATACTTTAAGTTGCTTAGGGAAATTGATTGTTGATTTTTTCCCATCTTCTTTCTTGGCTTTTAGTTTGATATCAAGTGTCCTAACTTAGAAATGTAATTTTGTTTTGGTTTTGTTTCCGTACTGAGGGAATTGGCTCAGGCGATAATGCTTGGAATTTGTATTAGATTAGATAGTAAAGGCGGTCAAATGCCGGGTTATTTTTTGTCGTTCTCTTAAGCGAGAGCGCTGTACAGGAGTGCTGCTATGAGAATCTCATATCTCGAGAGCGGCCTCTCGGTAACGAGGTAGCGTAAACAGTACACGAGCGAGCGAAGCATAAATACAGGAAGGGAACGTAGATACAGTGACGAACGAGTATGATTATTTGATCAAGACACTCCTTTCATTTGTGGGCGAATTTTGCTGAGTAATCTCGAGACATACACTCACAAACCTCCTTCCCCGCTCCCAGCGAGAGTGAGCCGAGATACGAGCTGACTGAAAGCCTTATTTGATAGATGAGATTGTTCTTGGTGTGTGCAATAATACACCTTGGCACTTGAGTTACAAGGACCCTTTGTGCAATCTTTAACTCTAACTTTGTAGTTTCAGATCTAGAGCTTTAGTGAACCCTAGAATCTTTCCTACAAGCTTGAGAATTATATCTCCGAAAAGACTGTTCTTTACCTTTACAAGCTGTCTTTAGTAAGGTGTGTTTTGCAGTTTCATATAGACGGCATTTGGGATACCTTCGTCCATGTTACCGCCACGGGTGGCCAAGGTCGTTAAGGCACGGACTCGTGAGCAGGAGGTCTGGGGTTGGAATCCCGCCAGGACCATCCTCCCTGACTGAGGTTTTTTCCAGGTTTTCCTCATACATGGCAAATACCGGGGAAGTACCCTAAACTTAGGCCTGGAACGTTTCCTTCCTTAAAAAATCCTTTCCCAATATATTATTTCATTTCATGTATCACCAGTGTTCGCCGCCTGTGGTGCCTAAGTAGTAAAAACGGGCGTTAAACACCATTCACATTTCGTCCATGTTTCCGGAATGACCAATGTTCAGTAGCTTTCCTGGTTTGCTTTCTATCCCTACAGAGCAAGTGCTTAACCAAGGTGCTATCGGATATTTTAATAAAAATTTTACCGGGAAAGTTCTTTCATCTTACCTAAAATATTACATTTTAGCAGATTTCTTGTAATAAATACCTCAATAAGGTTCCGCAGTCTTCATTACCTTCCATGCCCGGATGTCCAGCACCCAACAAACTTCTAGTTGATTCTTTGTGGAAATTATGAATGCTTGGAGACATTCGCATGTAAATCTACAGTTGATAAGATTTAAATGCACTGAGTGTAGCTTGACTAACAAGTCCGAAGTTCAAATCTTGCAGTCGGTTAACCTGACTGGGGTTTACTGTGGTTTTCCTCAATCTATTAGCAGAAAGAACATATGCCGGGTTAGTATTTCTCTGACAAGGATTCATTTGTCATCATATATCTTCATTCTATCTCTTTGTATATTAGTGTGTGTGTGTCTGCGTCCCTATGTGCTGTGGCTTCTGCAAGACATTGGACTGCCCATCTATTCAGTAAGTCCTTCAGAATGTGAGTCCAGAGATAATTAGCTCCTCGACAGGCGACTGACCTGGGCATTGGCTAATACCATACAATTAAAGAGGAAGCGTTTGGCGCTAAGTAATGAATTAACAATTGCCTAAATCGCCTGATATTCGCCTTCACAGTATGAATAAACGTAATTTAGATAAAACAGAATTACAAAGAAAGAAGAAAAGCAATTCTCACCGAGAAACTTGTACCAACTGGGAAACTGAGGCGAAGTTTCATACCCAGAACTGTACTTGCGGTAAAAGAAGAATATGAATAAGAATGTATGGTAAAATGAGCCCTTTCAAACTGTAGAATACAACAAATTAAACATGAAAATGCAAATGAATTGAATACTTAGCTTCTCTCGTCTTTATTTATCCACGTGTGTCGAGCTTTGCCAGCTCAGCACGCCGCTGTCATTTTGCTGTGTTGCACATTAACCGAGCAGCCTTCAACCCCGCTGGCCATATCATTAAGGGGAACAAAAGCGACCCCGGCAAATGAATATGAGATGAGAATTCCCAAATTGCTTTTTATTTTCCGCCGCTCAAGCTAGTTGAAGGAAGATAAACACCATCAAGTTTGGTCTTAGTGTATGCCTGTTCACTTATGTGACCCGCTCTGCGCAATGGAGTTCGTTTAAAATGCCAGCATTACACAGTCAACACAATATATGCAAAAAATGAAACTGAATAGTGTTTAACGCCCGTTTTTGCTACAGAGGCACCACAGGCGGTGGACACTGATGAGTCGGTCCTGCTGGTGTAGTGGTTAACATACTTGCCTCCTAAACCCAAGATCGCTGGTTCAATCTCGGTCAGGACCGATGGATTTTTTCGGGGCGTAAAAATCCTAAGTATGACTTTCTTCGGAAGGGAAGTAAAGCCTTGGGTCCCGTGTCGTACATTTACGGCACGAAAAAGAACCTCAAGCCTGAAAGAGAGGCCTCTGAGCAAAATTTGTCGGCCGTTTCACGCCCTGAGTTGAATGCGACGCTGATGACCTGAGCTGTTAAAGAGTGCCCGTAAATAAATCATTCAAAAAAAAAAAAAAGATACTGATGATGCATGAGATGAAAATATATATTGAAAAAGGATTTTTTAAGGGATGAAACGTTCCAGGCATAAGTTTAGTGTATCTCCCCGGCATTTGCCATTTGTGAGGACTGAGAAAAACCTGGAAAAACCTGTCAGGGAGGACGGTCCTGGTGACATTCGAACCCCAGATCTCCCCCTCACGAGTCCGCACCTTAACTACCTCGGCCACCCTTGGCGGTGCATTAGTCTTTGTGGTTTTTGGAGCTCCGAAATTACGATCTCTACAGTTAAGATAAATGTTAACGTGTTGCCGGAAATGCAACCAACCTGTAGCTTTATTAATTTGTTATTAACTAATAAGCTGTATGCTGTAGAATTTGATAAAGGAAGTGGCTTCTAAACGCAGTATTCTTATACGGGTTATTCAAGGGAAGGAAAAAAAAAAAAAAAACTATGATTGTTGTAGGATCAGTAATACCACCTTGTGCTGACCCTGAGTGCCATATTGTGTTCAGTATGAACACGGCGCCGCTGTCTCGAAAATTCTCTGAAGTAGCTCTCAATGGTGTTGGAGGTTTCTAGCAACTAATGCCCGAGATATATAAATGCTATGTCACTTAAGTGACTCAAGTTGTCTACCAATTAAACTACTGGCGCTGCACAGTCTATAGCTCATTGTTAGTGTTTCCAGTTCTACTCAATTTTCCGCAGCTTTTCACTTACACTTGCCTGTCAGTCCATGCTCGGTTTTGTCCGAAATGTATCTTTTTAAATTCAAATAGAAGTACCCCCCTTTTTTCTTTCTTTCTTCTCTTATTTATCTTATATGAACGCTTCGTAAAAGTCAAGAATATTTTACAACTAGAATTCTGATTCTAATTCTAGAAAATTTAGGATTCATCCCACTTGTAATATTTTTCTTGTGTTGCATAAAACAACTGTTCCATAGACATTAATTAACAGAATGTTCAACTGTTCCTTTCATTACGCCAAGTTACGCCTATAAATAGTTCGTAGGAACATTTGAATGTTGCGGTAGCTAAGCTTAATATGCTTATCCATAGTCTAAGTTGCTCCGTGTCTAATAGGCGAAGGCCATGATGTTTCTCCTTTATGTATGTTATAATGCAGTTCATTAAAATTGGAAAAGTCCTGATGCATACACATAATTAATACCTTTTCTAAACGATTTTATTTACTTTTTTATCTTTTTGGAAAAACAATTAAATAAATAATTGGGAAAAGATGCATAGTTTTAGCTCATGTCTGTTTTTCATATTTTTGAAGATTTTATAATCACTCATCGATTGATTTGGGACTAACTTTGCCAATAGAAGTCCGAACTAGCATACGTCAGAGGAAGAACTAGAGACAAGAGGCTTTCCAGTGGCTGTACAAAACAGTATTCTGAAGAAGACGATAATTGTTGTAATAGCCATTCAGCATATTTTGGTGTTTTTTTTTTTTTTTTTTTTTTTTTTACCATCGTCTGCTAATCCAACTCTATTTGTAGTCATTTTAGACAAACTCGCCCTCAATTCGATATATAATCGAAGCGCAGAAAATGTATACTTTCCAGCTATGCTAATCAAGTTTGATGAAATGCTTATGAAGCAGTAGTCCCAATAAAGATCTTGACGGGAGTAACCTTTTTATACCTGAAGTTCTTATATCACATTGTTAGACAAGACCTCAAGGCAGGAATATTCGAATCGCGTAAATAGACAAACAATCTGTATTGAGGGGGAAGAAGGATAATTTGCTAGCAGGAAACTGCAAAGAGAACCCCGAATAAATTTCTATATTCATCCACTCAGCATTGATTTCTGCGCCGATCTTTATTTTTTTTAACATGGTCTTCTCTTTGGTTTTCCTATACTGCGTGATCGAATAAATATTTTGCATTTTCTGTACTGCGTGATCACATTTATTCGGGTATATCGCGAGTCATGGAATGAATTGCTGTCAGTTAATCAGCCACAGGTACATATAGTTCTCAGATTTCCAGTGGAGGGCGGGAGTGCTCTCGCAGAGTGGAAGAGAAAGGGCTATTGTCATGTTGTAGTTAAATCAGTTTGTTTACAAAATGCGGTCGTGTTTGTTCTTCAACCACTTACTGGTTTTCAATATCGTACTCTCGAAGCCGATACCTTTCACTATCCTTCAAAGCAAGCCACGCTTACTAGCGATTATGTCACCCACTCAAACAGAGTCACGGTAAAATTCGAATAAATTTGATACCCAGAATGCATGAAGGTTTATGTGCGTAATATTTAAAGGAGCACAAATATAATTCATATAAACTAAGTAAATATTTGAACGTTTTAGCAAGGAAGGTTTGAAAATAATGAGCAATCTAAACTTTGGTTACAATTATATGAATTTATAACAGTCTAAATTAACAGTAAGCATTATCGGTATCAGATTAATTTTGTGGGTCTTTTAATTTAGGGACGTATTTTGTAAGGATATTCAGATTTTAAACTGTGCAGACTTTTAGTGAAATTTCTCATAGCACACAGATTGAAAATATGGAGCTAATAGTAAAAAAAAAAAAAAAAAAAAAAAAAGCTTACATTTGAAAATGAATAGTTGTAAGAAGAATATATCGTGTGCAGGTGTGTGAGAGAAAGCCAGAGAGGTTCGTCAGTGAAGCAGTTCTTAAAAAAAGAGTGGCAAAAGGCTCTATGAATTATACGTATAATGTAGTTTGCCTGGTAAGTCTTTTTGAAGAGGATGATGGAAGATGAAATCGCGGAAAAAGAAAAGCAATAGAATGAAAGACTCAGAAGGAAATCCCAACTAATGGACATGTGGAGGTGAGTAGTAAATCAACAGTGGACATAAAATAAAGAAAACTGAACGCCACCCGGTGGTCCCAAGACAGAGAAACATATATAAATACAGTTTAAATCTGCTTTCAATCATTTTCAACTCTGCTATAATCTTCATGTTGTAAAGACCTGGGTCAAAAGAAATTTGTTGAAAAAGTTTGAAGTACCTTTAAACAATATTAGATAAGTTCTCAGTAGAGGAAACACAATGCAAAGTAAAATTAAGAGAAAAACGGAAAAACATCCGTGAAGAAAGAGAGTTTGCAAAAGAGGAGTTCGCCTGAAGTATCTGGAAGGCCATTGTCAAAATAAAAATAAAACACGATCGATACACGTGATATCCGGGCACTGGCATGCTCGTTATCATCTCTCAGGACTTGCCGGAGGTTGAAGGATCGGCAGAATTGATCTCCAGTTTGATATAAGGACATAAAGGCAGATAAAGATGCAAGTCTCAGTGGGGGAGTCTCTCCTGCGTTACTTTTGTGCCGTTTAGATCTATCATTCCCTTTGCCTGCCTCACTTCCTCCCTATTCACCCTTCCCTCGCAGTGGCAGCTGAAGGATTTTTCCTATATTGTCGTTGCAGGTGCTTCTCTTCTATAGAAACGAGAAATAAACAGGCATATCTACCTCTTATCACAGCTTTATATAAATAACTCGGAGTAGGGCATGTGTGCGCATGTGAGAAGTAGTAAACCAACATACATTTTTTTCCAATGAGGTATTTGCTTATTTTGTATGAGCTCTTTGTATTTTTAACATTTATAAGGGATCGATGAGAAATAAAGAGAAGTTTTCCAGCAGAAGTCACTTTTTAATGGCTTCGATAGCATTTGTGATCGATTAAATAGTCCTAGAAATGGCAGTTGCACTGTCAGAGGTCGAGTAGTTGATCAGAGGTCTGTTATGCGGTTTCCACGATGAAAAAGGGTTGCTTACAGTATTCGAAATCTCTTAGCAAACGCCGATTAAGAAAGATCATGAGTTCATGACAAAAGTACATTATCCGAATTAATTTCAGCCGAACACTTGAGCGTTGAGTAGAAGGCGAGGGTGTGTGCGTATACGGTTTCAAAAACTTTTTCACTAATAATAGAATGGAAAACTTGTGACTTGCTTGACTTATTTTTACAAGAATTTGTTGATTTCTGGACAGTTTTAATTTAATGTATATTTGTTAAAAAGCAACTCTATAGCAGTGTGAAAAAATATGTTTAATTTGTCATTTGAATTTCAAAATACAGGTTTTAAAACGTTTCATCATCATCATCATCATCATCATCATCATCATCATCATCATCATCATCATTATTAAACTTCTGTGGTATCAGCTTAGACAAAGCAACAGTTGCAGCATTTCATATATCCTAATTTTTAGATTCGCTCATTTTTCAAGAGAATCTTGATTGTTTTTTCTTGCTACAAGCTTCAGTTATTAATACCGTGTTTAATGGCAATGGCGTTGAATGGAACATTCTTTTCCAAACATCTCTATAGTAACCAATATGCTATTTGAAAGGTCACTTTAGTACCTTATCTGATTATGATGATATATTTTTTGGTTTGGTATTATTGTGGTTTTGAGTTTGTCTGAACAAAAAACATTTATCTATACTAAAATAAATATTTTGAATCGGCTGTATAAAACTTCTTGTGTGCAGCGCATTCGAAATAGGAATATTACTCACAAAAAATGTTATTCGGTTTACTTCTTGTGCATAAATCACCTACATTGCGCAACTTGTCACACAGAGAGATTATTTGAGTTACGGGCCGCCTGAGTGCGGCTACTTACTGCAGCAGCTACACCCGAAAAATCAAAGATAGCGTCATCGCGCCTAAAGTTAGTATTTTTATTTTATTTTTATACTTTTACTGAAAAGATAAAATGAGAGTATTTAAAACTATTACGACTACTACTACTACTACTACTACTACTACTACTACTACTACTACTACTACTACTACTACTACTACTACTACTACTACTACTACTACTACTACTACTAAGAAGAAGAAGAAGAAGAAGAAGAAGAAGAAGCACTAACTTGTATTGAAAATCATGCCCCTCAGTGGCAATGCATGGCTATCTCTGCGTAGCAGATTTCTGTAATTTTTATTCCGTAGGAACATGGTAGTTTGGCTTGTCATTGAGAGATCTTCCTCAAAGTAACTACAAACTGCTAACTGCACATGCATTATCGGCTTCTTCCAATACGCAGTCATGCTTTGCCGGTCCGTAACTGAAATAACCTCACTGTATAAATAGCCATTTCGTTCTATAAACAATACACGACAAGCAATGAGGTTCATAGAATGAGCACAGTAAGGCAGTCCTACTGGTCCTTCTTTCTCCCTTATTTCATATTTCCAAAAGCAAAAATAATAAGATGCACATTAAATTTTCTTTTTAAATGCGCTCGATATTGTCAATGTTTATATGTTTTCTAAATAGATTACTATAACTCACAAAATTATGTGGCTGCCCTTGTTGGCAGGTTAGTGTGTTTGTGCGTATGCGCGCACCAACATCGTCATCACTATTTGCAGCTAATATTCAGAAATTTTAAAGAGAAGTAAATTTTGGTTTCTTTTTTGTAAGTAAGACAAAAGTATTATAAAAGTGTCAAAATCAAGACTCTTGGTTAATAATTAAGAGGTCAGTGCTTAGCCGCTGTCAATGAATATAACTGCTCTATAAGTCTGCGCGTAATCCTATATGGGAGTGTACAAATCTTTGTTTATCATTGCAATACAGTCCGAGAATAACCCATTTCTCTTAAGTGTTTTTCTTGTTTGCCAGTCAATAACTTTTTTGAGCATCACAGAAATGTTCGTTTGCGCATTGGCAAGTAGCAATCGTTAATGCAATACAAGGAGAGAAACAAGAAATTTGATAGCAGCATACAAGGGGAAGACGTAGTAATGGGAACTAAGGGAAGTGTCTTATAGCTGCAAGGGTTTTTGCGGTCACCATATCAGATTGCTTCGTCTCCATTACAATCCTCTGACCTGCTGAGGTAGTTCGTATTTCAGTTTGCTAACTGCACCAGTTCTCCAAATAAAATAGAAGAAAATTACTGCTGAGTAAAGTTTTATTTTCTCGTCACGCAGGAATAATTTGTATTCATTTTTCTTGTGCGGGCACCCTGAGAGGGGGAACTCATGCTCCAAGGGCGAGAATTTGAGGCATGCATCATCTGAGCCACAGGGAGTCTTAACACCACAACTAACATGCGATCACCGACACGTGTGGCCTAGGTCGCTAAGGCACGGAAGGTCTGTTGTTCGAATCCCGCCCGGAGCAACCTCAATTCTCGTCATAGGTACATGCTGGAGAGGTATTATCGTCGCGCTCATAACGTTAACTTGCGGTATATCAAAGCTAATGCAATCTACCCCTTACTAGCTCCTCCTCCTGGTGAATATACAAGGTTGTTGGATTGTTTTACATGTCCTATCATTTGCAATCATTTATTTTATGTTATAGAAATGCTATAACAAAACGCATTACTTTTTATTTAACATTACAGAAATTTTGAAAAAAGTTAATACATTTGCAGCTGCTGCTTGAATTTAATTTTGCATAAGAAAGTAGCTAAATTTAGTTAAGCAATGGTATAATAAAAGCTAGGATAACAAAGATGCAATTTATTGCTTATAATTATGTACAAATGTGATTCTTTGTGGTAGGAGATGCAGAAAGAAGAATGTCAGAAAACAAAGTTTATTAATAGATACGAACGGTGCTATCTAACATGCCCCCTCATGCAGTTGATTTTCAGTGCATGAAACAGCATGAACAGAGCTTAACGATTCTTACTGCAGGGAAAGCTATTATTGACAAATGACTCATGACGCACGTGACCAACCATTTATGTTTTAAGCAACAGCACTGCGCGTCTTTTGTTTCGCATATGCTGTTTTATATGAGGGTGAAAAGGCACGGTGTGTAAATTTACCTCTCTCTGCGCAACCCTTTTGGAAGCCAGTGGCTGCAAAATGACGCATTATTTGCTCCATGTGGATGATAAACAAGTTAGCTGTGGGTTTTCAGCGGCAGGTGAATAAAATCGGTTCATTTCAATGATATTGCAAGCCTTCTTTATGACGTTTTGTAATATGTTACTTGATAGTCTATCGCAACCGTTTATATTTAAAACAATCTCGTTACTGCATTGCACAGAGCGTAGCAGCTCACTTTTTGTTTAAAGTTTCATAATATGAATATGACAAGAGGAGTTGTTACTTCATCATGTCAGATAATCCTATTTCGTGATACCATTGTCATTTTAATGCATTTTGTAATAGTATTTAACGCTTGTTTTTTTCTGCCGAGGCATCATGGCCATGGACACTGCCAGTGATGCATGATATGAAATGATAAATTGCGAAAGGATTTTTTTTAAGGAAGGAAGTGTTCCAAGCCCAAGTTTTCGGAACCTCCCCGGCATTTGCCTTATATGATGACTGAGGAAAACCCGAATGAAACCTCAGTCAGGGAAGACGGTTCTGGCGGGAATTCTCCCCCTTCTAAGTCCTCGCCTTGATGAGCTGGTTCACCCGTGGCATATAATACAATGTTACATCAGGTGCAATTCCAGATAACATAAAAAACAATGTTTTCTTCAGGTTGAACATTTGGAGTAATGAGTGCTATAACTTACGTAAAATGAGTGAATCGGGGTAAGATGCTTATTTGCTTTTAGTTGCACGGTAAGCGGAATGCGCTTGCATGGGTCAGTTGCATGTCTGGAGTGAGGAATCCAATTCCGCTTTTTGATTGTTATCGCGTACGAAAAAGAAAAGCAAGAAAACATTTCATTTTTCTGCCATAAAATAATTACAAAGCTATGTTGAATATGTAATACAAAATTTAATGTCATATAATTGTCAAAGTTATCTAATATATTGTGTAGTTAAGGTTCTAAAGTTTCTATTATCAACAACTTTAGGTTGCGTTGCTGCACTAGGGTCTTACCCCGATACTTGGGGAAGATTGAAACGTATTAAGGAGTTATTTTGTTATTTTAATGCAGGCAATGGCTAGAAATTATGTAAGAACCTCAGGGAGCGGATTGGGGTGAAGAAATTGCTATTAAGTACAGGTGGTATGAACTGTTTCAACTTTCCACACAGCGACAAAACATGTGTAATGGCTGTACTGGTAATTTGTAATGAGTGAAAGACTGTTTTGAGCGATAAATTGTTTTTGTTACATACATGCATCTAACCAAGTGTAGGTAAAATAAATAATAGCAAGAGGTAATAATTGTATTTGCCATCTTATCCCGACTATCAGGGAAATATACCTAAAGTGCAGGTAACAACAAAAACGTATAAAAACGATAGTTAGCATTTTCTGTTTTATGCCAAAATGGCATTTTTAAATAACCTCCAGAAGTTCATATTTAAATAAGAAGCATATAAGTAAATAAAAAGTACGTTAAATTTCCTTTCAAAGCAAAAAGTTGGACATCTTCACTTCATCTGCTCTAATGTTAAAATAGCACTAAAAGTTACATCATTGCCAAAAAAACAACTTATTTTTTATGCTTATCAGTTCTGATCAAAGCAGCAGTAACTGTTCATCGAGGAGAAAGGGTAGCAAGGAGTCTTAACACTAGGTATTTTGAGATGGGGCTACGGGTATCGACATGTGATAGCTATGTGGCGATTGAAGTGAGTTCATAGCCAGTCAAGTGTAAACAAATATCATTTGGTGGAGGCTCAGGATGCACCACAAGTCGCGCACTGTCACTCAGTATGCAGGTATTCATGGTAGTGACAAGGGTTTCATTTGAAGTCAACGACTGCAGTACCACAGCGAAGCGTTCGAGATTGTTGCTGCTATTCTTGAGGTAGCCATTTTTCGACCCCCGTTTCTCTACTCGTGAATTCTTTGTACATATTTTTTTCACCCCCCCCCCTGTATCAAAGGGCAAATATAACAAGAAATACAGCAACCTCTGAAAGTACTTCAACAATTTGGGGTGGGGTCGCAAGCAACTCGCTAGTAGAATGTCTCCATGTCTTTTTTTTTTTTTTTTTTTTTTTTTTTTACTATACCTTCTGTACTTTATATCAGAAGTTTCCGTCAGTGTTTGCATTTATGCAGGCTGCAGTGTTGAGCCAGTAGCAATGGAATATAATTAAAATGAGATGAAAAGCAGGGGGTTAATTTTTATTTCATTATCTGTGTAAAATTCCGAGAAGTAATTTTTTTTTTAAACTGCGTATAAAGCTTAAATACGCTATCTCGCGATTAACACATAAGAGAGATTTATTAATTCAGTTTGTAACAGGTATATACGTATGTATACACCTGGTACTACCTTATGTATATATACGGGGCGAGTCTTCTCATCCCGTGGTTTTGTAACTAGGTAAACCTGCATTTTACAGTCGATGGGAAATGCAGGTGCTCTCAAGTGACCCGGCGCATTCACCGGACCATCCTATAAGGGAGTTTACTTTAACTACTGTATACATCTTGCTTAAGAGCTACTCGAATTTTCTTGTCTTTCTTTTTTGTGTAAGAATATGTACAAAGAGTAAAATATCATTCAATACAACATAAGCAGTATTTCTCTCTTCCGTGCCAGAAAACAAAACAAAAAGAGTATAATTTTATCGGCCAGGATTTGAACCACGGCCTTTCACCGCTAAAGCCAGCGCGCGCACAGTGCAACACGAGTCAGAACACGCCGAGAGGCACATAGCAGTCAATTCGGTCGAAATCAATACAATGCAGGGGACAGTGTCTACGTGATAGTCTGTAAAACGCCTGATTGCATAACTTCCCACTTCGCAGGATGACAAAATTCACTCATATACATTTCAAATATAAGAAAATGTTTCCAAGAGATCGAAAGCTGTGGCAGTATAAGTTTTAAAATTTCGAAAAGCAACGTACTGTGGAACTGAATCATCTGTTTTCGGAGGAGAGATCACCGGTGATTTGTGGAGGATACATCGGTAGCTCCCCATTAGTCGGTTGGAGGAGAAGATAGGCTAAAGCAGTGACAAACAGCTGTATCAAGCAACAATAAGCTTATCTAGGATTAGCTCTGAGTACGACTAATTGAATTGAATTGCTTAACATGAACATCTGCTGTTTCTATTTTTGACTGCTTTCTAGTTAGCATGCAGATGACTACAGTTCCCTGGCGTTGTGTGCTGTTTCCTGCAATGATTTCCTTTGCTTGCTAAATTCATCAACACTCTATGGTTCAGTGTTGGGGTAGAAAAAGTGCATCTCGCTAAGGATATCGTCCTTAATAAGAACACTTCAGATATCAACTTGATATTCACATTTGGAGTACTATGTTTATTGAATTATAAAGTTGGCGTATTACTGAACCCAGCATATTTTATATACAGATCGTAAACGTCCTGAATGTTGGGCATTTGCAATCGGATTATTCCTTTCCGATCCCACATTTTACTGTATGTGTGTGTTTTTTGATTTACAAGGATGGTGTTATAGGAGGAAAAAGAAAGTTTTAACGTTTCGTGCCTATTACTAAATCTTTTAAGGGAAAACAAATGAAATGAATAATGAAAGCTAAAATGGCTCTGAATTCGTCAGCGCCTAAAAGTTACAGTCTATTCAGTTTTTAGGACGGGGATAAACTACAAAATATATCTCCTGTAATTGAGTTCGGGCTTGCCAATTGGCAAACACAATTGCTGCATTAACTTCCGCGGCGATCCTGGCCGTCTGAATCCGTATTTCAATGATTTTATTTCATATGACAGGAAGGTTAATGTTGTTTTCATTCATTTCCGCTTGAAATGAATGTGTGTTTCTTTAGAATATTTCTTGCTAAAACAGAAATTAATAAACACGAGATCACAATATACACTAAAATCCTTACAAACCCAAGAAGCCCCCCCCCCCCTAACTTGCAATATTGAAATTACAAAGTGCTGGCAGCTCGCGTTAATGAGCTACACCGCAGTACCTTTAAGATTGTAGAGGAATCATAGACAAGCAATTTGAGATAAAGTAGTCATATAGTAGTAGTGATAAAGAATTTAACATTTGATGCTAAGTCATCATTGCTAAAGCAAAATGTTGGAAAATTTGCCGTAGAATGTCTTAAAACCTTTTTTGCCAACGAGGAAGTCCCGATTTTGAATAACTCATCAGAATTTCAAAGCACTAAAATCGAATTAAGTTATTTTGGCAATATACTGTAGACAGCAGATGGGTCAGGTACAAAAAGTCACGACCTGGAAACCACTTCTCCCCTTAACTGTCACTCATCAATTCTCGTTTATCAGCCGGGCGGTGGCTCTTAGCCTGTGTTTGAGTGTATGTAACTTGATGTTAAGTGCTTAAAACTTTCACTGCCTTTTAGCGTTTTCAAGATTTAGTACTACGAAAATCTCTCAAAGTTCGCACTAATCATATGACAGTGAACAACGGTTAACTGATACATCATATTACGTAGCTTAGGGAGCTATCCACCTGAATATATGTTATAATGCAGGGATTTCCAACCAGTGTGCCGCGAAATGTTTTGGGAATAAACAAAATTGTATTAGAGCCTACTTAAAACAGACAGAGGGTGCCAAAACATGTATACCACTTCAAACAAAGAAAAAATGTGTTAACATAACAAAACTGAATTCACACAAACAGAAAATAATGAACACTAATCATCTTAGGCTTTTACAGTTACAACAGTTGCTCAAAATGCCCATCATCGGCGTCGATACACTTCTGAGTACGTTGAAGTACTGATTGAGTAACGTTTGCGAAAGTGTCCTCAGCGATTGCAGCACATGCCGTTTCCATTCCTTCTCGAAGTGCTACCAGTGTAGCTGGTTTTCACGGTATACAACATCCTTAAGAGTTACCCATAGGTAGAAGTCCAACGGAGTTAGATCCGGAGAATGCGGCGAAAACTCAATCGGATCTCTTCGTCCTATCCAGTGCCTTGGAAGATTGTCATCAAGGTACGCACGTACATCTCGGTGGTAATGTGATGGTGCACCATCCTATTGGAAGTAAAATTTCTCATTTCCATAGAGTGTATGAATGGCGGGTAAGACGGATGTGCGTATAATTTTCAGGTACACTGGGCCATTTGCTATTCCTTCAAAAAGTATGGCCCAATTAGACTCCTAGATGACAACCCACATCAAACATTAATTCCAGGAACAGCCTTTTCCAAAATAACACGTGAATTGTTTGCACACCAACAGACACAGTTATGCCGGTTAACAGTTCCGTTCAACTTAAAGTGTGCCTCATCGAACCAAGCAACTTTACCTAAGAAGGCCTCATCCTCTTGCACCGTGTTCCGAAACCACTCACAGTACTGCATTCTCCGATCAGGTCATCTTATGCATGCAAAGGTCTTGGGATTAAAACTTTCAACTTTGCTGTTTTAATAATGCGGCGTACGCTGGTTCTGCTAATTCCAGTCTCACGTGCACATTGCTTTGTAGATTTCTGGGGTGCGTGCTCAAAACGTTCCAAAACCATAGCCGAGGACTCGGGGCTTGTTGCTGTCTCCCAGATCTACCCTTGTGAACATCGCATACGGTACCATAAGTCTCAAATTTGTCTCGAATCGTGCAATTGTTACTCGAGTTGGCGGTTCTGTTCTATGCATAGGTCTCCATTGCCTTTGAACTTCAACATTCTCGGTTTTCCATTCCATTTCAAAGTTGCTTTCCTCTATTCAAACATAATCTTGACTCCATTTTGTTGTAGCAACGCTAGCATAACGTAATGTGAGCCACATTTGATTATAAAACATCATACGATACTCTTGGCTTCATTTGTTCATTGTTGATTTACCTGTCACGTAGAAACGCTATCATAATGTATGTGAGTCGCATCTATTTACAGAACATCATACTACACATTACTGTTGTTTTTCGGTCCAACTTTGAAATATATTAAATAAATATCTAATGTGAATGTGTGTACACTTTTTGGTACCTTCGGTATATTAAATTGCAGTATGTCAATTACTGGTATTGGTGATGATAAAGAAGATGAAGACGAATAATTAACTGGATTAAATTTCATCTCAGATATCCAATCCATGGATTAGTAAGAAGAGACAGCTTAATAAATTCAACAGTTTTATTTTATGTGGTTTCGAGAAATTTTCCTTGTAGTAATATTCTACATGAAAATCGGGACCAGAGTTATTAGAACATCGAAAAGCAGAACACGCTGGCTTATTGATCACATTTGTAACTATTTTGCACAATAATACAAAGAATAACTAAGCACCAATACGATGAAAACACGGTCACAATGAAATCTCTCGTACCGCGTGAACTCAACAGCAAACACAATCAAATCCAAAGCAAGAAATAGACTGCTTAGCCTCGAGGACGATATGCATATTTCATTGTCAACTGCTAGGCCTGATATCAAACATTTGTCTTCTCAGCATCAATCACAAATCTCATTAACAAGACAAAACTTATTTTAATAATTTATAATCGCATTGTAGTCCTCTACTTTTGAAATTGTATTAGTTTATTTTAATAATCCATAGTGTATATCAAACATTTGTATAGTATACTTTGTCCAATGGCAGGCCATAAATTGTATGTTACTATTAAAAATGAACTATTTTCATATGTTTGTTATGGAGTGCTTATTTGAACACAATTTAACACATTATATATATCTCAGTGAAAGTTAAACATTTAAAATCATTTAGCGTGTTCCTAATTTTAAAAAAAAATGAATAGGGATGCCCGGAATTTCTGGTTTCGAAGTCCTACAGAGTAAGTTATTTATTTGTTTTACGGCGAAATATGTACATACATAACATGTAAAACAAAGAAAAAAATAACGAACGAAACGCGAACTCTATAGCAATAATCCACTTTTACTTGACATATTTAACACACCGACGCCAAAGAGACGAGCTCCATAACTTCCGTTCATTATAGTGTAGTATCATTTTTTCAAATGGAAACTTTTTTATCAGTAACGTAGCGGTCCTTTCAGAAACTTCAGTTCATACATTGAAATTTCAGAATGGCTTGTCTAGGATCCCTCTACAATTTCTGAAGTTATTGCAGTGTAATTTATTAACAATCTGTGTAACAAGGTTTCATTTCCGGGGGATAACTGTCACTGTCCCTTTGCATGCAAATGGAACACGGGACTTTTTCTGCTATGGCTAAGCCAACCAGAATCACTGCGTCCTGTTCCTGCTAATTTATGTGGTTAGCCATTAACGTTCTATGCAATGGGGCATTGGAACAAGTGTTGAAGGAATTTATGTGTCAGTTATTCAAGGACACGTGGTAGAATCATAAGGCAATTTTCATGCTGAACCTCAACAGAATACAAGCTAGAATTTCTGAAAAGCTATTGCCCATCCAAATGAAAAGTTTACCGTATATTAAGAAATTATTTCTTAACATAAATTGTTTTTGAATTTTGACTAACCTTTATTGTTATTTTATAAGTATACTAATAAACTAGGAAAATATTAATATTTTAATATTTTTGCTACTTTAGGTGCACTTTTTTCACAAACTATTAATATCAGCTTCCTAAAATTTTAAATTCAGTATTATTTTCTGATGAAATGGTATGTAATTTAAGGCAATGCTAGTTTTTAAAAAAATGCATATAGTTTAATTTATTTTTAATTATTTATTTATTTGTAATTTCAAATCATATTTAATTTTTGTTGACAACACTCGTACAGGAATAAGTTTACAGTCTTCACCAGCTATAGCAGTATGTTTTGTACATGTGCAAAAAATTCACACCTCTATTTTACAGTTTTTGACAAAATTGTACCTACAATTAAAAATATGCAAATACCAAAATAAGATATGTGTGTTTTATAACGGCATGGCTGCCATTATTTAATGTCATTTAAATGCTCTAAACATACAAAAATTTTATATGGACTTAATCTGCGAACAATGTAAGTTCATATTATACATAACCAAAAAATCGATTTTTGATTCAAAATTTCTTTTAAGTATCCTTACATTTTCAAGCAGCGATAAAGCTGATTTTGCCTAAGCCGAAATTGAGGTTATTTACACTCAATGGCTAACCACTCGATATGAAACAACTCGATTTTCAGAAGATTGCATCAGCAACTGTTCTGCAAGTACTGAGGGAAAGCTCCATTAGAAAAACTTAAAGGAAATAATTTAATCCACACCCCTTTCAACCCCTTTTGCAGCTGCCTTGCGACCTATTTCCTGCTAATCTTCTTGCAGAACTTCCAGAAACCGTCCACATCAAATGTGTGCCCTAGGGTTGAATTAAGGAATACGGAGTGGCTAATAAGACAGAGTTACGCCGGCAGCGAGTACGTGAATTATACAGAGACTAGAACATCGAGGGAGGTACATTTAAGCTACTCGCGTGTTCCCTCTCTGGCAGTTTTGGACTGCTCTATGTCATCATTAGGTTCCTTTAACTTGCAAGAAGTAGCAGCACGAAACTTGTTGCTTTGAAGAAGCATGCGCGCATATCAGTGATAGGTAGGGACAGAAATTTTATGCTCTAATAATCCCTTTAATATGTATGCATGTATGCATTGAAAACTCCGATAATATGCACATAAATGTGCCCATAAAAAGTATTAAGACACATTCACATAAATTCAAAATTTAACGCAATTTAATCTAACCCCTCCGTGAACAAAATAATGTGGAAACCACAGGAATAATTTAACTCGTCAACATTTATCTTTAGTTTTGAAGAGTTTTCCTTAAAATTGAAAAATAAATAAATAAATAATGGAGCCACATTTTGAGTTCTGCACTCTCTCAACTTTTCTGTTGTTTATGACCACCAACAAGTTTCCATAGTTAGTCGCGTTCTATTGGTTCTTAAGACATCCTTGAAAAAAAAAAAAAAACCTCTCTCCACCTTACAGGAACTTAGGAATGCGTATACAAAAGCTGAAATTTGATCTACTTTTATTGGTATTTCATTAGGCAGTTCGGAACATTTTTCACACATTTGATAATATTGTGGGGTTTTTGAAAGAATGCTATATATTTTTTTTCTTTACTGCATTGCCAACGCTTTCAGGTACCGAATTTAATTTGTAGACAGTGGTTTTGAGGTACAATGATGACTGGCACAACGTAATTCTGTTGGTTTCCAAATAAGTAATAGCGGAACATGATATAAATATGAAAATATATAAGAAAGGTTAGTTTCTACGTCTGTACTCTTTAATATGTCTTGAGCAATTTTAACTGATGAAGAATAATTTGGATAAAACGGTATTCACTACATTCCTAACTGTTTGTAAGTGTAATCACACTTAGACTCAACTCGGAGAACTCCTTAACAACCACTTTCATACCGCGAGGGAACGGCTATGATCAGGTAAAACGGGGATTACCGATTTGACGTGACCTATTGATTAAGTTGCATGTGAGCTACCATTAGTGTTACCAAGGTTCAAGACTGATTCGATGACACATATTATTTAGAAATAATGTATTTATAAATCATAAATCAATTATGAAGATAAAATAAATAATATATATATATATATATATATATATATATATATATATATATACCCACGGCTTTACTTCCCTTCCGAAGGAAGCCATACTTAGGATTTTTACGCCCGTAAAAATCCATCGATCCTGGCCGGGTTTGAACCCGCGATCTTGGGTTTAGAAGGCAAGTATAGTTACCACTAAACCAACAGTACCGACAACATTTCAGTTAATAAAGATATAAAAAAGTATATATTTACTTAGAGTTCAAGCAAAAAATGTCATTTGCGACAAGAATATAAAAGTAGAAATTATCTACATATGATAATGCACATTGCATTTTAGCACAGAATGTTGAAACTTGCTGGTGTCCAAATACCTGTTTAGAATATAAGAAGTTAATCTATGAAATAACTTAAGGTATTCCTGAGTTTGATTCATTAGCAGTACTTACGACACTATTAAACAACATCTAATTAGCCAACTTTAGCAGTTCATTTGTTATGGCCTCATAAATAATTTCTTAAAGCATTCCTGCAATTTAAACGGGTTAAATGCTACAGCATTATATAAATATTACATGGTTCGCGGAAACCACATTACTAACTAGCTGAGCATTTGAAATCCGGACGTGCACTCTGAAAAGAAGTTATTTTATCCACGTTTTTACCAACAGTATTTTCAAGATAGAAATGGGTGCCTCTATATCGTACCTCTTGACTTCGTCGTTTTCAAACAGGAACAGAGCTCTTGATGTTAGCAAATAATCAGATCAGGCAAGACCAGGGTGTTTGTTGAGTGCAGCATGACTGCCCAATTCTTTCTTGTCGCTAGTGGTATGTTTTAGCAGTGCGTTTACTTGCTGTTAAAAAAAATATCATCTGTTTATGCATTTATAAACCAGCGTTCATATAATTATTTTCAAGTGGTAACCACACTTTTATAAGTAAGTTGTTTCTGCGGACCACCCTACTTGTGTTGTTGGAAAGCATATTTATCATATTTTTACAACTTTTAAGTTATATAAACACATATTTTAAATACTTTTTCTAATAACTGAAGGATATTAGTGTTATTTTATAATTATTTAGATTTATAAAACATTTATATTTTAGAATAGTATTTTCTCTATATCATTAACCCATAAAATGAAATAAAAACAGTTTGTACTTATACAGTGAGGTTTGAGTTACGGGCCGCCTATGGCTGCTTACTATGGAAATGAAGTTGCCGCGCGTAATGTTAATATTTTTATTTTAGTTTACATATTTTTACCGAAATCATAAAATGATACTGTTCTTAAAACTGATAATGTTGAGTCCTAATCTGTATTTTAAGTTATGTTGAAAATGATGCACTTCAGCATCTGCATAGGAAAATGCTCTTCTGTAAGAGCACGGTGGTTCTTGTCTTTCAGGTATCCTTTCTCTGGTAACTTTTTAACAAGTTGACGATAAGCTACTCTACCTGGAACACAATGTCAGGATATTTTCTTGCGAATCGCCTTACCATTTCTCTGTAAAAATCCATTGTTTCGCACATAAAAACCATTCAAGGGGATGTATATAGTTCATAACTAACGAAAAACAATTGGCACACAATAAAAGCATCGAGCAACATACAACCATTCGCTGACAGAGCCTCCTTCAAATTAGCGACAAACTACTACCTGCACATGCATTATATAATCTTGACTACTGGCTTCTTCCGGTACACAGCTTCACTCTTAAAGTCCCTAATGCAATAACCTAAGTGTATTACTGAAATAGCTGACCTTCTCGACACTTGGACAGTGCTCATTATTTGTTTTCAAAATCCATTAATGTGCTCAACAACCCCCCTCTTTATTTTATTTTGTGACTTTCAACTTTACAGTGATTCATTTTAATTTAATTTTTCCTCCCGTCTTTCTCGAACTATTGCTTGGGTTTACTAAGTGCATTTCGGTCTAGATTCTAAGAGCAGAATTTGGTACGCATCTATACTTTGTTAAATAGAAGTGTTTTTAATGATCCTGGTGTGGTTTTCATTCATGTAGAATTCATAGAGGATGACTTGACATTGAAGAGATTAAGTTCAGTTTTGCAGCATACTTTATTTTTCTACATAGTCCTCTAAATGCAACGGACAAGTTGAACGTTTCTCCAGGCTCGTGATTACTCGTTAGGTTTCTTCGAGGCTCTCAAAAATACTCGTGTGTGACCTCTTCATTTGACTTAAATTTGCGTCCAGTCAAAAGCCTTTTGAGTTTCGGGAACATATGGTGATCAGGTGAGTAGGGTGTATGCGGAAGCATTTCCATTAGTAATTGAATGTTTTGAATTCCCTGACGCATTGTCATAGTACAACAAGGCCCTCTTTTTGGCCTGTCTCTCCAAAAGTCTCTTCATTAATTGTTTTCTCCCTCTCCAAGTAGCCAATCAAGAGAATTTCTTGTGTGTTCCTAAACACTGAAGCCATTGCCTCCCCCCCCCCCCCGGATGGAATGCATTTTGGGGTTCGTTGTTTAGAGTGCTGTTTCTTTTCCGGTGTATAGTAAAGATTCCGTGTTTCAGTCACAGAACGCCGTAAAAATTCGTTGGATTCTTCTAACGCACTTCCAAACAATCGACCGATGTTTGCATTCAATTTTGCTTTTACTCAGGAGTGACCTGGCACGGCACCCAACTTGCGCAAAGTTGTTTCATGAGTAGCTTATTATGCAAAATAGTGGATCCGCTCACTTGAGATAATCTTTCCGTGCTAACTCGCGATGAACTTTCACTCGTCTTTCAGCCAAAACAAAGCATGGACTCTAAGTGATTTCGGACCTCGCATATGATTTTGGAGCTGCAGGACGTGGTGTTTGTTCTGCCAAGCTTGAACCCATTTACCCAAAGTGGAACCTTTCATTGAAAGAGCATGCGTCACCCTTAGGCAAAATCCTCTCATGAATTTTCTTTGCTGTTTTCCCTTCCAGAAAGAAAAAATTGAATCACATCATGAATTTCAATCTTATCTATTTCACTATCATTCGAAACGCCTGTATTTAAACAACTGCTAAACAATGAATTAACTCGGAATGACTCGGACCATAGAATACATAGAAAGCATATTTAATAATCATTCGATGAAACCCTGTACTAGTACACGAACCAAGTTACTTATCAAGCCACCCTCATATTTTGTTTATTTCAGAATACTCATAAAAACTGTAAAAAGTATCTATAAAGAAGAATGTGATTTCACTCAGGTCAGATGTAAAACTTAGGGGAAATGTTGGCGTAGGTAGGTACTGCCTAGGTAAACATTTCTGCATATAACAAATAACTGTAACAAGTAGATAAACTGCAACAGGATTTTGATAAATTGTGTATTTTATCGTATTATCTACTGATATTGAAAGATACCTTTATGATCTCCTAGATTTGATTCCAACTAAGTGTACACTTATTTATATGTTTATTTTTGAAATTATTTCAGCAGAAATGTTTCCAAAATGTTATTCCAAAAGCCATGTTAAATAAGGCCCTTCTGGTCTGTTATCAGTTGACATTGAACCAATTGAGAAGTTTCTGGCTGAATTTTGAAAGCGTCAAACTGCCAATACTTAATAAGAATATGTGCAATATTGAAAAAAGGCGCCTTTTATAAGAGAGAAAAAAAAAAATAAAAAGTAGAGAGCAAGAAAAGCAAACGCTCTGTTGACTGGAGGTTACCTGCTCTAAGCCCTCCGAAAGAAGTGACGCTTTACCAGCGAAAAACAACGAACAGCTGTTACTAAAGGGGGCAATAATTAGTCATTTCAGCTTTTATTTCACACAGCATTAAACTATTTTATCAGCTTTTTTTATAAGTTTCCTGAATGTTCGATGTTTAATGGCCTTCAAGGGACAGTTTAGATCTCACCTCTTCATCACACTGCACATAGATATTGTAAAATTCAAAATCATGAATTGTGCTTTACAATCACATGTTAAAAACTTCTTGATCAACATTTCTTATAGGTGGCATGCTGAGTCAACTTAAAACCTAAAGTGAAACGTCAACAAATGAAGATACAAGCAACCAGATCTCTGTTGTCGCATGCTGGCGTGGTTTGCTGCATTGCGTTCTCTTCAAATTGCAGAGGGTCACGGCCTCCAGTTCTTATTCATTGCACAAGAGCTACAATGGGTTTCCATCTCAGCAGACAGTTTAAGTGCAGCCGTTAGAGTGTTCCCTTAAAGCATGCTGTTATCCGGTCTAACATGCAAATATAGAGATGTTTTAATGCGCTTTTATGCTTTGTGACATTGATGTCAGTAATGAGCACGTTGGTGGTCCAAGTGCAATGAAGACGTGCTAAACTTCAGAAATAAGACGTCTATTCGAACCTTCCTCATTGCAAATATTTGGGTTTGCGCAAAAATCTAACTTAATACACTGGCGTTTACGTACTTACTTATTTATTACAAAACCTCAACATCTGCTTGTGCTTTATAAAAAAGGGCAGTCTTGATTGGTATATACAGAGATGTCAATTTATTTTACTTTTTTACTGTATCCGTGTTTTCGTATGTAATTTACTCCCATCCCTTCTGCTATTACAGTTCCACAGACTAGAGGGTGCACATGAATTCAAAGTTGTTTTGCTGTCATAGGAGTGCGTGAATATCTATATCCCGGAGTAATAGTCGCGTTTTCTACTGACGAAAGAGCACACGTTATCGAAGCTTATGTTTGCACAGGTAGCCTATCAGATAAAAAGGCATCTGAATGAATCGAGCAGAAATTAAGATAGCATTATTTGAACAAGAGATTTTTCATCGTTTTCAGGTACGAAGGACAAAGCTAAATGTAAATTACAACGGAATGTGAACTACAATATCTTTACGTTTTCCTGATTATATCGTTATGGGATACTTTCTTAGGAATGCCGTAATTTGATAAGATACATTTCGAGCAATAGGGAGTACAGAAAGAAAGAGAAGTGGTGGTTGCAGCAATTGAAGATGCTAGGAAAAATATCCAGATAGTTTAATAAGATACTAGCCGCAGAATTGGAGTGTCGTATAGAAATTCTCACACAATTCTCAGAAAGAAATTAGGAATATTCCCAAATAAAGTGATTCAAGTGAAGGATTTTTGGAGAATATTTATACAAAGTAAATAAATGTGTATGGTCAATGATTAAGAAAGGATGGTTGAATCTCTCTCTTCAGGCTATTTCAATAGGAAACTGCTGATGTACCCAAAATACAGCTAATATAAGTTAGTACTCTCTTCTACAATATTCTATTTGGGAGGTTTTGTTCTAAGAATTGAAATAAGAATGAAGTATGAACAATTTGGAATGTATCAAAGAAATTAATTGTAATTTTGGTGGGTCACACCTAAGAAATGGAGGCCTCCTTGTATTTTCTTAGCATTTCAAATAAATATAAAGGAATCGTAGTTCACGAGCTTCAACCTGTTGACTTCATGCCGAGACTCCAATAGTCATTCCTTTTAACACCTAACAGCGAGACCCTTAACCTGATCTTTTGGACAGTTTCATTTTTCTTGGTAAACAATCAAATTTTCTGAATATGGAGTGCAGAAAATCCACTTGAATTTGTTGAGAGATTATTGCATCCACTGAAAATTGGAGTTCACGAGGTTGAGTTGCAAGAGGGATATTTCCAACAGGATGGTGCTACAGCAATAGCATTCTTAGAAGAACTCTGGACATCATCATCATTAACTATTTATATTAAATTATTTTCTTATAAAATATTTCCTAGAATTTCTCTTTACTTATAATGCTAACTGTAACCTGTCAATATTGTTTATCAATTTTTCATTCTTGGCGGATACGGATATAGGTACCGAGATCGTTAAGGCAGGGACGTTGAATAGGAAGTGTGGAGTTCGCCAACAAAGATATATGCCGGAGGGGTACCCCATACTAAGGCCTTGAACGTTTCCTTCCCAAATTGTCCACTCCTTTAAGGGCATGTAATCACTTATTCAATACATGTAGATTTTATTTGCAATGTAAAAAAATAGAATCTAGGTATATTTT
The DNA here is from genome assembly GCA_030762175.1 of Metallyticus violacea. Taxonomy (NCBI): domain Eukaryota; kingdom Metazoa; phylum Arthropoda; class Insecta; order Mantodea; family Metallyticidae; genus Metallyticus; species Metallyticus violacea. Next base: position 29,632,780 of record CM060838.1, read on the forward strand.
TAAAATATCTTGGCGTATTATTACGTACTCTTTAAGACTGCTGATACAGACTCTGTAGCCTGTAAGCTTGGGAAGGTACGGATAACTTCCAGAACGTGAACTTCCTTGAGGTTTCCGTTGCTTTCTGCGGTTTTTTGCCAGGAAACAATGCTGTTCCTTCTACAAGAAGATATTGGAGACCTACGGCTGCTGTATGTACCCAAAACTAAACATTTTATCAGCTTATCTAATCGGCACATGTTCGGTTTTCGCTAAAGTATGTTTTTGCTACATAAAATTAGATATTTTTAAGTGGAGGAAAGAAGGAATATGGACTGGAGCCCTAATATCAGATAGTTTTCTCCCCCTCCATAAAGTGCTACAATCTGTTCTGCTATAGTGGAATTACTACCTTGATAGAACGCCATTCCATTGTGCTAAACCGGAAGTGAGAAGTTGAAACTGTATTGTGTTAGAAGGTATTGCTGTGTTTTGAAGTATAGTTAGTTTTTTCAGGAGAGGAATCTATCGCCTTTTATTTCATAGAAAGTAGTGTAATAATTAAAGTAATTGTTACGTTTTAAAGGTATTATAATGTAGTTTACAAGCGGTGTAGTATATCGCATGTGTACACCACGTGCAAGCTGTATTAACGTATGTACAGTTGATGCCAATTCCTAATATCCGATACAGATGGTAGCCTAATTTCAGACATGGGATATTAGACATTCATCGTTTCTGATTGTAAAGTAATATTGTAAAAAATAAAATGTCCTTAGCAAAGTAAACTTTTCTCCTTGCAAAATGTTTAATATAGACCAAAGTAGCCGAATTATTGTACAGCACAAGACCTCTCAAGTTCTAGGTCAGAAAGAAAAAAAAAATATATATATATATATAGTCTATGATATGCAGAAAGGAGTGCGTTAATGACTATAGCAGCATCCTGCTACTCATTCGTACCGCCAATGATTGTATTTCCATGAAGGCACCACTCCGTCTGGTACAATTGCTGCCTGCCATCCTTCAAGATTGATACAACAGGACCTGTCTGCTCAATTGAGGACACATTTCGTTCATTCTGTGACCATTGGAAGAAGATCCTGTTTCCTTGTGCTAAATAGGCAGTATTCACATACAAGGATCTGATCGAAATAGTTTGATACTTATTTGGTATGTTGCCTTTATATCCCCATTAAAGACTTACTATAAGCAAGAGGAGGATTCGTGGTTGCAGAATCATCCATTTCAAGCTGTCACAACCTACTAGATTGTTGGATTCATGTGTGAGCATTTTCACAAGCAGCAACTTTGAAAATACTGTAAATGGGTTCCAAAACTGTAGGATTTACTCTTTCAATCGCAATATTTTCTCACCTTTTGATTTTCTTCCTTCTTTGAAGAAAATTAAAATTGACCTAGTGCTGATAGTGCTGCCACCAACATACCATATTCTACCTTCGACTTTAAGCCTGATAACCACATCGGATATTAGTCCCCCAACGGCAATGAGGAGGTGGAACACGAGAAATGTGCGTTCAGGGAGATCAGCTTTAATCTCCGATTCTCCTTATAAAAGAGATCTACAGAAAAGTTCCTGACGACATGAATCATGAAAGGAGGAATCTCGTAGTGGAAAGGAAATTGCCTTTCAAAAATACTAAAGAAAGAGGTGACTGTAAATATGTTTATTTTCCAAGAACATACGGAAAAGCTTCGGTGTACGAAAAGTATGCAATGGTGCATTGAAAATTTTCAGATAAAATTCATTTGTGCAGAATGCCTCTCGGCCTTGGTGATCTAGTGTTAACCATACTTCTTGTAAACCCAAGATCGGTTGATCGGTTTTTTCGGGCGTATAAATCCTAACTATGGCTTCCTTCTAAAGGGAAGTAAAGCCGTGGGTCCGTGTCATAGATCTACGGCGCGTTAAAGAACCTCAAACTTGAAAGAAGAGACCTGTGAGTAAATTTATCGGCCCTGCATTGAATAGGATGCTGATGACCTGAGATGGTAAAGAGCATCCGTAAATAAATAAAATAAGCTAAATGATGTAATATCGGATTCATCCACAATTGGAGGATAGTGCTCTCCGATATTAAAAAATGCCTATGACTTTGTATCAAAATGCAACTATTTGTCTTGAAATCGTTTATCCTTTTGTTAGTGCGTTTGTAAGGTAATAATTTGTATTTGTGTTTATAAAATACTATGCGGATTAAAATGCTAGTTTTAGTTACAAAAAGTCGTTTTTGTAGTCTGAATGACTGTTTTCCAGACAGTATGAGATATTCGGCTCACTTCCTCTCCTTATTGCTGAATTCGCCCTCCCCGTGATAAAAAAATATACAATATTTTATGTAACATGCTTCAATTTTAAAAGTATATTTTCATTTTCACACAAAGAGCTGTTTAAGTGTATAACAAATAGAGCTGACATTTTTATGATCTAAAATTGGCAGAGAAAAAGGAAAGAAGGTACTATGAGGAAAGACGTGCCAAGGATATATTGACTTAATTACTTGGGAACTTTGATAATATCTTTTGAACATGCCACTATCAAACAAAACATTGGAGGAATCATACTATGATTTTCGGAAGAACATGAACGACAACTATCTGCGCGAGCAATGGAGTGTTGTTGCTTGTGTCATCTATAGATAATCTTCTAGAGAGTGAGCAATGCTTGACGCAACCGCGGGACCGGCCGGTAGCGCTATGTCGAAACGGCAGGGAGGTGGGGAGTATATTTCTCCTCCGCTGCGCGATGCTTCGGTGTGAGTTGAAATCTTGCGCAAGTAGCACACCGCCGGCAGTCCACACGCCGCGAAACAGATTGCGTGGAGGATCGTTCACCCTGTATAAAGACAGACCTCTTCCGGCTCTCTCCATCTTTTCTGTAGGCTGTTGTTTTGGCCATTCTTGAATCTGGAGTGTGTTTCATGTGTGTTATTAGCATTGAATGTCCACTTCCATATATGTACGTAAGTACCGATTGCAATTGGTTTTTATGATTTTAATGTCATTTCTTTCCTTTGTGTTTCAACCTGCATTATATTCCGTATAAAACGTTTAAATCTATTGCATGTAAAGTCTTGTGATTTTTACCCTCAATATATCTCATGCCAGTTGCTAATTGCATACGGGTATCTTATTGTTTTCTTAGACCTAATTGCATTTATTCTTCTTAAAGCCATATATTTAGTTTTCTTAGCTGATACTGTCATATCGAACTCCTATGCAAAATAATAACAATACACATATTGAATTTTATTCTGCAGTCTTTTGTAAACAATAAATAATACAACAATGCGTTTTATTTACATCATAAATATTGGCGATTTCATCAATGTGCATGAGACATTGGCGGTAATAGGAGATAAGCTCATCATATTCCTTTATTGATGTAAACTGAAAGTTTTTCAACTTTCGTATAGCTAAGATTCGAGAGATAAGAGCTAATAAGTTCTGACTGTGCTGGAGAGGAAGAAAGTAGGCGTCTGGCTGCGGCTATCACATCTTGTTCCCCAAACTTGTGCGCTGGATGAGTCAACTGGCCATGATGTCATATCCTTTCCCTCCCCTTGGAGGTTTCCCATTTCCTGCACCGCAAACTGGCAAAGTTCTGAACACAGTTGATATCTTCATCTAGGGTACAGGCTTGCATGATGGTGGCAATGTCTTCACAAATTTGACGTTAAAAACACTGAAAGATGTTTGGGCAGCATGTTTTTCTGTAATTCAGAATTAACCTTAAACATCGTTTAAAGCGAACATGATAAAACATTATAGTGTAAGAAGGCGGTTCTGCAAATTATTTTTACTCCAGGCTAACAAAATGAAAGGTATAATGTCAGCAGTAAACTTATGTTCTATACAGGACATGCGTCGCGCGGCCGGAATATTTTTTTGTTTTTTTCATTGTTTATGAATAGTAAATAGTAATTAATATTGTACTCGACATTATAGAGATGTTCGAAGTGCTTGCATTCCGTTGTGAGACATACCTGAATCCTTTTGAAAAGGGTTTAAGACACTCCCCATAATTCAACCTCCCGAATATTGTAAACTTCCTTTCAGATATTTGTTTCAGCATCTTCACGGGATTTATTGCAGGTGCAGCAGTAATTTTATATGATGAAGGTAGAGCAGCTGAGTGGCTTTATACGCACTGGCGTCAGGTACACCAACTTGTTGGGGCAATCTTGGTAAAAGACTTTCGAGAAGAAATTTGTTAATTCATAGTGTATTTCATTGAGCTTCTTCTCTGTTAAAATCAGTTTTTATGCTCTCCGCTTCTTCTCAATGAAAGCCATTGGATTCAAACTTTGGTCACCAATCTGAAAATTGCACTTCCCGATAAAGGTGCTATTCCTGTAAATTCTCTCCTGCAGTCCTTTTGCGGTTTCTTTTGCACATAATAATCACAAATAAATGTTTTTTCTTCTAGCATATATCTCAATCTCGGAGCACCTCACGATACGCTTTAGAAAGTTTGAACACGTACTTGTCACAAAAATGCAACTGAAAGAAAAAATAATCACGACTGGGCGAGCTCAAACGCTTGCGTCAGGGGAACTTAACTCCAATCTTACCGATTTCTCGCATCCACTGATAGTCAACTGTTTCCACTAGTAAATACTAATTCCAATTGCGTAGCGGAACGAGGGCACGGTATATACAATGCACTTATACCTGCATATTCCCTGTTTTCTCATAAATTTATTGTACAAACTTTTTGTTACCTGTATTCGTGCAACAGCGTTGAAAAAAAAAAGAGGATACGCGAAATAGTTAGCTCAAGCGATAGAAAAACAACACAAGACAGCCCCCGTCCTCAGTCTGTCGAATTAATTCAATTCGTGTCACCGTATTTTAAAGGATCTTCCACTATACACTACAAGCTATTTGTTTCTTGGGAAGAAAGATTTGGTTATACGAGGAATGAGGCATATATACATTGCACGTAATAGTCGTTAATAGTGGTTGCAAGCTAAACAAACTTTTTCATCAACCAATAACATTTTATCAGTTTTCCAAATCACCGAAATCCTTGTAATTGGAACCTCTCACCAGAGCGATTGCCTCTTTGCCTCTCATGACATACTTCGTTACAGTATTGCTGGCTAGGATGTGCCCTTCATCAGTTCTTGCTCTTCGTTTTTGTATGTTTGTTTGTGTAGCAGTGTTTGCCTCGTGAGATCGATGTTCTGGATTATTAGACGGCACCAGAGGCGATTGAACTTTTAGCCGGAGTGTATATTTGGAGATGTTTAACGACATAACTTCTCTTATAAAACAAGATATCCTTTATTTCTCTGTTGTCCACATCAATATTCCCCCAACTTCAAGTTTTAAGCCACGCATCTCGGGTGCATTCGTCATATTTAGCAACTGACCTCCAGAGCCAAATATTTTAAGAGCAACTTTAATAAAATATATTCTCTTAAATCTGTCATATGTTTTAAGTATTTAGGCCATGTTCATAATTTCGCTTACTGCACTGATTCTCTCGATTTTCCGTTTTTATATATTAATTCTGTGTTCGATCACAATCTTGTAAATTGCAAGAAAAAGCATTCATGTGTAATAAAAATGGAATACTGGAAGTTATTGCTGAAATTACGCAATATTTCCAACATCTGCGTATCCTTCATAGACTGAAGAGAATGATGGTTGGTGTTGGTATTAAAAAAATTAAAATACGCAAGGCTTTCATTTCAAAACGTTACAATTGTCTATTTGAAATATTTTAAATAAAAACAAAGAGCATATCGATTTAAATATTAAACAGAAAACTTAAAACCAATTTCCATTACATTTTGGATTTCACCCTCTCCCCGCAGCCACCACCACACCCACTTTGAAATTTTAAACGGCACTAGTACTTTAATTTAATTTAAAGGCGACTAAATTGTTATTACATATTTTGTTTATTATCGTTGCCTGGCATCCTGGATCGATTTTATTGTTATTTGAATTTGGAGACGGAATAAAAAATAAGTAAGATGGAAACACAGTTTGTTTGGGGTAATATTACCATTTTAATAAATTAAATGTTAAAAATGTTCTTCGCTGTTGGATATAGCCTTGAAACTGTCCCTATAGCTCACCTCCATTGAAATATAAATATAACGTATATGGGTGTGTGTATGTATAACTTCAGTGTGTTAAATTGCATGTCGTGAAAACAGAAAATTCTCTGATGTAACTGTCAACGGTAGCCCAGCCAGAAACAGGGCAGAGCCAAGGAGGCCATAAATGGCTATACCAAAGGAAGCGGCAAGTGCTATGCCACTTAATAGTTCTTCCGTTGGCGAGGGTTAATAAAATCTAGGCTATCGAATACATTAGGGCAAAGAACTCTCCAGCCGGTTGTCCACTTAACTTTAAACCAACCAATGTAAATAGACGTTTTAAACTTTTAAATAGTAGCGGTTGGCATGCCTTGGCAAATGAATTTGAATTGACCAATTGTAGATGAATATTTTGTATTTTTAAAATAAGGTACAAAAATTGCTCGTGCTTGTGTGACCCCTGTGGGCTTAGTGAAGCCATCGTCTAGGTAATTTGAATCAGATATATATACGCCTCCTTAGGCGTTTGCTCGGCTGGGGCACTCATACTCCGTCGGGTAGATCAGTTGACATCACTTTTGAGATTATCAATCGGATAGATCATTTCATCAGTTAAGCAGAGAGACACAGTTCTCAAACTCACGCAGTTCAGCAACTCAGTTCATATCGGCAGTTCACATATTCAGTTCAGATAGTCAGATGATCAAATTCAGTTCGTCTCCTATGAAATAGCGGTAGCTAAATTTATATTAGACGTAGCTACGTTCTATCGTACGCAGAACACCAGAGGACGCGAAAGATCTCGTTAATAATAAATTGTCGTGCATATTAATGTCGCATTTCGCAATTATTTACACAGTTGATATCCTCTCCCAATCCTGTTGAGCACAAGCCACAAACAGCGAAACAAATTCCGAAGATTGTTTTCGTGAAGCGTGGGCACAAACATCAAAGCGACCAATAGTCAATTAACGATACGCAATTACAAAATATGTCGATCAGCAACTTAATCGCTTCACAATTGAACACCAACGTGGAGCCCATAACCAAATCACTTCAGCTTTTTTTGAAATTTCTGACTCATCCGCTTATGTTTTGTTTTTCTTTTAAAGTATACACCATTTTGAATTTTTTATTACCAATATTAAATTAATCGCATGTCGCGGTTCCGACTTCTCAAGAAAGCTAAATTGGATATTAACTTTCTCAGGTAGTATTAAACATAAATTAATGAAACTATGACACTAAATACAATTCCTTTTAAAGATAATTCATATAAAATTACTTGTATATGCTTACGTTATTTTATATATACATATATCAGATAAGAGTTTTTAAAATTGACAATGTTAGGAGAAGCACTTTTTTCGTCTTATACTCGTAGTGCAATGCAAATATCCTATAATATATGAGTCGCTGGATGTATTTAATCTAAATCTTCATTTCTCTTATGAATGCAATTGAAAAAAATAATATCAATTTCTGAAAACTGAATTTTTGCTCATTTTTACATACAAGTTTTTAAACAAATTATAATAAATGAGTTATAAAGTTAGGTGGAACGTTTGGAACTGGAGAACAAGTGTTAAAATTAAAAGGTTACAGAAAAAAGTGCATCGGAAATATTAAAAAAGTCCATCACGCAAGAGCTACGTAAATTAAGCGAATTCCTCAGCAAGTCGAATTTATTAAGGGTATTACAGAGCGCTAGAGCAAAGAAATTTGTGCGCTAGAGAGCTTTTTAAATTTCGTTTTTCAGGTATACCCCTACTCTCAATGTTCCGTTTTCCCTGTTTTTCAGAAACTATTTTATTTTATTTCAATGGCATATACCGAGTTTCGCTGAGATAAAAGAAAATTGCGGCCGATAAATTTTTGCTTTAGGTTAACCCCCACCCCCAATGATCTAATTTTTTATTAATCTTTTGTTATTTTATCTTATATGCCGAGTCTCGTTGAGGAAAAGAAAAAAAAAATTGTTGCCCCTAGAACTTAACACACTCACACGTATATATATCATCCTCATTATTGGTGCCATTACGCCACGGATGGCCAAGGTCATTAAGGCGCGAACTCGTGAGAGTCGGTCCTGGTGGTGGTGTAGTGGTTACCATACTTGCCTTCTAAACCCAAGTTCGCGGGTTCGAACCCGGCCAGGACCGATGGATTTTTTTCGGGGCGTAAAAATCCTAAGTATGGCTTCCTTCGGAAGGGAAGTAAAGCCGTGGGTCCCGTGTCGTACATTTACGGCACGAAAAAGAACCTCAAGCCTGAAAGAGAGGCCTCTGAGCAAAATTTGTCGGCCGTTTCACGCCCTGAGTTGAATGGGACGCTGATGACCTGAGCTGTTAAAGAGCGTCCATAAATAAATCATTCAAAAAAAAAAAAAAAGAATTTGTGAGCGGGAGGTCTGGTGTTCGATTTCCTCCAAGAACGTTCTCCCTGGCTGAGGATTTTTCCAGGTTTTCCTCATTCCTCATAGATGGCAAATGCTGGGGAGTTACCCTAAACTTAAGCCTGGAACGTTTCATTAAAAAATCCTTTACCAATTTATCATTTCATCCCATGTATCACCAGTGTACATCGCCTGTGGTGTCTCAGTAGAAAAAACAGGCGTTAAACACTAATCAAAAAAACAGTAGGTAGAATCGATGGAGATTTGAAGAAAATTTTCAAAAATCTTGTCTGGATACAACCGCATTCTTTCGAAATTCTATAAATATATATTTTGGAAAGCTGCCATTGAAGATAAATATGAGTAATGACTCGCATTTAGAACATTACTGAACCATAATCCAAATATGTTTACCTTTCCTCACATTCCTTCCATTTTATTTCCCTTGTCTCCTCCCAACTCTGGCCTGCATGTCCGTTTTTGAGTCGATGACTCCTCTACTATGAATCGCTTTCAATGCAATTTTTGTAATATCCCCTTGTTATGCCCAGCTCCCCATATAATTTAATTCTGATGCTGCAGCCCTTATAAATACATACTACTGCTTCCAACACGCCCAGTTTTTATGTGATAGCTAGTACATGCATATTTTTTTAGATTTGCTCTCAAATTATACCGTGAATACTCTCATTGAGATTTTGGATGCGACCATGAAGGCATTTTTTCAAAAAGTCGTCTTTAGTCAGATCCCTGAAAACATACTTGAAATCTGCGAGAAGAATCGGAAGTCTAAAAGCAGGATAGCTGTTTACAAAACAACTGTTTATCACCATTCTAATACCAAAATTGGTTGGTGACATGCAGTCTGAGAAACGCGTAGCCTACCGGCCGCTATGTTTAAACATTCAAATTAAAAACTCTCATCAATAGAAAACCGCACGTGTCATGTTGTATAATAGCTAAGGGTTTCTAGTTTTTTAGCTGAAAAACTACCATAAGAACTACCGAACTCTATACTTAGGATTTCTATAGTTTTATTCTGTCCAAATGTAAACAATAATCTTGCCAATCTACGATAGAATCAAAGGATGTGAAAAGATAACGTGAATTCTGTTTAAATTTTAAGTGTCAGAAACATGGGTGCCGTTTTAAATTTCAAAATGAGAGTAGCTGGGAAGTAAGGGCGAAATTTAAAAGATAATCAACATTAGTATTAAACTTCCTGCATAAAATCTATTTTGACATGTCTTGTTTAATTTAATTATTACTTAAATAAGCAGTTATTCAAACTAGAAAGTTTTGAAATGAAAGCTCTGTATGTATGTGTGTATGCGTGCATGCGCGTGTACCTATAATACGGAGGAGCTCAAAAATGTATATACATGTTAACATGAAAAAATGTGTGGTTTAAAACGTTATTACCAGATAGGTTAAGACATCAAAATGATGATTTAAATCAAGTTAAATTTCTGCACATAAGATCAACCATTGCGGTTAGACCCTTTTAATTTCTGCGAACTGCTGCATGGGCGCTTCTGTGATCTAGTGGTAGTATTTGCGACTACTATTCCGGAGGTCCTGGATTCGAATCCTAGCCAGGTCAAGCTGCCTGAGTAAGTTTTTTTTTTCCGGAGTTTTTCCTTATCCTGAGAAGGTGAATGCCAGATCTTTCAAGCGCCAAGGACTCCCAGCTCTAAACTTCATCATTAATTCATTTCATTTATAACTACAGACTTAACAGTGTTCACGATCAATCTTCTCCAATCGCGGGAAGATCAATGCAGTCAAAGCGACAATAATAACACAGCAAAAAAATAAATAAAAATTATTAAAAAAGCATTGCGTATACATTTCAAGTTTTTCCTGCAGTGCAGAAGCTAGTGTATCTGGCTGCTATAGCAACAACTACCCACATCTTTAAATACAACATAATACTTCTACCGTTTTCAATTCGAAGTTTAAACAATTAATTCCTATTTAAACGTGTGTACATTTTGGGCCTCTTTGTATATACATAAATTATCACAATCTGTATTCCTCTCTTTTGTGAATAACAACCCGCACCTGAGATAAGCCTTACATATTGAATTTTTGCATAAAGTTGAATTAAAACAATATATGACTAACATAGAACATCACAATTGGTAAACTGGGATAACATAGGTTAGGTTAGGTTAGGTGGAAATGCCCTAGAGGAGTTGTATTCGACACCCCTACATTATATACTAACTTGCCTTTAATTTCTTGCAGAATCAGTTCCGCTTTTTTCTTATTTAATATGCATGCGTTATAAAACGGTCTGTGTGTTCCCCCCCCCCTTTTTCAAAAAACAATAATATTCCTTCTCCACCTTCCTTTAGGAGATTTCAGCATGGAAACCTACCGCCATTTTGTTTATTGCTAGGAAATCCCGTTAAGAGTTTTAACGTTAAGAATGCGCATTGTTAAATTAACACGCATTAGCTGTAACTAAAGTGTCAATTATGTATTTGTTGTTCCTGGTTGCTTTATTTTGTCTTTTGCAGATTTTCGCACGGCTATTCACGAGTATTTGATTTCTATCGTTGAGAATTTTTGTTGACATTAATGCAATGACTTTATTATTTTTTCGCTGTTGACCTTATTGGACATGGCTACGTAAAGCAAAGCACGTGAACAGAAAAGGAAACATTGATTCCCCTAGACGAAGGAGGCTACAGGAAGATGATTCAGAAAAATGAGAGGGGTGGTAAGGGTGAGAAATTCGCGAGGGGATCGTAAACATCGGTTTGGTGGGTGCGCTTGCGTATAGGAAGATAAAGCCTGTTGGTAAAGACATGTTCGGTATGTTGGTGTAGTGGCTGTGTGGCGCGGCGCGGCTGGGCGCCAAGTGTGATGTTATAGTGTGGTGCCACTAAGTGCGTGCTTTCGTTTGGATTTCACAGTTCGTGTTACATCTATAAGGAAAAATTGTTCACATTAGTTCTTATTACATACGTGATCGAAATTTTGTTTCAGCAACAGCAAAGTTTTCTTAAATATAGTTTTGTATTTTGACATTTTAATGTATTCTTTAATTAATTTTTCAAACAATTTTTAGTTCAAAGACGACATTTGCTATATTGCTTAATTGCTTTTACATATACCTCGACTTCTTTGGTTACTGCCCGCTATTTTTTTTTTTTTTTTTTTTTTTTTTTTTTTTTTACACTTCATTCTTTTAACGCTCCGTTAGTTGTTGTTTAACTATAAAAAGGTAGTAGAAGGCAAATTGCATATGTTTCATGTGCAGTTGGATTGTTTTGTCTCTATTCTCATGTCTTTATTTATTTATTTCCCCCTTCTGTGCAAGCGCATGCTTTTAAATGTCTATATTTTGTTTTAGTTGTCGATTCGTTTAAATGTAACAAGTGTCAGATATAAAGGTTATAGAATTTACAATTATTTAATTAAAGGGGAAATAGTGCATATTTATGAATGTATTTCTGAAGCCAATTTCCTTGAGCGGTAAATTGGTATTAAAACAAACTGTAGTAGGGGCAAAAAATTATTTCTTAAATTCGGCGGAAACGATCTATAGGTTGATTTTTTGAAGATGTATTTATCACTAAATTTATTATATTAAACAATTAATATTAAACGGAATTTCTTCGAATCAAGGTGAATGTTTTCATTTTGCGAATCCTTATTTGCACGGAGAGTATTTACGGCTTTTTATTTAAGTGCGAAATGTTTAAATAAACGTAATAATTTAGTGCTGTGGCAAGGAACTTAGTATTAACATACATAAGCATGTTAAAGTAAAAGACAGATTTACTTTATTGAAAAGCGTGAAACAACAGCTTTGCTTACCTCGCTAAGTTTATTATCATCTACGTAGGGTGCTTTTCATCACTTCAGTTTTCCGAAATGTAACTTTGTTTCTTTTGTTTATGTCATACATCAAGTATGACGCATTTTGTATTTTAATTGTAAGCAGAAGTCTTTATGCAATGCTCTCTTTGAAGATAATAGAAAGAGAGAAAGTTGCTGACGCGATATTGCATTAAAGCGCAAGTCGTTTTTGTTTTTGTCAGCGATTAATTTTGAAACACAATCATAGGAAAGACATTTCTTTTAAACTCACAGTGTGCATATTTATTTTATGCTGTGACTGGAATTTCAACGTAACAAATAAATTATATTTAAAATTTTGCAGCTAAACCGCAGATAAAGATTTTCGCGTATATCAAGTCTGCAGATATTCAATTGTCCCTCCAACGAAACATGAAAGTTCTGAAGAAAGAAAATATGAACAGAAAATAAAGATGATCTTAAATGTACATGTGGAAGTATCACGTAAAACCGAATTAAATTTTTAATTGATAATATACAATTCCCGAAAGTTCTGATTTTGTTTTCATTTATTCAAAATGTTTTAACCTGTATATTTTGCTTTCAATCTTTGAAAATGGTGTATTAAACATTCGTGCTTTACACTAAATCTCTCCAATTAGGTTTTTACGTAAACTGGCGTGCTTGTAAATTTGTTTTCTTACTGTGATATTAGAAATAGCAGAAAATGAACAGTGTTAATTTTGTTACCCAAAATTCTTTAAAGGTTTCATTTTAAGCAACGTTGGGATAAAAATACAGTATAGAACCTTACAGCTAGAATAACAACAGTAAGATAATCGTTGTAACGAACACAAGCTTGTTCATTTTGGGGTACGCATAACATCGCGCAGGCGCAGATCCATGCAAAGGGTTTTCCCATTGCTCTGACGGCTGAATCACCGCGAGACGGCTGCTGACTAATCAACAAAGCATGTTGTTTTGGAAACAAAGCAGCTTGCCTCTGGCACTTCTATTGTTGATAGCCTCCGCTTCAAAACAGAAAGCTCATATAGAAACTTTACACTGACCAAATAGAAGATACAATCACTATGAATTTTAGGTTGCCGTGTAAATAGCAAACTGTTACGGCTGCAAGGCACGATATTAATGATTCATCTCCATATTTTAATTTGGCGTAACATAGTGACAACAAGTTATGTTGGAGGTTGATTTAAGCACAGCTATAATTCATTGTTCGCTTCTGTTACTTTGTTTCCTGTCAGGCCGAACAATCAATTGAACAGCCAAGGCTGAAATCATTGTTCCCATGGGTAGTGTTTTGGTTTCGTATACCAACTTCCGGACTGCCATTCCATCTGTAAATGAACTGCTTTGTATGATATAAAAGTAAAGTAATCTAAGAGGACATTAACAAGGAAAACGCACCTGGTTACTAAAAAATAACAAAATGTTGTTAATCTTATGTTTCCTAGTTCTCTTTCTTTGTATACTTATGTTCTAAATTCTACTCCCACATTCCTGTTCTAGATGACATAGTTTCATAAATGTGTCCTTGACGTCTATTCTGGATCCTCAAAAATCATCCTCTCAAAAGACACCATCATTGTAGGGAATCATTTTGAATAATTCACAGGAGATAGTCGTTTTTTTCATCTGCAATAGTGAATCACAAACATAGATGTACTGTAGGATTTAATAATAATAATCATACTTAACCTATTCCAGTTTTAGGTTAAACTGCACAATTTAATACGGGATACTTAGGTTATTATTCTTGCTTAGGTTATTATTCACACCTTAAATCGAAACGGCAATATGTGCGACCAAATCTCATATTTTGCATGTTTCACAATAAAGCCGCAAGTAACTTAACTCTCTAAAATTAAAATGCATTAATCAAACGTTACGTCCTTGATATATCTTGTACCGTTGGTTATTGCCTATGTCTTATTCTTTGTAATTATAAACCTTCGCTTTACATCGGTGTAAAATCTTTTTGCATCGTAAACTGCATTAAGTATTCCACTGTAATTCACGGCCATTGTTAAAATGTTAATGCGTTCGTTTCCGGCTGGCTGAGACTACGCATTTGTGAGATTTATTATAAAAAAAACTCACAAATCCAAAAGGGAGTATTAGAAGAAAAATTGATCATAGCTACACAAGTAAGAAAAAACATACTATCACGTAGACATGTTTCTCTCCTGTTTAGTTTAGTTTTTATTTATTTGTTTATTTGTTTTTCTGCGTCGGCTTTTAAATTAAAAATATGAACTGTTTATTCTGTGTTGCTTTCTGAAAGTGGGCTTTTGAAAGATTCACAATTCTCCCAAAACATATGGAAACCTTCACTTCAAGCTGCATATTTTTACTAGTTACCTTTATCTATTGTTCAATCTTGTGCTTTCTTAAAGAGGCCTTTAATACAAACAAGTTGTTTGTTGCTGTGGTCGTTCCACGAGCCGCATATTAGAATGTTTTGAATAATCAAGAAATATGTGTATTATTCTAAAATGTTTTTCTCTGTTAATAAGTACGAACGCATAGATACATAGTAAGAATCATTGCGTAGCAGTGTATTACAAAGATACAATTTTACATGTTTCAAAACAGCCTATGGAACTGTGAGATCGCCTGACAAAGGATAGCGATGCTACACGCAATACACAGGCGGCAGGGAAGTTGCCTGTCCTTGCAAAGTGGAACACGGGCGTAAACATGATACATTTTTATGTCCAGACCTTTTTTATGCGAGGCCCTTACATCCAGTTTATTGCAGATGCAGCCATTACTGTGGTTCATTGTGATGCGACTAGAAATAACACAGCATCCAGACTGGATCAATGTGGCTCGCATCTCTGTACCCGCTCCACTCAACCGTTTGCACAAGCACACACACGGATCATTTGCTTGTTAGCGTTTGTTGAATGGTTTTGAAAGCTGTTATTTCTGGAGAATGCTAAGAGTTTTCTTCAGGAATACTTCATCACTTTTACTTATTTGCTGACGATACAAAGATCTAATTCGAGTTGTGTCCACGTTCTTTAGGCGTCAAAGGAGTAGAAGTTGCCGTTGGGCCCTGATATAAATCTTACAGAAGTTTTTCCTTCATGGATTTGCCAAATCTGTTCCAAGTTCTCATGTTTTAGGTTATCCATAGTAATTTCGCAAATGTAGGTTACGAAAACCAGTGGGTGGCTCACCTGGGCCTCGTATTCAGAAAGTCCTCGGTTCAAATCATGCTGCCAGCTTATCTTATTGAGGTTTTCCGGTTTTCGTAGTTCTTTTTAAAAAGGGAAATACCAGATTAGTGTTTCTCTGCCACGGATCACGTTCCATTTCATCAATTATCTTCATTGTGTGCCCGCGTCTTTCTGTTTTTCTGATGTCTTCAAGAATGCCCATGCATTAGATAGACCATCCATTCAGGGAGTTCTTCAGTGTTAATGTGTTCTCTGTGTTCAAAGATAAATTACAAGTAGCTCCCCACAAATAACCAACCCGGGCTTTCGCTTGTAAGTGCTAATATCAAAGGAAGGTAAACAATCAACGTAGAAGAACATAGGGATACAAATTATTTTCGGCGTAGTCGCAGTTCCCTCCAAGTTTGATGTAAAAATCATCGTAATGATGTTTGTGCCGGATCTTTTCATTGATACATAAAATGTATTTCCTCTGTCGCCGACAAATTCCCACCGGACCTCATATTTTCTACCAAAATACGTTATCAACCATATAACGGTTAGGTATAGTTAAGTTTGCATTGCACGATAACGCCTTTAACATACCAATACATTAGTTCAATTTCGTGTTACGAAAGTGATAATATTTTATAATGTTTCAATTTCTCGCTTTCTGTTCATAATATCCCAATAGGTTAGTGAAAATGCAATTCTTTATTCGACTTTTTCGCACTTGAAAATCCGGATCCTGCGATATTTCTATTGCGTTACAACTCGAGATGGGGACATGGCGTGTCGCAGCGACCTCTGCTTCTTCTATCTCCGTCTTACCACTACATTTATAGAGGGCAGTATTGTAGGGGAGCATGCCGGCACCCCATCGGTCGCCTATCATGCGGTTTTATAGATTGAAGAACACCGCCTCTTCATCAGGTAGCTCCCCAATTATCCTCTCTAGGCTGGATTGACCCCGCTTTCTAAGCAGGTACTGGGAATCGAACCCGGGTCCTCTCGGCCAGCAGTCAGCAACGTTAACCACTAGACCAAGAAGGCGGTCTCCTGCAATACTGCCTATGTACATTTCCGTGAGAAGTTTGTAAACAAAAAATATTTTAAGCGCAAAATGGAATCATAATGAGCAACACATTTGCTTATAATTAGGAAAATGCAAAACTTCTGTTATGATAAATTTTATATTCCATTAGTTATGTTATCTGTCCCTAATGTTAGAAACCTTCTGTTCAAATGTGTTAGGTCATAAATTTTTACGAAGCTCTCATTGAAAATGACCATTACAAATAACTACCCGGATAACAGCTCAGAAAACGGTATTCATATATAATTATAATACTATAGTTTTTCATCAACTATTTGAATGTTATTGAACTATTATAACGAGACGGCACAGTATAATTTATGTTATTAATTTTTCCTCAGACATTAAAATAAAACATGTAAAAACGGGTTTTCTCACTTTTGGAAATTTGTTTAATTTAAATCTGTTGATACTTAATTCAATTCTTACTCTTTCATGCTTAGCAGCAGCAAATTGTTGTTCTTTAATGACTAGGCTAATGAAGCTGGAGATGTTAAATTAATTATTGCCTTTCCAGGAAAAGTTCACCGTTTGCAAATGACCGGTGTGTTCATTAGCAAAACATTAAGGAACATTCTGTTTTAATATTTTGTGCACAGTAGTACAGCGTTTTAAATTCATAATTTTATTTTTACTTTTAAACCTCCGTATACTTGGGACCTGCACTTCTTTCTAGAGCACTTTTCCCCCCTCCTTCTCTCACGCATTTTCGTCTTTCTTGCTCTTAATTTTTGGAGCGACATGAATAAACTTAAATTGCAGTAAAAGCAACATCAGAAAAAACGCCCAGTGCAGTGTAACAACTATAGTTCTTGTTAACACGAATACAAAGTAGGGGAACTTGCGTTTAGGTGGATTTCTGTACATCGCATTTGCCGTTCCTGGTATTCTGATTATTCCTAAGTTAAGGAAATGCGTGCATTGGTAGGGTATTTTCAGAAAAGTAAGGGAGTTCAACGTAGTTTTTTCTCCTTAACCATGAGCATTTATTTGACAGTATAGTTTTAAGATTGCATTTTAATTAAATATTTATATCTTGAGTTTCGTATTACTAACGGACAAGACAGTGCTTTCCAAAGGCGTGGAATTTTGTAATACACCAATGAGAATATGAGTCAGAAATTTATCTTGAGGATTGAGATAACTACTATAAAAATGTTTTTATTTTTAGAATTATTTTACAAAATACTTCTCCAAAAACATTTCTAAAGCAACTTCGTTTATTTAGTAAATTTAAATCAATATACTGAAAGCTCTTTTGCGGCTTATTGAAATTAAACCATTGTTTTCCTCCCCATGCATTATAAAGTCAGCCTTAAAAATAAAATACATCTTTACTGGTAGTTGGGCATCATTGAGTAAATATACACAATAACAACAACTCAAATGTAGTGCTCGATTAGAGAGCTAAAGAAGTGTATAACTGACATTTTATAAAAGAAATGTTTATTGTCGAAGTCGGCACCTCTCGCAAGTAGAACGAAAGATGTCCCATTTTCTGTGGCAATGGTTTGATTCTTCTCGTTCCAAGACACTAGTTATAACCATTGTAATAGCCATAATGATACACTCCATACGTTCTAGATTTATTCTTTTCTTTCGCGCGCTATTACTTTTTGAAGCTGCTTTGTGTTTTCGGATACCAGTTTTGGATGCATGGGCCTCTTCTTTTTTCGACCTTCGATCGTAGCTTCTTCGTTTACTCTTTAGTTTCTCTCTTGCTCAGATAAACAAGACTTTAATCCAATTTTCTTATTCGTTTTATGGTTATTTGTTAGATTAGTCGCTTTCTATTTTTATTCTAAAACTTAACGAAAATATTATTATTTTCAGTTTAATAAGTCCCCAAAAAATTTAACAACGATTCTAGGCCATTTGCATCTGGTTCTGTTTTTAGGCTGAATAGTAGTTTATCTTGTATTTGCATGATTTAAACGTTTAGTCAAAAATATTTCCAAGAATAAAAAAAAAACCCCCTTTGCATGTTAAACTCAGTCATCCACAGAGATAGAAGTTGTTGAAACAACACGATAATGTAATTAGTGCAGCATTCAGTAGTAAAGATAAACCGTCCCCTCAGGTGCAAGCGTATGGGACCAAGTTAGTGAGCAATCTCTGTACACGAGTAGTGTGTTTTACAACGTGCTCGATCGTGGCAACCCTAAAACGCATTCTTTTGGATAGCAGACTGATGGAAGGACACAGAAATAAGAAAAAACCGGACCATCCAATAAGTTGTCTTTCTCCTTCAGCTACATCAGCACCAAAGTACCAGCTTCTCTTGAACTCGCTATTTATTGAGACCCCAGCTTTACTACTACGCTCATTGGAAGCATTATTAATAATTTTTCACAGATGTGGCATTTCTGTTCTCGTGATTTTCAGAAAGTTTGAAAACAATACTAAATTCGAATTAAAGTTTGGAAAAAAAAAAACAGCAAAGTTTATAAACATACTTTCAATCTCACGTTTTTTTTAATTAAAATATATTCATATATTTTCGGTTGGTATGAGCCAGCATTAATAAATACATAGGCCCAAACATTCCAGAAATACTGCAAAATTGCTAGCATGCCCTTAATTATTTTTGCATTGTAATATATTTCTTAAAATGATAGTGCACAACTGCTTTAAATCAGACATTTTCGGCACTTTTCTAATAATTATAAATGAAATTTCATTAAACAAGTAGTTTAAATAATATTTACATTGCTTACACTGATAATACAACACAGTAGTCATAAAAGCAAATTTTAATCCTTGTCAATGAAAATAACACAATTTTCTAATGGTAAAGTACTAACAATCACAAAAGTATGTAATATTGCTATTTTCCCGTGATGCTTGTGCTAGCAGTAACTTGTGCGGCGATCTCTTGCATTAAGCACTGCTCGACACCTCCTTGGCATTGAAGAAATATGATGAAGGATTTCATCTTTTTCCATATTCTGCCAATGACATGGAGACACCTGATCCTGAGTCTCATTGTTTTCAATATCTTCTAAAGCTCTTTGTTGAAGGGTATCCCATAGATGCTGATCGGATTTAGATCTGAGCAGGTCACTATAGTACTGTAATCACCTAGACAATTATTATGTATATAAAGGAATTCAGGGCTAGATGCTTCAGGAATAGGAAGGCCACAGACTGCAAAACACGAATTGAGATTGTTTTTTCTATTTGTCATTATTCCTCCATGGTTATTTCCATAAGCATAATCTCATGTAATCTGGATACAGATCGAAGCGTGATTTATTTGTTCATATTGCCAATTGACATGCTCAATTTCCACGGCTAATTGTTGGACGACGGAAGTACTATTTCGTGCACATTTATTTAATAGTTTGGACTGAACCAGTTTATCAACATTGTGCACTGTGCAGGGCACTTAACATGGCATCAGTTGACCTCCTTTCTCTCAGCGTCCTTAGACTCAGAAATCTGTCTTTTGCAGCAGTTGTAATCCTTGGTATACCTGGATGTTGTTCCTTTGGACTGCCAAATTGATGTCCTTCCACGTTGTAGTTGTAATGCCTCTTGTATTCAGAGCCGTACGGATTTAGCTTCTGTTCCACCATTTTAATTATATATTCCAATCGTCACAAAATATTTCATCTCGACTTTATAATATGACGATGAGCATTCACTTCGTGTATTTATAACTTTCTTTTTAACGTTTCTCCCAGTATTTAAATATATAGACTTGTATACTAAAAACCCTTATTTACTCATAAACAAAGTAACAATTTAAATAAATAAAACAATTTATAATAGACTGCTATGATAGCTAGTAGGAAGTCAAATGAACAAAGCACCCAGTTTTATTCTGTTTCTCATTTGATTAGATTAACCAAAAAGATTATTTAAAATGTGTGTTATATCGGAAACAGTGTAAAAATATATCCATTCTTTATTTTTCACAGAATGGCGTTATCCGGTTAGTTTTGTATATTTAGTGAAATTCATTATGTTTGAGCATTCTTTTATGGCATACATTTTACTGTTTGTAAGTCGTGTATAAACCGATTCGTCTTATAAAAATAGGTGCAGTAAATTCAGCATTATCATTCCATCAGCTTAGGAAACGTGTTGTATTAAGAGAAAGTTAGTATATAAATTATAAATTATTTATACTGTTGTTATACAAGTTAGGTAACTTCAAGTACCTTTATCAATGGCGTTTTATCAAAAAGAATGCCAAGTAAATTGCCCGAGTTGTCCTTTCTGTTGTTAGCGCGTATTGGTCAATTACATATGAAGTAGCTTTGCACATAGAAACAAATTCATTAAATGGTTTGTAAGTCAATCGTACTATTTGCATTCACTCACGTTTCTCAAACTGGTAAAAAAATAGTTTTTTTCCACTTATCCATTATATAGGGCCGGTTCTTGTACTAACTGAGAAGTAAACTGCACTGAAAGTTTTGCAATGCCTGTGGTGTTTATATAGGTCTAATTGACTGCATTTAATTTACTTTTCTTTCCTAAATGTCTTATTTTATGTTTTTTTTTAATCGCAGTCATAAACATTTTACGACGCTTTAAGCTCATACCCTGTGTGGGTTTGTTTGGGGCAGCAGAGTATGGGTATCAGAGCTTAAGCTAAGAATGTGGTATATGAAGTATAACCGTGAGTTTTTGGAGAGACTGAAGCGGTATTTAAAGCAAGTGTTAAAACGGTGCATAGTGATCGCCGTAAAGGTGCGTGCTGCCAGACGCAAGCGAGATGGAGATTCTTCAGCATCTACTGTAGCGATCTTATTACCAGCACCTGGATATCGCAGGTATGTGTGCTGTAATCTATTGGTATGGGAAATAGTACAGGGTGTTCTTTTGTACCTGCAGCTGTGCCGCACCCGTCCTAAAAGAACTCACTGTATAAATAAATGGGGTTGTTGAACGGACACTAAAATGAAGACTTAAGGGAACATGCGCTTGATTTACATTTTCATGTGTCAGAAAAGTACGGAAGAGTACGTAGAAATGTTCTAATGTATTTGTAATTCCGGAATACTGTTGCTCTTTTAGGAGTTTATTGTAAGGAAGTAAAGGTAATATTATCTTAATTAACTTTAATAACGTAACTAAGGAGTATACAATAGTACTTAGTCTTATAATTGGCAGCGCATAAGTAATGACTACTTTTCCTGCAACCTTGTACTTCTTAACTTAAAATAAAATAAAATATTATAATAGAAGCACGGAATAATTTGCCTGTTTTAAAAAATCTTCCCAAATGAACTATAATTGAAAATAAACCGTGCATCACATCAAGAAATGGTTTAATTGCCTGTCTATAGTAGCGTTTGATTTCTATTGGCATCTAACGTTCAAAATTGAAACAGCTAAGTATAAGGTCTTGCGCCGTTGTAGTGAAATAGCGCGTTTCAGATTGTTGTGGGTAAATACATTATTTGGTTTGTCTATTTTCAAACGTATCCATCTAAAAAAAAATGTTTATTTTTTCAATAACCAAGAAAAATAAAAACTTGTTCGTTCCAGAAGCATCCTTTCTTTCTTTTCTTTTGCACCCGTTCCTTTGTAAAAGGGATTTTTAATTAGTGCAATTTGAATAAATAGCTGAACATACAGTCCTTCAGAAATAGATTTTTAATTTGAAGATAGTGGGTTTTGAAAATGAATATTGGAAATGAAAACTTTTTAATTTGATAGTTCAGTATTTGTCTATTTAAACACACCTAAATGCCTTTGTTTATACAAGTATCACAAAATCAGCAGCAACGAATGCCAAAAATGATAAAGCATTAGGCAGTAGCTGAATGTCTGAATTATATGAACATTTCAGTGTTTTTATTTCTGTTTTTCTAAATTCTTATCATTTTTGCTATGCACGCTGAAGCCAGAGACATAGATAATTACCAGTGATATACTTAATAGGTATAATAATATGTTTCAAATTGTGGTGAAGTGATATAACCATGTGTTGGGATAACCACGGACAGTGACAGGCATGTCTTGCTGACTATGCCCAGCAGAACTGTATGTCAATGTACTGGAGGTCAGCGCGATGTGAAAGTCACAAAACTCTCCATCGTATGTACCGTGCCAAAATTTGAATATAATTGAATAACTCGTTTGGAAATCGGGCGGTAGTAACCGCACTTGGTAAAGTTGAGTTAGACCATCACCTTCACAGACTGTGTGTATCTTTTATAAAATACAAGCAAATGGCTCAAAATTTGTGGAGAGAAATGAACCCAACTCACTTGGTGCAACATTAAAACTGACTTTCTCGTTTTTTAAAGAGAAAAGTAATAGTGTGCTCTTGCCAAATGACTCCCAGTAACTTGTTTGGGACATAAGCTATACTGCATTTGTTTGACTGCATAGTTAGGCTTATTTGGAAATTCATAAAATAAGATAAACTATATATTGTATGGCATTTTAAATGTTAGCCAGCTTTTATACTGGTGATTCGATGCTCACTTAGTATGCAGCTAAAACCTGGCAGTTCAACATGTTCTAAAAAAAATTAAAAAGAACAGGGTTTGTTTAGGATGTTGTCCATGAAACATATTACCTTCCTGTTCCCATCGAATATAATTTCATAAGACATTCGTGTCAGTTTAGTGAATTCTGGGATGCAGTAAATTGCATAGGTGATAAAAGACAAAAAAGTAGGAAAAGGTCTAACCCCCCCCCAAAAAAAAAAATTAGGATCGGTATTTTAATTTTTAAAATAATTTAGTTTGACAGCAAAGATTCACAATTAATGCTAATATAAGAACATACTTGGTGTTTTCAGTCACCATTTACCCTTTAGTTGGTGACGAAAAGAAGCCTGTCCTCTAGGGGGACAAAGAAGAATAATGTAGTTAAACTGTTTTCGCAAAGTTCGCTTGGAAAATCTGATAAGCGTTAGTAACCAACTCGAGGGTAATGGAATCATTGACACAATTTTTGTCATTTTGATTGCCCGTTGGAGATTATTTCATAATGCCGGGGCAGAATGAGCAACATGATAAAGATTTGTCTTATAACCTTCTGAAAAGGACAGTTCAGAGAAGATTTACTGCCGACCGGTATTTGTTGTTTTGAAAGAATAATGGACAAATACTGGAAGGAGAATGGAGGAATACATCACCTCCTAATGACCTTAGATGGTTGGTGCAGGAAATGTTTCTGCAGAAACAGCAAGAATTTCAAAATAAAATGCAATGCCAGTGCCAATGATAAACAGGCACATCACGATACGTAGCGATATTATGTAAAGGTGTTTTATTATTTTAATATTTTATTATAATTACATGTTTAAGTAAAAATAAAAGTTAAAATTACTTCTCGAGTATTTGAATTATAACAATATTCTCTCTTTTGCCTTGGAAAATTGTACAACTCTGCCAACTCATTTTCTTTCTAAAATATTTGAGAAAACCTATCTAAACTTCCGGAATTGATTACAAAATGTCTGTTGCAAAAGTTTCGTCAAAATCAGCTGCAATTTTTTAATTTTTATTTATTTTGTTATTTCTGGTTTTTTTTTTTCCCTCCCTCTTAAAATATCTGGGTCTATTACTCTTGAATTTTCCCCATATGTTGTAGATTCACATTAGTATCGCCACGGATGGCCGAGGTCGTTAAGGCGCGAACTCGTGATTGGGAGGCCTGGAGTTCGATTTCTCAGTGCGGCCTTTCCTGTCACGTGTTTTCTCGGTTTTTCTCAGTCCTCATAAATGACAAATATCGGGATGTACCCTAAACGTAGGCTAGAACGCTTCCTTCCTTTAAAAAAAATCCTTTCCCAATTTATCTTTTCATCTCATGTATCCTCAGTGTCCAGTGTCCTGTGAAGCCTCAGGACAGGCTATTCTTAAAAAAATAAATAATAAAAATAATAATAATAATAATAATAATCTGAAAAGAAAATTTATTCTAGAAATGGCATGATACAAAACAAAACTCTCGAAAGCATAATAAACACTCATATCATCTTTATCTCAAAATGTGGTCACAATTCAATTCAAATGCACTTCAGTTGTAAATCGGTTTCTTTTCTTGATATAAAAAGTTTCGGTAAGTGCTCTTCTCCATTTCATCTAAAATTCAGCTTGATAATTTCATTATAAAACATGTTTCCATCTTCATTTTTGCTACACGAAGGCCAGGAAATGCTAGAAATGGAGATACATAGGGTATTATGAATCTGGAGGGAAAACAGCAATGGAGAATGCAGAAGAGAGATTGGAGAATGCATTCTCAGGCCCAGCAACGGATTGCTTCCGTACATATATTGAAAAAATATAAGCAAAAGAATCATAATATCGTCACTCAAATCCACCAAAAGAAAGTGTCTGCCTGAAATGTTGAATATTATCAACTGTGGCGTCTCGGTAATAGAAAATTATAGGTGATCATTTGAAGTTTAAGGACTTTTTCTTTCGAAAGTAACTAAAGAAACAGAAATGACACCGTTTTTTGACGTTCATACTAGAGATCGGATGAAATTGCAACTGCCTTCAGCACACTTCAATAATATGGATATCACACACTCGCCTGCCCAATGCAAGCGTGGTACAGAATGACAGCATCATGACGGAATGTTCAGCAAATTGCTCCACGTACTCTACACTCTATTAAAGTATAATTTACTGTGTTGTTGGCCAATCATTTAGTCGTTGCAAAGTTTGAAAAGGAAATTGGAAAGAAAAAATGTATTCTCTAGCCTGATACGTATGACATTGTCCCTGAAGTACACCATTCCAATTCTAGATTAATTAGAAGCCAGCTACCCGTGATGTTCTGAAGGCTGTTGATACTCGACAATTTTAATTTTCTTTTTATTTATTGTATATGTTAATTACGGAATTTACAATTTTATATGATAAGTACTGAACATTAAAATACTATTATTACAGACATTTCTCCATAAGTTACATTATATTTCATGATATAAATTTATTAATTTTAAAAGTTTAAACAGAGTTCTGCTGTGAAATGCATTGTGGAGAACTTCTTGAATGTCTGGTAGATTATATTGTGCTCTCTGAAGTTGATATTGTGGGCATTCGGAAATTATGTGTCGTACAGAGATGACGGTGTGACAGGTGTTGTATTCGATAGATGCGAGTGTGTTAGTTCAGTGTGTCCAATTCCTAAGTCGAGAAAGGATGATTTGGTCCTTACAATTCAATTTCTGCAGTGGATATGATGTTCTTGAATTCTGTTTTATTTCGTGTAGTTGGTTGCATTTCCAAGTTGTTTGCCAGAAATTATAGATGCTTCTGGTTACTTATTTTGTGGCATCTTGATGTGGTATTGATATTTGTTTGTGTATGGATAGTTTTGTAGCTTCCTTTGCTGCTCAATCTTCATGTTCGTTTCCTGAAATCCCCTAATGTGAGGGTATCCACATAATAGTTATTTTCCTTCCTTGTTTCATCAGAATTGTATACTGAATTTCTTTGATTAGTGTTTAAGAGAGGATGTCCTGAATAGCTTGTAAGCTGGTTTTAGAATCAGAGTGAATTATACAAGATTTGTTTTTATCTGTTGTGGAAATATATGGTAATACCTTATTAATAACATACCGCTCGCAATAACCCAGAGTATAGAGATGGCATTATGTTCGGCATCTTGTGATGGGTAAACCACAGCACATATACAGCTGTTTTCAGTCTGTGATCCATGGGAATTTTTATTGTTAATGCTGCAAAAAAATGTTTCTTTTTCCGTAAAAGAAAATATTGCTAATCAAGGATAAATATATTACGAATTTAATGCTGGTGTCCCCAAAAAGGTATTGAAATAAATGAACTTGAAATAAAATATCAACAAAGACAGAGCGTGTGATAATCAAGCGTAAAACGATATTTCTAAACTTCTTAAGAAGCACTATAGTCCTGAATGGAGACAGTTTCAGCCCTCTTCAGTTTTGTGTTAATATTGAGGACACACAAGATCAATAAGAGAAAACAGAAACATTTTGTGAGCCTTAAGAAGAAATATGAACGCGATGGATAATGAAATTCTTTCATAAGATACGTAAACCAGCATGTAAGGTTTTCACAAATGCTGAAAATCAGCAATTTCATTGAGGTTTAGAATGTCGATAATTGCCAGGAATGAGGACCATGAAGCTGATTATTGCAGAGTCGGCTCATATTGGAAGAAACAATTATTTACAACAGGTGAGCTTTGCTAAGAGGTGACCTAAGGGTACACATCATCTGACAAAATGTTATTCAATAACTCATTCTCTATATTAGAAACATTGCATCAATATTCTGTCCTCTACGGCAATCTCACTTTTTTTCACCTTCCGCGTAAAGTAGCATTGCCAGCTTCTCATTGTGGAGTTTTACTTTAATTTTGTGACCTGAGGACTCCATTAACCTTTATAGTAGTCTTTTGCAAACAGAAGTTAAATAGAAACCATTAAGTACCTCATTTTTGTTGTATGCATTTTTTCCCTCATATATCGATATATTTATAAATCTCCTTGCGTAGTAGTTCTTAAAGGTAATTAAGCGCAACTTTATTGAGATCTAGACATTTTTTGAAGGAAAGAATATGCAATTTTTATTTTATAATGAAGTAAAATATTATTTTGTTTTGGAAGCTGATTTACATGCAAAAACTCAAAGTCACGACTGGACCTCGTGACACGGATCTTTGACTGACCATGTCCTGACTATCAACCGCGAATCTCCCCCTTACCTGGAGACATAGGAGTATCTTGTTACAGAAATTTATTCTAAAGAGACGACTTGAACGACCTTGGAGTGCTTGTGTTCCAGATCTCAAGAGTTAAACCACTTTTTAGGTTAATTTATATAAACCATTATTTTTTCACAAGCCGTGTGTTAGGCTAAGGTTTGGAACCGGAATCAGTCACCTCTTAGGGATAACATTTCTGTTACAAGATAAATCTCGAGGCCTGGCCCTGATTCCAAATCTTAACGTGTGAAATAGTCACATTTAATGTAAACTGTGAGCCTTTCAAATAACGTGAGTATTAAGGAACGTTTCGTTTTCATGCATCATTTGAAGTGTAAAGAGCAGAAGAGCATTAAATGATTCTTTCTGTGATGGATAGATGTTTGAAAATTAGTGATAAAAGTAATTCTTTGAAATCCGCCACTGTGCGTTTGTCGTTTGAGAGCCACACGTGTCAGCAAATTCGGATAATTCAGTTTGGGACCACGTTTATTACTTGGAGAAGAAAACCGGATGGACGTCGAAACCGGATGCTAACTCAGCAAGACAGTAATGGCGGAAGTTCAGTTCAAAGAGTACACTTAAGTGTCTCCGTAGTAAACCTTTATTGGATGCTCTTTTGAGAGGTGATTGTCAAGATGAAATTATATCTCCTTCAGTGCAATAGTAGATATCAAAATAATGGATGTTTTTTCTTTCATTTTCCCCCAATATTTGCATGTGTACCGTTACTTGGTTGCAATATTACACGCTTTATAAATTACTACACTCTTGCACTTGTTACACGCATTTTAAAGGTTGTGCTTTAAAATACCGAATAGATACGAGCGTTCCGTGCAAAAGATAGGAAGACCAACGAGTTTGTAATTTTCTAATCTCTTCATTTAATGCGATTTTTCCCCTAATAACGTAAGAAAGTTAAATTCGGAGAGTACGGAGGATGATGAAGTTTTCATACCTTATGTCCAATACTTTTGAGGTCGCAATCGCATATTTGTGTGCTGGCGCGTTATTGTGGTAGAACAGGACCCTTTTCTTCATAAATGAAAATGATTTTTCTGGATTGCGTCGTTTCATTGCTCCAGTATCATAGCGTAATATTCTCCGGTTATGTTTTGCATTTTTCCAAAAAATCAAATAAAATTACGCTGTGATATTCTCAATCATTTTTCCTGCTGAGGAAATTGTTTTTGCTCTTCGAAGCGCTCTATCCGGTTGCAAACGACCGTTTCGACTGTTCCTTCGTTTCCGGAGTGTAGTGGTGGATCCACGTTTTGTCGACAGTCACATACCCTCTGCGAAATTCACTAGGATTTCGTTCATACAGCGTAAATGTTGCATGGAATTGACATCTCGTTTTCTTTTCTCGTCAATGGTGCGCTAAAATTTCTCATCCTGCCTCATAGATGTCTTGAACATAGCCAAATTACTATAATAGTTGTTAGACATCATGTTTTAGATGGTGCGCTGTAAAGTTTCAGATGATTAAGTGTAGTCACCTGTTTGTGATGAGCTTGTAAACAAACTAATGTTAACATTTTCTTCAAAATGGATAAAAACTGAAATACGAGCTGTGAAAAAAAATTATTTTGAATGGTTTAACCTCAACAAAAATACAAAAAAAGTTCAATTCCACATTAAAAAATTCTTCCCGTTCGTTTTCGACGGTGAAAAATGGGCAGCTGAAGTTAAGCGTTCATTATTCAAGATGATGACCGTCCCAAAACTGCTACAAAAATTCACATTGTCGTACTCGTTGATCACCGATTGAAGATATGCGAGTTGCTGACATTGCAAACACCTCGATAGGCCATGTTCACTACTTTTTAACGAAGTTTTGGGTATGAGAAAGCTTTCCGCTCGTTGGGTGCTGCGTTTATTAACAATGGACCAAAAACGCTTTCGAATGAACATTTCGCAAGAGTGTTTCGATTTGTTTGAATGCAGCTCCAGTGCGTTTCTCCGACGTTTCATGACAGTAGATGAAATGTTGATTCATCATTACACATATTTTTATTCAAAATGGATATCTAACCTAAGAAGAGAAGTAAGCTCATACTCATAACTCTCCATGAATTTAGTAATATGACTGAGAGACAGATAGCAGCAGAATGTAGTGCAAGTTTAGGTACTGTTAATATAATTAGAAGGGCAAATAAGATTGGGTCAATTTCACCGCAAAGGAAAGGACGGTGTGGCCGAAAACGAAAAGTAAATAAATAAATAAATAAAAATAAAGCCACGTTCAGGAAAGATGATGTCTATTTAGTCAGAACCAGCAAAATGTATCCTAAAAAGAACAGTTTTGATTTACAAAGATTTGAAGGCTGCAGTGTTTAGGTGGCTTCTAGGAGATAGAAGGAAAACTCGAAGACCGGTCAGAAAACAGCTTTGACGTGTTCTATGAAGAATAAGGGATTGGCTTGGGGTAGAAAATATCAGAACTGGGCACAAGAAGAGTGGAGTTTCTAATGAAAGACATTTTAAATTGCAGGGGTTGAACGTCTAGCATGTAAGGAAAAGCAATGGAGAAGAAATCTCGTCCAAGTACATCAAAACAGATGATAAAGTTTCCACAAAAAAAGATGCTTCGGGGCTATTTTGCATTCACAAGCACTAAATGTTTGCTTCCTATTGACGGAATGATGAAAAGCTACAAATACACCCCAATTTTAGAGAAAAGAGCTGCCCCAGAAATGAAGGGATTGGCACAGAAACTGAACATTGAAAAAGCGATTTTCCAGCAAGATGTTGCCTCATTTCATGTAATAAATGGCGAAAAATGGTTTTCAGTGTTTGGGGGCTTGCAAAATCGCCGAATCTCAACTCTATCTTTGGGCGATTGTCAAGAAACGGATGAGGAAAGCGAACCACCAAAGAAAAGATAATTTGTGCTGTGATAAAAGTGTGGTTTCATAACCCAGAAATAAGTGAAATACGTAAGAAACACTTACTGACTCTTAAGTCGAAACGAATGAACATGGTAATTAAGGCCAATGGTGGGCACATTATACTAAAAGCACTGTTGAATAAAAAGTAATATTGAAAGTTTGTGGAATAATTAAAAAAATAGAATGATATCATTGTTCACATTAATTTGTACAAGAGTTGTTGGAGCATAACATTGAATTATGTTAACTAATACGCGAACACAAGTGCCGAATCTGAAAAGTTGCATTTAAAATATTTGAAAAGGGCAGCAATGGACAGCTCAGGTGAAAAGTTCTTTACGGAATGACATGGCGATATCAAGCATAGCGAGAACAAAAGGAGTGCAAAACCCAGCTGCCCAAAACAATATATCAGGCAGTGAAAGGTACTCCTAGGTTTCTGTAATGTAACAGGTAAAAAAAAAAAAAAAAAAGTGGGGGGTGCGCGGATGGGTGTGAGGAAATGCTGGTAAAATCTGGAAAATCCCCAGGAGGTTTTGCGCTGCTTTCCCGCGAAATTAATTTCACTTCATGTGCGGATAACATCGGGCGCCTACTCCGGCTATTTTGCCTGTCAGAATTATTCGTTGTGAAACCGAAATGGTGTTAATGACCTTCTGCTCTCAGAAAGATGTCATATTTTTGATAATTTTAATTGGAACCATTCCAGTTGATAGTATCTCGCATCTAATGACAAAGAGAGTTCCATGAGGTCCTGTACGTCTGTAAGTAATACTAGAATATAGAAGATCGTAATATTAAAGTTACAGTAAAATTGAAAATGTTGGATAGTGAGAAATTGTTTCTTCATTAAAGAATTATTGCTTAAGAATTTCTGATAAAATTTGTTTTATGTAGGTCAGTTGTAAAACATAAATACCAACATCTCAGTTTAAAGAGTATCAGCGAGAATAGCTTAACATAGAGCCAATATGTGCAAAGTCATCTGTTTGAGTTGCAGTTTTTGTTTGTTTGTTTGTTTTTATAACATAATTATAAACAGTATATTGTTCATAAAAGCATTACTAAAATACTACATTGACACTAATTGCATAAAGTTACCATAGTAAAAATTACTTCATTAAATTGTTTTCATTGTTAAAACGCTGGCACTGAATGTTATGTTATGATAAAACTCTTATTAAGGAACAATGTATGTACTATTGAAAACAGAATCAATACTTGACTTCAGGATTAATAACGATTAATAAGTGAACATTAGCTACCGCATAAATTAGTAAAATTTGATAATACTAATTTGTTCCATAATATATACCAACATTAAAAAAGTTTAAACATCCTAATCATTTTACTATTCATCAAATTAACGTATCTGTTTTGGTATTTGTGAAAAGTAAATCTTTTCAGCTTGAACTAAAATTTCTTATGGTAAATCCATCTTCGCTAACAACAATAACAATAGACAAAAGAATGTAATTGACTTCAAAGTCAATATAGAAAATGAACATTGATATTAATTTGATTTTATTAATAACATTTATAATTGTAACATAAAAATTAGCGTCTGAAACACGTTTCAATGCCGTATGCAATTATTGCACTCGCTCGCTCGTTTCTTAAATATTTATTCATGCGGTGAAATATAACATTAAAGAACTAATAACATGATATACTATTTACAAAACAGATGCTGAAATATATGTTACAATCGTAATAGCCAGTGTTTCAGAGACAATGTAGGTCCTGATGGTGTAGCGGTAACCATACTTGCCTCCTAAACTAAAGATCGTGGGTTCAAACCCGGCCAGGATCGATGGATATTTTCGGACGTAAAAATCCTAAGTATGGCTTCCTTCGGAAGGGAAGTAAAGCCGTGGGTGCCGTGTCGTACATTTACGGCGCGAAAAAGAACCTCAAGCCTGAAAGAAGAGGCCTCTAAGCAAAATTTCTCGGCCCGTCACGCCCTCAATTGAATGGGACGCTGATGATCTGAGATGTTAAAGAGCGTCCATAAATAAACTAAAGTCAATCAAAATCATTCAGAGACAATCCTTGAATAAAATAAATATTTGTTTCTCCTATTCGTCGCGATAGATAAAATAAATGTACTTGAAAAGTGTAGAATGGTTAAGACAAGACTTCTTAGTAACAGCTTAAGTATTTAAGAGTAATTTTATTTACATAAAGTAACATTTTGTAATTAATATTACCAATATAAAAGTATTACTACTTTCTAACTGTGATTGCATCAGTAATGGCACCGGTTCTCCGATAAAAATTGCAGTTTTTTGTGTAAATACTGTGGTAAAAGAGTGTTAACAGGTATTAAATGAGTAGTTGTAGCTGCTGGAGTCCTAGTAAATGTGTGCAAAATGAATACAAGCGATGAATATGTTACAACATGTATGTGATTGAGAAGAACGATGCTGAAGCTTCAGCCATGAATTGGCATTCAAAAAACTGTGGAGCTATTGAGAAATTGCAAGAAAAAAATAAAATACTACGTATTAAATAAAGCAACCAGATTAATGTGCATCAGTCGATTATCAACTGTCGCAATGAATGTAGTAGCATCCTAACTGACTATGAAGAAAGAAAAGGTGAACCAGAATATCTTACAAACAGGGCCAACGCGAAGAAACTCAGCAACTGTTTCTCTCTCTCTGTCTCTCGGGTAAAGTGAAACAGAGCACGATCCTTAAACTATATAGAAGTTGTTAAAAGTAGAGTAGTTTGTGACAGTTTCACACTTATTAATGTGACCTTCGAAACTATCTGATCCAGACCGCTCTCGCTACTATTCTGTTTTAGAATTCGAGAATATTACTCATTTATATTAGTGACAACGTTATTTGCCTTAGCAGCCTAGCCAAAGTATTTTTAGATTTGATTTGATTGATTTATTTGTGGATGGTCTTTAACAGCTCAGGTTATCAGCGTCCCATTCAACTCAGGGCGTGAAATGACAGACAAATTTTACTCAGAGGCCTCTCTTTCAGGCTTGAGGTTCTTTTTTGTGCCGTAAATGTACGACACGGGACCCACGGCTTTATTTCCCTTCCCAAGGAAGTCATACTTAGGATTTTACGCCCGAAAAAATCCATGGGTCCTGGCCGGGTTCGAATCCGCGATCTTGGGTTTAGGAGGCAAGTATGGTAACGTATTTTTAGGTGAAAAACAACTGCTCTACAAGACTTTTATTACACGATTAAATTCGAATTATATATATAATTTAACTTAATGTACGAAGCACACCGTTCTACGAAACAATTGCTTTCAGCTCGTTTTTGTTCTTCTTAATTTCTTTCTTTTTGAGTCTGTTTCTATAGAAAACACATACAATCTAATTTGAAAGAAACCACGCCATTACTGCGGTAAGATTGATGAGTTTGCACCGCTTTGCCGGTGTCTGGCAGCATTAAGAATACATGTAGAACACGTGGGTAGTTGCGTCACTAGAGCACCCCAGAGGCCACATCTGGAAATGTTGTAATTAGTGTGTACAAAGTTAGACAAATCGCACGCCACAGCTAAAACTTTTTAATAAATAAGATCGACTTTTACACCATGTTTTAACGTAATGTTAATAATTGTTTAGAGTTTAGTTATGTTTGTTCGTTTTATTTTTAATAATGAAATGCGCAAGTCCTTCAAGATGTTTTAAGATTTTCTTTATTTTTGTCTCTTGTATTTCAGATCTAATGTGAGGTTTAAATTTTGTTTTTAAAAAAAGCATTACATTCCTTAATATATCTGTAATTTCAAAATGTTTATTACGTTTAGTTTTTACTGCAGTATAGCAAAATATTTTGACACTCTTTGGTTGGTAACAATTTTTTAGACAGAACATGTTAGGCCAGGTAGAGGTTTTTACGTTTCTGCACACCTTCATCTCCATCATTATCTTGAAGCGGGAATTTTATGATGAATTAAATTAATTGGATTAATGTTGTGGAATGAGCAAGAACTCGATCGTCTTTGGCACCGATCTTAGGGAAGACAGAGGATGCGGAAGTTTGTAGACTTTGGACTATAGTTCAGTTGTTTCACGCTCTTAGATCTGCTTCCTATTTCCCCTCTCTCACTCACTCCTTTCTCTTCCCGCTCGTTTATAGATGTGCTCAGTTGATTCTCTTCTTTCCTCCTGCTGTAGAGATAATACCATTGTGTTTTGGAACTTTAGAAGTTCTCGGGAAAAAGGATTGGAAAGGACTCGTTGACTAAATCGAAGAGATAGTTTTTATTTTCACTCATTTACATTTAGGGGCCAAAGATCAACCAATTATCGCAGACAGGAGCCTTGAATGTTGTGGGGACTGTAAAGAGGAGTCGGCTTTGTAACGAAAGGATGGTATTATAAGGAATCCTAAAGTTGACAAGGTATAATAAGAACATTATATTGTATAAGAGCACACTGTATATCCTAGTTAGTGAAACACACTGTATAAATCCAAACATAGTGAGACGTAGAAGTAATAAATATTAAGGGTGACTTGACCTGAAAGGATTTTCAGAGAAACACTTCCATAAACAAAAGCAACAAACAACCCTCTTTTCCACTCACTTAAAATATTATGTCTACGTGTGCATGTTATAGATAGGCAGAATTATTGTCCTGACGAAATATTATTTAGTTTTAAGCTTAACAAACCCAAACCATGCACCTCTTAGAAATTATGATGACAGGACCTGGTAACTGTTAACCTCATAGTGTTTTAACAATAACTCTTATGCCAATATTAGATGATTATTACCCCTCCTTATGCATTGAAATGATATAAAAGGTCCCTGAATTTAGCCAGAGATAGGAAAGAAGCCTTGCTGCTTGGGGAATCCACGTCCATCTGTATCAGAAAACCCTTTAATAAATACTTGTACTTTTAACAGAGTTGGTGGAGCTATTCATTGTTGGTCTGGAAGCACCTGTCTCTCCTGGAGGAGTCGACCTTGCTCGATTCTCCGAAGTGACGCCTATTATCCCAATATAACATCCCTTCCCGTACCGCCACGGGTGGCCGAGGTCGTTAAGGAGCGGAAGTTCTGGGGTTCGAATCCCGCCAGAACCGTCCTCCCTGATTGAGGTATTTTCCAGATTTTCCTAAGTCATAAATGAAAAATGCCGGGGAGGCACCCAGAACTTAGGCCTGGGACGTTTCCTTCCTCAAAAATCCTTTCCCAGTTTATCATTTCATTTCATGTATCATCATTGCCCACCGCCTGTGATGCCTCAGAAGTAAAAACGGGCGTTAAACACTATTAAAAAAAATCCTTTCTCGTCTTAGCCATCGAGATGGAATAGGGAAATTGTAGCACCGCATTAAACAGAAGAACATCACTAAATTGTAAGTCAGTCGACGAACATCACGGTTTGCACTTCGTTTAAGAACATCTCGGCGGCGGTTTTACAGGACAGAGAATTTAGGTCAGAGTTCGGCAATGGGACACTGTTTTCAGCCGAGGAGGAATAACACTGACATTATAGGTCTGAGTAGGCTTCCCAACTTAGTATCTTACGCAATGACGCAGAATATACGTCGTTAATTCACCATCATCTGCAATAACACTGCACAGCTGCTGAATACTTGAATTCACGCTGAGTTTGTTTTGGTTAAAGACAGTCAGACGAAACTAGGGGGGAAAACTTTCAAGATTCATGTCTCGACCTATTTGGGAACAAATAATTTTCCCTCGCATAGCCTCGAATCAAAACAAATGTTTCGTATATTTATTAGTTACAGAAAAGAGATGGCATGCTTTTCCTGTTGGGGAAACTTTCAAGGCTTCCTGGGACAAACAATATAAGTGGCGGCTTACCATGTATAGAAAGAGAGGTTTCTGTTCCCCTTTCTTTTAATGCATTACTTTTAAGAAAAGGATCTTGCAGGGTTTTATGACTGCTTTAGTCATAAAATTCCTTATTCTTAGCATCGGGCCACTTCCGCCCTTTTTCTGCCGAAAACTAAAGAAAAAGTAAATGTGTCGTAAATATGGAATTGTAAAATGTTTTAGCAAGATACACGTCATTTATGACACTAAAGTATGAAAGTGTTACATATTACAGGAGTTTAATTCTACATACTGTACTCCTGGTTGTATTGGAATTTAAATTAGTTAAT
Source organism: Metallyticus violacea (assembly GCA_030762175.1). Classification (NCBI taxonomy): domain Eukaryota; kingdom Metazoa; phylum Arthropoda; class Insecta; order Mantodea; family Metallyticidae; genus Metallyticus; species Metallyticus violacea. Next base: position 29,669,009 of record CM060838.1, read on the forward strand.
CTTGATTACCTGAGGTCTTAGGGGTTTGCAGGAGTAAAATTATCTGGATCTTTTTGGTTTTAGGTATAGGGTTATTAAGGTTAATGTTGTTAAGATGATGATAAATAGCATTATTTTATTAGAATATAGAAATATTTCCTTTGGGATAAGTCTTGTAACATATATAAATAAACAAAATTTGCCTAATTCTTCATAGAAATATATAATTATCTCTCAAATAATTTTTTCATAATTAAATTATACTAATTAAATCATTATTACAAAAAAAATAAAATTCAATTTTCAATCTCATTAAACACCTTCACGCTAAAACGAAATAAAATTTTCAATAATATTAAAAACAAAGTTTATATACACAAAATCTAAATTTGTTGCACTTACGTCTGCCAAAATAGTTATTTAAATAATTAATAACAATTATTTTGAAATCATAATAAAAGGGAGTAAAAACCCTTATTAATCTTTATTTATTCTACTTAATAATACCTTTAATTTAAAAAAAAAATCTTTAACACCAAATAAAAAAACAAAAAATTTAACGACAATGGCAAAAATCTTTTTCAAGCCAAATACAGTAACTTATCATAACGATAACGAACCTGAGGTCTTAAGAGCAAGAAAGAATCTGTTTCATAATTCCATTTCAATCTTCATCATCCTAGTGCAATGTACTCTCACAGAATTTGGTGCTTTGACTGAAGCTACTCTGCCGTTCAGGTGAGAAATTTCAGTGTTAAGAGTTGTTAAATGTAGGACAAATCTTAATAACTTTGCTCCATTCCGCCGAATTCCAAGTGTATAGGGTTATCGACCGAGAACAAAAGGAGGAAAGTACAAGGAAGGAATATATGGAAAAAGTAGAAGAGGAAGAAAGAAGAAGCACGGAAGTAAAAAGCACCAACGACCAATCCATATCTATGATGAAGGTACAGATAAAAGTTGAAAAGTAGAAGAAGATGAAGGAAAAAGAGAAGAGAAGGAAACAGCACTATCAACATACCATGGAATTGTATGTCCTGTTGCATGGAATTCCGGATACCGAGCGTTAGCAGAAATGAAGATTTTGGATGGTAAACTGTATAAAACATTGTAAATGAATTAATTGTAAAAGTTAAGACATCTAAAAAGTACGTTGTTTCAAATATAAATGAAGTGTAAAAAGGTATTGCTACCGGTACCAATAGCAAGTGTAAGTTTAATTGTACGTTATAGTTAAAATAGCCGCAGTACTGGTTTCCAGTACAGGTTTAGTTTTTTGAAGTTTTAGTTTTGTTTAGTTATAGTATTAGTACTGTAGATTTTAACATCTGTCGAATTTAAATAGCGTTGATAAATGTAAAAGAGGAATAAATAATAATTAATCTAGAGTATTGTGTTTAGATATAGATTCAAATTATCAGGATATAAGTTTGCAGCATAAAATTAAATTAATGTATAATGTTGTCGTTTTTGTGTAAACAATAATGCACTGCCACGGATACGTGGTCATTTTCCAGCATTCCCACTGTTACTGCCATGCATCAAAAATTGAGCTCACTATAAATATTTTTTTCGTGTTATTAAAACATATGAGGATGGCTTAATAGATGATTTACTCTCACTTCCACAGCTTATCTCTGTTAGCACTGAACAGGTACTAAAAGAGGCTGCAGAGATGTAACAACGTTATTTTCCTATGCGAACTCGTTCTCCTCAACGTTAAATATATAAAGCAGGCATTATTTCCAGGGAAAAGGGCCATCAAGACTTATCACACAAGAACTTTATGACTAGTGGGAGTAGCTAATACTCAGAAGGAGCCAGTACAAGTTAATATAATAAATACTAGTGCAATATTATGATGAAAAATAATCTTTTAATTTTTTGCATAATTTCGACTATGGTGTCCGGTAGTTTTTTTTAAGCAGAGAAGTAAGGTGTTGCTTCTTCTAAAGAAAGCCACCAATAAGATTCATTGACAATCTCAAGAAAAATTCTATAGGGTAAGTAATCCTCAGGTTTCATATAACCAAAATGAAATTACGCCACAGTCATTTAACTGTAGCATGAGACAGACTGCACGATAATCTACTTCATCCATTTTCGTAAATTCCCTCTCATTATGATTAAACGTTAAAAAAATACCAGTAAATAAAACTGTATTATTTATAGTGATGGAGCATTACCTACCATGGACAGGAAGTTGCCTTAGCATCAGCCATACAGTGTAGATGACACTGAATTCTGCGTTGCAATATAAACATCAAGTCTCTGCATCGCAGGCACAAACTTAACCCAAGTATGGCCGCGCCGAGCAAATCCGAGTTATACTATGATCGCAAAGCACAGCAGCGAAGAATTGCAGTGCCTTATTGACCATTTGCGTTTTTATGACGACTCTGAATTGTAGTCCGCCAATTAGAACGAAGCGATGCGGTTTGCAAACCTATAGTTTTGACTCTGCGTTCGCCAGCCCTGCTCTAATCCTGTCCCTCTGACGTCATGTACCCTAACTTGTATCAGGTTTTTGTAATATCCTGTTTTAGAATAATTTTATCTCTTAATTATTTAACATGTCATAGCTCACAGAGAGTGCTTAAATATAAAAGAAGTACCTGTTTATTCCTAGCCACCTGTATCACATTCTTCTTACATTTATCGTTCGCCGTAATACGCACTGAAAGATGCATAAGAATGCAAGAAATTTCAGAAAAAGGTGTGAAACAATTTACATGATGATTTAATTTTAATAATATGACATGTGAACTTTGTATGTAATATAAATGTTTGTTGCTTTACTGTATTTGATAATTGTAGCTCGTTTAAATAAAGGTGGCTGAAGAATTCGAGCAGACAAAACTCCATTGGAGGTAGACATTGTATCTTGCATGAATATTTTTATTTTAAACTCTTAAAAACGGATTTTCTGGAAAGACAAAGTTTTCTTAAAAATATAACAATTCAATCATTGTTTGCTTTTAAGCATATATTATTTTTGAGCAGTAATTAAACACTTGAAGTTAACTTTTATTGATTTTTCTCAGGTTGTTTTAGAAGTTTAGCCTAAGTGCACCTTATGCTGGTGTGTCAGTTGCCTCGTGGTGTTTACCAGAATTGCCTGGTCGCAATATTATGATGGTCTTGTATCGATTGTGGTGAAGTGCATTGCCCAACTTCGGAAACGTCCCATGTTTAAAATGTGCGCATTCCGAGGGGAGGTAGGCGACGCAGCGGAGCTGTTCTCCGGAGATGTGTTAATCTTCATTTCAGAATTTAAAATATGAGAAAACTCGCTCCCTTTATTTACTAAATACCTATTGACCAGTAAACAAAAGCGGCTGTGTTTAAGAACCCACTTGAGCTGTTTCATGCACATTTTAGTACCATAACTGAAGGTCAAGTTATCGCATTGCATGTAAAGTGAGCGCCTTAGCGATTGTGGGGCAAACTACCAACATTTCTAGACCGCCTTCACCCTAGAGTTATATAACTAATGAGCCAGCTATCTTTGCTGTTGTTTTATAGATATCCTTGGGGTATTATCGCAACTACTAATTTCAACTCGAGGTTTTGTTTTGTTTGTGAGCGCTACTCCAGCAGCTGGGTCATATCGATATGGCAGCTTTAGGATAGTCAATCAGGGTTAGTTAGATGCAAACAAACCTTAATAATCTCACCCCATCCCTTAGAGTTCCTGGAGTCTAGTTATTACCTTCTTCCCGAGACTGATAGCGTTTTATATACGAGGATAAGCCCATAAGTTTCCGGCCTCACCGATAAGGATTATCACCTTCACAAAACCCTTATCTTGTCTCATACCTTATCTGTTAAATAAATAATTGCAGCTGTAGCTTCCGCTCCGTTGTGTTCAGGTGTCCAGATATAGTTGCGTAAAGAAGGCTACGTGTAGAAGATTGTGACATGTTCAAAATGGAGTATCCAGCTGTTAATAAATTCTCCACAAATCAACGACTTATTCCAAATGAAATTAAACAGCGATTGGACGGTGTGTATGGGGAAGCATTCCCCTCACATTCTTCCGTAAAAGAATGGGCCAAACTTTTTCGAATGAGTCGAGAAAGCATTGAAGATGAAGAGCGTGCAGGTCGGCCCTTGGAGGTGCTCACTCTTTTGGATGGAGAAGTTATGGAAGGCCGGCGGCTCAGAGTTACAGAAATAGCAGCAAGGTTGGGCCTTTCTAAAACAACAGTAGTTCGAATTATTCATGAACATGTAAACATGAATAAGGTTAGTGCAAGATGGGTACCCAGACTTCTTTCCTCAGTCCAAAAGCAGCAATGAGTCATCTGTTGTCAGGCAATGTTGGAACTCTGCCGTGGCATCGAGAGAGAAGTTCTTCAAACTATTGTTACAGGAGATGAAACTATTTTATGATCCCTTGTCAAAAAGAGAATCAATAGAGTGGCAAAAACGTGCCGAAGCACCGTCTCTGAAGACCAAGGCCATTCAGTCAACCAAGAAGATCATGGCCACAATCTTTTGGGACTGTGAAGGAATACGCTTCATTGACTTCAAGGAGAGGAACACCACAGTAAATAGGGGGTACTATGCTGGTCTACTGCAGACTACGTGCTTCCATCAAAGATAAAAGACGAGGAAAGCTGAATGGTAGTGTGCGCCTTCTCGCGCCTGTGCACACAACTCTCGTTGCAAAGGAAGCTGTGAAGAAATGCGACTTCATTGAGATCGACTATCCACCCTACACCCATATCTAGCTCCCAGTGACTATTTCTTTTTCTCAAAACTCAAGAAGGACCTTCGAGGAAGGAAATGTAAGTGTAACAAGAAGACAAGACTTGTGACTTTGGGGGGAGGTGGGAGAGATTGAAATGTTAATTCAAAGATGTGAGAAGTGTATTGCAATAAAGGATAACTATATTGAAAAGTGAAATATAGTTTTGGTCTTTATCATGCCTAGAAAATGGTTAGGCCGGAAACTTATAGAGCTACCCTCGTATATGGTACTGTCCTCTCATTTTATGTTGCACTCTCTCAAGAGTTCCCACATCAACCTCAATCCACATGTGATGATAGGTGTTGTTCTTTGAACGGAACAACTTTAATGCTGTTTCCAGTGGTAGGCGTGGGAGGTTCTTAAGTCGTTCATGGTCAGTAGGACATCCGTGGTTCTGTCTTTGAGGTGTTTCGTGAAGTTTCTCTATATGGTTGTAGTGTTATTCCCAAGTATTTGCAAGCTGTTTTTACTTCTAGTCCTTCTTTAGTGTAGTATACCTATTTCTTGTCATGGATTCCACCATTTCTGAATACACTGGCTATGGTTTTGGACTGTCGATATTTAGACTGTTTTGGTTTGCCCATATCATAAGATTGTCCAGTGCCTCTTGTAGATATTCCCGGTTTTTGGATACAATGGCCATGTCGTCAGCATAGAGATAACGTTTTTACGCGTCATGTTTCCTTTTATTTCACCACAACCCAAGTCGCTATATTAAACAGGAGGGAACTTAAAAGGATCACCTTGAAGAATTATATTCCATTGGACTATCTGTTCTTAAATACTGATATTGTCATTAATGATTCTATAGTTATTTTGCTATTATATTTTGTATTATGAGAGCTATTGGGGTTTTTGTTCTATGAGGTTCTGTAGTTTGGTCATGATAATGTCCAGCAGATCAAAAGGTTTGTGGAAGTCGACAAACACTGTAAATAATTTCCCTCTCTTTTCGCTTTTGGCTTCCATGATGTCTTCCATCAGTTTTTTGATTGCGGGACTCGAACTGTTGTTCAGGTAGATGGCGGTCAACCCGTTCTGTTAGTTTCTTGGCGAGAATGGAGATGAATATTTGGAATGCCGTATTTTCTAAGGTTATTCCGCTATTTGTAATGTGGCGAAAGAAACCTTCTTTCTTTCTCATAGGTTATGGTTTCCAACCACCAGCAACCAGTATCACATTCAGTGGTGTAAAAAAAATACAAAACCTTTATCGGCTTACAGTAAGGAAATATTGCAGACGCAGTGAAAACGAACCGAGGGAAATTGCCTCTCTATTTACATTCGTGCGTCTTTCTTATCACTATTGCTTTCGTCTAAACAGTAACACTGCCACGAGATAACTGGAAATTCTTCAGCTTGTCATTGTTACATTCATACATCAAAAATTGAGCAGAACATATGAATAGTTACAGTTTCTCATATTATTAACAATATCTGAGAGTACGTTAAATAATAAATTACTAATGAATTAATAAATAATTTATTCTCACTTCCGCACCCTATCTATGCTAGCACTAAATTGCAGAGACGTGACAACATTGTTTTCCTAAGCGAACTCTGATCATATCACGCGTCATATAAACGTAATAAAAATATATAACTAGATGACTTTAATCACAGTTCCAGGATAAGGTCTCCAATGCTTATCTCCTTAAAACTGGATGATCATAGGCGCCGGTTATTGTAATATATTGGGGCGGCCCCGCCTCTTTACGAGATTTGTAAATATAAACATCAGTAAAATAAACCAAAATAAAAAGTTTGTAAATGTTCACTCTGATCTTATTAAAAATGAATTTTATGTTGATGGTATACATTAATAAGCATATAAATTAAAATAAAGTGGCAAGTTTATGTTGTGTGCCAAAGTGAAATAAAATATGTGTATTTGTTCAATAGCTCTACTATTAGATTTTAAAAAATGTAAAAACTGAAAACATGTAAATCAACAACAACAAAAAAAATGTTTTAAGTATTAAGACTCTTAACGAAACGCTGGCAAACGTCTGCCGCTGCAACTTAGGTTCTTCCGATCTGGTCGGCTACATCATTGATATCACTGGCCAACAAAAGTATACAAAAAGTTTCCTCTTTTATGAAATTAGCTATGTAATACAAATTTTGAAGCACTGACAGGAATATCATAATAAAAAGGCACAAATGGCTACGGTTTATGAGAGATTGGCAATATTTTCTTATGTAATACATTAATGTTTACATAACACACACATATGGATCCACGTTCACTTTTATATCCGGCTTCACTGCCTGCCGCGTGTATAACTCTTAAGATTATCCTTCGTAATAACCCAACTATGGTCAGCCATCATGAAATTGGTGGTACCTTTTCTCCATTGTTAATATTCCCTGATGGAAACATTCCCCATTCTGCAGTTGTCTTGGAAAAAATTATTGGAACAAAGATGTGTATCTTTAGGCACATATTGCAGCCCAGGTTGTGATACGTAGACATGTTCTCAACCAGTTCAAATCTGAGGAACCATAAAAATTTCCTCTTTAATTTTAGCTTCACTAAGTCGAGGCTATTCATCAAAGAGGTATTTAAAAACTAGCTCAGTTTGGTCCATAACTTTTATCAAGTTTTCTTCATGTGCAGGGGTGATAGCAGGATTTTGTGCGCTTGTACCAGCGGTGGGTGTTTCACATTCTTTTCTCCGACATTCATATATTTCCTTGTAGGCCAGTCTTTGTTCTTGTAGTGCAACGACTTTGCTGCACTATCAGCTTCAGTAAAAACTACAGTGCTTCATATACCACAGACCCAAGATCGCGGGTTCAGTCCTGGCCAGGACCGATGGATTTTTTCGGGCGTAAAAATCATAAATATGGCTTCCTTCTGGAGGGAGTAACACCGTGGGTCCAATGTCGTAGATTTGCCGCACGAAAAAGAACCTCAAGCCTGAAAGAAGAGGCCTCTGAGCAAAATTTACCGGCCGATTCACGCCCTGAATTGAATGGGACGCTGATGATCTGAGATGTTAAAAACACAAATCAACAAAAAGGCATTTGCACCCCATAATATTGAAATAAAGAGCTGATAAATAATACCTAAGCAATGTGGACTGAGCACATTGAATATGGGTTATACTTATCGACTAATCGAGAGCCAACGGTCAGTGTTTATTGTTACTTTCGTGATTAGTACCTAAAAATTAATAAATATTTCATGTTTTCATTTCAGTGGGAAAATGTGTGTAGACAAGTGTATTCAAAGAGTTTATGTTTCAACCTTCTAAAACTCGGGAATGATCTTTCATCTGTACCAGTTGATACACCTAAAACAAGTCCTACAATTTTGTTTCATTTCGTAAGAATTTCGGGCGTACAGCTATCTCGAAAATTGTACAACTGAGGAATAGTACACTGCAATGTCAATCTGTCAGAATCAAAATCATCTTTAAAAAAAATAATAATACCTGTAATATCACTTCTATTCCTGATGAATTGTTAAATTTTAACCCAATAAATGAGAATCAACAAAAAGTAGGCATTAAACTGAAATAATAATTGTTTAAAAAAAATATTTAGGGTGGCAAAGCAGAATCGAATCTTTTTGGAGTATACTTTTAGCGTGATATCTGTGGTTTTGGAAGAGACTGAACACTTGTAGCTTACGTGAAATGAATGGAATTAACTGTCCCCAGCATTACTCATTTCGCTGTTCGTGTTATCTTTCTATTTTTAATATGAGCTTGCCCACATTAAAAATTAACTATATTGATATTGTTATCATTACACTTTGGAAATATTGGGCACATAGCTCCTTCTACCAAAGCTTGGGGGGGGGGGGGGGACTCCTTCGGCTCTTAGAAGTTGGTGCCTGCATAAACGATACCAATTTAACTTAGGCTAGCGAGTGAAGTTGTGAAGATTTCAATGTAACAGCCCTCTCGACATCTTTACGAAGGATTTTCCATAAGTACTATCGCCTGTCCAATGCACTTACGTCCGAAAATGATTTCTTTCACTGGTGGTACATGAGATGAAACGACCAATTTGGAAAGGAGTTTTTGGGGGGCTAAGGAAAGAAGCGTTACAGGCCTAAGTTTAGCACCTCCCTGGCATTTGCCATTTATGAGGCCTGAGGAAAATCTGGGGGGGGGGGGGAAGGACCGTCCTGACTGTAATCGAACCCTAAACTTCCCGCTCACGAGTTCGTGGCTTAAAGATCTCGGCCACATGTGGCGGTGTTGAACCTAATAGCACTTAGCATTAGACATAAGAGTGTAGGAATATGTCAACTGTATGCATTTTGCTAATAAAGCTTTCAATGTAATGTCAAAATCCTCCTATCAAGTTCTAAAACTACGTTAGAGTATTCGTCAAAGTGCTTTAATACTCGAAGTGACTTTAGTGCTCGGCCTTATATCTTTCATTCTTATCGTTAATTTCACGATACCATAAAGAGGTTTTTCTTAATCTGACTTGTTTCTCTCACTAGGTGAATAATGCGGGGATGAATAATTACAAAAGGCTGTTTTAGAAAAGGATTAAGCTAAAGGTGCAGTGGCTACAAATATGCAATGAAGCTGTAAGGCTTTCATATGCCTTATTGATTTTCTTTGAAAGTTTGTTTCACATCTTTTTGCTCTTTATAGCTCGCCATACACAGTGAATAATATAAACTTTAATTATAGCACACGAAAGCAAAACGTAATATGTTTTATTGCATTTCAGACCTGCCGCCATGATGATGGAACTGAGCCATAGCCTGACGCTGAACGAGGAAGCACTCAAGCAAATTCCGGAAGCCAAAAGGCCAGTTTTCGTCTTTGAGTGGCTACGCTTCCTGGATAAGGTGCTAGTGGCTGCACAGAAGGTAAGTTATTTGATTCTCCAGGCATGATATTTATAGAGAAGAAAAAGATTGAGATTGCAACGTTTACTGTAATTTCTTGCGGATATATTTGCGGATTTTGTGGAGCTTCTCATTAAGGTCTGCAGATTAGAAGTCGCTGATCTCCTTTCTTTCGAATTTAATAACATTATTGCGCTTATTAGGGACGATGTTCACTCCATATATACCGATACCGGCCCACACATCAGTTAATTAGGGAACAGGACGGAGGTTTTGCATATACAACGGGTTCTCTGCTTTGTGCAACATACAAAGCTTCCAGGAGATAAGTTTCGCCCTTATTTTAATGTCGAGTTCTTTTGGCGCTACTGAAGCTGTTAGCAAATAATTAAATAAGCATCGTTTGTTGAGCATTACGTTTGTGCTTCCTCAAGCCCGAAATTAAGTCGTATATTTTCTTGTCTTGGCTCTAGAGAGTTTCTGTGAAAAACAAAGATAAAAATAATGATCCTAAATAAAGGGCTTTTCAACCTGTTCGATCATCATTTTGGCCGTTAGATAGTTGATTTCCGATCCATGTAGTGCTAACGCAAGATATCTTTGCACTCAGGCCGGAGGCGATTTCTGTACCATCTACCATGACGACATTTACTTCTGCAATCACTGCCAGAATTTTGGGTAAACTAAACTGCACATGGCATTCTAGTGAACCATTTGAATGCCTGTTACCTTAAAAAGAGCAGTTACGTAAACTAAAGTTGGTATACAAACACTTTCCATTTCACTAGTTGCAGCGCATGCTTTTCTCGCTTAAGCAAAGAACTGTTTATTTAATTTTATTTTATTTTAAACTTTAGAAGTGATTCCTGCTGTAGAAGAAGGTTTTGCGCAGGCTCACGGTCTCTTTCCCAAATAACGGACTTTGAGTGCAAACTTATCTTGCGGAAATTCTCGTCACTATAGACAAATAAAGATCCGCTTAGTTTATCATCTAAGCCTTATATTACTACAACGGATTAATCGATCGGATTTGGACATATTCATTGCTTCAAGAGGCAGACCAATTTGTCTTTATTTATTTTTAAGAGGTAATCTATCAAAACTGTTGCTGATACTAAAAATAAAATAATAATTTACCCATGATAATGGGGAGCTACGGGTTAAATTCACTTCTAGGAGAAAATCTGCCCAGACACAGTGTCGATCTTATTTTGGCCTCTAAGTGGTACACTGTTTCTTGATCTGTTAACGTATATTTCTTTATCATACATAGGACATAACCGGGAGTAAAATAAACCTCGGAGAGCTGCTATGTGTGAAGCTTGAGAATAGCGAAAGTCAACAGAAGCTTTCTGCAGACGCAGAACTGACGTATTAGGCTTAGGTCTTCAGGACGGGATTCGACCGCTTAAGCTCCTTAAAACTTACATAGCAATTGCGGTAATTCCGTGCAACTTTTCCTACTCCAAAACAGAATAGATGTTAAGAGAATAAGATAGGAATGATGAATGGGAGAAATTATTTTGAGGAAGCCAAGGAAGCATAAGTAAAGCTAGCCGTAGTCCCCATTCTCCTTCTCCTCCTCCTCCACTCTGACGCAGAGCGGAGAAAATGTATGCAGCAGCATCGATTTCTGTACTCCACTTCCCAACTTTGTACCAGTTGCTGTTTTATGTCAAGGGGTGTTTTTTGTGCAGCATAACTTTAAATAAAATATGCCTTTAGTCTGGATGCCTCTATTGTCCGCTGTTTTCTGTATACAGGGAGATGCGTCATCTTTTTCCAAGGTCAGAAAAGATAGGTGTATTAAGATAGTAAAATATAGAGAAGAATTGGAAACATTTAACATGTGGTTAGAAATTGCTTAGATTCTATATATATATTTCCCCTGCTCTTAGTGTCCCTCCCTATTCCTCTCTTCCATGCTTAACACATTTCAGCCTGTTGCTTCATCAGTACATACAAATTCCTATTCAATACGCTATTATACATGTTTAAGTTTTCATACCATATTGAGAACAGTTCAGTACTAAAGGCTGGAAGTATTCATTGTTACACTTCAAACACAACGGGTCTTATGGACTAGCATGTATTTGACCTCCTTTCTTCGCGGTTATACAAAGTTTGTGCTTTTTTTTTTCTCGTGGCATTGTTAATGTTTTATGCTTTCGTTTCCTTACAAACATTTAATTTTTTTGTTTTGATTTTTTAAATAAATGCTCGATCAAAAAGAATAACAATTAAAAATAGCAATATTATTAACCAAAAGGTTTACTCATATGTAGATAACAATTAAGTATATCATATATCTACTGCACTTTCGGTATTTTTATAAATTGAATTGTGTTTTTGTCAGATGAGCGTATTACTATTCTGAATTTGAAATACATAAACGTATAACATAAGGTAGGAATTTATTGAAAAGATTTAAGTTAAAACACACGCTTCATTCTATTAGATTGTTTATGTTTTTTGGATTAATCAGTTATTACATCTGTAAAGAAGTTTTTTTTAATATTGCGTCACCGCAAACCATCTGACGCGGGAAAACTGCGTTCAGTACGCAGCAGGTTGTATATGAGGGGACTAGGATTTTTTTTTTTTTTTCGGATGCTCTTTAACATCTCAGGTCATCAGCGTTCCATCCAATTCAGGGCGTAAAACGGCCGAATATTTTGCTCAGAGGCCTCTTTTTTCAGGCTTGGGGTTCTTTTTCGTGCCGTAAATATACGACACGGGACCCACGGCTTCCCTTCCGAAGGAAGTCATACTTAACATTTTTACGCCCGAAAAAATGCATCGATTCTGGCCGGGTTTGAACCCGCAACCTTGGGTTTAGAAGGCAAGTATGGTTACCACTACACCACCAGGACCGACACTAGGAATATGAAACAGTATTACCTTTAAATAATCTTTGTAAACTATTTTATAATAGAGTGCGTTTGAAAAATAACTATGCATTAATTTTAGTTAAGAAATAATTTAAACATTTAAATTGAAGTGTCTTTGTGCCTAGTAAACATTATGCGATTTTCTCCCAACTTTGCGCTCTCAGCGGTCAGCTTATTTAACATTTTATATAAATTATATTTGATATTTTATTGATTTTAATTAAGATACAAATATGAAAATGGATAAAATAGGTGTAGTAATTCAGTATTTTAATTTAAAAAACCAAGACCATCATGGCGTGCTTTATTTAAATAGCCTGAGTGGGATTTTTAAAAGTTTTTTTCTCGTCCTATGAGCCCTAATACTGCCACACACTATTGGCGCATTTTCTTCCTCATTATTCCAGTCCATGCATCATCTCCAAGATCGACGTAAAGCAATTACTAAGAAAATGTGGAAGACTCATACTTGCAAGCAGAGGTCGATGCTGTAAATAGGAAATTTGAAGCAAATGAATTATGCATTTAAATGTACTCCATCATATGAGGTGCGATTAAGTTTCTGGTCTACCATGTCAGGCCGATGATGCTCTCACACCTCTGGGCTAATATTTCAATCACTTCCTTAAAAATAGTCTGAAGCTTTGTCTACAAAATGCTAGAAAACAGCGCTCTTCAATTCATTGTCGTTCGTAAATCTCCGACCTCGAAGGTCAAAGTATAGTTATGAAAACAAGTAATAGTCTCTCGGGGCGAGATTTGGGCAATATCCAGCCCCTGGCTAGCCGTGTGGATTTGTGCGTTGTGTAGCAGTCAAAGTCGATGCTTGATTGATGAAGTAACTCAGCATAGTGCTGTGTCGTTGTGTTTCTTTCTTTGAAGTTTGTCATCAGAATTCCTCTACATTCCCAAACATTTTTCATTGTAACCTTCTTAGTGGAAAGTGTGAATGTGGCCTTTCTAGGGGGTGTTTCACTCTTCTTTCCCATTACATTGCTTCTTTTTTCGAAAGAGGGTATAGTAGATGACATAAATTTTCCCCCGTGACAATAGATTCTAATACTGCTCTCTCTGTACCGTGACAAAGGTTCAAAAATTTCTGACAACATTCCACGCGGACTTGCATTTGGACTGCTGAAAGAATTCTGAGCATCAATTTTGCACTGACCATATATATGCAACTGTTGATGAAGAATGTGAAACACAATTGCTTTAAAAAGTTCCAATTTTTGTCTTCAGATGCCTATCACTTAGAGTTTCCTCCTCGAAAAGGGAGATACTTTTTTGTGTCAACGCATCCATTGGCCTGCCCTCACGCGGGTCGTCTTTAAGGCTTTCTCTACCCAAACGAAATCATTTTGACCACTCCCCTCATAGTGGAATTTGAAGGAGAAGCTTCCCCAAATACGCTGTCAAGACGTTATTTAATATCACTGATTGAAAGTGTTTCTTTAGTTAAAAATTGGATCACTGAAGTACGCTGTATTATTCAAAGAAAATCACGAATCACGACCCGAAAGGAATTGCAGTGCAGTGTGAACATTGTCACAATGAATTAGGCCCTTACATGGCAAGTCGGAAACTTATGACCTGCACGTCATAAGTTTATCTTTAGACCATTTTATTCTATTGTAACGTTTTCGTATAAACAACATGGATGTAATTGAGGTGAATATGTAGCCTATTACATGCCAATGCTTAACTCTTTACTTTCTTGCTCTACACCGCAAGCTGTATTTTGTGTGCAATCGATACAAGGCAGGTCGGGAGATAAGGATCTAAATTTGTATTGTGCCGTGTCGCATGCACACTAATTAGACGCTGGTCACAGAGCCAAGCTTTCACTTTTTATCGCAATTTTTACATAAACTGGCTCTCTAGCTATTGTGACTTGCTTTGTTGAAACTAGGGTTACCATAGCTAAAGTATTAAAACATTACACTCCTAAATAGTATATCGGTGTTTAAAAAATAAAAGGGATTGAATGTAATATAATTATCCCCATCATTAATAGCTATCTACGTAATATTGATAAAAACAACACATTAACTTTCACAAAACTAATACCTATATAACAAAAAAGTGATGGCTGCATAAGTTTTTGCTTGCGAATGGACGATACTTTTTATAAAACATTGTTCTGCGACGTCTGTTCATTAATTCCGTTTTGATTTTCTATATCTTCAGGACTGTGCATTGCGGTTGCAAAGTTTTTCAGGTCTTAAGGTACTATAAAGTTTACATAGCTCTTTGTATAACATCCAACATCCAGAACCAGAATTAGATTTCGGAGAAAGAGCCTCATCTACCACAATCATCTGGCGCACGTCAAGGCAATTATTATTTCAATGTTGTTTTTAATATGTCTGCTGACGACGGAATTAAAGCATGGAATAATTAGAATATAGCTGTTTACCTATCACAAGTTCATGCTATACTCCAGTGCTACAAGTTCGTTATGATTATATGTGAATACACAAGGAAGGTGCGGATTTAGTAAGTTCAGCAGAGGGGGGTCTTGTTAAAAATTGTCATTTCATTGTAGATTTAGTGATTTTAGATTAAACATGAAATGTCTGAAAAACTTAAGCAAAAATGTGCAAAAAAATCACTCAAACTTTCACAATTCCCTGTATTTGTTTGTTAAACTTGGAACATTTAAGAAACATCTACACCCTATGCGATTAACATAGTACGGAAAAGGAAACTCTTAAATTCAAATTAAAAGGAAATATATAATTGCACGCAGCAGAACAGACAATAAAAACAAACTATGAGAAATGTAAGGAAATTTGTAAAAATCATGATTAATGAAATGGAGCAAATGACAAGGCTGTGAACGTGATAGAATTAAGTGCATATTATGAAAGTTTTAAAACATTTCAACAATATACTGAAAATAACGGTAAAGAACTGCGTTTGATGTTAGTACTTAAAAATGTTGACTTTATTATTGCAGACTTGCATTATTCTTTTAAGATTCGTCTTCTGATTTTGCTACTTTAATCTTAAGGGCCGATATCGTATTATTGCAGACTTGCATTATTCTTTTAAGATTCGTCTTCTGATTTTGCTACTTTAATCTTAAGGGCCGATATCGGCTATGAAGTTCAAAGCAGTGAGTGAGTGTGTACTGTGTACTCCCGTTTCCATTCTCGGTGAAGAAATCTCATCAACACCATAAATAGGGGGATAACAAAAGTAAGAAATAGGATGGTTCAGGATACGCTTCAAACTTGTGTGAAGATCTCAATTGAAGAGGACAAGGAACCCACACAAAGTTTCATTGTTGTGAGACAGTCCTTTCGGACCACCCCCACTGAAATATATGTACATGCGTGCGTGCGTCCGTGTGTCGCTTGCTTATTTCCACTGTTGAACTCCTTTCCCAGTCCTGTTGAGTATGAATCAACAAAATAGCAGAATTCACCCTAAGAAATTGCCATTGAAGCGTAGGTAACAACACCAAAGCGTCTATTCACAATTTATCAAACCGCTTCAAAATTGGTGTCCAACCAGGGGCACTTAGCCGGAGCCTACTAATCCGCATCATAATTTGGCGCCCAGTGTGGGGCCACAAAGAAACAGTCTCAGAATTAGGCTGTTATTGTTGGGACCGAACGATCGCTTCACTTGATATAATCCACGGGTATGCTGTAAAATAGACATGGACATATTAGTCTGCTGTAAATGTAAGTTGTTGCATGCTATAATATTATTTTACTGAGTTTCATCATTTCATTCTTAAAGATTTAAAGATATCAGATATAAATGGGAAATTTAAAAATATTAGAACCTAATATTAATTTATTAGTGTGCCGAAAATTTAAGCCCATGACCCCCCCCCCTCCATTCCCCCCAAGAAAGTGGCTGAATTCAACACTGATTCGAACTGTCTGTTAGTATCCTGCTTTGTTGTTGTTGAAATGTTACTGAAACGCCAAATTGTCTTCGAGTCAATTTTCTTTAGATAAGAGGCAAAATTTAGTTCGTTATATAAAGTAATCTGTAGAGGCAAAATGTGTTCTAAGCTGGCGAATAGCTATGAAACCTCTGATCAACTTCCTCTCTGCACTCCTTTTAGTGCGCCTTATGGTTGGTAGCCTTAGAAGTCGGAGAATCACTAAAAAAGAGGCAGAAAACCTAGTTCTATCCCATGGGAAGCAAACCCACGACACTTAGTAGCAGCTGCTGAATTGACCAACGTCTACTTTTTAATACCCAAAGCAATATAAATATGTACTGTAGAATACGTCCTAAAAGTGTCATTTTTTATGAATTTGTATAAATTAAAATGGTCCTTAGATGTTGATGGAAGAACGCGGTAATAAACGCATTGCAAAAGGAATCAAGAGATTAGACTGTTGTAACTTTTATAGCATCTGCTCTAATAGACAAAATGGTGTTTAAAAATATATTTTATTTAACCAGTGTCCAAAGCAGGGTATTTACATTACCCGCAATGCATATATGGTCTAAAAGCGACTGAAATTCCTCACTTACTATATATAGCTGGCTGTAGTTGGAAAGCTGCTAAATTGGCAGCACTGAAACACTAGTGTCGATATCTTACTCTGTCTGTGTAATGTTGATTGATGCGTGTTTAACAATGTATTGCAAGTGTGCTACCCGAATTGGAGCTGTCGGTTGTCCGGTGTGATGCCAGCGCTAATGGCTATGGTGTGTCTTGTCAACAAAACACGGTTTGCCGCTCTGCGGAGGCGTTCAACATAACCGCTACGGTATTGAATTACCTCCATGAGAGTTGCTCATCTTCGGAAGGCATGTATCTTTGGGAGGCAACATTAGCTAAATGGATTACTAAGATTATAAACAAACATTTATTAAAAGTGTTTTCTCAAGCGAGAAGCAAAAATCTTGGCGATATTTTTCCATCTTAATTATGTTTACGACATAAGTGAAAGAGTGCTGGCTGAAATATCGCATATTCATAACATTGATAGAACGTCTAACATCGCCAACATTATTTATTTGCTCCCTGAAATTGAAGCCATTTTTTTACTTTCCTTCATCTTTACCTCAGGCTTGTTTCGTCAAGTTAATACCACGCTTTCAGTCAGTCGTCTGCTAGCCACGGAGGCAATGGACGGCCACCGATCGAACAACTTTTTCCATGCCGATAGTTTGTATCTTCAGGACGATTAAAATGAATTGATGTAAAGATGAATTCGAAACAATTTGAAACCCAAATTACTCAGAAATTGTTAGGTATTATTAGGTTTATATAAAAACGCTCTTTTAACATCTTTGTTCATTAGGACTTAATTCAATTCAAGGCGTGAAACATTCAATAAATTTTGCTCATGGGCCTCTGCTTTCAGGCTTGAGATTCTTTTACATGCGTAAATTTACGAGGGCTGTTCGATAAAGAGTAGTCATACATTTTTTACAGGCGTATTTTCCTGCTCTAAAATTTAACTTTATAATCTTTTTAGGTTAATGCGTAATGTACACGTTGTACAGTTTCATTGTTGTCACTTTTGGTTCTTTCCTTTGAGAGATGTCTCAAGTTAAAACATGTTCAGTTCCGCCTACAGTAAAATGAAGGTCACTCGCTACGAACTCGCTGCTCTAAGATTTTTGCTTTCGTTTCAATAAATCTTCATTTGAGGTCTATGCAATGCTACAGGAGGCTTACACAGAGTTTGTTGTTTTCTATAGCACAGTTCAAGATGATTTAAAATGTTAAAAGGGGAAGATGATCAATTTCAGAGGAAGATACGCGGGGCTCCAGTTTGTACTCTAACAGAAGAAGGCATAAGATTGGTTCTGAAACTTTCATTGGGTGTCACACACGCGTTTAGAACTGAAAAGTTGCTTATTAGAGTGTTTGTGCACGGTGGGTTACAACACTGCTGATTTCCGAGGAAGTTTTCATGCAGTTGAAGGTGGTGTCACAGAAAGATGCGGTTTCCTTCAAAGGTAATCACCGCTGATGAAACTTGACTACATCATTTCAATCCTGATAGCAAACAGCAAAGCCCTGTTTGGAAACCTCCATCACCACAAACATAAAAAAATGCAAATGCGTTTGCTTCTGCTGGGAAGGTTATGGCCATATCATTTTTCGGTATTTAAGGAATGGGCTATCAGCTTGTACAACTGTAACTGGGCAATGCTACAGCGATGTTTGAAGGTCATACTCGTATGACATGCAACAAGGTGGATACTGCACCACAAAAATGCATGGACCCACGTCGCAAATTTTGTTGCTGAATGTCTGATAAACATCAACAAGAAATGTGATGCTCGCACTCACTACAGTCCACATTTAGCCCCGTGTGACTTTTCTTTTTCACCAAATTAAAGAAACACCTTTAAGGGAAGCATATTCTATTGTCAGAAGTACTGGTGAAGGTTGCGGATTATTCTGAAGAAGCTGTCAAAAGTGATTTCCTGCATGTTTTGAAGACTGGTAGAAATGAAGGGGCAGATGCTGTGCATCCAACGGGGACTACCTTGAGGAAACACTGGGCCAACGGCCAACGGCTTTACTTCCTTACCGTAGGATTTCATACTGAAGATTTTTAGGTCTTGGACGGAGCTTGCATCTACGAGGCAAGTATGGTTCTACTTGACCACCAGGACCTACTAATTACCTGGCAAGGGACAATTCAGAGAGCGGGGTCTGCAGTCTCTGTTTAAATTGGAATATAACACTTGGGCGTTAAAAAAAATGGCCGGACTCACAATATTTGAATCTATGACCTAAGGGCTCACGGTAAACATAAAATAAATTTCCTAAAATTTGCTTAGTGATAGAATAAGCTTTATTACTTAAAGCAAAATTTTCTTTGGTGTATTTCAGCGGTTCCTTAAATGGAAATGCGTGAAACACCAATGGGGTATGTTCCCTGGACGCTTCAGTCGATTTAAAAAGTTTACTTATTCATAAGGCAGATGCTCATGGAAGAACGAAGATAAAAACCAATAAAGAAATGAAAATATAGATTAGTACAAGAGAGACAAAGAGAAAGCAGTGGAGTATAGAGAACGGGAGTGTTGGTAGTGATATATAAGTAAATAAGGGGATTTTTTAAAATTAATTGTTTGTAATTTTAACTGAGTTGTCTGTTTAAATTGCTTTTCACAAATAGTCGTGTGTTGATCACGATTTCAAATTGGAATCAAATGGAAAACTTTCAAAGTCTAAATCGCGACTATATCACAAATTTCCGCGTTTATATTCATCGTTAACCGCTGAAACTTTTCCCAAAACAAATTATAGCAGTGTTTGAACTGTGGTTTGTGTAAATAAAAGCTGTGTTTAAACACCTAATTACTTAACCTACTTTAAACTAGGTTATATTTGATAGTTCCACTCATACTTCGAGCACTTATGTGCTGTGTTCTTATAGACAGTGTTCTAAAATTGATATACATTTAAAGTTTTCATTTATTTAAAACCTCATTTCACAATCTTTACATTTTGGTATAGCCGAATATCTATAAGAAATGTATTATCAATTAGCTTATGCTCTCCTTTTATCTGCGCCTTTTTTAATGTTCACGAAACATTGTAGATGTTTTTTCCTTATATATATTTATGCTCGAAATAAAACATAGGTATTTGGGACACGGTGGTCGATATAAGGTACATGGATGTACGGATCACTTGCTATCAATTTTTAGGAATGGAGAAAGGTCAAGTTTTTCCTTTTCAGAGTCGATCTCGACCCCTTTATATAAGCATGCTACTGTGGCTCTTACGGGAATCGAAACTCAAGTGTTGACAAGAATTTGAGCCTGTAAGTACATTCCAAAATAGGCAGAGTTAGCAAGACGGCACCCCAGCAAAGTGATAAGCAATGCTGCTGATGACCAAACTACCCAAGTAGCGTGAAATAGTATTTTGTAAAGTAATCCGCAATAGAAGGAAAAGGTCTGAAACAAATACATAGGCTGCAGGTGATAAAATCAAGAGGGCCGCCTCTGTGGTAGCGCTTGCATCTACTAATCCATAGATCCTGGGTTCGAATCCCGGTCAGGTCAGTCTGGGTGAGGTTTTTAACAGACATTTCCTTACCCTGAGAGAATGAATGCCAGATAGCGTTAAGGCGCCAAGGACCCCGAACTCATTTATGCCATCATTGATTCATTTCATTTATTTATTTCCCTGCAGACTTAACACCTATAGAAAGATATTCGTTCTACAATCTACAGATGTCGCGAGAAGACCAGCGCAAAGTGACAGCAAATAAAACACACACACACACACACAAAACATGTTATTCATACTGAAAAGATACAGTAAACCGAACTTTATAAATAACGGAACTATTTTTGTTTGACATTTTACCACTTGCTATGCAAGCCGGTAAAGATTCTACTGGAAGGAAATTACATTATGCATGTTAGTCGAGAGCAGTTTCCATACCAGTTTAATCGGGGCCAAAGGGGGCAGTTTTTTCGTTGATTCTGTACATTTTATGCATGATTCCGTTTCATATCATTCATTATTAGAATTTTATGTATGAAATGAGCACGCCGCGGCGTAAACTTTGGGCTGAAGCCTCATAATCGCAGGCGGAAGTGTCGAGCACCTTTCCGGGCCTAATCAGGCCAAGGATTACACTCGTTTGTTTCTTGGAGTTATCAGCGTCACCTTAACGTTCTTTCCCACAGTGACGTAACACATATGAAGTTCGCTTACCTTGTGAACGTTAGTTAAGTGAGATAAAAGGTTTTTGTTTTTGATTTAGAGGCTTGTAACAATAATACACGTACAACACAATTGAAAACCAAATTGCTAAAACTTGTTCTTTTCGTATTAAAAACGCTGTTTTAACTAAAAGCAAATGTATTAAAATTGTAATTATTTGGAAAACAGGTGTTTGATATTGATCGATATCCGGACTAGTGTCTGCTTACAAACTAGTGAATCCTAGTGAGGTGGTAAATACCTGCATGAGATGTTCCCTAATCCTAAAAGAGACAAATGTTAGGACATTTTAGATCCCAGCGAACCCCGGGGGTGTTTTGTGTTGTTCTTTCGTTTTATTTATCGTCTCGAAAGGCCTATGCCAGTTTGAAAGCTCAATATAAGTTGCAAACCGCCATTGGAGAGGTTAGAAATAGTCACATAATTTTTTGTTTGGTGACCATCTACGCAGCTAATATTTTGCAGGTGGTTTTATCGTCACCCAGGCAGCGACGGTTTGCTAAAGCATGAATGCGGTATACACAGCTGTACAATTGCTACTTCTGAATTACTAGAATAACACTGATACGTGAATGGCTGGACATAAAGATCAGAGAGGCAACAAACTTATCGGCGACCTTTTGGATCTGCAGGTATAATCTGTCTTTACAGAAAGTATTGTGTTTTGAAATTACAGTTTGATCAAATTAATACATGGAGTTGTTCTTTAATTTAAAATTTCTTTTTCAATAGTCGCAAAGAAATCGACTTACACGCAAGCTTTGTTTATTATTAAGTTTATTTACATATAATTAACACAAAACGAAATGAAGCAACTGTTTCATAAATTCTCGGAAACTGCACCAGCTTTCCATTTAATAACCGCCGACTGCTAACGAAACGAATGATTATTGCTCCTGAAGAGAGTTTGCATGAGCGCATTGTTACTTAAACTACATTGTTATTTGATACTGAAATAACTGCTAGTTTTCCCATATTTAATACATATGATTGTGTTGCCATTAATGTACTCTTTCACTATACTTATCCAATAGTATTTTAAAATATTTTATGAAACTTTGTAACGCAACGATCAGTCTGCATAAAGCACGAGACGATGTTTCCTGGAAACGCGCTTGACGAGGGGTGACGTTTCAGGTGGTGGACACACATAATGGCTCTTATGGTCAAGAGGCTCCTCCTAACACTTCCTAGCAACCCTTCCGATCACAATTTCACTAATAAACCACAAATACAAACATCAGTCACAAGATAGAGATATCCTACATACATCGTGTTTTATGCATAAAAACGCGTTAAGAGATAGCTACAATGAAGTGGTGGGTGTAGCGCATTCAGTATTCTTCTAGAGAAGCCGCCCCTGCACGCAGTACCAAGCCGGTTTGTTAAGCAACCCCGAAGTAAGGTTGCTTAGTTACTTTCTGAAGATAATTTCGCATGCAGGATGTTAACTGTAAAGTCCCATTTTCTTGCGCAACTGAAGTCCTCTAATTGATCTCCTTGTTTGTTTATATTTGTTTCATTAGGAGTAAGTTACGTTCCTCCGGTTCCTGACCCATATCAGCGACATCTACTAACTCTGCGAGGAGTATCGACAAAACCATTAACGTTCTTCCCTTCCATTCCTCGTTTTTACATAAGGGATTACTCATTTGGTCCAGATAGCACTTCCGATCAATATCACATGTACTCTGCCTTACCTTCCTTCCCGTAATTTCATTTTAACACTTGGCTGGATGCTGTATTGCACTGCCAGTCGTGCATGAAGCGAAAACCTGTTGGAAGAAACTGCTATGGATGTACGATAGTGGTAACATAGCACTATGCATTAGCTCGTTTCGTGTTTTGGCTGTTTTAAATGTTTTTGTTTGAGATGAATAGCATACAGAAATTAATCACTATCTCTGACTCTCCCAAGTCAATCTTGGATAGGAATGATCAATGCTGGTCACCAGCTAACCAGCTGACAAGAGGGCAATAAATGATCACCAGTTGATTTTTGTTGTTTTCGCTTGAAGCGTTCAGTACGCATACACCGGATTTTGTAACCTTGCTCATGGGATGCAAATGTTACACAATTCATCACCTCTGCTATTCACCATGATCATGAATTAAAGAGTTCAGAAGTCTTCCTAAGCGTGGCGAATAGCTCACGTCTGAGTGGCCCTCTTTGAAACGACAGAACCATTTTCTTGCATTGCTTTCTCTAACAATGGCAGAGGAGGCAACACAGATGTTTTCTCCTGTATTAAACTCAAAATGAATTTTTCGGAAGTTTTTTTTTTCTTCGAATGACAGATGACAGACGGTAAACAATGTCCTTGAAACGCAGTGTTGTGGTGAACAAAGACGCTACGAACTTATGCATTACCTGATACTAATAAAGTTCTCCTAATTGTTCGCAGCTTTCTTTTACATTTTATTCATATTCTAGGGAATTTAGGGTTAGAACAATATAGTGTTTTCGTAACCGCACACTGTTTTGTCTGCGTGCAGGACTAAGGAAGAAGTCACTCTTGATTACAGAAAATACTGGCGCTTTATTTTTACGTTCCGAAAATGCGAGGGAAAATTAAAATAAAACGCTTTGCCTAAATAAGAAATTAGCTGTATAAAATCTAGTCTTGTCATAAATACAGATGTTTTGACAATCAGATAACAGCTTTGCTGCCAATCACTGTTCCTCATTGTTCCGTTCAGGTACACCCGTGCAATGAGGAGATTACGAAAACCGTTTTGCTGTGATAGCCCCTTCATACGGTTGGCAATTCATCAAGCGAGATTTTCCAGATCTTTAAAATGCTAGAAAATAGGATGTTCGTGTATCACACCGCCCAGTGCTCCATAGAGACCTACTGTTAATGATCAAGATTCCAACGCCCTCTCTCTGTGCAGACCGTAGTAGCTATTGTCGAAGCAGTAGTGTTCGGTGGAATTCGGAAGCAGACAGTATTGGCCTGTGAAGTGAACATGTCCAAGAGTGTTACGTCAAGACCTTGGACTGGAATTTTTCGTCGCAGTACTGGGCACTTTTAACTGCAGAACCTGCGGTGAGATGCAGGCGACTGCCACAGCGTTGCTCTAACGATGGCTACCGGATTTTTTTATTTATGAGGAAGTATTCAATATTGAAAAAAGTTACAAAAGTCTAAATTACAGCGATTATGTCTAGACTTCACGAGAAACATGTAAGAGGTCTGAAAGTTACGGACAAGTCGTGATGGTTTAGTGAGAAGTACGCTAAGTTGGTGTCACCAAGCTCCATTTCTGTTAAAAGGGATCGAAGACAATAGCCAAAGTGTACAACCACCTGCTGGAACTTTGGCGAAGAATCTGAACACAACTTTGTTCAAAGAACAGGCATTGGAGCTTCCAGCAAATTTCATCTCCAGAACACAAGGCAAGATACACCCAGACCTTTTATTTGTGTACAAGTCTGGCCTTCCGGTAATCCCAATCTGAACCCTCTAGATTACGAACTTTGAGGGAATATTTGCCAAATATAATTTGAGTCTCAAGCGTCCCTTGGAGTCAAAAATGGCTGATTTGCAATAGAGTTTAGATGAATGGCCATAGAGACGTCGATCATTTGTGAGGGCAAATGGAGATCTCTCTGAGAAAGTATTAATCCCAAACTTTTGTAATACGTGAGAGAACAACATGCCAAAAACAGATAAAAAATGTTAAATATATTTTAGTTACCTAACAGTATTATGGCAAGACTTTCCTGGTGGTCTAGTAGCAACCATACTTGCCTCATATACCCACGGAAGTATGGCTGCCTTCGGAAGTGAAGTAAAGCCGTTAGTGCCGTCGTAGATTTACGGCATGTGTATAAAATAACCTCAAGCCTGAAAGAAGATGTCTATGAATAAAATTTATTGGCCGTTTCACTCCTCGACTCGAATGGAATGCTAATTACCAGAAATGTTAAAGAGCGTTGTATAATAAACCTAATAATAATAAAAACTTCTTGAAACTGTCCAAATCCAATGCATACTATATGTACGAATAAGTTTTTCAATTATCTTCAATACACTTTTCTACATTCATGTGCTCTTATCTTCCAATTAAAACTGCAAATCATTCACCTTACACATTCAGATGACCTAAACGACGCACAGATCATCTCCCCTGGCTAGGGGCCTTCGTCAATAGCACATACTGGGAAGGCATCCTAACTTAGCTCTGGAACGCTTCCTCCCATCCTCCCAATTTATCATTTCATCATATATTATGTACCATCGCGTTTGATGCGACATCAGTAAAAACCGGGATTGAATATTATTAAAACTTTAATCCACAAATAAAGTTGTTTCATTGTGCTATCATATTCATTTATTCGTGCAGCGTTATATTTTCCTTCATTCACCATCGCTATATCTATAGGTATATCCGTATATTCTATTCAGACACGAGCTGTAATTTCCAGTTTTCGTGGTTTCCGGTGCATCGTTTAAAATTTGAAGCTTCAATGATTTTATTTTCATTTGACTTTTTATATTTTAGAAATATGTATATTTTTCTCACAAGTTGGCTTAGCTATCAAACCACCTCATTTTCTTCTTCACTTTAGGAGTTGCATTCACCAACTCTGTATCCTGACCAGGGTGAGGGTGCCTTAGTATCTGAAAATTGAAATGCCTATACGCTTATTAGAGCTATATCGAATCATAATGGTTAAAATATGTGTATGCAATTTGTAAATTGACATTTTCAAAATAAGACTTACAAGGATTAAAATGCAATTTATTTTAATCCTTTTGGATATACCTATAAAATAATTTTGACGGTTAACACCATTGTATGTAATTTAGGCATATTCCTCTGCTATATGTGTTTACATCCACTTGGGCGTTTCATTGCAAGCGTTTGTCTTACGAATTACAAGCGATTATGGGTTGATAGCCGGATTGCAAGTTTCAATCCATTAGTATCATGCTAATGACAATTTAAAAGTGTTATGTCATTGCAGATTGCAGTTAATCATTGGCTTTAAAGAGGAAAATAATTTGTCCGCAGCATCTGTACTAGTTAGCACTGTGAAAAAAAATCGATTAAACTGAATTAGTTCTGTAAAATGATCATAAGATAGTTATATCCTAATTGATTGAAGAAATTTGTTTAATTTGTTTATTTTTAATTTTTATTTGTTTATTTATATATATTTTGGTGAGTTGAATTATAGCAGCATACATTGCAACACCCAGAAAGAGGCACTCAACATACCCCGCATTTATTTATCAGAAGGAATGGCCTCATCGAAGAAAACGACAGTAACATTAGCTGTTTCTCTGAATTTGATCGCGTGAAAGTTGTGGCATACGGACGTCCTTCCGAGAAATCGCTACTCGTGGTAGACGAAATGTATCCACAGCGAAACGAGTGGGTCTAAAAGGACGAGCATAACAGAAGTGAAAGATGCGGCCTTATCAAACAACCGAAAAAGAAGACAAACATCTTATGGTAGGGCTGTTATGTACCTCAATGATGTTGCAATGTTAATGGCCAGCAGCGCATATAGTTTTTATATTTATATCCTTCTAGATATAAACCATAACACTTTTCACTTGTTTAACCATAATAAATTGTCAGTCTTTTTGTCAAGCCTCGATTCTAAATAGTGTAATGTGTGTCGATGGTTTAAAAAAAAGTGTCAATAAAGCATTTTAGGGTCTTCATAAACAGGCGCAAAACTACCTTGGTCAATTGCTTCAGTTTATTTTCTTCTTCTTCTTCTTCTTCTTCTTCTTCTTCTTCTTCTTCTTCTTTCCCGGACGAGGAATGAAATTCCAATTTCATTTGCCTTTTCCTCCAGGATTCTAAAATCTTGCAAATTTAATTTTGATATTGAAATTGTATTTATAGTTTCTTGAAAGTATAAACTTTTCTTTTACAATGCACTCGTGGAAGAATATGATGAAACATTCTGTTTACAATTCTACATAAAAATACAAATAAATAAATAAAAACGAAAGGGTTCGTTTGTAATAAGAAATGCTGTGCTTAAGCATAACGAACAGTCCATCCTGTTAAGACATAAGGGACTTAAATTAATTTATGTATCATAATCTTGCTGCAATTTATGAAAAAAGGCCAAACTTTTAAAGGAATTCAGAACATTATGTTCACCGATTACATAAGAGAATGGGCAAAACGTTAAACACCATTCATTCATTTTCTTCTGCTGCTCTCTCTCTCTCTCTTTAATCCTTTCTTTCTGTCCTACTTAGCCACGGTGGTAACTAAGGTCACTAAGGATTTTTAGAAAACTTGTTTAATGCTTCCACCCCATTTCGTACTTAAGATGTCCTGCTAATGAATTATCAGCTTAATAATAGTCATACAACCACACATGCAAAAATGTGTACAGGGCCCGCATACGCTTAGGACCGATTGTGCAGTACTCCTAGAAAACACAGATGTAACTTCTGCACGGATGTTGGCGATCCGCACTTTCAACAGTTTTTCTAACAGGTTTTTTCCATCTTAAGTAAGAAACAGACACTAATAGAGCAGACAATTGAATAGCGTCTTCATACTAAAGCACAGTTTTTATGAAAATGAATAAGTTTTCTATACGACACGTTTCTTTGTATCTTTTAATATTACTTCCACGCAGAAGTGAGTAATAAGATATTCGTTTTTTTTTCTTATTATTATTGTTTCTTTGTTTTGTTAATATTTTTTCTCAAACTAAAGTGAAATATTGTGGAGAAGGGGAGAAATTTTTGTTTTTGTTAATTATTCGTACTTTTAGCGAATTTCGAGGGAATAAAGTTTTTACGGTTGTATCCATGAAACGATTTTTTGACAATTTTCTTCAAATCTCAGTTGATCCTACCTAGTCATCGAAAATGGCAATAAAATTATATTATATAAATTAAAAACTAATATAATATATTAAAACTGGAGTAGTGAAAGCTTACGTATTCATTTATCTTCAGTTTTGTTTATATCAAGAATGTTTATATAAAGGTGGGCTTTAACTTCTATGATAAATTCTGTATATTAAAGTATGTGAATGTGTGTCCGTTAACGCTCTAGCAGTTATATTTTTTGTTTCTCCTCAACGAATTTCGTTATATAACCATCAACAAATGATTCGTCGTCGTTAATCAGCAAAATTCGACCATTAGGGATGACGGTTAACCTAAAGTAAAAATTAAAAAAAAAAAAAATTAAAAAATGGCTCTAGGGGCCACAACTTTTTCCCCCTCGACAAAATATGATGTAAATTATAAAAGTGCTGTTCGAAAATCATGATAGTCAAGCCATTAGGAGTGGGGGTATACCTGAAAATCAAGTGAGAGTTAAAACGAAATTTTAAAATCGCTCTTTGGGGAAGGGGGGCGAAACTCTGTATATGCCATTGAAATATCTCGAATCCAAAATTTAAAAATCCCTCTAGCGGCATTAATGTTGGTTTTTTTCGCACCGAAAAGATTGCGGGTTTGATCCCTGCCAGGACCGGTGGATTTTTTCGTGCGTAAAATTCCTAAGTATGGCTTCCTTCGGAAGGAAAGTAAAGCCGTGAAACCCGTGTCGTACATTTACAGCACGATAAATAACTTCAAGCATGAAAAAAGAGGCCTCTGAGCAAAATTTGTCGGCCGTTTCACACCCTGGTTTGAAATGGACGCTAATGATCTGTTGTTTTAAATAAAAGAACAAATTAATTCAGCATATAAACTGTATTTATAACCATTTATATGTTTTATATTTAACAAAAGCATTATCTTGAAGATAGCAAATGTGAAATGTCAATCTAATATATGTTTGAGAATTATATTTGCATGTAAGAGCGCTCCTTAACATCCTTCAGAAAAAGTATACATTGCATGCCTTTACTACAATAACATTTAAATTAAATTTCAAAGCCAATGGAAATCAATAAACGTTCAATTGTTCTTTATTGATTCAGTATATTTGCTTAGTACATCGAAATTGTTTTTATACAGTACCATGTTTTTGTTTTACTGAAACACATTAACATCATCTTCTTAAATACAGAATGCAACTCAAAACTTTGTTATTTTTCTATATTTTAGTGAATGTAAGGATATCAAGGGGTCGTGAACATGAACATTAAAAATATCTACACGGTATAGCTTTGTTTAGCAGCGATGATATATTTAATTTAATTAATAGTATACCATTAATTCTTGTGGTTTGATAATAATAATAAAATAATAATAATAATAATAATAATAATAATAATAATAATAATAACGACGACGACAATAATTCTAAAAATATGGTTTGTCTTTTATGATACTTGCAGATTGCAAGAATTCTCATTTTGTTCCCTTAATACCACACAGTAATGTCATAACTTATTTAATTTCATTAATTAATAAGCTCTAATTTGGATGCTATATTATTTTTTAAAGTTACTCTACTAGGTGAGGAATTCGGTTAGTTTACGCAGCTACTGCACGATGGACTTTAATAATCTTCTCATTTGCATTCCCACTGAGCGCTACAATCAAGAGAGACAATAATGGACATGTAATAATCTTGTTATTTCAAAAGTGTTTATTACATAGAGCACAGCTACTTAGTTTCCCAAACATTTTTGTGTTATAATAATTAGCTTTTATACAAACAACAAAAGCGAAAGCTATTTTTTCACGCTAATCAAAATGACAAAAACAAAACAAAATACACTCAATCGCTTTCCTTCTTAGCTTAGTTATGTACTGAGATTTAGTCACTGAACTATGGAATAACAGAAAGTTCTGGCATCGCTTGTCCACATTTAGTGAAGGCCGAAAAAGTGGTGTACTACCCTTATTAGATACTGCTTCACTGGAGGGAATTTTGAAAGCGCAGTGACCGCAAATCCCCGATTTCAAAATGTTTGGGTTTGAGCTCTCTGCAAACCTTGGAATTTGTGCGGTTGGATTCTGAAACGCCCTGTATATACTTGTATTAGCGTAAACAGTATATTTTGGTCTGAAAACTGAACGTCTTTCATATGGCATTTCCTTTTATCTAATTGCTGATCTAATGCCGTTCATTGCTTGATTATTACCAACATTTCCCAACATATTCATACTTTCCTTTCTCATCTAACCCCATTATCTTTCTACGTTGCTAGATCCATTTATCTGCCTATAAACCTGGCGTCGTTAACTCTCTATCATATCAAATAGACGCTTTGAGAACATAAAGAAATAACATTTTTCCTTCCAAAACATTGCCCGATGTTTTTCTGCTCATTGAAACTGAAGAACACCTTTAGCATCCGATTTTAGCGACGTCTGATGGTGTCGCAGTGATATAGAATTTTGCACAAGTGAACAAGCAGAGAAGAGGGAAAAATCTGCAATTCTAATGAATTTTGCTGGAAGAAATGGAGAGGTAAAGATCAAGTTGAGCAGAAGAAAGAGGGTGGAGAAGCTTGGAATGGCGCCCACTTTGCAACTGCAAGCGATGTTCTGTTGACATGATAGGAAGATGCCTAGGCACTTTATTTGCATTCTTCTTTATTATTATTTATCTCTACAGCACCCAGTTGAGAAAAAAGGTAAATAAATGAAAGGTCGTATTTTAGTTCATGAACTTTAGCACTGCCTGCGGTTGACAAGAAAACGTATAAAAAGCTGTACTTATGGTATCAGCAACATGTAGAACACAAGTCTGGTTATGCTCCCACTTGATAATAATTTGGAAGTTGGGCAGCACAATTCATTGTACCTAATTGTTAATTTCTCTATTCTTCTTCACTTTCTACTTATATGTGCAAATTTGGAAAATGTGGAGCATGTTTTGTTTGAATGTTCAGGAACAAGTGAGTGGAAACAACGTGCAATAAATGGTTGAAATCAACGAAGCAAATTGCAGCAAAGAAAAAAATTTGTCACCAATAGGAGTATTGGGGAATGTTTGTATAGAGTTAAGAATAAATGGTTATGGGTAGCGAGGAGAGATGATTTGTGAGTTCGATTATGTTTGTCTTGTGTGGTAATTCCTTCGTTGGTTTGCTAATTCAGTATTTGAATTAAAACTTAGGGAATTTGAGAAAAAAAATTGCACAGTTAATTTCTTACTGTGGTGTTATTATTGTAGTAAAATATTAAAGAACAGTGTGTTTGTTAAACAAAATATTGGAAGTGGATAGCTTGCACATTTTCTGAACCCAAGAATTAATATGTAACATTGGTAGCTTGGGCATACGATCTTTCCTTAAACTTCACTTGACGCTGCAGCTTATGTCTGAAAGGAATTGTAGCCGTTGTTGAATGCGTTTCGGATCTTTGAATGTTGTCAATAAAAATTGCTCTGTCTGCAGATTCAACAGTGTCTCTTAGCACAAAAGATATGAAAGGCATTTCCAAAGCTCTGGGTTGATGTTTGATATGCTTTCGACACCCGTACAGCTACTTTTTGATCGGTCCTCGCGCGTGTCGCGTTCCTGCGTAGACACTTGCATGTTAAGAGTACTTGCAGTGGCGACTGTCGTGTTGCAGTGCTCTTCACACTCAGAATAAGTGTGCATCACTCACGGGTGAATGAACAGCATCGAGGGGACATGCCATTTCTCTGTATTGTCATTTGTCACTAGAGTTTAATGAAAATAGTATGAAGCCCGGATAGGGCTCCTGCTTTAGGTTTAATTTCTTTTATATGAAAATGTTCATCATTTTTACGGACACAATTTATGGCCCTAAAATTTAACTTTACAATAGTTTGTCACCTTAATGCATAATATACACGTGTTACTATTCATTGTTGTCACTTCCGGTTCTCGCCTGTGAGACGTGTCTCAAGTTAACACATGTTCACTTCCGCCTACAGCAAAATGGAGGTGACACACGACGTGCAATTTGCTGCTCTGAAATTCTGTTTTCGTCTAAACAATTTTCAGTGCAGGCCTGTGCAATGTTACAGAAGGCCTGTACAGAGTCTGTTCTTGCCTATAGCACAAATTGAAGATATTTCAAAATGTTTACAAAGGGGAGACAATCAATTTCAAAGGAAAGTGGATCCTGCGCTTCAGTTTGTGATCTAACGGAAGAAAACATTACCACCGCTGCTGTCATTGCGAGCTAACATCGAATAACATTGAGATCACTTTAAATTTTTCTCAAAATTTCACAGGGTGCCACCCATACTTTGGTAACTGAAAAACTACACATGTGACGTATTTGTGCACGGCGGGTTCCAAGATTGCTGATTCCCGAACAAAAGGACGTTCGTGTGCATGCTTGTATGCAATTGAAGAGGTGGAGTTACTTTCAGAGGTAATCACAGCTGATGGAAACGTGGCTACGTTATTTGCATCCTGAGAGAAAACAGCGAAGCTCTGTGTGGCCATCAACACCAAAAAAAAAAAAATCAAAAGTGATTGTTTCTGCTGTGAAAGTTATAGTCATGTCATTTTTCGATATTCAAGAAATGGTTTACCAACAAGTCGTACTTGCAAACACAACTATAACTGGGCAATATTACAAAGATGTGAAAACAAATCATACGCAAAAGTCCACACTTTCGTTTAACAAGTGTCTATCCCTCCCTACTATCCAGATTTAGCCCCGTGCGAGTTTTTCCTTTTCTTTAAATTGAAGAAACAGCTTCGTGGGAGACATTTTCCATAATCTGAAACTGTGGTGAAGACTGCGAAGGTGATTCTGAACGGCCTGTCAATAATAAAAGGTTTTCAGCTTGTCTTGAAGATTGGCGTAAACGCTGGGACAGTGCATTGCGTCCAACAGGAACTACTTTGAGAAAGATCATGAAAATTATGAGGACGAGTAAAGATCAATTCTTTATTGACCAGCCCTCGTATTAGAAGCATGCGCCAAATATTGATTCTATTTATAAAAGTCAGAATTGGTCAGAATTAGCAGTAGAATGTCCTATATTAGTATCTTTTACAAATTGCAGCACTGTTTCTGTTTCATATGCGACATTTTAAGTACAAATGTTGATTGATTGATTTATTGATTGATTAGTGTTTAACGCCCGTTTTTACTACTGAGGCACCACAGGCGTTGACACTGATGATACATGAAATGAAATAATAAATTGGGAAAGGATTTTTTTTAAAAGGAAGGAAACGTTCCAGGCCTAAGTTTAGGGTACCTCCTCGGCATTTGCCATTTATGAGGATTGAGGAAAACCTGTAAAAAACCTCAGTCAGGGAGGACAGTCCTGGCGGGATTCGAACCCCAGACCTCCCGCTCACGAGTCCGCGCCTTAACGACCTCGACCACTTCCGGCGGTACAAATGTTGAGAAACAGATAAATCTTAATGAAAAATTGCAGGGAAAACATACTGCAAAGCACAGCTAAATTTTGGAGACAAAATTCGTTGAAAGATTTTGTATCGTTTAATACCTCAGAGAAGAAATGGCGGAAAATGCCAAAGACACATCAATTCATATTAACAGCATAAATCAAGTGTTCTATTTCATCATTTTGCATTTCCAAGTGTAATAAACAAAGTCACGAAACTCATCTGACCAGCAGAAAAAATGTGCCTCTTACTGAAGTAAATTTTTAAGCGTTGTGATTAATATAACGCCATATACGCACCCAATTGCGGATTCGACTAGGGGTGACGTGACTGACTGCGCTAATGCCAAGTCGGCCTAAAGGAATTAAAAGTGCGATATCACTTTGTCTTTAGGGAAGCATATGAGTATCTCATGGTTTATTGCAACATAAAACTATTTTTCATAGAAACTCTGTAAATCGTCCCAGAGATACGATCATGATATGTGGTTTCTTTAACCTCGCGTACCACAACTACAAAATACTGCTTGAATATAAATATAAATAGAATGTTTTCAGTGTTTCATTCGCCGTCAGTTTGCTAAATTAGTATGTTATTTATTATTTTAGCTGAACTAAGATATTTCCAGGATATATGTAACTTAAAAAGAGGGCCAATTTCTATCATCTAAAAAACTAAGATATTATCATGCATATTTAATTTTAAAAAACTTGTATTAAAACACATATGATCCACATAGATATTTTTATTTTAGGATTATAAATCTCGACTTATAGACCGTTAAGTTTCTTATTATTTATTATTTTAAATTTCTGTTCTAAAAATAAATGTGATATAGAGATAGTTTATTAACTGCATTCTCCAAGATAGGCCAGCCCTGGCGGAAGGGAAAATTGAAAAGTTAATTTTATTGCTCAATAAATCGTTGCATGTAAGCTCTATTCAAAATAGATGTTTCAATAATCATATTCATATTTTATTTTTTAAATTTACACAGTTTACTGAAAATAACAGCTCCATCTATAGTAAACACTTTTTCACTGGTTTTCATATGCAGGCTTGTTGACGCGTAACCATGTACTAGTTTAGTATACAGAAAATGGCCAGTACTTTCTATAACGTTCTCGCAATCACATTGCAGCATTCTTGTGACAATGGTCAAAATCTTATGCATATGCGTATAGGCCGCTTCTTCCTTTGAGTATCTGTTCTTTTAATCTCATCTGCCATCCATCGTTTTACTAAATTACTGAAAGTCAACAATGTGTTTTATTATGCTTTGATTGCTGTGGAACTGCCCACAATAAGTCGCGTTGTAACCAGATTGCAGTAAATGCAATATACTAGTATCCAGAAGTTAAACATAATCAAGATATTTCCTTAATAAGATGGTTATAAAATAAAAGTATAGCTCAAGACATTTTTGCATGCAACAGTATCCAAACATCATATTCACAAAAGCTCTGATAGCAAAAATAACACTGAAAAAGAAATTTACCAAACGTGAATATTTCTTCCACAGCAACAAAACAGTTAACAGGGGATGTGGCTACCCCTAACTGCTACACATGTTTTAGAGGGATATGGGCATGCTCTCTCTGAGATGGTTCAAGAGCTCTACTGCCAGAAATCTCATTCCTCACGAACAGCAGTGCGGAGGTCTGGAATTGTCCTTGGCGGAGGCTGATGGACCGCAACTATTCTCTCTCTAATGCATCCCAGGCATGCTCTTTAGCAGCGTTTCTCAACATATCGGTCTCGACCCACTAGTGAGTCCTGAGGGGGCGTTTGGTAGGTCGCGAAGTCCCCAATGGGGAATCTGTTTCTGTTTGATATTTTTTTTAATTTCATTTTCTTATACGTTTAATATCGTTTTTAAAAATCGCCGTGATTCAACAAGAGCACAGTAATTTATAAAGGACCGCTTATTCGTTTCTTCCACTCACATGTCGCGTCTGGTGTTCACAGCCGACTCTCTTTGTTCTTGTATTACGGAATCGCAATGCTATCTGGTACTGAATATGTGGTTATAACAATCGCTCGCTAATTATTTATTATGGGATATATATTTGAAAATCAATTAATTCGAATTCAAAATTAAATTTTAAGCATTACTTTTCTTTTCTTTTCTTTTTTCTTTTTTTTCCTTTTTTTTCTTTTCTTTCTTTTTTTTTTTTTTTTTTTTTTTTTTTTTCTCTTGAGTAGTGTTTAACGCCCGTTTTTACTACTGAGGCACCGCAGGCGATGAACACTGATGATACATGAGATGAAATGATCAATTGGAAAATGATATTTTTTTTAAGAAAGGAAGCGTTCCAGGCCTAAGTTTAGGATACCTCACCATCATTTACCATTTATGAGAACTAAGGCAAACCCTGAAAGAAAAAAAAAATCAGGGAGGACGACCCTGGCGGGATTCGAACTCCAGACCTCCCGCTCACGAATCCGTGCCTTAACGACCTCGGCCACCCGTGTCGGTACTCATTATTTCAAAAGATATTTTGTTAATACTTTTATATAAAATTGTTTACGCAAAAAACAAGCCTAAACATATTTTATTGATGCACAGTTTTTAATCGGTCTTCGTTTGATATTGAATGAATTTAGTTTTATTTCAGTCTTTCAGATGCGGCTTAAATAGGGGACATTAAAAAGAAAAGTACACATAAGTGAAATGCTCAATCCCGGCAGTGAGGGTGAATCGTGCTCCCGCCTCATCTTCGAGCTTTTCCAGCACGTGGCTTTGCAGAAACGTCAGGCTAAACATTTTATTAGAGTATACTAATGAAGTTTTATATGCTTCAAGGCGGGCCTCAGCTCTATAGATTCATATCCAATCCATGCGGCGGATATCGTCACCTTCGAGAAATTCATCCACCAGTTGAGCTCGTTGCGGACTGCGTTATCGTCCATGAACCAGCTGAGCCTCTGAAAAGTCAAACATGTGGTTGCAGTACCTCACCTCTATACCTCATTCCTCCGACCACCAGTAGCTCTCAACAGATACTGTCCCACACCACGATGTTCCTAGGATTATACCGGCTACCATGTTTCCTTCAGAGTAATGTGCGATGAGAATAATTCTGTAAACTGAAGCGGGACTCATCTGTGAAGAGCACTCTCTCCATTCATTCATGTAGTTGAGTTCACAATAGACGGGCCCGTCTCTCACTGGAGTGAGCGGGACATACACTGCTGGATATCTGGCATACAGACCGACTACTCTTTACTCTGTGATAGCACAGTTTGTCGGTCGGGAAACTGTAACTCCTGAAGGGCTGTAAGCTTTGCAGATAATTTTCTTACAGGCATCCTTTGACTTTGTTTTGTATTGGTCCTATTCTGTACTCATTTACGACGAACATCTCTTATGTCTCGGAAACGTTGCCAAAACCTGGAAATAATATCATGTGGCACCTTCAAGTCTGCTGAGACTTCGGAATGTTTCTGAGCTACTTCAAGGCATCCGACTATTCTACGCTTCAAAATAGTGTCCACATAGCGTCTTTGTGACATTTCTTTATAAAGTAACCAAGAGACTGCACTTCGCTTATTAGAGGACAAACAAGACTGAGACAGTTTGTGTCTAGTGCACTGGTTTTGTTTACTCACATACATTTTTGAAGCAGAGAGGACAATTAAGATTCTAGGTAGATATTTGATCGCTCACCTTTACTCTTATCATTTGACCGTTTTAATGATTAAACTTAACTTTTGGACACTAGTGTAGAAATGTGTGAGTGTTTCATCGTCTCCATATTCCTAAGTGCATAGTGTACTGTCTATAAATCTAGTCCTTTGTTTGCAAATAATAAGAAATGCATCTGTATAGTTATAGCATGTAATTATGCACTAAGGAATGAAACTCTGCCCTCTAATTATTACATAACTATCCTATATAATCATAAACGTTTATAAAATCTTTTGTTTGTTCTTAATATAGAAAAATTTACTTTATATTATTTGTTTTCTTTAATCATTTTGTAACAGCTTCTTTCTTAAAATATTGCGTTTTCTACATCATTTTCATTTGGCGCTGTTCAACATATATATCGCGGTCAGTGAGGTCAAGGATTTGAAAACAACCCAACGTTGTAAACACTCAAGTATTTGCAGGTCCTCGACCCCTCTTACGGGTTAGAGAATTCTTAGTATGGATGCTGTGTTCCACTTTTCCCCTAGCCTTACATGTATAAGAGATCAAGGCGAAACCCCTAGGGATTTGTTTTGAAACGCTTTTCTGCAGTGCTTTTCTATACCTTCTTATCAGAGGGGACGTTATTCCCTATTGTAGTGTAATATAAGAGCTTTATACGTTTTTTGAAGCACGTGTTTTCTAGGGGTTCCCTGTGAATGTAACGTTACTTGATTCCCCAATAGCGTAGTATAATATATTGTAAACTGGCGTTGTAGAATTGCCATGTTATTTCTCCCTTTCTTTTCGCTTGGATATACACTGAATGTACTTCTCTTGCGTTGTGATTGCTTAAATCTATGGTTTTTCAGAATGTATGTTCATTTTGTTTGATGAAGAAGAGAGTGTTCGATGAAAAACAATCTGCAACGGTTTCGTTTCGTTGCAGTTGCATCGGTTAAACGTCGCAGACGACGATAACCTGTGAGTCCCGATTCTGCTGTATCGCGCACACGGAGTCCCGGGATCGGGGGAGAACAGGAACTGTAATAAAAACATCTTTTTGCTGCATTCAATAATCGTTGTGTTTATTATCACCATTGTTATATGCCTGCCTCCTGATGCGCTGCTCTGGCCGCCGACATTAACTGAATACGCGAAGCCACTTGCGTGAGATTCTTAAAGTTCAAGAATGTGCAGACATTTACATTGAAGGTATCGGATGTTAAGAATAATTGACTATGAGAATTGCTCTCGGTGTATGTTTTTATAGCCTGAGCAAACTGTTTTCCAGGCTGCGTGATATCGCGTGAACTGCCCAACTGGCATACTCTACTCGCTTGGAATCTAGAATAGCTTAACAAACTGCTGGAACTGCCTCACTGATAACTGCTTGTAATTCGAAATCCTAGACCGCGTCTATTGCCTGAACTGAAGGCCCAAACTGTATACTCAAGAATGCAAGCCACACGAGGAAGTTTGCTCCTTTTATATTCCCTTCAAAAATGTCAGCACGTGTTCCATGACGCGCTACGGGGCTTCATAACTTAACTCATGGACTCCTAAATCTGAGGTTCTGATTTGTGAGTCAAAGCTCTTTCCACTGCGCTCAAACTCGTCCCTTTAAAACACTGAAAGCTCATAGGTGAGCTTCTGATCTCACCTCCATTACATGCTAAGAAAGAAACGCTAGCATTAACGTCTCCTTAGAAACGTTACATTGTTCTTCCGTATCGTTTCTAATATACACAAGAGCCATTGTTATAGTCTTTGCTTGCCAGGTGAATGATTCTATCGAGTTCATCTTATGTTTTTCGCCTGAGGCAAGAGCGACCGTACAAAGCGACATACTATTTCGCAACATTTGCTTTGTATAGTGAATTTTCTTACATAGTTTGACTTATTGAAATTAATAATACAATGAATATCACACTTGTGATCATCCTCTCCCCTTTCTTAAATTCTTATATAAGCTAGATATTAATGCTAAAGTATGCTTCCATCTATTAAGAATACATAGATATTTGAAAATATTAATTAGTTATCATTTATTCCCTATGCGAATTTGTTTCCTTGTGGGGTAGGGGCGGAAGGTTTGTCTCAAATTATATATATAGTCCACGTTGGATGCAAGTATCTATTCCAACGATTTTGTGAGTCTTCATAGACATGCCGTAAACCATATTTTGACAGGTACTTAAGAATCTAAGAATGGACTCCTCAGCTTTCACCACTGCATCTGGTGATGGAAAATGCCTCCCATGAAGGTATTGTTCCATGAAGGTACAGCATCCAGCTTATTACATGGAAATGTTGCCTTTTGCAAGTGTGACATGCAGAGTTTTCAGAACACCTGATAGTATTGCTAGTTACAGATGTGTTGCTTTGCTGTTTGCTCTCAGAATCGAAATGACGTAGCCTAGTTTCCTCAACAGTGATTACCTTTGTTCCGCATTTTCCTGTATTATGATTAACTACATGCATACCTGCACGCGGACGCCCTTTAGTTCGGGAATGAGCAGTCTTGAAACCCACAGTGCACTAACACTTCTCATGTTCAGCTTTTCAATTACCTACGTATGGGCGACACCCAGAGACGTTTTCAGAAGGTTTAAATATGTTCTTAATGTTTATTCGACCATCTTCTCTCAGAATGACAGCACCGTGTTAATGTTTTCTTCCCTTAGAGCACAAACAGAAGCGCTGGTTTCATCTTCCTTTGACATTTAAATATTTTAAACTGCCTTCGAGCTGTGTTATAGAGAAGCGCAAACTGTAGATGATCAGTAACATTGCATAGGCCCCAGCTGAAGATGCAGAAGTTTAGAGTAGCATATTGTTCATCGCGTGTCACCTCAATTTGGCTGTAGGCGGAACTGAACATGTCTCAACTTGCACACCTCTCACAGGCGGAAACCGGATATAACAACAATGAAAGTAGTACGAGCTATATATTATGCTTGGAGCTAGTAAAATGTTATAAAGTTAAATTTTAGCTTGAGATGTAATGCTTTAAAAATAGGATTATTCTTTATTCAACAGTGCTTGTACCTTATGTTGACATCCTGTATTTAATGATGACAGAAATGCTAAAATCAAATTAATTAAGGGAATAAATTGAAAGTATGAAAGAAAGCCGTGCAATTACAAATGGATATATTTAGATAATTAAATGGTCAACTTGGAAAGAAACTATTATGATCTAGGAAGACGTGAGGACGATTTTTGTACCTACAGCAAGAAAAATGTGTAACAACTACTATGCCATTTTAGGCTCTTTTTCTTCATCATCGTCATCAGAAAACGAAGGAGAAAGAAAAGCATTAACGAAGGAAGGAAAAGAGGAAAAGCATATCAAATGATAACACAGATAGACACTCAGGAGTTTACCTCGTTAGCAACAAGGGATCTTTGAAGTTTCAAGAACTCGTGTCCTTTATTGCATACATACGTCAACAAAAGATGTGCTAATTTTATGACCAGTCATTAAGTTCACCCTAGTTTAGAGGTAGGGGAAAAGTTCACGTTTAGATGTCAAGAGGCTGGTACCTCGGTCTCTCCGATGACGAAAATGTCAGCGCTGTACTAATCCCCAGGGAGTGATCGTCAAATGTCATGACACCTCGTTCCCAAGTCTTGCGGCCTACTGGGGAATTAGAGAAAAATCTACCAAACAGCACCACAATATAAAACAAGCATTTATGATAGTGAGCGGAACGAAGTTTTGTAGATTTCCTGTCAGAGGTACAGAAACATCATCCACACATATAGCCTGTTTCAAAAACACGTGAAACTTTTCAGCTGCTTGAAAAGAGCAGCCTTAAAATCCAGAGTACGCGGAGGGCTTCAAGTATTTAAAATGTAGTACAATAAAATGTGCATACTTCTTGCAGATATGGCCTGCACATGGAAAATGTCATATTATTATTATTATTATTATTATTATTATTATTATTATTATTATTATTATTATATTGTTGTTGTCATCATTTCGTATATTAATTATTATGTGACTGGAGATCAGGTGATTGTGCTGTTTTCATAGATTTTTAAAGCCTATATTCTTAGAATGTACCTGCGATCGAGTTCCGATCCATCAAAAGTCAACTTATAAATGCTGTATTCTAATTATACCGGTCTTTTATTTCAAAACTTGTAAATGAGAATGCCTATCTATTTAAAAGTATATATCATTAAAAACGCGTCAATTAAGATATTGAGGGAAGAATTTAAGATCATTGTTAATTACATTTTATGCTTGATCCCTCACTCCCAACCATCCCATTTTAATATTTCAAATGACACCCTACCGCCACGGGTGGCCGAGATCGTTAAGGCATGGACTCGTGAGCGGGAGGTCTGCGGTTCGAATCCCGCCAGGACCGTCCTCCCTGACTGGGTTTTTTTCAGGTTTTCCTCAGTCTTCATAACTGGCAGATGCTGGGGAGGTACCTAAACTTAGGCCTGGAACGCTTCCTTCCTTAAAAAAAAATATCCTTTCCCAATTTATCATTTCATCTCATGTATCATCAGTGTCCACCGCCTGTGGTGCCTCAGTAGTAAAAACGGGCGTTAAACACTACTCAAAAAAAAATGACATCCATGTTACTGAAATTTTAAAGAGGGTCCATTATCACATCTTCTGTTTTCTGTCGTGGCCTGGCAACTTGGGTTGCTATTTTTTTTTTTTTTTTTTACATGTTTTTATTTATTGTCGCTTTGGCTGCATTGGTCTTCTCGCGACGTTTGTATATTGGGCTTGATTAGTAAGTCTAATTATGAATGGAATGGATTAAAATTAATTAATGATGCGCAAATGAGCTCGGAGTACCTTGGCGCCTGAAAGCTATCATGTACCTGGGTAAGGAAAAACTCCTAGAAAAACTATACCCAGACAGCTTAACCTGACCCGAATTAGTAGTCGCAAACGCTGCGCTTGATCCAGAGGCTGTCAGAATTGTTATTGTTGTTTCACTTACTACAGAATAAAGTTTCAAAAAAACTATTGAATATTTAATGTAATATATTTTTTCAAAGTGGTGTATGTCCTACAAGAAAAAACAGAATGCAAGTGAATTGGTGAGGAGTTCTGAAATATTAACTTTGTTGCTCTAATATTAATAATTGTAATATTACCCAAAATAATTGTTTTTTATCCTACAACTGACTTGATATTTTTCTATTTTGTAAAAATTCAAACAAAATTAACAACAATGCCAAGCAACGGTAGAAAGAAAATCTAATAACAATTGAATATTCTTTAAAATGTAAGTACTATAAGCTAATGATGTAATGGAAGTATAAAATGAGGGTGACTGGAGGTAAGGGGGCGAAATCTAAAATGTAATCAACATTGGTTCTAAACGTCCCCCTCGATATTTAAACCGGTGTTTTTTTTTAATTATGTATTTATTCTAGCCTGGTAAGTTTTGAAATGAAATTTTGTACTTAAAATTAATACAAATAGTTAACGGTTACCCTAGAAATTATTTATAAAGGATTTTTCCCCTTCCTAATTAGAACAGGGAACCTCTCTTAGTTTTTATCAGGGTGTAGGGTTTAGTTGAACTCTCCCCCGTAAGAGTTTTCCGTAAGGTTTCCTAAACGCGAAGATATTCCGCTTACATGCAAGAAGCGCTATCCCCTTCGATAGGCGCATGTAGCATAACTTACAGAAAGAAAAAATGCGGGCTGCCTTTCTTCTTCTTCTTCTTCTTCTTATCATTATTATTATTATTATTATTATTATTATTATTATTATTATTATTTTAAATATATCAGTATCAGAAACATAACAAAAGGATTGGAGCGTTAAAAACCTTCTGTCCGATACTTCCAGTGTTACCATAGAATATTGAAAAATAACATTACACAACTTATTTTTATTTG
Source organism: Metallyticus violacea (assembly GCA_030762175.1). NCBI lineage: Eukaryota > Metazoa > Arthropoda > Insecta > Mantodea > Metallyticidae > Metallyticus > Metallyticus violacea. The sequence continues at coordinate 29,711,907 of CM060838.1, forward strand.
TAACTGTAAATGCATTTTATGAAAATCTATTTATTATTATTATTATTATTATTATTATTATTATTATTATTATTATTGTCGTCATTATTAGCTCTCTTTATTATACTCAGGTACACTGCCTGAAGTTACTTTCTGCTTAACTTTGAATGCTCTAATTTTGTCCTTCAAAATACACTACTTATAAAAGGACACAAACCTTTGCTGAGTATTCGTTGCACTGTGAAAGTCTCAGAAACACGTATGTTGAAAGAAACTGTTTTCAAACTCATGCTCGGTTAGTTAATTATTTGTAGAATTACTCCAAAATTCAAGATTTGTTTCTGTAATCAACTTCATGTCAAATCTGTTATACAAGTCCCTGGCACAACACACCACACTCTTGGGAAAGAATGTTAACATTTTTTTTGTTATCCAGGTTAATATTCTGGGAATTGACACGACTTCGTTGATCAGTCATTAAATGCAGCATTGGATTGTTGCCTTCTTTTGTTTGTCAAAGAAATTTGTGACTATTACATTGGTATTTTTGTTTTTCCTGTGTATGTCGCACACAAGAAATACGATATGATTCATGATGGAGTATACGAAAGTTTGGAGTCTGTTTCGTAACTGTTGAGAGAATGTATTAATACCTCATAGGTTTATTTTATTGTCAAATCTTTGGCATGTCTCATTTTTTAATACAGTACTGCAAGCTTTCTTTTCTACGTTTTCATTTTCTTAATATTAGGTATATATTATTCTTACACTATTATAATAGGTATACAGTGAGAGTATTCATTAATACGATCTAATTATCATATTAATTGTATACATTATTGCTTTTCATAAGCAGTTGTGTGTACTCTTTCTTCATATTAGTTCAAATACAGGACGAGACAAGATATCTGAGACAGATTCCGAGGAGAGATATATCCCAGAGTGAGGGATATTTTGTGTTAAACGGTTTGACAAGGAAATACAGGTAATAGGAAATTTTAACAATTATGACATGATATCATTTTATTCTGCGAATATGCTTTGATAGATAACAGAAAGTGTTCAAAGGGTCTGCCCTGAATCTGATTACATTCATTACAGTAGTGTCTGTCGGACTCTAGTAAACATTTCGGGCCTGCGTTGCATTTGGTCAATATTCTGTGTTAACTGAGGGCATATACAAAACACTGTGCACATGCCCCCAAAGAATAAATCAAGGTACGCTTCATGTCGGTCAACTCAGGGAAAGAATAATCTGTTCGATGGATGCGTGTATTCAACTGCACACGCATCTACACAGAGGTGCACGGCGAGGACACAGCTGCGTCACGTGGTTTAACTTTAAGAATCAGTGTATATAAACAAGTAGGAATGCAACACTTCTAAAAGATACGCTAAAGAGCATATTATAGTGATTAACAAAACTTTTATTCGTTGAAAGATTCATCTCTCCTCTGAATGTTTTGACTCACTTTGTACATAGTCCTGAAAGCACTTAAAAGTGATTCTACTTGAATTGTTTTCTTTCGTACTTTATTTTAAGTCTGCTGTTTTAGCAAATTTTAAAACGACCCTAAAATGTTTATTCTAAGCTTCCCCCTTTGTTACCGTCGTTTTCCTGTGGAATTATTTTTCTTTGTAGGAATTTTTCTATGATAATTTAAGATGTTTGCAATTAAAACAAATTATTGATAGACTGATTTCCTTCTTCACTTATACATATTGATTCGTCACTTGTTCTAAACCGATTCAGCCATTTTATTTTTATTTTACCCCCTTTGTCGGAGAGACGTAGTGGCTATGCATTGATCGAAATCTTCATCTGTAGCCTTCTTTTCCCGTTCTTTGTGCTTGCCAATTGTTGTCACTCTTCCAGTCATTCCTCTTGTGTTTAGCTAACGATGGAGTTTTGTGATGCTTGGCTGTACACAACTTCAGAACTTTCATCTTCAGCTACCTCTTTATCCAGTTACCAGTTATCGTGTTCTTTGGCCCACATGAAATGAGCTGTCCATTGCATGTTTTTAATGTGTGCTAATTGAAGCCGAAAACCTTCTATTGTTTCGGTATGTTTATTGTATTAGTTTTTCGGCAATGTTACCTCGCTATCCGTGCATACAACTGCTGTCTTAATCTAAATTGTGTATATCGATAATACTCCTTAGTTGCTAGAGTGTTTTTAATATTACCTTTTGTTTTCCTGGTTGTTTTGAGTATTTACCTAGTCTGAATTTTGGCCTTATTTTGCTGCCATTTTTTTAATTTTAACATGCCACTTTGATAAACGAGACATTATTTTTAGTGCTTGTATTATACTTTTTAAAATAAAGTTTTTCTGTGGTAGCAGATTTGAAGGTACAGTGAAGTTATTTGAGTTATGGGCCGCCTGAGAGAGCGGCTGCTTACTGGTGAAGTGGAGATATTACCACACTGACTATAGTATAAAACTGAAATAAGTACACATCATGCTTCACATTCAAAAGGGCTCCTTAAACAAATCAAAAAGAAACACTTTTCAACTATAAGTTGTTTATTATTCCACATTCCTTACAGTTAAATAATTGAATACCAGATGCCAATTACTGATAGAATTTCCACCAAAAATGCTGAGTTCTTTTTCATCAATGCATTCCCTTTCTGACCAAGAAATCAATTTTTAGTTCAATGCCTTCAAAGAACTGCAGCGTCGATATCTGAAGGCATGCTTTCTTCAAAATCTCTCATTTGGAAAAAGAAGTATTTTCATCCCTTGCGACTAGTCGTGTACCTGTTGTTATATTGTTATATCTAAACCAATTACGATCTGTGGAATACCAAACATAGGTACATTGGGCATGATTTAAAAATAATGATCGCAGATGAAATATTGTACGCAACTAGGGGATAGGCTCTCGTTCAAATACAAAAAAAAGCGAGCTGTATTTAAACTCATGTTCCCACTAGTTACGTAAATAACTATTACCATTCTGCTGCAAGTTAAATTTTAAGTTAAGCTGATTATAGGCAGGTAAACTTTACTGCTCTCTTTTGTAATTTACTCTTTTAGCTACGAATCTACTACATGCTTGACTTATTTTGAAGTAGAAGCGGACATTAAAACCTTGTCTCATAAGTTGGATCACATCTTAACTTTACCACTAACGAATGTGATACTGCATGCTTGAATACTAGGGTGGTGATGGGATTGGATAAAAGGGAGCTAAGTGCCGTGAAGATCCACAAATTAGATAAGGAAAGAGAGCAAGGGAACTTGATATATTTGCTGATATAATAATTACATGGAAAAAATAAGAATGCATCTTGTATATTTGTTAGTAAGTTAAAAATGCACTGGTACCAACATTAACTCAAACAGCTCATACGGCGTAATAGCTGGAAGTAGGTGCTTTCCTTCCTAAACGTTTAAGCGTTTAAAAAGAATGATTTTGTTTTTAATTTCTCTTTCTTGGCAAGCTCCCCGTTTGCTTCCTGAAGCCCATTCCGAAAATAATCAAATATTCAAAGAGGGGAAAAAACGGTTGCTTACAAACCGAAATGTGTGGTAGGGATCTAACTAAAATCTACACAGGACATCCTTAACAGAAGCAGCCCTCAACAACAAAGACATAGCCACCTGTGGTAAGGAAAGAAAGAGGCAAGTCAAGACCGCGGGCTTCCATCTGCTCTCCCTTCTTGACATGTGTCTCATTGTAAGGGGGAACTGGAGGCTGAAACAATAGCTCGTGCTACAATGCGGGGATTACTTTTCATAATTCACCCCTAATGGGAGCCATTATACCACAAGCCTGCCTGCGTCTTGTAAAACCTCCACCAGGCAAAAGTTACGCAAGCATTAGAAGTCTTTGCGACGGGGCTGATTTGTTAGGAAACACTACCGTTTACTCAACATGGAAATGATTGTGTTTTGTTCTTTTACATATAGTAATTTAAAGCAATATATTTAAACATATCTACCTTAGACTGCCTCCATGATCTGGTCAATTGGAGGTATCGACTTCGATAGGAGTGGGTTTCTAAGCCTCGTGAATGTTATAGGGGAAATCCAAGCAGTAGAGAATCCGGTCTGGAAAACTGAAGTTAAAGTTGTTTGAGATGCCGTTGTTCTAAGGAAGCCTCTTGCGATGTTCGGTTCTGCAAAATTTAGTTTTTTTTTTTTTTTTTTTCGGAGCTGTTATTTCATTTTAACCTCATAAATTAAAAATCACAAGTTGGATGTTTATCTGGCACAATTAGAAGAAATTTAAGCAAGTAAAGAGTAAACACTGTTTTAAAATGTTATTATTGTTATCGCTGGACATGAACTAAATATGAAAAACAAATATAAAGACATGCAAACTACCGAAATAAAATTATTGCAGTCGATAGCCGGCTCTCTAAAATAATGTAAAAGAAATTACAACAAACTTGTGACGCAGTGATCAGGTTTGTTTTCCCCAGGAGAGTTTTGCCAATGGACGCGCGCGCCGCTTGTTAGCCGGATCTCTGTGATTAGCTGGAGAGTAAAACAATGCAACAAACTAACCATGCACGGAGCGGCAGATGTGTGATGTCCCGCTCATAAGAAAAATCCCACGCCTTGGGAGAAAGTATCAGTGATCGCACTGTACAAGACAACCGAAAATAATGCCTCTGGTAGAATTTTTCCATCAGGCATAAGATTTTGTTCCTTATATTTTCGGTTTTTTTTTTCTGCCTATCTTAGGATGAGTTTTTCGGAGTTTTTCCTTAGCCTAAGAAGATGAATACCAGCTCGCTTTGAGGCGCCAAGGACTCCGAGCTCATTGGCGCCATCATTAAATCTTACATTTCATTCATCCCTACAAACTTACACCTATTGTATTCATGTCCAATTTATAGATATCGCGAGGAGACCAAATAAAAAATAAATAAGTAAACGTCACCCTGATTAAATAATATTAAATATATATCAACCTAATTAAATACATAATGCTTGTCAACATAATTTAATGCATTTCAGCCTAATGAAATACATGCCCAGGGAAAACTGGCAGTTCGAAATTTACAGGCTGTATTCCCCAACTCCTCCGCTTACTCCGAGAGCTTATTAAAAAAATTTAGGAAATGTACTCCTAAATTGTAAAATTGTAAAATATTATGACTGTAATAGATATTGAGATAGCCAGTACAATTACTAAATATGGAACTTCTTGGGTGAATAAAATAAAATATAGTAGTTTTCGCAAGGCATATTAAGAGTCAAACAATAGACCTCTGACTCACTGAAAGAAAATCTTGCTTCTAAATTGTGCGAGAACAGAGCACACTTGAAGAAAAATGTTGTAAACATATAAATATTTAATTTTTGTAAACACCTCATTAGTGAAGAAAAGTGTTCGTGTTATACGTTTGCCCTTCCCACTTTTGTTATGGATTTGAAGGTGACTAACATTTTAATACTTCTATTTTCATTTATTATTTTCTCGTTCTGTTACGCACATTCAGTGATTCACACACCTTGATTCGCATAAGTGTCATTCCGTATGCAGTGCAGTGCCTATTTTATATTTTAAAGAACTAATCATAGTGCGCAGGTAGCGAGCTCGCATTCGCATTGCCGAGAAAGCAATGCTACACCTCACGACGCAGAATGAGATAATAACGGCCCAAGTTTCCAAGAATAAGCAATGGACGATTATCGCCTCATCCTGGAGGAAGAGGGTAAAGAAAGTTCCCAGTTGTTGCTTAGCTTCTTCCCCTAGATATCCGAGAATCGATTATGGCTGCTACACATAGTCGTTCTTTTGCTGGTGCGGAGATAATGGTTATGAAGTTAATCGCTTGAGGAAATTAAGGCGTGTTTATTTGAAGCACTATTGTAATATAGATACAAAAACTGAGTTCTGCCAAAATGTGCCTGTACTGGATGGAAGGGTTTAGATCTTGAAAAAGTACTTTAAGGGAAAAAAAATTTTTTGCCTCCTTTTCAGAGATTTGTTCAAATGCTGAATGATTACGAAAAGTCATATTGAAAGGTATATTACATCTTTTATGCTAATTTTGTTCTCTTCCGTTTCTTCCTTAATTTCATTTAGCATTTTTGTTTTGTTCATTGTAATTTTTAACCGGAGTTCAATGTTGCGGCAATGTGAAATTGGGAAATGTGTTTCTTGACCCCCACCGGTTTGCTAAAAGTGGATGGGTAGGTTTGCATTTTAAACCCTTGCATAAACGCTCACTATCATGGCAACGTTTACTGTGTTTGCAATTATTTTATTTTTATTGCATCTCTGCAAGTTATAATTAAATAAAAGTATTTCGCTTTTATTTTGTTTTACTGAATAGTTACAAACATTTTCTTTTCACGAGAGTCTGTTAAAAAGCATTGTACCTATTTATCTTTTTAAATATGCATATGCATAATGTTTAATTGCAAAACATTACTTTCATTCAAAGTTAAAAGAAATAATGTTACGTTTTTAGGATTAAAAGTTGAAACTGCAACGAAAGAACTGTCTTAGGAAGTAAGTACCGATGTGAAATCATTAATACCATTCATGTAATGCAATTGGTGTAACGTGATTGCGACCGCTTTCCTACATTTAATGCGGAAAATAGGCAAGGTTACATTTCCCCTCCTCCGCGATCATCCCTCCCATCCTTAACACTCACCTGCACAGTAGCAGCTGCTGCCAAACGTCTCTCTATTCCAAAACGTATTTCTACAAATCTACAAAAGACCGAGGTCTGTTTCAAGTTCACAGGGCTACCTACATCTGTACCCTGTCCACCGGTATATAAAACTGGCACGTACATTTTGCTGACAATGAAATATCAGATTGAAAAACGAAGAAATGTTTTAAAACCCCCGTTGCGTTTACATGTTGGCATCACATTTCATTTTCACTAACTAAATAATTTGTTACAATGCATAAATAAATCCCGGTATTCAATAGCTATTTTAGGTGCAGTTTGCTTATTTCGCCTTTTGCTTCAGCCGAAAAAGTTTCTAGAAAGATTTTTTCTAGGCTGTTCTAGTTCCATTTTTCAGTATCGTACAACTGTAGCATTGTAGTAAACATAGCAGTACGTTTTTTCTGACAAGAGAAATAAAATATTCATTTAACGTAATAGAATAACTGTTCCCCACAAGAAGTGTTTGGAATATGCCAGACGCAAGGGAACACTTAAGCAAAATCTCATAAAGAAAACTTCGAATATGCTTAGAGCTTTCAAATTAAGCATTTTGCAAGTACGCACTACCCTTTTTAAGCTTGTAGCCGTCTACCATAATACGTATCAGATATGTTGAGGAAACCATTTGAAAGTAGGTACTCGGCGTGGAAAACCGTTCTTACCAATAGTCCTAAGAGAACTGAAATCGATAGAGGAAATAAAGTATATTTATCCCAAGGAAAAGATGCTCAAAGGAAAGAAATTTCTCAAGAAATGGATTCGACAATAAATCCTTTCATAAAGAAGCGGTTCGTGGCTCTCGCGTGCAGGTCTAAACCTATAACTCTCACGTGAGGTGTTTACATGCGGCTTCTCATATCCATCGTTTTTAATCATAGAAATGCATAGAATGCACATATCAAGCTCCCATCTGTGCACTTAGCTTAATTATGTTTCATTTTACTTTTTTAGTGTTTGATGGTAATTTGCAGCAGATCTCAGATTCGGGTGGCGTTGCAGCAAATTACAGAATGCAGAAACTTGGGAAGTATAAAGTATGAGTCTGTTCGGCGCAAATACCTTCTTCTACTTTTTTCTATCATATCGTATTTAACGATCCCAACCTGAATATTTTTATTGGATTATATTATATTTAGCATACGTTATATTAAAAACTGGTAGAACTGTTAAAAAGAGCACAATCCGGCGGAATTGTCCACGGAAATTCACTTAAAATAAGCGAAGAGCCGCTTGCTAATTAACTTCCATTACATCTTCTCGAATATGGAAGGCAATTAGGGAGCTGCAACTCTTACTAATGCGGAAATTTCGCTCCACACGAGGCAATATAGTTGCAAACAAGCGAATGGTCGCTCAAATTTTTGAAGATTTGAAGAATCGTGGTCGCGATAGGTGGTGTGTATAGACCGGTGTGTATAAGGGCCAATTTAGGCATGTCCCGCGCAGATAAATTGTTGCTAGTGACATGAATGAACCGACTCTTTTGATCGATTCGTTCTTGGTAACGAGCAAGCTGATCATTCACAACAATAATCGGCTTGAAGTAGCGAAATTGTGAGAGCAAGCGAACTATCATCTTGACTCCAAGAGATAATCAAGTCATAGCCAATAGTATGCCAGGAGTGGTCGATCGTATGACACTAGCCGCTCATTTCAAGCTATAAAATTACCTCCACGGGTGGCCAAGGTTGTTAAGGTGCAGACTTGTGAGCGGAAGTCAAAGGTTCGAATCCCACCGGGACCGTCCTCCCTGACCAAGATTTTTTTTTTCTTTTCATATTTTCCTCGGTCCTCATAGTAATGAACTGGCACAGCTGTTAGCTAGATAATAACACTTCAGGATCAACGGGGCAATAGCTCAGGCGGTTAGAGCGTCATGCTATACACGTGAAGATAAGATAGCGGATTCAAATTCCACCATTCCATACTTCTTCCCCCCACCTTTTTTTCTTTTTCTTTTTCTTTCTTTTTTTTTTTTTTTTTTTTTTTTTTTTCCCCTTCCCGGGCTTAAAGGAGATTTGCCACAATTACAATGATTTACTCGCTGAAATAGTTGCGAATTGGAATAAGAGCACATTTCACACCGTTACAATATTTCACCCATCTAATGATGCTCTCATTACAGTGATTTACCCGTCCCTATCCATTTATATTTACCAAGTAAAGTACGTGTGGATAAGTTCCGCTCTCTCTGCTGTCGCTCGGATCTAGCGCTAGCAGCCCAAGGGCACATAGCAGCAGTACTTTCAGCCCTGCGTGTAACGTCAAGTAAAACTACCGCACGTGAACTGACTGTTTTAAACGACTCTCCTGCTTGGACCCATTACTGATTGTGGCAATTTGTTACACTGCGATGCAAAAAGAGAGACATGACAGATTGTGCTGAATCGTTACAGAGGAATGTAGAGGGAGGCACTTAGATCCAGGTACGAACGCGCATTTTGATGCATGTTTCGTTTTGATTTTCCCAGTAAGATTCGCGTGTAAAATCCTCAGGCCTTCCGGTTTTTCGAAATCAGCACTAGTAAGTGTAAAAAAGTTGTGAATCAACTGCAATAGGAAATAAACTCAACCCGTTCGTACCAATTTTTGTGTATTCTTCGTAAATACCATGACAGTTGCATGCATCGATTCGACCAAGACTTTACACAGAGGAGCACCCTTAGTTTCCAATGCAATACAAGAACAAGAGCCTCGCATGCGCTAAAGTTAACCAGCAAGAGTGTCGTGACCTTGTCTACACATTTTTAAACGAAATGTCGCCCAAAGTTACAACTTGATGGTCTTTCTCATACAGCAGCGTTCTGTAAATAGGGTACATAATAAATACTTTGGCTTGTGACTGTAATTAGCATCTCGTTTGCTTTGTAAATAACGTTCAATAATGTTAGGGTAACATACTGATAATGGTGGCTTTTTCAGAAAACTTTTTCAGAAAACTGAATGATATCGTCGGCTGCTCATTGTCGGAAGGAAATTACATCCAGCCTCGCATTATTCTAAAACTGTGGTCGAACGTAGTTGACAACCAAATCATTCGCCCATATCATCAAACTACCCTGGGTTTGTTTAAAAATGCAAGCAATTTCCTTTCCGTTCTGGGAACAAATTACCCTTTTTCCAAGCAAAAGGTAATCTAGCGTTCCGTTATAGTGATCGTACTCTTCAAATAAAGGCAATGGCGTTAATCAGTGCCCGGCGTATTTCCATCTTTAAATCAACATTAATGAGAAACAAAAGCTTTCCCTATGTAGTACGCTAAGGCGAGTAAATAGGGCAATGGAGCTGACAAGAATCTGCGTACTAATTATCCGTTCCCATATACATAGTGGGTATAAAAATAACTAATGACAGGAGCAAAAGCACATGCATACGATTTTCTTTGAAACGTTCGACAGGAACAATAAAGGAACACACCTCATTAACTAATTAGTGACAGCTTAACATCAAGTGCTGAGAGTTGATGCAAAGTATTGGGTTTCCACGCGGGCTCAAAATATTGGTTTCTATGTGCACAGTATGGCGAAAGAGGATAGCGGAATTCATCACTTCGAGTGTTTTCTAAAGCGAGTGCTCTCACAAAACCGCTCGCTTCAGCGGACCCACACAATGTCCATCTCCTACTTGTACGATAGATATTACAGGCAGTTTCGGATTTCCTTATGATCGCTCATTCTTTCCTGGCATGATAGAACGTTTTGTTGCCACCTTCGACCCTGGTAATCATAAAGTGATATTGCACAAGCACGCGATGTACAGAAAGATCGACATGGTATGTTCACGTTAAAGGACAACAAACCTCCCGCACCCCCCAAAAAATCTATACCAGTTGTAGTCCTTCTTTATGCATGTTCTGAGTATCTGGTGCTTTGTTGTATAACCTTGTGCTTGAAAATGTAGGTCTTTCATCCTGTTATTTCAAAGTAAGATATTTTGGTTTCTGGCTTACTGCTTTAGGCAACATATATAAACTATGTTTTGTCACTCCTCCCCAGCATGGAATTCTACCACTTTTGAGGAGAGTCATTGAGCTAGGCTTCCAGCACTTTGTAGACAAGATATGGCTGGTCTCTATTCGTAGGAGTTCTGGTGAATGTCATACTTGATATCGCTTTCTTAATAATAATTTTAATTCACAGAAAGAAACCCTAAGAGATTTCGGCGGCCATTTTGTAAAGGGATATTGGGTTCTGTCCATCTGCCGGGATATTTTGTATTTAAAATTTGATGGGCCATGAACGATCTATGCTGAACGATAATCTTATTGAAACAGCAAGCCTCGGTGTTGCTAAACATCCATCATGTATAATTAATTTTGATTTTTCTTCTTTTTCTTCTCCCCCCCCCCCCATCAACGTCATCATCCACAAGAACTTGGTAGGATTCTCCCCCATTCTGGCGAGAGCACAGCCTAATTCTGAGGTTGAAATTTCTGAAAACCATGACTACATTATCCCGATTATGTATGCTGGAGCTGGGAAACATACTACACACATGGGAAACCTTCTAGTTTAGGAAAGCCCCATGATGAATGCTGTTCAATTTTTTGTTATCTGGTTATTTAATATAACTTCCACACATTGTCCTTAATCAAGACATCTGTTTATTAAAATCTTAAGTAATTCAAGTTTTTTTTTTTTTTTCGGTCAGAAGGATTTTGATGCATAGTCCGTTCCTGCAACGTTCTGTTTCGTTTTTATTGCTTAAACGACGTGAAGGTTTTTTTAGAGCAGGGTTGGCGAACGCCGAGTCAAACTAAGGTTTGCAATTCGCGTCGCTTCTTTTCTTAGTGAAGTCGTCATAACATAACACTATCAATCGCTACTACTGCGCTGCTGTGTTTTGCGGACATGTATAACTCGGGTTTGACTCGGCGCGCCATCCCTGTTTTAGAGGTTCGTAATAACAAATTCCAGCTCCTCGCGACTAAGGAAACCCCAACTGGAATCTTCGACACTATTCTTGAGCCATCTTTGACGGGTTAAGCCAAATACTTTATGGAATGAAAAAGCCACTTTTTTTTAATACAGGCATTAGAAAGTATAATCGTCAATCTTTCTAATGCAGAAAACGACTTGCTTAGCGGACATTGAAAATAGTCAGGATTAAATTGAACTACTGCCGTAAAGACCACCGTCGCATTTTTCTTCTCGATCTTTCCTTCGTAAAATGCTTAAGTTTATATCATTTTAGGCTACGTGGTTAGATCTCAGCGTCGGTAAGTGGAATGTATGACTCGAAACAAAGCCTGGACAGTTTTCTTCCGGATATTCCTGTATGTCCTGCAAAATGCTCCATCTTTACCTTTTTATTATTCAACATGGTACACCACTGCCTCCAAGCTATCAGTAGCATTATGTGATTCATTTTCTGGGCTAACAAAATTTATATGTTGAAGAAACTCGGCAGCTGAAAGCCACCAATGTGTATAAGAATGTAAAAAATCCTAGCGGTGTAGTAAAGCAATGTCTACCTTTTATATGAGAACATAACCACACATAAGTTCTGTATGGAAGGTTAGTGGGTGTCATTTTTATCGAATGTTTTGAACCGTATTACAGAATATTTAAAATGCGTTCGTTTGAAATTTATTACAGTTTTAGCTTAAAAGGTGATGTGAGAAACGTTTGGAAGGAAAATAAAGAAGCCAAGGGCATGTATTTGAGCAAAATAAAATAATGTTATGGATAGTTTGAACATTTCACAAGTTCAGTAGCGGGGTCTTTAGCTTTGTGCTAATCAAGAGTTTGTGTGTAGTGCAGTGAAAAAATTCAGTAATGTGTTTGTAAGCTTTATCGTAATATGGCCCGTGCCTAAGACATCTCAAAGATTCGATCCAAAACCTAAATAGGTGACCATCTACTCTTTTTATTAATACGGCGTAAGCGGCACGAGGTATATTGTCCCAGTAATGTTTACATAATGGATCGCGGGCTCATTATCCCCATTCATTAAGTCCTTGGTGATTGTAAAACTGTTACATGATTACACTCTGTTCAAGGGTTGTATTTTTTTTTTTTTTTTTTTAATATTTCTCTATCTATTCCTGAATTGCGGCCAAACTGCAATATTGTGATTGAGAAGCAGCTGCGGTTCATTTCTGTAGGCTGTAAAAACCAGCTTTCCACCCTTCATAAAAGAGTTTTAAAAAATTCTGCAAAGAAACTAAAAGGATGCTGTTATGTCAGTTGTACAACAACGATTATTTTTTCCGTTAAAATATGTAGTGTTCTCTTTTCATGAGTGCAGGTTTCTTTTCGTTCGCTTTCTCTCTCTCTCTCTGTTGCTAAAATGCATTCAATTTACAAGCAAAAACAGTCGCCTAAGGGAACGGTTCTAGTTCCACCCCCAAGTCTTTTTTTCTGCGCTACGCCGTTGTTCAAAGGCTAGAGTTACTCTGTTATGGAGGTTTCAGTTCGCTTTTTGTCGGAGCACTTGAGAGCAAAAGCTGCCATGCCAGCAACCGCCTACTTGTTCGCCGAAAGAGTGTGAATCAGCAAGAGGGTGGTATATACCCCAGGGGGCCGTGGAGATGCTGCTGTGAGGTCTTGTATCCAAGCAATCTAGATAATGGAGAGCTTAAATCTGTCTTCTCTGAGCTCTCTTATGATTAGTAGTGCGCCAGGGAAGGAAGGCCTCTTGCAGATTAAAGAATAAAGCAGCCCCTTTTAAATGACATATTGCTAACAGCTGTATGCTTCTATGTAAACATACACGCCCTAACCCAGTAAAATACTGCTCTATAACTCTACATTTTAACATGGCAAATCCTTCAACGATCAATATTTTTACTGCACACAAATTTTTATTAATTTTTCAGAAAGCATAATTTTTAGTAAACGTTAACTAAAACTGAGAGAGAAGAAAAATAGTCTCTCGGTGTCGAATCCAATGTTCTGTAGCATTTCGCAAACACTCTCAATATTTAACTAACAGTAGCTTGAAAGCTCGGTATAAATAAGTTCGAAATGTTGCAGGATTCTTTGTCGTGATGCCGCAGGCGCTAACTCCAAAATTATAAAGGTAGGCTGGCCAAGAGAGCTGAAAACACTATAGCTTATCTTTAAAAAAAATCATTCTGTCAAATACATGCTTCGTTTCATTTATTTGAAGTTCAAGACAGTAAAGCGTTCCTATTTGTTCTTGCCATTTCCATTTCCTGTTGTGAGCAACCTACTTATGACTACGCCTCCGCCAAACTAAATACTTTTGACTGGCTCTGAACACATGTCACATCGCAACGTATCTGTGACTTTGATCCATATTAATGACTGTAGTTCAAATTGAAGCTTTTGAGAAGGTGTTTCCACTCTCTCAAAATACTTAGTATCAATGTATCTTTGAACTTTTATATTGGTGTTTTATGTGCCTTACATTTAGGGAAGCATTAAAACATAGAATCTAAACAGTAGCTAGTAGCGACGCCGGTGGAGTACATGCTTGTGGTCTACGAATGCGAGTGCACAGTTTGTCACGAAATACGTGCGTGCTGTAAGCAGGGTCAGTCTATTTTTGTTCCGGTCTGAACCATATTACAGTAGAATAATCAGAACAGAATTACACATTGCATCACGTGTGTATTGAAATCAAATTTAGAGGTTAGCGACGTAAACGAAAATATACTCGAAGTTAATTCTCCCTTCCTCCGCTTCTCCAATGCTATATAGATGAAGCAAATACTGATGAGCAAGCTTGGCTCATTTCTGGCTTGTTTGAAACCCCAGCATTAAGTTCTTATTTTGATACAGTTTCCGCAGAAACCTAAGTCTGTGAAAACAGTTAGAAGATTGATTGTTTTATTTACGGACGCAGTTTAACATCTCAGGTCATCAACGTCCCATTCAATTCAGGCCTTAAACGGCCGACAAATTTTGCTCAGAGGGCTCTCTTTCAGGCTTGAGGTTCTTTTTCGTGCCGTAAATGTACGACACGGGACCCAAGGCTTTACTTCCCTTCCGAAGGAAGCCATACATTAGGATTTTTACGTCCGAAAAAATCCATCGCTCCTGGCCGGGTTCGAACCCGCGATCTTGGGTTTAGGAGGCAAGTATGGTAACCACTATACCACCAGGACCGACCGACATTTAGAAAGTGCGAAAACATGCTTTAGTTAATGGCAAAATAATATCTTCTTTGTGCATTTATCTTATCATAATTTTATCTAAACAAAGAAATTGCTGGCTAATAGTGTTCAAGATTTTCAAGGAAAAGTTTGCATCGACAATCTGTTTCATCAACCTTACCGCTCTGTTAAAACCCGGTTTTTGGTCTCTTTTCTTATTAATTAGAAGATCTTGGGTTCAAACTTTGTTCACCAAACTGAAAATTCGACTCTTGGAAATTTAAAAGGAAACTTACTCTTACAAGCGGTTTCTATTGTGCATAACAATCATAAATAAATAGTCTTTATTCCAGCATATATTTCATTCTCGGCAATCCCCACCGCACAAATACACAGTAGAAAGTCTAGCGTGCATTTCTTACAGAAATGTAACTGAAACAATAGGCGAGATAAACACGGAATTCCAGTGTTACCGGGAATCGTGCATCCACTGAAAGTCGAACGGTTTCCATTAGTTTCCGATTGCGCAGTCGAATGAGGGCACATTATGTTTTATATGTATGTATACTTTTTTAAGTGCATAGTGACAAAAATCTTCTCCTTGGTGCAGATATGTTATACATAGCACAGGCTTGCTTTTGCAGTAGCCAAATTCTGACCCTTTTGTCAGTTATCAAAGAATTTCTGTGACCGTAGTTATGAATTAATCGTCCTTGCTGGCAGACTTATCTGTTGGCAGTCGAGCAGATGTTGCGGAACGTTTCTGGGTCTAGCCGATAGGTTCTCTCGTAAGTCATACATAAGTAAAGTCGACGGTGCGGGCCGGGACTCTTGCATAATTGAATATCCACTAAAGATGGGAAAGAAATGGGTAGTGGGGTCGTATATACTGGCGCTGTGGGGAATATAAAACAATCCCTGGGGATAGGCGCACGACATGGGATGTAAAATGTTCCCTGGCATCACTTTGCCTCGGGGAACGAACCCCGCATATATCTTGTGTTATGCAGTATGGTGTTTGCGAGTTTTTCGTGCATTGCCATGGATATTACTCTGGGAACATGTTCATCCCTCATGCTTCGCGTGACCTCAAAGGTTTGTGCAGCGTTCTAAAATTTAACTCCAAGAAATGAAGCGACAGATCGTGGGGGTGGGGTAGGTTCTAATTAGAACCGTCAAAGACGTGAATATTCGCTCTTACTTATAGTGTAGCTTCTAATTTGTGCAGGGAATGATACTACTTAAGGCTGAAATCGAGGATAAATTTCTGAGAGAGTAGATACTGAATTCTTACACACATGCCCAGTTCCGATATGATACAGGTTTGCTCTATCAACTTTAATGCATTTTGAACCGAGTCCAGTTTACATGCCTCCCCCCTCCCCGCAGAACCTACAGTATATAAAACCGAGTTTAATAATTACATTTTTTGTTTGCACTTTTCTTCTTCTTCTTTCTTAAAAACTTAATTTTGCCATATATACCGCGTCTTTTTGCGAATTTAATTTATTTATTTGTAATATCGTGTAGGTCAGAAAAATCTGCAAAGCGCAAAATTTCCATCCGAATAGGGAAATGAATAAAAAGGTATTTGGTTTAGCTATTTTGCACTGAGTACTATTTATATTTTTGTGGAATTTTAAACGTTTCTTGTCAAGAAAGAGTGATGCGAGAAATATTACAGATCGTTATGTCATGAAATAAGCCATACATTTTATCTTTCAACGCTCACGTACGGAAGCTGTGTCGCTAGTAACTATCTGCGCCCGTTGCCAATCAAGTACGCTCATAATCATTGCTATTGTGTGCAGTGTTGAGTTGAATTTCAGAGCAGCAAGTCTGTTATTTAAAAGATACGGTCAGTAAATCCAATGCGTGAATATTTTGGTGAACTGTAAAATAACATACGAGAAGAAATAGCCAATATTTCGGAAGTTGGATCTCGACGTGTGAATCAAAATGGGTTTAAGCGTAATAACCCTGCTTCCTAGCAAAGTGGACATTTTTCAATTCGCCTTTAAAAATGATAAACTTATTTTCTGTACTTCGCCGGTCGCGCGGTGTCTGGAGTGCTTGTAACTGCACTTCCGCGAGCGTGGAAAGATAAAACGTATTCTCTGTAGTAGTTTATTGTATTTATTTTGTTTATTAATGGTGTTCTTGAATATCTCAGGACATCATTGTCCCATTCAATTCAGGACGTGAAACATACCGATAAATTTTGCTCAAAGGCCTGTTCTTTCAGGCTTGAGATTCTTTTACATGCCGTAAATCTACGACACGGAACCCACAGCTTTACGTCCCTTCCGAAGGAAGCCAGGTTTTAGATTTTTAGCCCGAGAAAATCCATCGGCTCTGACCGGAATTGAACTCGCATTCTTTGTAGTAACAATTTATATGCATTATTAAGACTGCAGAGTCCTATAAATTATGTACATACTGGGGATTTAATTAAAGATGTTATTTCCATTTACGAGTCATGTAAACTTCCTACTACTCTGCGGCTCCATTTGACTCCAGTGCATTTTTAAACATTGTATGTGAGAGACCGATAAGGCTGAAATAATGTTTGGTATTATGCTATAAATTGAATCAAGTTAATAACCACGAATGTTTTCGAACGTGTGATAAATAAACTTGTCGAAAAATAAAATGTAAATTAAGATCTATCCCCCATATCAATAGATGAAGTGCTGTTTTATTTTCGTGAAAATCTTGAGAGTTAGCCAAACGTGTCTTAAGTAATGATTCCTAATCCAAGTGGGTTAGTGAACCCTTCAACTCAACCTGAACATCATAGCAATACGTCTGAAGATGAAAGCCCCCCCCCCTCCCCAAAAAACCCTACTAAAGACGTGAGATATGTACAAAGTGATAGATAAGAAGATGATCGTAGTTGTTTATGATATAGGATGCAGTAGGCCTTATTAATTTAGACGTTCTTTGTGGAAATGAAGTACATATTTGATCTATGCATATGCATAGGTAATAATTATTACCTGTATATGTGTCGGCCCTGGTGGTGTAGTAGTAGTAACCAACCATACTTGCCTTCTAAACCCAAGATCGCGGGTTCAAACCCGGCCAGGATTGATGAATTTTTTCGGGCGTAAACTTCCTAAGTATGACTTTCCTTGGAAGGGAAATATAGCCGTGGGTCCCGTGTCGTACATTTACGATACGAAAAAGAACCTCAAGCCTGAAAGAAGAGGCCTCTGAGCAAAATTTGTCGGCCGTGGCACGCCCGGAATAGAGTGGGACGTTGATGACCTGAGATGTTAAAGAGCGTCCATAAATAAACTAAATCAAATCAACCTGTATATGTATACACCATTATTAGGTATTAGCCATTTCAGTTTTCTTTACGCGTATATCGTAGTGCGTGGTCAGTTCTTTGAAGCAAAGCACTTGATTACGGGGATCTGATTCGGCGCATTAAACGACCACAAAAAGATATGCAAAGCCTAACACTTTATCGGTGTTATGTAGAATATAATTCGGTGCTAGTGGCGTCCATGATATTATTAGAAGTTCACAGGGTTTATAACATTGTAACGCGGTCATACGATGCTCGTCTCGCTTTCGCAACCATTTATCTTCATTTCAACAACTGCACTAGCGATACATTAGTCCTGGTAGTCTACTGGCCTGTAGACCGAGGAAACGTGTTCAGGGACAATGGACTTTAAGACCTTAAAATCCTAATTATGGCTTCCTTCGAAAGGTTAGTAAATCCGTTGGTCCGATGGCGTAAATTTACGGCACGTAATGGAACCTCAAGCCTGAAAGAAGAAACTTCTGAGCAAAATTATGGACCTCTTTTCATGCCCTGAATTGAATGGAACGCTAATGACCTAATATTTTAAAGAGCTTCATTTAAACATAATAATAATAATAATAATAATAATAATAATAATAATAATAATAATAATAATAATAATGGGTCGTGCTCAGCAGTAAAGTGGCTGAAAAGGATAATAAATATTATATGGAAATGTGAATTCTTTAAACTATTTTTACATTTGAAGTTTTTTGTTTGTTTTTCTTTCTTTTGTAATCCAAAAATGTTTGTTGCCTCAACAAGCATCCCTGAAAGCATTTCAAAAATTCAATTCTATCCATAAAATTTTTGTAACATTTGAACTAACTTGAAGATATCTTTGTACATCACTAATTTATTTATTTTGTAATGTATACATTTTCTCTCCTTCCCTCTTAATTTCCTTTTGTGCTAATCCACCAAATCGATTTGCGAAACCTTATATTAAGCAGCAGAACAATTAATGTTTACATATTTTTCTGTTGTAAAAGATTATCTTCGCAATAAAAAAAAATCGTACACTTTGCTTTACTGAAGCAATTCAAAGCTTACCAACTTGAATGTCTCTGCTTAGAACAGTAGTAAAATATTTGGTTAAGTGACGAAATTAAAACATCTATGAAAAATAACAAAACGTAAAGGTGATTAATGATAATGGAAGTAACATTAAAAGCAAATCCGATGGTGTTAAAAAAGCGGGAGTATTAATGCATTACGACTTAATGAATCCAAAATAACAAAAACAAAACAAAAAAAAATGCAGGTGGTAAATTTACGACTATCTTAAAATTGCGAATTCAAAGAAAACTGGATGATTAATTTGCTCTAAGATGTTTTGTAGATATAAAATATATATTTTCTGTTGTTATACTAGAGAAGTGTCAGAAACACATGATGAGACGACCTATATTGACGTTTGTGTTGCAGTCGGACATCAAAGGCTGTCAGAAAAAACTGGTGGAGCAACTGACACAACATATCCAAGAGTCTCCCGGTCCTCCCACACGCAAGTTGATAGCGCGATGTCTTGCCACCCTCTTCAGCGTCGGAGATACCTTCCTGCTATTCGACACCGTCAATAAATGCAACGACATTCTCAAGAACAAGGATGACTCTCCCAGCTTCCTTCCAACAAGACTGTAAGTAAAACAGCAACAGCTCTGAAACCTATTTGTTTTTAAAAAATGTAATTATTATTATTATTATTATTATTATTATTATTATTATTATGTAGAAAAATTGAGAGCATAGCCCGAATAAGGGTATATAACGAAAAATTGTTTTCAGATACGACTGATTTAAAGACTACGGGAGCTTGTTAATAACGTTATAAGAGAAATGATTGTTATTGATTAATGTTTAACGCCCGTTTTTACTACTGAGGCACCACAGGCGATGGAAATTGTTGTGAAATAGCATCACAGTTCCGTAATAACAAAAACTGTGAAACGTGTCATATATTCTTTTTCTGATAACGTCTCGTAATGTATTTAATAGACTTTTACAAAGCGTTGCTTATTATTTTTACATCAATTATGTCAGTTTCTTAAATTATCTTTCTTCTTTGGTCTATTATCCAAATTGAAACAACAAAAGTACATTATTTAATTACTTTTTATTAGGCATCATCAAACGTGTCTTCTGCTGCTGTTGATGCGTTTGTCGTTTGTTCCAACACTGTATCATATCATATTTGTCGTTCATTGAAAAATGGACAGGGACTTCTTGCATCCTTTTCCTTCAAACGATTTATAGGTGCTTCATTTATGGTGGGGTTTAAACTCTTCTTCTCTAACAACAATTATTCCAAAATTGAATGAAAGATTATGAAGCTAAAGTTGAAACTACACCAGCTTGTGCATCATGAAGATCATTGCTTTGCTTACAGGTTTTTTTTTTTCTTTCTTTTTCCCCTACCCAAGATCAAGGGCAGGAGGACAGCAGTTCACTGGTTTAGTACAGAGTGTTCCACAATACACTTAAATGGTTCGGGATTTTGGCAGCAAAATGAAATTATTTAGCAAATAGTCCATTGCATTCTGAATGATTAAATTATCTTCAATCATTTACGTTCCTGTCACACTGCCTGTAGTTGTAACCCATTACAGGGAAAATATGCAGTATCTCTACTTAGTAAACTGTTGAAAACCAAGAACAAAATGTTAGAATTTAAGTGATTTTTTGACTTCTAGCAGCGTGAGAAAGCATTATTATTGTCTTAAATTGGTGTGTTTTCATTAGTTCTAGAACAGTGTAATAAATTACTAAGATTAGGAAGTTGGGTTTTTACCCCTCCCTTCTGTCTCTAGAAAACTCTACATATACCTAGAACAATTAGCATTATGTACATGAACATTGAAAATATAAAACCATAGAAGACTTACAAGTTCAATTTACTAAGGAGCAGATTTTGAACAAAATGGAATTTTATGCAGCGTATTTCAGAATTTTATATTTTGCTGTCATTTGTCTCTCTCTCTCTCTCTCTCTTTCTCTCTCTCTCTCTGTCTCGCTCTCTAGAGCTTGATAAGCTGCAGCGTTTTTATCATGCTCTATTTTACAAATGTCATTTTCAATCTCAGTTAATGTTAGTACAATAGTCACATACATCAATGTGTGGATGATGAATGGAAAGGTCAGTTTTGACGGAAAAACTTATGATACTACTGGAAGCTGGAGAAAGCCTAGTCAGAGGAATATGTTGATAACGTCCAACTGTTCACTATTAATATTCTGCTTTTGTAAACGCAAAGAGATGAACCGAATCTTAAGTGTTTGAATAGATAAGTGATATTTTACTTGACAGATAAACCCTCTCCCAGCATATGTCGCTAGCCATCTCTCCAGCTACCAGCAGTGACTTTATCTTCAGAGCGTCTCCCGTCTTCTCATTGTAACATACTTTAAACTTTGTATACAATGACTTTATTGTCGAATTGTGATTCTCAAAACATTTCAATCTAAGTTTAGCTTGACAATAATAGAGGTTTTGTGCGGTAAACTGTTGAGGTGTTGTAAAACAAGCTTCAATTCTGATTTTATGGGGAAGATATAAGTGTGTATCTCTTTTCACTTCAAGCGAGGGGCCAAAGAAATGTATGTTTTGAGGAGTTTGTAATCTTTTTTCTGAAATTTTCGGATCAACTCTTTCCAGACAGAAGCAAGAAAAAAGTCTTGTTGAATTTTAGCACCCACATCCCAAAATGATAGAAAATGGGTTGTCAAATGTTCCAACATGCTATGATGACAAGTATTACTACATTTTCTTGCCAAAACAAATGATTTCCCTGCCTTTTCGGTTCCTTTAGTAGTTGTGTATGATTGTATTATTCTTTTTTTTCTCCGGTTTTCCACTTGCTTTTGCTCAGCGTTTTGTTTTTCCTTTGTTTTCACACACGGTTTATGTGTAGCATAAGAGACGCAATAGTGAACAACCGTAATAGCCAGAACAAAGCGAGTTATCCAATAAGATTGATACATTTAATGAACCTAGAGATAACAAAACTTAGCTAGCTACTTTGTACTGCAGACACCCTACTTACAAATTCAGCAATAATCGGAAAAGTGATGTATAGCGGGGTCATGTCCTCAGTTGAAGCTTAACATGACAGCATAAGTATCTTACATTTTAGTTCGACCATAATTTCAGATCTTTTCTGAGTAAAATATAGTCGTTGAGATAGTTTATACACTACTGATAATTAAAAACGCACCCGAAACAAAACTGGTCGATTTAAACTTAACATACAAAACTATTAGGAACAAGATACATGTCTTAAACTTGTAAGCAATTTTTCTAAACATTTTGACACAAGATATGGCTGCGAATAGTGTCAAATTTTTAATGGTAAAATGGCATACTCTCTTAAGCTTGCTGCACAAAACTTAAATCGAAAAGCGCATTATAGTGGAAACTGTGGTTTCTTAAATGCGTGCTTTAAAATCAAACCGTGTTTTTTTAGACATGATAGGTTATTTTAGGTTAAAAAAAGTGCTGGATGCTATTAAAGTGCTCACAGATTATTTTACATTAAAATAAATGCCGGACGCTATTAAGGAAAGTACTCCTTTAATGAAAATATTACGCGTTTCAGCTTACTTTACCGATGGCAAAAAACTTAAATAACCCTACGGATATCTGTAGAAAGATATCGGAGTTAATTTAAGAAACTCCCGATTACGGCTCTTGCCTCGTTTGGCGCGCTAAACCACAGACAAGAAGATCTAATACATTTGAATTGTTATGCCGGGTGGAAGGGGTATAGATCTTTCTTTGAACCAGAAAGAGGCCTCCATAAGAACAACTTAAAAGTTTATGACCATTCTTAAATCTTTCAATGTGTACAAAAACGTTTTGCTAAACAGGCGTTTGCCAGTCATAGCTACTGGAATAACACCATTGTGCAGGTGAGTATTAAGGTTGGAAGATTCTCAGAAGGATAATGTGACTGCTGTCTTTTGCACATAGTATGTCGAAAAGCGGCCGTAGTTGCCTAATGGGAATGCTATTAATGTTTGATAGTGATAGACATTTTCTATAAAACATTTATTTTGTGTATTTACAGCGAAAGTTTTAAAACTTAAGGAAAATATCGAAAAAGGAAACATAGTTTCTTTTAACTATGAAGAAAGAAAATATGCGTTTTGTACTTAAACATATACATAAAGTAAACATCAAATATATATAATACTTTTTAGTTGAACTATTATCATTTAAGAGGAGCAAAAGTTTAAAAGTGTGAAAGTAGACTTACAAAAACCAATTCGTGCTCTTAACGTATGTATTTTTGCCGCAAGTGCTCTTGCTCTCCCCCAGGAAGCAGTGGAAATGTTCCAGCTTAATCGGTAATTTGTCACTCTGATATATAGAGCGTGTCTCAGTGGGAGGAATTCGAATCTATAAGACCTCCCTCGATTTTGTGGAAACGAATAGCAGTACTTTGCCCCTAATCCTAAAGTAGCATCTCAAGAAAATTACTAGAGAAAAAATCATTTAAAACAATGAAACCATCCCAGCTATTGGGTGGATAAATATGGTGTATTATACTTGAAATTATTTATGAGGGCTAGTCAATAAAGACTAAGAATTATTTCCCCCCCCCCCTCATCACCTAGTAGGACCATCACGGGTGGCCGAGGTCGTTAAGGCGCGGACTCTGAGCGGGAGGTCTGGGGTTCGAATCCCGCCAGGACCGTCCTCCCTGACAGGTTTTTTTTCCAAATTTTCCTCAGTCCTCATAAATGACAAATGCTGGGGAGGTACCCTAAACATAGGCCTGGAACGTTTCCTTCCTTAAAAAACAATCCTTTCCCAATACATCATTTCATCTCATGTATCTTCAGTGTTCAGCACCTGTGGTGCTCAGTAAAACCGGACGTTAAATAATTATTAAAAAATCACCTAGTGGAAATACGGCGGTAAAACAGTTTTTCATAAGAAGAACAATTTTCGCGTGTTTGTAAAAACATCATGCATCTTAGTACAAGACACCAGCAAAGAGCAAAGTGTTTGCCAGTCGGTTGCGTAAAATTGAGTCCCTTCGTAATGAACAGTACGCTACTCTGAAACTTCACTCCCGTCTGCAGAAATCCAGTATGGAAGCGTATGCGATGCTACAGCAAGCATATGGTGATGTTCTTCCACACTCAACAACACCGGTGATTCAAAGAGTTTAAGGAGGGCCATGTTTCAACAACAAAGCAGTACGGCCCAGATGCTTCAACCACTGCAGTAAACGAGACCATGATTAACACAGATATCTTCACTGTTCGCGAAGATCAACGATTGATGGTGGATAGATTGACAGACGTTGCAGCATTCTGCACGATCGCATACACAAGACCCGTTTGTGTCAAATGGGTGCCGAAATTGCTGACGTCTAAACAGCAGACGGTGCGAATGAAGTATATCAGGGAGCTTCAGCATCTGGTAGCGGAGCATGGTGAGTCAGGCTGTAAATCACCTGGTTCTCCGACACCAAAGAAAGCCAAGGTTGTTCGGTCGGCGGTAAAGGTTATGGTTATTTTGTTCTTCAATTGTCGTGGAATGATTTATCAACATGCAGTCCTCCACACACAACAGTTAATGGGAAATATTACAACACTGTTTTGAGCGTCCTGGCAAAACCATCCGACGAAAACATCCTGAGCTTCATCTATTTGGTTGACGCCTTCACCATGACAATGCACGCCCTCACGTTTGCAGTGTTGTTTCGTTACTCAACATTTTGCCAGAAAAAATACCGAATGTGTCCCAACAACCCGGACCTAGCTCCTTGTGACTTTGTTATCTTGTCCAAAAACGAGCTTCGGGACCAGCGTTTTGGTTCATCAACTGCTGTCGTGGAGAAAGCGGGGACAGCTCTGAAGACGAAGTTAAAAAACATCTTTCAGGATTGGCAGACTCGTTGGGCCAAGTGCATACAACTCATTGAGAACTACTTTGGGAAAACCCATACAACCTTTACCCTGTCTAATGTAATTCGTTAATTGAAAATTTCATTCCCTGTGTTTATTTACTAACCCTTCTACAAACTAATTCGAACATTCCACTGGAGACATCATAGCATTAGACTGACTATTCGATTTCCGGGACACTAACGTGGGGAGACTAAAATGCATAGCTAATCAGCTGTGACACTTTCCCTATAAAATGTAAATGTCATTCCGGCTATACTTGTTTAAATAAAGTACACTTACAGGAATTTCTCTTGGCAGAATGCAAATCAGTTAATTTTTCCCCGTAAAATTAAATTAACCTGTTCCTTTACAATTACTGGGGCATTTGAAAAGTATGACTACTTAGTTACTGTTTCACACTTCATTTATTTAGGTTACTTTTGCATAAAAAAAGCACACACACCCTAACATGTCATTTCCAAATCCTCCTGTGTATATGGACAGGATAATTTTTTAATATCTTTCTCAATGATGTACTAAGGCTCTTTGAATGCCATCTCTTGATTGAGCCTTGCTGATGTTTTTTATCTGGAAAAAAATATGATAATCACAAGGACTCATGAAGAACTTTCATGTTCATATCACTCCAATTGTCTTCATTTGCTGCCACTTTCCAATTTCAGTTTGACTGTGTGGAACCTAGCTAGCGTGCACAAACTTTCTACATTTTCTACTTCTTTACTAAATTTTATGCATACACAATACTTCTTGTAATGCACTAAAGAACACTAGAGTTACATTATTTCCTCCTGCAACTTGAATGTTTACAAAACGCCTTTTTTTCATACCTATTGAACCTTTATGGAGCAATATTACGTACTATAAATCAGAAAGAGCCTGTATTTACAAAATATGGTTACTTTCAGATTTTAATATTGCAAATTTATGAAACAATTGCTGCTTTATAGCATAATACAAGATTCCAATGGTCATCACTGGAGCATTGACTCAAAGCACTACTTTTCAAATGCCCTAGTATATTTTTTTGAAAAACTGAAATTGATTAATTTTACTACTGCATGTGCAGATATTTGATATCTTTTTATTATGTTACAGAGCTGCCATTTGTTGTGTTGGCTGCATGTATGAGAAATTGGGAAGAATGATGGGTCGATCGTATGAAGAAACAGTCCAGATTCTCATTAAATCGTTACGCAGTGCAGAATCACAGACACGGATAGAAATTATGTTGACATTAGAAAAGGTAAAACTGCATTTCAAAATAGACCATTTTTTAAACAGCCAGCAATTACCTCTGTAGGTTTTCTAAATATAGGTATAGTCAATTTCACTTGAAATCATACAGAAAATTAGAACAATTGATCTCATATTTTTTTAAATTTAAAAATGTTTTTACACTACTGCAACATATAAAGACAGATGTCTTTGTGAAATATGATATTCCTAGGTCCAATAGTTTTAATGTAAATATTTACTGAAGTTATCATAATTATTATACTTTTCTTCTTTATGGAGACATGGCTAAAAATAAAAGAGGAAGTAAACAATTTTAATTATTATAAAGACAGCTAAAACCAAGAAAGACAATATCCTTAAATTCTATAAAACAATGGTCATACCAATATTATGGCAATGAAAGTTGGTACTGAATAGATGAGAGTGCAGATTGCAAGCAACTGAAATCACATTTTTAAGATCAATATTGGAAATGAATGTGTTAAATAGAATAAGAAATTAAACAATCATGCAAGTCGTCAAGTTGGTTGAAGATGGAGAGGATGTCTCTTTGAAACCGATCCCACCATATTTAAAAGTAAGTGAAGCATAAGAGTGTGTTAGATGACAGATTAGTTATAATTTACATTAACAAGCTTCACTGTGTGAGTTCCAACAGAATTTTTTAAAAATGTCTTATTTTTCGAAAGTTCTTAAATGAATTACGAAGGTATTCTAACCACATAGGCACAGACCAGGAGAAACTGACTCGTTTACCGAATAAGAAAATGGAAAAATTGCACATTTTAACCACATTTTAAGAGTCGTCAAGTTGGTTGAAGGTGGAGAGGATGTCTCTTCGAAACCGGTCCTACCACATTTAAAAGTAAGTGAGGCATAAGTGTGTTAGACGACAGATTAATTATAATTTACTTTAAATCATACAAGAATTCGGAATATCCTTACATAGAAAAGAGTAAGTAACAATAGAAATAACTGACTGTAGCACATGCACCATGGCAATAAAAAGACTGCCAAAGAGACCTCTGAATTACAAGCCTAGAGGATGTAGAACAGTAGGTTGATTCGTTTTATTTAAGGACGCTCTTTAACATCTCAGGTCATCAGCGTCCCATTCAATTCCGGGCGTGAAGTGACCTATAAATTTTGCTCAGAGGCCTCATCTTTCAGGCTTGAGGTTCTTTTTCGAGCCGTAAATGTACGACACGGGACCCACGACTTTACTTCCCTTCCAAAGGAAGCCAT
This sequence comes from Metallyticus violacea, assembly GCA_030762175.1. NCBI lineage: Eukaryota > Metazoa > Arthropoda > Insecta > Mantodea > Metallyticidae > Metallyticus > Metallyticus violacea. The sequence continues at coordinate 29,739,323 of CM060838.1, forward strand.
ACGTATTAGGATTTTTACGCCCGAAAAAATCCATCGATCCTGGCCGGGTTTGAACCCGCGACCTTGGGTTTAGAAGGACAAGTATGGTTACCACTACACCACCAGAACCGATCTAGAACAGTAGGAAAACATAGTAAAAGATAGTTTGACAATTTGGATCCACAACAGACTAAAATATCTAAAGCAAGAAGAAGAAGGAGAAGGAGAAAGATACTCTCGAACATAATGATTTATAAAACATGGTATTCAAAAAACAACATTAGTAGAAAATGTGTTTTATATACATTTGAACAATTTCTCCAAAAAAGCAATAAAAATGTTGCAAAATTGCAAATTATTAAAATTAATAAATATAGTTATCAGATTTATGCCCCAAAGTAAATGAATACAAAAAATATATTTCCACACCTAGAAATAGTCTTGCACATCTGTAGTTATCACAGTTATCATTCTCAAGTCAAAATAGTATTTCTGACTTTGTTCAGCTCCTCCGGTCTATACATTAATGCAAATAGCAAAACCAAAATGCTCCAATTGTATTTTTATTTTTATCATTTTCCATAAGTAAGTTACTAAAATATGAATTGGTTTAATTATTTTTATGGCACATACACTTTTTTTTTTCCCCCCCTCTGACATGTCCTGCATTGCCCTTTTGGGAATGCAGTACTAATTTTTTAAGTTACAATTGCAATTTCATTTTGATGGGCTCTTGTGCCCACTTTTCATTTATCTTCCTCTTCACCAACTCCAAATGTATGTTAAAATTATAATTTTCTTTTACAAGCAATTGAACTAATAAAAAGAATAAATAATTAATTAATCACTAAAACAAACTTATTTGTGTTCCTTGTTCAGCATTTTATATTTCATTCAAAGCTTATAAGATGAGAGTTTTACCTTTAGAAAGCAATATTAAGAACATATTTGTTAATAATTTTAGAAAATAAAAAGTATGAACAGTCTTTCTAATCGGATACTGGTAATTAAAATTCATTCTTATAGCTTAGTAGACAACGGTTAATATTCTATCTAGCGATGCTATAACATTTAGTCAGCTGCTAATTATTATCCTCCTTATTGCTTTTGCAAAAATATATTGGAAATAAAATGATTGTCTTGGGCTATTGTACATGGCCTGCTGTTGTATTCTGGGTTTATTTCCCAGACTTTGCAGAGGAGTTTTACATTGGACTTGAGTCTTCATCTAGCTAAAATATGAAAGTGTGAACTTGCAAAATATAACCAAGACCTGCACCATTTAAAGTTAATTTGTAGCGATCCTCAGTCCTTAATTTTTTCTGCTATCTGTTGGCATTCTATTGTTTGTGTTGAAATCATCAGAAATAAATTCTTTCATTCATTGTCAAAAAGGCAAAAAAGTTGCCCATGTGAGGTGCAAGAGGTTTTGCCTATCACATGCCTTCCCTTCCAGAAATCTTGATTTAATAATATAATATTATATCTTGCAGGTATGCTCAGGAATGGGAAGTGCTATATCTAATGTACATAAGGAGATATACAAAGCCGCAAGACATTGTCTTACAGATCGTGTCATGGCTGTAAGGTGTGCTGCAGCAAAGGTATGTCTTGAAATTGTTCACAGCTATTTTTAGTCCATTAGAAAATTGTTTGGGAGTGAATTATGATTATCATGAACTCTTTTCTGCAGAGAGTGTTTTCTAGATCCAGTCACAAAATGAGTTTGACCACAGGCAAAAGTAAATTACTAACTAGATCCATCTCTGGTTGACTGTGGAAATTCAATGGTGTAATAATATTTGTGAGGTTTTATTTATGCTAATGTTGCAGTGCCTGTTGGAAATGCTGAACCATGCATCATTTCTGTACACAACAGAGCTGGAAAGTCTGGCAACTTTGTGCTTCCGAGCCTTCGATGGTTCTAACTATGAAGTTAGATGTGCAGTAGCTAAATTATTGGGAACATTGATAGCAACAACACAGCTTGCACCTAAAGGAAATGCAGCAGGTATGGAGAAATGCATTCAAATCATTATATTCATAAGCTGGCAGCAGAGGTTTGGTGCAGTTATGGGGAAGAAGAAGGGAATAGGTTGTCTCCCAGTACTATCACACTGATATTTGAATGTTTCCAAACTTAGACAATTAAAAATAAAATGAATTACTCTGGAATGAAAAGGTATGAAATTCAAGGACCACCTGAATTTTCACTTTCTAAAAGAAAGAAAAGATCATCCGTTGACTTAAGATTTGAAACCAGGTCTGCAGATTTAGGAAGTATGCCTCTAATCTGCCCTTTTTTTAATTTCTAAAAGGAGTAGCATCATGGAATTGTCTCTTTTTTAACCTATATCTAAAGTATTTCAAAATGATTTTAAACTAAATGATTGTTCTGTCAGTTTAACTTGGTGTTTGCTTGTATTATAAAATAATTTTGGAATTATTTATTCAGACTGATATATAATAATTATCATTCTCTGATACTCAACTTTTTAACTATTGAATTTTGTATATAAATTAATTAACACTGTATTAGAAAGAAACTAAGCTCCAAAAATAGCTTAAAAGCTTTCAGATAAAATAATAATGAATAGCGTTACTGTGCCGCTTTGAACTATTGTTATCCTTTTTCCAGCACACCAGAATAAAGGTACCAAGCCAGTGTCTCTAGAAGAAGCTCTAGGTGTCCTCATGTCTGGATTTCTAAGGGGAGGTGTGGGCTTCCTAAAGGGCACTGGAGAGATGATCAAGGGCAGTTCAGGGGTTAACAGGGAAGTCCGTGTTGGAGTTACACATGTAAGTGTAGAGTATTTTATTTTTTTTGTCTTTTATTCCTGCTAATCCATTTTTTTTCCCTTGTACCATATGTGTTAATACCCTGCTACAACAGGAAAAAAGTGTTGTATCATTATTGAAGAGCAATGTACCAGTAGAAAGAGATGAAATGCTGCCTATAATGTCTCAGCTATGAAAACAGGCATAAAGAAAAAAGAGATCAATTCTCCAGCAAATCATCCAGATATCCAGAGCTAACAGCTAGATGCCCATTTCATGAATTGAAATTACAGCGAAGATTTTATGGCATAAGATTTTGTTTTGAATGAATTTAAAATGTTAATTAATGATAAAATTAGCACATCAGTAGCATGCATTCAGCCCTATTCATTCAGAAGTGCCAAATCGAAGTAATTGCTTTCTTTAACAACTATATTTTACTTAGAAATGATGTGAAATTGTGTTCGGATTACAATATGTCAAGTTGAGCTTCATTTCAGTACTGGGCATATGAGTATACATAAAATTGTCTAGCTTTGAATCATACCCATCCTTTTTAAGTAGTTTTTGTATCTGGGATTTTCACAGTGAAATATTGTATAATATGACAAATTATTATTACAAACTCACTCAAATTTCACTAATTTTGTTCCGATTACTTGGCCATGTTTCAAAGCCATTTGCCTCCATCTTCAGCATGGTCCCACTGGCTGCTTCCCAGTGTGGTATTAAGATGTCGCTCTGTGACTTTAACGAACTTTTTGATGAGAACTGGTGTTTGGAAGATCAAAGTTAATCAAAAAATCTTTGTTTTATATTTTCTCATACTGTTAATTCTATGGGTTTTGGAATTCGTGGTGTTTTTTTTTTTTTTTTATCCCCCTGCTAAACATTGTCTACCACTGCAGTATTCCTTAAAACGTATGGTAATATTTTTTTTTGTTTTGCCTATGTATTTCAAGTCGCAGTCTGTGCATCATAAATGTCTGATTGCTTTCCTGGTGAAATTTTGTCTTTTGTGTTGGTGTTTAAGTGTTTTTTTAAACTAAATAAATAAATGCAAACTAAATAAATTTAGTTTAAAAAACCACTTAAAAACGACTTAAACACCAACACAAAAGACAAAATTCCACCAGGAAAGCAATCAGGCATTTACGAAATCTTTGTTTGATTTGATTTATTTACGGACGCTCTTTAACATCTCAGGTCATCAGCATCCCATTCTATTCAGGGCGTGAAACGGCCGACAAATTTTGCTCAGAGGCCCCGTTTTTCAGCCTTGAGGTTCTTTTTCGTGCCATAAATGTATGACACGGGACCCACGGCTTTACTTCACTTCCGAAGGAAGGCATACTTAGGATTTTTACGCCCGGAAAAATTCATCGATCCTTGCTGGGTTTGATCCCGCGACCTTGGGTTTAGAAGGCAAGTATGGTTACCACTACACCACCAGGACTGACTTTTTTTTTTACGAAATTGGTTGCAAAGACTGTGACATGAAATACATAGGCAAAACTAAACGAAATATTACCATACATTTTAAGGAACACATGAGAAATGTAAAATATAAACACACAGAAAAATCAGCAGTAGCAGACCATTTTTGGAAAAAAAAACACAAATTTCAAAAGGAACCAAAACTATTAAAAGCTCTTCAAAAACCCATAGAATTAACAGTATGGAAAAATATATTTATAAACAAAAACAAATTTTTTTTGGTTAACTTTGATCTTCCAAACAACAGTTATCTCATCAAAATGTTTATTAAAGCCACAAAGTGACATCTTAATACCACATTGGGAAGTGGCCAGTGGGACCAGGCTGAAGATGGAGGCAAATGCCTTTGAAACATGTCCAAATAAATGGAACAAAATTAGTGAAATTTGAGTGATTTCATAATAATAATAATAATAATAATAATAATAATAATAATAATAATAATAATGTGCCATATAATGTCTTATCATTATTTGTAGTTTTAAGGGCCAATACATTTAGCACTTTGTGAAATATCTCATCTTAATGCAGCTCATTTCTGAATCATGAATCAAAGTGCAAACCTATGCCACAAGGTTACCAGTATAATCAAGTATTTAGTTTTTAATTTTTTTTTTATTTTTTAAACATCATGGCTTTGCAATCTTAAGGTCTATTATGCAATGGTCAAATTGAACTCATTAAAGACCAGAAAGGAGAAAGAAGGAGATGTCATACCCATATTATCAAGTAATCAAGATTTATCCTTTGAATGGTCAGACATTCAATAAAACATTTTACTGTTTTAATGCAGTTGTACACAATGAAGGTGGAGAAACAAATAAGAGTTGGATTCAAAATAAATATTATTTTGAATATTAAAAAAATAAAATATTTCCTATTGCTAAAGAATAAAATTAATAAAATAAAAGTAAGAAATTTAAAATTACTTTTGTTTTGGAACTAATACATTGAAGCAATTATATTTATTTTTATTCTTAATTAGCTGTGAGCCAATGTTTTGTTATGTTTCAGCGTGTTGATTTATACTCATAAAAGCATAAGAGTATTAAATCAACTCACTAGCTAATTAAGAATAATAATAAAAAACAGGAAATCTTTTGATACACATATCACATGGTAATAGCAGCCATAATTATTGAGTTAAGCAGCATTTAATGTTGAAATGAAATTGTTGATGTGTTTAAGGCATATGTGATCTTTGTGCAAATACTGGGAGGTGTGTGGCTGGAGAGAAACATCACAACATTTCTAACTCATGTACTGGATCTAGTGGCCAATCCCAAGGCAGCCTCATCACATGTAGATGCTGTCTACTCCCGCAAGTGCATCAACTTCATCCTGAGGAGCATCCTTGGACGTATGCTGGGCGAGAAAGCACAGGCCTCTGCATGCAAAGAAATAGCACAAATTGTTGTCAAACAGATGAATTCCATTGGTGAGTTCAGATTTGTTTTTGTGTACTTTGATGAAATTAATTGTGTAATGTAATGGCAGTAACATACACATAAGCTGAAAATGACATGTATAAAAAATTTAATTAATTTTAACATTTCACCTTTTCATTAATATATTGTGTTATGTTACATTATTTCTTATTGCCGAATAAGAACATGTCAAGCACTATGAAATGTCCATACTAACATTATTGTTTGGAAGTCCTGCTGGCCTCTGATGTAGTACAATACTACTAACATATACTGCTTTCTATAGTGATCTTTGGAATTTGAAAAGTGATTGTATGCATATCTTTACTAAAGGTTCATTTATATATTTCTTTTTCCTTTTCTAGTTTAGTTAACAATGCTGGCTGATTTCCTTTCAGATTTCAATCCAGAGAATGCTAAGGATTGTAACCAAGAGACATTGTTCAGTCAACATTTGTTGGTATGTGCCTTGCAAGAAATGGGGAGCATTATCCTGGGTCTTGGCACAACTGCTAGTAATCTGCTCACCGATCAGTCCCTCAGTATGTGTAAATAGCTATAAACATAGTTTGTCATGCATATGTAGTGTTTAAAGAGTTCAGTGTCTTGCCAACATCCAAGACTTTTAGATAATCTGTAAGCAATTAATAAGGTAAATGAAATTATGGCACAAATGAGCCTGAAGTGCATGGAACTCTCAAGTTATCTAACATCTCCCTTTTCAGGATAGGAGAAAACTTTGTAATATGCAACATGTCCTAACAGGGGATTGAACCTGGTCCTAGCATTTAACAAGCTGATATAATAGGAAATGAGCCACAATAGTGCTCAATTTTGGTGTAATTTGAGCGTTTATTTCTAAAGAATTTTGTCTGCATAACTGCTAGTCAGTCAAACTTTCCTTCTATTAAAAAATAAGTATATAATCAAAGTGCATGGTCACATTGGGTAAATTAAACAATTTTAAAGCATAATGAACATAATCTGTTCAAAAAATGCAAATGGAATTTGTATGATATATTTTCATTTCTGAGTAAGTGCATTAAAATATTATACTGAACCACGTGTTAGACAGTAGGTGACCAAATGGCAAAGATTACATATGGAAGAAACATACTTATGAGGGCTAGTTTTTTTTTTCAACCTCAGATGGGGCATAAAAAAAAAGACTAATGTAAATCACAAAATGGTTTTATTAACAAGAGTCAATACAGTCACAGTTATTTTTCCACATAGTCACCATGAAGATTATGTCATTTGTAAATTATAATTAATCTGTCATCTAACACACTCTTATGCTTCACTTAAGCATAAGAATGTGTTAAACGACAGATTAATTATAATTTACATTTAACAAGCTTCACTGTGTGAGTTCCAACAAAATTTTTTAAAAATGTCTTATTATTCGAACGTTCTTATGAATTATGTCATTTGTCATATCGATAGGTGAGCTTTCCATTACTCTCTTCATAGAAGTTTGCCGTAAGAATATGGAGATAGGTCTTTATTTTAGGAACCCAGCATGCACAAAGTTTCAATAGCCTAGGTGTTCTGTAACAATTGTGTACCGAACAGATCTTGAAATGTCCAGAAATTCCACAAACAACACATTGATGGTAAACCTCCATCTCTCTTCAACCACTTGATCAACTTGCTGAATAAGGGTCTTCACAGCATCCTTGTTCACTTTCATCATGAACATCAGTTTGGCCTTCTTTAAATTACCTATAAATTCATGCACAGCGCCCTCATACAGTTTGCACCATAAACACAACAATGAATTTTTTCCGCATTATTCCCTTCTGCCTGTAGAAAAAGAATGATGCTTAGCAACTCACACTTGGCTGGAGAATCAATCATGGTAGCCATGTTAAATTGCTTGTATCTCAGCACCAACTGATGTATTGAACTTGGCCTTGGTGGACTTTTGTGGTGGGGTAGTAGCGCAATGCGCAGATCTGCCTCCTTATCCTTGTCTGGCCACGTAGCAGAGTGATTGGAGGTTGAAAAAAAATAGTCCTTGTATGTATTTTTGTTTTTTCACATTTATATGAGCACATTTATTAACAATATTTAAATATTGTAGATTGGCCTGCTATTTATTTTACATTAGATAAGTATAGCATGTTTTACATTAGATAAGTATAGAACTAACAGTAATTGATGCATTTCTTTAAAAAAAAAAGTAATTGGTTATGTTTGTGCAATGAATAATCACATTTTCTACCTTACATTTTTTAACTATAACTTGATATCAACTGATATTTGATCAAGGAAAGAACAAATAAAGTCTGTTATCAACCTTATATCTACCAGAGTTGCTGTGTGAGAGAACTGGTTAGTCAATTTATTTCTCTTCTTCTCAATTGCAGCAGGCATTTCAATGATATGTTCGGAATATCTGAACACCTTCTAATTTTCTACATTTTAACAATTCAACAAGGAATGTTGAGTGGGAAAGAGGGAGTAACAAAAAATATGTAGACTTAAGCACGAAGTAAAGGGTTCAGTATGCTTAGGGATGGAATCCTGGCAACAATAAGAAACTAAAATATATTTAATGTCTTCCAAGCATAAGTAACATTGAGGATTTGAAGCTTTCTCGGCACTGATTATTAATTATGGTTTCACAGGCGGTCAACTGGATGAAGCTCTTATTGTCCTCCAAGCTTTTGGACATTGTGACTCTGTGGCCTTCTTCAAGGAACTCCTGTGTCGAGATAGCTGGAACTGCATTTATATAGATGATATCTCATCTGATGATTGGTCTGGTTAAGAGCAGTTCTAGAACCAATCACATATCTAGGGCAGAGTCAATGTGTATCTTAGTAACTCATTTGGATCAGGATCAGGTGATTGGTCTTGCATTGGAAGGACCTGGTATAAAGTAGGGGGCAGTTCTCTGGAAGGTCAATGGTGGTACATGTATCTGATGTATGTCTAGTCCAGAAGACTGAGTTCTAGCAGAAGTTGTAGATCTCTCCTGTTCCTTGGTTAGCTGTCTAGTTTGTTCAATCAAAGTGAGAGCAAGTTCGCAAGTTTCAATTGTTGGAGGCCATTATCTCTGTTGAAGGTGTTATGTTCTTGCAATTTGATCTCTATGGCTTCCCTGATGAGTCAGTCCCAGTACCTGTTGGTTTGCAATTTCTGCTCAAAAAGAATCTTATGGCCAGTCTGAATGGTATGCTGTGCCACTGTAGAGAACTCACTACAGATCCTTCTAATGCCCAGCCAATCACTACATCCTGATCCAAATGACCTACTAAGACATGTATCGACATTGCCCAAGACATGATAGGTTCTATAACCTCTCGAACCAGACCAATTCCACACAAGAAATCACCTATATAAATAAAGTTTCAGCTGTCTCGATACAGAAGTTCCCTGAAGAAGGTCATAGAATCACAATGGCTGAAAGCTTGGAGGACAGCAAGATCTTCACCCAGCTGATTGCCCATGAAACCGTAATTAGTAAGTAACATTGAATAAAAGAGATAAGGGCATGAAAAAATTCTTATACAATTATTTGATCATAATAAATGGGTCACTTTATAAGGCTATTTGCAACAACTGTGTAGGGATCCTATAAAATTCACCCATTACATAAAATAATAAATCTGCATATCTCTTGGAGTTTAATTGTAGTACTTTTAGTTCAACTTTTTCATGTGCATGCAAGTGATTATTTTGATTTCTGAAGAAGCCAATGTATGTTATGTTGTAGGTCTGGTTGAAGCCACAATGGCAGTTCTTGTTCACCCATGCCAGGCAGCAAGACTGGCAGCAGCATGGTGCTTACGTTGCATATGTGTGGCAGTACCAAGTCAGATTACACCTCTTATTGACAGGTAGTCCTGCAAATCAAAGAAAGAGAGATTTATACTAATTCAAAAGATGAGAAAAACTTGACTAATATTCACTTTTATTCTTATAATGCAAGAGCAAGGACAAGTATCATATAATAAAACTAAATTTGAAATAAACAAATATTCTAAAATTAAACAATTAATATTATATAATTTACTTTTGTATGTAAACAATTGTAAAGGTAATAGTTTTAAGCTTAATCTAAAGAAATGTATAATTGATAAATGTATTTATAAAACTAGATGAATTTGAAATGTTCTGTAAGTATAAAATGACAATCTAATGACAGCAAATTATTATTATTATTATTATTATTATTATTATTATTATTAAACAATTTTAAGGAGTTTTGTTTTGTACTTTAATAAACCTGGATTTATATTAAGTTTAAAATACAAAGTGTATTAACAGTATTGTGAAGTTTTCATTCATAACTAAAGACAGAGGTTAAGTAAGGGATGAATCTCTAGCCACATTTTGACATTCAGCTAACTGAATTCATCCCTAAAAATGAATTTATATCATAACAGAAAGTAAAGCCTGCAGTATCTTAGCTGCTCATTGCTAAGTATTCAGTTTAAATAATATGATACTATTTTAGTATCTATAGTACTGCTCTCAAAACAAATAATAATAATAATATGATGTTTCAGATGTGTGGAAGGCATTGAGAACATGCGAACATCTCCAGAAGCAATATCTGGGTACAGTGGTGCATTAGCTGCTGTATTGGGAGGAGTGAGACTCTCTCCACTTGGTGTTCCACATACAAAAGGCAAAGTTAGTAGTTGCAATACTTTGCAATAAGTGATATGGTCTTAAGACAGTGGTTTGAAACTTTCCTAAGTGACATTTGTTTACAGGTAATATTTAACACAGCAGAGGAGCTGCTTCGCAGTGCAAGTCAAAATAGCAGGTTGTCACTGAATAGAACACAAGCAGGATGGCTACTAATTGGTGCTATAATGACATTAGGTAAGATTATAAATCAGAACTAAGGCAGAAATGTTTTGGCCTCAATATAGTATGTAGTTTTACATCCCGAAAAAGAGGAATTAATGTGAAAACAGAAATTAAAAGAAAGTAATGCTTACATATTTAGAAAATCATACAGTTGGGTGAGAGATAAAAGTGGGATTGTTGTAATAAATAAAATGTTATTTTTATAAAGTTTCAAAAGATTCAATTTAGAAGTTCCATCTGATACGTAATTAAAATTTGGTTTTCTCTAGGTGTTCCTGTGGTGCGGGGCTTGTTGCCCAGAATGCTTTTACTGTGGAGAAATTCATTCCCTCGGTCAAACAAAGAACTTGAATCAGAGAAAGCAAGAGGTGATGCATTTACATGGCAGGTAAATAAAGTGTAATCATGGTCAGAAATAGATTTATGAAACTCTTTATAAGTTTCAATCTCAGATAGCTCAAAAATATTTTATGTATTTGTATTAGCATGTAATAATAGCAAACTTTATTTTGCCTAGTAAGTCCTTGAAATCATATGCATTTTAAGCTTTTTTTTTTTTTTTTACCCAACCATAAGTTATGTACTTAATTAAAGTCACACAAATCTTTCACTTAAGTTTTTGAGCTTGTGTAACCTACCTGAATTGAGCAGGGTGTCAATGCAAAGCATGTGCACAATTTAAAGTTCACTTGCATCTGTCAAACAGGCTTTGCTCAGCCCTAAGAATCAACATGTAATAAATAGACCTAGAAATGTTAGGCATGAAAAATTTATCTTACGCTAATGTATTCAATATGTTCATACATACTCCACTTACTTACTTACATACATAAGTAACCAGTTATATGTAATTAAGCAGAGTTAGGTGAACAGGGATGAACATGTCCAAGTAAATGGAACAAAATTAGTGAAATTTGAGTGATTTCGTAATAATAATTTGTCATATTATACTATATTTCACTGGGAAAATCCCTGATACAAAAAACTACATAAGGTGTGGACTTAAATAAAGAAGTTACATTAATACTAATAGATGCTTATTCATTCGATTTACAGTTAGAAACTTAGGAGCTTAAAAATGTTTGAATATTTATTGAAACAGTTGAAATATAACAAACTGTACAATAATAAATGAAGATATACCAACATAAATTAATTATATTCTTACATAACAACTAAGCCTTAGGCCTTGGTTCATCAGTAGTTTCTACTGATACTCAAGACTTAGCCCTACCTAATTTTAATTATACTTAAAATTTATTTCTCATTCAATTTGATATATATATATGTAATTACCCTATTTCACAACTTATATTCTTACTTAAAGTTATCCGCACAAAATAGTTATTAGTTTCAATACATCATAAATTCCAGTTGTATTGGTGCCCCAACCATAATACATGTATTTAACTTTCTACCCCACATTATAATACCATTAAGTTTTCTATTCCTATACACTTAAATTCTCTTCTTTATTACATCCTCTAATCTTTCTCCACCATTAACTTTAATCTTGCTTAAATAGATATCTATTGCTCTTTTAATTTTATCCCTTTTTATTCCCAGCATCTTCCTAATTAATATATCCCCTTCTAATTTATCCCATTTTTCTTGCCACATCTGTTTTCTCCACATTTTGTTTTCTGGCAATTTAATATATAAATTAAAGCTATTATCTAATTCACCACACATTGTCCAATCAGTTTTACATACACTCCTTAATCCTCTTAAATTTCTTAACTCCTGTTCTAGCTCAAGCAAAACCTTCTCTAGCAAATTCATCACAATTTATCTTGTTCTACCCCAAACTCTTTTTACCTCTAGTTAATTAACTTTTGTCTCTCAAACTTGCAAAAATGAATTGCCACTCAACATCTTTCAACATCTTCATCTTTCTGCCACACCTATTTACATCACCTAATTTCAATATTTGCCTCACTTTATCAGTTGACAATTTTTAGTAACAAATCTTTCACATTCCAAATCACCAAAGATAAGAAGAATCCCTATACCAAACCTTTTCTCTCAAACCTAAACTTATCTAACTTCATTTAATTCTTTCTGCCACTCTTCTCACTAAATTGCTAATAATGCCACATCTTCAACTTCCATGATACTTTTAACTGGCAATGACACAATGCTGTAAATACCCCCTCACTTAACAGTCTAATCCAGCTGATGCTCCCTATACTGTCCTCATATCCTCCACCATCTGGCAGGCAGATGTGATTGTTTCCTTGGTGATGTTACATGCAAAGTTTGTCTCTCCATTTCCACATCCAAATCTCTGGGGTCAAACTCCTTCCTTTATTTCAAGGTCTTTCATGTGGTGCCAGGCTTCCTTCTCAGCTTCTCGGCTTATGTGGCACATATCCTGCTTCACTTCATTTATCCATAAATCTGTTTCCTTTACTTACGCCTTTCTGTCTGCTTCCCTAGCCTTCTTGAATTCATTTATCACTAAATTTTTTACTTTTCTCCTTTCCTAAATCTTGCTGGATAAATATTCTCAAGCTCTTTAATATTTGGCATTATTTACAAACATCCATATAAATTATCTAGATGCTAACTGACCATGATGGGTCTAGGTCTTGCTTATATTCTGCTAATATAAAAATAATCAGCAACCTCCCATCCACCCATATCTAGTTTTTAATTGTCTTTGAAGAGCTCTTCTACTTCTCACCAAACTTTACGTTCTTGTCGCTCATAGATTCCAAAGATTATTAAGTTTTGTCTTCTACTTCTCTCTTCAAATCTTTTGAAGTTTAATCATCTCTTCTTATAGTCCACAATTTCCTCTTTAATTCACCCTTCAAGTTTTACTATCATGGATTTTATTTCATTCAGCTTTCCATTGATTCATTTTACATTTTCTAAATTCTTTCAATCTACCATAATGAATTCAAACATTTTGACCACTTGCATTTGCTCCATTTCCAGTTTTGGATTAAGTCTGATTCTGCCTATCAATAAATATCAAAATTAGCCAGCATTCACCTCTTTCCATCTTTCCTTTCCTTATTATTTGGCTGAACTTAGAGTTAAACAAACTGATTCTCACTTAATACGCTTGAATATCGATAACTATTACTTTTGCTTATGAGCGAACTCCCAGCACATCCATCTTTTCTCATTTCTCGCAGGTAACTTATAAAAATTATTATGTTTTTGTAATGAATATTAATAAATCCCATGTAGTTAAATATAAAATTAAATTGCTTATATAGTTTTTAACATTGTTGCACCTTAACACAGGTATGTGCATAGTGCATTCCAAAGCATCCAAGTTTGAAAACCAAAAGTAAGGTTCTTCAGTATTTAATTTATCATTCCATTCTCTAATATCTATAATATATATTACGCTCTAATAAGCTTAATGCTAGATGCTTTACAGGAGCTAGTGTATAATTAATTAAAATTCCTCTTTGTCATTAATAAGTATTTTTAGCTAGTTCTAGTATTAGCAAAAGCTTTTGTTCCATTCACTTATATATGTGAACAATTTTAAGTATGTGTTTGTTTGCAGGTGACCTTAGAGGGACGGGCAGGAGCATTATCAGCAATGCACAGCTTTGTACAAAACTGTCCTGAGTTGGTGACAGATGACATTATCAGGCGACTACTAACACCAATAGAATCAGCTCTTGCTATGCTTACTAAGTATGTGGGGGAAAGTAGCAATTTAGGATAAAATAATATATGGATAATTATGTTTGCAGATATATTTTTATTTATTAGATGAATTGTTTATTTATTAGATCATTTATTTATTTATTTAAAATGGTAATGCATCAGGGCTTTTGTTTCACAGTACCAATTTACTTACAATACATGTTACACACAAAATAATACAATAATGCTGAAAAAAAGTTTAATTAAACAATTTATAAGTCACTCCTTTGGAAAATAATTTTAATTACCCTAACTACTAACAAAAATAAGTATGGTTACAATGAACAAAATAAAATTGCAAAAATTACTTTATACATAATAGTAAAATTATAAACGTATACTTAAGACATAACAAGTAGTTAATTAAATACAGTAGAAAAATGTTAAATAAAAAGAAAAGTTATATTCATAATTTAATTTGTACAGTATTAACAATAATATGTATTGTCAACAGTCCCTTATATTACATAGTAAGAAATTTCAAAGATGAGCAAGAGAAACTGTGAAAGAAGAGGAATATGAAGTAATGTGCAGAAATGTTAATGTAATAAATGATACAGCTTGTTTATAAGGTTAATGTTAAAACATAAGAATTAAATGCATATCCCTTCACTCAGTAAAATCACTTTCATAGAGACACTCTTTGGCAGCAATTCCATTTTATTTTCCATAAAGCCATTTAAAAGATTCTTTATAACAACAATTAATTAAATGTTTATAAGCATTTATGATGAATAAATTTTTGAAACAAAGTTGAAATGGAATACAATGATATAATTTGGTATAATACAATGCATTATATTAATTATCTGGGATTTTATCCTAGATTAGTAGTTAAAAATTACCTCATTTTGCAGAAACATGTTAAATGCAAGCCTCTTTAGCTTCTAAAATAATGTGGGGTTTACTTACAGGAAATGAAGCCAACACTAGAACATAACATAGAATTTTAAGGTAGAATAGCTGGAAAACTTGATATACTGGAGTATCAGAACAAATTTTTGAAAATTGTGTGTTACATTTGCATATTTTTAACTTTTTTTTTCTCCCCATTATTGATGTAGAATACATGAACCATAAAGTTCTTTTTAACTTGGCTATTTGCTCTTACATCTCATCTGTTCATAAAAGGAACCAAATTATAATCATCTGTTGGTGAGGCATATCATTTAATAATGGGCATCATCATCCACATTGACCCCCCCTGTGGTCTGTGGTCTGCCTGCAAATCCTAAGGTCCCAGGTTTGAATCCCTTGAGATAAGTTGGATAGTTAAAGATTTTAGATTTTTCTGGGGTTTTTCCGTACCCTAAAAAGGTAAATACAAGGTAACTTTAAGCACTGTGGGCTCCAGGTTCATTTAGACACTTATTTCATAAAAAAAGAACATTTGTTCATTGTTTCTTTAAACCTTTGTTGTTATGAGGTCCAAAATTGTTAAAAAAATTCATCTACAGAATTTGCATTTATCTAGGACTACATTCAGGTTAAATACTAGCCATGGTAAAATTTTGAATGCTAATATGTGAACAACTATTTTTGCAGTATATCAACAGTACTGAAAACGTATGGACAACACCTTAAGGCACCAGCAGCAATGGTGCGTTTAAGATTATATGAAACCTTATCTCTTCTTCCACCCCATGCTTTTGAAGGTAAGAGATTATTCATGTCTTGCAGTAATATAACGTTAGATTTTTGGAACAGTTGCTGAACTAATTTTAATAATATGAGGGTTAATTGAAAAGTTCTCAGAATGAGGCACAAAATAAAAGCTTACTCTTTTGAAATTCCTCCTACTTTTCAGCATAGTCTCTTTTGACTCTAATGCACTTTTCAAACAATGTTCTAAAGTTTTTATCCCATTATGAAGATTGAATTCCCTGAGACCTGCAAAATATTGCTCAACTGATGCTTCAAGTTCTTCATTGGATGAAAGTTTCTTTCTATTAAGGAATTTTCTGAGCTTTTGGAAGAAATGAGAGTCAGATGGAGCCAAATCTGAGGAATAAGGCAGATGTGGCAGCAAATCTCAGCCCATTTCATCACCAGCAGAACAGCACATTTGTGAGAGTGAACATTGTCTTGATGCAAGATCAGTTTTTTTAAAAAGCTTAATCTTTTCTGCAATATTTTTGCCTTTATTTGGTCCATAAAGTTAGACAGTACACTCTAGTAATAGATGGTAAATGTTCCACTAGGAAGATAATAAATCAATAGGATACCTTTAGCATCCCAGAAAACATGCCGTGATATTTCTGGCTGATAATGAGATTTTTTTATTTTGATTGATTTATTTATGGACGCTATTTAACATCTCAGGTCATCAGTGTCCCAGTCAACTCAGGGCATGAAACGGCTGACAAATTTTGCTCAGAGGCCTCTTTAAGGCTTGAGGTTCTTTTTGTGCCATAAATGTATGACATGGGACCCATGGCTTTACTTCCCTTCCGAAGGAAGCCATACTTAGGATTTTTATGCCTAGAAAAAATCCATCAGTCCTGGCCAGGTTCGAACCCGCAATCTTTGGTGTAGGAGGCAAGTATGGTAATCACTACACCATCAGGACCGATGATAATGAGATGTCACTCACAAAAGAACATATCAAGATACCACACTAAAAGAGTAATGACTTCATACATTTGGCTCTCTTTGGTAGTGAAGAATCATGATGCTTCTATTGTTTCTTTTTTCTGATGTTTAATAGTGCACCTATGTTTCATCATTGGTCAAGAATCAACTTTTAAAATCATTTGATGTCTCTAAGAATGGGCCAAACTTTCCTCATAGTTTTGCATTCTGATTCAATTTTGATATTTTTTCATGCAAATTCTTCCATCAAAATGGAAATGCCATTCTACCTGAAATGCATATAGCTTCAGCAATTTTTTACATTTTTAGTCAGCAATCCTCCAATATCATATCATATATGCAATTTTTGAACAATTTCCTGTATGCTGGCAGATTTTGACCATCTGCAATGTGGGGCATCTTCCAAACTTTCACAACCAGTTCGAACTCAGTGATTCACTTGCAGACAGTTTAAAAGTATTGCAAAGAGTTCCCTAGAGTATTGGTCATGTCTCTGTGATTTCTGTTGCAGTCATACCCTTTACAAAGAATTTCATTACCATATGCTGTTCAGTTTTTGCATTTTCCAATATGTTTGTCTATACTTCAACAAAGAGCCTATCTGCTACAGTCTTTCATAGAAACAAGAGAGCAGTTATTGCAGAGCTGTTTCTGTGGTAGGTGGTAAATTTCGATAACAATCATTTATTTGGAACTACTGTTACAATGTGTGGACCATTCTGAGAAATTCCTAATGATTCTTACATTGTTTGAAGATTCATAGATATACAATATAATCAATACATTAAATAAAAAATGTATTCTTTACATTTAAGCAAAGTTTGAGTGTATATTCAAATTGAAAAGTTATTTAATATTTGCAGGTTCATACACACATTTGCTGAGGATGTTAGTTGCAGAGTTCACATTGACTGAGAATCCAGCCAATACAACTACTTCACAGTTGCGCACTGTGTGCCATGCAGATGATTCAGTAATACTAGGCACATGGTTGCAAGAGACAGATCATCGTACCATTGAGGATCAGGTTTGTATTAAGTGTTGTGATTGCTTATGCTCATTTAATGATCACTTTGTGTGTGCACGTTCAACATGGGAGAACAGTTTATGCATGTTTTAAGCCTTAATTTATTTTTATATGTACTTGACAAACAATCCATTTTGATGTCATTGTAGTGTTATGTTAATAGTACTCCAGCACATATTAACAGAGCAGCAAATCAAAAAACTGCACTGAGTTTCAGCTATCCTATCATATGCATATACACTTAAACACATTTGTCACTTTGATTCACCATGAAATAAATAGAAAGGGTTGTTCATATATATGATAAATATATACATATTATAATGACCATATGATTATATTAAATTTTTAGAAATTTGATAATGGTTTTATGCAAAATCTTTTGAAACTTATTTAAAAACACATTAAAAAAAGATAATAGAATAAGGATTTTGGCAGATTAATTTTTCTGTAAATATGACAATGACAACTGGATCAACTATAATTATTTTTTGTAACTGTTTATTATCACATGTACTGTATTGGTCTTATCACGTCATCTGTAGATTATAGACTGTGTCTGTAGGGTTGAATGAAACTAATTAATAAATTATGCAGATGAGCTGGGAGTCCTTGACACCTCAAAGCTATCTAGTATTCACCTTTTCAGGGTAAGGAAAATTGCAGACTGCTAATCAGGAATCATATCCAGAACCTCCAGATTAGTAGTTCCAAACACTATCACTTGATCACAAAGATGATCAAATAAATGAATTGAATCTGTCATCTTAACACATAAGGTTAGTGAAGCACGAAGAGTGTTAAGACGACAGATTCAATTCACATGAGCTTCACTGTGTTAGTTCCATATGAAAACTTTTTTAAAGATTTACAAATTTTTAAAAAATTTGGATGATCAAATAAATTTATGCACATATTTACCCATGCATTAAAATGTCTTTGTTACCATTTTATAGTCACAAAAAGTAAGGCAGATCTAATAAACATATTCATTTCATGTGACAAACAGATAGTAGGAAAATGGTACTCATAATTGAGAATAATTATATTATGTAAAATACTTGCTAGCTAACTAGAAAGTACACATTGAAATAAAAATTTCTAAATATGAAATTACCATGATCCTAATGTGGCACTGTGGCCAAGAATGTTTCGGGATATTCTCCCAAAACGCGTCTTACTTTTATTTCAGTAAGTGGAGTTTAGTGTAAAAAATTAGTACCTAAGTTTAGGTTACTTATGGTTTTATTGGTTTATCTAATCTCTGCTGCCAGTTGACTCAATGCTACCATTATTGTCATTGAAGTTATTTCCTCTATTGCATTTGCAAGCCCACATGATGCCCATCCTTAACTATGCCAGTCATTTTTAAAATGTTCACAATTACAATATATCTAATGAGGCAGGGAGTGTAATCACACATTTTTATGGTTTGTGTATTTAGCCTGTTGGTGTGTATGCATGAGTAAAAGAAGCCATCTGTTCAGAATGAAACATTTCTTAGATTCCCCTTTAATGGTTTATTATATATATATATATATATATATATATATCAAGAGATTGTAGGATAGAAGTTAGTTTGCAGCAGTGGTTGCAATATCCATGTTTGGAGACTTTGTTTAGTTCTTGATGGCATTACTCAAATGGCCCCTACAGCTGTCTAATTATTACTTCTGTTGTAATAGCACTGCAGAATGGATACCTTTTAATGTCTTCAGCCATTCCTAATTAAATCTACTATCATCTAATTTTTTTCATGAGCTTAACATGAATGATATTTGGAAACTCTCTTCAGTTGAATTTTGGTGTAAATGTTGCAAAGAGTATTTTTCCATTTGCATTTAGGCTTAGCATAGCAGAACTACTAGCTTTCTCAGCATCTCTGGTGGAACATGGAACTCTGAGGCTTGTTAAAAAATATGGTTGTCAAGACATTATTGTTGATTTAAAAAGCAAATAGTTTTGAATTTTCTAGTATATTGTGATATAATGATGAAAGCTATAAAGGCTGTTGAATAAAAACTGGCACTAATGTCAGCCAATGTGTATCAGAGTTTACAAATTCAAACTTTTGCTCATTTCTTTTGTCACACTTTTGCATGAAGGCATTTTTACAACTGCTTCAAAACAGTCTCTAAAACTTTGACCACTAGATTTCATTGTTGAGAAAACATCCCTTATGCTCTTTTTGGCCATCATGTTGAAAAAAAATAAGATCAAATTGAATTTTTATTGTTTGTTTTTTTAATGGTGTTTAACACCCTTTTTTACTACTGTGGCACCACAGGCGGTGAACACTGATGATATGTGAAATGTAATGATAAATTGGGAAAGGATAAATATATATGTATAATCCCCCCCCCCCCCCCCAAAATTGAAGCTGTAAGATGGATAAGGTACTATAGAGATATACCTACATTAATAATATGTCCTGGCATTTTAATGATGCAGCTACTTCCTTTTTTTGTGGTATGTGAAACTGCTGCAGGGCATTTTGCAGTATTCATCAATAACTGTTCAATGCCTTGAATCTCTACATTTGTAACCAAAGAAGGGCATGACTAATTTTCAACTTCTGTGCTAATGTCCCTTTTTGGGGCTCTGGGTTGTAACAGTACACACATTTTTCATCTGCAATGATAATTTACCCTCATCCTAAATGCACTGTCTGCAGTAACAGACACATGAACGTGATTTCCTCTTTCTTCAGGAGTAAGCTGTTACAATATCCTTGCATACAAGCTCTTGACATGTGTAGTCACTTGAAATAACATGGGTGCTCCCAACAGATATTCCAAGGATGTGTGCAAGATGTTTAACAATGAGATATAGATTTGTGTGAATGACAGTTGCATTCTTACTAAGGCTGGACACCATATCCTCCCTTCAATTCACAGCTTTTACACCAATTTAAATGCTTTGTGCCATTGAAGACAGGGTCAACACAACTACACAGTTTCACCATAAGCTCTGCTAATCTCTTCATAGGTAACCAAAATGTTTTTAACTGACTCAAAATTTAATTGCATAATATTGCTGCAAAAATATAACATGATTTTTAGAGATCACACATCCTTCAACCAACTGCCGCAGCTAGACTTAGAGAGCTGTTGCATGTAACTTTCTGATATTTCAAGGTCAAGAGCATAGTTCTTATGCTTGATGAGACTGCATATGGTAATTTTTATGGTAGTAACATTCTTTATTGAACAGAACTTGTAATATTTTGTTCAGTAATCAGTGGAAAAAGAAGTTTCTTCTTAAGCTCACCATTTCTTTACATAAAATGAATAGGTTATTCATTACTGCTTGATTACTGCTGACTTTAAATTTTAATGTGCCCATTTTGGCATCATGAAAAGATCACACGCATTCTGTTTTTTTGGTTTTGCCAATATCCAACCTTAAAAGGGTACACAGAAAATTCTGTTGCTATTTCCTTCACACTGCAAGACAGAACTTTTAATTTAAAAGTAGCAGTGAAACCTTCTTTCCTTATTTTTGCTAATAAGCACATCCATTATTTATGAGAAAGTACCACTTACCAATAAGCCACTGAACAAAACACTTTATACCACTATCAACAGAGGAAAGTTCATGACATTTCTTGTGCTATATAGTAGCATAATCAGACTAACCACACCAGAACACAATCATTTTCTACATGATCATAAAGTGGCAGCTTTACTAAACACTGTCATGTGGGAATTAATCTAATTTATGTTTAAGTAAAAGGTTTTCAAGCAGAAAATTGTGGTTAGTTGCTTCCACTTCTTTCATCAGAATTATTTTATGAGTTTAATGCATTAATTTTTAATTAATTTTTTCCTATTTTATTTGTTTGTTTTTTTCTTTTACTGGGGCTCTAATAAGTGAATAAACATGCTATTTTGGCACTAATAATCTCAGTACCATGCTATACCACCAGAGTTTGAGACTTTGCTAGCATTCAAATTTATCTTCCCTTTTTTTCTCTCTTTGTCAAATAATGACAAAGGGGGGGAAAGCAAATCATAATTTAGGCACTTATCACAAAAATGTGCTCTTGGTTTAAAAGCAGAGCTTAGTGTTAAAGGCTTTCATGTTAACAAACATTTTCTTTATTCTCTTGAAATGATAAAGCAAAAATAAAGAAAGAGAAGGGATAATGTGCTGTTGAAGCTTTAAAAAAAAGCTATATAAGCTAGGAAAATACTTTATCTTTTTCTTAATAGAATTATATTAGCATTGTTTCTATGGTACATTTTTGTAATATAATTCCCATTGGGCCCTGTCATGGTTAAGGAAAATACTTTTGCTTCCTAACCCAATAGGCCAAAGTTTGAATTTTTTTTTTTTTTTTAAACGCTCTTTAACATCTCAGGTCATCAGCGTCGCATTCAACTCAGGGCGTGAAACGGCCGACAAATTTTGCTCAGAGGCCTCTCAGGCTTGAGGTTCTTTATCGTGCCGTAAATGTACAATGCAGGACCCACAGCTTTACTTTCCTTCCGAAGGAAGCCATACTTAGGATTTTTACGCCCGAAAAATCTTGAATCTTGATTAAGTGCAATTGTTATATATGGTTTCATTTCTTAAATTTTTTTCATGCTGGCAAGTTACTATATAAATTAAGGAATTATGCTTTACCTGTCTAAGTGCAGAAGGCACTATAATAGAAAAGGACATGAATGTTGTTAAAGAATGCTTCCTTAAAATAAAAACAAAATATTTTGAAACTTGTCTACATTTTCAGAGGAAAAACATCATTTCCTGGATGTACAATAAGGTTATTTCAGGAGATAGAATCACCACATGTAAACTTAGTATTTAAATTTTTACTGAAAGCATAAAATCATATTGTATTTAAAGCTGATAATAGGCATTAACCTATGTTATAAGGTTGCCAGGATATTTTCTTATGTATTATCTTATCATTTCTCTGCAAGAATCCATTTTCACATATGTATCTTACATAAAAACCTGCACTTCAAGACTATTTACATATTGGTATAATTAGCAAAGAACAATTTACACATAATGAAAGTACTAAGTAACACACAAATGTACAAACGTTTACTGACAAAACCTTTCTCAAACCTACTAAAGGCTGCTATCTGCACATGCCATATATGGCCTTGATGACTGGCTTTGCCCAGTACATTTTAGGTTATTTCCCAATTTGTAATTTGAGGTTCAAATTGTTTGTCCCAAATACTTTGAATTAATGGGGTTCTGCTGACTACTGTAAATGATTTTGCAGGCTCAATAACTCTGGCCCTTCATTACCGTTCCCTTATTTCTAAAATATTAAACTTTTGCTTTACTAATCTCAAGTATACATTAATGATTTAAATAATGTTGCTATATATTTATGATTCATTTAAGATGTGTGCATCTGCCAGTGAATTTGAAATGCATGTCCCAAAGGAAGCTAATTTTGATATGCAGTAAAACAGCTACTAATATGCCTAATTTTAGGCCTTTATAGTTACTTTTCGTTAAAAGATCTAGAAACATTGAGACCTGTATGCCAGAAGAATGTTGCTGATGGATTATTTATGTTGTTTGCAAGACTACCTTTAATAGCTGTAATGTTATGCAACAGGTTTTGAAACATCTGAATTGCTTAATGATTGCTCTGATTGCCCTTTCAAAATGATTAAACATAACAGCAGTTGAAGCAAGTATTTTAGTGCCAATACTTAACACTGTGAACATTTATTACAGACTAATACTGTACCAAAGCACATTTCCCATCTTTGTAATGCAGTATGATGAAAGTGTTATGTTTTTGTTGTATGTTTAACATTATTGAGCATGTAAAGGCAATAATACATTTTTGCTTATTCTTACTCATTTGCTAGCAGAAGCTTGGAATCATGGGAAATCCTGCATTTAGGGTTAATGAATAGATTAAATAAGTATATAAATATATTTTAACTGAGTATAATAAAGTAAATATAATAGATTGGTAGGTGAATGTTGTTTTTATTTTTTAAGTGCTTAAGCAACTTCTTAAACTCTGATGTGATTAGAGAAAACAAAGATTAATGTAGTCTGACCAGTGGTCATATAACTAAAACAAGACCTTGTAGGTGGAAAATAGGACATAGTCTATAACAATAGTCATAAAATAATCAAATTATATTAAATTTTATTCAACTTTGATTTCCACTGAACAATACACATAAGAATAAGCATGTTTTATGACTCTTTACATGAAATAAATGTAAAATAAAATAAACACCTGAATATTTAAAAACATTAGTTACCGGCGAAGGGAAAAACAAAATCAAATGTAATTGATAGGAATGGGGTAAGTTATCCTGTAGATATACATCATGTGTAAAACTGTAATAGGAGAGTACAAGGTTTATTATGATTTATTTAATAAATCTGTCCAAACTAAATGAATATACTCAGCATTCAAAGCAGTGAGGGAAAGCAATCGTCAATGAAATATTTTTCATCATAGCTACTTCAGTGGCATAATAAAATTGATATCTTATATAGTACAATGTATGATAGCACAGTACCAAATTAATGTACTTTACAACAGACGGCTACAAAAGTAGTATACAGATTATAACTAAAATATATAAACAAACTTTGGGGCTGAATTCTACTAAGCCAAACAAGAAAAAATTTATATACATACAAGACCAAAAGACCTGTTTAATGAACTGTAATCAAAATATGAAATTAGTTTAGATACAATCCTAGCTTTTTACCCATCAGTTAACATTACTAATAAGGCAACTCAATTAAAATATCAATGTGCATATTGAAGGTAACCATGTATAGCTAGGGAAACCTTGTTCATTGACATTAAATTGTTTTGTTACCAAAGTCATTTATTTATTATGGTTAATTTGTGCTGCCTGTGCAGAAGAGCACAGCTATGTCAGTATTCTCAAATCCTTACTGGGAACATCATAATTTTTTTTCTGCAGTGAATATATATTTATGGAGGCAGGATCAGTAGCACCTCAAATTGTGGAACAAGGAAGGCCTAGAATTGTTTCTTTAGCTGGTCTGAAAGAGCATATTCTAAAACATGTTGCCAAAGGCCAGAACATCAATGCAAGATGATTGGCAGCATCATTTCTTGTATGTCATATGACGCTTGAATAATATTTGATCAATAACATATACTGCTGCTGAAAATTACCCACTGTAGGATGGATATATTTTAATTTTTGCTGAGCAAAGTATTGATCCATTGTCTCTACTGCAGAATGCAAATGAACTATCAATGTATACAAGGTTTCTTGGCCAAGTATAGCCACTTGTGTACAGCCAGGGAATAGAGCCATTAATTGAATCAACATAGTGTTGCATTGTACTTCAAAACTGAGATGAATTGGAATAATCTTTTACATATGTGTGTGCATGCATGCGTGCTGCCCCCCCCCCCTCAGAATTCACTCTCAAAGTTTTTAAATGTAGTTATATTTTGTACTTTAATCTAATTACACATAAACAAGAACATTGATTTTTAATTAATTAATTTGCAGAGAGTAAGGAAACAGTTTCTATAGCATTAAAACTCAAGATTTAATTACTTATCCAGAAGTGAACTTTTGGGCACAAAATTCAGAATTTTTTGCCTCATTTTTTAATGTTATATGTGTAATGAATGACCATGTGTGATTGGGAAGGATAATAATAGTTTATTTGTGCAAATCTAATTAACTGTAAGCATCTTAGCAAGACACAGGGAAGTTCTGTCCACTTATGTTTCTTGTTTCCCCCTTTTTCTTTTTTTTTTTTTTTTTTTTTAATTGTAAAAATTTTGTTTAAGATTGTGGATAGTTCGGATAATGAATGATATTAATTAGAATAGCATAAGTAAGTCAGAATCCATTCAACCTAAAGTTACTTAGCATTCACCTTATAAACATATTGAAAAATACAAACAGCTTATTTCAGCATGGGCTGGATGCACTAGCTAGCAAACACTTGTTAATTGAGCCACAGGACTGGGAAAAGAAATTCTGCAATGTATACTCCTCTGGATCCAAAATTCATGGGTTCAAATCCAGCCGAGATTGTTAAGGCATGGACTCGTAAGTGCGAGATGTGGGGTTCAAATCCCGCCAGGACCGTCCTCCCTGACTGAGGTTTTTTCCAGATTTTCCTCTGTTCTCATAAATGGCTAATAGCTAAGAGGTACCCTAAACATTTTCTTCCTTAAAACAGTCCTTTCCCAATTTATCATTTCATCTCGTGTATCATCAGTGTTCACTACCTGTGGTGCCTGAATAGTAAAAACTGGCATTAAACACCATTCAAAAAAAAAAAAAATCCACCAAGGTTGATAGATTTTTCTAGGCATAAATATTTTGAGCACAATTTCTTCAGGACTTTAGCCATGGTTCATATCTCATAGATATACAGCACATTAAAGAATTCCATGCCTGAAAAAAGAGTTCCCTGTACTCCATTTCACATCCAAATAATACCTTAGCATCTCACTAGATGGCATTTGAGGTAATGGACTTACTACCTATCCCCTTGTGCTAAGTACAACATTTGGATATTTCATATGGTCCTTCAGAACCCAAAATAGACCTTAAGTCTAATTCTTATAAGTTGATGATAATGAATCATTGATATCCTTAATTGGATCACATTCTGCATAAATGAACCAATCTACAATATGTCTGACCAGAGTAAACTGCTATTAAATTAATCATAAATTGAAAATTCAGGAATGCGTATGACAAATCATCTGGTTTTAGAGGATACTGCAGATAAAATCTTCATACAAATAAAAGATAACTCTTGAATTTCATTAATAACCAATGTAATACCTACATACTTTTGTGATTTAGTTCGTTACTGCAGATTGTGATATTATGTACGGCATCAGTGAGCATGTTTGTATTAACATAACCCTGCAATGCCAAACAGCAACCCATTAAGCTGGAAAGCTAATAACTTTTTTTTAAAAAAAATGCAATATGGTCATAATTTCTTCAAACATGTTTATATAAATCCATCAGTTAACTGTGAACTTCCTCTCTGCTCAAATGAATTAATTAAGAAAACTTTTTGCAAATTCCTAACATATTGCAGTTTCTAAAACCAAAATAAAAAAAAGTGAAGAAGCAAGATGTCCCATGATAGCAAACTTGTGCCACATGTTGTGTGTATTACTGTTCTGGTGGTGGTCTTTATGGCAATTAACAGGAGGAATTTCTTTTCATTTAATATCTAGATGGAGCCTAATCGCAGGGCTGATGGAGATCATGTGAGTAGTTTGCTACTTGTGGTACTTTGTTTTGACAGCTTCATTAATTATCATTTACTTTTTGTGGTTTATATTGTAACATATCCTTCACATGCTTTTGTGATGACATAAAGTAGCTTACAAGCAGCTATCTTTTTGTTGCAATTATGCCAGTGTAAAATATAGATGGTTTATGTAAGAGCATCGTTTTGTATTCAGGGAAGGCTTCATAAGAAATAATAAATATACAGAAATAAAAAAAATCTACTAAAATGTATAGGAGAACTTGACTGAAAAAAACAGATGTAGTAAAATTACTGACCTAATTTGGGATTCAATTCCTGGGCAGTTTCTTTGAAATAGAAAAAAATTACCAGTATCGCATCATAATTAAGATGTGGTTCATACAGTTTTCAAGCCAGCCCATCATTAAGATAAACGTGAATGATTTGCTTAATTAATAAATTCAACCATTTTCCAAGTTTACATAGTCTAAAACAGAGGTCGGCAAAAATTGAAATTAAGACCATCATAAAAACACTGTACTCCAATACAGCATTAGACAGAGAGAAGAGGAAGTAGCTGGGCAGGTCTTATACTTGTAAATGTCTGTCAGGGAATGCAATATAAATATACAGTATGAAGTAGCTGCCAGAAGGTATCTTATAGCACCTGACTATTAACAATGTGAACTAAACCTTATTGAAATTTAAATACTTGTTACCCAAGTAACAAGTAACATGACACGTTTTATGACACATGTATTTTTTCTTATTTTTCTTTCATATTTTTGTATTAATTGTGGTTCCATGTCTACTTAAAATTGTCATTTGTTTAATATAGCTTAATGTCTTTTCAACAAATAAAAAACTTAGGATTTATTTTGCACTCAGAATGGGGTAGTCTATATATCACTAGGCTGTCAAAATTTGGAAATGGTCATAAGCGATGAGTGTTAACTGTGCACTTAAATTTTCACTTGTACCCCAAGATTTTTGGATGGTTTTACAATGTTCATTTTTTTTGGGGGGGGGGAAGAAAAAAAAAGGAAAAACTGCTCACAAATGTAATTTGAGCCATACAAAATTGCAATGTTGCCAGCAAAGGACCTGAGATGTGGATATTTAGAAGGATCTATATGCTTAAATATACAAACCAACCATACCTGTCTATTTACTTTTCAGACGTGATAATTAACTTTATATCCTGCAGCACAAATGAAATATTTTTCTTCTCATTCCTCTGGAATACATGTTTTATTGTCTTTTCTTTTGGTTTTGGGAGAGCCTTAATGAATTCTTCTTTATCAGATGACATTAGTATGTGTACATCAAAGCAGTATGGCTCATGTCCTCAGCATCATATAAGAGAGAAAGGGATGTCATCATTCATCTTGTATTCAGGAGCTTGTGTTGCAACACCAGTTTTGCCGACCTCTGATCTAAAATGACCTCCTGAATAATATTGGAGGCCCTAGCCAAGCAAAACAAATTTATACCAAACTGGAAAGTGTGATTTAAGCAAGAAATTTATTGAGATTATCAGCTTCACACAATCAGATAAACGTGCAGTAAAACAGAAAAAATCAGTTATTATTCTGTAACAATGTTATACTACATAATCAATTAAAATTTTATTTTAAATACTTAGTTAATGATTTCGTTAGCACCTTGTATGTTAATCATTTGCTATCATTACTCCCAAAATAAGTATTTTAGCAGTTATGTATACTGATGCTGTTCAGCAAACTTATAGTCAGGTGGCTCAAGTTTTAAAAATATAAGCACAAGTAGAATCCACTACATAAACTTCCTGGTCTCCATTTACCCTTCAGTCATGAAAGGCAACATTTTTTAGTGTGTACTGTTTAGGTTAAGCAAGTTTTTATATATTACAGAATTTAATTACTGTTAATTAAGTTTTGAAGTTTTACTTTTTGCATTTTAACAGTACTACATCAGTATTTTGACTTTGCATTATTAATACTTTTCAACACTTAGCATACAACACAAAGTTACAAACACCCATCTATTAATTATGCATTTTGGCTAAATTTCTGTTGGTCTCACAAATGCTACAACTTTAACCTCCATGTTTTTTTCTGCTATTGCTAAGGCTTTGTAATTATCAGGTTAAAGGTTTTGTATAAATAATTAATGCTGTGCATGAGTAATTTTGTATATGTGGTATGACTGCATGAACGTTTGAACACTGACCAAAAAAGTACTATAGTGAAATTGCAAACTTTTCTATAAGTCTGAGGTACCACCATTTTGTGGGAAGTATATAAGTATAAATATATATGTAAATTTATTTATGTTATTTTCATTTATTTATGTATTTATTTTTTACTTCCTTAACAGCCAGAAAGGTAGAGAACAAGGATATAAAAGATATTGTCAAATTCTGAAGTAGTTATTTACAGCTCTACTTCTAATGAATGTTTGATTTGAAATTTGACTACAAATGGATTGCAAAGCTGCCATCTGTTAACCTGTTGTTGATCAGACACATGAATAACATGTTACATTCATCACTCAGGTCATT
Source organism: Metallyticus violacea (assembly GCA_030762175.1). Classification (NCBI taxonomy): domain Eukaryota; kingdom Metazoa; phylum Arthropoda; class Insecta; order Mantodea; family Metallyticidae; genus Metallyticus; species Metallyticus violacea. Next base: position 29,768,892 of record CM060838.1, read on the forward strand.
AATTGTACATTTAATCCAAATCAGACTTATGTATCCTAAAATGGTACAGCAGTACTGCATAGAATGCCCTTCTTGCATTTGAAACTCAGATCAGTATAGACCAATAATGGATCAATGATAGGAAAATGTACTAATAAAGAATAACAGTTTAATGTAAAACCAATGAGTAGTGGGGCATTAAATCAAATCAATAATAATGAGAACAAAATATGTTAATTTCAAGACTTCATGGCTTCAAGCAATTGTTTATATCTTTATGTTAGAAACTCTTTGATTTTTAATGTTTATATAAAATTCTGTTTTTTAATTTTTTTATATGCTGAATAAATTAATCTAAGAACTATGTTAATACAGTTTTTTGCCCTCCATTTAAATTGTGTAATTGTCTGCTGTACATTATTTGCTTTCATATTAACTTTTTCATTCTAGCACAGAGCTTTAATTGTGTCCAGTTCCAAATGAAGTTATTTTCAAAGATTTGCATACTATTTACAGTTTCATGCTATATTTGCAGCATAAGAACAAAATATCACTGAAAGAATAAAAGCAAATGTGATTATGTGTTGATATCAATTCTATAAGCAAATTAAAAATCATTATTGCCATTGTACTAAAAGTTACTGGCATAAATTACCTTGGAAAATAAAAAAAACAATAGAAAAGATATTGTTGTTATGCATACTCACGTATACACAAAACAATTTATTTTGAATATATTTTTCAAATGGTAAAATATATCATTCTATTGTATACTATAGCATTGTGAAAATGTTATGTTCCATTTGACATCTATAATTAGAAGACTTGTTTTTTTTCTTCTACTAAGGAATGTTTTATATATTTATATTTGTGCTTTATTTTTGCAGCTGCAGCCAAATAGTGCAGCAGGTTCTGGTGCCCTTGAACATGATTCCTGCTGCTTATACAGACCAGTGCCTCCTGTATGTAATATTTATTTAGCTGTTTACAATACTTAATTTTAAACCAGATATATATGTGTATATAATTTATTTTGATATGTAAGTACTATTAATAATTAAATAAAAAGGTACTGAAAACATTAAATGTATGGTAAAATTAAATCAAAACTCAACAGAAAATATACTCTTCTATGGAAGTATTTGATTTCATACAATGCACAATTAGAATCTGCAGACCGACAGATTTTTTCGGGCGTAAAAATCCTAAGTATGGCTTCCTTCGGAAGGGAAGTAAAGCCGTGGGTCCCGTGTCATACATTTGCGGCACGAAAAAGAACCTCAAGCCTGAAAGAGAGGCCTCTGAGCAAAATTTGTCGGCCGTTTCATGCCCTGAGTTGAATGGGATGCTGATGACCTGAGATGTTAAAGAGCGTGCATAAATAAATCAGTCAAAAAAAAAAAAAAAAAAAAAAGAATTTGCGGAATTAAAATAATTTTCTGTAGACTCACTGAATGGCAGCCAAATTCAGATATGTGTTTCTGAGAGCCTAATAGCTATATTTCTGGAAGATGGTACACTGGAATTCCTCTAACATGTTCTAACATTGTATGCAACCTTATAGAAACAACCATATTTTTTTCTCCTATACTAAGAGATAGGTAGGCAAAAGCCCAGCAAGGCATTTTTGATTGATCAATCTATTGTTATCATATAATAATGCACTCATTCAATACCTAAAATTGTTGGGATTTTATACAAACTAACACTAACCAGGGTGTTAGTGTGTATACAGCCCTAAGGAATAAGCAACTCTCACGGATAGAAATTTGTCCAAATGGGTTTAATTAAAAAGAAAGAAGGTTTAGTATTGTATAACTTAATATTGCATTGAATGTATAAATTACTTTATAATTGTGTCTTTTGATTTTGGTTGGATCGAAGCCCGGTACCCTGGTTATTCCAGTAGGTAGCCGCTGATGAACCAGGGTTGGGGGGCTGAGCCAATCAAATTAGAATACATTTTGATTGGATTCAGTGCCTTCTGGAATTGCCGAAATTCCAATACTTATATTTAAAAGTGTTTTTTTTGTCTATTTTTTATTTAATATATATATAATTCTAATTTTAACTTAACACTGGTTTGGTAATCTCACATGCTTTTATTTAATAGCACAGAATCTCACTAATTTTATATCCTGTAAGTGTACATTTTTAACAATTCTATAAAATGGCATTACTCTAGTGAGGCATAGATTTTTGAATAAAATAGAAGGTATGTACCAAAGTATTCAGTTGTGCATATTATTATTAAAATTATGGTAAATGTTTGTCTTGATGCAGATAGATATAAATACTGATTTTAAGATTGATCACACTGCATGTTTTATGTCTTAATATCATCAAACATAATATTTTTTTTTTTTATTCGTGGATCAAACAATATACAATCTTGAGATGATCTGAAAATGATTTTATACACTAAAATACCTACTGTCTCATTTAATTGCAAAAATTTAATAATACTGGAAAGTTTGACAAAAATATTCCTTTTTGTTTAAAATACTAAACAGTTATTTACAGCAATATAGTTTTTATTATGATTAATAACCTGACAGATATTTGGTGGTACTAAATCTTAAAATTTATGTTATGAACCAAATGGGTTTCTGATATCCTTAAGGGATAAATTTGAACTAAATTGAATTATTAATAATTTTTTAATTTTTGGTGCTAATACATCAGTGAATATGAAGGGAAAAAATCCATATAATATGTAAAGTTTTTTTTTTTTTAGCTTTCCAGGCCTAAGTTTAGAGTACTCCTCAGCATTTGCCATTTTGTGAGGACTGAGGAAAACCTGTAGAAAACCTCAGTCAGGGAGGTCAATCCTGTAAAAATCAAACCCCAGAAATCCCGCTCATGAGTCCATGCCTTAACGATCTTGACCACCTATGGCGGTTACTTATTTGTGAACATAGATGGACAAAGAAATATTTCCAAAAATGCTGAAGAGCTAATTTAATGTTTTATGTTGAAAGCTTTAGTGAAGATGAGAAAAGACAAATATTTATACATGTGCTAGGATGCAATACTTTTTTCATTGTATTTAAGATTACTTATATGTTATTTTTGTCTTTCTAAAGGGAGAGCTGATCCCAGGACCATTACCACTTGGAGTAGCTGTGATCGATATGTCAATTATACTGTTTGGTCAAATTTTCCCAAGAGTTGCCAATAAACATCGACTGCAGATGCTGGACCATTTTGCAGAGTGCATACGTCATGCAAAGTCATCAAGGCAAGAAGCTGTTCAAATGAATGTTTTCACAGCAGTCCTCAGTGGATTAAAAGGGCTCACTGAGACCAAGACAACTTTTGGACAAGAGGATGTTAAGAAATCAGCTGCATCTCTTATTATTGTAAGTTTAATTATTTTGTTAGTAAAAGTGGTGACTTTACTGTTTACAGAGTGGGCATTGTGTTAGATGCAAGTCCTTGAAGAAAAATATCTGAAATGTAAAACAATGAATAAATATTAAACATTTTTTATAATTAGCAGTAAGATTAAGCAGTTGTGGCATTGGGAAGAATATAGTATTTTTTATTTATTTAAGCATAACCACATGATATGCTATTTTGCAGGTGAATACATTTACAATTAACTACTTTAAATACACTCTCATACACTTACAAATTTTAGTTGGCTATTTCAAGCTTATACTTTTATAGACTACAAATGTTTTTATGTTTGTATAGCCTGTCATCCAAAGTCTACTTTAAATAATGTCTTCAGACCATGTGTTTTCTTCACTTTTCTTATTAACTGTCCAAATCCTCTTACTTTAGACTTTATATAGAAATTAACCTAGCTTATTACAATCTTTTTAAACATTTCCTCTAGTGCAGCTATTTTGTTCATTTTATCATTTCATATCAATAAATGTATTTTTCCATCCTTCATCATTTTGCATTCAAATATATGCTCAGTATCATAATGGATCATAATCCCCTGCATAATGGACACACGGACACCTTAAACTTAGGTATTCACTTTTTACACTGAACTCCATTTACTTACATAACTAGCCATCGTTTCTAGTAATGGCAGTGCTGTAAGCAACTGAAGATGGGAGAGATTCTCCTAAAATGCATCTTATTTTATGTAAGTAAATGGAGCTCAGTATAAAAAGTGAATACCTTAGTTTAGGATATATTACCAATCTATTGTGAACAGCTTTGTAAGTACAATATTTATACACGGACACCTTGTTCAAAATTATTTCTTAATTTTTAAGTTTCCATACACCTGTTCTTAACCGTACTAATCCTCTTTCTTCTTTACAGTGTACTTTTCCCTATCCCATTTTGTTTCATTAGTATATAAATATTTAAAGATCTCTTTCTATTTAGGTTCCCCATCAACTCTTAAATGTCTGTATCTTCAAATCACCTCCTTGCTACTTTCCAAATATCTTTCATCTTTATTCTCCCTTAATGCCCATTTATCTCCTAAACCACTTATTTCTAGGTTACTCCATAATGCCTTTAACCATCCCATCCATGATTTTGTAAGGATTTCTCCATATTTCAAACATTCTTTTAATACATTTCCCTCTTCTAGTTTCAGTATTCTGAGTTTCAGTATTCTGCACCAATATTTTAGTGCTCTATTCACATAGAGTAAGCATATGATAAAATAAAAAGCAATCATGAAAGCAATTTATGTTTCAGAAATGGAAATTATTTTACTGGAGAGGATATAAGAAGCAGTTGTAAAAATTTAAATTTTATGTGGAGTTGAAGTGTAGGGCACTGGGACTGAATCAAAGATAGGATGTTTTGTAAGGAAATTTTTGGGATTGCCTATATCTTCATCAAATGTTGCGGCTTTGGCTGAATTTGGAAGAATTGGGTGAAAAGGAATATTGTTATGGGGAAAGTTATAAAAGTATTGGTTTAGGAATTTAAGGTTAGAGGATAATAGCATACTTAAAGAACGTTTAACATATTAGAGATGAGAAGAGCAAATAGCTGAAGAGGAGAGAGTGGGGAAAAAGTCCATAATTAATTGAAATGGGGATATATGACAGCAAGGAGAAAGGAATGTGTTAGAATACTGGGAGAAAATGAGAAAAAGAATAGAAGATGTAGAAAAACTGGAGAATTCGGAAATTTTCCAAGATAAAAAGTCTTTGAAATTATATAGGATGATAAAAAGAGGTTAGGATGTTGAGAAATATGTGGACTATTATGTTGGCAAGGGAGAGAAGGCTTTATTTGGATAAAATCAGATGTATGGTTTGAAAGGCTATTAAGGCAGTAGTGTTATTTGTGGAGTAATGGAAGGAATGTTCTATTGTTAGTGGACAGCAAGGAAATTGAAGATGGAGAGAGGAAATTTGCATATGAAATAGGGATGTGCAGCAAGAAAACTTTATTACAATAAAGATGTGTTCAGACTATGGAGTAGAAAAAATTAAAAGGTTAGGAATGTAAGTAGGATTATTATTTCCATATAATAATTTATGTACACATGCATACATATGCATATTTTTGGCAGAAAGGAAATTATATAACATTTTGGTGTTTTTGGAACACATAACATGTCTCTTCTTCTCATTTTATTGCTCTGTGGGAGTAGACACCATCAATTGTGATAGGGAAATAATGGCAATTAGTCTTGCAGAGTTAATGAACCTTCCACCAAATAAATTCATCAAAGCGGTAATTTTCTCTGGCTCTAAGGCTGCCATTTAAACAATATGTTGTAACATCACAAAGATTGCTACAAAATAATAATACAACTGCAGAAAATCCGTAAGAATATATACATACAGTGGATTCCAGCAAATTGCAGGATTAAGGGAAATGACCTAGCCTATATGCTTGCAAGAAAAGGCACCACAATACATCAGATGAGAAAGACAAGTATATCCTTTGCAACAGTAAAACGCCTGACACATCATTATAAACAAAAAATAGAAAAATATGCACAAGACAAGAAACAAAAGTCCCTCCCCTCCAACCCAGATAAATCCAACATGGACATGATCAACAGTTGCAGTCTTTAGACTAATTAAAAATAATGAATGTTTAGCAAGCCCCTTATACAAACTAGAAATTCTATCTTCACCACCATGCCACCATTGCAGTACTCAAGTAGAGATGAATGAAGATAACCTGTATGCATTATCCTATAAAGTATTAGAAAGCATGATTGCTAATGACTTTATTGCCAGGTGTAAGGCAATAAACAACAACAGCATTAGCAATATTTTGGATACAGTAAATTGTACATATATTGTATTGGAATATGTTATATGAGGTTAATGTAGGTAGTTCATTGTGACCTAAAAGGCATATTCCACTAGGTATTATTTTTGTCCCCTTTTGCACCGTTTTCAATTCTTCCACTTTAGCAGTTTATTGCATTAAAATTTTGTGGAATATTCTTGCAAAGTCTGCATTGTGTGATGGGAACTAAGTTTTGGTATTAGAAAATCAAATAGAAAGGAACAGTTACAACCATTACCTCAAAGATTTGCACTTGAAATTGTAAGCATAACTGGGAAGCCAAAATTCATTTCTGTGTGATATAATGTATTATTTCCTTGTTTCTTAACAGAAATCTTATAGCTTACAAAATATGAAATTTATGAAGTTGCACCAAAAACTATCCAGCCATTTTTATTATTTTGAAAATTATTTGCACAATCTTAGTGTCCATTAAATGGTAAGCTTATTGCAAATGCATTATTTCCTGCTAGGATTTTTTTAGATTTGTAGAGTCCTCATTTGACTTTCTGCAACATCTGGTTTTTGCGGATGAAAGGTGAAAATATCTTTCTATGACTGAAAATATACAGAATGGGAGTGAGCAGCTGATAGTGTCCTGTAAAAGACAGACTCTTGACAAACTCTTTGAAAGGGGAGAAGGGACTTCAGAGAGTTTGAAGTTCTTTATGTTAGGAATATACTACTCTTTTTTAATATTCATTGAATGGATACTTTCCAAACAAGGTATTTTATATATATAAATATTTAATTGATATCATTGTATGATTCAGTTGAACTACACACTCTTAAAGCTTCACTTACTTTTTATAAATGTATGGAACTGGTTTCGAGAACATTTAGTTCCCATCTTCAGCCAGGCTAAAGTTCAACTGTTGGATCATTCGTTGAGCTGTGGGAATGTATATTCTGCTCTGGTGGCAGTGTGATAAACTTGTAGTTTATGTTTTCATCCCCAGCAATGTCGAAGTTCATTATGCTGTCTTTGTATTTGTAGATGTAAATTTTCTCCTAGCTTGCTAATTCCGTAGGTCCTTGTACTGATTTTAATAATTTTGCTTTATTTATTATGTCGTGATTTTGTGTCCAAAAATGATATGTTACTGCTGATTTCTCTATTTGCTTGAGTGTGTAGTTCAACTGAATCATACAATGATATAAATTAATATGATTGGCTTCACTGTACAAGTTCCAATTTACATTTAAGTATATAAATATTTGTTAATATCTGAAGTAAAAATTGAATCACTCAAAATAATAATATTTATGCAGTCTAAGTGAGCAAATCTAAGGCATTTTACAATTCTTATTTTTATTTTGAAACATTAATTGTCTCTATTAATTTGTTTTAATCTGTAAATTAATGTGTGTCATCAGATTATATGACAAAGTGTATAAAACTCATTAAAAAGTAATAACTGAGAAAAATAGAAGCAAAAAGCATAAAAGAAAAGGAATACAACAAATTTATATAATAAAATGAAGCTCTGTGACCTGATAGAGTGAGGGTAATTATAGAGTGAAAGTAATTATTTTTCTCAGTAGATGGCAAAAGTTGCAGTTAGGAAGATGGGAGAAAGGCACAAATCATAACATCCTATCTCAATTTTTTAATAATACCCTAAGCCCTCATAATAATCTTTAGGTCTCAGAATGAAATGAATTGGTGACATGCAATGAGCCTGCAACCCTTTGGTGCTTAAGGTTATTGGGCAAATTGCAAAAAGCTTCACCCAGGAAGGAAGTCTCATCTAGGAATCAAACCCAGGCTCATTGTCTTATTACCTGAGCCATGGCACTGGTGTCTATGTTGTATTTTATTCATTATAATAAACATTGTGATAAATGTTTGCTCTACTAGTAATAAAATGTCAAGTTCTTTCTACAATGAAACAGCAATAAAATCTTTCATTTAATACATTCTTATGAACAAATGTAGAAAACTCCCATTTCACATTATGTCATGTCATAAAAATTTCCAATCATTTTGAAAACTATTAAACCAAAAACCACAAGGACACATAAACTTAGCTTGTGTTTTTCTTTGGCAGGGTGCATTAATAAGTAGTAACCCAATTCTTCGATGTGCTGCTGGAGAATCCCTGGGTCGCATGGCTCAGGTTGTGGGTGATTCACGCTTTACAGCAGAGCTGGCACAAACAAGCTTTGATCGTCTGAAATCAGCTCGAGATGTAGCATCAAGAACAGGACACTCTCTAGCTCTAGGATGTTTGCATCGTTATGTGGGAGGCATGGGATCAAGTCAGCATCTCAATACCAGTGTGAGCATACTGCTTGCTCTTGCACAGGATGCCACCTCACCTGTTGTGCAGGCAAGTACTGTTATTCTATAGAATTTGTTAAATATGTTCACAGTAACTCCACTTTATTGTACAACATTAGGACATGTTTCTGGGAATCGCTCTCATCAGCTGTTGATCTGCTACTCGATGTAGTGGCTGGATCCCAAGGTGCTTCTGTAGTGGTCTCTGATGGTTTGAGTAAGAACTTGCCGAGTTCACTCAGGGATGGAACATCAAAATTTGTCAAATTTGTTTTATTTTTCAGGAAAACATTTTTTTTCCCAGTAAATAGCTCTATTGTGTTGTGAAATTCTTTCAGCAGCTTAGCCTTTGGTTCAATTTCATGTTTTGGATCCAAAAATGAGCTGCTACTGCTGATTTATCAATTAAAATGATATATTACTATAGTATTCCTATCTCTGAATTTCTAAATTACTCTTCATTTTTCCAATGTATTTTTTGTTACAATTTGCACATTTAAAATCATAAATTCCTGAATTTTGTTTTATTAATATGGTGTCTTTTACTGTGGAACCTAATAGATTGTTGATATATTTGTTCTTTGGGGCTAACTTTATGCCATGTTATTTGAATATCCTATTGAATTTGTTGTGGTAAGTTGGATGTATGTAAAACTTTTGAATTTGTATCTTTCCTTGATGTTCTTCAGTGTGGAAACCTATCTTATAGATTATTTGCAGACATTTAAGAACATCAAGAAAAGATACAAATTCAAAAGTTTCGCATATTCATTTACTTAAATTCCAGTGTTATTAAGTGGAGTTAATGTGAACAGTTTGAATGCATTAATGCAAGATATATCACCACTCCATTGTATACAGCTTCATAAGTACAATTTATTCAGTTAAATATTTAACTTATATGAATTTCTGTTACTTAAAATTGTTCAGCTGGTGTTTAGTAAGACATCATTTATGTTAGAACATCAGCTAAGAAGTAGTAGTATGGAGTATCTTTTGTTAGATTCTTTGGTGATTGCCATCAAGAGAAACTGCTTATTAATGTAGGCATCCTGAAATTTTTGTTTACAAAGTTATTTATTTGCACAGGCATAATGCCTAAATGTGTAGCAACAATACAGAATTTCTAAATTGAAAAAGCACTTTTATCTAACACTGAAATATTACAATGATATGGAAAGTAATATGTTAGAGCAGAAGAAGAAATATGGTGAAAAAAAATAACTGATTCTTTCAAGCAATGAGCAACAAAGCTCCTAATTTTCATCTTTGCATAATATTATTACTTGCAATGAAATGAAAATGATTATATTTCATATTGTTGTAAAGCATCTATGTACAGAAAAGCAATTAGTAGTAGTTTATTAGGCTTATATGAGGTCTGGTGAATAAATATTCAAACTTTCATAATTCTATGACAAAGATGTGTTATGGTGAAATGCAGTTGGTAGTTCTGATTAGTAGATACCTTGATGAGACAGCTCCTATTGCTGAGCATTGTCTTCTTATATTTGTAAATGTGTTGTGATTATTGAGATGACAAACTTTTAAGAGCAATGAATTAACAGAATTAACATTAAATTTTGCACGAACTTGGTAAATCTGTCCTGAAACTCTTCAGATGATGAAAGAAGCTTATGGTGATCACTCTTTAAATCATACTCAGTGCTATGACTGGTATAAGTGATTTTAAAGTGGTCAGAAGTCTTTAGTTCATGGTCTGCAATCATGATGCCCAACAATGCCAACACTTTTGATTACACTTTACACTTACACTTTTCATTCATGAAAAGTTAATGCCTGACTGTTGAACAAATAGCCAAAGAGCATAACATTACTGTGGTATCATGTCATGAAATCTTGAGAGAAAAATTGCAGGAAAGTTCGTCATTTGGCTGTTGGCAGAAGAATGGAAAGATATATTTTTCATTGAAATTTGTCAGATACTTTTGGATTGTGCAGATGAGAAGAAACTACTTTTGAGTATAATAATCATTGGTCTATGGTTATGATGTTGGAACTAAAGTTCAGTTATTATTGTGGGTTGTAAATTTCACTAAGACACTCAGGATGCTATTCAGCATGAATTTCTACCAGAGTCAAACTGAATTACTAGTGACTCTGAGGTCCATAAGAAAATGTGAGAAGGAACAGGTCTGAACTTTGGAGAGACAACTCATGGATTCACCAACATGACAATGCACCTCAACATTAATCATTGCTTGTTATGAAAAAAAAATAAGATGACTGTTCTTCCTCACCCTCCTGACTAAGTATGTGCAGACTTATATATTTCCAAAGATGAAATCTATGATGAAAGGATGAAGATTTGATTCCAATGAAGAGATAAAGCAAAAATCATAGATAGAGCTGTACATGATCATGAAAAATACATATTAGGACTGCCTTCAAAAACTAAAAAGTCATTATGGGAGGTGTATCAAGACGGAGGTAAATTTCATCAAGGGAAACAAAGCACAATCAATTGTAGGGAATCCCAACTCTTAACAAATTAAAATGTCTGTATATTTGAACAGATCTTGTATACATAACCATGGATAACAATTATAGTAGACAGTAATGTTATTATTATAATTATAATTGCACTAATTTGTGTAGATTCAACAGCATTTAAGGCCTGACTAGTTAAAACTGTATGTTTTGGTGAACAAAGTCTATCCAAATCAAAATCATTCAAGGTAATGAATGCTCAACATAGCTTTGATTTTAATGTTAGTATTTGTGCTGATGGATACTTTTTGTGACTGCTATGTGTACTATTTCAAGTTTTCATAGCCATATAGATTATAATGTATACTATAGCTCTTAAATTTTCCTTATTAATTAATGTTCTAGATAAACCCAACTTTTTGTTACACTAAAGATGACAAGAAAATAATATTTGTAAGATTTTTAGGTATTATCCTTTCTGTCATAGTGTTCAAGACTAGTAAAGGAGATGTATTATTTATATTGCAGGTTTGGTCTCTGCATGCTCTAGCACTTATTGCAGACTCAGGTGGTCCTATGTTTCGTGGTTATGTGGAACCCACCTTGTCACTTGCACTCAAGTTGCTGCTCAATGTGCCACAATCTTATGTGGATGTGCATCAATGCATTGGAAAAGTTTTGTCAGCACTGATCACAACAGTAGGACCAGAACTGCAAGGTAGATAATGTTTTACTTAAAAAATTCTAAGAATGTGCAAGTACAATAAAATTTAACAGCTTTTACTTTAATATGGTTGCAGAAATGTTTTGCAAACATTTTCTTTTATGATTTATGCTTGCAGCTTCTTACTGCTGTTCTGCAATTGAAGTTGGGATTCTCATAGTATACCAAGAATTAATCCAAAAACTTATACATATTTATAAATTGTAATCCTGCAGTGAAACATACAGTATGTCAATTGGCTGTAACTTTATCTCTGTTTATAGGTAACACCACATCAATCTGTATGGCTCGTTCGTCATTCCTTTGTGCATGTGCAATAATGCAGGACCATCAAGATCCACTGGTGCAAGCTGAAGCTACTGCATGCTTGCAGCAGCTCCATCTGTTTGCTCCTCGACATGTGAATCTTTCATCTCTTGTACCTACTCTATGTGTAAGTTTCAACATTTTATGAAGGATATACATAAGAATGCAGTACCACAATACGTCTTCAGTTCATACCAAAATAGGAAAACAGTAACATGCTGGGGGCATGGTAAAATCAAGAATGAAGCATAAATGAAGGAACTGTCCAAAATTAGTATACCTGTAGATCTGAATGAAGGATTGAAGAAGCAATGAATTAGAAAAGGAGCAGATCAAATCAGGGCCAGCTGAAGTCTAGTGTTGCAGAATGTTTGCCTCTTAGAGTGTGAGAGTATTGAGAAGAATCATTTATCCATGTACTAAAACTAGTGAGTTGGGTTAGTTTCTAGTGGCTGATATGAAAGATTTATTATTATTTTTTATTATTGTGCCAGGAATCTTCCATGTTTTTAAATGTTTTTTTTTTATTTGTGAACAGTCTTTGAAGAATTTATCATTAGTTCTTTTTTTAATTAAATTCTTTGTTTAATGTAGCTTTATCAATGTATTGGTGGGTTGGATGTTGGTTTCTTTTTTTCTAGGGAATCTGCTTTTCATAGCTAGTTAGACCAATATATGAGGTTATCCATTAAAAGTAGACAATTTTATCTAATTTGGAGAGTGTTTTGATTATTTGTTGTATTTATTTGTTAAGGATTGTTGATTGTTTAATATACTTTAAATCCAGGATTATATTATATGTAATCCAGGATTACAAATTATTATTGAGGAAATCACTCAAATTTCCCTAATTTTGTTCCACTTACTTGGACATGTGTCAAAGTCTGTTGCCTTCAGCTTCAACATGATTCCACTGTCTGCTTCCCAGCATGATATTAAGATGTCACTCTGTGGATTTTACGAACTTGGTGATGAGGTTACTATTGTTTGGAGCATCAAAATTGACCAAATTTTCCATGGGTTTTTGAAGAGCTTTTAAGAGTTTTGGTTCCTTTTGGAATTCATGGTTCTTTTGCCAGAAATGGTCTGCTATTGTTGATTTTTCTGTGTGTTTATATTTTACATTTCTCATGTGTTCCTTAAATCGTATGGTAATATTTCTTTTTGTTTTGCCTATGTATTTCATATTGCAGTCTTTGTAACTAATTTCGTAAATGCCTGATTGTTTTTCTGGCAGAATTTTGTCTTTTGTATTAGTTTTAGGTTTTTTAAACTACATTTGTTTATTGGAGCCAAAATTATGTTTGCCTCTTTAAAAATCTTCTGGAATTTTTGGTGTGACCATGGGTGGAATGTGAATTTCTTATATATATGACCTTTGTAGCCTTTTAGTGTGGTGACATCTTTTATTTGTTTTTGTTTTTTGAATTTTTCCATTTTCTTGTTGACCAGATCTATTGTGAAACAATTTTCCTGTGCTATATCTATGATTTTATGGTACTCCAAATTATATTCTGTCTTGCTTATTGGTAGGTTTGTTAATCTGTATGTGAGACTATTGATTATGGGGAGTTTATGTTGTCTTAAATTGTGGCTGTTATATTTTTATATAATCATCTGTGTGGGTATTTTTTCTGAATATGCCAGTTCCAGATTATTGCCATTTTTTATAATTTTTATATCCAGTAAATGAACTGCCTTGTTTTCTATTTCCATTATGAATTTAACAGTACTGTCTTATAGGTTGAGTAGTTTTATTGTATCCTATTTCCATTTTTCATTTTTATTGCAAAGACATCATCAACATAACAGTACCAACATTTGTATATATGTATAAAGGCCTTAACTAATTTTATTTCCAAGAAACTCATGTACATATCTGCCAAGAATGGAGAGAGTGGCTTTCCCATTGCTAGGCCCTTTTTTTGTGTATAACTGTTGCCTCTGAATGTGAAGTAGGTTTGATTGATACAAATTTTGATGAGGTTTAGATATTGTTCTATTATTTCTTCAGGTAGGTTTGTTGAGGTTAGCCATTTCTTTATGATATTTATTAGGTTTTCTTTGGGGATGCTAGGAAACAAAGAGACCACATCATAAGAGACTAGCAAATCCTGTTTTCCAGTTTCACATGTTATGATTCTATCTATTAATTCTGATGAGTTCTTTATGCTTTGGCTTTTGTATTTCGGAAAGCATTAAATTTTTTTAAAAGGTAATTCACTAAATTGTATTGTATCTACAATAGGTCTCATTTTATTGCCAGGCTTATTATTTTGGTAGGCCATAGATTCTAGGTGTTGTAGGGTTGTCTGGTATGTTATTCTTTTTTTCTTCCTCGCTCAGAATTGTTACTTTTGTTAAAGTTTTCTTACTGCACTGATATATTTTTGTGTAGGATCTGTACAGGACTATATACTTAAAAACAGACTTTTTACTATTACATCAAGGTATTAGAATGAAGGTCCTAAGGATCACATATGATCACATGTGGATAAATGGTTAGTTAATTTTAATTTTCTGTTATGTTTTATGAAAATTTTAAATATTCTAAATTTCTAACATAATGTTTATGTTGGAGGAAAGAAGTACATCTCTCTTAAGACCTCTCTCTCTCTTTAACATATCTTATAACATTTTTTATGTGCTGGATGCAGTTTGTGGGGGTATAAAACTACTTCATAATATTTATTAGCACAACATTGAAAAATCTAAGATATATCTAAAAAATGTTCTAACTTTAATTTGTTACTTCATTTTAGCGCACACTATCCAGTAATCATCTGCTTTTACGAAAAGCTGCAGTTTCATGCTTGCGACAACTTGCTCAGAGAGAAGCCAAAGAAGTATGTGAACATGCAATGACACTTGCAAGTGAAAGTAGGGACACCAATGTTGTTGAAGGTATACTTCTTTTTTATTGGGATTTCACTGGGTGAAACTAATTTAGCTGGATTAATTGTAAATACTTTACCATTGTCAGTGATCAAATAGTTTTGCTAGATCAGAAAAAAATTTGCAAGACATTAATTAAATTTAATACAATAAACAAAAGCTATAATTTTTATCAATACCAAATTTTCTTGACACCTGATACCTCAATACTTGATACTCTGATACTCAATATTTTCATGAAATAAAATACAAATCTCATTTTAATATTTTGAAGCTGTTGATATATCAAATAAAAAGATCTGAATTTTCTTACTCACTGAGTGTGTTTTTATTATGAGAAATATAAAACATTTACAATTATTGATAGTGTTGTAAGATTTTCCACATTGCAAAAACTTTTTTCACAAATGTAATAGTTATCGCTCATGGAATCGAAATGAAAATTATTCTAAACTTCACTCATATTTTAGTTGAATTTGAACCACAGATTATCAGCCTTCTGGGCTGACACTCTTAACGAACTGGGCTATCCACCTACTATATCCACCTTCAAGTATAGAGCCACAAACCACTCTCATCTGATTCTGTATACTGCAAAGACCTCACAAGGTTTCTCCAAGGTAGGAGCCTGGATCAGTACTCATAGCATTACGAGTGTCCTCTTAAGGAAAAAATCTCACATAGTAAAGAAGGCTTAGGGAGGTCTCTGGAGTATACAGAATGAGATGAGAGAGGTTCTTGTTTCCATGCTTGGAGGAGGACACAATAGTTCAGAAAGTTGAAGATCCATTGTTCGAATCCCAGCTGTGAATCTAATTTGTCAAGTTTGATTCTTCATTCCAACTTATTTCCTACACACGGTGTAAAAGAACAATTTCTCTATTCACACATATTATCTGCAAAAGGTAGACCACAAAATGCACCACCTTCTGTTATTTGAAAATAACAACTAGTAGTAATGTAAAATTATTTTTCATCCTAAATACACTGAAGTACAAAATTGTTTGGATTAGATAGTTTAACAGATTACATGATATGTTTAACAAATGCCTGTTTTATTATTGGTCTGATTCAGAACTGAGTTTAATTTTTAGACAGAATGTAATTTTTCCATATCTGCAAAAAATGAAAAACATGCTAGAAATCAATGCAATAGTGTGTTGAAAAATATGAACTTCAAACTGCAACTTAGCATGTTTTATTGCCATGGTATTTGATTTTTAAAGAAATTGTAGCTCAGATATACTGTCGCTAGATCATGTTGAAAGATAGGGAAAGGAGACCATTTTTATGGGATCAGCAGTCAGGCATAGAGTGCACCTAATTTCTTAGCACCTCCTATTTAGAATCTTATGAACAATACAGATATTTAAGAATGCATCTCTAATTTTACTATATCTAAATGCATTTTGATTTAAAAAAAATACCAGTTGGAACAAAAAGATCAATAGATAAATAAAAAAAAATGGAGCAAGTTCTTAGTTTTAATTATTTGAAATTTATTATTTTATAATCCTGTTTTATTGATGTAGGGTAAAATAAACATTGCAGTTAATTGTAACAATTAAGCAAATACTACATAATTTAAATTTACACATATACAATTTTGAATAAGGTGATGGCTTTTTCAGTGTTCCTTTACAGATAAAAAATAGGGGTGGGAAAGACAAAGGAACAATACAACAAATATATACATCTGAAATTAAACATTTAAGATCTTCATCTGAATATTTCCTAATTCATTATCAGTGAAGTAAGGTGTTCATGAGACACTGAGGATTACTAACATTACATTAAATTCTAGAACACTATAGGAACAAATAGTATGAACACATACACACACACACATGAAAAATAATGTAACACTGTTAACAATGTAACTAAATTAACAATAATTAGAAAAGCAGAAAAGAATAAAACACTTGGAAAAAGTCACAGATTTGCAATCGCTGTATTTTGAACTGCTACTAGACTTTGCAGTTCTTCTGCAGACTTCTATGGCAAAGTCTTAGACTTTGCCATAGAAGAACCCAAGAGTTCTTCTATGGTAGTTGCTAATCTGTGACTTTTTCTTGTATATAAATATTAGTTTCAAGGAAGATCAACAGAATACTGCAGAGATGAACTTTAGTAAACTTTGTGAAGGAACTAACCCATAGGCTGAAACTGCACTTTTAATGAATGTGATTTTATTTTAAAAAAGTTGGCTCATTTCTGTCCTTATAAATAAATGCTTATAGAATCCCTAACTCCCATGGAATAGCTCGCCATGTGAAGTCACAAAATGAGCTTTTCCACCTAGCAGGAGGCCCTACCCTTTACAGGACATAATGGGCTCTTTTCATTGATTCACTCATTTTATAAGATACAGTGTTTATTAAGAATATGGTTGTTTGTGCAAAATATATAGTATAATATATTCTAATTTGCTAAAATGGTTTCTCCAAGTTCATATTTTTTGGCACAGAGCTATCATTGACAGTAGACAATGTTGAACTGAATGACCTTTTAATTAAGATCATTGTATGATTGAGTCAAGCTACACACTCTTATTGGCTCCACTTACTTGGTTACATGTAGTACATGTTTCACAAACCCTTGTTCGTATCCTGAGCTACCAGTTGACGAGTTGCTGAGGATGTGAACAAGGGTTCGTAAAACATGTAATACATATAAACAAGTAAGAGTGTGTAGCTTGACTCAATCATACAATGATCTTAATTATATGATTAGCTTCAATATACAAGCTCCAATTAGCATTTTTAGTTGAATGACCTTGTTTTTACAACATACATGCAATAGTTCACAATTGTATCAAATATATGTATATATACATATATATATATATATAATGTCTGAATATTATAACAAGAAAATTTTCCAAAAGACAGCTTCTAGTCTTTCTGTTAACAAGTACCATGGCTTTAATTTCATAAGTTAGGCTGATAAAAAATGTTTCTAACATAATTCAGGTGTAGATTTTCAGAGGCAATTTCCCTTAATGCAGACTTTAAGGTTGACAAAGTATTTCCATAAATACTTTGTTATTAACTTCAAATTAATAAAGTCAACATCTCTATCACATACTTAAATCAACCATTAGAGATATGTGTCCTCAGGTTTACTAACATTGACAGAGATTTCACTTTGCCAGCTGTTGATGGTGCAATCAATGGGTAAATTAATTATTCTTCATATCTTATTTCAGGGCTAGTAATAACTGAGAGTGGACTTCCAGGAGTTCTGTTCAGCATGCTTGATACAGAAACAGACAGTAGACTCATCAAGGATATTCATGACACCCTGACTAGCATGCTGCAGATGATGGCTGCTGATAACTTGTCACAGTGGCTGACTCTCTGCAAAGATGTTCTGACAGTAGCTTCAGGTATATCTATCTGTAAAAGCATTCTGCTTAGGGAGCATGTTACATTTTTCCTGCAATTAATTTATATATAAGCCCATCTCCTTTGGAAACTTATTCAAAATGCAGGGTCAGAGTACTTTTAAGGGAATAAAATTTGGATAAAACTGACTTGAGCAGATACTCTGTTCTTGTCATACATCAAAGATGCAAGAAATGCTTATGCATGCAGCTAATATGTAAATAACAGAAAATATTTCAAGCCCATTTTATGATTCTGCATTATTGAATTTTACTTTATTCTCTTTCCTGAGAGACTTAGACACACTTAGTTTCTATATTTGTTGCTGATCACCAGGCTTGCATGTTGGTGATTGTGTCATCTTTTATCTAAAAATGTCATAGGTAATGCTAATTTATAGAGGGTGCCAAAAAAAATGTATACATACTTCAAGCAAAGAAAAAACTGTGTTAACATAACAAAATTGAATTCACACAAACGGAAAATGATTAGCACTAATCATGTTAGACTGTTACAGTTACAATTGTAACTCAAAAAGCCCATCATTGGTGTCGATACACTTCTGAGTACATTGAACTACTGATTGAGCAACTTTTGCAAACATGTCACAGTACTCCATTCACCAATCAGGGCCATCTTCATTTAATGCATGCAAGAGGCTTGGGATGAAAACTTTCAACTTTGCTGTTTTAATAATACAATGTACACTGGTTCTGCTAATCCCAGTCTCATGTGCACATTGCTTTGTAGATTTTGTGGTGAATGCTCAAAACGTTCCAAAACCATAGCCAAGGAAGCAGGGCTTGTTACTGTGCGAGGTCTCCCAGATCAGCCCTTGTGAACATTGCATATGGTACCATGAGTCTCAAATTTGTCTCAAATGCATGCAGTTGTTACTCGCATTGGCAGTTCTGTTCTATACACTTGTCTCCATTGCCTTTGAGCTTCAACAACATTCCAGGTTTTCCAATAACACTTCAAAATTGCTTTCCGCTGTTCAAAGCATAATCTTGGCGCCATTTTGTAGTAGCAATGCTAACATGATGTAACGTGAGTCACATCTGTTTAGAGAAAATCATACAATAATCTTGGCTTCATTTGTTCATTGTTGATTTAAGATAATCTTGGCATAATTTATCCATTGTTGATTTACCTGTCATGTAGCAATGCTATCATAATGTATGTGAGTCACATCTGTTTACAGAACATCATACTACACATTACTGTTGTTTTTTGGTCCAACTTTGAAATATATTAAATACTACCATGAAAGGGTATACACATTTTTTGGTATTCTCGATATAGATAAATCCTGATCATTAATTTGTGGATGTAAAACTTTTTTCGTCTTTTCCAATATTTTTCTATTTTAGGTCCATTTTTATAATGCATTATTATAATTTTTTTTCTATTACTTTTAGCGATATACTCAATTTCTTTTTAGATTTAATTTACTTTTTTTCAATTCTGCAATATTTCCTCATTTAAGCATTGCTAGGATGGAATTTTTAAATGAGATGTGCCTTAACCTTGAAATAACTGCAGTAGTATTGAAAGGTGTTGACCCTTATGTATTAAGTCCTAGTAGCTTACCAGAAAGTGTTATTTAAACAGCCAGCCACATATTCAGGGAATTAAGGAATAAGACGTTACACAAGGACAACCAGAGCCTCTCATCAAGTGATCATTGGTTCAGATTGCTCAATGTAAACATTATATGACTAGAGATAAAATCTTCATTGACTGGCATTACTCTCTAGAGTATAATTGCATCAAGGCTAGGTTTTAGTCATTTTTAATGCTGTGGATAGGAGAGATCTAGAGTTTATATTTCACTTGATATTTATATAGCAGTTAATATTAGTTGTAATTAGGTAACTTATTTAAAAGTTCAATTTTATATTGCACCAATTTTTGGAGTCAGTAGTAAGTAGCAGATTGTCCCTGATTAAACAGTAGATTGTAGTAGTATAAAATAATGTACATTGAAATTGAGAATTTGTTGCAGTTCAGTAATTCACCATGAAGGCATGCTGTATTACAGAATCTGGAGGAGGAGATGACATTGTGGGAATGGTTAGCAGTGCAGAGGGTGAGGATGGTGAAGATGTAGAGCCAGATGATGACCAAGCAGAGTTCCATGCTGCAGACGATCAGACTACACATCCAGCAGTGCAGCCTCGCTGGCCTACCAGGGTGTTTGCTGCTGAATGTGTGCGAAGAATCATTGTGGCCTGTGAAGGCAATAAAAGTGCTCACTTTGACCTTGCCCTTGCTAAGGAAATGCAGCTCACTAAGAGCAGAGGTTTGTATTTGTCGCTCTGGAACATAGTAAGTCCAAATAGCAAGGTATACCTTATTCTTGCAAGACAAAAGCAAAACAGATTTTATACAGACTGTTAAAGTAATTTTATGATGGAGAAAATATGATTTCTTTCACAAATAAATAAAAGATGTTAAAATGCTATAAACAAAATTAAACAATAAAATTTGATAAATCATAAGTCATGGCAAACAGTTCAGATAGTGGTATCTTTGAAAATTCACAAAACAGCAGCTTGCATCATGTGACTGCAAGAACTCTTAACAAAATGGCCAACAGTATTTCATTTGGACATTTGCTGTTATTCATTATTCTGTCAAAGACAAAATCCCCACTGCAAAAATTTATCAGACTTCAACATGCATGAATGGGTTCTAACAGTATTAAATATTTAAAAGAGAGAACACAGGTATCCAAGATCAGATTTGTAGTGCACACGCCTAGAACAACCTCAGCTGAATATGATGAGGGAAGAGTTAATGAAATCACTAAAGATGTATGTATCTGTGAATAAAATAGTGAGAACACTATTTTGGAAAAGACACAATGCAGTTCAAGAGATGGTTGAAATCATGTGCTACAGGAACATTTATGCTCATTGGGTTCCTTATAGAGTAAAAACTATTAATTTCAGAGCAAAACCATCATCTTAGATCTGCTTCAGAACTGTTGCAATCAAAAGTGTGCTTTTTTTATTCTATATTATCACAGATGACATAAATGTAATTTCACCATTTCAAACCTGAAACAACAGAACAGAATGGCACCATTTTAATTCTGTAGAAAGTAAAGACAGTACCATTAATTGAAGGTTATGGTCAACATCCCCGGAATGCAGAGGCGAGGACTCTGACTGGTTTTCTGGAACCCTGGACATTCATAAATGCTGTTGATTATGCCCACTTCATAAGTTTTGTCATGCATTGGGTGATAAATGTCCTAGAAGAAATATTATCTTCCAGCATAATCACACTTGATTCTAGTCTGCTCACTTCACATCATAAACAATTTAAAAAGAAGAAGGTTTAGAAGTTGTTGCTTATCCCTGATCAGGCACCCTAAGACCTAAGATCTTTATGGATTTATGATGGTTCAGATACAAGACCAACATTATCAGAGAGTAGGTACACTCCAGAGAACAGTGTGTCAGTGTCTTTGGCATGCAGGGATGGAGTTCTATCACAGGGGAATATTCAGACTTTAGAACAATTTAGAAAATTTGTACAAAGTAATGGAGATTATATGGAAAACTAAACAAAAGTCTGCATTAACTTAAAATTCTAATTGTAACTTGTACAGTGAAGCTGGATAATTTATTATGCTTTGAATTTGTATATTCTGCTCTGGTGGAAGTGTGATAAACTTAAACTTTATTTTTTCATCTCCAGAAGTGTCGAAGTTCATTAATATATCGCAGTATTTAGAAATGTAGATTTTTCTCCCATGTTGCTAACTCTGTAGACCCTTCAACTCTTCCGGTTCCGGGGATGAAAACAACCTCTTAAGTTCATCACACCTCCACCAGAGCAGAATGTACATTCCAAAGCATAAATCTTAATTATATAATATGCTTCATGGTGCAAGTTCCAATTAGCATTTCAAATTGTATATTTTTTTATTTTTCAGTCATTTCTTTTCCATTTTTCTTTCCTTTCCCTTGTTTATAACTAATTGTAGTGTCAGCTTATATATACATTGTACTCTCTATACTCCATATTCCATCATCAGCATGTAACTTATAACAACTTGCCCTTTCAAGCCAAATTCAATATCTCTCAAACTGCTCTTTATATGTTACAGGTGATTATCTTGTGCTGCATTTGTCAGATTTAGTTCGAATGGCATTTATGGCTGCCACCAGTGACTCAGACCCATTAAGGCTGGAAGGTCTCAAGACACTGCAAGAAATAATTGACAAGTTTGCTCGCGTACCAGAACCAGAATTTCCAGGACATCTTCTGTTGGAGCAATTCCAGGCACAGGTAAATAAAATATTAATTAAATGTTTTAATATTCCATTGCTAAAACATAACTTAAAATGGATGTGAACCAGACAGTTTCAGTGTAAACTATATTTAATGTATGAATAAAGTGTACTTGAACAACCCGTGTGAAAATTTTCATTTATATAATTGCTAGCTGCTACCATACATTGTCATTAACTATATTGAATGTTGATGCAGCAAGAAGCTAGCATATTTAGTAAATATAGTAATTTTGCTTAAGAGCTAGCAATATATAAGTGATATTGCACATGTTGACATAGTTATTTTCTTCCTTTTTTTCTTTTCTCACTTTGCTTTTTCTTTAAAAAATGCATAATTTATTGTCACTGCCATTTTCATATTCTGTTAATGTAATGAATGAAAAATTACTAATGGCATAAGTGATTTGCAGTCCACTACTGAAGTCTACAACTATCTGGTATTTGCTTTCTGAAGACTAGAAAAGCTAGAAAAATTGTTTCAGAGGTAATCGTTTTATTATACTTTTAAAGCATTAGTCCTGAGCCAGATGCTAAAGGACAGGGATTTGAAACCTACTTGGGCCATGCTGCCCAGAGTGTTCCCCCCTCCCCATCAGGTAGCTTAAGTGCTACTAATTCTTTCAGTGACATCATTATTCATTTTAACTTGAAATACTATATGGAACTTTTACATTGAAGCAAATCATATAATTAATATTATTGTATGACTGAGTCAAACTACACACTCTTATTGGCTTCACTTGTTTATAATTAGAACATGTTTTACAGATCATCATCCACATCCTCAGCTAACTGTCGAATGCTGGATGATTCCGGTGTTCCTTTGGGGGTGCATATTCTGCTCTGGTGGAGGTGTGATGAACTTAAAGTTTGTTTTCATCCCCTGAAGTGTCAAAGTTCATTAACCTGTCTCTCTCTATACATATATAGTCGGTCCTAGTGGTGTAGTGGTTACCATACTTGCCTCCTAAACCCAAGATCGCGGGTTCAAACCCGGCTAGGACGGATGGATTTTTTCAGGCGTAAAAATCCTAAGTATGGCTTCCTTCGGAAGGGAAGTAAAGCCGTGGGTCCCGTGTTGTACATTTATGGCACGAAAAAGAACCTCAAGCCTGAAAGAAGAGGCCCCTGAGCAAAATTTGTCGGCTGTTTCACGTCCTGAGTTGAATGGAACACTGATGACCTGATATGTTAAAGAGCATCCATAAATAAATAAATAAATAAATAAAAAAAAAATCTCTATTTATAAGTATACATTTTCTCAAGTTGCTAGCTCTGTGGGTCCCTGTACTGATTTTAATAATTGTGCTTTTTCCACTATGTGGTGGTTCTGTGGCCAGTAATGAGATGTCATTCCTAATTTCTCCATCTGTTTGTATTTTGTGTTCCTGAAGTATTCTTTTAACCTTATGCCTATGTTTCTCTTTGTTTTTCAATATAGATTTTTTGCATTCTGCATATTTTTTGGGGTAAATATCTGCTCTTTTCTCTGGTGGATTACTTTCATTAATATTGCCAATCAGGAGATTTTTAATATTAAATCTGTTTATTGGTGCCAATCTTAATATTGAAATCTTTCAGAATATTTTGACATTTGTGCAAATTCCATGCATGATGGTGAATTTTTTAAAAATTATCATATTACCTTATTAAAATACCTCTTAATAATGTAAGTAAGAAGAATTTTTGTTGGATTGTCTGGTTCTTTGCTGAATCCATTTTTAATCGCTGTTCTTTCTATTTGCTTGTATTCTGAGTATTTGTCTTGTTAATGGATCGGTTAACAAGCCTGCATTAAGTTCATTTAAGAACTTTCAAAATAAGACATTTTTAAAAAATTCTGTTGGAACTCATACAGTGAAGCTTGTTAGATGTAAATTATATCTAATCTGCCATCTAACACACTCTTATGCTTCACTTAGCTAGCCATTTTGCTGTATAGTATGATTGTGTGTTGATATTGTTAAGGATGGGTTGCTTACCATTACCAGTCTTGTTAATTTTTGGTAAAACATATATTTTTGCTAATTTTGGATTATTCTGTTTTATTTTGTATTGTACTAAATTTGGGATAACTGTGCATGTTTTCAAAGCCTCATTAATTGAATTAATACCTCCCTTTAATACTATTACATGTTACATTTCTTTGTTTTTAAACAACTCTTGCATCCTCACAATATATTCTTCTTACCATGGATAGCCCCTTATCTCCATTTCTAGTTAACTTCTTCATGAACAGATTTGAAACACAATCAATACAGCATTTCCATACATATTTAAAATCTGGTATAGATATGTTGACAGTACTTTAGCCATAGTTAACAAAAACACATTAATGATACCATAAAACTTCTGAATATAAAAGATAAGATATTATTGTTCACATACAAAATAGAAGCATATAACATACTACCACTCTTGGACATTAAAATAATAAAACATCATGGTAACCTGGAATTTGGAATCTACAGAAAGGACATGCATGCAGACAATCACATCAAAGCTGACAGATTTAATCCAAAATTATATAAACATGTAATCAATAGCTTAACACACAGACTCATTAACCTACCCATTAAAAAGACAGAATACTCCAAAGAATACCAGCAAATAGAAAATAGAAAAATAATAGGAGCAATAATTAAAAATGTATTCAGCAAAGAACTGGTTCACAAAAAAAGTTCAGAAGTTCAAGAGGCAAAAGCTTATTAAAGAAACCACAACAATTTCAATAGGAAAAAATAAGATAATTTTAAAAAAATTCACCTATCTTCCATGAGATATGCACATATTTCAAAGTATTTTAACAGATACAATATTAGATTGGCACCTATAAACAGGCTTAATATTAAAAATCTCTTGAATGGCAATATTAATGAAAGTATTCCACCAAAGAAAATGGGTATTTACGAAATAAAATGTACAGAATGTGAAAAAATCTATATTGAAAAACAAAGTGAAACATAAGCACATGGTTAAAAGAACACTCACGAACATAAGATACAAACAGATGGAGAAATCAGCAGTGGCATCTCATTTCTGGACAGAGAACCATGGCACAGTGGAAAAAGCAAAATTATTTAAGTCAGCTTACAGACCCACTGAGCTAGCAACTTGGAAGAATATCTACATTTATAAATAGAGAGACAGATTAATGAACTTCAACACTTCAGGGAATGAAATCATAAACTTTAAGTTCATCACACCTCCACCAGGGCAGAATATGCTTCCCCAAAGGAGCACCTTGAATTATCCAGCACTGAACAGTTAGCTGAGGATGCGGACGATGGTCTGTGAAACATTTTCTGATTATAAACCAATAAGTGGAGCCAATAAGAGTGTGTAGTTCAACTCAGGCATACAATCTACTCATTGTTAATTATTGCCAAAGCCATCAATCTGTGTGTAGAAAATTAATGTAACTACTGACAGTGAAATAATGGTATCATTAAAATTTAATGTTTTTACTATTAACATGAGCTTAACTTACAAGTATTAGTAATGTTGGAACATATTTCAGAAACCTTCTTTCCCATTATCAACAGCTGAGGATGGAACAAAGATTCCTGAAATATATACTTGTATTAAAAACTTGTAAGTGAAGCTTATGTTAACATTTGAAAACATTCAGTTTTGTAGAAAATGATCTTTATTCTGCTAAGTCACTTGTTAGAACTTGTTTCATGTTAGAATTGTTTTTCTTTAGAGTAACAAATCTTTTATAGTTAAATAATTAAAAGTTCTTGAAGAAAAATGCTATGGAATTTCTGTACAGAAAGGCCTTATAAATTTAACAAATTAAATTTTGAACACATGACATAATTTAAGGAAGCAGAAACACTTGTAATTAGAGAAAAGAAAGTATTATTTGGGTTTACAGAAAAGACAAATTATTTGTGTGAAATTGGAATTATTGCATGCATTTGATTTAATAAATAGCATCTGAATGTTTTAAGTATATATACAGCAATCCATATTTTATTTACTTACTGCTAGGTTGGAGCAGCCTTGCGTCCAGCATTTTCTCCAGAAACACCTTCTCATGTAACAGCAGCAGCATGTCAAGTATGCAGTGCATGGATTGGAAGTGGAGTAGCACGGGATCTAAATGATCTTCGCCGCGTACATCAGCTGTTGGTATCGTCATTAGCAAAACTGAGACGAGGAACTTCAACCACACAACTTTACAATGAAAGTCTTGCCACACTGGAGAGACTTGCAATTCTGAAGGCTTGGGCAGAAGTATGTATACTTTTATTTTTGAAATGCCTTAACCATGAAATTCCACATATTCTTAATGCAAGTGTTTTAGAAATGACCTACCCTTCTCTTTCTTCTCCCTCTCCCAAAAAATTTAGCTCATATCTCACATAATTTAATTTAATGTAAATTTAATTTATTTATTCAGTGATTATACACTGTTTGTACATTTGGCTTAATCACTTTACATTACTTTTTGCATATGTACAACTACAATTTCATTATATAAATATTTAACTCTTATTAATTGATATCATTGTATGATTCAGTTGAACTACACACACTTAAAGCTTCACTTACTTTTCATAAATTTAAATAAATTTAAGAGTGTGTAGTTCAACTGAATCATACAATGATATCAATTAATATGATTGGCTTCACTGTGCAAGTTCCAATTTACATTTAAGTATTTAACTCTTAATTTGACTTCCAAAATCCTCCATAGTATAAAAATTATATTTTAACAATATGTTTTAACACGTTTTTTAAATATCATACTTAAAGTATTTTAAATGATTTTGGTATATCACGTTTTCGTTCAAGCTCAAAAATATTTTAATTTTTAACTCTCAAGATCTTAAAAAGATTTGTAGGTTTCTCTGTAATAATTGCTTAACAATTATGGAATAGAAACTTGGGAAAGATTGGGCAAGTACACTGGAAACAAATAAATGCTGTTGCTTTTTTTTTGTCAACAAAAGAAATGTATAATCTTATAAGCTTCAACATTGGATAGTGTAAACATTGCAATTTATATAGTATATTCCAATGGGGAATAACATCAAGTTGTCTATTGAAAAGGAGGATCCACAAATTTAAGGGCTGATACCGTTGATAAGGTGTATTCAAAATGTTTAATTTAAACTTGCTATTTCCAGAATGTGCCAGGCTAGCCAGGCAGCTGTTGACTTGCAGTATAAAGACTTTTGTAAAGACTATACTTTTGTAAAAGTTATTTATGTATTTACAATAAAAGCGTAGAAAAACATGTGATCAAATAATTTAAGGATGTTCTACTGTTTATTGCAGGTGTACATTGTAGCGATGATAGGAAATGGCTCAGCCCCAGGTTACATCAGCACAAATAATAGAGCAGCACCCTGCGGTACATCAAATGATGAAGAGGATTTTGGGGAGTTTGAGTTTCGTGGGGAAAGTCTGTTAAATCTTGTTCAGCCAGAGCTTATTAGCTTATCTCATCATTGGTTAGCAGCACTGCGAGATCATGCCTTGCTATCTTTACCACCTGGTAATTGCCTTTTTTGTTCACACAATTCATACTATGCTTTTTGATAAGTTTTACAGAAAGAAAAAGATAATATTGTAATAGTTTCCTACATATTCAAGCCATAGGTCATATCTATTACAGTGAATTTTATTTCAGATACATAGTTAATGAAATGATCTTTATATTGCTTAGAAGCAAGCTAAAAGCTGTAAACTATTTTGAATCACTGTAGTTTTGCTTTGTGTAACAGAATGGTTTTTAAGAACTGTTAACCTCAGGCTGGTAGTTTATATTTTACAAAGAAAGCTCACATATCTTGTTAGAAGTGGTTAACAATAAACATCTTTCATAAACTGACAATTTTATAAAAACATATTTATATTTCTTACTATTAGGAGCTTTGGACAAATTTCTCTCTGTACGAAGACCACGAATGTCTATTTATCAATAGTTTTCATCAAGAAGGTATTTTAGCTAGATAGTTAAATGCTCCAGAATCAGGCTTGGAATTTCAATTCAATATTAACCTGACACCTTTTACCAAAATCTGCACATTCTCCATAAGGCAATCTTTGATGACATAAAGAGATACTTTAATTAAGATTATCCTCAGCTTTTGATGGTTTCAACATATACTGGGTGATCTTTCCTTCATGGGATTGATCCACATGCAGTTGGCCACAATTAACAGAGTGCTGCAGTTCTTGTCTTGTTCCTATGCTTGAAAGCCAGCCAAGCAGCCAGAGGGGAGGTCAGTACGAGTTTAACTGTAGGAATGTATGGACATTTCTTGTGTGTTGTGTCAGGTATTAAGTTTAAAATTAATTTCTTGTCAGAACTAATACAGTGAAGCAATTAATTATTTTTATTAACATTTGAATTGATTTAATACTCTTGTGCTCCACTTACCATTGAATTATACAGAAAATATTTCACAGGCTTTTGCCCACATCATCAGGGTAAGTCTGGCAGTCAACTCACACTGATGATGCAGGCAAAAGCCTGTGAAACATATTCTGTATAATTTGACTGCCAGACTGACAGTTGATGATGCAGGTAAAAGCCTGTGAAACTTCCGTATAATTCAATGGTAAGTGGAGCATAAGAGTATTAAATCTACTCAAGTGCTAATAAAGAATAGTGTATTAAATATTCATTAGGCATCATAATATAGTGTATTAATTACATGAATATGATTCAATAAAGGTATTATATTCCCCAAAGAGTATTCATTTACCATTTGCACATGCCTGCATAGTTGACTCATAATGTAAATAATTTTTTTAAAATGGAACTATTCTTGATAAAAAGCATACACATCCACGTACAATAGACACAGAAAAAACATTAGATAACATTGGACATACTCTGGAATTTTTCCCAAAAAAATCACTGGCATATTTCTCAGCAAATGGAAATTTCCTATTCTTCTGTTTGAATAACTACAAAGCTACTAAAGTTAAACCCTATAAAATTACTGTAGTGCAAGAGGAACTTAATGACCCTACTCCTGGAGTAGATTTTGTGAATAAATTTTCAATAGTGTGCATGATTGAGAAACTAACCATAACCTAATTTTTTTATGGATGAATCTTAGTGCGTATATTAATTCACAAAACAACTTATACTGGAGTTCAGAAAAACCTAACCTGCTTCAGGAGAAGCCCCTGTATGAACAAAAGGTAGAAGTGTAATGTTCATTAGCTAGTGGCCAGAAAATAATAGCCTTTTTTTTTATTGTTAAGAAACAAGTAATAGTTATAGGTGTATGTGCATAATATTTTGCAACCCTTTTTCCATGAATTAGCTGTTAGGGAACATAGTTTTGTGGCTTTCCAACAGGACTCTGCAATTGCACATAACGGTCCACGTCTCCTTGCTTGCAATTCTTGAAATTTCTCTCTTATCTTCCCTATATATTCACCAAATTTTCTCAAAAACTCATTGTTACCAGTTCCAAAAAGTTTTAGTATTACAATTTCTACCTGTAAATTGTTCCATTTATTAATTCATATACTTTCTCTCAGTGCTTTAGTTTGTGAACATTCAACTATACAATGCAAATCCTTCTCTATTTCTCCAGATAGTGGACACTCTTCCTTTCTTATTTTTAATCCACTTAACCCTAATATACCTGCTCTACCCCAAACAAATCCTTCCCTTCCTCTTTTATTACAAATATGTACATATTTTTCCCATATTCTTAAATTTTCTCTAATGTTTTAAGATGCCTTTTTCTTGTAAACTACCGCATATTTCTTGCTTACCAATATCATCTATCCTTTGTTTCACTTTATTCCATAGCCTTTGTCTAATCATTAACTGTTGTTTCTCCACTTCACCTATTAAAACCACTTGAACTGTTCTCTTTAGTTCAGCTAACCAACTTCTTTCCCCTTTAGCTTTTTCTTGTATCTATAAACAGTCTTTGACATGTCTCCTGCTTCTCTGGATGCTATTTTATACCAATATTTCAAAATATGTTTAACTACTGTGAGTTTCCTGTCAACTGTTCCTAATTCCATCAATGTCACCCCATTTGCATTTGCCCTTGGTAATCCCAACACCATTTTACAAATTGGTCTGTGAATATGGTTGATACATTCCTACCCTTTCTCTGTAACCCATATGTCATTTTTGATTCAACCATTGCTTATTAAATTCTCTTGAACCATGTTACACTCATACTTGGCAATTTTCTTTAAACAGGTTCTTATAATTTTAATATTTAATTTTTCCTTTCCTAATACATTCCTTCCCTGCTCTGTCCATCTTCCATTATTGTTTAGCCTAACCCCTAAATACTCCAATTTCTTTACTACTTCAATTTCATTACCCTCCAGCCACCATTTCTCATCTCTTTTGAGTTTATTGCCTTTCTTGCATACAATACTTTTCAATTTATTTTTATTTATTTTTAACTCCCATTCTTTACAATATCTCCATATTGCATCTATTGCTTTAGTCAACCCTTTGCTTTTTATTGCTATTGCCACTAAATTATCTGCAAACAATAATCATGGGATGTCTTTATTATTAATTACAGGGCATGTGTACTCTCTTTCCTATTTCCTTTAACATGTCATCTATAAAAAGATTGAATAATATTGGGCTTAATTTGCATCCTTGTCTTAGCCCCATATTATGAGGTATCCACTCTGTTGTCAAATTTTTTCCCCCAATAATTCCTTAAAATAATCTCTCCATCTATTGGGTCCAATTGAATTAATCTCTCTCTCCTTTGCCCAATACTTGTCACAAGTTTCCATATTCTGCTGTACTCCTTGAATGCAGCTGGACTGCTAGTATTAACCAGAAAATAAATGTGTTTAATGTGTGATTTTGCCCTTAATGAATTAGGAAAATGTAATAATATAATTAGGCTAGGCTGCTTTGTTAAATATTGTTCCAACATTTCACTACACTAGAAAAGTGAACAGCATAAGAACATTATAAAAATTATATATAGTGTCTATCTCCCTTTTAAGAAATACATTTCTACAAGCTTTGGCATGTGTACTTAGTTTGTATGTTGATCATATTTCATGTATCTAATAGAAAGAAAAATTCTCATAAAATTGTTTGAATTTTGTATTGTGATTATTACATCCAATGTAGTAGACCATTTAGATGCATATGCTCAGAAACTGAGACCCTTCACCTTAATTCATGCTAACCATATTTATATGCTCTAACACTGTTTCATAATAATTGTTTGTAAACTTGTTTTGCCCCAACCAGTTTGTTTCATCTATGCAAACTTTATTTTGACCTTAAGAAG
Source organism: Metallyticus violacea (assembly GCA_030762175.1). Lineage (NCBI taxonomy): Eukaryota > Metazoa > Arthropoda > Insecta > Mantodea > Metallyticidae > Metallyticus > Metallyticus violacea. The sequence continues at coordinate 29,800,733 of CM060838.1, forward strand.
TGGTTTTCCCCTTTGTGTTGACATGTATAGTTCATGAAAGAAGATATGTTTAACGAAGTAAGTAAAGATTGCCTTATTTTGCAGAATTTGCTAGCCAGCTACCTCATGATGGTGGAGCTTTCTACACGACAGACACTATGGAGTCTTCCAGGCCACATTATGCAGCTTCATGGCCACCTATACTACATGCTGCAGCACTCTGGCTTAAAGCTAGTGGATTTGATAGTGTTTGTCCTTTGCCAAATAATAATAAGAACAACAATAATAAAGTTGGGGATTCACCCTCTGATAGATTTCATCTCTTATTTGGTAAGTTCCTTGTTTTTATTTCACTCTTTTTTTTGCTGTAGTCAATGTATTTTTATTTGTAAAAGTATGGTGAGAAAGCTCTTTAAAGTCAAGGAACAAATGGGTATATAGATTTATGGGACCATAGTGACTGATCTCACTGTGATTTCAATGCCCAGTGGTCGAGGAAAACCATTCTTTTATTTCAGATTTTATAATAAAAAAGTATAAGCAACTCAGGAATGTGACTTGTAACATTCTAATGTTGCTACGTTAACCATTATATTCATCAGAAGAGTAGATGTAACATCCATATTGAAAACTATGTAGTAATTGATTTCACATGTGCATTTTAACATAATTCTAATGTAAAGATGTTACTTAAATGTCTTTAACATCAGACTATTACCAACATTTGATAACATCCTATTAGATTGTATTAAACATGTTCACATCAACTCCACTTATACAACATTATGACATGTTTTGGGAGCAATCACTACCATTCTCAGCTGTTGACCAACTGTCCTAATGTCATATAAGTGGTGTTAGTGTGAACATACTTAATACATTCTAACTCTATTGTCTATAGCTTTGTAAGTACAATTTAACCTCTATCTGTTGTTTAATTTTCTGCCTTTTGTATTACATCTTAGAGGAGACAGTTATTCTTTCATAGTGTTAAGTTTAACAAGGAAATTCCCGCCAGAATTATTCATTAGGTTCAGAGGAGTGACATCAGTTGTGTTAGAATATTGTTCCCACATTTCAGGATCATCATCTTCATTCTTAGCGAACAGATCAACTTCTGCAACACATTTGACTAAGGCCTCATTTTCTGCTAATGTATGTAACATATAAATGTGCTTAGATGTGCTCCTATACAGTGATTTATCTTTAACATCAAAATATGAAAATTTAAATGCTTTCCTTTCCCAAATTGTTTGTACTCTGAAACTTTATTTGCTTTTCATAATTGGTAAATCTATAAAATCTTAATATTTATAATTTATTTTTTTACCACGAACATTATATGAATGTCTAGATATCAGATTGATGTATTTGGTGATTGTTAGCATTAAAGATTGTTTTACTGTTTAAGCCAAGAGACCAAAGATTCTAAGTTATGTAATATTTGTATTTTGGAATGAGGAAAAATCTCCCAAGAAAACTTCAACTAGCATCACCCAAGCAAGGTATTAATCTACATCTCTGCAATTGATACTGGTTGGACTAACACCTAACTCAAAAGCATTGATGTGTCTGATGATCTCTGCAATCAGTTTAGATTTTTAATATAATATAATAATGAAATAAACTTAATCTGGATATAAGAGGCAGTCTGGAATTCAACAGTTATTCTAATAATTCATTAGTTATCTATTCCTTAATATCTCTTAAAAATCTTTATTGTGAGTAAGTCACTTGTGGTTTGAAACCTTTCCAGATTTAACAGACCTGGCACAGAATTGAGTAGTTAGAATATTTGCTTTTAAGTTGATAACTTGGATGTGCAATTTGTGACAATGTGATATGGAAGATTTCCTCCAAATGCAAATTTTCCTATCATTCCATTCCTCCTCCTGCTCCTCACCAGGGCAGTCTTAAAAGTTCTCAGCCTAACAACGAAATCATGAAATTATTTGTTCAAAGAGTATTATTATAGTTCCCCATAATCTCCTTTAAGAGCATGCACTTATTTCAATGATGATCCAGTGCCATTATCCCATCCCTGTAGTGATTTTCTGAAAGGTATGCATCTACAGCTGCAATTGTCTACTGGTTCAAAGAAAAATGCTGTCCCATGAAGAGAGTTTTACAAAGACATAGAAGTCAGAGGGAGCCAGATCCTGGGAGTAGGGCTAATGTTCCAACAATTTATAGTGCAAATCCTTTAGTTTTACCTTTGCCAGAACACTTTTGTGGGCAGGTGTGTTGTCCTGGTCTTTTTCTTCAACAAACCAGGACTTTTCTCACAAATATTGGCAAGAGTAATACTCCCCTTTTTGCCCTTTTCAAGGTAATCAATGAGCAAAATGCCTTTAGTATCCCAAAACACTGATACCATGACCTTTTCCACTGATGAATCTGCTTTCTCTTCTTTGGTGCTGAACAACTGGCTTCTGTCCATTGTTTTGATTGCTGTTTGAATTATGGTGTGTGATGATAAATCCAAGTTTCATCCATTAAAACAAATCAGCACACAAAATCTGTTTTGTTCCTGCTAAATCTCTCCAAGCAATATTCAAAGCTTGTCATGCGCATTTGCTTTTGATATGTTGTGAGCAAACATGGCACCCATCTTGCACAAAGTTTTTTCATTTCATGTAAGATATATCCCATATTCTCTTTAGAGATGCCTATAGCCTTGGTAATTTCAGCACCTTGACTCACCAACTGTCCACCACCACATCATGCACTTTTTCAACAATTTCTGGTGGTGTAGAACGTTTTCGACATCCTTTGCGTAGATCACCTTCAAGGCAAGTGCAGCCCATTTTTTTAACGTGAAAAATGAAGCTGAAGTAGCACTGTACACTTTAATGAACTTTGCATGAATTTGTTTGGCATCAAACCTTTTATGAATAACTTTATTACTGTACAATACTTAATTTCATCCATATCAACAAATACAAATATCTTGCTTCAGGCAGCTGTGTACATTAAACAATGCTATAGAATGACTTCCAATTTTTCAAACATGCTTATAGCAGATATACCAACTTAGCAGGGAAAAAAATTAATAGCAGCAGTGCTGCCATCTATGATCAAGGCCAAGAGCTTTTCAGACTACCATCATACAAGCACCACCACTGGCATTGATGGGTGTACAGTTCACAAATGGATTGTGCAAAACCAGTCATATCCTGCCATGTGCTAAATTCCAGCATCAATTAGGCAACAGAGTTAAATAAACAATGAAATTACATGATTTTGATAATGTTTCCATCTTATTTTAGGAGTCTGCATGGAAGCACTGTGTAGCCCCAGATCATCAGAACCCTTAGAAAGTGTCCTAACTTGTTTGCAAGCTCTGTATACACTTTTGGATTCTGCATGGCCCAGAGAAATTCTAATGAGTGACAAGTCTCTCAGTATTGAACTATGTAATGTCCTTCATAGGTAAGTAGTTGTATGGGAAATTTTCTAGTTTTCAATGAGAGGTGGAGCATGTACACAAAAACTTGAGTGTATTTTGATGTAATTTTATTAAATTTTTATTAATTTCAAATGTTACTTCAAAATAATATTTGTTATTGTTGTTAAATCATATTTCCACACAAAGTATTATTTTTAAGTTAGTATTTGTAATATTACCAAGCATTTAATAATGATTAGCATTCATCTGATGTGGTTAATTGATAAATGAGATTGATAATTGATAATTGATTTTTCGTAATGCAAAGCAGAAAGCAAGGGGTATTAACACTAAAATGCCTGAGCTTCAAGTACCCCCCTAAAACACCTGTTAGTGGTCAATTAACCTCTACTCACTACTACTTTCTTATGCATTTTAATAATTTTTCCCACTAAAAACTATGGAATTTCTTGCTTATCATCTTCCAGCCTATTGTGATGGTATAGAGGGAATGATTTTGCTTCTAAATAGCAAGGAATTTGTGTAAACTTGGTTTCTTCTCAGTATCACATCATTAAGTGCAATTCTGACTCAGGTCAGCGAAATTTCTTACTTATCACTTGCCAGACAACTGTAGTAATGTAGAGGGAACAGCATGGCTTCTGAACTGCAAGATAGATTTGAATCTAGTTTGAGTCAAGTTTCTGGTTTCAGATATTTTATGTTCATGGTTTTTGCTCACATAATTCAATGATGCATTCACTGTATTTGCTCATTAATTCTTACTGTATGACCAGCCCTGAACCGAGCATGCCACTCAAACACACATGTACTGCTCATGCTTTATCCCCTAAATACTTGTTGAATCATTGCGAGGGTCTCCATAGCATTTTTCCTGAGATTTGCACAGAATTTGATGCACTCTCTCTCTGTTCTAATCTTGGACTCATCGTAAAATCACAACACACTACACACAGATTATCATGAAAAGTACTATAGAATCTCAACACATCTACCCAGCTGCATCACATCTTAAACACTCATTTACTCATCAGATGTGTTAGTGTTGCCACCTAGCAGTACAAAACTCTACTGCAACTACTGTTGAAATAGCAGCACCAGTCCCAAATATTGTGGATACCACCTCGTATATGCCTTTGCCTCTGAAGCAGAGATGTTACTCATTGTTATTATTGGTTATTATATCTTATTATAATTCAGTACTATTTGGCCTATTATATGATAAAATGATAAGACATTATGGAAAATGTAGATGATCTTCCATTAAAATATTCAATAATTTGAAGTATGTTACATTTTTATGTAATTTATTGCATCACATTTTATCTAAAGGTACAATTAGCATATAATCATCACTTGTTTTTACTTGCTTCATGTTAAATCACTTGTTCTTACTTAAACTTCCTCTAAGGCTTGCCTTATAACAGTGCTGTGTGCTCCTTCCTGCTTAGGTCTCTCAATTATATCACAACTCAACTTTATGCCCTGTTGAAAACTAAAGTCAGAAGCTACCTTAGTCAAGCTAAAAGGTCAGAAATTACTCATGGTATATTTTTCTAATGCTCCATTTAAATGTATGTAACTATTTGGCATTGTATTGACTTCACTTGCATAAAGATGCAAAATTGTATCCAAAGACATCAGTTTGTTATTATTAAGGTAAATAAAATTATATATTACCAATGATTTAAGCCTTAGTTCCATAGTAATGGTCTAGCTTTCATAAGAAATATTAGCATGTACACCTTAAGATCAAAAATTGGTTCCTGTTCTTGAAATCTGAATTTAATACACTTCGGCCCAACACCTTATTCACATATGAAAAATAGCAACCATTTTATGACCAGCAAGCTAGAGTTATATTATATCCATGTAGGAGCTTGAATGCCTAAAATACAAATAAAAGCTTAGAAAACAGTATAGTATCTGCTATTAATACTAATATCATGTTTACTCAGGTAATTTTTGCCATCACATAATTTATACACCCCAATATGTCTTTTTCCCTATATTTTTTATTTTTTAAAGTTGCTGTATAATGTTAAAGTGCAATGATCATGGCTCATGCCCCGTGGCTATCATTACTTGCTGTAACAAAGGGCACATATTGAAACTTGAATATAGGCAAGAAGTGCAGGCACAAGTTTTAAACATACCTAAAATAACAGGAGATTGAGTAGAAACATTATTATAGGGCAATATGAACGCTCCACTTTTAGACTTAGATGATAAATTACTGATAAAGAAAAATCCCACATGGCATGTTCTCATGAATTGTCTCCATTTAAAATTATGATGGTAGTGACAGAATATGTACAAGTCTATCATAGTGTTTAGTAATGATATTACTTAAAAAGAGAACCATTTGGTTTAAAAACAGAGGACCTATACTACCAAATTCTGAAACTTTATCTTACATGATACATATAGTACAGAATTTCTAGCTATAAGCTGGAAACAAACTGTATCTCCACGCTTGAGATAGCTTAAGGTGCATGTGATAGCATTGTTGCAGCAGCATAATATCTTGGTGGGCAAACGTATCAGATGCATTATTTAAAATATATATTTATTAAATATAAATATATTTTTTTTAATAATGTATTCAGTTTAATCTAATGAATGTAAGTCTTCCATTCTTCTATGGGTTGAATTTTACATTCAACTGCAGCTCCACTCTACTATTTTTTCACTCACAGGATATCTATTCCCATACTGGGGCTTGGCTGTAATGGGTTCAGTCACAGTGGGTAGGATGGCCCAGGTAAGATTTACCATGGAATGTGTGTTGTTAGGATGGGGGAATAAAAATGTTCTTCAAGAAAATGTTAATTTCAAAATCAATTAAATGCATTCCTTTGAGTGTAACACTGGACAAGTACCTTTTTCCACACTCAGACTGGTTAGAAAACAATGTTAGATAGATTTATTAAAAGGAAATTAAATTTACAATATTATAAAAATGTCATTCTTATTGTTAGCTTTGTTTTTATTCACAGACTAATACTGACACGAGACAGCCCCATTGCACAACTGCTGGTGATGGAAGTGCTAAAACAAGTGATGAAAGCTGCTCAGGAAACATTTGAAGCTCAAAAAAAGAAAAAGCTTAAAGGTACAACCACAGCAGCTACAGATGAAATGCTTGAGAGAAATAGACAGTCCAACCAGTGGGTTGATTTAGAAGGAGGAAATTCAGTAGATTCAGATGCATTAAAATGGATTTAGTTTATTGAATTAGAATTTTAAACAACTAGACATTTGATAAATTATTATTATTTATTATTTTTAAACAACTAGACATTTGATAAATTATTATTACGAAAGGCATTTGCCTCCATCTTCAACTTGGTCAAATTGGTTTTAAAATTTGAAACATGTCCAAGTAAGTGCAACAAAATTAGTGAAATTTGAGTGATTTTGTAATAATAATTTGTCATATTATACTATATTTCACTGAAAATCCCCAATACAAAAAACTAACTAGACATTTGAGTTGAACTTTAGCCTGGCTGAAGATGGGAACTAAATGTTCTCGAAATCGGTTCCATACATTTATGAAAAGTAAGTGAAGCTTTAATAGTGTGTAGTTCAACTGAATCATACTATGATATCAATTAATATGATTGGCTTCACTGTGCAAGTTACAATTTACATTTAAGTAACTAGACATTTGTTTAATTTTGAAGCTGTTTAAAGTGAAGATATATGTTAATTAATACAAAGTAGGTACATTTCTTACACAGTAAGTAAAGTATGTAAGAAATGTATTAATTTACTGGAATTATATTTTCGCTTAAAATAAAAAAAGTGAAATTGAATAAAATGCTCACTCTGTAAATTGAATCTTAAATTTTCAATTTATTGTATATTAGATCTGTAAGTTTTAACAAATTAAGTACATTTAAAATTAATATTTCTATTGAACAAACAGGTATCTTTATTTAATGTTGCCAATTAATATTTTTATAGCAAAGTGCTCATTACTAGGTATAAGAAAAAAAAGTGCATTTTATTAAGTGTCCTATAATGATATGAGCTATCAGGATAATTAATTGAACAATGATGAAGTATACATTTGCTGTTTGACATATTTTAACCAGAGTTAGGATATATATGCCTCTATCAAAAATGTGTAAATATGTACATTTTAAATTTATTAATATCAAATGAGATATAACTATGGCTTGTTTTAAACCCCTCACTTATTCAAAAACACATGCACAATGATATAACTGTACTTTGAAGCTAACTTCTTCTAAATTAAGTAAGAAAATGCTGCATATAAGGCAGCATTCCCATAATATTTAGTAGTCTAGAATGCTATGAAATTTGATTCACTATAAGGTTAATAATTTCTTATTTGTTCATTATTCAGTGGTTTTTAACCATTTTGGAGGCAGCATTTTCTAACTCAAGGGAGTCCATTTCATTCTTAAGATGTCAGAATGTTTCAAGCATTACCTGGTTCAAGTTTGCCTCAGTGAAGTATTTCAGAATACATTTCTTTCAGAATCTGTGTTCTGCACAGCATGTTCTTTTCTCATTTTTTCTTAATCTAACTTTCTATTCAAACAGTGTATTACAAAAAGTTTTTTTTTTTTAATTTTCACATATACTGATTTTCATATTATCTTATAAAACTTTCAGAAGAGCTTTCTTTCCAGTAAATATTAGTCAGCCCATCTTGGGAAAGCCTATCCTGCAACTTTAGTTTATGAAAGTTTGGGCAACATATGTTTGAGTAAATAATTTTTTATGCCCTCTCAGAGTTTCTTGCTATAACATCAGAGATTAGTATAGAATTCAACTCAACATTTGATTTTCCTTTCATTATCAACATGGTGCTTTCAATAGAGGTGTAATAATTAATTAAGAACTTCTGACTGATAAATTAATTTGACAGACATTGCAGGATAATTTTTTTGATTTATTAAAAAGCATTATTCTCTAACTTAGCAACATATTTTTTCTTATAATTAAGATCATTTGAACTACACACTCCTATTGGCACCACTTAACTTGTTTAAATGTAGTGCATATTTCATGAACCATCCACATCCTCAGCTACCCATCGACTGCAGGTTAATTCATAATGCTTAGGGGATGTAATTTCTGATCTGGTGGAGGTGTGATAAACTTACAGTTTATGTTTTCATCCCTGGAACAGGTGAATTTAGAGTTTATGCTTCTGGGGATGAAAATTTAAACTTTAAGTTAATTTCTTCACACCTCCACCAGAGCAGAATATACATTCCCAAAACATAACAAATTATCCAGCAGTTGACAGGTAGCTGAGGATGTGGACAAAGGTTCATGAAACATGTACTACATTTAAATATGTAAGCAGAGCCAATAAAATGTGTAATTCAACTCAATCATACAATGATCTTAATTATAGCTTCACTGTACAAACTCCAATTAGTGTTTCAAGATATTTTTTCTCATTTTTATTAGGTGGATCTGGTATTTTTTGGCATCTTCAAAAGAAAATCATTAATTTCCAATTTTAGCAGAACTGATTATAGTTGATATTTGATGTCATATGTCCCCTAAGAAGAAACTCTAAACATGGAGCTGTCCTATATATAAACTTTTTGCCATAATGAACTTCCCTCATATCTAGCTCATGAAGATGTTTGTTATTTTTCAAGAAATGACTGCATTCCTTCAACCTGCTTCTCAAACTCAGCAACTATTTTTATATGCAGTTATTTAAAATTTTAGTTCTTTGTTTGTACTTTAATTTCTGTTACTGAGAATGTGATCAGTGCTTGCAGTCTTAACTGCAAAACCAAATATATCTAAGAATTCTACATGAAAGGGCATTAAAAAGCATATTTCCTATAATAATGTGTACTGTTTTTAAAAAATATGGAAAATTATGACAAATAAATTTGCTAAATTTTTATTCCAAATCACCTATTTTGTGAAGATCTTGAAAAGTTTTGACTTATGTTTATAGTACAAAATATACGTTTGCACATCAGTTTACAGTGTACAGCAAATTAAAATTACTTTACAGAACAAATAGACGAGCATATATCTTTTAAAAGTGAAACTAATTGATTGCCAAAATATAAAAGTAGTATTGTGAAACAACATTGGAACTACAATTATATATTGAGTATAAATCAGAAAATAATTTTTAAATAGTTATTTTATATTTCTCCTAGAAATGGTACCAGCAAACCAGGAATCTCGTGCTTCACCAGAAGTAGATCTTCTGGGAGAAGGAGGTAGTTCGGGAGAAATTATGCCTGGCAAGTCTCTTGTATTTGCTGTGCTGGAGGTGTGTCTTTGCTTATTGGTACGACAACTACCTGCACTAAACCCAGCACCAGGTCCAACTCCTGTTGCTTCACAGCGAAGAACACTTCCCCCAACAGAGGAATCAGGGAAGTTGGTTGCAGCTGCACTTTCAAGCATGGAAGGGCTTCCTAAACTTTGCTCACCACAAGGTGTGTATGGTATCTTCATCATAATATTGTGTATCTACAAGTATGGGCAGGGTTCAAATCAAACATTTTGTGGAAGGGGAGCTAAGTGCAACATGCTAAAATGATTATATTTAACCTTATGTAGAAAATTATAAATAATAAAACCAGTAAGCTTGTAAAATGTCAAAAAGAAAAACTTTTTATATGCATTATGTATTTGTTTAAGTAAATACATAAAACAGAAGGTTACAAAAAGTGAGTCACAACTCCAAAAGAGCTCGGGTGAAAATTCGGTTCCTTATATAAATTGAAATTTTGTACATGTAATTAATTAGTAATGTGCATACGGAAATGGGGCAGAATAAAAACATAAAACAGATATATGTTTAGTACAATTCTGTTTCAAAAGATCAGGTAAGATTAAAAAAATATATCATATCAGTGTGGCAATGATGAGCTTAAAACTAACATCATAAAATTTGTGACTTTTAAAACCTTAAAACAGCAGTTTTATATTAAATATATGAATGCAAAACAAATAAGCTGTGTATCATGTGATAAGAATATAAATTCAAAAATTTGGGGTAATAGTTTAGCATACAAGTCAGATTAGCAAAATGGTTTTTTCTAGTTTACAGATATTTTATATAAGATTTAATGAGACATATACAGGAATAGATATGAGTTACAGAAAAATAATTAATAATTAGAGAATGATTTAATTCTTTTTTTGAATCTATTTGAGTTAAGTTCATCCAAAGCTGGAAGAGTTTTAATTTAGAGCATTGTATATTCTAGGCCCAAAACATCTGCTATACAAATATCCTGCAATAGTATGATAGTATGGTTCAATAATTAGGAAACTGCTGTTTTGTCTGGTGAGATAGCCATGGTGTTCAGCTTTGAAATTGTTCCAGTACTTGATATAATATTCTAAATACCAAATTTACAGAAAAAGTGTTTTAGTACGACAAAAATCTGGAATACTTTTCTATGTGGGGGGTGTCTGTTGCAGGAAAAAATTCCACTTCTTATCCACTCTGCTGCAAACCAGGCGGCAGGAAAATCTTTTAGACATGGCCCATTTATAGTGGGATGATTTGTCTGGATGAGACAAATATATTTGCTAAATTTTTATTCCAAATCACCTATTTGTTGAAGATATTTCTGGAATTTTTCCCTCCTGAAAATATTAACATCTTTCGTAGCTCTTAGACACCAAAAATTCCTATGCTTATTTCTGTCATATAAATTCATTCCATTCATCATCTCAAAGAGTTATGCCAGACATACTGGTACATGAATACATACAGGTTTCATTAGTAAAATTTGGCCATAAAAGTAATTTATTACAGAAAGCATATGAAATATATATAACTATCATTCACCTCAGTTCCTGTTCTGAATCATGAGCATGCTATCTTAAACTGGGGATGAGTCTAAGTGTGAACACAGCCTCAATAGCACTAGCAATTTTATAACTGGTCATTAGGAGAATTATTTTTCTAAACTTTTAAATTTGTTTAAATTAACATCCATGTTTGTAGCTTTATAGAAGATGCAAAAAAATAAATAAAAAAAATTGACTTACTTATTATTTGTTTTCTAAGATTCATAAATTATATTTTATTTTTCATGGCCCAACTATTTAATTATATTGTTATCATTAATATGAAATAAAAGCCATAAATTTTTATCATGTATATTTGTAACAGTGCTCTGAAGTAACTGATGCAAAATATTTGCATTTTTTTTTAGGATTATTATTATTATTATATGGTCAATTGCAGATATTGTTTCCAGATTAATAATATTATGCATTATAACTAAATAACACGTCACTTAGACATTTATAATTAGGAAAAGGCATCAGAAAAGAGTTAATATTTATTTCATTTATAACAGTGATTTTGTGGCATCGTCTAAAGTTTAATTCAACTTTTACTAAGCATTTTTAAAAGTCTCTGATTTGGAGATCTATATATTCCAGTCAGAATACTTTTAGTCCTAATTGCTACTTCATAGCAAAAATTTGGATTGTCATCTTTGCACAATACTATTAAACTAAATTCAGAGCTATTTGTAAGTATATGTCACTTCTTTTGTTCTTTTTTCTACTACAACTTACTATTAGCTTGTAGTTTTCTAGTTTTAAAAATATAAAGCAACAACGAAAATATTCATGTCATATTTTTTTGCCATCCTCTTGAAATAGTTAAGTAGTCTCATAAATATGCTAGGGAGGCGGCTGGTTCAGGCTTTTCTTCGAGTCAAAGCACAAATGCTGGAAAATGATAGGTAGGTGTGGTAAAGAATATTAATTATGTCCTATCATAATTTTAGGAGCAATATCAATTCTTCCAACTATTCTGTATCTGACAACTGGAGTGATTAAGGAGAGTGCCACAAAGAATGTTCATGATCCAACGATCTTGGCCACAGCAATACCAGTAGCAGCTGCTCTTCATTGTCTTCGCACCCTAGCTACAGACAAATATTGTCGAGATGAGAGATCTGGCGAGGAATGGAGGAAATTGTTACAGAGTGCACTGGCCAAGGTCATCGATCTTGCAAAGACAGGTAAGATGATTTTAGACCCTATATTTTTCTGTAAGGGAGAAGTCATGAATGTAACTACATAATTTGTATTAAAATCCTAGGCAGTGACTTTACAACAATTTAATAACAGGTGCTTACATTTCATGTTGACAATAATGAAAGGAAAAACATAATAAGGATAGTATAGCCATTTGAAAGTTTCAAATGTAGACCAGCTAAAAGTATGGGGTATTCATGGCCATCCTTGGGTTAGACATGGTATATTTAGCATTATACTGTATTTTACTTTTCTACGCGATCAAGGAATGTTTCCATGGTCAAGTGATCAGTTTTCTGGCTACTGATTTGGAGGATTCAATTTGATCCCTCATACATACGAAAATGTTTTTTCAAATCTGTGGGTTTGAAATAGGTCTTCCCAGCCTTGTAAGGATATGAGCTGTTCAATGCAGAGGGCAGATCTTAGTCTAGAGAGCTAAAGTAAATCTATGACTGGTTGTCATAGATCATTAAATGGAGGAATTTGTGATTCCATCAAGAAAACACTGATTACTATGAGTATAGAAATAATTAAATATTCTTTCAGTCTTCATTCTTTTATATCACATCGTATTACAGAGCTGACGGAATAAAATGAATCAACTTGATAAATGAATGAAAGAATGAATTAATGAATAAATTAATTTCTTCTTTCCAATTTCTAATTTACATGTAGATATTTCATAAACAAGTAAACATGTTAAAATCAAAGTAAACATATTTACATTTCCATATTCTCAATACATGTAAACTACTATTAAAACATTTAAGTTTCCCACTTAATCACATTCACTTTATGGAGTTGCATTTCTTCCATACTCATTACAATTAACCCCAAGTTGGGTATGTAATGGGATATATATTCACTCCTAGACAGTGTAATAGTCAACATTGTTGTCCCCATTTGTTTTTTCCACCTTCCATAACCATTTTTGTCTCACCTTGCCCATGTATTTTCCACATTTTTTAATATTTTTGTCTGATTTTAGATTTAAAATTCTTCTTCCGCTATTTCATTTGGTAAGTTTTCCCACTTTTGTAATTGGAACTGTTCCCTCCAAAACTTGATTTGCTTACATTCTAATGTACAATGCCAAGTACTATCTGGTTCTTCACACATAGGACATATACTCTTAATATGTCCATTTCTTATGCCATTTAAATATATTACTCCTGTTCTAAATCATGACAGTCCTTCCCTTCCTACCTTATCACTTCAGTATTATCTTTCTCTTTCCCACATTATTTGGTGTGCTGTGTAATTTCAGAGATTTTTGACATTAAGATTATCCCATATTTCCTGTTTTTCAACATCCTAAATTCTTGTTTTTATCTATTTCCAAAATTCTTTCCCTCTAATACATATTGATCCCATGCCTACTTTTGTTGATAAATGTAAAAGATAATTTATTATTATTATTATTATTATTATTATTATTATTATTATTATTATTATTGTTGTTATATCAACAGTAACCAGAATAACAATCAGCATAGTGTGAAAGTCTTTGAGGACTTTGGCATGCTTGGCTTTCTTTTCCCTCTTTTTATTTTATCAATGATATTTATGAAAAAAGTGTAACAAAGAATCCGAACTCCAAATATTTTTAGCACAATAGTTGCTTGCAGAAAAGAAAATAAATTATTATTGAGACAACTTTATTTTGTATGTTAAGAAAATGTTATTTAACACATTTAACTGCAATTGAATCACACTGCACATTCCGGATGCTGCTGCATGATATGTATCAAAGACTTGTTGAAATTTTACCTAAACTGAATTGTGCTTTATCAAAACTGATCAGAATGACAAGTGATATGTTGCTTCTTATATGCCCACGCTATCAAAGGAGAATACCACTCCACTCATTCATTGTGGATTTCTATTGAATGATTGCTAGTAAGTGAATTAGTGCTCTAGGAGGGGCTTGCAAATATTTCTGATGTGAAGGCCCATCCCTGTTCATGCTGTTTATATTCTTGTATATTTCAATAGCTTCTCTAAAATTACCGCCATGGGTGGCCGAGGTCGTTAAGGCGTGGACTCGTGAGCAGGAGGCCTGGGGTTCAAATGCCATCAGGACCATCCTCCCTGACTGAGATTTTTCCACGTTTTCCTCAGTCCTCATAAATGGCAAATACCGGGGGATACCCTAAACTTAGACCTGGAACGATTCATTCCTTAAAAATAAATTCAATATATCATTTCATCTAATGTATCATCAGTGTCCACCGCCTGTGGTACCTCTGTAGCAAAAATGGGCATTAAACACCATTCATTCATTCATTCTCTAAAATTTCCTGTTTTGAAATACTCAGTGTTTACCAGCAAAATATGATGCTTTGTATATTATTAAATTCTCTGCAAGAGCTAACTTCTCAGATTATTTCTGCTAAATAGGTTGTAAATGATATATCAGTCATTCCATGTCAAACCAGACACTTCCAAAACACATCCTTTTCACAGAAGGTTAACATTTTTTACCCAATTACAGGCATTAAATAAAGAAACACCTAGTAGGCAAAGGCCTGTTAAACATAATTTGTATAATTCAATGGTAAGTGGAGCATAAGAGTATTAAATTGACTCACTTCTAATTAAGAATAAAAAGAAAACACCTATTTTCAGATTTCCTTCCATTCAAATTATTTGTTTATGTGTGTCTGTTTGAAATTACACAAGTTATGTGCATACTGTAATATGAAATCTTGGTACTCTTAAGTTCTGTATAATTAGGATTTGGGGATTAGTGTACTTGAAAAGTTAAATCTTGGCCATTTTTATAATAAAGTCTGCTCCTAGCAGATGTGATGTCAATGCAGTAGTGCTTCCATAGTTTTTGTGATACACATTTTTCCAAGTGTTTCAAAATATTCAAACACTTTTAAATGTAATCATAGGAAACTTACTATGTCACAATTATGAAAAGTCTAGATTTTCTTTTATCTTGTTGGGCCAAGTACCACCTTGGTTAAGCCTTTGCTGATCTAACAAGCACTGATATTATACAATATGCTGCTCTAAATTACTAATTCTAAACCAATATTTCAATAATCTCTCCATAATTTTTCCTTAATGCCTATTCTATTTAGTTCAATTGAGGCCATGCTGTTCAGTAAGGCTGTTTGTAAGCCCAATATTTGCGTGCAAAAGTTTCTGTTTATCAGATTCACATTAACCCACCTTTCCTCCAAACCCCAGGTCTCAACTCCATAGTGCATTTTGGTCTCTACTGCTTCTCCATAGACTCTCTCCAACCAATTTACTTGCATCCCTGGAATTTTATGTAAGCATGCCCTAATAGCTTTCAAGGAAAGCTTCCCTTTAGCTAACTCCATCCTTTTGCTCACTGCATCCGCCTTTACTACTTATTCTCACCCCTAAGTATTCAAATTTGTTAACCATCTCAGTTTCTGTTTCTGTCATAACCATTTCTCATCTTTCTTTAACTTATTGCCCATTTTAAAGATCACAATTTTTGATTTACTTGGATTAATACTTAAGCTCCACTTCCTGCAAAATTTATCTATTGCTTCAATTCATTTGTTTAATCCCACATTAGATATGGAAGTTATTACAAGGTCATCTGCGAATAATAACCAGGTATTTCATTATTATTGATTATTGGAACATGACTATTTACTGCAATAATTTCTTCTATGATATCATCAATGAACAAATCAAATAAAATTGGACTTAATTTGCAAACTTGCCTTAGCCCTATATTATTTGGAATGATTTGCGTTACTTTATTGCTTGATATTTTTACACAGAACTCATTATCAGTATATATTCTTTTAATACTTTTAAAGAACCTATTACTTTATTTCCCTACTACTTAATTTTACCCATAGTGTTTCCACATTTATTGTGTCAAAAACTTTTTTCAAAATCCACAAATAATGTGTATAACCGTCCCCTCTTTACAGCTAAATATTTTATTTACCAGTGTATCTAGAACAAAAAAATGTATCAATCGTTCTCTGACTGGAATTTTGATAATTTATTCTCTTCTTCTGCTCTGTCTTTCTGCTAGAATCCCTATCTATAACTTACCTAGTATAGATAGCAAACTAATTCCTCTGTAATTTGAAGGTATGTTCACACCTCCTTTATTCTTAAATATAGGCACCACCATTACTATAGTTCATCTTCTTGGAACCCTGCTTTTTTTAATGGAATTTAACATTCTCACTAATAGATACAGTCTCTTCTCATCTAAGCTCGATGCTTTCCAAACTCCGCTGTTTTCCATCAACTCCACTTGCTTCATTCCTTAGTCTTCTAGTTTGCTGTAGCACTTCCTCCATTCCTATCTGTATATCTAATTGCTCAATAAAATATGGATTTTGCATTACACATAATTTCTGCCCATTGGGCTGTTCTATACTTAAAATATTTTACCCAATCTTCCTCGCTTATGTTGTTTTCCCTTACTCTACCATTGTACAATGCGTTAACTATCACCAAATTGTTTTAGTATCTTTTACTCTTGCTGTCTCGTATAACTTCCCACTCATCTTTCCTTGCCACTGGTTTCTTCTTCACTTCCATAAGACATTTATAACCCCACTTTTCAATCATAATATTCTCCCTTTCCTCCATCATGCCCATTTTCCTCCATTTCCTTAACTCCCTTAGGACTCTTTTCTTTGCCTTCCTACACTCTTCATCATACCATCCCTTTGTCTTGTTTACTGAATAATCCGTACCTCTCATTTTTGCTCCTGCCTGTTTCAGTATCTCCTCTAATCCTAATACAGCCTCCTCTATTCTCTCTTCCTTAAACAATTCCTCTACTATATTAGCTTCAACACTCCAATCTGCAATGTTTCTGTTTCCTCCTCCCTCCATATATAACTTTGAATTTTAATTCCTTCATGATCAGAAACTTTTTGTTCCCCTTCTAATGTACTTTGAATGTCAGCCCTTATTGAGAAATGGTTACTTGAAGAAACTAATTTAACACTCAAAAATTGACCAGATAAGAATCTAAATCCACAGAGTATAGCTTATAATCAATAACACTGGCCGTTTTTGTCCACAAATGTAAATTCCCCCATATCACCTTTTCCTTTTACCCATTACATGTTGGTTAAATTCTTCTCAAAACTCTAACAATTTCATACCATCTCTATTGACAGTTTAGTCTTTGCTCATTCTTCTTTCAATCTCATTTAACTTTCTTATTGACTCACCTTCCATATCTATTATCCTTATTTGACTTTTTTCTACTCTTTCATTAAAGTCTCCCATTATTATAAAACCCTTGTACATATGGTTATTAGATTAATACATCAATATCTTGACCTAGCTTATCAAATAATCTTGGATCATAAAACTCTAAGGAACTTGGGGAGTTATACACTGCTGCCCCACACACTTTCACTTCCCCATATTATTCAGAGTACACCACAACACTGAGTTACCACCTAAGTCTCTGGACACTTTCACTTTGACTTTCAAGCCTTTTCTTACAAACAGGCCTAAACTCCCCCTGACACAGGCCTTTGCCTTTTTATTATTATTTATACAACTTTTACACTAATAATTTTTAAAGAAAACAAGCATACACTACAATGAATATTTATCTGTATAACTAAAATAAAATATAATTATTTGTTTTAGGTTCTGATGAAACAAAACTTGATGAAGTAACAATGCTCTTGGCAATAGCAGTATTTGTGCTGCATGCACCAGCAGAAGTGGTCTGTGCACCAAATTTGCAATACCCATGTATAAATCAATTCAAACAATGTTTGCAAAACAATAGCACCACTGTAAGTATAGCTTATGCCCATATATGACAAACTAATTACTTTCTAAGATCAAATTTACCAATATATTATGTGCAAGTAGTATTTTATGTTATGCTTTATTCTTTTGTGTGTAAAACATTTTTTCTTACTTTTAATACATTTCAAGTTCATTATTCACTCCTTTCAACTGACAGCTAAAAAGATCATAACACAAGAA
The DNA here is from genome assembly GCA_030762175.1 of Metallyticus violacea. Taxonomy (NCBI): domain Eukaryota; kingdom Metazoa; phylum Arthropoda; class Insecta; order Mantodea; family Metallyticidae; genus Metallyticus; species Metallyticus violacea. Next base: position 29,819,136 of record CM060838.1, read on the forward strand.
AACTTATGAGGCAAAGACATCTATAACATGCAATATGTCATCAATCATCATCATTTTATATACCGCCTATGGTGCCTCAGTAATAAAAACGGGCGTTAAACACCATTCAAAAAAATAAAAATCGTCATTATATTTCACATTTATCATGTTCATAAATAATTAATTAATTTAAAGACAGTTGAAAAATAACCAGAGAATGATTACAACATAATGGCTAATTCAAAAATGAAGATAATACATTTTTATAATTTAATGCAATCTCCAAGCAGTTCACCACACTTGTCCCCAGTGAGAAAGTAGCTGCTGGATGCTAGAAGAAAAAAACATTTGACCCATTAGCCACTTATGCTCAACAGATTGGTAATGGACATCAGAATTTAGTTGGCAGCATTACTAGTATTTTTTATTGGTCCAAAAAGATGAAAATTTTAATCATGCCAGGTCTGGGAAATAAGAAGAGTGCGACAGGATCTCAAATTCCATGTCTTGTAATGTCATCCTGACATTGAATTGCAAGTACATCTTATCATTATCATATCACTACAATCTGTGGATTCTATAATAAGTTTAGCCAACTATTGAAGAGTTAATCTAACTCTAGGATGTAGATTTTGCCATAAGTTACATATTTATGTACATTTGATGTAAACACTGTTATATTTACAAATGTTTAACTCTGATATAGAATTTGTTAGAGATAGTCATTTTTTAACATTAAAATGCTATCTTAAAAAAAAACGTATATTAATGGACTTTTAAATTATTTACATGCAAAGACAGATGGCTTTGTACATGAAACTTCAGTGTTTGCTGCAGACAGCTGATTTCAGAAGATGGTTTTACAATAAATCACTGTAGATTCTGTTCATAAATTGGTTCTTGGATAGATAATATGAAACTATTACTTCCTTATTATCCCAAAAGACTATAAGCACCATCTATCCTGCACATGACTGCACATGACCTTGGAAAATCTGTATGGAGCCATTCCATGGAACTTTATTTGTCTGCTGTTGCAAAATGATGCACCCAGCTTTCATCATAACCACTCTAGCCATAAATATTGCCATAAACTTTTGGCTTGGGCTGTACAACCAGTTTTTAAGGTCATAAATCACACTTGTGCTGAAGCACACTCCTGACCATTGTCCTTGAATGGATGTTCCCAGTATCTGCATGGAAGAAGAAGAGCAAAATAATTCTTAACAGAAAATATTGGTATACAAATCATCAGCATATGGTTCTTGATATTGTACCTACCCTAGTCATCCTGCTGACAATGCACTATGTTTAACTTCAGATAGTAAGTAGTAGGCAACCTAGAAAACACACAATAGTCTATCTCCCTTCGCTCAGAGGAAGTGAGCTAATCAGAGAGCAGACTTTTAACTGTCTTTTTATTATTATCTGGCTGTCCTCAAAACTACCAAGCCAATCATGATGCTCCTTTTATTATTTTAATATTCAGTGATATAATCCTCTGTGAAGCTTTTTATTTATAAATTACAACCCAGCAAATCTTAAGTACATCATCTGTGATAATGAGGGCAATGTATTCACCTTTGAAAGCTTAGAAGTAATTTCACATTTCATATGGCTGATTTCTCAAGAGAATTCTTACAATAGCTGTTGCCAGAAAAGTTACAAGTCTTGACTATATTATTTTATTCTTGTTATTTTTATCATTAGGTCCATATTTTTATTTCAATTTTATATTTTTTCAATAAATTGCATTAATTTTTTAAATGCATCAAAGAAGTGATAAATAAGCAGTTAGTAAAGTTTCTTGTCTAATGCAAATGTTTGCTGGTCCAAGATAGAACCATTTTTTTAATGAGAGTAAAAATTTAATAGTTTAATAATAAGGCAGTTTAGAAAACTTTATTTTTAAATTGAAAACACGCTTTGTACAAAAATTGTTAATAACAAGACTAGTTTTATTATTTACCCTGTGGTGACTGGGTTTAAAGAATAGCTCCGTAGCCTATGCATGTTGTAGAAGGCAACTAAAATGGGTAATCAGTGCTCGGGGGTATAACCATGCCACCCTGACTCTGGGATTGTGAATATGAGTCCTGCTCCTCCTGGTTTGGAGTTGGGCACAAGGCTAACAAGTTAGCTCTGGAAAAACTGTTATTGTTCAAAAATCCTCTAATAAGCCTCGGACTGGAAGGATTTATAAAGCCGACTTAACACAAAGGAAAAGAAAATGTTATTTGGTACATGGAATGTAAGAACCCTCCTGAAAGTAGGTCCACTCACAATGATATTAGAATAATTTACACAATATAGAATAGAAATTATAGCACTACAAGAAACCAGATGGCAAAGTAAAGACATCTGGAATGTGAAGGCACATACCATATTTTACAGCAGAAAAGAAAAGAGAAGTAAGGAATGTGGAATAGCATTTATAGTAGCAAAAAGGGTGAAAGATGCGCTAATTGGTTTCAGATCTATCAACGAAAGAATCTGTATCTTTAGAGTACAAATAAGGAGCGCAAGCTTAAGTTTTATAAACATATATGCACCCATAGAAGAAAAAGACGAAACAATAAAAGAAGAATTTTATCAGAAGTTAGAAGAAGAATATGAACGAATACCTCAAGGAGATATAAAAATCATGTTGGGAGATTTGAATGCACATATTGGTAAGGAGGAGTATTACCAAGATATCATAGGCAAACATGGCTTACATGACAAATGAAATAACGATGGACAAAAGTTAATAGACTTTGCCACTAGCAAGGGAATGATAATAGCATCAGCATGTTACCCACATAAAAGGATCCATACAGAAACATGAATTTCACCAGATGGTACAACTAGCAACCAGATTGACCGTATACTAATTGATAAGCAATATAGGACAAAAATAATAGACATAAGACCATACAGAGGAGCAAATTGTGAATCAGATCACTATTTAGTTATATACAGGATCAAATGTAGAAAAGCCTTCTATACACAAAAGAAGAAAGAGAAAGCAAAAAGAATCAACACAGATAGACTTAAGGATGAAGGAACCTAAATAAAGTACCAAGATAAATTATCACAGAATTTAGCAGCAAAGCATTAGAAGAACATGAAAACACAGAAGAACTATGGAATCAAATAAAACAAACAATACAAGAGATGGGCATTAGAGACTTTAGGAACACAAAACAAAGAAAACAGCAGGAAATGGTTTTATGAAGAATGTTTAAAAATGGTAAAAGTAAGAATATGAGGAGCTGAGGAAGCATCACACAAAGTGTGCAGAAATAAGAAGAGGAAAAACAAGGAGAACATTAAACGAATAGAAGAAAATCTTAAAAACAATAATCTAAGGAGAATTTACAAAGAAACCAGATATTTAAGAGAAGGCTTTAAACCTCAAACAAATATATGTAAAGATAAGGATGATAACCTTATATCCAACAAGATAGAAATAGGAATAAAATGGAAGGAATACTTCCAAAAACTGCTTAATCCTACAACAGGAATGAACCCAAAAGTATATGAACTACAACAAAACCAGGAGGAAAATGGAAACAAAAAAGAAGTAGAACCACCTGATAAGATGGACATAGAGATAGCATTACAAGCAATGCGAAATAATAGATCCCCAGGCATGGATAATATACCAGCCGAGCTATACAAATATGGAGAAAAACGAATGAAAGAAACACTACACAAATGAATAAAAATGATATGGGATGAAGAGACAATACCAACTCAATGGAAAACAAGTACAATTATGTTAAGTGTGGTGGACTTTTATAACAATGAAGTTTAATACACTAATGAATTTAATACAATTGAGTCAAATTTATAACACTTACATCACTTATTATTTAAGGAGAAGTTGACCTGGAACTCAGGAAGGGGCAATTAACTCTTGAAACTTGTTTTCCTCCTTGAATAATAAGTGATGTAAGTGTTACAAATTCGACTCAACTATATTAAATTTGTTCAGTACAATTATACCAGTTTATAAGAATAAAGGTAATAAATAAGAATGTCAGAACTACGGGGAATATCCCTGTTATGTACAGGATGCAAGATATTTATAACCATTATGAATAATAAACTGAAACCATACACAGAAAGGATAATAGGGGAATATCAATCAGGATTTAGACCAGAAAGATCAACAGTAGATCAGATATTTATAATCAAACAAATTTTAGAAAAGACATGGGAATATAACATGGAGGTATATTGAATATTTGTTTATTTTCAGAAAGCATATGATAGCATAGAAAGGAAGAAAATATATCAAATTATGAAAGAGTTCCAAATCCCAGATAAAATAATAAGATTAGTCAAGGTGACAATGGACAAAACCACAGCTCAAATTAAAATAGTTAATCAGGTAACAGATAGTTTTAATATAGCAAATGGCTTAAGCAAGGAGATAGGCGGCACCCAGCTTGTTTAATTTAGCACTGAAATTTGTAATCAGGAAACTACCAGTAGATGTAGGATCTACAATACATTATAAATCGGTACAAATTCTACCATATGCAAATGACTTGAATATAGTTGGAAGAACCAAGAGAGAGGTTTCGGACAAATACACAAAATTAGAGGAGAAGGCAAAGGAAGTAGGACTTATAATAAACAAAGAAAAACCAAAAGTCATGATACAAAAGAAAAATTGTAAAGAACAGAGGGGGAAATATTTGTATGAACTAGCATCACCTGGAAATAGTCAATAGTATCAAATATTTAGGAAACAACCATTAATAATAATGAAAGTGAAGAAATTGAAGTCAGAATAACAGCAGCGAACAAAGCATATTTCTTGCTACAGAGAATATTTAAGAATAAAATAATATTACTGAAACAAAAATAAGAATATATAAAACGCTTATGAAACTAATACTAATATATGGCAGTAAGGCCTGGACAGTGACACAAGCTATGGAGGAAAAACTTCTAGTATTTGAAAGAAAAATACTTAGAAGAATATACAGACCAATTAAAGAGTACAAAATGTGGCGAAATAGATATAATAAAGAACTATAGGACATATACAAAGATATTAACATAGCACAAGAAGTTAAGATCAGACGATTAAGATGGCCAGGACATGTTCAAAGAATGGAGGATAAATGGATTCCAAAGAAAATCTTATATGGAAAAATGTATAAAACAAGGCTCAGAGGTAAACCCAAACATCGATGGGAAGATGTAGTAAGAAGAGATGCCCTACAGATACTCAAAATTTGAATGTGGAGGCGGGGAGCAGAAGATAGAGAAGATTGGAGGCAGAAATTGGGGGAGGCTAAGGTCGAAAAGGGGCTGTAAATGCCATATAGTAGTTTTGTTATATCAGCTAATATAAAAATCTTTTGTATATAGTTTGCCCAAATAAAACTAAGAATTTTTATTGTAGCATAGTAGCTTAACTAGGCAGAGCTTTGTGTTTGCTCTGGTAGGTGGCATTGTATGTAAGAAAGCAGACTGGTATGGTCTGACAGCACAGTGTGTTATTTATATGTGCAGAAGAACTAAATACATTAATAACAGAATTTCATCCAAACAGATCCAGTGGGCAGTAATAATTTTTTAAGGCAAAAGATGTTTGTGGAGTTGAAATTTATTGTTGTGTGAACAAAGTGTATGGGAATGCATGTCTGTCATGAAGCACATTATTCATATGGTATGGTGAATTTTGTAATAGATGTATGCAGATTGAGAACAGACTTAGACTGGTCATTTTTTTTTAATGGTGATTAATACCCATTTTTACTTCTGAGGCACCACAGGCGTTAGGTCTGGTCAACTTCATTAGCTTAAATAACTATCACCAAGGAATCACTTGTAGCCAGAGACAACCTTTGTAAGAGAGAACTGTCAAATCACCATCTGAGAGATTGCAGAAATGTTGTCATTCAGCAAGTTCTATCATTCTCCATCAGCAATTGGGATACCATAATGTTTGTGCACAGTGAGTCCCCAAGCACCTTTCTTAGGAGCAAAAGGCTCTGCAAATGGGTGCTTGCATGGAGCATGTGCTGCAGTACCAAGCAGAATTTCTTTGAAGATCGGTTCCACAGTCAACCACACAGTTTCACTCAGGGCATCATAACTTTTTGACACTTGATTGATTGCTTTATTTATGGACGCTCTTTAACATCTCAGGTCATCAGCGTCCCATTCAACTCAGGGCGTGAAACGGCCGACAATTTTGCTCAGAGGCCTCTCTTTCAGGCTTGAAGTTCTTTTTCGTGCCATAAATGTACGACACGGGACCCACAGCTTTACTTCCCTTCCAAAGGAAGCCATACTTAGGATTTTTATGCCCGAAAAAATCCATCGGTCCTGGCTGAGTTCGAACCCATGTTATTGTTTGTAGGAGGCAAGTATGATAACCACTACACCACCAGGACCGACTTTTGACACTTGCTTGAACAGACAAGGTGACAATGTGTAGCAGATATGTCAGTCATGTATCACTCTAGGTTCATGTACTCTAACCAATAAATCATTTAGGGGGCGAAAAGTCTCGCTTTCATTTGGGCAAATCACATATTATTTGCACTATGTATCTCTTTTGTGATACAGTCAGATCTAACTTAAAGTCACTTTATCTTATATATTTGTAACAAATACTCATCAATCAAAGGGATGGGTATTCAAGCACTTTTAGCATTGTAACTGTTTATCCTGTAGGGTAGAAAGGCAAGGCAGACTACAGTATTTTAAAGCAGTGGTTCCTAAACTGTGGGTTGGGACCCCTAGGGGGGGTTGCTGATTTTATCTGGGATGTTGCAGTGTATATGGGGAAAGTATTTTTACTTAAAAACTCTCAGTAGTAAAAATGGGCATTAAACACTAATTAAAAAAAAAAAACTTAAAAACTTGTTTCATTTTGATGTCCATTCTTATTAAGAATGTTTAACTAACTGTTACATTATGATTATTTTGACCAGTTTAACAATGCACCAATGACTATTGTGATTAAATAGATGTTACATTGTTGAAGAGTGCACACAAACTTGCAAATTAATTAGTATTAAGCAGCAAGTAAGTGGAGGGGTTGCCAATAATTTATTTCTCAAAAAGGGGGTCATGCATGCAAGAAGTTTAGGTACAACTGTTTTACAGTATGGGATTAAATCTCTCTGTTTTCTAGTGAGGAGCATTATCTGAGATAATTTAATTTAAATAAAGATTATAATTTTTGGGCTAAACATCTGTGATTTGAGCCATACTAACTAGAAAAGTAAATTAAAAAGTAAGATAAAATCTGCTGTACCTACTGAAAACATTTGACATGAATTTTGTTTTTCTGAAATTTGAATTCTATTTTTCTATAAATATAGATTTTCTATTATTTAAGAAAGGAAATTAGTATACATAGGAAATAATGACTGCACACTGAATAGAGTGATGCATTTGATGTCACCATTTCAGTAGCTTGAACATAAAATGATGCAAACGTTAAAATCTTATTAATAGAAAATGTTAACATAACATTCATTATTTTAGGAAATACATTTGTATGTAAAATCTTATTAATAGAAAATGTTAACATAACATTCACTATTTTAGGAAATACATTTGTATGTAAAATCTTATTAATAGAAAATGTTAACATAACATTCATTATTTTAGGAAATACATTTGTATGTGTTGTGCATGCATGCACGTGCCTGACCGTCTCTCTTCTTTCTCTCCCTCTTTCTAACTTGCTTGCATATTCATTTGTAATTTGATGTTTGCAAGCAAAGTGCACAATATGAATTAATGAAATAAAATACAGGAGTTTTTAAATCAATAATGCATAAAGTCTGTGTTATGTTATCTTGTAGGTTTTTATCTTACATAGAAGTTTATGATGCTGTTTCAGGTTAAGCTGAAGTGTGTACAGACAATGAGAACCATATTTGCTCACCAAAACCGAAATGTTGCAACACCTTATATTCATGCCTTAGCTCCTCGTCTTGTAGAATTCTTGTACACAGAGTCAAGCAAGCAGGTGACATCAGAAGCTGAGCTTACACTAACTCTTGAGTGTATACAGACTGTGGAGATGCTGATCACTCTTGCTGAGCCCAAGCATAGTAAGTACCATTTTTTAATAGATTCCAAACATTCTACTTTATGGAACCAAAATCAGTACATTACATTTATTCTCAAAAACATTTCGTAAAGGAAAAGCCTAGATTCCACCTAATATTATTAAAAAAAAGAAAGGAACTTTATTTTCCATTCTGCTTATATATTTTAAATTGGTAAACATGTGGAGGCTTGACCTTTTCTTGCAAATGAACAATATTACAGTGTTGATTTAGAATGTCTTCAATTTGAGTGTAAATTGATATATGTTTTGCTGGATCTTTTTTCTCCTTATTACATATTAAGTAATTATCAGCATTCTCTCCTAGTGCCTCACAGCATTAATACCATCATCTTTAGGCAAAACACACCATTGTAATAAGCCCCAGAATGTGGTCATGAAAAACAATTCCACTTATCATATAACAAATTATTTATGAGGAAATCACTCAAATTTCACTAGTTTTGTTGTACTTGCTTGGACATGTTTCAAAGGCAAATTTCCTTCATCATCGATGATACTATACTATATTTCACTGTGAAAATCTCAAACTATTCAAATCTATATTAAATTCCACTTATGTTGACTTGTTCCTTAATGTACAGACAAAATTCATGCAGATGAAAAGTACTTGTGATGATGAGGGAATCAGCATCTCTTCAGCTTCAAGTTGTTCCTGTTCCTTTTCACTAGACAATCAACACCTTTCATGTTCAAAACTTCTGCTAAAATGTCTTGATTTGAAATTTCCCCCACATTGCCACATTTTTGTCCAAAGTGACATATTCATTATATGTATAGTTACTGTTGTCCCAGCCATCCAGTGGAAGGACATCATCTTCATTCTAAGGGTTCAGCTTGCTCTCTGCCTTTAGAAAACAATTTGCCATCAGTTTGTTTGTTTTTGTCCATGAAAAGCCCGACTAAAGCTTTTGTTCAACACATCTATAAAAATACTTAGGATTTTTAATGTTTATTGGTTACATAACTGAAGTTATAAAAGGGGGAAAAGATAACCTTTACATTGTCCATAAGTGGAGTAAAGTTATGAGTAGTGCAGTTGTCCAGTACACAGAAGATTTTTTTTTTTTTTCCCCATGGCACGTTTTGTCTAGTTTTAACAAGACAATCTTCAAAAGTGTTAGCTTTCATTCAAGCATTTTTATTTGCTCTTTACTGTACTGGTTTTGATTTGACATGAGCAAAGGTAACTTTTCACTCCCATCCTTGTTAGTTGTTAGGCCCTACCACTAATGTAACTCTTTCCTTATTGTTATTTTCCCCACTGCAATTTCTCCCCTGAAAACTAAAGTTTTATCTGGTGCACCTTTAAAGAACAAACCTGTTTAATCAGTGTGGAAAATATCAGTAGCCTGTATTTCTTCAATCATTTGCAAAACATTCTCTTTATAAGAATTTGCTGCCTCTCGATTCACAGTTGCACTTTCATCACACACAGAATTAAAAAAGATGCCATTTTTTTCTAAAAAAAACTATCTAACCAACATGTGCTAGCCTTGAATGCACACTTTTACCTAAACTTGCAGAAAACTCTTCAACTTTTGCACAAACAAGGGGGGACCATCTAAAAAAATGTTTTTGTCCTGTGCTTGCTTAAACCACTTTAACTTGCACTCATCAGAAAGGCATGCACTGCCACAGGTGGCCGAGGTCGTTAAGGCATGGACTCATGAGCAGGAGGTCTGGGTTTGAATACTGCCAGGACCATCCTACCTGACTGAGGTTTTTTCCAGGTTTTCCTCAGTCCTCATAAATGGCAAATGCCAGGGAGGTACCCTAAACTTAGGCCTGGAACGATTTCTTCCTTGAAAATAAATCCTTTCCCAATATATCATTTCATGTATCATCACTGTCCATTGCCTGTGGTGCCTCTGTAGCAAAAACAGGCATTAAACACTATTCATTCATCAGAACACGCAGAACATACACATGCAAAAAAAAGTTTGTATTGAAAAACAATTATGCAATGCAAAATGCTTAAAATGATAAAAATGCAAGGGAGAGAGCAGTTAGGATTAGAGGGCAGGAAACTCTGACTAAAATGATATCACTATTGGCATTAAAAGTAAATATAGTTGTTTAACATGTATGGGCATTTTTATACAAAATGCAATCCTCTGTAAAGTATAAGATGATTGACAGTATGATTTTTGAAAGCTTTTATATTTATGCGAAAGGAAATACATAGACACATTTATGCATTTTACAGTCTTCTATATTATAAAGTAGATATATGTTTGACAAAAATATGATTTGTCCTAGGGTTTTTCTGTTAAAATGTTCTGAATAACAATGTTGCAATCATTAGCAGTATAAAATTGTCCATGTGTTAAATAGGCTTTATATTTAAATAAATATTTTTTGTAGAGAAAGATTTTTCTAGATGCTAGTACACAATTATTCCAGAATTCCCATATAAATATAGTGAGCCTGATGCTCATCTTAGGTGCTTAGCAACAAAAGTTCTTAAGTGTTCCAGAGTTAAATGGTACCATTGCTTTTAGTTCCACAAACATACTGAATTTTTATACTTTAAGTTAAAAGATGTTAAGAATCTTATTTATGATTCTAATCTATTTATAATAATTTTTTAAATTATGTCATTAAAATTTTGGGATACTTGTTAAATAACTTTTCCATTTTCATGCAATAAGCATAATTCTTTTTTCCTTATTTTTATAGTTTGTCACTTTCTCTTTTTAGAGTAATTGATCTAACATTTATGAAATTTTGAAATTTTACTTATTAATAATTTGAACAAAAGACCTATCTCTGATCACAAGTGCTACTGATAATTCCATAGTAATGAACATACATCTAAAAAGCAAATTGCATTACATATGTACGAAAATATTGCATACAGAATATATATTTTTTGCCACTTTCTGCATATAGGCATGAAAATTAAAAACTAACAGTGCAATAGTCAATAATTCTGTTCATGCACATTTAATAAATTAACTTAATCTCTGTAATGAATGTAGTTGATTGATTGTAAGAATATATTACACAACAATTAAATCTGTGTAAGGATGTTCTAATATTTATTAAGCTTAATTTTTTAAAAAATATATGTTTCCAAAGTAATAACTTGTTAAGACGATGAAAAAGTTCAAATTACACAATGTGTGTACTGTGTACCATTATTTTAATAAATTATACTTTTATATATATGCCTAATACATACGTTAAGATGCCTATGTAGAGTATGAAGAATGACTAACTGTTAAGTGCCATGCACATATTCTTGCTACAGTACAGACTCACTTTTCAATTTAATTGTCTGTACCCATTTACCACAGAAATACCCCAGTTTTTGCTTTTTCTCAGCATAATCATTAAATAGTATATACTTCAATATACAAACCTGTAGGGGTATATTATTTAGGCTATAGTGCATTAGTTCAAAGCTTTTATTTTTAGTGTGGAAGCTTACAATACAGAGCTTTTCTTTTTCTGTTGTTGGCCCCTCCCCAGGAGATCTGATGCAAGGCAAGTAGTATAGCTTGTAGTTGTTCTGTATAGTTGTGTAGAAAACTTAAATGGTAAATCAGTTGTTGATACATTGTTGAGCATATGCCAAGTAGATAGTAAATATATTTAAAGCTCAGTAAGTATAAGACTTTCTTCATAATAAGAGAATACTATTGATTAGAAATAAAAATATTTATTGTAGTAGCATAAGGCATTACTGCTTATAGCTGACATAAAGGACTGATATTTAACTTCTTAATTTCTTTTTAACTCAAATTTTCTAACATAGGCAGTCTATAAATGGATCATTCAGATTAAAGAATCATATTTATAAGCCTAACAGCTCCTGTTTAGAAGTTGTTTCCAATCTTAGTATAGAGATTTTTCTTCGGTTCATATTGATGTATCTTTTACCTTTGAAGAATGTACTGCTAAATATTTCAGTAGATCTATATATTCTTATATACAGCTTAATGTGCATGCATTAGGAGAACAAAATTTCTCTGATATACCCGTACAAGTCTTTATAGTTGCTTTCTTTCATTCATCTCTTATCTCTTTTAGTAATACAACTTTTGAAGAAACGTGGCCTATTCTTGGACCAGTTGTTGATATCAGAATCTTAGATAAAAATATATGATGACAACTAATTTTGGATGTTAAAAGTATAATTAATAATTACAAACAAAAATCATAATATTTGCAACATATTGTAAATTCTCTGATTTAATTTAATGTTATTTAATTTTTCTCTCTTATTTCTAGTGTAATGAGAATATCCATTTACAGCAATTAAAAATGTTTAAATTGCTCTTATTGTAAATGAGATATAGGCTGTGTTAAATTTCCTAAAATACTTTCTAAAAGGTTCTGTTTTGAAAGCAGTAATAATGTTTATATCTTTTGTGATTTAAATATTAATCATTATATGTGAATACATAAATAATGCAACTTAAATTTCTAAAGCTGCATTTTCATAATTACATATATATATATATATATATATATATATATATATATATATATATTTTAAAAGCAAGAAAAATAGTTAAATTTAGAAATTACATATATTAGTCTCTGTTCTCATAAATGGGACCATTCCATAAACTTATACCTTGTTTTCAGGAGTTCAGATGCTAACACTCTTAGTTCCAATCCTGGTGAATTGCTTACTGGAGGGCCCAGCTCTGAAAGATGCCAGCACATTTTGCCATGCCTTACATGAGCAATGTTTGCAGAGACTGATGAAAATTGGTCCCCAGTATCCTCAGGTGATTCTTTTACAAGTGCTCTTAACAGCTAATTATTAGCATATAGTCTGTGTAAAGTAGAATGAAGGAAGGAATTGAAGTATTATACCAGGTAATAAGGATTCAACATTTTATATTTTCTAAAATGCCACCTTGTCAATCCATTTTTGGACTGATATCCTGGTTATATAGAATACAAAATAGCATATAACATATTCAGTATGCTTTTATCTAAATGTGCATTTTGAAGTGTCTCTGTAGAGGGTGGGAAAATTGAAATGCATACTGTGATAGGGTAGAGATTGTATACACATAACTCATGGCATCCAGGGCAATAGTGATGTTTTCTAATTATCTAAAGCTTTAGCTACAGTCAGTATACATTTTTTATTATAAACTATATACAGTGTAACTTGGATAATGAAGGGAATGGGGAAAAAAAATCCAATTACAAAAGTTACATCTAAAATGGGTATTTTATCATAGACAATCATAATTGAGGCTATAAAATAAAACTCTATATTTATGAACAGCATTTTATAGTATTTATTTTCACATTAAAGAAAATATCAATCAAGAGAATTTACAGAATATATGTGATTGTGCATTTTACCCTATACAGTAAATGAATTACAATTTGCAAAGAAGCTTGAAATATCTATTTTGTAGAATTTAGTCTGTTAAGGTTTTCAAACTCTTCAAGCATGTTTAATGACAAAAACAATTCCACTTAAAATATAACAAATTACTTGTTATATTATACTATATTTCACTGTGAAAAATCCCCACTATTTAAATCTACATTAAAATGTCAGTTTAATTGTAAACTCTGCTTATGTTGTTGGCCCTCAATGCAGAAATTCATGCAGATGACAAAGCACTTGCGATGAGAGGGAATTGGAATCCCTTCAGCTTCAAGTTGCTCCTCTTCACCAGACAAATCACCACCTTTTTGTTCAAAAACTTCTGCTAAAATGACTTGTTTTGAAATCTTCCCCACACTTTCCACATTTTCATCTAAAGTGACATATTCATTAAATGTAATACTACCGTACCAGGCATCCAGTGGAGGGACATCATCTTCATTCTAAGGGTTCAGCATGCTCAGTTTTTCTTGATAAATCCTGCCTTTAGGAAACAATTTCCTATCATTTTGTTGGTTATTTGAGATCACGCAGTGTGACAAATTTGTGCTGCATCAAGGACGCACATTTATGAATTCTGGCTTTGTCTACGAAAAAGCCTGACCAAAAGTTTTATACAAGAAGATATCTATAAAAATGTTTGAGATTTTTAATGATACCCTTGTCCATTGAGGGAAAAAGATAATCATTACAATATCTATAAGAGAAATAGAATTATGAGCAGATTGTCAATAAATTTTTTTCTGGTATTTTTTGTGTAGTTTTAACAGAAATCTTCAAAATTTTTGCATTCATTCAAGCTTTTCCTTTACTATACTGGTTTTGATTCGACATATTTAAAAAATCTTGGGTTTGCAGATTTTCCTACCAGGAGCAAAGGCAGATTTTCACTCCCACCCTTGGTAGCCCCCACCAGTAACATAACTCTTTCTTTACTGTTCTTTCCCCCACTGCAACATTCTCCCTTGAAAACTAAAGTTTTACCAGGTGTTTTATCAGTGTTGAAGATGTCTCTTATGTCATTTGAATTCAAGATGCTTACAAAGTAAAAACATGGTTGGATGGTTGCTAGTGGCCATTAGGGATGCTGATATTTATCATTTTTTCTCTAGCTTCCCAATAAAGAGCTTCCAAATTATTTTTCATTTGTTTGTTGCTATCTAGTTGGCTGCACTTCAGTAGATGTTCTTTATTTAAGATAGTATTCACATCCTTACATAGTGGGCAATGGCTGTCCTTGATTAATTTCATCCTGAAGAGATGTTCTGACAGGCAATCATGCCAGACAATTAAGCAGAATTGGGCAACTCCAATTTTTCTTGGTTTGAATAAAAAATGTTTGAAAGTATTTAGCCCTTCATATGGTATTCCTTTGAATTTTTGTTTGATATTTTGTTATTCTTTTTCAGATATTAATTTTTTTATAAGTTTCAATTTAGAGGGAAGTCCTAGTTTAAAAGGTATTACATCTTTGTAGACATTATTGTTGAACAATGAAAAGGCTGATTGCAAAACCTTTTGAATACCCCTCATGGCAGCAATATTTGAATAGTATTTGGAATAGTTGCCTTTGAAATTGTAATATAATAGAATGTATTTTTATATCATAGGAATTCAAGACACTTATGTCACAGTCAACTGAGCTTAGGAGTAAGCTGGAATCAGCTGTTCGCTCTAGTCAACAAGCACAGCAGAGAGCAAGAATGGAAACAAATATTGCCAAGCCGTCATCTACACAAACCCCAACTATAAAATTGAAAACAGATTTTAGCAATTTTACCACATAGACATGTTTACTTATAGGTAGAGTGTAAAAAGAAATGCATTCCAACTGGATCAACTGAAAATGAACATATTAAGAGTGAGTATACCCCATAGGGATGCTTTCATAGTAATAACAGTTGATAAAAGTTTAATGGTAATAATGCCATATAAGATTATAGCATTGAATGAATCTGTGATACTGAAGATTAATGAAGAAACCAGTAATTCACAGCTTCCAAAGTAGGTTTGTGTTATAAATGCAAAGAAACAAAATTGCCCTCCCCTCCCAAAAAAAACTATAAGAAATTATTGTTTGATTCTAATATGGCCATGCTTGCATGATTATTTGCACTCCACCGATCCAAAAATAATTATATCTGGCATGGTTGCCAAAATGCAACATGTAAAAGCCAATTTTCTCTCCTGCATAATCTCTAAATAAGTATATAGAATCAAATTATAATACTTTAATTGTTCTCTGAAAAGTTATCTAGATGCTGTTTTCTTTTGTTGCAGTTGCAGTCATACATATATATTTTTAGGAATTGAACATAGCTGAGTCAATGGCTCAACCATTACATTAAAAATAAAATCTCCACCTCTCCACACTTAAGCACGTTTTATTTGCATTCCATTTTCAGATAGTAAACTGTGTAGGTGAAGTTGAAAGCAAAAAAGATTGTTTTTATTTTCTTCTTTTTTTTATTTACTTGCATAATTATTATAGTAAGATTTTTTTGTGGCTGCTTACCTGCGCAAGTGGAAAAAAGGTGGAGGTCATCACACACACACTCTCACACACTCTTGGTGTGAAGAGTGAGCAAAACATGGTATTTTAACTCTAACAGTTGCATTGGTAAACATCATCTACCCGCAGAGCCTGTTTTGTACAGCACATAATCTACATTTTTTTAAGAAAACTACCATAATCACTCTCAGTTCTTCTGCATTAATTATTCTAATTTCTGGGCAAAACTTTCAGATCTTCTATAAAAAAAAGTAAGCAGAGAATTAAAATATAATCTTATTTTGATTTAAAGTAAAACACTAAAAATCATGTCGTCACATTAAAACTCTCTTTAAGTTTCACAAACACACTTATAAAAGTAATTTTGGTACATGTTTCGTGAGGTACATTCCTCACATTGTCAAGTCGTCGTTTTGGTTGACAATGTGAGGAATGTACCTCACGAAACATGTACCAAAATTACTTTTATAAGTGTGTTTGTGAAACTTAAAGAGAGTTTTAATGTGACGACATGATTTTTAGTGTTTTATTTTAAATCAAAATAAGATTAACAAAAGTTTCACTGTGTGGATTCTCAAAATTCCGTAAACAAATTAAAATATATTTTATTTGTAACACCCAAGTTTTAAAAAAGTGAAGTGTTGTGGTGCTGTGAGGTTATGGCACCAGATGCCAGTAATAATAGATGAAGGGTGTCCTGCAGTTAGTGACTGACATGAATTGATAGTTTTTAAAGTGTGCCTTATGTATTTCTTCATTGAGTAGTTTTCTCAAGTTTGTTAGAATACTTTGTTCAAAGTTCAAGAAATGTTGGCACTACTGTTTGTAAGTGAACATTTTGTTAATGACTAATTATTTTCATGCTGATAAAATTGTTTCATTACTCAAAAAGAACAATATCCTACAGCTACAATATTTTATTTCTGCTGCTTGCTTGATGTAGCAACTTAGAACCTAACACTTGATAATCTAAAATGTTATATTTACTTAAAACTCTTACACACTTTGTCCAGTTTCCATATTGCACTACTGGCTCCCAAAACTATTTATACGTAATTCCATTTAATCTTTGATGTGCCAACAAACTCAGTATAATACAACCTCCTATATACATATGCTTACCAGCTGGTCATCCTGAGTTTGACCTCCATTAGGATTTGTTGGCTTTTCCTGGATAAGGTTTTTTCTAGAGTTTTTCCTTACTGTGAAAAGGTGAATACCAGATCCAGATAACATTAAATGCTAAGGACTGCAAATTAATTTGCATTATCATTCATCCATTCCACTGATTGTCTCAAAATACTTTTGCAGTTAGCAGAACATTAAAATGTCTACAAAATTCTGTTGGTTCTGTTCCTGTAGGAGTTCAATTGGATGTAATGCAATGCAAATCTGTTCTTCAATAGTAAGCATGTATTTTTTAATTCCCTTTGGTTATCATTAAAGATTTCTTGTTAATTTCAATATTGTAGCCTGTTTGCATTTTTAAATACGAAAAGTATTTAATAAATGTAGAAGCATAATTGCCATTAAAGTAAAAAGAAGAAAAGCACTTGTTATGTGTGTAATGTAACATCTATGTTCATCATATTTTGTCAAAAAATATGTTATTTATTTTAAAATTAGAGAAGAACAGGAAGATTTTATTCAGTAATGATAGAAATAGAACAAGCTTAATTTCAAAATAAAGTTTATGTCAGAACTAATACAGTTAAGCAATTAATTTATTTTTAATTAGACAGTAAGTCAATTTATGCTCCACTCACCATTGAATTATATAAAACATGTTTCACAGGCTTTTGCCTGCATCATCAGCTGTGTTGACTGCCGAATTCGTTGTTCGTTGAAAGGACTTGGTGCAGCTCTCATGGACATCCAAACATTCATAAAATGTCCACAAGAGCTACACCAAGTCCATTGAACCAACAATGAATCCGGCAACATAGATGATGATGCAGGCGAAGGTTTGTGAAGCATGCTCTATATAATTAAATGATAAGTGGAGTATAAGAGTACTAAATCAACTCCTATCTAATTAAGAATAAGCTTAAAGTTACTAAAATACCACCTAACAGACAAATGGATCATATCATGCATTTGAAGCATAAGAGCAGAGGCACAGAGAAAGTGAAGAAGGAGAGAAAATTGTGCATAAGGAGAAACTAACAATGCAAATTGAGTTTGCTTTCCATGAAAGGTGAAGTTTTGGTTTGTTTTACCTATTAAGAAAGACGGTGGACAGATCAAACTTTTTAATAACCATAAAATGGCACAAAGTTAAATTTATATACAAAAAGGGTGTACAGTGTAATGATTCAAAAAACTTGGTGTGAATATGAAAATTACAGAAAGGGAGCTAAAACCTTTGCATAATTTAGACCAGCCAAAACTCAGATGTTTAAATATACAATTTAATTTATTTTATTTTAGCTTAAATGGGCATAAAACTATCTCATGCCAAGGTATCAGTGGTTTCCAAAGTACTCCAAAGTATTTTGCACAATCAGGGAATTCAGGCTCTGTTTAAAAAATTGCCATTTCTTGCTGTAATATAATAAATGCCAGAATTTGGCTCAAAAGACTAATATAAACCTAATTTGAGAAGCAGTGGTATTTGAGTTTTAATAAGCTCAGAGTAGATAATAAGCTAAAAGATAGCTGATGGGAGTTCTTGAATTCCAATGAATGACTGTTTTCCTCATAATTGTCTGTCTGTAGATATACTTACATATATCTGACATTAAAATATTTATGATAATCGTAAGCAAAGTTCATACAGGTGATGTTTAACATTTTGCAAATCTAAACAGCAAAGATCTTCTCATGTACTATCATTATGAACAGAAATAAAAATCTTCTAAACTAATATTTTTAAAGTGTAGCACCATAGTAGAAAGTAATAAAATTTTGCTAGAAATTACATTTTGCATCTTGCTAGTCACGTGATAACAGGAGAAGATAACTTTTAAACAATAAAACTGAAGTAGAAGACTGGGGGCTCACTGTGATTTAACTATAGAATCGTAGAATGTCATATCTCCCTCTGCCCCAAATAACTCCTGAAAGCATCCCTAAACTTAAGTACAATCACTAAACTGAGAAACATTAACTGCCGTTTAGAAATATTCCTAATTTGTCCTGAATATGTTGTCTTAGGAAATTACCCATCACTAAGATTTAGGTTCTAAAATCTCTCATAGTAAACTGAACAATTAGGGAATTTAAATGTTACTAAAACATTGTATACTTAGATACTATTATCTCAGTATTCACTCACATTCTTGGCTGTGCTGTTGAGTGCTAGAATGTGTATAAAATGTAGCAGCTCTTGTGTTATGTAATAAAGGTCATATCAATGTCATATTCCTCTCTACCTGTAGTTATGTGAGAGAGTTTGAATGAATACCTTTAAGGAGTATATCTTGGAACCTGTGGAAGACCATACATGTAAATACCTAAAGAAATAATTAGAAACATTACAATTGAAATGATATCATTATTTAGGAATTACAATATTTTTAGAATAATATGCATTTGAATTTGGTTATGCTATTAATGTTCAATGATATTTAACTACTTGCAATATCTTGCAAATGTATTAAGCATATTGCATGCAGGATTATGTGCACTACATATGGAAGATATCAGGTCTTTATTTTGTTTTTCCGTGCAGGTGGCCCAGAAAAACAGCCAAGTGCAGACAATGAACTGCCCACATTCATGGCACACCATGGGCACACCAAAAATTTCAAAAGATTTTTAAAGAGGCCAATATTATTTTGGCTCCAGTGAATAAATGCAATTTGAAAAACCAACACAAAGGACAAAATCCCACCAGCAAAACAATCAGGCATTTATGAAATCAGTTGCAAAGACTGCAATAATAAATATATAGGTAAAACAAAAAGGAACATTTCCATACGGTTTAAGGAACACATGAGAAGCGTAAAATATAAACATACGGAAAAATCAGCAATAGCGTACCATTTCTGGCAAGAAAACCATGATTTCCAAAATGAACCAAAACTTTTAAAAGCTCTTCAAAAACCAATAGAATTATCAGTGTGGGAAAATATATTCTTGAACGAAAACAAAGAAAATTTAGTTAATTTTGATCTTCCAAACAACAGCAACCTCATCAAAAAGTTTATAAAATCCCAAGAGCGACATCCTAATACCATGCTGGAAAGCTGACAGCGGAACTGTGCTGACGATGAAGGAAATTTGCCTTTGAAACATGTAAGTGGAATAAAACTATTGAAATTTGAGTGACTTCTTCAAAAATAATTTGTTTTAAGATTAGTATTATTTTATTTTTAGATGTTATTTTGTAATGGATTGAATAATATGCAAACAAAATTGAATGTTAGTTTTTCAAATAAATTTTAATATAAATTAATGTAATAGGACATTAGTAGAGAGAATGTTTTAGCAGGAAAGCGGGCTCCAGTCTCTTGGAATTCCAATAGAAGATTACTGATGAGTCGGAAACTGGGGTCTAGTAGCAGTTAAAAAAATTTATAAATTTGAGTTTCTTTTTTGTACAAAGTGTGTATATTTTTGAGTAGTATTATATCATTAGTCTGTTGGGATATATTTTTAATAAATTTAAATTTTGTACATTGCATTATTCAAATGCACACCTAATAACAAGCTGTGAATAGTATACAAAGCCATCTGCAAGTTTGAAAATTATCTTGTAGTTTAACAGTATATGATCAACAATTTTAAGGCAGGTTTCTCCGTCATAGATAGCGTTTTCATGGATAATATTTTCTTGAAAAGAGTTTCATAAAGGGGAGAAATTTATAAGCTCATATTGTTGTGGTCAATCTTGAATAAGCCTGCATAGCATATGTAGAAATAATATTCGTTGGTCACATTGTAAGTGAAAATATGATACAACAATTGCAGAAATCAGTTTTCTTATTTAGCAACCAAGCTTCATGAACCTCCTTGTTGCATCTCTGTTAAAATAACTTTGTTGCATCAAGTTCAGTGGAGCATTGAAGTGTTATATACTTAAACTATAAAACATACTACACAGAGGTGCCAGTTGTTACAGAAGAAATGTGGGGCAGAATTTACTTTGCTGAAAGTTTGTTCATAACATTTGCAATTAAAAGAGTGATAGAAATAATCAAAATATTCTCATAGTTAAGTTAATCAGAGTAAGAAGATAACGTGCCGAAAGCCGCTATCCAGTTTTTGTTGACAGTTTTTTGGTAAATGTTTTCATCATTTTAAAGTAAAAAGTATTTAAAAATATGTGTTCCACATGTTCCAAGAATAAAATACATTGTATAGAATTTGGTGTGGATGTCTGGCAGTAGAAAATGTGTCTAACAGAGCTGAATGTCTGCATACTGATGTGACTTTTTTAATGTAATATGGTTAGAAACATACTATACATGTATATTTTGTAAAAAGGAAAAGATCTTGTCACTCATTGGATATTTTTAAAATGATTATTGGATGCTCCGTAAAAAAATGCTCATGAGAAGCCGTACTAGATGAATGCCTTGAAATGTTAGCTATAACAGGCTGCAGATGCTTATAATAATTCAGTTTAGTTTGAAATTTATATTTATAAAAGTTCTAGATCTGGGATTAATTTTTGAATGGTGTTGTTTTAATGAAAACTTAGGTATGGGTTTTTTTTCCCTCCCCTCTTCAGCATGTACTTGTTGTTCTACTGGAATTCTGGAATGTGCTTATCCATAAGCATGTCCAACACTTTAACTGATCTAATGGCAATAATACTTACTGTTTAGGAGGCTTTTTGAAGCCTTTCAAGCCTTTATCTTGTACAATGTAATTCAAAACCCATTTTATAAATTATATTTTTCCAAGTTTCCCCTTATCCAGCAAATTACCCTTTATTACATGTATATGTTTGTATAATAGTAATTAAAATTATAGAAAATTCATGAAAAGTTATATTTTAAATATTTTACAGCTCTTGCAAAGGAAATTTTGTTTTTCTTTTCCTAAAAACTTCGCTGAAAAGGATAATATAAATATGGAACTGTATTAATGAACATATATGTGCGTGTATGGGCTTGCACAAACTTGGTGAGTTGGTTATCAACCTCCTCTCCCTCCCTCCATTTTATATTTTTTATTGTCCAGTTTAAGAAGTCATTCATTCTTGCTTCCCAGTAGATAGATGGGAACAAAGGTTTTGTTCATGATGGTGGTTGGATCCTTAGAGATAATTCATGCAGGTGAATTTTTTTGTATTAATTTTGTATAGATGGCCAGCCAAATAGTCATGTTGAGTCTGAACATTGCTACTGCACCCTTTCTTGCGGCTTGCAAGTATTTATTCCAGGTATTCTTTACTGTTCTTGTGATTTATCTCTTGATTTGGTTTGTGCTTTGGTTCTATACTTGTTCATGTTTCTTTTTTAAGAGTGATCTGAGACTATATATGGGAACTATCAGTAGGGCTATTAGCCTCTGCCATGTAATTGATGTGAGTGGCTAAGACCACTGAGGCACAGAATCATAATGGGAGGATCTATAGTATGAGTCCCTGATTAATGGTTTATTGTTGCAGAGTTTTATCAGTTCTCATTGATGGAAAATACCAAACGATACCCTTAGCTTAGGCTTGAAATGCTTCCTTCTTTAAAAATAATCCTTTCCCAAGCATCATATCATCTCATCTCATGTATCATCGATGTCTACTGCCTATGATGCCATGGTACCAAAATGAGGTTTAAACACTATAAAAAAAAAAACTAATCTCATGTATTATCAATACACATCACCTGTAACAGTGAAAAATGGTTGCTAAACACTGTTCAAAAAGAGAGAAAAAGCACTATGTACCATTCATGTTAATTGCTAGTTCCAAAGATCTCTCATTGGACTTAAATGAACTGCAGCATGAACAGGCCATGGAAATAGCATAGGCAAGATCTATGTCTTGCATCAGATAGCAAATAAGTAAATCCTAAACTTGTTGATTGTCATTTTTAAGCATGTTTGGTACCCATGAATAAAATTAAGCATCACTAGCTGCAGTTTCCTTTGAGTAATAGGTACCATCTTGTGATATTCATTTTCACTTCCTCTAGAATGAGAGAATCTATTACACAAGTCCAATCTTTTGAAATTATCCAAAAATTGCTGTTGGGGCACATAACCAATGGCTTTTAATGAACAATAATTACTGGGTTCTGTGGATGAGTTTGTTAGGTAATAGTGAAAATATTTTGTCATTTGTTTGTATTTATAAACTAGAGCACAAAATCATTGTCACTCTTTTGGCACTACCAGTTACCTTAAAAATATAGACTCCGCCCCTTTCCTATTATGTCATGCTACACACCATCTCATCATGAAAAGGCACTTCATAAATGAAATTGGATTTTTTGAGCTCTAGTAGTTGTTTTTGTGCAAATTTACACTTTCAGTCAATAAAAGAAAGAGGTTGCACTATACATATTCATCATGCACTTTTTTAGAACCCACTCGTTCCTTGCTGCACTGTTCAGAATCGCAAATTATAGTATTTTCATTATGATAATTTTAATACAATTTTAATTTTTTAAAAAAAAATAATTTTCAAATTGAAAAACAGTCATTCAGTCTTCCCATTATTTACTTTTATATATATGCAAACACACACAAACTCTTCTTTAGATTCAAAAAAAAAAAAAACTTTATTAAAATTTTAAAGATACTTCATAATGAATGGACAAAGAACACTGGGCTAATTTTGTCACATTTTAGGGTGACTTGCAATTGAATATCTAGAAATGATGTTTAATATAAATTAATAAAACCAGTAGTTGATTGTTTATTTTTAGCCACCATTATGCACTTTAGGCAAAGAGGGTAAAACAAGTATTATGAGCATGCTAAAAAGATAATTTTGAGTTGGATTCTCGGATAGATGCATAAAGATATACATAAAAATGCAAGATAACAGCAGGCACCAGAGCTCATTCATTTTATGGCTAGGCTAGCAAGCCATAAAACAATAAACCAGTTGCAGTCACTTGCAGCCACTTTTACATAACAGGATTCTGATAGTATTAATTTTAATGGAAGTTATGAAAAAATCCGGCCAAATAGTGCTGACAAGAAATTGAATCGCCAAAGAAAAAAAAAAACATATCTTTCAGACCACCAGATCTATATCAGCCTTTTACTGGTAGAAATATTATGAAAGTAATCTAAAAAATATACCATTGTTATAAGATTATAAAAACTGATTTTTATTTTGTTTCTTATTTTCTTGGTTAGAAAAAATGACATCATCTATGGAAAGTAAATGTTGCAGCTCAAGTAGCTATTTCTAATGTATTTTTTTTTAAACTTTTACTGGTAATGCAAATTTATTATTTATTTGTTTATTTATTTATTTTAATTGAAAGTGTAGAAATGAAATATACAAGATAAAGCTTTGTACATATCACCTGTAATGTAGCATGTATGCTACATTTTTATTATTAGTTAGGCTATTAAACAAGTGTTCTTGGGTTAACTTTACATTGCTGTCAATATAAAATAGTATTTCCCCTCATAGCCACTTGGATAAGGCTGTAGGAAACAATTTTATAAGGAAGCATGTTTTGGACTTGGTTAAGGATAATTTTTATTAGTAAAGGTTTGCAAATCAAATGTATTATTTCAAGTTTGATTTCATACTCTTTCACTCTGTAGGTATAATAACGATTGGGCTTTGATTGCTTTTATTACATAAGTAGTGGTAAGTTTAATTAAATAAATTGTAGTTACAAAGCTGTAGACAATGATACAATAATGTATTAAATATATTTACTTACACAACACTAGGACATATCAGTCTATCAACAGCTGATGATGGGAGCAATTGCCCCTAGTATTGTGTAAATAAGTGGAGTTAGTGTGAATATGTTTAATATATTATTGTAGTGCTTCGTTTTCTTACGGAATATCCAATGCTATGCAGTGCAGTAGTACTCTAGCCCCAGAAGCAAAATTATATTAATGGTTTGAACATAATAAGCCTGTAATGCTCTGTGGAATCTAGTCAGAAGACTTCCCAATAGCAATTTCTTCCAAAAAGCAATGGCAAAGGAAATCTAGGTATTTCTTTTCCTTAGCATATGTTGATATATTCATTATTGATATATTTTACCTCTGGGTTGTGTGCAAGATTTATAAAGGGAAAACAAACATGTTCTTTTGTCACAGTAATGAATTTACTCTTGTAAAGAAGTTATTTTGTAAAATTTCATGTAAAATTTATGTTTTAAAAATGAAAATAGTGAGCATAAAGATGAAAGATCCTTTCATTACCTTTAAGTCTTTCCAATACTATTGCATTTTGTTCTTGTTTTAAGTATATAAATAAACATAGTATATGAAATGTGGCAAGCTGTTTTTCTTCACAGAGTGACAGGATATATTTATTTTTCTTTTCTAACAGGCGTGTATTGGGTAAAATATACTGATTTTGAATGTACAGGTCAATCAATATATTCAGGTTTAAGCATTGCACAGTTAGAAGATTTTCCTACACTGAAAGGCAATGCATAGGAACAAGAATATATTCAGAAGTATTTAATCACTGTTTATCTGTTGGCAAGAACAAAAGAGTTTTGAACGAGAATGTCCGACCTCTGTATTAGCAAAATATATTTCAAAAGGCACTCTTTTTTGTGGAATCAAAATTAGCAATTTAGACAATTTCTTTCAAAAAACCACAGAAAAAATTCCAATGTATTTTAGAAATATGTAAAAAGAAAGATTTTCTGCAATTAGCAATATAAAACTAAAAAGCGTGCAATGATTATCCAATCATCTGCCTTTATGGTTAGACTGTAGACCTATTAGCATAAAATAAATCTGAATTTAAAAGTGTATTAAACTAACCTAGTATAAAGAAATAACAATTTTAGAAAGCATGTAAGTACTCAAAATGATAATGGTAAACACTGGGTCAATACCCATTTGTACATGATACTTAATAGCAAAATGTGTCAAGAGGAAGTAGTGGGCAAGGTTTAGATCAAAAACCAGATATGAAAAGGATCTTAAAATTAAATATTTTACTTAAGGTGAATTATGCAAGATATCAGGAACTCTGATGCATGTTGACCATCTTCTGAATTGCAAGATGTGAACTTAAACATAAAAAATTGTTGATCATGCAAAACTGTAATGTAATACAAGATTCTTTATAAGGGGGCTAGTGGAAAACCAGATCAATTAGCTTGAATTTGTTAAGACATATTTTTCATAATTTATGATTTTGAGCTTTTAGTCTTTACACACAGGATTCATATTCCCCTACACAATTGGAAATTGATTTTGCTAATGGAAAGTTCCCTTATAATGGCCTTGCCACTTGCTAATGGAAAGCAAGTTGTCTGGTCAGAACTCATAACATGCATTTTTTTTATCATTATTTGTTAGTAATAAATAGTAATTAATATTGTACTGACCATCATAGTAGATGCTTCAAGTGCATGCCCTCTACTGTAAGACATGCCTGAATCCTGAAAAGATTTTGAGATGCTTACTGCAATTCATCCTTCCAAATAATGTAAACATTCTCTAGATAAAAGGTTAAAGGAAAATAAAGTACAAGCAGGTAGAGAAATTAGCATAGCATATCATTTTTGGACACAAAATCACGACATAATGAATAAAGCAAAATTATTAAAATCAGTACAAGGACCTATAGAACTAGCAACCTGGGAGAAAATCTACATCTACAAATACAAAGACAGTCTAACGAACTTCGATGCTACTGGAGATGAAAACATAAACTACAAGTTTATCACACCACCACCAGAGCAGAATATACATTCCCACAGCTCAACAAATGATCCAACAGTTGAACTTTAGCATGGCTGAAGATGAGAACTAAATGTTCTCGAAACTGGTTCCATACATTTATGACAAGTAAGTGAAGAATTAAGAGTGTGTAGTTCAACTAAATCATAGAATAATATCAACCTCTAGATATTTTTACATCACTTGCACAGGTTTTATTTCAAGTACAGTAGTAACTTTATATGGATGAAGATGCAGCAGTTGAGTGACAGCAACTTGCTGGGTTAGTCATGTTTAAAGACTCTCAAGGAGAAGTTTCTAATCAATAGCCTATTTTATCAAGCTTCTCCTGTTAAAACCCCAGTGTTTTGGTCTTGTTTTTAAACTTTGTTCACAAATCTGAATATTACTACATCTGAAAATTCTCTCCTACAGTACTTTTAACATTTATGTTGCACATAACAATTATAAATAAATACTCTTTGTTCTACCATATATCTCACTCCTGGCGTACTCCAAATTCACAAATATACAGTACAAAGCCTAACATGAGTTTCCTACACAAATGCAACTGAAACAATTGATGTAATAAACATGACTGAGCAAACACAATTGCTTACATCAGCGGAACTTTAACTCCAGTCTTACAGGGAATCGCACATCTACTGATCAATCATTTTTACTAATGTGGACAAACTCCAATTGCATAGCAGAATGAGAGTATGGAGTGTGTTCATCAGTTTGGAGGTAAAAGTGATAAGCCCAGTTTCATTAATTTTAAGGAAAGGCAATTTTAAGTTTGAACTGTTACAATAAATCAGGAGAAGTTTTTATTATTATTATTATTATTATTATTATTATTATTATTTATAATTTTTTTCCTTAGGCAGTCATATAATTTATTATTGTTGTTGTTATTTTCCTAAGGCACAGATGAACAGCTAAAAAATAAATATGTTTCTCTTCTGATGGGCAGAATCATATTATTATTATTGTTCTAGTTCTTGTTGAAGTAGTTGTTATTTTCCTAAGGCACAGATGAACAGCCAAAAAATAAAAAATGTTTCTTTTCTGATGGGCAGAAATTTGTTGTTGTTGTTGTTATTATTATTATTATTATTATTAATTTTCGAGGAAATTTAGCCTATCTTTACCTTTTCTTGATATTTTAAGCTAAATTTTGGAGCAAATTACTATATTTGGCTGTAATAAGGCAAGGATAGCATAAACGATTCTGAAATAGAGCAAAAATAGGCTACATTTTAAAGGAACAGGCAAAGATAGGCCAAAATTGCCCAAAATAAGGCAAGGATAAGCTAAATTTGGCCGAAATAAGGCAAGAATAAGATAAATTTTTCAATGTACGGCAAAGATAGGCTAAATTTTGAAAGAAAATGTAAAGATAGGCTAAATTTGGCCGAAATACGGAAAATGTGGGCTAAATTTCGAAGGAACAACCAAATATAGACCCAAATTGCGCGAAAAAAGATAAGGATAGGCTAAATTTAAGGAAAATACGCCAAGGATTGGCTAAATATGGCCGAAATACGTCAAATATAGGCTAAATTTGGAAGTAAAAGGCAAAGATAGGCTAGATTTCCTCGGAAAAAAATCCTCGCAAAATTCTCGAGGAAATTTAGCCTATCTTTGCATTTTGCTCCTAAATTAGCCTATCTTTGCCGTATTTCGTCTAAAATTAGGCTATCCTTCCCTTATTTCGGGCAATATTGATCTATCTATGGCGGTTCCTTCAAAATTTAGCCTATCTTTGTCTTATTTAAACAAACTTAGGCCATTCTTGCCTTCTTTCGGTCAATTATGGCCCATTCTTGCCTTATTTCGGCCAAATATAGCCTATCCTTCCCTCATTTCGGGCGATTTTGGCCTATCTATGGCGGTTGCTTAAAAACTTAGCCTATCTTTGCCGTTTTTAAAGAAAATTAGGGCATGCTTGCCTTATTTGGGCCAAATTTTGCCTACCCTTGCCTTATTTTGTCCAAATGTAGCCTATCCTTAGCTTATTTCCAGCTGTTATGGCCTATTTTTTGCATTTTCGGTATAAATTAGGCCAAATTGTGGAGGAAAAGGCAAAGATAGGATAAATTAGGAGGAAATGAAGCAAGGAAAGGCTAAAGTTTGTCTATATACGGCAAATATAGGCTAAATTTTGAAGGAAAATGTTAAGATAGGCTAAATTTGGCCGAAATAAGGCAAGGATAGGCTCAATTTGGCCGAAATACGGAAAACATGGGCTAAATTTTGAAGGAACAGTCAAATATAGGCTCAAATTACGCGTAAATAGAGAAGGATAAGCTAAATTTAAGAGAAATACGCCAAGGATTGGCTAAATATGGCCGAAAAACGTCAAAGAGAGGCTAAATTTAGCCCAAATTGAACAGAAAAAGGCAAAGATAGGCTATAGTTGGCCCAAATTGCGCAGGAAAAGGCAAAGCTAGGCTAAATTTCCTGGAGAATTTTGCGAGGATTTTAGCCTATCTTTGCCTATCCTAGCCTTTTCCTGCACAATTTAGGTCAAATTTGCGAGGAAAAGGCTAGGATAGGCAAAGATAGGCTAAATTTCCTTGGAAAAAATCCTCGCAAAATTCTCGAGGAATTTTAGCCTATCTTTGCCTATCCTAGCCTTTTCCTCGTAAATTTGGCCTAAATTGTGCAGGAAAAGGCTAGGATAGGCAAAGATAGGCTAAATTCACGTAGAAAAGGCTAAGAAATGTAGCCTATCTTTGCCTTTTGCTCCTAAATTTAGCCTATCTTTGCCATACTTCGTCCAAAATTAGCCTATCATTCCCTTATTTCGGGCAATTTTGACCCAGCTATGACAGCTCCTTCAAAAGTTGGCCTATCTTTATCTCATTTAAACGAACTTAGGGCATTTTTGCCTTATTTCGACCAAATTTAGCCTATCTTTGCCGTATTTCGGCCAAAATTAGCCTATCCTTCCCTTGTTTCGGGCAATTTTGGCCTATCTATGGCGGCTCCTGCAAAATTTAGTCCATATTTGCCGTTTTTAAAGAAAATTAGGGCATTCTTGCCTTATTTGGGCTAAATTTAGCCTACCATTGCCTTATTTGAGCCAAATGTAGCCTATCCTTAGCTTATTTCCAGCTATTATGGCCTATTTTTTTTTGCATTTTCCAGCATAAATTAGGCCAAATTGTGGAGGAAAAGGCAAAGATAGGCTAAATGTGGCCGAAATAAGGCAATAATAGATTAATTTTGCGGAAATACGGCAAAGATCAGTTAAATTTTGAAGGAACAAGAAAAGATAGGCCAAATTGCCCGAAATAAGGCAAGGAGTGGCTAAATTAGGCGGAAATAAAGCAAGGAAAGGCTAAAGTTTGCCTATATACGGCAAAGATAGGCTAAATTTGACCGAAATAAGGCAAGGATAGGCTCAATTTGGCCGAAATACGGAAAAATGGGCTAAATTTTGAAGGAACAGTCAAATATAGGCCCAAATTCCGCGTAAAAATGAGAAGGATAGGCTAAATTTAAGGGAACTACGCCAAATTGGCTAAATATGGCCGAAATACGTCAAAGATAGGGTAAATTTGGGAGGAAAAGGCAAAGATAGGCTAAATTTAGCTCAAATTCCACAGGAAAAGGCAAAGATAGGCTAAATTCGGCCCAAATTGCGCAGGAAAAGGCAAAGATAGGCTAAATTTCCTGGAGAATTTTGCGAGGATTTTAGTTTATCTTTGTCTATCCTAGCCTTTTCCTCCGAAATTTAGCCTATCTTTGCCTTTTGCTCCTAAATTTAGCCTATCTTTGCCGTATTTCGTCCAAAATTAGCCTATCCTTCCCTTAATTTTGACGTATCTATGGCGGTTCCTTCAAAATTTGGCCTATCTTTGTCTTATTTAAACAAACTTAAGGCATTCTTGCCTCATTTTGGTCAAATTTTGCCTACTTTTGCCTATTTCGGTCAAAATTAGCCTGTCCTTCCCTTATTTCGGAGGATTTTGGCCTCTCTTTGGTGGCTGCTTCAAAATTTAGTCTATCTTTGCTGTTTTTAAAGAAAATTTGGGCATTCTTGCCTTATTTAGGCTAAATTTAGCCTACCATTGCCTTATTTCAGCCAAATGTAGCCTATCCTTAGCTTATTTCGGGCATTTATGGCCTATTTTTTGCATTTTCCGGCATAAATTACATAACTAGATATGAAGAACAATAGTGACTGTTCTATTATGCAAGCCAGGCAGAGGCTGTTTTCTAGATTTAAAAAATGAGGGCAGGGATGGAGCAGATGGCACAGTACTTTAAAGAAATACAGCTACTAAAATCTCATAAAATAGTTACAATCAAACTCTGTATTATCTATTGTTATCTATACATACAGAAATTATTGCCTAGTGTTTTA
This sequence comes from Metallyticus violacea, assembly GCA_030762175.1. NCBI lineage: Eukaryota > Metazoa > Arthropoda > Insecta > Mantodea > Metallyticidae > Metallyticus > Metallyticus violacea. Next base: position 29,850,247 of record CM060838.1, read on the forward strand.
GTGATCTTTATAGTTGCTTTAATAAAACTGGAGAGGGAAAAGGACTTTCTAGAAACAGCTCTGAAAACAAGTGCTGAGCAATATAACATGTAATTTTTTTTTAATATTGGGTTTCTTATCAAAATGAAATGCTTGGTTTGATTTTTATGTTCATTTTAATGAATTTCCAAAAATATCACAATTACAAATTGTCTATAGAGATTCTACATCAAACATAATAAAAAAACAATAATTAATGCTAACCATTTTGAACAGATTTATTTTATTCTTTGAATGCTTTCACAGCATTTTCCATGAAAGTGGCTAGTTTAACATCACGTCCACTCAACCCACTTACATCATGGGATGAGAGAGTAACCTGCACTTTGTTGTAAACATTGAACCACTCTGGATGATGATCCATTTTCTCTGCTTGGAGTGCTACACGTGTCATAAATCCAAATGCCTGCAACATACAGAACATAGTCGTAAATATCTAAAATGTTCTCTTAATTTGCAGGTTCCATATAGCAAAAATAGAATATTAGAAGATTCTGATGTTCTGTTTTGTTCTTCAGATCTCAAGAGTCTTGGTAAAGTAAGGTAAGCTCACCTTCAAAAGTGAATAGTCCAGATAGCATTATTTCAGCAAAGTCAATCAGAATGCATTTGGCTGCTGATACAAGACAATTTTAGTACCTGTGCATTTCATTTCATTTTTAATTCACATGGGTATTTACATAATGTAATATGGAATACTTCTAATATTTTTTCTACATAATTACTGCATATACCTTGCATTCCAGTCAGCCATCTATTACTCACATGTTTGAGCCATGGTAGCCAGGCAGCAGATTAATCTGGTCCTGGTTTTAACAATCCATAGTCTCTACATATATTAAATGATCGCACAGCTTTGATAAATAAAAATATGCGTAGTTTTATTTCTGTGTTATAATAGGTGTTCAAAGTGTATTCATGCATTCTTGACATCTGATATGCAAAAATTATGCTCACAAAATTTTAGAATTTCTATTCTTATTTGTCTTTCAGTTCATCTATAAGGTGAAAATTAAATCTTTGGACTGTCTTTTTAGAATTCTCTACAAATAATAGTTTAAAGCTATGAAATCTGGGGCATTTGACAGCCATTACAACTAGAAATGATTCTGTTATCAAAAATATCCCTTAGATCTTTTAAGGTATTACAGGCAGTATGGACTGTAGCAGAATTTTGTAGAAAATATTGTGAAATACACTTGTTTGCATTGTAATGTGTTTGTTTGGTGCTAGGAGAACGTCCATTAAGGAGAATGACCAGCTGGTTGTCAGAAATTTCCACAAGCAAGTCTTGTGTTTTAATCTGAATGGTGGTTAGGAGTTACCCACCTATGTAGCAAGTCAAAGGGAAGCTAGGAAAGATTTAGTTGCAAATAAACCACAAATGGGTAGGTCGTGTCATGTGTTACATCTTTCATCAGCCCAGAACCATGTAAAATAGGTAAATCAGGTAAATAATAAATGTAACACTCATTGTTTGATAATCTGGAAGAACATAATAAATTTCATAAGATAATTTAGTATAAAAAAAATAATAATTTTGCTTTAACAAAATAATTCTTCTAAATTCCCATGCCAAGCAATTTATAATAATCTATTAGGTAAAACAACATAGGTCTACATCTTCACAATGTCACTAATGTAATATTTGCAGACAAAGAAATCAAGAGTCGTAACAATATCCTTATTGTCTCTCATTATTGGATAATTGTCATAAAACTGTGTGAGTATTTGTAAACAGTACTTCTCTAAATTTACAGTTGATTGAAAAAATATGAATCCTCTCATTTACAGCACACCATTCACAATTATTTTTCATCTTGCAAAGGAACTATGTGAATTAATCACATATTTCCTCTGCTCCATTGCCTTTAGTTTGTGAGCAAACAAAAGAATGTAAATGAAACCAAGCACCATAGGGGAAAATTATTAAAGGATCAGCAATATTCTGCAAAACTAATTACAGAAATTTATGTAACGTGTTGTCAAGTGGCTATATATAATATAGTGGCCGACTATAATCACACTGTAAGGTTTGAATTTTATCAATTTAGCACCTCTATGGGTTCTACTTTTGAAATACTTATTTTCTGTGATGCAAGAGAAACAGGTATATTTAGGAAAGCTCAAAAGCCATAGTTTTTCTTCTATTAGAACTTTTATTTTATTTAGGAATTCTATAATTTTTCTTCTATTAGAATTATTATTTTTTTAAGAATTCTATAATTTATTCAGTCCTTTTTTACCAAAATCCCAGAAAAAATTTTCTTACAGGACCTGTATGGGGAAATGGAATATGAGGAAATTTCACTACAAATTGCCTACACACTGCTGTACAAGACTCTGTTTTCACGTAAGTGTCAAATGCATATATTCTACATTCTAATGCTAACTGTGGGTGGTATTTCAGTACACTAAGTTTAATTCATACATGATTATAAAGTAAGTTACACATTTAGCAGCTGTTGCAAATACAAGGCAAGCAAAACACAGCTGGCTGATTTGGCTCCAGGATTATGACCCTGAGTGGTGAGATTATTACAGATCTATAATGCAAGGATTTAGTTGGTCATTGCAGTCTGCCAGACTGACTGACTGGTACACACATCTTCATTCACAAATAAATAGAATGGAGATTTTAGGGTGTAATTAGCAGGAATTTAAGTTCTTTTTAATTTTATAAAACTTTCCTGACTGAAATCAAACTTGCCAAAAATATTTTAAGATAAATGCCACTTAGAAAAAAATGCTTGTTTACGTTCATGTTACAGTTATATAATTATATAGCAATACCTCAATGGGGAGGGGGTGCCAGCAGGCTGCACATTGCAAAAAATTATGTTATTAAAGAATTTGAATCCCCTTCCCCCATACTTCTATCAGATTGTAATAATTCTGCAACATGCTTTGGAAATCTTTAAAATTCATACAAACCTCATTGAAATTTTTAAACTGATATTCCTTGTAAATTGCATCTCGTCCATTTACCATTGACCATCCACTTGATAGCAGAGGATTCAATTTTGTTGTGCGTTCTTCATCAGTAAGTTTACCGGCCTGAAAAAGTAGAAATTAAAAGACTAGAACAAAAACATTTCACAAAAAGTACAGTTTTAAATGTTAGTGGAAAGGATCCATATGGATCAACTTTTGGAAGGGTGAGGTGCAGTACAAAAATAACAGCTGGTAGGAATAATTAGATTAGAGGAGGACAATGTCACTTATTGATTTAGCAATTCATAATTAATCCATTAGATGTGATGTATAGAGAGAGTAAAAAAACAGATATTTTTGGAATTATTCATTCATGGATTCTAGCATACATAAACTATACAATTAAGAATAGCAAAATGTCTTATTTATATTCCTGTTCTGTTAAAAACCCCATAACTTAGCTAAAGGCCAAACTACCTCTAAAAGGTGATAATCAAGCTTTATTTGTAAAAAGGAAATTATTAAAGGTGTTAACATATTTTACCAACCCTTTTAGCATCTCTTATTAAAACTGAAGGGCAGGCGGATTTCCATCAGCCCCAAGCTAAAGTATTTTCAATTTTGACTATCTAACTTTTGCTGAATGTTTTTTCTTTGTGCACCCAAATGTTATAATTTATCTTTTTGTATCTCATAACAGTTAAGATTAACTTTTCTTAGGACTAGCTTTACCCATAGAGATTAAGAATATCATTTGGTTTGGTAGGTTCTTAAGTTGTTACAAGTTATAAGTCATTAGTACAAACTGATGTTCTTTTATTCTTGCTTTAGAAAGTTAAAAACAACAATATTGTAAGTACTATAAACTCATGAAGAGATGGCTGTAAGCACTTAAGGTGGGGAGCAGGATACTACAACTCTACTGAACTATACTTAGTAAAAAATAATCCTCTCCCTCCATTTAAGTGATTCCCTGGCTATCTCTTCCCAAGCCAGTAGTACCAATACACACAAATTCTGTTTAATAGCTTTCCTCTTTGAAAATGCAGCTTAGACAACCATTTATTATCATAGACTATAGAAAGGACACAAATATGTTGCATTAGGTTTGTGGACATGACCTTTGTCAAAATATACCCCCCCTGAAGATAATTGGAAATTTGCGATAACTGGCAGAATGAAAGTTATCAGTGGAATTTCTTAAAAATGAATATTTTTATTTCATTCCCGTTTATTAACAAGCTCAGTTTTTCATGGCTTTACATTATCAATTCACTTTCAAAGATTAGTTTGCATATGACTTGATAATCAGTGAAATGTATTTGATTATATAAACTTTAGTTAAAAATATGGCTTATAGGGGTTGGTTCTGGTGGTGTAGTGGTAAACATACTTGCCTCCTAAACCCAAGATCGCGGGTTCGATCCCGACCAGGAGCAATGGATTTATTTTGGGGGTAAAAATCTTAAGTATGGCTTCCTTCAGAAGGAAAGTAAAGCTGAGGATCTCATGTCGTTCATTTACGGCATGATAAAGAACCTCAAGCCTGTAAAAAAGAGGCATCTGAGCAAAATTTGTCAGCTGTTTCATGCCCTGATTTGAATGGGACACTGATGACCTGAGGTGTTAAAGAGCATCCGTAGGTAAACCAAATTAAAAAAAAAAACAAAAAACAAAAAAAAAAACAAATGGAAAGCATGGTGAAAGTTTCAATCAAGATAAAATTATTATTTTGATGAATGTAATTGCTTTTAAGCTACATTCAGTTGTTCAGAAGAAGCAACTGCTCCTATTTTATAGCACACTGAGGAATAAGGCAAATTCTCGTCAAGCAAATATAGTAGAACATTTAACCATTTATTGTATGTTATCATATAGAAATATTATAACATGAAAATGGAATGTAAATATAATTTAAATATTAGATATTTATAAATAAACAATTTTCGATAATAAACAGCTATTGTATTTACCAAATGTCATTGTTTTCTCTTTCTTGTAAGCTGTCATTAAAATGTTTGTTTTCATTTCCCAGTTGTATCCAAAACCACATATTCATGCCAATTCTAGATTAAACTACACACAATTCATTTTTTGCTCCAAACTTAACCTAGAATAAAACCGAAGATTAAATAAATGTGGTTAATTTAAAATTAACAATATTAGTATTTAATCGATTTTGGTGAAATTGGCCCAAAGTGTAAGACTTCTATCAGAGAAACTTGGTGACACCAACACATTGATGATAAGCAACACAGTACAGCCTCATACCCCATGCTGTGTCCAACTAAGCGGTAAAGGTTGAGACTCAAATTTGGGATTCCTGGGCTTATCATTTGTGGCCGGCCATCCTGACCTTTGAGTTTTTTTTCGTGATTTTTCCCTGGTAGCTTAGGCAAATGCTGGGATGAATCTTTCGTTTCCATGAATTTTGCACTCTCCTGTTTCATATACTTTCATTCCATTGGCTGTGTAACAGGGTAAAAAGTACTAGGGCGAGAGGGCTGCCCTTTGGCAAATATCTGCCCTGGAATTTGGTATAGGGGTGGCCTTTCTGAGTAGCTCGAAGCGGAATTCAGCTGGCGTCGGAGTGTTCTATCTAGAAGTAATATCAGGGGCCCCGTCTACGTCCATAACTCACCGCCCTTTGATTTTGACCACCCAGCGTCTGCCTCATCTCATCCTTTACTCCCGGAAGTGCCTCCTTCGTGGTAGTAGGCACAAACGCCCAGCCAATGAGCAAGACTGAAGTAGCTGAACTGAAATATTCTCCTCCGATCTTAATGATCCAATACATTCCGCTCGACACCTCCCCCCTCCCTCTTTTTAGTAGATCGTTGTTTTGTGATTCTGTGTTGCAAATTCTCATGTTTGATCACCATAATTGGAAAATTCATCTATAATATGTAATAAAATTATAAAACCCGCTAATTACATTATTTTCCATTTTTCTGTCATCTATATTCACCCTATATCTCAAGTAATTTGTGCATTTATTTTCTGACATAAAGGGAAAAAAATATAAAAGGTTATATAGAGAACATCGCATTGATGGTTGCCTTCTGGCAAGCGTGACAAATGCCTACCACCGATGCACTTAATAGGCCATGCTCAGTTCATTTCATAGAATCTTGTTTTGGGGAGTTAGATTGTCATTAGCTAATAACAAACTTAAAGGAGACATAGTTACTTCAGTTTTTAATTTTGCAGCCGATTTTATAAAACTAGTCACAAAACAGTCTGTTAAATTCCATGGTTATAGATATGTGTGTGTGTAACTGAGCAGTGACGCAGTCAAAGGGGGGAGGGGGAGGCTTACCCCACTGAATTAGGTTAGTAGGTAACAATGGTGTGTAGCCGCCAGCCACTTTTTCTCAGATCCTTTAATATCAATTGTTTACTTCCTAGCGATAGCTGTTTTCTGCCTAATCGCATCAATAATATCTTAGTTCTGGCCAAGAGCAGTCCAGAATTTAACAGCAGACAATTTCCGCATGAAGTGATGTTTTTACAGTTGCGAGAGAGTTTATCAGTGTTGTTTTGGGGATATTCAATTACAGTCATTTTAAAAGTTTCCTGCCTCCTTTGGTACGGCTTGGTATACGAAAACGTGGCGATATTAATTTGTACTTATGACATTATAACGAATAGCAAGTTCAAACTATATCACGATGGCATACAAAATATAGATTATTTGTGTTGTATGTCCAATTCAGCAATTCGTTATTTTGTTGTTATTTTAAACAGTAACTATATCACAGTTAATTAGTTCACTTTCACCCGCAGTCACGGAATCTTAAATCAAAGGAGTACGTTATCATCTCAATGACGCTGAATTGTAGAACGATGTATTCAATTCCAGCTAAACCGACACATTTATAATAAAGCTTAGTGAAAGTGTCAATATGAGTGACTGACAGGTTCCCGCGACCTCAAAATGGCGGTAATTTGTTCTTTATCACACTTTCAGCGCGAGATGGGAAGGGGTAGGGGCTGAGTTTAATAAGCAGTCGTTTACTCCTCTTTAAGGGGATTCAAAATGTTATACTGAACATTGCATTTGACTCACCTAACTTAGTGCAACTTGTCAGAAACTAATGCTTTTGGGGAAATTTTTCTTTTTGTTAATTGGCTAGTAAATCAATCGTTTTCAATTAATGCAATATGCACGCGAACAAGTGCCTCTCATTTAAATTTGACTTACAGGCGAAGTGAATTTTTCTTCTCTTTCTCTCTCCCTCGCCCTCTAATTGACACTCATGAGTTTCTATTACTGCGTCCGTAAGCTATCGAAAATCTTTAATTCCCAAACTACCGGTAAAGCAACTTTCACCAGCACTACAAAGTATAATTACCAAGATATTTATGGCTGCCTATTTTTCCATTGCCTTATTTCCATCACGCATCTTTGTAGAGTCCTCGTTCCGTTGCGCAATCGGAAATTCGTTTTACTTAGGAAAGTTAATGCGTAATGGTAACAGCCTCGTCAACTGCCCAGGTAAATAATGTCAGGCGTTTGAAACTCACAGCTCGCAATTTTGTTTGTTTGTTTCTTACATTGTTTATTGATAGTAAACAGTAATTAATCATAGCTGATGCTCGACGTTTCTGCCCTCCTGAAAAATGTCTGAATCTTTTTGAAAATATTTTGAGACACTCGACGCAATTCATTTTCCCGATAGTTTGTTTCAGCTGCTCCGCGGGTTCAGCAGTAATTTCATATGCATGAAACTGTAGCAGCTGACTGGCTTTATACGCATTGCAGACAGATACACGAACTTATTGGACTAATCATGTTACGGGTTTTTGAGGAGAGGCTTCTCGTCTGCAAAACTTTGTTTTTTGGTCTCTGTTTCTTGTCAATGAAAATGCCTTAGATTCAAACTTGGTTAATCTCTCTGAAATTGCACTTCACATAGAGAAATTACTCCTGGAAATTTAGAACAAATTCTCTCCTACGATATTTGTCCGATTTCTTTTTGCACATAATATGATTCATTGTTCTAGCGTATTCCTCCCGGCATGCTCCACACACACTTCTGCAGGAAGTGTAACACGCCCTTCCTGCAGAAATGCAACTGAAACAGTTAGCGTGATAAACACGACTGAGCAAAATCAACTGCCTGCGTCAGTGGAACTTTAACCCTAGTCTTATAGCGGGAATCGCGCACTCACTGAAAATTAATCGATTTCTATTAGTGCATACAAATTCCGATTGCGTAACGGAATGAGGGTATGGTATAAGCATCCGGTATTCACGATTAATATATTCTAATTAAAATGTTATGCCTTTTATTAGTCATGTTAATGCTATTATTTCCTATATATATTCGTAATTTATTATCAAGTACATATTTTTCCTCTATGAAATATTGCAATGTTGAAGTAAATTGTTTATTTTTTGTTCTTCTAACTGTATTGGCAGGAGTTTTATTTTGTAATTTTCTCATATACATATATCTTAATGCATTAAACGCCACGGGTGACCGAGGCCGTTAAGGCGCGGATCCATGAGTGTGAGGACTCTGGTTCGATTTCCATTTATTTGCATTCATTTTTTTAATATTGTTTAACCTCCGTTTTAACTGCTGATGCCTTAGTGGTTAAAACGGACGTTAAAGCCCCCATTCACTCAGTTATTTAATCATTTCGGTCAAGATGCCTAAAATTAATAGCCATGAAAAGTTGCAATTTATGTGAGAACTAAATGTGAAATGTTTCAATGCAGATGACGCAATTCTTTTCTGTAAAGCGTTGATGTTGAGAATAACCAAAAAGGGGTTTAATATATAACAACATTGCAGTATGGCAAAATACCAAAGCAATATGGTTTGAAATGTTGCAAAGGACAACCGCTAACAACTTCTGCTCAAAAGATTTCATATTGTGATAAATTTCTTGTCTTTGTAAAAGCTCCACTGTAAATGCAAAAATTAATGGAAATTACACTGTTTTTGCCTCCCAGGCCCATGCTCATATGTTGATGAACATAGGTTCAACCTATAAACTACAGGTGACCCATGAAAAACTAGCCTCCTGTGGCTTTGGCTGTATGCACACTCAAGGCTGATTCGCCATGGTGTTTCACGGCTTTCTCAGAATTACTGCACCAACTACAACATAACTTTAATGTCACTGGTTTTGACAATGGAAAAGATCATACCAAGTGCTTTTCTATTCTCTGTGACCTCACAAAAGCATCTGTGTAGTACCTGATTTAGTTATACATAAATTGAAATATAGGTTTAGGTGAAAATATCTTAAGACTGCTACACTCTTGTTTATTAGGAAGGAAATAGTACATATCACTGAACAACAATGATTCAGGCCTTGTTAACATATCTTATAGAATGCCACAAGGTTTGAACTTGATTCTTTTCTATTTATTGTGACAGTAAATTATTTTATTTATAATTTACCTCACCAGCTTTATATGCTGAGATGGCACAAGCATGAGAGTTAAGAATAAAAATGTTGAAAGCCTGAATGTATAACTGTACATGCTGTACATGCTCCGATTACTTTAATTTGGAAAAAACATGTATTTTTAATAAATGAATTTTTATTGAATCAAGGCAAAATGCAGATCATATATTTTGAATTAAAAGAGGTAATAAACGAACACAAACTGTAAATTTATTAAGACTTTGAACTTGACTCAAAACTCTGCTGGAAGCATCATATTTATAAAATTTGCAGTAAATTGTCTAGAGTGACTTTTATTTTTAGAAAGTTTAGAACATGTATAACACCCGAGGAAATAAATATTTCCTCTTCTCTCTCTCTCTCTCTCTCTCTCTCTCTATCTCTCTCTCTCTTCCTTCCAGGTTTATATTGTGTATGCAATTCATTTATGGAATAGCCCCCATATATTAAAGACAACTTCAATGTCAGGAAAGATAGAATGACTTTTATTTTTAGAAAGTTTAGAACATGTATAACACCCGAGGAAATAAATATTTCCTCTTCTCTCTCTCTCTCTCTCTCTCTCTCTCTCTCTCTCTCTCTCTCTCTTCCTTCCAGGTTTATATTGTGTATGCAATTCATTTATGGAATAGCCCCCATATATTAAAGACAACTTCAATGTCAGGAAAGATAGAATGACTTTTATTTTTAGAAAGTTTAGAAATGCATTCCACCCAAGAGATATTTCCTTTTCTTTATTTCATATTTATATTGTGTACAGAATTCATTTATGGAGTAGTTCTCATACATTAAAGATGTGCTTCAATGTCAGAAAAGAGTAATACAAATTATGGTAAAGAAAATACCTGAGGAACACTGTAACTTTTTTTTTATTAAACTAAAATTTCTTCCTGTATGGAATGTATTTATGTATTATACCTCATACATATACATATATTGGACAATATGAGTTTATATAATATTCACTGTGTAAACGCCAGAATTAACTATATGTTAAATATACCTAATTGAAGACTTACCTTCACTAAGAACATATATTTTTACAAATGCGTAAAGTTTATAATAAAATACTATTAATGCCCGAACATTAAGTCAAAAAATTTTAAAAATAAACTGGGCACTTGGCTACTAACTTAGCCATTTTATACATTAAACAAACTTAAATGTACAATACTACAGACTTCAATTAATATGCTTAACTACTTCTTGATGATTTATTCAGCATATATTTGACGGTGGACAAATAAAGGTCATTGATCAAAATTGTTAAGATGCTTTTTTCAACTAACACAATCTTGCTTATACAGTCAAATTTTTGCATAATATCACCATACAAATAGAAGCAATTGGTTTAGACTCTGATATTATGTAAATGCAGATAATAAGTTCAAGCCTGCAAGTGGTCAAGTTGGTGAATGTGCTGATCAGGGACGAAGCACCATTAATACGTAAGGCTGAGCCTAATATTAATGTGGTGGATTATATATGTTAATTTTTATTGATGAATTGAATTGTTTCTGTAACTGAACTAGTGTGCTGTCTATGACATAGATAGCTGATTACCAATAATACAGTCGAATGCTGTGCCTATTTACACAAGCCAGTAGTGTGTTCCTGTATGGGCTAGTCTTGGTTGCAGCCCATGTGATAATGTCTGCCCTCTTCTGGGTTTTTATAGAACCTGAAGCCCAACAGAAGGACCTGGATGAAAACGATATCAATATAAAATATATCTTTCCCTATTTTAGTTGTATTGTGGTAATATGGAATGATGTACATAATTTTTTTTTTATTTTAACACTAAATATAATTTACTACAACTAATTTGTTTTAAAATTCATTCTCAAATTCCCTTAAATATATTTTAGTTTACGGATCGCTGTCCTTATGATAGGTTGGTAACTGATCTTCTCTAACTCTTTTATGCTCAAGTTTACGTAATTGTCAACTGTAGCGAAATGGCACGATATCTTGCAAGAAGTATAGAGAAATAGACGGTAAAATGTTCAATGAAATAGAAAGAATCTATTACATAATGTGTATGTAATGTACGAAAAAGGACCGGAGAATTGAGCTTATATACGGAGAGTTCGAGTCACGTTTGATCTGAGAAATCGGACGGGTCGGAGGATGCCGGTAGAGCGCAAAGTAAACCGATTTAAGGATAAGTCACAAAACTAACTTTTTAAATGTTGCATGTAATTTAATTTCTCGAGTAACAATGCCATTAGTTTAAATATGAAAAAAAAAAGTTATAACATTGCAGAGCCATTTTCGTGATATATTTAACATAAATCTGAATTTCCATTAATTTCGATATCCCAGGTCTTAGTCTACACAGTAATCTGTGATCTACACTATACGCATAAAAAGTTACACGTTGCCACTGGTGTTAATGCAAGACTAAGTGTGTGTTGCTTTGGAGCATAACCACAGCAAAATTGGTAACATTCTGAGCAAAGATAGGCTAATTTTGGGAGGAAATTTTGCCTATCTTTGCATTTTCGTCCTAAATTCAGCCTATCTTTGCCTTTAACTCCTAAATTTTAATATCTTTTCCTGTCTTTACCTTTTCCCACCAAATTTAGCATATCTTTGCCCGTCTTTGCCTTTTCCTACCAAATTTAGCCTATATTAGCCCTTTCCTCCAAAATTTGGCCTATCTTTTCCTATCTTACCCTTTTTCTCGGAAATTTAGCCTATCTTTGCCTTTTCCCACCAACTTTAGCATATCTTTGCCTTTTACTACTAAATTTAGCCAAGCTTTGCCTTTTGCCTCCCAGATTTTACTTATCTATGCCTTTTCCCGCAAAATTTAGCCCAAAATAACAAATATAAGCTAAATTGTGCTGAAATAAGGCAAATAATGTAATTTTAGTGTGCAAAAAGAGAGATGGGCTAAATTTTGTAGGAATAGGGATACATATGCAAAGATAGGCTAAATTTTGACAAAAAAATTGGCAAAGATAGGATAAATTTGGTGTGAAAAGTCAAAGGTAGAGTATATTTTGTACGAAAAGGTAAAGATAGGCTACATTTTGGAGGAAAAGTGCAAAGATAGGTTAAATTTGGTGGGGAAAGGCAAAGATTTGAAAAGATAGGCTACATTTTGAGGAAAAGGGGAAAGATAGGCAGAATTAGGCTAAATTGTGGAGTAAAAATGCAAGGCTAAACTTTAGAGTGAAAAGGCAAAGATAGGCTAAATGATGGAGTAAAAAGGTAAAGATAGGCTTGAATTTGGGAGTAAAAAAGACAAGATAGGCTAAATTTTGGAGTAAAAAGGCAAAAATAAGCTAACTTTGGGAGGAAAAGGGAAAGATAGGCTAATTTTGGGAGATAATATACCAGCAAGTTTCGATTAAGACGTACATACTTGAATTTAATAGCAATGATTTCATTTATTTCCAACATGCATCAGTAATGTTCGGCGGAGTTTTCTGCGATATAAATCTATGCTGAGTGAAAACACATAACTGTTTACTCTTTAACCTTTTAACTGTGTGTCAAGTAAATATAATATAATCGAGTTAAATATATCACCAAATGTAATTACAGATCAATTTTATATAAATGCGTTGGATTTTTTATATTGATCCTTAAAGTTTAACTTTATAAAAAAGTTAACATAGAAATGCCCGAAAAATAATTTTTTGATTATACATTAAAAATTTTTGGTCATAAATGCTTCCTTTTTTTCTTCTGTTTCTTCAAAATGTTATAGTCATAAGCATCGGGTCTAATGATAAGACATATAAACTATTCCATTGCTCTCGCGGCATGAACTGGTCATAGTTATGAACCTAGCTTTAAACCAAGTATGCTAATTAAGATGCAACTATACATTCTTATTAGTTTACTGGTCGAAACGCCCTTGGTTGTCAAGTTGCTTCTCCTCTTTTCTTTGTCCTTTCCAAGATAACCAAGCTTTAATGCCTTATCGACTGGATGGTTCAAATGTCACTTGGCTGCCTCGGTTGCCATAGCAACAGGTCCCCAGTGACGGATTGTAAGAATAATTTTCTGTTTCTTAAAGTAAAATTACATAATCAGAGGCGTAGCACATTGCGCGAGGCTTGAGCGTGATAACAACGTAAAGCCCAGTTTCATTCTGTCTAGGTTTAAACCTTGATTTCAGTTTACCGTCAGCAACAACATAATTTAATAATAACAACAACAATAATAATAATAATAATAATAATAAAAGAACTAAAAAAAATAAAACGATTTATATACATCATCTGTACAGTTGTACATAGAGATGTATCTCTCTCTGTACAAAATAACTAAAGATGAAATTAATAACAACAAAACTGATATTTAATCTAATTACAAAGTTATTATTATTATTGTTGTTGTTGTTGGCCGCATTATTATGTGCTAAAACGCTAAAATTAGAAAAATGTATCAAGTTCGCTTATGTTTTGGCCTTCCAAAGAGCTTGGTAGTCAGCTTTTTTTTTTTTTTTTTTTTTTAATATGTCGTTAATTTTTTCCTAAGAAATTTCAGTTTCAAATCTGAGATAATATTCTTTCATTATACTGTATTTTTTAAGCTGAATTACTCAATAAGTCTACAGCAGTTTCTAGTTATTTTATTTAGTGAATCAAGAAACCGAAATTGGTAGATATGAAGGCCAACTCATTTTAAACTAGTTTCACATATTAAATTCTCAATAATATCAATTGCAGAAGCATCGCCTTTCCAGTTCATTTACTATAGGTGTAAATGCTTCAAAATTATTTGCATAATATACCACAGCATTAAGCCAGATACCCCAAGTGGTTTTACAGTTGTAGGAAGCAATAGAAGATCCAGGATTTATTATTTTTGTTAATAGATGAATCTGTGATGGTGCTTTTACAAAGCCATTTCCCATTAAATACTAAGTTGTCCACATTAAGATATAGAGTTTGCATTGTTTCACACAGGACGTAAACGGCACAAGTCACATGAATCATCTTTAAGGTAACTCATACAAAGACCTTTCAGCAGCTTTCTTCATATATACTGTGGTGTGGTAAGCAGAAGTAATACACTGTCTTATTTCACACTACATTCAGCCATAAGATATGCAAAGATACATTAAATACTCAGCAATTGTTACAGCATTTGCAACTGACGTTTCTTTACAGGCTGGTTAGAAAAACTGTTTGGAAGTTACTTCATGTTTCAATAGGCTCACTATTACATTTCCCACTTTTTTACTACGAGTAACTGTTGTTTCGTTAATGCTCACGGAAAATTTTTGATTTGTACATATTGACCTAACTTCGTAGCAAATTGGGAGATGTTTTTTTCTTTGCGTCGACTTATTAGGACTTGCGTTCATATATTTAATAAAAAATGTTCTGAGCTCGGGATTGTTCATCTCATAAATGGGAATGTCAGCTGAAACAAGTGTTTTGCATACATTTGAAAAGTACTCTGAATTGTTTGGAATGGTGGGGGATAATTCTCCTATTAGGAATTGCCTTGACACAGCTGCGAAGTGCTCACTTCCTGACAATTGTTGTATTACCTGGAAACGTTGACATTTCGCACATGCCTGGCAAAATAATATTTTTTTCATTGGTGGTAAAAGTGTTTTAAATTCGAGTACGTACTGCTGAAAACTTTTATGCACACTAGATTTGACTTTCGGCATGTTCAATGCGCACAACCAAACTTCAGAAACTATGCCACCTGTTCTGGCTAACCAACAGGAAGAGAAAAAGTGAATTCATAGTTTAGTGTATTGCGTCACTGCTTGCGGAAGCAGAAAGAAAATGATATCAATGTTACTTCAGGATTAGATTCCGTTTCTCCCGGGCAATGAACGGGATATTAAACTTTGTTTCAGGCACGCACTTATCCTCTATAACGGCTTCTCGGGATTTCAAAGAAAAGCCTTGACATGCAAGGTTGTTATGAGAAAGAATTAAAAAGCGGTATCGTTCGACTGCAATAATTAGCCGACATGGCTCGTAGACCCAAGATCGCCGGTTCAATTTCGATCAGAGTCGTAGATTTATGACATGTTATATTTAAAAAAAAAAAAAAAAAAAAAAAAAAAAAAAGGCTTCTGAGCAAAATTATAGGCCGTTTCACGCCCTGTATTGAATGGGACTCTGATGATCTGAGATGTTAAAGAGCGTAAACCGCCTGTGATGCCTCAATAGGAAAAAGGGCCTTTAAACACTAACCAACAGCGTGCGTATAATAAAAAAAAAAAAAAAAAAAAAAAAGGAAACGGCTACAGTCGAGAAGTTAAGATTGCTATGTTTCGGCAGAACCGCATAAAGGAATATATAATCAATCTTCTTTTTTATTGTTTAAGATTTTGCTTATATTCTTGACTCAAATCGTGTTAATCATGCAATATTTAAAATAGGCAAAAAGTATGAATGCTGTGGATACCTTAACTTTAAGTTCTAATTTTATTTACATTTCTTTGCTTATTAATTTTTTTCTTTTTGAATTCAAGAGGCATATGGCCCCTCGAGCGCGAGGCTCTGGGTCTGGCCTATTCGCCCACCCCGTACTACGCCACTGTATATAATAATCAGGTATAAAGACAACTTTAATTTGAAATTTCACCTAAAATAGAATTGTTTTCTCTCGGTAATGTGTAACGGCGTTGAATTTCTCGCATAACGACCTTGAAATATCGATAGGAGCGAAAGTTGTTCTAGATAGAGAAAGTTTCTGTAATTATATATGTAGCGTTACAAATTATGCTTTAATATATATATATAGTTATATATATATATATATATATATATATATATAATTATTAACTACATATATGATAAAGCAGGTTTAATGCTTTAAGGTTCATTGGCAAATTATTCTTGGATATTAAACATATAATCCTTTTCATTATTTTTTTTTCTGTATTTTCTAACATTTTTATAGTACACAAAAGCACATTATATTGAAAGACTAAATATTTTACTCTCGTGTACGAAAAGATAAATCTACCTTAATTCATAATTCATTTTTCATGCTTATAAGTCTTTGCTACAATTCTTTGATCACACTCCAGGACTTCATTGGCATTCATTCCAACATAAAGTACAAATTGCAATGTGTTTGATGTCTGTTCTACTAAATGGATTCAATATAGAAGTTTGATATTAAGCATGATTTATTCAAATAAACTTACCATTTTTCCTTCTTTCGCTTGCAGAATCTCAGCGGTGGAAAATCTTCGCACACCAGTGAAACCACTGATCGACAAGTGGCTGTTGCACCAGCTGGAGAACGGTGTTATCCTTGTCCAGGGAACTAGTAGCATAGTGACTTTTTATTGTAATGTTGGCTACAAATATGGTGATTAGTCGGAAAGCGAGAGCTAGATGAATACTAAAGTTTTTGGCTTATGTACATCACATTATTATATTATGCCAGAATGGGCCACAGAAACCGAGAATAAACGTAGAAAACCTGGTGCACAGTCAAAACCGCACAATTCATTTGAAGTAATAACACTCCACCAATGAAGTTAACCTATAAATATATGAAAGAGCACTAATTTAAACAGTTATGCTAAAATGGCAGCCATCTACAATTGGTATACAGCATATAAGATTAATAATGCATAAGATATGTTATTAATTTACAAAAGTGCGTTTAATAAGTCCCTCTATATTTGCAAAACGCCAGTCACAGCACAATCACTGCTAACTACTATAGACATTTGACAGTTGTGCCTGTGCATATAAGTATACAAATACCAACTTACATAGCGTATCAACATGGCACAGGAGCAGTTTTACCCTAAAAAATACAAATTAAAAAAGGCCACAATTTTCAACTCATTCATCATTATACACAAGCCACAATCAGAGTCATGGATAAATAGTTATGCACAAGCAAACAAAACATTTGGCCAAATAATTCTCCACAAAAATGAGGCACTTTCGGAAAAATCATAATAGACAAATTTCAATTTCATAGTGCATACTATATATGAATATACAATTGTGGCACTGTTTTGCTACAAATTAAATTCGTTCTAGTTTTGGTGATACTTATCTAATGAAATTTTGTAACATGGGAAGTAGCAATATTAAAACTTAGATAGTTCCTGTGTGCAAAAAAATAAAATATCTCAGACATCCTTAAAAATGTATATAGTACAAAATTTTGGCTATAAGGAGTTCCTATGGGCAAAGAAATTTTACTTTTCAAAGGTCAAAATTTATTGGCTTGTGTTTTTTTTTTTTTCTTTTCTTTTTCATGAAAGTATAATTACAATAAAAAAAAATTGCCACAATGAATATATGTGTCGGTCCTGGTGGTGTAGTGGAAACCATACTTGCCCTCTAAACCCAAGGTCGCGGGTTCAAACCCAGCCAGGATCGATGGATTTTTTCGGGCGTAAAAATCCTAAGCATGATTTCCTTCGGAAGGGAAGTAAAGCCGTAGGTCCGTGTCGTACATTTACGGCACGAAAAAGAACCTCAAGTCTGAAAGAAGAGGCCTCTGAGCAAAATTTGTCGGCCGTTTCACGCCCTGAATAGAATGGGACGCTGATGACCTATGATGTTACAGAGCGTCCTTAAATAAACAAATAAAAAAACAATAAATATAATGTGCAAACAGCAGAGCATATTGCTGCATTTGAGTAGCAGGCTATTTTAGTCATTCAAAAAATACAAGAAAATCAAACAATTCCTAGAGATGTAGATATTTCTAAGTTTTAAAACCAAAGCATTTCTTTTCATTAGTTTCTAGAAAAACAATTCTTAAAAATGTAGTTTTATCCGAGTTGTGTATTTAAAAGATAACTATGATATTTTTTGACAGTAATTTATAGTAAAATAGTCAATCCTATAAAATTCAGGTTTTATTACACAATATGTAAAATGTATTAATAATTCCAAATACACGAAGGCCTTAAATAATGCTTTTGTTAATATCAATTCAAATAATTTCAGACTTTTAGTTAACTATGCATAATATATATTATAATCCTATAAAACATTTAATATACTTTGATTAAAATAACTTTATGACTGACCTGTAAGTGCTAGAGTGAATGGGAGGGAGCAAATGCCAACTACTTTGTACTAACAAAATATAATATTCATTGCATTAGGACTGTTCAATGTGCAAACAAAGCAAGTGAGGCAAGTGTTGTGGGGGTTATTGTTAGATGTTAATAATGCAGTATCAGTTTTATTCTATCATTATGAAGTCAGATGTAAAGGAAAGCAAACCCCCCTTTCCTAAAGTATGGCAAAATTCTTAAAGATATTGTTAAAACTATGTATATAAAATTTATCTGTGATGTCATAAGATTCAAATTTCAGAAATGTTCTTCTGTGAAGCATTAGACCTTCATATGCATAACAAAGACTTAAGAGATGGCCAAAGCAGTATGAAAATGAATTTACTAAAATTTGATCTGATAGTTAAATTTTTCCATTAGAAGCAGTCACAGATCATTAGAGAAAACCTCTCTATGACATCTTATTGAGATTTAGCTGGACATAGGTTAACAGTAATCTTAAAAAAATTTTGATTTGAAGGAGCAGAGAGGCTTCTTCAGTGGTGTAGTCAAAACATTGTGTAGTCACACATTTTCTTTACTAATGAAAATATTTTCACAACAGGGAAGAAATATTAATATATATTATACATGTATTATGTGTATAAATATAATTAAATCTATGGAGGGAGGACTTCTCCCATAACATAACTTTTATTTGCATTCCAAAGATTTGTGCAGAATTATTTTAACATAGAACACATGGTGTAATTGTTTAAAATTATATACATTTGTGTAGTATAATTAATGGCATTTAAATGCTATTAGAATGCATTGTACATTAAATATTTGTCTCAGCCTTCAAAGAGGGTATCACCTCTCATCATTGATATGTCTGGTTACAAATAGTAAAAATTTGGAAAGAGGTTCTATTGAAAAGATATCCTGAAGGGTGATTGTAAAACCTCTGAAGATAACTCTCTTAAGAGGAAAACAATTGGTCTTCCAACAAGACTCAGTTCCAGCACAGATACAGACAATGCATGTGTGGTTAAGGGAAATATTTCAGAGGTCATTTTTTGCAGGAAACTAATGCTTTGGTAGTCTGGATCTCAATTGATTGCACTGTAGTGTCATATATTTTTCATCACAAATTAGTCTAATAGACAAAAGGACTGAGTGGAGGCTAGAGGTTTTGAGGCTAGCAGTTTTGAGTAGCTAATATTCATAAGTATGTTCAATGTGAATGCAAGGGATAAGACAAAACACGTTAAACTTTTTGGTATTGGTTTATTTCAGACTATTATAGGGCTTTTTACACATAAGACAGAATTTATGGCAGGACTAGGTACATTGTCTTTGCATCTAAATAAACCAGTATTAATTACAAATCTATTAATAACAATATGTAAAAGTGAAAATACAGGACCTATTTGTGAATGTCACAAATTTTAAAACTAAATGCTTTCATCTACTCTGGCAAGTTGAAGGTTACGATTCATCTGAGTGTTGGAGATAGATCCGCTGACTGTAACCTGATTCCTCATCTCTAGACACCGTTTGTCTACAACAACTGCATTGTGTTTATTACTGATATCTCTGTCAAGTCTCACAATATGCCTTTCCAAGGCATTATAGGTAGCTCTGAAAATCAAGATACATATACATTTTAACAGCATTTACCCTCAAAGATACAATGAGTGAAAGTAAAGGGAAAAAAAGCATGAATTATCCAATTATTTAATTGCTTGAATATGTGGTATGATTATTTTTAAGACACTTGGTAAAATACCTAGGCAAACAGATTTGTTATTGATTGTTGTGTTGGAGTAACAACAATCTTTGTTTTTATTTCATATTAAAAGCTCTGTATACCAAAATCAACAATTATTTTGCTTCACGACCTCTTTATATACTGAGCACCTTTAAAGTTCTTCCAATCAGTATTACTTACTTTGCATCATCAATTTTGTTAAGCAGGTCATTTCGGGTCTGATATAACTGCAATACTTCACCAGCAAGACCTATCTGAGGTTCATCCTGTACAAGTTCTGATTCTCTGCGGAACTTGCGATTTTCCAGTCTTGTTTCTGCTAGTTTAATTGAGTTTGTTTTCTCGAGCAAAGCTTTCTCCAGTGCCTCAATCTCCAAGGCCAATTTTACCATTTCATTTGACATCTGAAATACATTAACTACTTTAATGTGTAAGATCACCATAATAAATAAAATAATTTCTTTGCAGTGGATTCCACTTCTAATGTAAGATGACTAAGAAAATATGTTTATAAACAAATGATTAAAATTGGCAATTTTTTAAGCTTACATTAAAATTTGTTTACTTTACATTGTTTTAGTAGTTAAGCTTGATGATTTCTAATTTTAATTTATCTCATGTCTAATGGAATAATCCATGGTTGACCCATGAATGCAATCCTTTAGATTGGCAGAAAAATAGCAGCTAACTGTAATTTATGTTCTAATTTTAAGGGCTATTTTCCAGCACATCTGAGTTAAATGAATATGTGGATTGAAATATAAAAATTAATGAAACCAATATAATAGGGCTGAAACCAATTATACAAAAAGGCTTACTTTGTTTTGAGAACACTCCTATTGCTTTACTTACTGAAATAATACAGGATATGTATGAGGACCATTGTCCTCATCCCCACCTGTACAGTGATAAACAGTTTCTTTAAAATAAGTCAGTCCTTTTTTTTAATGGGGAACTATAAGAGCTCAGTCTTAGCCAGTCATAAAATTAGCTATGCTCTTAGACGTGAAAATACAGAATCAATAAGGTTGCTAGGCTTGCTAGATTAAAAATTGTCATGGAATACCCCTTCTGTAATAATGGGTACTCTATGACAGTTATTTTTACTAGGAAGATCATAATAAGCCATATGCAACATATTAAAAATATATTTTTTTTTAATAGTTTGGGATTTTCACAGTGAAATATAGTATCATGTGCTATATGATATTAAAAATAGTTTATTTTGCTCACTTTACTAGTCATTTAGCATATGGTATATGATTATGGGACCATAGTATTGTAGCTAATAGTACATTTAAGCTGCAAGAGCGATTAATGAGAATAATAATAGCAGGGATAAAATTAAACGAACCATGTAGATTACTATTTAAGTAATTTCACAATATGACCAGAACTCAGATCAATGGCAAAATGCACTTTTTTTATTGGTGACCATCAGAAAAGATCTAAGTGTATAGAAATTATATTCAAACATTATGGGAAGGTACTTTTTTTTCTGGATCGGGAATTTTTCACAGTGAAATATATTATATGACAAATTATTGTTACACAATCACTCAAATTTCACTAATTTTGTTTCACTTACTTGGACATGTTTCAAAGGCGATTGCCTCCATCTTCAGCTTGGTCCCACTGGCCGCTTCCCGGTGTGGTATTAAGATGTCACTCTGTGGCTCTAATGAACTTATTGATAAGGTAACTATTGTTTGGGAGATCAAATAGAATTAACATTGCCATAGAATTAACAGTATGGGAAAATATATTTATAAACAAAAACAAAGAATTTTTGGTTAACTTTGATCTCCCAAACAACCTTATCAATAAGTTTGTTAGAGCCACAGAGTGACATCTTAATACCACACTGGGAAGCCGCCAGTGGGACCAAGCTGAAGATGGAGGCAATCACCTTTGAAACATGTCCAAGTAAGTGGAACAAAATTAGTGAAATTGAGTGATTTCCTAACAATAATTTGTCATATTACTATGGGAAGGTTTAGTTTTTGCCTTTTTTTAATCTTTTTCATACTTTGCTGCCTATTTCATATTATTCTGCCCTAGTTCTTCTTCTTCTTTTTTTGTAATTAACTGGTTTTTTTTATCAAAATTTCTGCTGTTGTAATTTAATTTTATTGACATAAATAAGAAGTAATTGTTTCTTTATTCCTTTATGAGCTGGAATCCATTATATTGTACATTTAGATAATTGAGTTAAACTTTTAACTTTTATTTCTTATATTGTGCTTGTTTTTTCCTGGAAGAGAGTGCTTCAGACTTTGAATTGACTAGGATAACTGCTCTTTTGATTAAGTTCTGCCTATAAAGAAGTTGTATGAGAGCAAATAAGATTGTCTGCCTCTCCCCTCAATTAAGTTTCATTTTGACCAACTGTAACATAATGGCTGAAGTGCTCACAAGAAACTCCCACTCTTACTCATTTTCCCTCTGTTATAAGTGAGCAACCAGTGTACACTCAAATTCAGTATTTCTAATGCCGTTTGTTTTAAAATTTCAGTTGAATCCCCTTTTTTGTTGACTGCTTCTAAGAGATCTGTAGGTTGGTCATGCTCAAAGGTTTTATACACATGCCCCCTGAGTAATGCTAAATGAGCAACATAGACAGACCTAAATCCAATACAATGCTGTATATCATTTGCATAGTTTTTGGTCTGTAATAAGAAGATATAACTACTTTCTGGTGAGCTACCTGGAGAATTAGGTTCAAACTTCATTATAGATTAAAATAAGTCAAATAAACTAACTCTAATATTTTCAATAACCTTAAGTCTAATAAGGTAAACTGCATAATCTGTAAGTTCAGGAGTTATGAAATCAATTTGAGCCTTCCAAAACAGTTATCTATTTGAGAATCAAGGTATTTAGTGTCTCTTAGTTACTCTAATAAACTATTAGCATTTATTACCTATAATTGTGAACTGACATTTCATCATGAGCTCAATATGAAAGGATGGAAAATGTAGAAAAAAAAAGTATAGTTAGTATAGTGTAGACATTTAAAATAAAATGTAAAATGCTGACCTTTTGTCTCTGCCAATCAAGCTCAAATTTCTGTCTCTCAATTTCAAATATGCGGTGACGAAGAGCATAGTTAGTGACCTTTTGCTGGGCTAAAATGTCATTTTTTGTTTGCTCTTGTATGTTATACAGGGCTTCCCGTAGCTTGGCAGATGTTGCAATTTGATTATCTGCCTTCATTTTGTTATATCTTGATAATTCCATCCAGGTATCAAGATGTACTGATCTAAGCCAAGAAAACAAATGATTTTGGAAAAACAATTTACCATTGGATTGGTTTAGAATTTCTACAGTCTATTACAAATATAATTATTAATACAGACTTTTTTCTTAATTTTTGATACTATATAATGTCCAATTTTACTGCTGTTGCATCACAGGTGATGGACACTGATGATACATGAGGTGAAATGGTAAGAAATTTTGAGAACAAATACACCAGGTAGGGTTTCCATAATGTTTTTTTTTTTTTGTTTTTTTTTTTTGAAAACGGGATCACTTCAACTTTTTCATTTAAAAATGTAGGATATTTTATAAAAAAAAATGAAATTGGCTAAAAATGAGGTAAAAGAAATAAATTCACCACATATCACAAGCATACTCTAATAAAAATGTAGCTTCAAAGTACATAAAGTCAATTTATTCATCAGAGTATCAGATTTATGAACCTGTTTAAGAAAACAATTTTCTTTTGATATTTGAACATGGAAGGGAGCACATGACAAATCCATAAAATGTGTTTTTACAATAGTAAAGGCCTTCACAACCTTAATTCTATGTCTGTTTTTCTCATCCATCCACAGGACACTTGCAAAAATTTACCAGACATATCAAATTCTTAGTATTTATATCTTGCTTTTTAAAATGAGCAGCAATTTCATACCATAAAAGTTATTGATATCACCATAGTAGAAACAATACTTCAAGGATTAGCCACCAGGATCACTACACAATTTAAAATGAATAAGTTTGTAATTCACTGTATTAGGAAGGGTTCTTAAAAACTGGGACATTTTACCAAAAAATGACTGTCCTGGGAAAAACAGGATGAATGGGAATCGAAAAGAGCTCAAGTCAGGGAGGATGGTCCTGGCAGGATTTAAATCAGAGTCTGCGGCTTAGCAACCTTAGCCACATAAGTAATTTTTTTTCCTGTTGAAAAAATATTAAGACAGTATAAGGTTAAATGAAGACATAAGCATTTGTTTGGTTTGGTTGGAAATATATACATTTAAAATATGAACATGAAGAGTATAACAGCATATAAATATTTAATGCAATTACAAATTTTATATTTTTGACGGACTGTGACCAGTTAAGGATTTTTACCACAAGCAATGGAAATTTTAAAAAAGTTTTATTATGCTATTGTGAAGTTAAAGTAAATTACCACGTAATCTGTTCTTGAACTCCTATTATTTTTAATATATTATTTATAATTATTCAGCTCTATCATTAATTTTTTTAATGGTGTTTAATGCCTGTTTTTACTTTTGATGATACATGAGATGATATGAAAAATTGGGAAAGAAGTTTTAAGGAAGGAAACATTCCAGGCTTAAGTTTAGGGTACCTCCCAACATATGCCATTTATGAGGACTGAGGAAAACCTGGAAAAAACTTTAGTCAGGGCGGTGGGAATTGAACCCCAGACCTCCAACTCATGAGTCTGCTCCTTAATGACATCAGCCACCCTTAGAGGTAAAATATTAATATATCAATAGCATTATATTATTGTTTTGGAAAAAAATCAGTTGAACCTTTTTAGAGAACAGCAAAACAAGATAACTCAGAATTATTATGCAATATCTTGAAAAAAATAACATCACCTTAACTTAGAAAAAACTTAACTTGTGATATTTCAGCATTACACATTTATTATACTAATCAAATGTTGAAAGTTATATTAAATGAAAAAGAAAGTGAGTAAATGAAACATGTTTCTTAGCAATACAGCTAAGTTGAGAAGTTATTTGAGTACAGTCCATTATGATATTATCTGTCCACAAATGCACTATGAAATTTAACCCTAAAATACTCAGCAGCATTAGTTTTATCTGATTATTAACTTTAAGAAGGAAATATACATTATGTGTGTACCTTGGGAAATACGATGATTTTTAAAGATATATAATAGTATATAGATTATTCAAACATCAGCTATCAGAAATATCAAATATCCAAACCTACCTTTTCTTGATTTAACTTTTATCAATTTCATGTACAGTGTGGAAAAAAAAGTTAGTTGAAGTGTCATGTCATATCATGTCACATTGAATGTTCTATTCTGTGCTATATACCTTGTGGTCTATGGAGCTTACTGTGTGCATTGCAGGACATGGCATCTTTCATTAAACATAATCATAATGTGTTGACAATAGAGACAAAATTTAAATTGGATAATAATAGGAGAAAATGGATCTTGCATAACAAGAGTGGAAAAATATACTGTGTCTCGTATAAATTAAATAAGTAAAACATTTTACAGTTTGAGTCAAAATATGGTTCCAAGGATGGTTAAAAAAAAAGAAAAAAGGAATACTATCAGGGAAGAAATTGATTCCACCCTTGACCAGGTATTTGTGTGAAGTTGTTTGAAAGGAAAACTGTCTTTTGCCAATCTGTATAAAAGGACAGTTTGGTTTAATACTAATTAGGAGATTTATCAAATTTAATAAAATAAGGTGGTGTGAATTGCACTGTATGGTGTTTAGGTTCACTTATTCAAATAACAATATCCACTATTTTCTTTTTCCAGAGGAAACTTACGCAGACACTCCTTTATCCCATGGAACCAAGACAACCTTGTTAGAAGCAAAGTGGTCATGGCACCATCTATTAATACTTTTGAATAGTACAATAAGGTTATTTGAGTTATAAGCTATCAGAGTGTGACTATGTACTTGGAAAAGCAGTTGTCAAGGCCATATAAGGCATGTGCAGTAGTAGCTGTTCATTCATTTTAGGGAGGCTTGTTGGTATGGCTGTGCATTTGCATGTGTTACTTGGTGCTTTCATTGTTTGCAAATTGTGTGTTAGTTGTTCTTCATTAGTTATATCAATACATAAATATAGTCTTGAAGAACAGGTTTATATGTGCAACTCACTAGTAGTAAGGCGATTTGCAAGAAAATATTCTGGCAATTGTGTTTCAGGTAGAGAAACGTTTGCCAACTTGTTAAAAAGTTATGAGAGAAGGATGCAATTACTGCTCAAAAGGCCATCTCTAATTTTGAACAGAATATAAAATGCATTCAAGAAACAATGTATGTTGAATTAAGTGTCCCAATAGAATCATAAAAAAGAAGGAAAACCTCCTATAATGAATGAAAAAGAGAAGCTAAAGAAGTCTGTGATGTGATAACATGTGAAGCTAAAGCCTATTTTCTTTCTCAGGACATCTTGTCATATCAAATCTATTTTTACCAGACAAGTTTCAGCAGTACATTTCAAAATTTCCAGAAGAAGTGAAGAAACTGTCTTCAATTTACAGTTTTTTAATAAAGTAAAACTTTCACATGAACCGTCTTCTATCTACTCAGTAGAGGAAGTCAAATCATTGTCAAGAGCTGTTTGTTCGCTAGATTTTGTTATAAATAATAATATAGAAAAAACATTCAGTAAGCCATCAAAGCTCCTTAAATAAGTGTTAATTGTGCCAATTACTCAGTGTAAGCAAAAAGATCCTCCTCTATTGAGAGGATAAAAACTTTTCTGAGAAACTTTATGCCTGAAGAGAGACTGGCAGTATTGGCAAGCTTTCATTGAAAAAATCTAATGGAAATTTCAGATTTCAATCAGTGTGCAATAGACATATTTGCTGACTGAAAAACAGGATAGCTTTTCTGTTCAATGAAGTGATTGCATAGTTGAAAATATATTATCATATTAATTACAAAATAATTTTCTATTTTATCTAAGGTAATACGTGCTTTGCAAACTATTTTAATGCACTGATCAAGACTTCCTTTATTAGGATGTGCAACAATTTATATTCAAACTTCACCAGCCACCACTGATCGACACTTTAATGTTTGAGCTTTAGCAATGTTTAACAACAAATGTTTGTAGTTTCATGTCATCTTTTAAAGCAGTCCTGCTAGTGATACCTTTTACAACAATGAACATTTCTGCAATAGATAACCAGGGTGAAAATTCACAGGGGGATGGAGGGGGATTTTCCTCCCATCAATGGTTTTACCTCAAAAATTTCCTGGGGGGGGGGAGAGTGTACAATATATATATTACTGAAAATAATATATTATTCTGCATATTTATAAAAAAATAACAGCAATAATACATATACAAATAATAGAATGATGATCAGATCTTCAGTATTGTAGCAACTCTGCACTTATTCATGTTACCAACTGCAGTCAACAGTAAAGTCTCAGATTATTAACTGCACTATTGCCAAATCAGTAAAATTATCCTACTTCTAATTTCAATGTTTCTCTCCCCCGACCATTTTTATTAGATTTTGAATCCTGAATCAAACATATTCTCAGTTAACAACTTCATGCAAGGAAATAAAGGAAAGGTCACCTTAATGGCTATTATTTCTTTTAGCTGTCAAACAGACAACACAATAATAGGTTTCTGCTTATAAATGTTTGTGATGTGCCATTGTTACAGTGTTTCTTTTACATATATGTGTTTCAACAATTCACCATGCAGCTTAACATAGATATTTTAAAAATTAATTTTTTATATTTGGAGTCAGAGTCAGGCAAGACAGATGTGAGGTCACAGCTCGGATTCAAACCACAGATTGTTGGCTTCCCAATCACCTGAGCTATCATACTACAATATTATCATCTGAATTGTCTGGCTACAATTTTGTATATCCCCCATCTAAATTTCTATATCCTAGAGACTTCAAAGGTTTTCTCATTGCAGAGATTTTATTGTTAACAGCCTTTGAGTATTTATGGTACATCATAGTTAATCACGCTATTAGCACAAATTTAAGAATATATTTGATAATTTCTATGATACTTCTGGGGACGGACAGACGGACGGGCACGCGCGCGCGCGCGCACACACACACACACACACACACACACACACACACACCATATGATGGAAATCATAAGCAAGCTAATATTATAGCCTTTGGAAATAATGAACTCTACTGTAGCCATTGCAAAACGTCAGTTCATGTCAAGAATATCAAAATTACATTTTCTTTAAAGAGGAAGGTGGGCAAATTCTGTGCACTTAACTTCAGACATCTATAACTGCCTCCAGAAATGAAGTAACAAAGCAGATTTGTTTTTACTAGATAATGAGAACGATATACTTTAATGATATAGCATTTAAGGTGATTTTTAAAAGACAATCTTTGTTTTCAGGTATAAATGCAGTGCAATATTTACTCATACACTCAATAAATGTTACAGACTCATTTTTGTTTCTTTCTACCTCTTCATGCATTGGTAAATAAAAAAAAATATCCTCCTGGGGGAATTTTGTAGCCTCTGTCTCTCTCCTTCCTGGATTTCTTTTAAGATCACATAAATATTCATCTAGCAAATCCCAGCACTAGACTCTTCATTAGACCAACATCATTCTCCATATACCTATACCACATTTTATTGTATCTCCTATTCCACTACCAATCACAAACAATAATGTCTCCGATAAGGAAAACTAGCAAAAGAGGCTGAGATGCTAGAAATTCAGCATCTCAACCATAGTAGTAAAAATGAAAATAAACACTAAAAATAGTTCATCAAAAAATTAAATATTTAAGTAATAATGTGGATGAAGTAGCAATATACCTTCAAAAAACATAACCTGAAATCCTTTCAATTAGAGAACATGGGCTTAACAAAATATAAATTATTACTTCTAAATAGAAGGGTATAGAAATGCTTTATTCTACACTCATAGTAAAACAAAATATGTATATATAATATAAAGCCAAAAACCTTATTAAAAGAAAAAAATATGGAAAATGCCTGTGAGCTAGCAGGAATTGAAATGCTCAACCACAAAGGAAAAATTATAATTTTGGTCTGATATAGGTCACCATAAAGCAAGGCAAAATATTTCTTATGTAACCTTAAAAGTATATTAGGCATAATATAAAGAGAAAAATAGTGTTATTAGGGTCCTAAACATAAATAAGGGTTATAACAATAATGATTATAAACAATTACTTGATGTAGCAAATATGTATAAACCACAACTAACAATAGATGAAACAACTAGAGTAAAAGATAAATCAGCTACCATAATAGATCAAATTGTAACAAACCTCTCTCTTAACCAATATCAAATAAGTGTTATTAAAAAAGCTGTTTCTCAAATCATCATGCACAGAAAATAGAATTTCATTCTAACCTTCTACTAGTAATATTTTTATAATGAAACTAGAGAGATAAATCAGGTAAACATAAGGCATTATGCAGACTCTAACAAAATGAAAAATAAGAGTAGGTTTTCAATAAAATGAATATTAATTGATATCATTGTATGATTCAGTTGAACTACACACTCTTAAAGTCACTTACTTTTCATAATTGTATGGAACCGGTTTCCAGAACATTTAGTTCCCATCTTCAGCCAGGCTAAAGTTCAACTCAACTCAAGTTGAACTTTAGCCTGGCTGAAGATGGGAACTAAATGTTCTCGAAACCAGTTCCATACATTTATGAAAAGTAAGTGAAGCTTTAAGAGTGTGTAGTTCAACTAAATCATACAATGATATAAATTAATATGATTAGCTTCACTGTGCAAGTTCCAATTTACATTTAAGTAAAATGAATATTAATAAAAAATGAACAAATATTTACTCCATATTCATATACTATTTTAACATAGCTTGTCCAAAAACTATAAAGAAAATAACAAATTCTACGAGGGAAAAATGGATAAATAAAGACATCTTAACTGGAAAATAAATAAATAAAGCAGTGGTACCAACAATATAAAAAAATAATAAAGCAATCCAAATCAAAAGTTCTTTCAACATAAAATTAATAGACCCACAAACACTATAAAAATAGTATGGCCATTAGTCAATGATAGCAGGAAAACTAGAGGTAACCTAATAAAATGCTTAAAAAATGACATTGCTTAAAAAACGACAAAGTATAAATTACTAATCCTGAAGAAATTAATAGTATATTTAACTCAAGCTTCTTAGAAAGTGTTATTCAGCTAATATTAAAACTTAAAATGATTACCTGAAACCCATTTCAAAACAAATTATTGACTAAATATACATAGAAAAAGTATCTAAAGATGAACTGACAGGCATCATAAATAAAATGATAAATAAAAATTTGACAGAGTACTGAAATTTCATCAACCCTAAAGCAATGTGCACATTCATGGTAGATGTACTAATGGAGTTAATAATAGCCATATTAATTGAAGGCACATTTCCATTATTCTTAAAAAAATCCATTATAAAACTTTTACATTAATAAGGAGACAATGAAGTATAACTACTGCCCAATAGCTCTTGTATCAACATGATCCAAAGTTCTAGAAAATATTATTGTAAACAAAATTCTATTAGTTGTAGGAAAAAAAATATCTAACAGAAGCACAGTACAGGTTTATAAAAAAATAAATCAACTAAAGATGCAATTGCAACGATTGTTGATTCTATAATAGAGAATTTAGATAGCCATAAAAAAAAGAGCTGTGTGTTTCTGGACTTAACAAGAGATTTTGATTGTGTTCAATAATGATGTACTTCACTCTTAAATGCGACCAAAAATATACAAGAATTAGAAAATACATTCACCCAAAACAAATCATACATCTAAAACTAAAAACATATACATAAATAAGAGTAAATTCAATTGCATGCACTTTTAACACTTATCAAAATAAAAACACAACTAATTCAAAAATTGTAATTGATCATGAAAATAATAAGTGAAGTAAAGAGTACAAATTTTCTTGGCTTAATAATAGTTAGAAACTTAAACACGAGATCTACATACAGAAAAATATATAACAAAATATGCTCAAGGCACTCTAGTAGACAAATATGTTTTAAAAACAATATATTATGGACAAATAATCCCTCATTTAGCCTATGGTATCACAGCACTGTGCAAAAAAAAAACATACAGAGTCTTTGTGTTCTAAAAAAGAGCAGTTTGATTAATATTAGTATTATCACAAACAGAATTCTGTGGGAAAGGCTTTAAAAAATTGGACTTCCTAACTTTTTACCCCTAGTACATATATGAGACAACGGTGTGAATAAAAAAAAAAACAAACAAAACAAAGGCGACAACTTCTAAATAAATAATCAGAAATATAAACACTACACAAGAGGCAATAATAACTGCTATGTACAGACATACTCACTAGCACTAT
Source organism: Metallyticus violacea (assembly GCA_030762175.1). Lineage (NCBI taxonomy): Eukaryota > Metazoa > Arthropoda > Insecta > Mantodea > Metallyticidae > Metallyticus > Metallyticus violacea. The sequence continues at coordinate 29,881,776 of CM060838.1, forward strand.
TTAAAACAAAGCCAAATTCTGCAACTTGTCAGCTGTATAATAAACTTCCCAAGAGAATAAAAAATATTCAAAATATTAAAAAAGGAGTTGAAAAAACACAGTATATCAGGCTGCTATTACTTCTAGAGGAATACTTAGACTAAATAAAGACATAAGTAATATTATTACAACCTTAATTTTACATATGCTAATCCACTAAAAAATAATGCTGGTGCAGAAACAACTTTTGTACATATGTATTGACAATAAATAGCAATTTGCTCTTTATGTAGAACTATTTATACAACTATCTATGCAACTGTATACTATGATCATTTTCAGTATTTTTAATATACATTTTGGATGATAAACAGTGTAACTACAATAACTATAAAGCTTCAATATTAATTCAATTTAGAACTGAACACAGTGAAATGCACATTAATAATCTCTTCTGAGTCAAAATATTTAAAACACTCCTCAGGTATATGAAACCATAAAGAGTGTTCTAAATATTTTTACTCAGAAGAGGTAGCTATAAAGCTATTATATTCACTTTTGTTTTTCAGAAGAAACACATGTAGCAAACTAAAACCCAAAATCTAATATACTTTCACACATAGCAAACTCATATAATGGCATCTTCTTTCATGAAGTAGGTTTTTCAGCTGTTCACTAAATAGCAACAAACCTGAAATCCAGAAATGTAGCATAGATGATTAAGAAACCAACAGCACAAAATTACTGTCCTTTGCAGAATTTTCCTACCTTCCTCTGTATGCCTCTGCAATATATTTTCTGCAAAACATTCATCTTTTGGAAAATAATTAATTGCAAAATGAAGTTATATTTTACTTGCTATTATCTAAGAGCACATGGAGTGCAATTTCATTATTCTAACTTACTTCTTTGGTATTCTCAGTGGATCAGGTTTAAATTGAATTCCAGTAGAGTCTTTGCTCATTTCCAAGCACCCTGAATCAATGTCCAAAGAAAGCTTCTTATTTTCTAAGTCTGTCTGAAGTTTGTGCTCAATTTCCCTCAGCCTATTTAATTGCTGCCATGTTGTGTAACACCTCTCAGTCAATGTGTTTTTCAGTGCTTCCACAACTGCCAGTTCCTGTAACATATATCACCACATTGCCAAGTGAGTAAAATACTAATAATTGAAATTTATCTTTTTAACTATAATAATTTGTTTTTTTAATGATTATGGCCCTACAACCTGAAGATCTATTACAATGATGGGATGATAGGTTGACTCAATGAGTTCAGGGAACTTTGTGACCTAAGTTTCCCAGGCATTCACCTAAAGAACATAATAAAATGTTACTTACAATTATAAAAAGTTATTCAAATTGTGGTAATATGATAATATATTTTTACAGATTAAAATGGTTTAAATAGGATTCCTAAAAACTAGAACATTGAAAAAATAAAGGGGAAGAAATAAGAACTGAGAATAGTGCTATAGGTAAAGCTAAGTTATGTAAATGTAGTTAAATTTATATTTAAACTTACATTTTTTAATTCAGCTTCAGCTTCATCTAAGAGGAGAAGATCATCATCTTGGCGACAATCCCTTTGTCTCAAGCACTCAGATATGGTACCCAGTTGCAGTCCAAGGGATTCAAGATCTCTCTCTGTCTTAAATTTAGCCTTAGAGAGCTTTTCAATTTCTCCGCATACAGCAGAAAGGCACTGCTCCAACACTTCATACCATAATGAAATCTCCCCAATCCTATATCCAATGTGAATGTATATTATTAAATTTTAATATCACATTGTTAGTTTAATGCAAAGCAAGTCAATAATCATTTAAAAAATTGCAGGCTGTATTAATATGACCAACTAACAGATATTTCAAATGCAAAAGAAGGGCTACTTTATAGAGCATAAAAGAAAATAGCAATTTGAACATCGTAAGATCTTAGAAAATATAGAGATGACATGTGACGAACAATATGCTGCTTTGAAATTCTGCTTCCATCTCAATAAATTCTCAGCTGAGGCCTATGCAATGTTACCAGAAGTTTGTTCTTCTCTATAGCACATCTGAAAGATGTTTTTAAAAAGTTGAAAGAGCAAAGACAATCAATTTCAAAGTTAGGTGAACATGACGCTCCAGTTTTTCCGGAAGAAAATGTTATCGCTACTGTTGTCGTTGTTGTTGTTGAATATTGTTTAATGCCCATTTTAACATCTGGGGCATCACAGGTAGTTGCTATAATTGTGAGAGAGGATTATTGAATAATTAACATTTTCAGAAATTCTGAGAAATATGTGGGTGCCACTCACACCTTGGTAACTGAAAAATTCAATATGAGAAGTGATTTTGTTTGTTGGGTTCCAAGAGTACTGATTCCCAAACAGCATGCAGCTGAAGATTTTGCTGCAGGAAGGATAGTGTTATTTTGAAGGTAACCACTGCTGATGAAACTTGGCTACATCATTTCAATCTTGAGAGCAAACAGCAAAACTCTGTGTGGAAATCTCCATCATCACCAACACTAAAAAAAGCAAAAGTGGTTGCTTCTGCTAGAAAAGTTGTGGTCAACTTATTTTTGGTACTGAAAGAATGGTTTACCAGTAAGTCATACCTGTATATAAAATTGTAACTGGACAATACTATACCGATATCTTGAAAACACTGCAAGGCCATATCACAAGCAAAATGCCACATTTCTGTGCAATAAACTGAATGCTGCACCATGATAATGCACAGCTGCACATCACAAATGTTGTTGCTGAATATCTCATAAAAATCAACATGAAGTGTGTTGCTCCCCTCCATATAGTCCAGATTTAGCCCTTTGTGACTTTTTCCTTTTCCCCAGACTGAAGAAACACCATCATGGGGGGCATAATCTATCATCAGAAGCAATGGTGAAGGCTGAAGATGCAATTCTGAAAGACCTGTCAAAAATACATCCAATGGAAACTATTTTGAGAAAGATCTTCAAAATTATGAGGATGAGTAAAGATATGTGTTTAAAAAATTATGATTATTCTTCATTGAATGACCCTCATAGTTACATGTATTCTGGTAGACAGCAGCAATTCTCCATGTAAAATATACAAAACATGATCTCATTTTTCTTTAAAATAATTTCTTAGAACATTTGTTTACCTAAAGACATTTTGAGTCTTGCTTATGAGATTATTCTAGAATGCAAACTTTATATTTTGTGCTAAATTAAAATTATGGGCAGTATAACGTATTTGTTAAATTATTGAAGCTATTTACAGTGAAGGTCTTGTATATTGATTGATACATAGTGGGTAATTTTTATACACTTCACTTACATGTTTTTAAAATCAGGACATGTTTCAAGAACCGTCGTTCCCATCGTCAGCTGTTGACCCACTGTTCTGGTTGGTCCTCTGCAGGTTATTGAATTTTTGTGTGGTGGTCTCTAGTGGTTGTGAAATGAATCTGGAGAGGTAATCCTCTGGCAGAAGGTCAAAATTCATTGCTGTTTTTCGGTATTTAAAGATGAAAATATTCTCCCATGCTGACAAGTCATAAGGATTGTTTAATTCTTTCAAAAGTTTTATTTCTGGGTTCATTTCATGGTTATGGCTCCAATAATGATGTGCTACTGCTGACTTTTCCATTTGTTTCAACTTAATGTTCCTAAAATGTTCCTTCTTGCGAATTATCAAATTTCTTTTAGTTTTTCCTATATATTTTAGTTCACATTCCGAGCATTCTATTGAATATATTCCTGATTTCTTTACTGCTAGTAACTGGTCTTTTAGTTTTGATCCTAGGAGGTATTTAATGTTGTATTTATTGATAGGAGCTAATGTTATGTTAAATTTTTTGAAAATATTTTTGAATTTGTAGTGTACTTTTGGATTGTAAGTGAATTTACAATATCTTGGTTTTTCTTTGATTACCTCCAGAGTCGAAGCTTCTTTTATGGATTTTACTAATTTGTATTTATTGATCCTTTTTATTATCGAGGGGATGCTGAAACCATTGTTTATAGCTGTGTTTATGATGTGTTCATACTCTATCTTATATACTGCGTCACTGAGGGGAGTGTTGACCAATCTGAAAGCTAAACTGTTGAACACTGCATATTGGTGTGGTACTGGATTGAAACTGTTCTTTTTTATGTAGTTATCTGTGTGTGTGGGTTTTCTAAATATTCCAAATTGTAATTTATTATCATTCTTGATGATTTTTAGATCTAGAAATGGAAGCCATCCATCTTTTTCCATTTCTATTGTGAATGTTATGGATCTTTCTATGGGCAGTATGTTAAGATTTTCCTTAAACTTATTTGCAAAGCCTGTTAAGTACCTACGGAATATTTCTTGACAGCATTGAACTGAAAAATGAACTCAATATGCTATATAGCATAAAAAAGTTCAAAATAAAAACATTGGTGAGCAAATAAAACTATTGAACTATTTTAATTCAATTTTAAAATCAAGTGCTCAATGAACTATCCTTCTAGTATCAATATTGTATACAATACCTATAAGCAAATTTGCAGTAGAAAGATCATTTTTAGAGTTCTTAAGATATTTGTGATCAATGTATTATGTTAAACAGTAAATTCCCTGTTCTCAAGCAGCTATTTCTCTTTATCCTTTTTTGACTTAACATACATTTTTGTGTAATTTCCTTAAAAATGCTTATTATGGTAAAAAATTCACAATAGAAATGTAATTTTCTATTATCTGCTATTATATATTAGGATATGTCTTTTAGCACCCTCTGCCATCCAGAATTATAAAACTGGAATGTATATGAGTTCATTGTTTATTAATGTTAGTTTTTAAAACCAGTAAAATGAATGGTTGCATACCAGCAGTAATGTTGATGCTGAATAATGACAAAGAAAAAGATATATAAATAAAATATTCATAAATGCCCTAAGTTTGTTATTATCTTAATGCAAAACAAAACAAGGCATTAACTGAAAGAGCAAATTGTTCCCTCTGTGTAAAAGACATCTAGAAAATGAAGCTATAAATGAATGTTAAGCAAAAATAATGATGGTACCTGTCACTAAGTCGAATGTTGTTATGCAGAGTGTCCCATTTGGTTTGAATATCAGTTTCATTGCACAGTTGTCTGGCCTCAGCACGCAGGTTATATGAGTCAGTTATTCTTGTCTCTGCAGTTTGTCGCAGTTCCCAAGCATTTGCATACCAATCTGGTAAAGCCAGATATTCTTTTGGTTTCTTGTATGTTGGAATGGATGTCATTTCCTAACTGCAGGAAAATAATTAGCATCAGATTGAAAAAAAAAATTGAATGCCGCCTTCTATGAAAAAATTCAATTATAGTTGTAGTTTAACTTATCTTACTAAGAAGAATGAAAATGAAAGATACTATTAGCGATTTTTTCAATAAACATTTTAGTTTCAAAAAATTGCATTAATTAAACACTTATTCTGAGACTAAATTTTCCCTTCTATTTTTCTGCATAGCTATGATTGTTTTTTTTTTTTTGTTTTTTTTTTGTTTTTTTGTTTCCCCCCCAAATATTTTTCCAACAAATCAAAGTAACATTTCTTAGCACAAAAGTAGTTTAGTAAAATAAATCAGCATTAACAGTACCTACTCCAATTTTCTTCTATTACTCAAGAATTATTGTTCAATGTTTATTAATAAACAATACAAAATTTCTTGGTAGTATTTAATAAAAATGAATGTCAGTGGCACAAAAGAATGTTAAACCTTAAGTTATTTGATATGTAACACAACACATAATATGTATCACTCTAAACCATAATCACAAGATTTCCAAATTTTTTTAAAAAAAAAAAAACCTTCTAAAATTTGTAAGTAGTAAAATTGAAATGTCTGTAATCAGTTTCTAACAGATAAATTGTTTCTTGAAGCCAAAGTGCAAGGTTATTTTCAGATGCAACATTAAAATAGCTACCATCAATAGTTTCTTTGTTGTCCATAGCAACCAATTCAAACAAGGCTTACATTTTGTTTAATACAGACAAAATTGGCAAAGTATATGTTGTTACTCAGCAAGTTTATACTCCATGCTAAACTAAACGCTTTCCATGATCATTATTTTTGCAATTGTGAATTTATAAGACATCTAAAAGATGTCTAATGTTTTGATATTTGGTTGATTTTATTGACACAAGAATTTCATTAACCTTTTTATTTTCTGGACATGTTTTGAATGCAGTTTAATTTATTGTCAGTTACTTTCTCCTAAGAGGTCAGTGAAATTCTAGTATCAAAAATCCAACCAAGTATTATAATTTAAAATAACTTCACTGTTAAAGGCATTCCTAAATGAAAAACACAGGTATAACCTGATCACCAACTTTAATGACTTATATTTCTGATACTCCTTAATGCAAAGAGTCGGTCCTGGTGGTGTAGTGGTTACCATACTTGCCTCCTATACCCAAAACGCCAGGACCGATGGATTTTTTCGAGCGTAAAAATCCTAAGTATGGCTTCCTTCGGAAGGGAAGTAAAGCCGTGGGTCCCGTGTCGTACATTTACGGCACGAAAAAGAACCTCCAGCCTGAAAGAGAGGCCTCTGAGCAAAATTAGTCGGCCGTTTCACGCCCAGAGTTGAATGGGACGCTGATGACCTGAGCTGTTAAAGAGCGTCCTTAAATAAATCAATCAAAAAAAAAATTAATGCAAAGATTCCAAATTTAGAAAGCATCATTTGATAGCTTAAATCTCGTTGAAAGTAGATATAATTAATAAAAATCTGCTTGTTCATTCACTTTGTAAAAGTTAAAATCTCATAATTATGTATTCTTAAAAAGTATATAGTAAAATTGCGAAAATATTTTAACAATTTGATAGTAAGAGTATATATGTACTTCTCAGAAAATACATTGCAAGCGTTTTATACAGTTATGAATAATGGCACTTACCATCAAATTATTCTTCAATTTTACAAGAAAGATTGTTTGACCTCCTTGCACACCCCTAATCTTCAGATTGGTACTATCAGTTGACAAATTACTTTATGCAATAGTTGTTTCTTCCTATTTTTCCAGATCAGTGAAAATGTCTCTGGTGTTTAGAGACAATGGAATTGAAGTTCAACACTTTCATGTTTACATCAGAATTGTAACTTGAATTACAATTACCAAAAATATTTTTGTGGAACCAGGATAGCTTATGTTAATACTTATGCTAACAAAGTTAATCTTTACTAGTTTTTCTTTAAGAAGTAGAAGATAGCAATAACAAATATTAATACATTTTCTACTGTTTACAATACTTACATAATATATTAACCTCTATAAATATTACATATGAATTCATTAACAGAATGGGGGAACATTTAGTTACGCTTCAATGAATTGCACATCTAAAGAAGTAGTGCTAAGGACTTGTATCCATTTTTTTTATTTCAATTCAGTATCAGATATTTTGGGCTCAAAAACAAGTTTAATAACTTTAGATGTGCAGTCCATTGAGGTGTAACTAAATTTTGCCCCATTCCATTAATGAATTCATATGCAATATTTATAGAGGCTAATATACAGAGGGTGACAAAAACATGTATGCACACTTCAAGCAAAGAAAAAACTGTGTTAACATAACAAAACTGAATTCACACAAACAGAAAATGATGAGCACTAATCACCTTAGACTTTTACAGTTACTTATGCAAAAGTCTTGGGATGAAAACTTCAACTTTGCTGTTTTAATAATACGAGGTATCTGGTTCTGCTAATTCCAGTCTCAGGTGCACAAGGCTTTGTAGATTTCTGCTCAAAACGTTACAAAGCCATAGCCGAGGATGCGGGACTTGTTGCTATGCGAGGTCTCCCAAATCCGCCCTTGTGAACATCGCATACGAGTCTCAAATTTGTCTGGAATGCGTGCAATTGTTTACTCGCGTTGGGGATTCTGTTCTGTACTATTCTCTCTATTGCCTTTTAACTTACAACAACATTTTCGGTTTTACAATAACACTTCAAAATAGCTTTCGGCTGTTCAAACGATACTTTTGGCTCCATTTTGTTGTAGCAATGCTAGTATAACGTAATGTGAGTCACATCTGTTTACAGAACATTAGACGATAATCTTGGCTTCATTTGTTCATTGTTGATTTACTTGTCATATAGCAACGCTACCATAATGTATGTGAGTTACATATGTTTACAGAACATCACACTACTCATTACTGTTGTTTTTCGGTCCAACTTTGAAATATAAATATTTATTGTGAAAGTGTGTATACATTTTTTGACACCCTCGGTATTATGTAAGTACTGTAAACAGTAGAAAATGTAATAAAATATTTGTTATTGCTATCCAGATTATTTCGTTAAGAGTTGACTAGGTTAGGTATAATTCCTTTATGTTTTGATTTTCAAAAATGATAATTTATTTTGTCTTGATAAATATTCTTTGAGCTGCATGTATGAGACATAAAAAAATGACAGTTTACACAGCCTGACAATACACTGAATCTTTAAATATGAACGAATATCTTTTGCAAAATAGAATAAATGTGGCAAGATGTTTTGTGTATTCCATATGTTTTGCTGTGGAATTCCTTAACATGAGGGGCGTTCGGGAACGAATTGCAATAGCAGTGTTTTACGAATACTGCGCAATCTATGAACTTATCCATTTGTTCGCTCTGCAATTAGGCCAATGGGATCGCCAGCGACAGGGAATCTGCGCACAAGAATGTGAGTGCGTCAATCTCGCGGTCTCTCAGGAATATTGAGGTTGTGTCTGTATTGATTATGGCTGACAGACGCATAATCTTTGATGAACTGAGATATCAGACAAGCCTCAGCCGCTCAACCTTGCTCACAATTATTCATGACGATTTGAATGTGGAAAAGGTGTGCGTACGTTGAGTTTCGCGGACTTGTCACACGCACAAAAGGAAGTCAGTCGTCTGCTATTGGAAATGCGTTATGAATATCCGGATTTTTTCCCTTTTCTTTCTTTCTTGTGGAGAAACTGATGAATGATAACGGGCTATGGTGTCTCTACCATACAACAAAGAAAAAAGTCAAATTCATGCAATAGAAACATTCAGGGCATCCCCGGCCCAAGAAATTTCGTGCTCACTGTTGTGCCACATCCACCAGATTCACTGGAACTCGCTCCATTTGATTATGCTTTATTTGGCAACATGAACTCTCTGCGAGGTAAAATAAATTCGGCAACAGCGAGGAAATTTAGGTAAATGTCCACGAATAGTGCGTACTAGAACCAAACAATGTTTCGCGAAGCCACGATGAAGTTATTATGAAGATGGCAACGATGCATTGACGTTGGTGAGGAGAATATTGAGAGATTCCATGTGCTTGAACTAAGTTGCATAATAAATAAGGTACATAAAACTACTATAAAACGGCATATCTCTGTCATAAAGTTATCGTGATTCATTTATCGTTCATAATTATAAAATGCGTAGAAATGAATTTCGTTTTGCGCCGGTATTTTTGTACAGTAAGAATTTTCGGTCTTCTTAATTATTTGATAAAATAGTGCAAATTGCCTCTACCCAGGGTCGAAGCCTCCATTAAGGCTGTAAAGTTAAGCCTACCTAAAATTAGTGCTTTGGCTTATATATGCTAATTTTTATTGACAAATAAAATATTTCCTTATTTGAATTAGTGCGCTATTTGTGGCATAGTCGATCGCCATTAGGTAATACGGTTGAATACTCAACTTGCCTTGCTCATTCATAGTAATGCTTTTTCAAGTCTGTCAGGGAGAGCTGAAGGGGGTATTTCTTGATGTTTTCATTATTGTATAGGCTGGCCAGTATATGTGGACACATTCTAACTCCCCGCCACCGAATTAATTCAAGGTACCCAATTGGCGAAAAAGGTCTTGATTAAGGTATTCTGGGATATGCATGGCGTCCTTTTGGTCGAGTTTCTTCTACCGGGAGCTCTGTGAACGCCGAAACCTACGCTGAAACAATGGCAAATTTGAGTCGAGACAAACGCCCTAAAGAGACACTGAGAATGTCGGACTTCTTCATGACAATGCTCTCCGCCTCTTGGCGGCTTTTGCTCATGCAAAATTTAGACAAGTATGGCTGTGAGGTACTCGGTCGCCCACATACAGTCCATACCTTGCACCGTCTGATTCACATTTTAAAACTACTGAGGTAATGCCTAGGAGTGAACACTTTCATTCAGATGAAGAAGTGAAATAGGTCGTAAACAGTTCTATGAATGAGCCATATTCAAATTGATGTGCCACGATGAGAGAAATACCTCCAGAAACTTGGTTCGTATGTTGAAAGATATTATAAAACCTGTAGCTTTTTTTCCACATTTTTTGTCATTCCTGCTCATTAAATATTTCATAAAAAATGTTTTGTTTTACTTTCGATCCTCCCTCGTAGAATTTATAATGAATACTTTTACATTTGTATCATGTAGGATCCCTCTACGTTAAGATATACCTTTTACGGATGAACCAACCTTTCCCGTTAAGGGCAAGTAAAATTGTTATTCTATGAATAACTCATTGACAATGACCACCATCATACCAGAAGATCCATTCGATGCCCCGACTCGGTGGCTATATAATGGTCATTTGACGACACTAGACAAAACCTGCACAGATAACTGTTGCTTAAGGCTAGACTCGATCCGATGATCTGGTTACCATTTTATCACCTTAAAAGACAGTAGCTGTCAGCTGACATAATTTAATGTTACATTAAGTTTCCATTTTCATGACAAACTTAGATATACCTTACTAGGATCAGTGCAAAATATTGCTTTATGTAATGTTTGTTATTGAAAGGTTTGTTTTTATTGATTGCTAGCTTACGCTTCTAAAATATACTGCATTATTAGGATTGGTTATTTATTGTTAGGTCACATGTCTCCAATTAATGTGATCTTCAAGACAGGTTTGGTTATGGTATACGTTACTTTAACCTTTTACTTGCAATACATCCCAGGATTTACAGTTAATGTTAACGTTTCCTTTTGGGGCAATAAACATATACGGAACATTTAAAGTTTGAGCTTTTAGTAATCATCGCTCAACTCTGGTGAAAGTAATCGTAAAAATTTAATGTTTAATTTAATTAAACATTAAATTTGACGTTACAGTTTTATTCAAATTTATTTTTAACAATGTGAATGAATGAAACAGAACTATAACTCATCATTGGATAAAACTCATATTTTATTTAATTTAATTTATTTGTGGTTTAACATTTATTTAATTTTATTACATCAAAATTCACTTCATTACTTAACATTCTGTCATAAATAATATGTTAAGAGTATTGAAGTATATTGCAATTGACATCATTAACAACAATTGTTTGGTGTAATGCTACTATCTATTGCAAAACGTTTGACTGTTACGATATCCTCATGGAAGAGTTGATTTGGTTTATTTACGGACGCTCTTTATCATCTCAGATCATCAGCGTTCCATTCAATTCAGGGCGTGAAACGACACATAAATTTTGTTCAGAGGCCTCTTCTTCCAGGCTTGTGGTTCTTTATCGTGCCGTAAATCTACGATGCGGGACCCACGGTTTTATTTTCCTTCCAAAGCAAACCATACTTAAGATTTTTACGCCCGAAAAAATCCATTGGTCCTGGCCGGAACGGAACCCGCAATCTTGGGTTTAGGAGGCAAGTACGTTTACCACTACACCACCAGAACCGACACTATGGAAGGGGACTTGCTAAACTTTTCATTGCACAACGTAAATTATTTCTTGGAATACGCTGATTCACAGGCAAGTTTGGACCTGCAAAACAGAGTCAGGTAGGAGAAGGAATTCCTTTCATTAGCCACGCCTCTAAATGCACTGCTTATACTTTTATTTTCTTTTTGTACTCATAAAATTTATCTGAATAATGTAAATTGGTTCTTGGTGTTCAATGATTCAGAAGCAAGTTTGAGCTGGCAGAAGAGAGCTGGGTGAGAGAGGATCGTTCGTTTTCCTTATCACTATCGTGCATCGAAAAAATCCCGAACATTACAAACATCTCATGTTAAAATCGAAAATATGTTAATATTTTGACTTTTACCACCTTTTAACTGAACGTTTTAGGACATATCGATAATAGTGCTTCAGTTTTAACCACCACAGTAGCATATACAGAGTAAAACGTGATCTATACAGGATAACTCTTTGTGATGAGTAGAACAAAACGTTTAGCGCAATTTTTCCATATATTCTGCGTCAATTGCAGCATTACATGACAACACTGTAGATCCATGAATAAAATACGTTACGTTGTTTTAGTAGCTATTGTCAACTGATGTGCTGCGTTATGTTTCAGAACACTATGTACAATAGGGCCAACTTGTGTCGGCACCTCTGATTTTCTTGCTCCATAGATGTAATTCTCGATGAGTTAATTAAATGACGCGTTATCACTGCAGGTGAATTATGTTTTGAATTTCACGTTGATATTAATTTGAAACACAGATAAATACTGTATATTAAAGGTGAAGGCCAAAAGTTGTAAAAATTTGCAAATGTTTCCCCATTTTGCGGTAGTTTCAAAACGTTTTTAACATTAAATTCATTGACCGCTTTCTTGGTCTAGTGGTAGCGTTTGCAATTACAATTCTGCTCCATCATTAAGTTATTTCATTTTCTTCATTCCTACAGACTTACACTTATATTCGGTCCACAATCTATAGACGTAGCGAGAAGACCAATGCAGTCAAAGCAACAAATAAAATATTAAAAAGTAAAATAAGTAAGTAAAATCATCCTCTTTTCCATCTTCTTCCCTCCATATTTCTATGCCATATTCTCATCTCTAGATCTCTATATAATGTTTCAAACCATATCAAATATACTATTGGCTCCATAAAAATATATATATATTTAAATTAAATATAGCCTTATTAATTTTCCTTTATTAATGCAAATGTTTGTGTTTTTTCCAACCATTTTAATGCTCATTTTAATATTCAAGTAAACAAAACCGTTCCCAATTTGAATGTTTTTATCCCTTGTCAATTTGCTACCTTTTTTAATACTATAACCATATTTTACAACAATTTATTTTGAATTTTCATTCTTACCAGTAACTTTAAATTTCCTCAATAGCATACTTTAACAGCATTACTGAAATACAATCTACCATCAAATTATCCGCATAAAGTCAAGAATATATAAGCATCATTAGCCTTTATAAGCTGCCCAAAAGTGCACGTAAGTTTATCATTAAAAATTAATTGCATTATTGTAATGAGTTATTGTTAAGAAATAATTTTTCACTTAAAACATTTCTGGTAAGCTCCGTTTTATATTGTGTTTTGATTGTTTTACTTTAATCTTACTTTAAAATTGTCTAAATTTTGTCTAAAATTTGTCGGCCGTTTCACGCCCTGAGTTGAATGGGACACTGATGACCTGAGATATTAAAGAGCGTCCATAAATAAATCAATCAAAAATGTTTTTCTAAAGGACCCCGTGGAGGTGACCGAAGTCGTCGCGGCGCGGACGCGTGAGCGGGAGGTCTGAAGTTCGAATTCCGCTAGGACCGTCCTCCTGACTGAGGTTTTTTCCAGGCTTTTCTCAATCCTCATAAATGGCAAATGCCGAGACTTAAACCTGAAGCGTTTCCTTTCTTAAAAAAAATCCTTTCCCAACATATCATTTCATCACATGCATCATTAGTGACCACCACCTGTGGTGCCACAGTAGTAAAAACGGGCATTAAAACACCATTAAAAATCTAAAGAAAACTGCATTATTCCAAAAGTCTGCAATTCTATGCAAAAATATCTTTAAAAAGTTTCAAAATATTACAAAATATATACATAAGGTTTCTGAACAACACCGAAATAATTGCACTCTGCATTGCAGGGTCTTAGACAAGCAATTTGAGACAGGGAATGCAGTGTCAAACTTACATATCACAGCTTACAGTTTCAAAGGAATATGCAGGCCACTAACTTATTCGCCTTAAATCATCACAGTTCACGCGTACTCCTATCAACAGACTGAAATGTAGTATAGATGTGAATGGCTCTATCTCAATTTACTTGTGTAAGACTCCTCTATATACAGCGAAAATATATCGGTGTTGCTCATTAACACTCTGTTATTTAACAATAAAAATGTGAGTAAATGTCACTAAATTGCTTTCAAAAATCGAAAAATCATGTTATGGGAACTTTTAGATACCATCTACCGTGTATTCATTTTTTAAAATTATTTACCTCGAGTTAAGGATAAACGACGCAGGTTGTTTTTTTTTTTTTTTTTTTTTTTTTTTAAGTCATCGCATACTATTCTTTTTTATCTTCATCTTAACTATCCATGTTTTACTATAACAAAATGTCATTAAATTACGAAACATTCCTAAGGGTATAATGAATGTTACTAAAGTTCAATATACATTTCTTCTTGAAAGTTACTTCCTAACAGGAGTTTTGGTTAGGGAGCTACTAATAGTGCTGTTATGTGAATGAATTCCTGGCCAATTGGGCTCAGTTTCAACGACTGTTATGCTACCATTATTTACTAATTTTCACAATAATGGTCATAAATAGCAGTTAACAAAATGTATAAGCGGTTATGTCAATTTAATCATATTCATAACCTACCTTTCGTCGCGTTCCTGTTAATTTAATTAACAATTTCTGTATGTGTTTTCCTTTGTTTCAACATGAACATCAATACATTTACAATTTACCTTCGCTCCTTGAAACTAAAATTTATTTAATGCCTATGTGAAGTAATACGTCATGCCAGTAATTTTTATCGCTAATTTATATGACAATTTTGCATGATGTTGGTTATTAATAAAGTACAAAACTCTTGCTTAGCTCTTTGAATAGCTAATTAGATTACTAGCTTCGGTTAGGCTCGGCAAACATAACTATGCCTCATGATGTGAAGTAAGATCCCATTTAAATTTTAACTCAACAATGTACCCTTTATAGAAAATGTTGCTACACTTGTATCTATATTAAAAACGATTAAAATCACGAGACTATTTGGTTTTACTAAGATTTCCATATTTTACCGTTGCTAATTTTACATTTTGAGTCATTGTTGATTTATTGATTGATTGATTATGTTTTAAAGGCGCACAATTTCAATGATTATTAACGTCCACGAGTGATGTCGAGTAATGAATCGGGTGGGAAACCGTAACTGACTGCAATTCTGACAAGGGAAATCTGGTTCCATCACTCCTAACTTTACTCATGTCCAAACGATTAAATGAACAAAATTCAAGCC
Organism: Metallyticus violacea; assembly: GCA_030762175.1. Classification (NCBI taxonomy): domain Eukaryota; kingdom Metazoa; phylum Arthropoda; class Insecta; order Mantodea; family Metallyticidae; genus Metallyticus; species Metallyticus violacea. The sequence continues at coordinate 29,896,946 of CM060838.1, forward strand.
TTAGCAGCCCTCACTAAAGTCCAGTACAAAGGTAAACAAATAGCTGGAAGCTACTCTTGTACACAAAGTCGTGTATTTCATTCAGTTTTGTGCTTATATGTTTCTCTCCGAGCTCAGAAGAAAATTTAGGGTTTATTACATAAGTAGATACACATTTTTTCCTCTTAAAGATAGTCTCAAAATCGTGTACGCTCACAAATTCTACTATCTTGAACACTGGAATTACTCAAAGCTGATCTCAATAATAACATAAGCTTTGCAAAAAAAATATTCTATTGTAATATTATTAGCATTCTCTGTGAACTAAGTTGTTATGTAAATATCAGTGCTTTGATAACTATAGTTTATTAGGTGTCTTTATCTACATTTCTTTGGTTGAAAATTCCGCATTGGCACTTGTATAATTTATCTGAAAGAACCTGCCTCCTCGTGCGTCATTACTCGCGTGCTAGGACACGAGTTCACCTTTAACCATACTTGATGTTTGCTGCAGCTTGCCCTGGAGCGGAAACGAGTTTGCAGCAGATATAATCCAGCGGGTCTGGCGCCAATGGCAGCACCAATGGTAATACTGTTGTTGCTTGTTCCTGAATAGTATGCACCCCCTTTCCTCCTAACCTCTTTTTGCGCCGCAACATGCTAACTCTTCAAGGATGTGTGCACATTACGAAAACTGAATGCATAGGCGAAATAACACTTCAGTTTTGACAGAACAGCCTTCCTTCCTCGTGATGTTATTGTAGTATTTTTGGCATTATAAAGATCTGCATTATAATTTTAGTGCACATGCTTAATCTAAAGATAAGTTATGAATATACCAATTCCATGTAATGTATTAAGGTTAAGTAATGTAATTTATATTGATTTGTGTGACACGTTTTCACGAAAAATGAATTTGTTCTCGTCATCTTCACCATCGTTACAATAACAGCACTGAACATATTAGATTACAAGTTTGAACATTCTGTCATTGCACATAAGATCATGTAGGATTGGGAGAGACTGAGCTGAAATTTCGTATAAAGAGAGAGATACCTTACTAATACAATGAAACAAAATCTATTTTCTGTATAAGTTAATTTAAATGTAGCTTAGCTTGAAGACATCTGCAAATGCGATGTGGTATAGAATCAACGAGGTCCTGAATATTTACATACTGAAGCGGTTCACATAATCTAAAGGTGAATTTGCTATGCAGTGATACTGCTTTGCATATCAAGCAATCCCGTCTGGCCATGTAAAGGAGTCAGAAATGTTCTATGTAGTAAACTAGCAGCATTATTTTAATCTAGTAGATTCAAGAAGGCCGGAAACATTAATATGGTTTAAACTTATTTAAAGGGATTTGTAATACAAACAATTTAATTCAAAACGATTATGTGATGAAAAATGTTTCGTATGTTAAACACTGTGATGAAAATGAACATATGTATTTTCACAAATTGAAAAAAGGAATTGATATTTCTAGGTAAGAAACAAGCAAAGCTCTCTATAGATATTCAACCGTCTAGATTGAACGCATTAATTGCATAACACAGAAACGTAAACGATGTTGCTGTATTAAAGAGTGTGTTTAAAGTGTTTGTTTTAATGTGGATTTACTGATAGGTATGGGAAACTGTCATGCCTAAAAAGGATACGAAATAACTATGATCTTATCGATGACTTTTCATATAATTTTGAATTGCCTATTTTAAGATTACGATAGAAAGCTATAAGATCATAATCGGAGAGAAATTATTTATATAATGTAAACTTACATTATTGGTATTTGTTCATTTTAAAAATTGCCTCTTCATAGCATTAACGAAAGAACTAAAATAACCACAAGGTAGGCAAGGATGTTGTCTGTGTCAGGTGTAGAACATAATACACTGGGTGATCAGATAAGAGCTATCACAGATTCTAACAAACATCTTGCAGTAGACGGTTGGCAAGTTCATATCTACCAAAAATTGGCGGAATATCTTAAACTGAAACGAGCAGCAGGACACGCTTTTGGTAGAAACTGTATTTCACTAATGTAAAGTAATAAATTGGCCGGTTGTAAATACTTAAAATACACTATATTTATGATATTTATGATAAATGAGAAAATTATATAACGGAGGTAATGATGAAAACTTACTGAATACCTGCGAAAAAATATAATAAGTGAAACACAGAGCTTTTAATTCAAACATGCTATTCTGAATAACAATCTATTTAAAATAAATTTAATTTTAACAAAAACAACAACAAAAACAACAACAACAACAACAACAACAACAAAAGGCCAAAAAGGGTGTTGTTTTACCATGACAATGTTCGACGTTCGCTAAGGACCAATTACGGAAGTACTTTTTGAAAAACTTTCGCATCCACCTGATCTCGCTCCCTGCACCTTTTCCTGAAACTCAAAAAACGCTTCTGGCTGGACACAAATTTTAAGTAAATGAAGAGATAATAAAGTAAAGGAGTATTTTGAGGGCCCCGAAGAAACCAATTTTCATGAGGTTCACTTTGCAGGACTGAATTTATTCTCGTTATATCAAACCAAGTTGCTCATAAAAATTCCTTGTATGGGAACTTCGAAACAAGACGCATTAAGTCCTTTCGATCATAAATGAGCTGCATCCAATGTTATGCTCTTTTATTATTCGCTGCATTAGCGTTATTTGAAACATGTCTAATTATTTGTTTGTGAAATTTGGTAAAAAAAAATAGTAATTCCGTTTCTTCCAGCGAAACAGAGCGCGTTGACCCCTTACGTTAATATTTACCGCTCGTAATCATGCAGAAGCAGTCAACTTAGTGATTCATTATTGACATGATTACTACTGCTACTGCTACTGCTGCTGCTGCTACTGCTACTGCTGCTGCTGCTACTGCTACTGCTACTGCTGCTGCTACTGCTACTGCTGCTGCTGCTGCTGCTGCTGCTACTGCTACTGCTGCTGCTGCTGCTGCTGCTACTGCTGCTACCACTACCACTATAAGAATTTGTGTTATTGAACATTTTGTGTTTCTCTTCTTCTTTCACAGACTAGTTATGAAAAAATCTGGCTTATTTGTGTAATTTTCTTTGTTTTTGTGTCTAATTTTGAACCAATAAAATTAAATTTTTCTGTGAAAATCTACATGCCCTACGGTTATGGGCATTTTTCAAAGTACTTATTTTCAAGCAGCGGAACAAAATATAACGTATCCACCATAGTTCATGGCGATGTTCTAAACAATACCGATTTTCTTCTTTCGCCAGCACCTTCTATTGACTCCTAATGGACTTTTTATGTTGCCTTTTTGCTACACTCTACAGAGTAGGCTGTACGTTTTTCATCTTTTCTGAAAAATCCATTATTTGTAGACTTGATTCGGAGTTTCTCGTGACTACATTAAGATATAAATGCTAATTGTGATAAGTACACATGAAAACATTAATAATAATAATAATAAAAATAATAATAATAATAATAATAATAATAATGTGTTAAAACATGAATACCAAAAAACTGAACATTAGTACAGCTATATTCAGATTTTAATTGTGATAAGTACACATGAAAACACTAATAATAATAAAAATAATAATAATAATAATAATAATAATAATAATAATAATAATATGTTAAAACATGAATACCAAAAAACTGAACATTAGTACAGCTATATTCAGATTTTCAAAAGTATTTGCACTTGTTATATTAGCTATTAAACACATTATTCAAACATAAAAGAGTATATTTATCTGCACAAAAAGGGACTAATGACCAATAAGATCAATTGATACAAATTAAATCACGCGAAAAAAACAAAATGATATATAAACAAATTGAAGATAAGTACATATATGAATACTAAGATGGAAAAAATAAAGAGAGTTTGTCTAAAGCTCTAACGCGCATATGTAGTTTACACCAAAGAAATTGAGACGAGAAAACTTGGTATGATTCAAAGGGTCATATAAATTTCAAACATAAACTTGTTGCAATTCTAAATTTATGGTTTTGGCTTAGTAACTCAATTGCAACTATATTTTAAACTTCCCAGAAAGAGCTTTTGGCAACTTGTTATTAATATTATATGTAATTTAATAATGCTAGCGTTCCATGTTGAATGCTACAGGTTTCGAGACGATGAATGAAAGTATGGATAATGCCACAAAGAATAACGCAGTTAACAAACGCCTAAAGTCATTCGGCCTTAGACTTTTCAGGGTCAGAGGAAACTCCAAAGAGGGGGGGGGGGGGAAACTAACGAACGCTGGGCTATTCCAAACAGGATTCTTAATTAGCAGATATAGTGGTGTATTACATTTATGGCAAACATCCATTTATAATCATTGAAGTTCAAAATGAATGGAATTAGATGGGCGTTTCTTGAACTAACGTTTTTATTATGTACGTCACGCAGCAAGGCCAAGCAAAGAATTGAATCTGTGCTACAGATCTACGGCGGTCTAGCGACTTCACACTCTGAAGATTAAAACGTTCATATTTAAAGCTGAAATTGTGCCTCCGTTGCTCCACCACTTTGACTGTTAACTTTCCAAGGGGAGAGGAGGTTTATAGTTCCAGTTTTTGCAGCATGGGCAACAACTAGAAATCGTTTAGTGCTAATTAAGTTTTGATCCTTTTGTAGCACATTTCGAAAATAAAATATTGTTCGTCAATTATCAAAAACCTTTTGACAAAGAGTTCAGAAATATGTTATGAGAGGCACTAAGAAATACTACCACGGCATTTAACAAAAATATTACAGACTGTAATAAATTATAGCAATATGTAAACACAATAGTTAATTAAAGCGTAGGAAACCAATATCCACTATTTTATCATTATTTATGTTTTCTTTTCTCTCTCTTCTTTTGTTTATATTCATTATGATGACAGTGGAAGCTACATGTTTATTTTGACGAGCAAACCATACTCTCAACTTCTGAAAAGTAACTCCAAAGAGTTAATAATATACATTAAAAAGACGCGAGGTTATAATTTACAAACATTCTCAAAAAATCTTAAGCTGTAGTCTGTTAAGGAAATACATTGGATTTGGATTAGTAGGGATGGAGAACACTTCGGTACTTCAGCCATGTTCAAGGAATAGCCGTCTGTGCATACATCCCAATTGGGGGCAACTCTGGGAGAAGGACGAGTTAAGAGGGAAACCGGGCGGCCAGGAGCCGGGGCGGTGAGACACATAGACATTGTTTCCAGTTAGAGCACCTCGGCGGAACTAGGGGGAGGGGCCTTGAAGAGGGGGCTGCAAGCAATCCGAGCCCTCAGAAGTAACCGCTTTCACACCAAACGTAGAAATCTCTCCAAAGTCTAAGCCACCATCACACCGCACACCGCACCAGCCCAGCTCGCAATTTCGACCCTGCAACGGAACAACGGAATGAAATGAGGTGTAATGGCAGAGCAGAAAATTCTTAGAAAGAAAAGATCCATCCCAGAATTACCTTAAGCAACCAGGGGAAATCATAGAACAGCCAAGGTGGATGGCACCCTAAGAGATTTAAACCCAGGACCTCCACCTGAGCTCCCGCCTGAGCCATTCCTCTGGGGGGAGGCAGATATATAGAACTATAAGTTCTGAAAAATATTTATTAGAACAGTTTAATTGCTTAGGATATTTAATATCTTTCGAAGAGGAGAAATATTTAGATAACAACTTATAAAATTTCAGCATGTAAGTGTGGAACTGTCCAAAGATAATAACATGGAAAAAACAACGAGAAAACAAAAAATGATAAAATTTTAAACAGTTTATTGATCCTGTTACTAATTAGTAAAAGGTGTGCTTTAGTGACTTAAATTTGAGGAAAGGAGTTTCTTAAAGCAAATCTCATGGTATGCAATGAAAGATCATATGCAATACTCTACGATTAGAGAAGACTGAATGTTTACATTTTTGAAGATAAAATAAATTACCTCAACATGCAATGTTTTCAGCATACAGGAAAATTAGTTCTACCACAAAGTTGTGTAGCATACGCGTCCCAGAGCCCAATAGGAAACTTTCCTCTGAGCCTAAACAGATACTAGCCTAACCTTGAAGCAGAAAGAAAATATATTTTTAATTCGCTCCTACACTGTGCTCTTTCTTCATATTTATCATTCATCTAATTCCCTTTCTTGCATTACTTACGTCATTGCTGCATTCTTGCTTCTTATTTATTTTGCTATGTGACTTCCCATGCCGACTGCCAAACATCTTCGAGACAATGAACGGAATAAATTACTAATAGTTCGCAAATGAGCCTGAGCCCGGTTACCATAGGTGCCTGATGTTACCTCACATTCTCTGTTTAAGGCGAGACACATTCCCGGGGGTAGGGGATTCACCGGGAATACATATCCTGAACATAAACTTTACGAACCGTTTTGTTTTTAAAATACGCATTTAACGAACATAACCGAGTAAGATGGAACCTTTATACGTGATTTTTGGGTTGCTTGATAAACAGCATCTTCACAGTCTGGTGTCTGGTTTGAAGTCGAGATTCAATGACGCCCAAAACATCATACAATCTTAAGAATTTATATCTTGATACGATGTTTTTGTTTGAAAACAAGAAGTACGAAAGCTAATGACTCATTTTTCACTAATTTGGATCATATCAGACCTACCGTCAAAGATACTTATGCGGCATGTTCTCACCTCTATTTGTTTATTACTTGATTCTACACTAAAATGTTGTTTTCTTCTTCAGGGACAAAGTAGACATTGAAATGTGCTACTATGGTAACCACGTTAAAGCATCTATGTTATTAACTCTGTTAATTAATATATATATTGCTATTTTTTTAATAAAAGGAGCGTGGTCGAACTTAAAGCTGAATGATTATGTCTACGGGCAATATTAAAAGTAGACGAAATTTCTGTAAATAAAAAATATGAACAAAATGTCTGTTTGTTAAATAAAAATGGGCTACATGGTTGTGGACGAAATAAAGTGAACAAATTGACCTGGAAGAACAAAAAGAAGATGGAAAAAAACACTGTTCTCATACAAACGATGACCATTAGGTAACAAAGTGATTTTGCTCAGACTATGCAATATACAATTAACTTATTTTCAACAATGAGTAACTTGTGCACTCAAAGGTACGTTTGGTTGAAACTGTCACACTTTAGCCCGTAAACAATTTTATAACTGTAAAAGAAAGAGATAAGAGAATACAAGCCGTCTTGTAAAAATGATGGGTGTCTGTACACTATTATTACATTCGTTGTTATCCTTGTAATCTTTCCAGCATCTTCAATGGGATGCCATAGATATACAGTGTAAAACAGAAAGGGATATATTTGGACTGCAATACTAATAAAGAACGAGCTTTCAGAAAATATGAACAGTTTTTGGCAAACTTCAGGGCTTTTTTGGTTTGGTTCAATTTTCTTAAACTACAACGCTACTGAGAGAACAGCGAACAATGGGCCAAAAATTTAATCTTTCGGGGAAAAAAATTATATATTGCAACTATAGATATTTCTTTATTTTTCTGTAGCAAACAATATACAGATATTACTGAAATTGATTATTACCGGACTATTTTGCAGGATCGTTGTTTTAAATTAATTTGAAAATCAGAGTTTTCGTCAACCCTAAGATGGGCATTATTAGTGGACTAAAGTGTCTGGAGATGTAGAGACACAGAACCGTTAGAAGTGGGAGGGGCAGGAAAATGACAGAGATTGTAGCGTAGACAAAAATTCTGGTTTTAAATTAATTTAAACCGACGACCAGGGTAAAACAGCCCGGTGATGATCTATTTCAATAAAAACAACACTGGCCGTGAGAGTATAAAGAAAGTTTTAACAGGTAGTTGCTCTTCACAAATATACAGATATAAAGTAAAACCAAACAGATGACCTGGCACAGCAGATACTCAAGTTATACTAAACTCTGAAATAAGAGGTGCTATGTATCGCTTTAAGTGTTAATTTTTTCTATCACATGAATGCATTATCTAGAGATATGTACTTCATGTTATACATTTTTAAACTTGGTTAGTAGAAAGTAAATACTCGTACAATTTAATAGAATGCCCTTGAAATCGTCAGAAATTATTTTATATTTTGAAGATTTGTAGATTTTAAAAAATCTGTACTTGCCTACAGTAAGGGACCTTCGTTAAACGTTACAAGCATTTCTCAGTTAGAGGACGCATGTTGAATTTAATGCCTGAAGCTGTTCTAATTGTAAATATAGGTCTTTTTATTGCAGGGGATAGGACAGAGATTGTCACTTTGAAATATTTGAGTTTTTGATTAATAAAGGGGCAAGCACAAAAGTTATATTTGAATAATGTAATTAATAAAATGAACCTGCAGGACTACTCTAGAGACGTTTTGTGAGTTCTGCAGAAAAGAGTGAGCATTTTCAAGAACAATTTTGAAAAGTGACGCATAGAGCGCAAGAGAATAAAAAGCAGATTTGTTAAATAAAGAGCTAAATTTTCCAATATATATCATTAAACATGCCAAGTTAAGTTCGTTTATTTATGGACGCTCTTTAACATCTCAGGTTATCAGCGTTCCATTCAATTCAGGGCGTGAAACTGCCGATAAATTTTGCTCAGAGGCCTCTTCTTTCAGGTTTGAGGTTCTTTTACTTGCCGTAAATCTACGATACGGGACCCACGGCTTTACTTCCCTTCCAAAGGAAGTCATACGTGGAATTTTTACGCTCGAAAAAATTCATCTACCCTAGCCGGGATTGAACCTGCGATCTTGGGTTTACGAGGCAGGTATGGTTACCGCTAGACTAGACGCAGAAGATTAGAATTTCCAAATATTTAGTTTATTTGTCGGATCATGTTTGGTTTAAGAATGTTTTAAAGATGAACGAATGCTTGCCACGGAATTTTTTCTGAGAAAATAAAGTAAAAATCAGGTAAGAGAGATATTGCTTCTGTTTAAAGAGGAAGACGTGCCACAAAATTTAAAAAGACTAAGAACACCTAGCTTGCGTTTTTCTCCATATTCGGCAACAAAACAGTTTGGGTATTTATTGAAAATAAATTAACGAAAATTCAGTATTCCAGATCAGACTTTGATCTAAACAGAAAGATAGTAACCTTATTCCATCATATAACATGGTATTCTACTTTTAATACCAGAATTCTTGTCCATGGATTATTTTGTTTCCTTAGAATTGAAGAATGGGGCAAAATTTCTTGTGGGAACGGGTTTTCCGGAGTTTTACTTATTTTAACCACTATTTGAAATTAAGTTGTTTTGTTGGTTGTGTGTAAAGACGTCAATTGTTTTTAAATTATGTAAATAGGTTTATAATAAGAATAATTTATTTATAGTAATTAATAATTCCAAAATTCCAAAACTTCATTTCCTATCTTTCAATCAATTAATCCTTGAGACAAATCAGATATATATGTCATTGATGTGTCAGCTGAATGAAACTGTATACCTTAGTACGTCGTATAATTAATAGATATATTTCTGTCAAAAATGTCGTTATATCTGACAGTGCTAAGCTAAAGAAGATATTTAAATGGGGGTGTGATGGAAGCAGCGGTCACAGTCAGTTTCAAAACTCAACATTCCGACCATGATTAATACATGTTTCTGCATTTCCATGGTCTCTTTACAAGAGAAGTAGGAAATACTAGGGGTATTCTAAAAGTTCTCGGTCTGACTCAAGTTGTCATGATAACTTAGTTATTAATTATTAAAATAGTTATTAAGTATCATCCTTTAAATGGAGCGCTGTAAAGTTTCAGACACATAAGTGTAGTCACTTGTTTGTGACGATCGTGTAAACAAGGCTAATATTTTCTACAAAATACATAAAACCGAGATACGAGCTGTGGTACTTCGCTTTGAAGGGTTTAATCCCAACAGGAATACAAAAGTATTTAGATTCTACATTAAAGAATTCTTCCCCTTCATTTTAGACTATTTACAAAGTGGGCTGTTGGATTTAAGCGTTGTCGTACCCCGATTTAAGATTATGAAAGCTCAGAGCGTCCCAAAGTTCTACTATCGATGAAATTGTGACAAATATTCACAATGGCATATCTAATGATCTCACCAACTGAAGGTACACAAGTTGGCTGACATTGCAAATATGTTGATAGGCCGTATGCAATATATATTACACGAAGTTTTGAGTATGAGAAAGCTTTGCGCTAGATGGGTGCCGCGTTTGCTAACAATGGATCAAAAACGCGTTGAAGGAAACATTGTTCAAGAGTGTTTACACTTGTTAAAACTCAATTCCAATGAGTTTCTCTAACGTTTCACAACAGTAGATGAAACATGGATTCATCACTACATGCCAGAGACGAAGAAGCAATCCAAACAGTGGGTGGCAATAGGTGAAAGTGCACCAAAGAAAGCAGAAACGGTTCCATCTGCAGGAAGAGTCACGGCCACGGTTTTCTGGGTTTCTCGTGATGTGGTATCGTAAACAACCTGCATTGAGGAGCTTCACTACTGGACCAAATGAAGAATGGCATTCAAGCTAAACATTCACACCTCGCGAAAGAAAAAAAAAAGTTCTCTCTTATCTCGAAATGCACCTTCGCATACGTCTGGTGCTGCAAAACTGCAAGTGCTTCCACATCCGCCATATTCCCCGATTGACACCCAGAGATTACTTTTTGTTCTCAAACCTGAAGAAATGGATGGACGAAGATTCACATCAAATGCTGAGGTGAAAACTGAGACAGACCCTTATTTTTCACAGTTGGTTAAATCTTATTTAACTAAGGACATTAAAAAGCTGGAAAGTCGTTGGAATAAATGTATTGATTTACAAGGTGACTATGTTGAAAAAATTCTCTTAATTCTTGTGTTTTCATGGTCAGCCCGAGAGCTTTTAGAATGCCTCTTGTATACTGAACCTAAATCCACCCCAATCCGTAGGAATGATACATAAATTATACACTATAATTTAATTCTAGCAATAGTAAATTATTACATTTGTAGCTTCATAACAAACATGTTGCTATGAGCTGCAATCAATTAAACATAAATAAAATTAAGACAAAAGAACAAGAAAGACATCACTTCGTAAGAATTTGATCTTTCTACTCTCCGTAATATTCACAGAATGTTTTACATTGCAAGTAAAATATGGCAAATGGAGTCAAAATAGAGCAAAAATAATATTGCTAGGAAACAAGACATTTTATAGTAATTTAGATCCCAAACTGGTCCAATAATTGACAAGCCAAGAGCTGAAGGTAGCGGAACCTCTAATGATAGCAAAAACAGCGCGGCGATTCTTCCTGAAGCCATTATAGGAACAACCAATCCTATTTTCAGCGATATTTCGTCTTATATCCAGTAACTACGTTCTTAATAGTTACGAAAGAATGAACACCGGAGGGGAAATGTGGATCATGAGGAAAGGAGAAGTCAGGGGCAGAGCAGTTTGAGGAGAAAAAAATTATGAATAATTAATGGTGATGGTTAAAAGTGTTAGTGTGTAAATAAATGTGAGTGATAAATTTTAATTCAAATGTTAGATAAGATATATAAAATGCGAAAGCAGTGAAGAGTAGTGAGTAAATGATTTAGCGATAAAGAGTTATATGTATAAATAAATAGTATCCAATACTCAATTAGTAGTGAAATGAAGTGTAGATCAGTGATTGAATAGAAAGAGTAGAAATATACTTAAAACGAGTTTTAATGTGCCAAGTGAACCAAGGAGAGTAGTATAGAGATTAGTGCATCTATATTATAAGAATAAGAACATAAAAGCAATTAAAACTGTAAGAGAAATAACGTTTAAAATAAAATAAAGAGAAATAATATTTTAAAAAAAGTAAAAAAACAGTGAATTTAGAAGATGTAATTAAAAAGTAATAAGTATAATTTAAATTTTTCCCAGATGTTAGGGTGAGGGAGGTGCTGGTTACCAGCACTTTGACTGTTCGGTTCTTGACGATTAATTTTGTTTAGGTAGATAGCTGGCTACCAGCTATTGGTTATTTCACTGGTTCCCAGTAGATTGTAATTTCATTTATTAGATTTAGTGTTTTATTTTAAGTTATTTTATTTTGTTTATATAACTATAATTATAGATTAATATCTGTAAAATTATTATGTAGTAGTAATTAATTAATTAATAAATGATAAAAGTTGGTAGTATACGTCCCGGTATAGCCAACAATGTGCCGGGACGGAATATTGCATTTTTTATTTTATTTTATTCTTAATACTAATGACCTTGTTAAGTATACACAAGACAAAGCAAATCTGTGTTTAAACTTTTATTCTTTGTATTACTTGCATATAACAAGATACTGAATATGTCATTTATTTTTCCCCCAATAGGAATGCTGTCAGAAGAAGCACAAGGGTCTCGGCATAAACTCATGAGAATGTACAGAAAAGGAAAAGCACGAGTGTTCACGAAAAGAGAATTTGCAAGACACCCTTATCTCCTACTAGTAAGTAATTTCATCCATTTTACCGTTGTGAATAAAACAATTTCTATCTCAAGAATTTAGATATCTGATTAAAGATCCAGAAAACAAATAAACAAAGGGATAAAGCTGAAATGGGAGAAGAAAACAAGCAGAAAGAAGAAGAGGAAGAAGGCGAGGAAGAATGCATGCTTTAACTTTTTAAATTATAAGGTCAACTATATTCGTCATAGGTTATTTTGCATTGACATATCCCTTCTAGATGAAATACCTTTCAATTAACATCATTTATTACAATAGTAGGGGAGAAATTGCTTTGTGACTGAAGCTTGAGCCGTGTCTAAGCCAGAGACTTAGCTGACCAGAGGCTCGTCCAATCAGGTAACAAAAACACATTGTCGTCAGAGGTATGACATCATTGACGTTGCAACAGTTACGGGGTTATAAAGTTTAAAATTATCCAGTAGCAACGCGTTTTCAAGTGGGTGCACTGATCTACTTTTTCGTATGCAAGTATTCAGTTAAGGGTAGTGGCTGTGCTTTGTATCAGTCATTAAACAAAAGTGATTTTATAGGGCTGTTTTTTTTTTTTTGATCAAAAGTGCACATTTTCTTACTACCTGTCGTTTTCATACACGCTACTCCTTTGCCCCAATGCAACCAAGCCCACTTTATAATATCTGCCGCTAGATGACAATACGTATAATTAAAGCAAATTTGCCACCATTACAATTCTTTTGAAACTATAACTGTGGAAGTATTTAAGATAAAATGTTCAATTATATAAGAGCATACGAGTTTTTATCATACATGTAAAAATATGCACCATACTAATGAAAAATATGAGGAGTAAAATATGTTTTAAATCATGGAGGAGGAAGAAGACATTGATAATGATCTTGGAGTGCAGCCGCTGAAGACGGATAGCGAGTGATGGGATGTAGCAACAACGTACTGGCGCGGTCACATGCCAGTAGAAACATCAATTACATACTTTCTTCTCTAGTATAGCTAAAAGCCAGCATAACGACACAAATACGATTAAAATAAATTAATAACAAAACTATTATATTACACTTCTGGCCCACTGTACTTAGTTCCTTGCTTTTTATCTTTCTTTTGCTTGCATGTTGTTTATTTGCCAGTTATGCTGTAAAATAGAAGCTATTGCCTTTGTTTTGTTTTGTTTTTTAATTCTTGGATAACTGTAATTTCTCTCTGCACATCTAGTCTACTGCATTACTAAAATATATCAAATCGACATCGCAAATCACAAAGACCATGAACTATTCGGTGATTTTCTATCCCAGGGCACTTAGCGCACTCTTTTTAACAAATTATTTGTAGTAAGGGGCCTTACCAAACATTCTGTTCTCTTTTGTCCAGTTCTCAAAAGAAGAACTTTGTGGTTATTTTTTCTACAAATGTAATGGCATTTATGGACTTCCTCGAAGAAATGGCGACTTATTCTCTCGCCGATGATGGTGCACGATGTTTCAGATCTTTCGTCCCAGAGGAATATTTCATTAACTACATCATAACTTCATAAACAAAATGTTTTAGAGTGTTGCCTTAACTGTAACAAATCATCAGGGGATTTCGTCAGATGCAAGAGATGAAAGCCCTCAATGTTTTCGAAAGTATTCTCAGTCTTCTAAAGTGTATTACCTGACTGTTAAGTGATTGGTTGAAAGAGAATCATTTACTTGAATTACATTGAATAAAGTTACAAAAGTATAAAAGTTATTAAAATAGCATTATCTTAAATCTGTTGCACAAATAACTTGAAAGGTTCATATACTTTTAGCCTCCTTCGCGAAATTAACCGTAAATATAACTATGTATGCTACTCTAAGTTTTAAAATGTTCAAACTGTGCTGTAAATTAAAATAGAATGAATGTATTACGGAAAACGTACACAATGTGTTCTTCAGATACAAAAGTTGGTGTTCCATCTGTTCATTTTTCTCATTTGTTCCGTTGCAGTATAACATTTAATCTTTTCTTGCCTTTATGAATGCATTGTTTTATATATTTACAGAATAAACCACAAAATAATGACTCTTTTAATTATTTATTAATTATTTCTTAGATAGCTTTGGCAAGTTTACCGAGGTAACGCTTGGAACTTGCATTCAAAGACCCTGGGAGTATTTAATGGTCGCTTAGGTGAATGCTGGGACGGGTATTACCTTTACACGAACTTTCCGCTCTCCCATTTTATTTCATTCCGTTGAATCTGTTACAGCATCGCATGTTTTGATTTATTGATATATTTACGGATGCTCTTTAACATTTCAGGCCATCAGCGTCCCATTCAACTCAGAGCGTGAAACGGCCGACAAATTTTGCTCAGATGCCTCTCTTTCAGGCTTGAGGTTCTTTTTCGTGCCGTAAATGTACGACACGGGACCCACGATTTTATTTCCCTTCCGAAGGAATCCATACTTAGAATTTTTACGCCCGAAAAAAATTCATGGTTCGAACCTGCGATCTTGCGTTTAGGAGGCAAGTATGGTAATCACTACACCACCAGGACCGACCAGGATCGCATGTACCAAAACGACGTGGGCTGCGATGTGGGTGACGTGACGGTAGTTTGCGCTTTGGAAAGGTTTCTATCCCGGCTTTTGGTATGAAAGTGGCCCTTGGAAGAGGTCCCCGCCTGCTTCGGGATGTTCTATCTGGAAACAATGTAAGGCAACCCATTTACGTCCTTTCCTCATCGCCCTTGGACCCTAGCCACCCGGTGTACCCCGGAGGTGCCCCCATTGGTGGTATGAGCACAAAATCTGAAAGTTAATTACACCGAGAAAACAGAAAAAAGCCTTTGAATGCTCAGGTTTTTATTTTTATTTATTTTATATATATATATATATATATATATATATATATATATTGACCGAAGATTCCTTTTTTTATTCAGATATATTTAAAGTCCGTTTTAGCATAATGTGAAAATACTTCACACGACAAGAGATAATAAACTGAAGCGTGTTAAAATTAAAGCGACTACGCTACAGTTTTCACCTCATGAGAACAAAGAAGCGCTAAATGTTGCAATGATAAGAGCAACGCCGAAGAGCTGTTTCCAGTCCGATTTGCCTTGAAGTAGCGTTGGTCGTATTAAACATGACCTATGCCAAAGTTAATTTTTTCACAATATAACTTAACTTGACAAATTATAATATGTAGAAGTACTGTGTAATCACTTCATAGTGCATTGTAAATTTTATTATATAAATTTATATTGTATGACATTATTAAAATGTTATGGACATTATTACGCAGTTACGCAAGAATAAGCCGACGTAGAGAGAAAGTGGAATACCCTTTCATTAAATTTTATTTACTTACCTTAGATATTTCCTGCACAGTTTATTCCTGATCAAAAGATTCTGTGTTCAATTCTCAACACTCCTGAAGAATTTTCTAGTAGAATCCACCCAGCTTTCAGAATAAATTTAGGAATCTACTTAATCCGAGAAACGATTTCTAGGGTGCAATGTCGCCCTCTATAGCGCTCGTGCTTCAAGCTCACGTTTGCATACAAACACACTGACCAATACACTATGTAAGAATTATTTAGGAAAATAAATAAAATTAGGAGGATATATCTTTCGTTTGTTTTTAGAGAAGTACGTAATTAAAACTAATGAGAAACACAATAAATTGTACAAAGTGATATATATATAAACATATTGCATTATATTATAGCCTATCACTTATTTTTAATACAATATCGTTGATCCAAATTTGATTACATGTAAAAACTGCATGTTCGACGTATAAATTAATATTATAGAATATATTTCCATTATGCCGTTTACATTTATAAAACATTTAGTGCTAATAACGCCGGGATTTTAATGCAGTTCACACAGTTTTCAAACGTTTTATTTGTATGTGTATTTTGAGTTGGTGACGCCCAAAGCAAGTAGAGATGACCCGTTGCTGTGGCGCTTAGGAAATGTCAAATCGCCGGTTCCATTAATATTGCAGACAAAGCTACAACAAAACCAAATAAATAAGAGGAGAATAACTGACACGATTCATGTACAAGGTGAGCAGGTGTATAGCAAGAAATAAAACATCATACTTGTTGCATGCCTAACTTAACAACGATATATCTCTATTTTCCTTAAGTTAGTTTATTTAGTATTATCGTTCAATGCCAACTGCTCAAGATGATCGCGGAATTAAAAGATTATATAGAGAAAAACAACAGATATGAATTTTATTAAGCAATAGCTTCATACCAAATAGTGTTATATATTTATTTTGTGATATGTATGTTTTGAAATCGTTTGCTGTGGCCATTGAAATTGGTGGTGTAGTGGTAACCATACTTGCCTTCTAGGCCCAAAATCGCGGGTTAGATACCGGCCCAGACCGATGGATTTTTTTCGGACGTAAAAATCCTAAGTATGGCGTTCTTCGGAAGGGAAGTAAAGCCGTGAGTCCCGTGTCGTACATTTACGGCACGAAAAAGAACCTCAAGCCTGAAAGAAGGGGCCTCTGAGCAAAATTTGTCGGCCGTTTCACACCCTGATTTGAATGGGACTCTGGTGACCTGAGATGTTAAAGAGCGTCCGTAAATAAACCAAAGCAAAGCCACTAAGATTATAGGATTTTTAGCAAAATATGCATACGTAGCTTTAAAATAACAGAGAACTCTAAACTTTACTCCGAAAAATTCAATCTAGATACGATTATGTATGCATATATGAGATTTAGACCTATAAACATGCATACGACATTTGTTAGTAAAGCTTTTCTGCATGAGAGGACATTTTCTGATATCCTTTGGAATGTGTCAAATGGGAATCTTGATACTTATTTTGAGAACAATGGAATTAAGGTCTCAATCTTGCAATGGCGTGTGTAGCCGAGAGTTTACGAGAAGCAGTCGTTTACTGAAGAGCCAGAAATCCCAAGTGTTATTTTCTCTTGATTGTATTACACATAATCTCACGCATTTACAAAGCAATAACTGAATCATGAAAATAGCCATGACTTACAATGAAAACAATTAAAAACTAGGTAATATCTATTTTCAAGACTAGGCCTATATACAACATATTACCTACTTATCAGATTTAAATGTTTCCACCTCCCTTTCCAAATAATTCCCCTGTGCAGCGTCTTTTCCACTCTGAAAGTCCTGTTCTCCAAATGTATGGGGCATCTTCTGCGACTCGCACTGGATTTCGTTCACTGAGTCAAAATGGAGACCTTTGAGTTTCTGCTTCATCTTCTGGAGGAAGTCAAGGGTCCATATCTGAAGAGTTGGGCTGGCGAGGAAGGTGATCATGTCATTGCGGCCGAGAAAATCTTTCATTACAAAGCCCTATGAGTAATTTCATTATCGTGATTAGTATCCAATTCCCCCCACACCACATTTCAGGTCCTTAGCGCCGAGTTAGTGGGTATTTTTCAGTATATTCCTGAACGATAATGTTGAAATTGTTTGTGCCACCAAAACAACTCAAACATATCATAGCATGCTGGTTGAGAAAACATTCCAGCAATCGGATGCTTTTACTCGTAAATCCGTAGCACAGGCCGGGAAATTTGCTTGCAGTGGAAGAGATCAAAACCGTTTGGGCTCTAGAAGCATACGTTTGATGGTCATAGTCGCTTCTAAATAAAAATAATATTATGGGTGGAATCGGACCAGAAATAGATCTGATATGTATACTTTTGCACATCACTGCAAGCTTCCATATGAACTTTTTAAAAAATACATTTATCTTGGGCTTATTAACGCACTCCATTTGTAACATTAACAATACTGAGAGTGTATTAACTTGTGATTTGAACAAATTGTGGTCTTTCAGATAACGCCTAAAAGAGACAACGTTCTATCAGTCCACTATCATTAGTTTTTCTCATGCCATTTTACCAGTTATCTATGAAAATCTGGGCACAAATAAGGCTCACCTTTGTGATTGAAACTTTAAATTCATCTTTTAAAATTCACGAACGGATGACCAATGCCAGGTAAGTTGTCCATCAACCAGTAGCCATGGGACAAGCTAAAATGTTGAGCATGAACGCACCTACTCTCGAGAGAAATTTGCACGAAAGGAAACTACCTAAGCATACATTTGCATAGCAGGTTGATTGCGTGTGAATCAGACTAAACACGTCAGAGCAGATCAAAATTTCTCTATCGCCGCCAAGAAACCTCTACTGAGATTCCTTGCCTAGTATTATTTAATCATATCTTGCCCTTAATAGGTCACATTTCTCATTTAATTGTTATGACGTAGTTTTGAAGCAAAGTGAAAGCGAAGGATTAAGGTACCTGGTTGATGTTTCAAACCACAGCCTTCCTGATATCACTGGATGAAATGTAGGTTAGTTTGGTGTCTTTGGTTCCCGGGCTTCACTAATTGCTTGTAATCACCCAAACCAAATGTCTGGTATCTAGGCAGTGCAACTGAAGCACTGATCACAATATAATATTCGTTATATCCGGATTTATAATTATCACAATTCAGAAACTCTGAATATCTTCCACACGACATGGCCACTAATGCTTTTCAGCTACCTGCCCACAGCACTAGACATGTAAACCCAATCGTTTAGGAATTATTTTTCGTCTTAACATACGAGGATTTTCAATAAAGAATGATCAAACATCTTTAAAGGCATCTTTTCGCGTTAAACTTTAACCTTACTAGACTCAAGATCGCGGGCTCAATCCTAGCCAAGGTCGGTGGATTTTTACCGGCGTAAAAATTTTAGATATGACTTCCTTCGGAAGGGAAGTTGATTTACGGCACGAAAAAGAACTTGAAGCGTGAAAGAAGGTGCCCCTGAGCAAAATTATCAGCCATTTCAAGCTCTGAATTGAATGGGACGCCGATAAACGGAGAGGTTAAAGAGCGTCCGTAAATAAACAAAATAAAAAAAAAATTAACCTTAGAATATTCTGTTGGCTTAATGCGTAATATACACGTGGTACCAATTTCATTGTTGTCACTTCCGGTTCCCGCTTGTGAGAGGTGTTTCAGTTGAGACATGTTCAGTTCTGCCTACAGCAAAATGGAGGTGACATGCGACCAACAACATGCTGCTAAAATTGTGCTTTCGTTTCAACAAATGTTCAGCTGAGGCTTTTGCAACGTTATAGGAGGTCCGGGGAAAGTTTGTTCTTACCTAATGCACAACTCGAAATGTTTCAAGAGAGCTGCAATCAGTTTCAAAGGAAGGTGGACCCTGTGCACCAGTTTGTGCTCTAACGGAAGAGCGTGTCCTTTGTGAGAGAGGATCGTCGAATATCATTGAGAAATTCTGAATACTTACTGGGTACAACCCACGCGTTGGTAATTGAAAATATGCACATGGGCTGTCGTGTTTGTACACGGTAAATTTCAGCACTGCTGATTCCCTAACAAAAGAAGATTCGCGTGTAGGTGCAAATTATGCTACAGGCAGATACGGAATTTCTTTCCTGTGAGCAACAGCAAAGCTCTGTGTGGAAACCTCATCATTACCAACACTAAAAAAGCAAACGTGGTTGCTTCTGTTGGAAAAGCTATAATTATCTCATTTTTCGATATGCAAAGAATATTTTATCAGCATGTCTTGCCTGCACACACAACTGAAACTGGGAAGTAATACAGACATGTCCCTAAAACCGTACAAGGCCAACAAAAGCCCATTTTTCCGTGCAACAAGCTGAATTTTGTACCACGATAATGCATGGCCGCAAATCGCAAATGTTGTTGCTGACTATCTCACAAAATCAGTGTGAAGTGTATTGCCCACCCTCCCTATAGTCCAGATTTAGCTCAGTGTGACTTTTTCCTTTCCCTCAAATTGAAGAAACACCTTCATGGGTGGCATTTTATATCATCAGAAGCAGTGATAAAGGCTGCGGAAGCGATTCTGAAGGACCTGTCAAAAATGGTTTCCAGCATGTCTTTGAAGATTGGCAGAAACGCTGGAAAAGGTGCATTGCATTCAGTGGGAACTATTTTGAGAAAAAATATTAAAAATTATGAGCATGAGTAAAAGAATGTTGTCAAAATGTTGTTATTGTTGTTGAATATTCCCGTATCAGAGGAAGATGCAAGTGGATACATCATAAGTTGACAGAACGAAGGGTTAAAGACAGCAGAAAGTGCTTGTATTTTACAGCAAGTGTATAACATAATTATAAACGTTTCATCGTCAAGAACGTTTATGGTCTAAAACCTGCAATAAGCAAATAATAATCTATAATTACCGCCGAAACGATAGGCGTAGCGCTAACTACAGTGCCCTCAGTGTGGCCATTCCATTATCGTGTAGAGAAACTCTGCAGACACCAGCGGACAAGACAAGTTCGCAATTTGCAGCGGCTTGGAGGTCACTCCTTGGCCAAGTTGTGCAGTTTTTCCTTGTTGGCCCCGAGCTCTATCGGGTTCCACATTGCAAAGGCTCCGGTGCTCGGATAAACACTGATCTCTTCAGAGAAAACTGATATATAAAATTCGTATAAAGAGCTTTGTGGAATATATTGTAGCTTTAGACTCAAGAAAACACTTTTTTTTTTAATTTTAATCTAGTTTTGTTATACACATTTAGCTATAAATGTGCTCTATGCTTGTCGCTAGCAGCAGTTAGTACACTGGGCTGCAGAAGTAATGCCGATACGATGTATTCGTTTTTCAGGAATATAAGCAAACAAGGCGAGGTGTAATTTTTTAAGGTCAATCACATTCCTACTTCATTTTTTATATTTTCCAAATGTTATAGTTCATTTGTAGGTTATTGAAGGCGTATACGATCAAACTGAGTTATATGATAACAGAATGTTTGTTTACATGCAAGGCCTTCTGTACATCATAACCCGGACAGGACCGATGGATTTTTCCAGGGCGTAAAAATCCTAAGTACGGTTTCCTTCGGAAGGGAAGTAAAGTCGTGGGTCCCGTGTGGTACATTTACGGCACGAAAAAGAACCTCAAGCCTGAAAGAGAGGCCTCTCAGCAAAATTAGTCGACCGTTTCACGCCCTGAGTTGAATGGGACGCTGATGACCTGAGATGTTAAAGAGCTTCCATAAATAAATAAATCAAGCAAGCTGTATATCATATGTCATTTGTTTCCCGAGTGAACTCTTCGAACACCATAATATTTCAAGCGACTGGGCATTTCTTCTGCATGGGATAGTACAAGTTGGTCCAGTTTCAGATCGACTGAAATTGGCTGCTCAAATTCACCAATATGTGAAAGTCAATTATTGATATGGGAAACTTATTTTTACATTTTGTTATAACGGATTGCGCCACATTCAGTGCAAATATATACAAACAAAATCTATTCACTTTTCGATTCCACCCATTACGCTATTTTCATTCGCGATTATGGCAATTTCAGACGCATGCTTTGATAACCGGTACTCTTTATAACCTTGCATTGAAAGCAACTTATAAAGCATGTGCAAATTATGCAAAAGCCTCAACTATGGATGTATTCGGTCTACAAAAGCACATTGGCATGCTTTGGTTTGATGTACATCGCTGCCAATCCATCGCTAAAATTCGCTATTTCAGAAACTGCATTCTGCCTGAACGGATTTGTCAATAGACGCAACTAGTCAGACGTAAATCCACAAGGGATTGAGGAGAACGCAGCATCCGCTACAACTTATTGCTTTGACTGGTGTTCTTGGAGATCATGTCATAGGCTCTTTCTTCTTTAGAGAAAATGCTAAACGCAAATAGATATTTCGATTTGCTTGGAATAATACCAGCTATTACAATACTGTTTCCAGATCCAGTCAATCAAGTGCTACTCGGAGATGACATGTGTTTGTAGCAAGATGGAGTCCCAGCCCAGTATGTGTAGAAATTCGTCAATACTTAAACCGGGTTTTTCTACCGATGGATTGGCAGAAGATGTCACTTAGAGTGGCCAGGAAGATCACCAGATTTTTTTTTTTTTTTTTTTTTTTGCAGTCATTTGAAGTTGGTAGTATATCGAGAAATTTAGATCATCTGGAGTATCGAAAAATAAAAGCGGTGCAAAACATTTCTAAAGCCTGGTTAAGTCATTCTTTAAATAATGGTTGGTACATACCCAAGCAGCTGAGTGCTACTAGTTTGAACATAGAATTATTGACTACAATGAAAACATGTTCTTGATCAGGATGGTTTCCATAACGGCCATAATCTGATTAGCAATATTTTTAATACAGGGGAGGAACATTTTATTATACGGTACATCTTTTTATTTTCTTGGTGTAGCAACACTTGATTTGAACAGAAGTATCTAGTGTAGTACTATTTGAAAATTTCTTGATAGACATAGTCTCATTTTCGGTTAAAGCGGAAGTAGGAAAAATCGGCAATATCATTTTTGGATTCCCTGCATACCCAGTTTCATGTCAATGAAGGGCATGCTTCAAAAGTTATTTTGGTGGTGTGCAGGAATTTTAACTAACCTGTATATTTCACAAATGTATGTATAGGCGTTGTACGATATTTAAAACCCTGCACTATGTTTATGAGAGCGTAAATTACACCTAAGCGTATACTGTGTTTTCTGGAGAATGCGGACATTGCTTGATCTTCAGTGGCTGTTTCGTTACTTAATCTGCATATTCTGATCAAATGACACGCGTTCTGCAACATGAATCTTGCAGTATGCACCTATACCGCCCAAGTCAGGTACTATGGAAGGGTATTTAGTTGCTCCGTGTTTCTGCGCAGAGTGCGTTCGTTAATTTATGTCTAGTTCTTGGGCCGCTTGCTCTGCGTCAGCTCAAGGTCTTCTGTGGAATCCCCTTCCTTTATGTTTTTATTATTACTGGCTGCACTGTAAACAACTTCCTTAGCGAAAGTGTCATTATGGAGATATGTGGGAAATTAAACGTAATGCATGCTGTTAGTTCCCAAGGAGGGGAGATGTGTAAAAGTCACTCTATCCCGCATTCTTTGTGTTTGTGTATACCATTAGGACAATATTCGTTAGCAATAATCCTTTTCAGTTATTTTCGGGACACTATTTCAATTTCTATTTTGATTTTATATCTGTTAGATCGATAAGTGATAATAGGAGCACTCACAATGAGAAACAGCTGAACAACTACTCCAAAAGGTCTATATTAATGAGCAATATTCACATTTACAATTTTTGTGTAAATAAGAGTTTCACTTTTAAAATGTTTTCATGATTAAGAGACTTAAGTTTTATTTTTTCTACTCACACCTTGATCATATTTATTATTTTTGTAAACATATATTATTAATACAGTAAAACTATTTTTTTTATTATTATTAAAGAAGGAAAAATTCCTTGGTGAGACAATCCTAGAGAGATAAAACCAATCGTGGCGCTGCGTCCTCTGCTTAACACAGGACAATGCATAGATTACCGGTGCGATCGCATACCAGTAGTGGTCATCATGCAGCTTTCGAGATTGAAAGGACGCCACTTCTCTCAGGCAATCCCCTTCCCAAATCCTCACGAGGCTGAGTAGATCTCATTCCAGACCTCCTTAACTCAGAACATTTCCGAGTAGTCACTGGTACCAACCAGAGACAGCCAACAACGCTAACCACAAGACTAGGGATGCGGTTAAAGCAGGAATGCCCGTATATTATTACAAAATAGAGGTAGATAAATGAGAGACCTTTACAGTCTACAAATCATATTAACTAAAGGAGACAAACAATAACAATACATTTATTTACTTTTTTACCATATTGCTCTGCTTATTTTTGTATTTATTTATTTTTTTAAACAGTTTCTCACATAACTTTCTTGTATGGTGAATCGTGTTAAGAATGAACATTTCTTCACAATATTTCTAAACAATCTGAGCAAGACTTTGGTTCACTTGTATTAATGTGAAGAAGAATAAATTTTTTGTCTTGCTGATCGTATATGTTTAGTTCAGTCATCCGTTAATTTTATATTGACTTACAAGGGAAATATATATATAAATATATATATATATATATATATATATATATATATATATATATATATATCACGCTATAGGAACGAATTGCTAATTTTGATTGAATTCCGTGCGGAAAGTGTTGCTAAAACTGTCAGTTTTCGTTATGTTTACATGTTGAATCGCAAAATTCAACATATCAAGCATTTTAATTTATTTAGCACATATACTAAAAAAATAGCTGAAAGAACATATTTTTGAAAACTGTAATATTCGAACTGTCTGCGAAAATACACATCACTTGAAGTTAAATTAGATATGTTCATAATTGCTGCTGCTATTGCCTAAGTACATTGTTAATTCCTCCTTACCACAAATATTTATCACCGTATTTATGAGCCATATTCTATAGAGGTGCTTATCTTTGGCTTATGAAATATATTGACTGTGATAATATTCTGAAAATTTTCTCAGTAATTATGTTATGTTGATGGTCTGAATGTAATATTTACTTTTTTTCTTTGAAGATATTTATTTCTAACAGGAAAACACGTCTGTTTTAAAATAATCAAATTTGCATTAATTATTTCATCGAATGTGCAGCAAACTTTTGATAAGTAATGGTCATGTTTGGGTAACATCCTATGAAATTATTATACAACTATCTGACATGAAGATCCTGACCCCATCTCGTTAGTGTGGTTATTTTTAAACATCCGTTTGAAATTATGTTTTTAAAATTTAAAATTGTAAAATTGATGTTTTTACTTGAAGTAGTTATAAATAAATTCAGTTCAATTCAATTCAGTTCACCTTAAACTGTCATTACATCAACTCAATGAAGCTCCACAAAGTTCACTTCTGGATTTGTTTTTATACTTTTAAGAGCCTGATTTTGGAATAGTAGAAATTAATATACACTACAGCTGTTACCACAAAAGAAAAATTCAATATTTAATTATATTATGACAAAAGGTAAAATATTTAATTTTTAAAACGTCAATGAGCATTTTATCTCTAATTGTTCTTAGCAAATATAATTCTCAAGGCAATCTAACACTTAGGGCAACAATGTGAAAATCTCATTAAGGGGCAAGTCTTCGGTATATAGGCGCCTAAAAACTTGACTGCTTTATTTGTTTCTTCCGCATAATGTTTATACTAAAGGCAATGTTTTTATGATACTATCAACCCTATGCTATTGGCTGTGTTATTAAACTCATAGTATTAAAAGTTGCTAGAAAACTCCTAGTAATATGCTTTTTTTTACACAAGTTAGGCTAAAAGGTTGTCGCCTATAGTATCGTAGAATCGGATGGAGGAAGTTTGCAGTTAACGTCGAAAAGAAATGGTCAGATCATCGGCACAATAAACCGAAGATCAATTAAAGGAGTCCTCGCCTTCACCTCGAATTTTTTTCATCCAACTTGACAGATTCAGAGTAGGTTTCGCCGAATAGAATAAATGCAATATTAATGAACCTTTCACCTCTGTCAAGGGCAAAAGCATCCTATTGTATGTAGAAAACGTTCGAAAATGAAAACTGTGTTGTTTATTCATTTCAAATGTAATATGAATTATTATCTTCATCGAGTAAAAATACATTTTTTATATATATAATATGTGAAAAAGGGTGCTAAATAAAATGAAAATAATAAGAGAAACTTTAAAAACCCTCTTATTACAACATGAATGCATACAAATTTATACCAAAATAAACTTAATAAGTATTTAGAAAGGTCAGCGTCATATATATATATATATATATATATATATATATATATATATATATATATATAAACGAATGAAGACAAATGAAATTAATCATAAAACCATTAGCAAGTGAAACAATAGGGAAAGGAGAAGCAGAGTAGAAGAGGAAAAGATGTAATATATGGACAAAAAAATAAATTACCTAGTTTTCCAAAATATAGAGATGTGTACACAATGCATTAATCCAAGAAATAAATATCATTAAATAAAGTATAAAATACTTAGAGCGAGGGTAAAGAAAAAAGACGATTTAAAAGAGAAAGCTGGAACAAATATGCAGAAAAGCTGGAATATGTACGCTGTAAACAGGAAAGCATTCAAAATACTAAAGTCTTGAACAAAACAGAAAAATATGAAGTGTTAATAAATCTAGTTCCAAAAACAAAATGGAAGAATTATTACAAATAGTTCCCAATATGTAAAGAAGAAGCAGAAGTTTTCTTAATAGAAAATTATGAAAACATAGACTTATTAACAATAAAATTAATAAAGAATTTAAATTATTATTATTATTATTATTATTATTATTATTATTATTATTATTAGGGATAAACTGAATAAAGGATCTATGAGTAAAGTAAACAAGGAAAAGAGTGGAATGAGAATCGTTTAATGTGAAAGAGTTAACTGAAACGGTGGTTGCTTCTCTGTTTTCTGCCATCAACCGAAGTCAGAGCTTAGCAAGGATAATGGATGTTACACAGGGGGTACCCTGATTATGTAGTTATTATTTTATTTAGTATAGTTCCAGGTATTGAAATAAGAATAATTATATTTAATTTAAAATTAAGTAAAGAAACACAAATTGTGGGGTTACACCTAAGAATGGCCAGGTCCAAATAGGGGAAGACCTCTTGTATTTATTTTCTCTTAGCACTTCAATAAATTTCAATATCAATAAATTCAATAAAGCATTTCTTCTTAATATAACCATCCTTTTAGCATCAGTTAAATAAGTAAAACTAATTGGTATAGTCCATCAATCTTTATTTTAGTTTCTTTTCTCATTATATTATAATTTTTTCTCCCTTTTAAGGATTACTGATTGTCCACCCTTTCCTTGAATTAATTCGTCCATTTCTTCATCTTACTCTCTCTCATACCTACCTAGTGCCCCACGTAATAGCTGCATATATTCATCATAGGTCTTGCCTTGATCTAAGTTGTAGGAACTAATGGAATGGCAACTAGGTTGTATACAGCATATACTGCAGTGTCTGTACGTTTTAAAAAGAAAGGTCAAGAGAAGACTGTACGTATTAGAAGGATTTCCAGTTCGTTATGCAACTTCTTTTAGCATAAAAAAAGAAAGATAAAAAAATGAAAAACACGGTACATTGCTGGCTCCACGGAAAGAATTTACTCAAGTACTATAACATGCCAATGTGAATTTCATTGATAGTAGTTGAGTAAAGAAAATTGGTTGCATGATTTATGTGGCAATAGACAACAGTCGATGCTAAGGGTATTTCTATGAAACGATGTAAATAATATAAAGACCGAGGCTTTCACAACTAGCATCCAATTAATACAACATTGCTCTTTCTTCGTTGTTATTTCGATGAAATTACGGCTTCTATCCGGAAGAAAAAAACATTATTTTATCAAATGCAAATAGTTTTGATGCTCTGCTTGAAACTATTTCCGATACGCGGTGTTCACTTACAGTACAAGATGTTTGCGGAACATAAGGCGGTTATCAAACAGTATATCAGTTAAAAGTTGGTATGATAGTTATCGATAAAGCTCCAGAGTACCACTCTGCACAGTATATATATATATATATATATATATATATATATATATATATAATATAACATATAGGAGATCTAAGCTGCAGTAATAACATCGCAATAATAGAGAATACTACTTATGATGAAATTATAAGAATTACAAATAGTTTAAAAATGTTTTTAAGGGATTAGGTTGAGTTATAATGCAAAATGAAACGAGCAGGAAAAAATGACAGTAGTTAAAGGGATATTGACTGTGAGAGTAATAAGACCTATTTAAGGAAAACACGACAAATTAAAATAAACTGACTGGAAAGAATACATAGCGCTATGGTAGTAAGCAAGTTGTTAAATTGAGGAAGAAGTTGGAATCCAGACAAGTGATGCAAACATGATGAAATATAGTTTTTTAATTTTATTTAAGAATGCCTTATAACATCTCTGGTCATTAGCGTCCCATTCTATTTAGGGCGTGAAACGGCTGATAAATTTTGCTCAGGGGTCTCTTCTTACAGGCATGAGGTTCTTTTACGTGCTTTATTTCCCTTCCGAAAGAAACCATACTTAAGATATTTATACCTGATCAAATCCATCGGCCCTAACCGGATTTGAACCCGTGACCTTAGGTTGACGAGACAGTTATGGCTACCACTTAGACCACCATGGCCAATATTTTGAAATATAGTAAAAAGTGCTTTAATATACGGAATAAATGTATATGGAAAATATATTGGGTTAACAAAGCGATGAAAAGTTTACAAAGAATTGAGATGGATGATATATGGGAGGCAAAATAATTTTTTTTAAAAAGAGGTAAGAGCCAAGTATATTGTCAAACAAGGGATAAAATGAACAGTTTCGTCGACTCCGGCCGTGAAAGGCTTCTTACTTCAATAAACAAGAAGAGATCTTTGATAACTTGAGAAATAAACGTTTCAGACACACCAAGTCATGAAACAAAAAAGAAGAGGAGCAAAATGTACAAACTTCTTAAAGTTAAAAACTTAAGCTATTATGCCTTGGTACTAAACCAAAGATTTCCCCAGCTTCTGCGACCAGCACCATTAATAGTATGAAGTTGAGAGCACTGATATTTGGCTCTGTGTGATAAAATGGATAGAGAGTGATTTGCTTAGGCAAGAACAGGAGTAGATAATTTAAGTGGTCTTTGTCCTATGCGTGAAGAAGCAGATAACAACTTTGATTATTTGTTACCCTATGAAGAAATTAAGAGATGACATAAATATATAGTCAAGTAAATGGGATAATATTAGGGACGAGATATTATGGGAAAAAATTAAATATTTTAGGAGAAAATAACATATAATGTTAGAATTATATTTGGAAAGATTAAGATACAATAGGATAAGAAAGGCAAGACATACGTTTGAGCATTTTACTAATAATGAATAAGAATAATTAAAATGAGAGGAGGCTCACTGGTTGGAATTATTCTGGAGAGGATAAAATTAAAGAATATAATGACTTCATCAATACAGTTAACAACGCTATGTTAATGAATGCAGAAACATGCAGCAACGTAAAAATAGGGTTTTCTGTTAATTTGTAGAGTAATTTAAATAATATAATTCTGTATTCCGTATTTTGAACCTCGTATCTGCTATTTTGAACGTCGAATGAATACATTTATTCCACACTTATTTTCAGCAAAAAATATCCCTGTAAGCAAGATGCATAGAAAAAGATATAGATGATAAGTAGAGAAATTTCAAATCCATTTTTGTGGGACGACTGCGAATCGAATGCATTAATGTGCAACTCATCGTGTTCTGCCCGAGGTCCTTCACTGCACGCTTGGCACTATCGTATCATAATGTAGCATAGAAACTAAAGGAGAGAAACAGAAACTCCAGAGTATTGCCTGCAACAGAGTTGAATTAATCCGCTTAAATCGATTTGGCAGCAACAAGTCTCATATTTGAGTCTTACAATGGCCTGCTAGACAATTGCGTATTCGGTTGATCTAATGACTATGATCGTATTCCAAACTCCGTATGTTAATATGCACAAGAATTCACATTTCCTACAGCTAAATACTGTGAGTAAGTAGCAGTTGTTTATTTCTGATTCACGTTGATCTCTATTGTCAGTTCAAGCATGTAAATTTATCGTTCGCCGAATTCTATATCCAAATGGCGGTTAATCACTACGTGTTATACAGAATGATTAAAAAAGCCAGCTCCATGGGACATAGAGAGGAGGATTTTTTTATTGGAAAAGTGACAAACCATTACGGGAGGAAGTCGAGGCGAATTCAATATTTGTTTAAACAATTCAGACATAAATGTGAGTACAGCAAATTTACCTTTAATATAACAGAATATAACAATTCATTGTTCTTTATTATTCTGCGGTACAAAAATATGGTATTTCGAATTTCAAACTGTAATTTGGCGTTTACACTAAATCTTTCTTAGGCTTCTCACTACATTTTAATCAATTGCACAAGCTTTAATGATGATAAATGATAATGTCCATCAACGATTATTAGTACATGTAGACTGTATAGCACGTGTATTTGGTATGCTATGACATGTTAATAAAAAAATCTTAATTTTTGTTATTTTATTTCTTTTATTTTACACACGCTCTTTAACATCTCAGATCGTCAGCATCCCATTCAATTCAGGGCGTGAAACGATCGAAATAATTTTGCCAAAGACCTCTTCTTTCAGACTTGAGGTTATTTTACGTGCCGTAAATCTACGACACGGGACCCACAGATAACCTTCCCTTCCGAAGGAAGCCATACTTAGGAGTTTTAGGTTGCAAAAAATCCATCGACCTGGCAGGTATTGAACTCGTGATCTTGGACCTAGGAGGAAAGTAATGTTACCACTAGAAAATGTGTGAAGAAATACTGAGAGGGGTAGGGGGTGAAGATAGAATGATGCCATTGAACATTTTAAATTAGTTGGTACATCCATGCATATGTATTTGCTCTAGTTGAGATGTAAACTGCAGGCGCCCCTTTAATGACGTGTTAATAATTAGGTACAACACTTTTTCTTACCATGACAAAGCCTTCTTAGTCTGCTGGGACAGAACGCCACAATCGCACAGTTCATTATTTTCGTTATATAATTAGATGAGTAAAGTAGTTATGTCATATAATATTACACATTTCCCAATACGCATTTGCCACTTAGTTAAGTCATTGGCTAAGTATGTGAAAAATAGAAACAGAATTCGAAATTAAAAAGATCAATGTGGATAAATTTGTCCATTGAGTTAAAATTTATCTCTTAATTATGAAGTCGCCACAAACGAGATATACTTAAAATATTTCTCCTGAATATTATTTAAATCAATTTTCTAACGCTCTTGAATTTTCCTTCTTCGCTTTTGGAACTACCTAAAAAGTAATATTATGAAGCATATTCTGATATTTTGTTATTACCCCTGGCTTCATGGATGTGCACAGTTTTTCAGCCAGTAGGCCAACAACGCTGCCAGACAAGTACTAATAAACTCGTTGTTGTGTTTTACTTTTGTTGCAAATCCAGTAGTGAGAGCAACGAACCAAGAGACCTTGAACTCAAAAACATTTTGTTTGCTTAAAATCTGGGTTCTAAGAGCACATTTGGAGAACAATTCTCCACGAAGATATGCTTTTACTGCGCCTTTTTCATGTTTTTGATCAGTGGGTCTAGCAGCCCGGAGATGCTACCCATTAACCTCGGAGTTCCGGGTTCGATTGCCGGTCCTAACAAGGAGGTTCAAGGCCTCTCCTAACGGTTATTATCATCTCTATCATAGAGGTAATGTAGTGACGCCTTCTAGTCGTTAGCTGTCGTCAGGTAATTTCGATAAACATACTCGTGGTGTTAGAAAAACGGTTTCACACTTTAGCAGAAAGTGGCAAGAATAGTGAGATAAAGGTGATGGTAATAGTGCAAACTGACACAAATAAGAATGGGCGGATAAA
The DNA here is from genome assembly GCA_030762175.1 of Metallyticus violacea. Lineage (NCBI taxonomy): Eukaryota > Metazoa > Arthropoda > Insecta > Mantodea > Metallyticidae > Metallyticus > Metallyticus violacea. The sequence goes on from CM060838.1 coordinate 29,928,685, forward strand.
GGAAACTTTGCCTCTTTTTCGATTGTGTCCTTGGAGCGATAACACGGCTAGACAGTGAACAGGATCTCAAGCCTGTCTATTGGCTCAACCGCTCTCAGTACACTTTGATAGACTAACCAAATTTTCCGTGTTAAAAACCGGGATATTTCGCTTCAGTGCTTGCCAATCATATTTACCTAGAAATTATGATGAGAGATTACAATAATGCTGATTACAATAATGATGATGATAATAATAATAACAATAATAATAGTAATAATAATAGCAATAATGCGACTGATTATTTTTTGATTGGGTTTATTTACGGACGCCCTTTAACATCTCAGGTCATCAGCGTCCCATTCAACTCAGGGTGTGAAATGGCCGACAAATTTTGCTCAGATGCCTCTTCTTTCAGGCTTGAGGTTCTTTATCGTGCCGTAAATGTACGACACGGGACCCACGACTTTACTTCCCTTCCGAAGGAAGTCATACTTAGGAAAAAAATCCATCGATCCTGGCCGAGTTTGAACCGATTTTGGGTTTAGGAGCCAAGTATGGTAACAACTACACCACCAGGACCGATATACAATGCGACTGGAAACCCATGTCAAGCGCATATACATTTTAAAAAAATAAAATTAAATCAATTATAATCGTATACTTTTGAGCAAATATATTTAGTGCATAGGTTTTGCAGATTACTCTTACAATACAAAATAAGTCACTATTCTGCAGTCTACGAAAGAACTTTTAAGTGTTTACATATCAACCTATTGTTAAATGAAATAAAAGTAGTAACTCTTTGTTTAAAACATTTAATATAAAAATGCCGAGTTTGACAGATTGAAACAAGTTTTTACTATAATAATAGCTCTCATTGTATCAAAACTACCCTGACCAGCATGTTCTTACTTCTCAGTTCCGTGTTGCTGGAAAATTAATATTACATTGAGAAAATACTGTTTACATTTCGCTTCTTGATTAAAACCGGGACATTTGCGTGTCAATTTTCTCGGGACAATGGTGTGAAAACAGCGACTGTTCCGTCAAAATTCAGACTTCTGGTCAGTCCAGTAAAGAGAAAAGAAAGAGAGAAGGCTATCTATGTAGAAGGTTCTCTGTGCATGTGTGCATCCTCTTTCCCTCTCCTTCTCTTTGTGCATTGCTGTCACCAAAAGCTAGAACTTTTGTTATTGGTTGTCTACCATGTCATACATTTCAGAGGTAACAAGAGGATACATCATGGATATTTGGAAAGGAGAGGGTGTCCGCTCCAGGAAGAAGGGAAGATGACTTAAAAAGTAAGCGCAAATCTGGTTGATGCTCCCAGAAAGACTGGAGAGGAAGATCAAAAACTGATCGCAGTTGGTGATCGTATTCTTTCTTCTCCCAATTTTACTGGAAAAAGCCTCAAACTCACTTAATCCACAGGCATCCTTATAAGAAAGATGTGTTAAAGACTGAACACCTTGAATGGCCTTCTGTTTCCAATATCTGCCTGTTCCTGCAGAATTTTGTAATACTATAATCTGGACAAACGAGAAAGTATTCAGATTCAAAGCAATACGTTTTTCCACATTTCTTGTACATTTTAGAACAAAAAATTATATTCTTTATAAATCGTAATTTTATTTTTCCTAACTCTACTGGCATGCTATATACGTTTTATGAACTGTAGACTTTTGAGAAACTTTCAAAGTAATTAAAATGGGAACAAAATATACTAAAGATACTCTATTCGAGTGCAGCATTCTTCATATTTCTACAGGAAAACCCAGATAATTGGCCTAGTAATGAGCTAATGACAAATAGGTAGCATGTTTGCCAAGTCCAAGGACACGGTAATGTAATGTATAGAAATTCCTTTCTGCTTGAGGAAACATGAGAAAAGGACAGCTCTCTTGCTAACAGACTTATGTATGCCAACGAAGCTGCTCCTTATATACAGAGAGGGTTTGCATTGTAATTTATCGGTTTATAATTAATAGAAGTTATCCCATAATAATACTAATACTAATAATAATAGTAATAATAATAAAAATAACAATAATAATCTGGTTTCTTAATCAATAATATCATTTTACAGACCTTAAAGGTTTTATTGAGTTGTGTGTATACCTACGTTTTGAAAAACTGGATTTGCAAAAAATAACATTATGTTACATGTTTTAGTTTGTATAATAAATCAATAAATGAATTTATGATATAGCTGTGCATAGTATGCGCCATAAAATTACCTGAAATGTGTAGAAAAATTCGATATGGATAATAGAAAAGATGGGGGGATACTTTTATTTGAATAGTGAAAAAGTTAGACCTCTGATATTTCTTTGTAAAATACCTTGAATTTCCGAAGAAATAGATAACCACTCACATAAAGTTTTAGCTGAGTTTTCGTACTCTGCTCTTAAAATTGCAGATTTCCTGGGCTCAACAGATTCTGCTGGTCACATGGAATGCAAAACAAGTCTCTGCTAGGAAACAATAAATGGACAGACAGGTTTTCTTAATATCTCTAAAAGGCTGGAGAATAGCCATAATGCGGCTTTGTGGCGTTGCTCCTAGCAACAAGAAAACACCTCCGCAGTTCACCTTGGAACAGTTCTGGCTCATCTTCCACGTGCCAACCGAATTTTCGGTATTCCTTTGGGATACGTGGGAAAAACGGATTTTATAATATGATTATGATTCTCTATTGTTTAAAATAAAGCATATAGAACTGATTTTTATGAACATGATCGAGAAAGTATGACCCTTTAAAACGAGGTCCTAAAATCATTAAAGATTTCATTTTTTGGAGTTGCATTCATTTTTGGAGGAAAATATATGTTATTAATAAGAGCATGGTTTAAGTACCTCGATTGTAATAGTCATTAGAAACGTTAATGTTTTTATTTGCATTTTTATTACTCAGTTGAGGTAACTTGACCTCTAAGCGTCAATCACTAGTGTACTTGTTGACGAGAAAGTATTGGTAAATGCAAAGTGAGACTAGCGGCGGGGTCGAAAGCATGCTTTAATCGCGACACAGTGTGTAGCCCGAATGGTGAAATAGATAAATAATTTGCATCGAAAAATAAAATATATAATTAGCAGTTATAATGTGTTAAAATAGTATATGTATTATCTATTTACCGGTGGTTCATTGCGCCAAACAACACAACAATCGTAACAAGAGTAATTAAGTGCGCTTCAATGAAATGATCTTTCCACATCGACTGTCCAGAGTATGACTTAGGTAGCTTGTTGCTGAGTTCGCCATTGAACTGGGTAATATTTATTCCAAAAATTCTATATTTAACAAACACTGCAGCTAAATGGATTGGAGTGATATATAGCGAGGGTGCCAAAAATGTATACACAATTTCACAATAGATATTTATTTGATATATTTCAAAGTTGAACAGAAAAACAACAGTAATGTGCAGAATGATAAACAGATGTGACCCACCTACATTATGATTACGTTGCTACGTGACAGGTAAATCAACAATGAACAAATGAAGCCAAGATTATCGTATGATGTTCTGTAAACAGTTGCGATTCAGATTACTTTTTTTATTTGTTTATTTACGGACGCTCTTTAACATCTCAGGTCATTCGCGTCCCATTCTATTCAGGGCTTGAAACGGCCGACAAATTTTGCTCAGAGGCCTCTTCTTTCAGGCTTGAGGCTCCTTTTCGTGCCGTAAATGTAGAACACGGGACCCAAGGCTTTACATCCCTTCCGAAGGAAGCCATACCTAGGATTTTTACGGCCGAAAAAAGCCATCGATCCTGGCCGGGTTTGAACCCGCGACCTTGGGTTTAAAAGGCAAGTGTGGTTACCACTACACCACCAGGACCGACTATTCAGATTACGTTATGCTAGCGTTGCTACAACAAAATGGAGCCAAGATTATCGTTTGAACAGTGGGTAGCAATTTTGAAGTGGTGTTGGAAAACTGAGAATGTTGTTGAAGTTCAAAGGCAATGTAGACGGTGTACAGAACAGAACCGCCAACGCGAGTAACAATTGTACGCATTCGAGACAAATTTGAGACTCGTGGTTCCGTATGCGATGTTCGCAAGGGCAGATCTGGGAGACCTCGCACAGCAACAAGCCCTGCATCCTTGGCTGTGGTTTTGGAACGTTACACGCGCAATGTGCACGTGAGACTGGGATTAAAAGAATAAGCGTACGCCGTATTCTTAAAACAGCAAAGTTGAAAGTTTTCATCCCAAGACTTTTGCTTACATTAAATGAAGATGACCCTGATCGGAGAATGCAGTACTGTGAGTTGTTTCGGAACATGGTGCAAGAGGATGAGGCCTTCTTAGGGAAAGTTGTTTGGTCCGATGAGGCTCAATTTAAGTTGAACGGAACTGTTAACCGGCATTACTGTGTCTACTGGTGTGCAAACAATTCACGTGTTATTTTGGAAAAGGCTGTTTCTGGAATTAATATTTAGTGTGGGTTGTCATCTAGGGGTCTAATTGGGCCATACTTTTTTGAAGGAACAACAACTGACCCAATGTATCTGAACATGGCACTCACATCCATCTTACCCGCCATTCATAGACTCTATGGAAATGAGGAATTTTACTTCCAACCGGATGGTGCACCATCACATTACCACCGAGATGTATGTGCGTACCTTGATGACAACCTTTCAAGGCACTGGATAGGACGAAGAGGTCCAATTGAGTTTCCACTGCGTTCTCCGGATCTAACTTCATTGGACTTCTACCTATGGGAAACTCTTAAGGATGTTGTATATCGTAGAAAACCAGTACACTGGCAGCACTTCGGGAAGAAATTGAAACGGCATGTGCTGCAGTCGCTGAGGACACTTTCGCAAGCGTTGCTCAATCTGTAGTTCAACGTACTCAGAAGTTTATCTACGCCGATGGTGGGCATTTTGAGCAACTGATATAACTGTAAAGATGATTAGTACTCATCATTTTCTGTTTGTGTGAATTCAGTTTTGTTATGCTAACACAGTGTTTTTCCTGGCTTGAAGTGTGTATACATTTTTGGCACCCTCTGTATATATAATAAAATATGGAAAAGTGGCAAATAATACATAAGCGATTTGATGACAGTCAAATTACAAAGGAGAAATTCGTACAGAAAACGTTAAGTTCAAAATACAGCAGGAAAAGGAATCCACTAAAAATAAAGAGAAAAATAGAGGTGAAAGGAATACTAATTTTTTTTTTTTTCGAATCAGATTCCTAAGAGCTTCAAATTTCGCAACCCTCAAATTATTTCTTAGAGTGGAATATTGTCAAGGGGCTTAAGAGTAAATATGGAGTCAGTAACGATGATGGCGAACTTCTAATTTACACTTTTTGAAATTTGCATAAACCTTTGACTTTCAAATGATTTGATATTGCACTAGTTAGCATGTGAGTCGTTTCCCCGGGATATTTTGCAGAATACAGGTTGCAATTTGTTCACATAATTTTTATTATTCGAAATTTTAAAGTAGTTTCGATATTAAAAAATGCTTGCAATGAGAAGTATAAGATAAATAATTCCAAGTATGCCTAAATGCTGTGGTTAGCTGTAACGCCAGAAACGCTGAGATGGAAATAAATAAAAAAAAATACCAAATGTCAGTTAATTGAAGCATTGTTATCACAGTGTTACGTTTCATTTTACATAAATTTACAAATTTCGGTGTTAATAATATATTTCGCAAAATCAGACATAAAAATAAATATTTGGCCATTATTATGCTTATTATTTGTTTTTATATCTACATTTTTATTATTTTTTTTTCTTGCTTTCTTTTTCTCCCTTTAGTGTTGAAATAATGTGAAGGCTATTAATGTTGCACAGCTGTGACGTGTTACTTAAATTATTATCGCCACACTTTCTGACCACAGTGTACAAAGTCTTTGATTGTTAGGCCTTTGCCATGCAACTCTTGTTTTGCCACATTGGTACATACCGTACCAATCGCACTTCTCCTGCCAATAATGTGTACGTTCTTTCTCCTTTCTTCCCCCAGGAAAGTGTGACGATTGTATTGTATTATCGGTACTACCGTTGCCAATCCCATGGATTTATCCGTAGATCTAAGTTTTTTTTTTTTTGTGTCGTCTACGGATATGTCGATTTTAAAACTGAATCTACGAATTTTTTCAAATCAGACATAACTATTTTAACACATAAGTGATAAATCGACCGTGCTGTTTTACCATTTCATTTTAATATTTTACCGGACTACCAAACACAATAAAAGCCTGTTTCATATTAGTCAGCCGTGGCAACAATTGACATTATATTGCATTTTTAAATAAATAAGAAATAACTGCCACATAGCAGTGTTGTAGTAAATTATTTTCTACCATTAATTTAAGCAAAACTAAATTTAGAAACAATTGTCAACTAGTATTCTTGTAAGACAAAAAGAAAGTTAGTAGTAAGTAAGCATATCGTTACAATGTTTCTATTCAGATGATACGATAACACAAATGAAAGCAGGGGAATTTATGATCACAAACGACAAGATAGCAGTGACGAAAGTGGGGATGATAGACACGCAGCTCATGTAATGCCACTTGTTTAATTATTTTATTATATAATAAAGTTTTATAGAGTTAGTTTTCAGTTATTAAAGTTTATTTTTAAGATTTGCAGTGTTCTCGTTTTAAAATGTTCCAAATGTGATTAACACAACATTAGATACTAAATACACTTGACAGCAATGGTGAACAGCCAATGGGTAGGCCTATGTCACACACCATTTCCTTGAATTAGCTACTAACACATTACTCTGTCTGTCTGGTCGTGTAGTGGTAACCATACTTGCCTCATAGGCTCAAGATCGCGAGTTCCATCCCTGCCAGGACTCATGGATTTTTTCGGGCGTAAAAATCCTAAGTATGGCTTCCTTCGAAAGGGAAGAAAAGCCGTGGGTCCCGTGTCGTGCGTTTACGGCACGCAAAGGAGCCTGAAGCCTGAAAGAAAGGCCTCTGAGAAAAATTGAATGGTTGTTTCACGCCATGAGTTGAATGGGACGCTGACAACCTGAGATGTTGAAGAGCGTCCGTAAATAAACCAAATGAATAACACGTTACTCTTGTTCTTGATACCTATCTGCAAACAGTATAGGATATAATGTTAACCACATTTTTATAGGCCCCATCTTCCCTCCCTACCTCTACTCCCTTAAACATTTTGTGATGTTATGCAAAATCTACCGATTTTTATACCCGATATACGGATTTTTCAGAATTCATCCACGGATTTTCACAGGAAAGGGGTTAGCAATGCCGATCGGTATGCAATTAAAGAAACATGATATCTGCTTCGCTATTTTGGGGTTTGGGATCAATCACTTCGTGTTTCTTTTCATTCTTGATACTCATATCGCAGTTCTTTATACCATGCGCTACTTTGTTTCAGCACTGATAAGATAGCATGTGTTCCGAAACAATTTGTTCAGATTTCTTTGATATAGGTACATTAATAACAAGCTGAAAAAAATTAAAAGCACGGGTTGCGATAGACGAGGAGTTAACGATTGATGGTAAAAATTTAGTATGTGAAAAAAAAAAAACAAAACAAAAAACAAAACAAAAACAAAAAAATCGATTGTTCAATGAAATCGCAAATGGAGCAACACATACGAAGTGCATTACACAAAACAAAGCAAACAATATTCAGTTACCAAGAAACCATTAAAGAAATAAACGGCGAAATATGAAATGACTGCATATGGATGGCAATAGATGAGAGGAAGTGCGTATTCAGGTTCAAATGTTCCCAGAATTTCATTGACTGATTTTTGTGTTAAACTTGTAGCAGTTTTTGCAATATTATACTGTGCTGGCAATAGCATTTCATTTGTGCAGTAGTTAAAATATCAAATTATGATTGTTAATAATCGGAACTTAACGATTTTAGAGTAATGGGAAGAATAAATTTATTATGGGGATGATTAGTGACTAAAATTAACTAATATTTTCCAATTATAATTGTTAAGGGCGGAGTATTTATGCTATTAGCTAATTATTATTTTGCATCTATTTGATATTATTACATTACGTGTTTAATTCCATATTTTACCTGTACATTTCTCAACTATGTATGCAAGTGCAGGGTGTTGTTGAAAGGAACTAGAAATGGCAGCTGTATACTGGGGTAGCGCCGAGTAGTTTAATCCGAGTCAAGCGTTTATATGTTGCTAGAAACCTCCAGAACTATCGAGAGTTGGTTTCTGCGCAGCGTACTGTAGTCTCATTAATAAGATGTTCCGAAATATTCGCACCCAGAGCAGAAGCCACAAGGTCAAGGTTATCTTGGTGATCAGTGATTTGGGTGTCACTTAATGGCAATTCTCTTTATCTTTTGTTTTTAATGGACATTTCTATTGAATGAGAATGAGGTTAAAACTAATTATTCTAATTGTTAACAGTTTTTTAGGTTTGAATTCGAAAGATTCGAATGTCCCTTCCCTAATAGAAATACACAATAAACTCAGAAGGGGTATCATGGAAAACCACTATAGTCGACCTATGAATTCATACCAATGGGAAAAGACAAGACTATAGCAAGATGCAAAAATAAAGCTAATTCATTAAAAGAAAACTTAATAGGGAAACAAGCATGTCTTGTTAAAGAGAAATCAGAAGTCAGTACGAAATAATAGAAAGTGGGTAGCTGAATCTTATAGTCAACGTTATAATCCTATCCAATGCCAATCCAGAACGCACTGTTTCAATACAAACACAGACAGGATTCAACGTGTTTATCCTACATATTTTTTCTTGGCTTTGCCCTAGAGTGAGCGGAGTGCAGTCCCCCCCTCCCAACACTGAGTACCTGCTGTGAGCTAGGGGAATCCCTGAGAAACTGACCTGAAATAAGTGAATCATGCGCATAGTAAAAAAGTCTTTCACCTTCCAAATAAACACAAGACCCCAACCATTTTCCTGAGTTGCCTTGGTCTGTCTTTGTTATGCCGGTTGTTTCATTCTTAAATAAACACTTTGCTTTATCAATCAAATGTACAGCACAAAGAGCTGTGTGGAATGTAGATTATTAAAGTTCAAACATGAGTTAAAAATTGAGATTGACTAAAGTATGTAGGAGACTTCGATTTCACCTCATCAACTAGCATTTTTCCATTGTAAGCAAGTTTATGTTTATTACTAGAGCCCGGATTTATGGCAAACGCCTTTTTATTAATTAATGACTATCATAAAAGATATAAGTATACAGAAATCATATTTCTGAAGTGTCAAACATTATGGGAACGTTTTATTTCTGCCTTTTTTGCATTTTGTATTTTTTGTAAATTTTCTGCTCTTGTAGTTTTAGTGCTCCATTGGCGGAAATAACAAGAAATTGTTTCATCTAACGCAGTTGTTTGTTATTTTTATATAAAGAAAATATAAAGGGGGATTTCATTTTATAAAGGAAATGCGATAAATGTATTCAAATTAAGTGGGTCGCTACCCGATTGTCAATTTATACCATTATTGAAGAAATTCTGGCGACATCCTTTGTTAGACCCGACAAGGGGTTGGCTGTCATTTCGCAAAATGCTCACTGTTAATACGAAAATAATAAAAAGAAATCAGTTGTTCAGTAAATGCCTTGCAGTTGCATTTCAGTTCACAATTTGACACTATAACGAAGACAAGAGCTAAACTAAACAAATAAATGCAATAGAGTAATAAATATCAGGCAATTCAGGCCTAGAAGCAATAAAAGATGTAGCAAGATTCTCAATAGTGAAAATGTAATATTATTTGAATATGGACTGGTTGACCATAAGTTGTTTCAAGCATGCTCCAGTTATGCAGTGGACATTGAATGTTCTTTTTCTGTTCTAAATATATGTCATTTGACAAATGACATAATTTCATTATTGATGATTTGAAGAAACACCTTTTAGTTATGTACATAAAATGACAAAACTCATAAAAAAAAGGTGTTTAGTACTTTTATGAATTTGTTTGCAAATAACATTTCTGTTTAAAAATACATTTTCCTTTTCCACTGTCTACATTACATATTTTAAGTGTCTTTTTCTACTTTTCTGCATGTTTAAAAGCCTAAACATCCGGGTTTTATTTAGTACTCTATATGGGTTTTCTAATTTTACAAGCCATACATTTTCGTATCCTGCAGCATTGTAAATTCGCAATAGTATGTCGTATAACCGACTTTTCCCAAAGTCTACTCATAAAACAAATTAAATTTAATGATAAAAAAACTACCATCTCTTAATTTCATGCTTCAGTGCTGAAGTTTTTTTATCTCTAATTCACAGCCCCTCTATGCAGCTCTCTACTTTATTCATGATCACACCCATAAACAAACAAACAAAAAATAATGATACCTTCTTAAGAGACCTCTTATTCGATATTTTAATGATTACGCTTATTAATGTCTGCCCTGGTGGTCTAGGAGTAACCATATTTGCCTCCAAGACCCGAGGTCGCGGGTTCAAACCCGGCCAGGGTCGATGAATTTTTGTGACGTGAAAATCCCAAGTATGAAGGGAAGTACTGCTGTTAAACCCGTGTTTAGATTTACGTCATTTAAAAGAACCTCAAGCCTGAAAGAATAGACCTCTGACCAAAATATATCGGCCGTTTCACGCCCTGAATCGAATGGGACGCTGTTGACCAGAGGTATTAAAGAGCATCCTTAAATAAAATAAAGTTTACTAAACCTCTCAAAATAAATTATTTAATTAGAGAATGATTGAATGAAATATTAGGTTTGATAAGAGTAGCTCAAGATTAACTAGGGAAAAGAATAGTGTCTTGTATTTAGGGACAGTTAACCAGGACCGTGGACAAGAAATAGGTGTGTGACTCACGTAGCTCAGAAGGTCAGTTTCTCCAGGGATTCCCCTAGCTCACAACAACTTTCTCAATGTGGAAGAGGAGGGGGGGGCAAAATACTCGGTCTGTTTGCTCGAGGTCGCAGCCTGGAAAACAATACTCAAACACGTGTATTAACTTATTACATATCCATACATGACTATGACAGGTTAAGCTGTTTGCTTTTGTTTATTTCTGTTACCAAAATGCATTTATTGATCAACTTCTTATTCCTATATCTTCTTACTTCTCCCAGCTGGTACCTATTTATCGATTGTAGTAAGTTATTTATATTTTCTGTTTATTTTTTAGTATTCGGCTATCTAAAATATTTCGAATTTTGTACATTCTGACCCACTCTCTTATTTATAGTTTTATACTTTGGATTATCTATAAACTGTATATGTCTCATTACTTTTTATTTATTGCTATTTGTATAAGCATATTTGTACAACATCGTTTGCGCACTTCTTTTGACTACACATGCTATTCATTGTAGAGACACTTATAGAAAAAGAATTTGCTCTTCAAATCAAAGAGATTTACAATTTTTGTCACAAACATTTAAATAAACGTGGACTCTCTCACTCTCTCTCTCTCTCTCTCTCTCTCTCTCTCTCTCTCTCTGCATAGAAAGGAACTAAGCCTCGGCCAGTTATCTTCCTGGGCATATAAATCCCAACATGTTAACCTATTCCTATTCTACTTAGCAAACTTAGCTTCAAACGCTGTGAACCGCCACTATTCGGTACCTAGGCAGTCCATTCGGAATAACTTCATGACGTAAATTGATAATCTATTCAATTATGCAATTAAAGTGATTTTCGTATTATTATTATTATTATTATTATTATTATTATTATTAACTCTGTATCGCAAAGTTTATCTCAGACCTCCATAAATAATATGAAAACTGGAAATGAAAAGTTTTATTTTTCTTTTGTAGTATATTTGCCTATCTAATAAACTATTTTATTACTTTTTCGCGTTTAGTATGCAGTACACATACTTTAACAGATTAAAATTTAAAGTTACTACCGAAAATAAATGCACAGTTGAGCTTTGCGTTTGGGTAATAATCTATTACCTTTATCTCATTGTTGCAATTGCTATTTTAATGATAGCCATAATTCCTGAGACGTCTTGCAATTTCCTAGAGAAATCTAAAAAGCCGGGCGCATCTAAATAATAGTTAACAACTCTACCAGGCTTTGTAGGGATTCGATCTCATAACAAGAAGCCAATCTCAACACGAACCTGGGTAATAAAATCGTAATTATGGGCATAAGTGAAACGGATTTTAATAGCGCGGGGGTTATTTAATTATGATTAAATTATAAGTGTAATGTTTGATTATTCTGGATGGTTTGATGGTAGGGGGGTTCTTCATTAGTTGATTGATTTGGATGGATGGACGGTGGCTTTTTGACTGGATATTTGGAGGGACTTATTGCGGGTTTATTAGTGAGGCGGAACGATGTTAAACTGATCCGGCTGTCTTGGAGCTCTTTCCTTTCGCTCGTAGATCTTGTCTGTAGGTAAATGCCTCGGCTGAAGTAATCTGAAATCTCCACTTCCGGTTCCAATCGGTTATGGTTTTTTCCTTAGGGAAGTTTTTGAGTTTTCCTCAATTCTAGGTCGAGGGGAGGAAAAGGATCGTGTGAATGGGTCAATTGGTGAGTCTTTACGCAAATTAATATGCGCAATCAATTTTTTAAAATGTTTTACGACTGATACTGCTACTGCGTGAGCCTTTCAGACAAAGGGTGCGTTAAGATTTTATTAAGTTTGGAATTTCCTAATAGGCTGATTGTTCACTGGAAAACATGCTGCTTCATTATAAACAATAGACAATTCATCGAACACAGTTCACTCGCGACGGTTATATACTTCAGCGCCGTTATTATCAATTTGTATGAACACTTCTTATAACAACGCTGCAAGTGAGTTATTGTATTTAAAACTTTCTATCTATGGGCACGGTTTTCGCTTATCTGACTTTTGCTAAGTCTTACTGTGTTCGGAGAAAGACGCGAGTTTTTCATTACTTTGCTAGATTATTACATGTCATCTTTTAAATATTACCAAAAATTACACTTTATGAACGCATTTGAACACTATACAATATTAATTCTACATATACAAGTTATGTCATTACAGTCTCTCCACTGAAAGAAAATGCACAACACATTTGCACATAATTACCGAGTTGCTGATTCTAAAATTACAAATATTAATTATTTCCATTACTCTGTAATTGACGGGAAGCCAGGGACAGCTTCAAATGTTGCTCATGTTTGAAAAGTACAGCTTAAATAAAGGGAATTCTATAGTTTTTCATATTTGCAGTAACTCACAAATATTTCTTAATCAAAACTATGCGAATTTTTCCATAAAGTACATATTTTTTTTAAAAAATATAGACGAAGTTAGTTACAGACGTTCAAATTTTTATTTATTTCCAAGTTGGTAGTATGGATGTTTTTAGAAATGGATTCATCGAATGCCCGTTTCTCACGTCTTTTGCTTTGAGTTCGTGGATAATTCTTTTCGAAAATTAAAAACATGAAATACGTAAAAAATATGACAGATGACAGTATTCATGCTAAATATGTAATATTGGTTATTATCCTAATGTAAATCCTCTTTATTCAAGAATGAAACTCAAGTGTTTATAACATAGCTCATATTTCAGTTACCCGTTCTATTGTTTCTTTATTTCACTTTTACGTTTCATTTGTTTTTTGTCTTATTTACACACACGCATACCATTGTCACAGTTCCCTCTCTACGCTCTGACAGCTGGTGAGATAACCACGTCTGTTCCCCTCCTTTCACTGAAGACAGGTCACTTTTTGTGTTGAGCGGGCAGCGTTTTATTTACAAATTACGATGTGACGTTTGGAGAGCACCGATCTACATTGAATAAGAATATTATTAAAAAAAGTGCTCTGTGGAAACTTTAGGTTGATTTTTCTGCCCTGGCATCTCTTAAGTTTGTTAATTGTTAATTGTAAATATTAGCTAAGTTAAAAAAGAAATTGATAAAGGAATTAAACTGTTACTCAGCGATATTAAGCCTTAATTATTGGTCAATGTAATGTTTTATTGTTTATATTGATAAATGAGTAAATATTGACACTATTTACGAAATCCATGCCTTTAAACAATGCTTTAAAACTAGAGTTCTGGGAAAATGGGCAATACATTTCTACTACTAGAACAGGAATAACTCTTGAGTTCAGAAAAAGTCTATGAATGCAGAGAAAGACATTCACACGTGGAATAAGGAAAATGGACATGAAATGAACAACAAACTGCTTGAAAACATGAATTCACATTAGACTTAATATAATAAAATGATTTTTTTCTTTTTCTGTTATTAATAGAGATTTATTCTTATTTCATTGTTTATTATATCCTTGCCTTTATTATGTATGAGTTTATATCGATCATTACTTTATTTTTGTTTGTGTGGTTTTAGTTTTAACATCGTAACTTTATTTACTATTCAGGCATATATGTTTTCATATAAACATATGAGATAAACCACTTGTATGTAATTCATCACGCTAATAACAACAGAACATAAACGATGTCATAATCAAGACCCTTTTAGCTCGGTCCGATAAGGCATGTTATCTTATCAATATGTTTGGTGCGAAACGGCTTGTTGTCGATTGCAATGTTCCCATTATCCCTGTACTTTTTAGTATACATCAATTGCATCGCTTTTCGTTAATTATTCAATCTCCTTCAATGACGTTTTTTATTTCGTTTACTATTTTTCAATTACCTGTTCTATTTTCTCTATATTCTTTCTAGATTTTTTCAGATATCAGCGAAAAAATTAAAAGGCATTCATAACACACAAATGCATCAAATGATACTTTTATTCTATCAGTTGATTGGGCTCCTAAATACATTTAATTATAAATGAACATTTAAATTAATTCATAGCAGCAGCTTACATGTTAGAAAATGTATTTGTAGATTAGCGAGGTAGAAAACGTGCATATTTTATGAAATTTTCCTCCGTCAGTCTAATCAGAACTTTTGTTTTTGTTTTGTAATTTAGCCCAATACAAGATAAAATTGTCAACAAATTTCATTATATAATTAAACAACAGAATAATAATATTTACAGAAAATGAATATTTAACATTAGAGACCAGCGTTAAGAATGAACACGTGATACAAAATGCATTTAGATAGTTACCAAAATATTAATTTAAACTATAACATGAACTTTTCATTAATATTTGATAATAACTATAAGCACACAAAATTCTAGCTTCGATTTATCTGTCAGGAGTTTAGCTACTAATTTCATCAAGCCAAATAAGTAATTAATGGTGCTACTGATATTGATACACTTTTTATAAAGTTTAAGCACATATAACACAAACTGCGTGTTATTTTCCACCATTTTCAAGGTTCGTTCTGATGAAAAGATCTAGCTATATTATACTGATATTTTTCCCTTTTGAAGTATGTCATTGATGGTTATTGTGACTTTTGTCATTATACCTTTATCAAAAAGAAGCATGACATCTGCACCGAATGTATGATAGTGTAATACACAATTGTTTTAAAATCAAAGTATCGCCGAAAAGTTTAATTGAACACCATTTCTCGTTTGTTATGATACCAATATTTGTCCTAAATTTCGTTAAAAAGTAAAGTATTTTCCCAAAAATCTTCGCTTTCATGCCAGTTTTTATTGAATGATTTTTTTCTGACTACAATGGAAGTTAAATTGCAGCCGTTGTCTCTCTATGACAAGCATGCCTTTGATTATGAAAAAAGTTGTACTAGAATTCATGATTTAATATAATAATTATTTGCTATTCTTTTTGTATATTTTCTCTCGTGTCAAAGAGAAGTTTGATTAAGGCAACAGAGTAGTCCTCTAGAGGAGTGCTTGCTGCTCTTCTGTTGCTACCTCTCCCTAAACGTTGTTTTTATTTGATCTACAATGTAGTCATTATTCCGGACTATATATTTATATCTCTTATGCTAGCATATAAGCTGTTTTGTAGTTTATAACGACGATTACAAGGATTCTTAAACAGGCACAAGGGTTTAATTCTACCTGACTCTCTGGTATCGAAAATAACCATTTTAATGAACTTTCAGCTTTCCACCATTCTTCAGGAGCGGAATGGAAGGATTAAAACTCAAATTTCAACTGATGTAACTTATTTATTTATAAATAAATTTGAAGGTAATAAATTACAAAACTATTCAATTGGATACAAATAAATATAGTATAAAAACTGCGCTTCTTCCAGAATATAATATCACAGCCAAGTATCATCTTAAAGGAAGCTCTTTGCATTAAATTAGAAATAAATTAGTTCATTTTGTAACATTATTACATTCCTTTCCACTTTCGTGAATTTCCTGTTTCTTCTGCTAGAAATAGTAACTTATGTTGTAATACTGAACACACCATCGTTATAATATCATTCAAACAACAATTCTGTTCATACAATGTAGCCATTAATGCCTTTCTGTGGTAGACTATGAACAGCAATAATAGCTAATTACAAAACATGAAAAAGTATCATTCACATTTGCAAAATAATTTAATAGCATAAAAATATATTATTTTGCTACTATGTAAGTTTGAAAACACGCGGAAGCGTTTGAGACTGGCCGAAGAGGAAACGAACCGAGAAGAGACATAAATGGTACATATAAATTATATCACTTGTTATCTTGTCAAAATGCCACGAGATAGGTCGCTCTCAGAATGTTATGCAATACACTCCAGATAATTTCGACTTTACCAATAATACTGACACATAATTGAGATTTCTAAGAGAACCCTTTGAAGAGTTGTCTGTAGCTGACGATACAAACATTTAGTGAGCACTCGTGTATAAAAGTGTTACAAAAATCGAACACAAGCAACAAGCAAATAAAAGCCACTGAAATGTGTACTACTGAAGCTTGAGCTTTCTTTGGTTAACACGTGTCTTTTCAGTTCGTCTACTGACGCACACATTTTACTGTTCGTGACTAGAGGTAGGAGCGTGGATGACCTAGGGGTCATCACTTGATGATGTTTACGTTTGGGGCCAGGCAGCCACATTTGATGTGCTCGGTGACATTGACCCGCTTAAAGCGAAGGTGCCTGTTGCAGTTATGCTGGCCCACGGCACACACCTTGAAGACGAGCTCTACCTCCTGGGTTTCGATAGGGGCGCAGAGGTGGTGCCCCGTCTCGCAGTAGCCGGTGCCGGCGTCGCACCGCCTCAGCACCGTCGAGGGAGGGTAGTACAGCGTTCTGGTGGAGGCGATCTCGCCGAAGAGTTCGCTGGCTGGAATGGCTCGCAGCTGGGGCTCCTGGCAAGTGAAGTTTCTGACCCGCGTCATGTGCTCGCGGTACATGTCCTGAAGCCTCTGTCTGGAAATGCTCGCCGTGTCCACGCAGGCTATGGCGGCTATTGCGCCCAGCATCACAACCGCGAATGCCATGACCATCATCTCGACTGATGGCTAACCCGGCATCGTGTGCCGGTTTTATTGCAACGCTGACGTCATGTCTTCCTCCCGCTGTTTCCTCGTCCCGCCCACTTTCAACCGGCACTGTCGGCATCGGTACTCTTTGCCACTTCTTCTTCTTCTTCTTCTTCTTCTTCTTCTTCTTCTTCTTCTTCTTCTTCTTCTTCTTCTTCTTCTTCTTCCTCCTCCTCTTCATTTTCCTCTTCCTCGTCATTTTTGTTTCCTTCTTTTCCTACTCTCAAACTTCTCCATATTTTCCATCTCCTATCTACTCTTTTTCTACTATCTACCTCTTTTAATAGTAATATTCTGCCTATTAAATTTGTTTATCATGTCCATCGTCTTCCTTTTTCTCATCTTCTCTCTTTTTTGTTTATGCTCCAGTTTTCTCTTTTGGAACTTGTTATTTTCATTCCTCTTCTTCACACTATTGTTTTATTTTTATTTGCTGTTATCTAGTTTATCGTTATTTCGCCCTCAGTCTGGGTGTATGTATTTTTTTTTCCTTTGAGCCTCTTCCGTAAATAAAAAAAAAAAACATAGAATTTAGAATGCTTTAAAGATAAACATCTTTTAAACACGTTCTTTTATTAATATAAAAACTAGGTATGGACAGTTTTGAAAAACTAAAGATGCTTCTAAATTAACTTAAGAATAATTCAATAAATTTTGTCACTGAGCTTGTGGTTTTCACAGAAGGTTAATTTTTTCAATTCTCACTTCTGGTTGCATGTAAGTAAATATGTTACATTTTCATTTATTTTAATTATTTAATTAGTTAAATAAAATATTATTCTCGCTAATACAGGCATAAACTTTCGTCATATCTCGGTATAACTTTGAATTCGTTCCTTCGGCGCAATGTGCCAGCATCCTTGCGCGATTGCACGCAAGAACGTTAGAGTATTCTGCAAAAGGCAGACGTTCCGTTGACAACGCTCTCCAGCGGAACAGGTGGGAGGGAAGTCCCCGGAAAGCGCGGGAAAATAATATGGAATATTTCTGTCAAACTCGGTACAAATTCATATCGTAAAATTAAAAAAAATTGTGTCTTCATGAATATAATCGTCAGCAGTAGCAATTATGTATAATATGTTATATTATATATATTATATATATAATCTATAAAGCGCCTGAGTTGTGTGCGAATAATGTGGTTTCCATTCATCAGGAATTAGGTTTAATCCGCAGTGTTAATGTGGCAGTTGAGCTTTTATCTATTGGTTTTGCTTATGTAAATGTAAAGGACGAATATTAATTACTTTAGATAATTTTCGTCCGCGGGCTCATAAGTATGTACAATTCACGGTAAGCAATTAGCAAGGATTTCGTCAGGTATAATCATATCTGTAATAAACATAAATAATATGCTTAAAATAAAATGAACCTTTATTCCATTATTTTTAAGATCTTTTAGCAGCAACCCTTGGATGGTTTAAATGACTTCCACTTTTTCTGTCTATTATAATCATTCATATAAAAAATATATACATATTAAAGAAGATTATCTATAGTAAGTTTATGTCTCCAGCGTCAAAAATATTTTAAGCGTGTACTTTCCAAGAAAGCCAGTTCGATTGTGGCTTTAATTATTTTTCTTTTAGATTGGAGCATACATTAAATCTTTTCAGTGTGTTTCTCCTTTTGATGCTAATGATGTGTTTTGTACCAAATAAATCACTTTTCCTGTTTTTATTTATCTGAAAATGCGCATATTGATACCGACATTGTTTCACAATAATACTACATTATCTTTAGAATGAAGTAATAATTTCACACCTTCAGGGAAAACGAGAGAGTTATATTTATAGTGACAGCTGATTAAGAAGCTATACAAAGACAACTTGGAAAAGGTTTTAATTTTCTCAATGGTATGCACTCAAATGACGGTGAAATATGACATTATTTTACATTTAACAATGATAAATGTCGTAAGTAAATTACTTCATCTTGAATCATAAAACAACGTCATCGGAAAATCGCAGCTAAAGAATTCTTCATTGCATGAAATGGAACATGTCAACTGGAAAATATGTCTCAATAGATGTTCGTTTGGAAGAGAAGGAAATTACAACAGATCGGAATACTTGGTAAAATGTAAGAGTAAGAACGGAGTTGATATCAAATATGAGTCAAAGCTCCATAAGGAAAGTTCTCAATATTATACGTTTTTATGTCAAAAATTTATACCAAGCGGAGATTAGAATTTTGTCAAACATGAAGTTGTTAAGAACAAAATAAACATCTTCATTTAAAGTGCTTCCTAGTGTTAATACACAAAACTGACAATGGTTATACTATACAAAAGGAAAACTATAATACAGTGTTTCCTTTGGATACGGGATAACGCCAGTAATGAAATGAAATTTATCGAACACATACACAGACCTTCATTAACACAGAGTTTGGCCACGAGCCTGTAGAGCACAGATTTGTTGCCAACAATAAACGTGTGAACAAATTATACAAAGATTCACTAACAAATAATATAAATATTGGAATTTCTAACATTTTGAAATAAATACAATTATTTTTCCACAGCTAATTTTTTAATTTCCATACCCTATTTTCTCTTTGTCATAGTTGCTTAGAGATCTGACCTTTGAAAATTAAAAGAAAGGAATATATGTAAATAAATAAAGAAAGAAAGTACCTTATCGTAATTGGGTTTCATTTAAGTTGCTAACAGAGTGGCTATTAGGAGCAATTGAAACATTCGCGGAATGCCTTGGGGGACATCCCAGACGCATGCACTTGCCAACAGAAGGGACAAGGTGTCCCCATTTCCTTCACCTTGTGTGGAGTATTGCTCAATTCGGCGTGATTCCATTGCGACAGTGACGTTCCACATACGCATTACACATTTTTAGCTCATGAGTGCCGTTAATGATGTATACACCGCGATGTATTGTTTATTTTTAGCACTTTATCCTGCAAGTTCGATACTACATATTATTAAACTTCTGTGTTTCTCGCATGATGGCGCCACGCCAGCGATTTATGCAGTCACAAGTTTGATTCTGGAGCCTTGACCTTGATCTATTTAAATCATTATAAACCAAAACGCTCGTTCCTGAGCAAAATATAGACATAATGAACAATAAACAATGTTGTGAAAACCTTCATTATGAATTCTGTTCAATTCACTATTACCATCAATGTGAAGCGTTTAGACATTTACGCATGCTAATTTCTTCCACACTTAAACAGTCACCTTCATATTTTTCTGTTTCTGATCTTCTTTTTCAAACTTTCCTCTCGCACTGTAACGCATAACGTTAATTTGGGGCATGCTATTGTGATACAATTCTTTTACTTTCTTCCGGAATGTTTCTCCGCCACTTTCGCTAATTCTAACCATTTTAGCTTATTGAAATATATTCGTTCATTTGCGCTTTAATTGATTGTTTCTAATTTTACTCTTTTTAATTCTTGTTGTTATATATTTAAATATGTAAATAATATGGTATATAATTACGATACTTTTTACAATATGTATAGTCAAAGAACGACACGTAAATGATGAAGCAAAACATCACGTTGAATGCACATTTAACAGGTATAATAAATCTATATCATTGAAATGAAAGATAGCTCTACGTGTTCCTGTCTTCAAGAGACTGAAACGGGACATGTTATATTTGTGTGTATCAAATGGATAGCCAGAGAGATAAACTGAAGCACGAAATGCAATAGATAGCCAGTGTCACATGAAAAACTTTTGTCAAAACACTACAAGCAATTAAAAATAGAGATGTTATTCAGGCAATAGACTTTACAGCAGTATATCTAAAGTAAACAAGAAAATGTGGATTATTATTAAAAGCGCGTTTAAGTGTTAAAAATGTATGTATGTTTTATGTTTTGATGTATGTTAATAAAAAATAAGAAATATATAAAGTACTAAATTACATTTTTGCAATGAGAGGCCCCCTCAAAAATTCTTCATTAAATGAATGAACAGGCTCGTTACTGTGATAAATGCAACTCTGAGCCTACAACATAAAGGTAAAACAGCTCATCGCTTGATGTCCAAAGGAAGAATATCCAACATAAATGTTTTTGGTACAATTAAGGTCAAAGAGTCAAGTTCAGGTTACTGATAAGGGTAATGGCAGACTCCTTCTAACTCAACCATACAGTATTGCTCAAACTTGAAGAGTATATGAAGCATTCTATGACGATAATGAAGTGATAATGTTGTCTTGCATTCTGCATTATTTAATTTTTGCTTTAATTCACTTTTATTGTGCTTATTTACATGGAATTAGACACTTAATTATTGAAATTAAAACATACCTTCTAAGCACACTTTAATAATGATGATGATGATAATGATGATGATGATGATAATAATAATAATAATAATAATAATAATAATAATAATGATAACAATAATAATTGGAGCTTCTAGAATGACATCATTATTTTCTTATTTTTCACAATCACAATCTTATTAAAAAGCTGGATATAAGAAGTTAAAAGAAGGACACAATCTTCACAAATTAAATAAAATTAAATTAAAGGCTCTCGAATAACCTAAGCGTACACAGTAAATTTTTATTTTATATCTTGTTTTGAAATATTATTTCACTGGTTGTTTTCTGATTAACGGATACACTTTTTAATTTAAATATAACGTTTTACTGTCTCCCAACCTAAAGAATAGCCCCATACTGTAAAGAAAATTAAAAATGTTAGACAGGTTTGGTCACTTTCTTCGAGGAACACCTATGCAATGAAACGCAACACCTGTACAGCATTGCATGAAGGAGGAAGGTCATTGTGATCCAGCTAGTGCTCTCCCTCTCTTTCCAAATCCCTTGGCAGTCTTTTATAACCAGCTAATAATTTAAAACAATAACTAAATAGAAGAAGAAACCTTGATTGCCGAAATGGAACAACATAATGGAACGTATAAACGGCTTATATTATCAGCGAAAACTAATTCTCAAATATAACTTACCAATAAATAAAAGTAGCTGCAAATGGAAGCACAAGAGACACAATGAAGCACATACTTTTACAATGTTGTTCCTCTAGCTCTGCATCATCAAAATATTAAAATGCTGGAGAAAAATAAGGGCCAAAACTTTAGCGTTAGATATAAAATATTAAAGGCTGAAGCTCATAATTAGGATTACATTATATTAGATATATCAGGATTATAGGATTATTAATTTTTCCTGGAGCAACGGGGCTTAAACATTCCTTGACAACTGAAGCCCTTTAAATACACCGCCATGGGTCGTTAAGGCACGGACTCCTTAACGTGAGGTCTGGGGTTCAATTCTCAATAGGACCGTCCTCCCTGACCGAGGTTTTTTCCAGGTTTTCCTCAGTCCTCATAAATGAGAAAGTAGGGGAGGTACCTAAACTTAGGCCTGAAAAATTCCTTCCTTAAAAAAAAATCTTTTCCCAATTTGCCATTTCATTTCATGTATCATCAGTGTCCACCGCCTGTGGTACCTCAGTAGTATAAACGGGCGCTAAAACTATTTTTAAAAAGAACTTTAAAGATCTTTGTTGCGGATTCCTAAGATTAAAATCCTAAAACCTATATGTTTTTTTTAAAGTTGTTCATAACTTGTTTACATAATTTAAAATAAAAAATGAAATAAATGCACATTTTCCAAAAATCTGCATTTTTATTGTATTTTATTCTTACACAACAACAGCACAACAACAACAACAACAATAATAACAATAACAATAATAATGCATTCAAAAGTATGCACATAACCACTTAATATTTCATGTTAATAATAATATATAATGATGCAAATTTATTCGTTAATTTTAATCCTTGAATGATGGTGCATTTCGCTTACAAACCATAATATATCGGATTTAATAGGAGACATTTATATTCTGAGTTCTGATTCTATGTTTTTCATACGTTTATATTATTTTTTTTTTTTTTTTTTTTTAAGATATATAAGTACTGGGATTCATTTTTCCTACAAGTAAGTTGTTATGAAGGACTTCTTTAAAAATGTGAAGGTTGTCTGCCGCAGGATAAACAGTTCACTGCCGTAAGATGTATGCTGTTGCCAGGGAAACTATGACGGTGCATATGAGTGTTTTGCCTCATCCCTTCTCATAACTCATTGTTTATATCCATACAATCAAGAACAAACGCTTTAATAGCATTGCAATGGACTCCCAGAGATACGCGGACCCCTGTTCTAGAGGAAAGAGGAAACCTGGGTAGAAGAGTGGTAAATCACACTTCTCTCAAGTTCAAAAGAGAAAGAGTTTTTTAGGACAATCTAAAATTGGAAAAGGAATTCTAAGCTTATAGAATGTTTTTTCCCCTAATAATTTGCTTCAAGTCAGATCATGTATAGATAATGTTCTTGAAATACTGATAATATCCTCTAATCAAAGACTGCTTCTCCAGATACATGCCGTGCAGCTCAGTTCTTGCGCAATTCTTGAACATTCCATGCCTGGAGCGTTAGACAATAGCACGTCAAAGAACGACCTTGCATCGTTTGCCAGGAAGTGAAATCAGTCTCTACACGTTGCTACGATAACTTAAAAGCTAAAAATAGCATGACGTCGCTAAGACAACCGTCACTTTTCGGGGAACACCCTTAACGTTGTGGCAAATGTTACTGAACTCAATGAATGGTGACGTCATGTGGCGGATTACTTCCATTGGCGGCGGTTCTAATTCAGCCATCTCTTTCCTTTCTTTCCTTGTCCCCTACTTTCCTTTCTGCTTTTTTTCCTTCACGTCAGAAGCTTTCATTTGTCTTCTTGTCAAGCTGCATGAATCGTGCAGGGCAAGAGCAATGCAAACATTATTGCAAATAAAGTGGAATTGTGGCTATTTTATAGCAGAGTTAAAATATGTCAATGTCTTCTTATTTCTCTAAAGGCCTATCGCAACAAAGGGATGAGTGCGGTTCGAAACCTTAATAATCTACTTTGGGTCTTCCAGTTCCTCAAAATGCTATAATAACAATGTGCTAAAATATTCAGAGGCAGAATACCTTGGAAAGGTGAAACACTTTCTAGTAGGGGGATATTAAACTAGTTTACCAGTTACGAGTATTCCTTAAAACGCTAAAGGGAGGTTTGTCATGATAAAACGGTCTTCGCTTCTCTTTCGGAGTCATTTGTCCACATGTTGTACAATCCACTTTCCTATGGTAGGAGCAATGAACCGAATGGCCGTATATTATGATAAAACCTAGGCATGGACGTCTAACGTTTGACAAAACCTAAAATTTGAAGTTTGATCTTTACAAAACAACTAAACTTAGGCTTAAAATAACTCATAGTTCCGTATTGTATTCTCACACGTATACAAGTTGACAAGTATTTTTCAGAGATTAATCTACAGTTCTGACAATGGAAAACAGAGTAGAGTTTGCATAAAATTAAGATGTGTAAGAATGTTTAGAAAAAAATTTCAAGTTCAAAATTTCTGTTATATACGATTTGATGATTTTTGTAAAATACTTAATTATCAATAATGTCCAAAAGAAATAATACACGTAGATTAAAACAAAGGAAAATCAGAATATCCTGTTTGTTATACCAATGTTTTTAAGTCATAGCTAGCAACTTTGAAGCTACTGCTGCAGCTGCTATCAAACTGGTTTCTGTATTAGGGACATCCGAAACGCAAATTGTTCATCATCTACGTGAAACCTATTCGCAAACGATGTCTAAGTAATCCCTAATGATGTGCCTTGCTGATAGAGATACAGTCATTATGTTCC
Source organism: Metallyticus violacea (assembly GCA_030762175.1). NCBI lineage: Eukaryota > Metazoa > Arthropoda > Insecta > Mantodea > Metallyticidae > Metallyticus > Metallyticus violacea. The sequence continues at coordinate 29,953,749 of CM060838.1, forward strand.
TTGGTGCTGAAAGCCCTATATCAACTTCAGGGATTTTAATCAATGCTTTTTGTCTAACGTCTGCGGGCAGAAATCGTTTATTAAATCTGATTAATATTTCAACTTGTCTTTCCAAAGATTTATAAGAAGTCAATATTTAATGCTATATTTTTTCCACTTTCTACTGCGCAATTTTCATGATTTTTCCTCCTCCATACGAAGGTATATCTGTTTACTATGATGCTTTGGTGAAGGACAGCGCTCCTCTTCCGTTTCTTCAGAATTGTTGGTTTTCTCCCTTTTAGACTCTTCAGCAGTTCTTCTATCTTCTTCTAATTGAACATTTCGAAGTAAACCCAGGGTGAGGTCAGAATCAGCGACGCCATTGCAAATGGGAACCCAAAACATAGCTTCTTATCCCAGTTATTCAGATTTCATTATGAAAGTGTACAACTTCAGCCGAAGAACAGGTTTTGCTATCTACCATCCAAGAAACTGGTATGTTCCTTACACCCTGGTTTGTGCGTTTCAGATTTCAATGACTTTGTGAATGGCGAGGTTTCCAATGCAATATTTAAGCATTAAATATATCAACCAGTTTCTTAGTCACAGATGCTGTGCCTTGCCTATCATTGTCATTTTGAAGAATGCAGGCTACTTCAATTACGCTAAAATGCCCATTGGATTATACGCCACTTTCTCCACTCTCTTAGTCTTTGAAGATTTCGGGAATAAAATTTCGTCAAATGATCCTGGTAGTTCAATATTAACTTGTAATGCCCTTCGGGTTCTTTTGCCATTTTGATGAGGTCACTTGTCCTCGGAGTTCATAGTATTGCTTGAAAGTGGTCTTACCACCAAGCCTTTTCTCTTTTGTTTTTTCTTTAGTTGACATTGGTCAGACAGACTTTGTCTATCATTTCCCTGGTTATATTACAGCACTTCTTTTAGTTCGTTATCTACATGTCTTGTGGCCTATGTCTAGTGTGCTTTATGAATGATTCAACATTAGAACAAAAATATATAATACGGTCAGTATCTTTAGAATTCTTTTCTATCAGTTTCTCAACATACTGATAGTCAACATGTCTTACCTTTTCATATGGCTAATCCAATGAGGGTCGGTTTTACAAGGGCTATCTATGCACTTAATACATTATTTTCTAATTTCTTTATCTCATCCAAATGCGATTTCTCCAACTCTGCATTTATTTCAGCAACAACCTTTTCATTTATTCTTGCTAGCCATTTCTTTATGTAGAGGAACGGGAAGTAGTTTGAGAGAGCTAAAACCGGAGGGTAGGGGGAAGGAGGAAGAATTTCATATCAAAAAATTTTAAGATCACAATCGTAGACCTTTGCTTGGACGCATTATCGTAAGGGAACAGGATGTTGTTCTTTGCCAATTCTTCCTTATTGTGTGCTTAATATTAGCAGGTTATGGTTTTGCCCTTTTCCAAAAAGTGCATTGAAATGAAGTCAATCTCGCATTCTCAGAACACAGTCGCTATCACCTTTCTGGCTTAGGAGATTGTTTTTGCTTTTTCAAAGCGTCGTACTGTGGTCTATTGGTAACCATACTTTTCCCATAAACCTAAGTCGGGGTTCAAACCCTGACAAGATGGGCGTATTTTTAGGCGCAAAAATACTATATATGTTTCCTTCGGAAGGAAAGTAAAGTCGTAGATCCCTTGTCGTACAACCTCAAGCCCGAAAGAAGATACTTCTGAGCAAAATTTATCGGCCTTTTCACGCTTGGAATTTAATGCGATGCTGATGACCTGAGATGTTAAAGTACGTTCCTAAATAAATCAAATAAATTTCTTCTGGGCATTTTCTCCGGTTGTCACACTGTTTCGACTGTTCCTTTGTTTTCGGCGTGTATAGTGGTTGATCCACGTTTCGTCGGCAGTTACATGCAGTCTCCGAAATTCATTTGAATACTGTTTAAAATGCTCTAAATTCTGTAAAGAAGTGACAACTCGTTCCTTTTTCTGATCAATTGATAGCAAACCCGGCACTCACTTCCCAATAACTTTTTCATTTGCAAATTATTGTGCAAAATATCATATATCCGACCTCAAAAAAATGCCCACAGCTTCAGAAAGCTCCCGAACCTTTAGTCTCCGGTGCTCAGACAATGTTGTGGATTGTTTCTATCATTTCAGAAGTCGTTACTTGAACAGAATAACCGAAATGGTTCGCATCGCTTGTGTTTGTTCGCCGTAACTGAACTCACCAAATTATTTATACACATTCTGAGCGAAGGTGCAAATGCGTAACAATTTTTGCCAAGCATCATCTTAGTTTCTGCTGGCGTTGCTCTTTTCAAAACAGAATGCTTTAATAATACACGAAATTTGTTTCTAACTTTGAACGTTTGTTTACAAATTTAAGCAGGAAAATGGTATCGGAGAAAATTGAAAAATGTTCATTTGAATGCGTTTTTGTTTTATTGTTAACAAACGCAGCACCCATCGAGCGGAAAGCTTTTTCATACCCAAAACTTCGTGTAAAATGGACACGGCTTTATGGATGTCCTTACAATGTAAGCCAACTCACGGTGATCATTAAGTACAGCATTATCAATTTTTGTCACAATATTGTCGGTCGTTGCAGTTTTGGGACGCCTTGAGCGCTGTCAACTTGAATAAATGTACGACCACGTTTAAATTTAGCAGCCCCCTTATTAACCGTCGAAAACGAAGGGAAAGAATCCTTTCATGTGGAATATAACTCCTTTTGGGATTAAACTCTTCAAAACGAAGTTATCATTTATCAGTTTTTCCATTTTGCAGAAAATGTTACCATTAATTCGTATACACGATCGTCAAACAAGTGACTACACTATGTGTCTGAAACTTTACAACACGCCATCTAAAGGATGATACTTAACAGCTATTATAGTTATTTGACCATTTTCACGACAACTCTGAGTCAGGCCAAGAAATTATAGAACACTCCTGGTATATCGTTGTACTTTGTAGACGTTACTAAAACCGTATTACCAATATTCGAACTGTAGATATACTTATTTAATTCTAATCTTCTTTAGAAACTACAGACATCGTGTTAAACACAGTAACAGTAATGAGAAACTAACAACAATGTTTTCGTGAATCATATTAACAGTTAAATTCATTGTAACCAACATTCTAAACTTTAAAATAAATGAAAATTCTAGCTTTAGACTTTCCTCATTTGCAAAAGTGTAGTTTTGGTCATTTTTAAGATGTCCAAAGTTCGGAGAAGAGACATGTTTCGGGTTTTGGAAAATATGAAACCTCCAAACCTAGGTCAAAATAAACAACATAAATTACCATTTTCGTATTTTACTCCTAACGCCTCCATCTACCCTAAATGTCCTGCAGTTTGGAATTGCAACTAGATACTTACCCAAACACAATATATAAATGCTCTTTCTCGTGTGTTTTTGATTCCCAGTAAGCAATCATGGCACACATCACAACCGCTTTTACATATGTAATTTTTCGAGCAGAAAATTACACACCCACTCATTTGAGATATCCACATATTCGTGGTGATGATCTCAATTGAGCATCCTGAGTGCGCTTCAGCTTTGGTACACGTACTACTACGTTTAAACACCTTTATCCATAAATAAATAGTCCTTGATGTTAGTCCTGAGTTTTTCATCCAACTCAGCTTTGGTCTATAGTGCTTCCCCCTTATTTTAATGCCAAATGTAACAATGTTCGATTCAGATGTAAGGCAAACATTAACAACAATTGTATCTGGCTGGAATACACCTTTATAGGAATGGTACTTTCCAACATTAGTGCCACTTAAGGACTTTTCGATCCATCATGAAAATTTACCGCAATTTTGAATAGGCCCTGTACATTATTTCTGCATAAAATATTGGAAAGTCGTCCAAACAATCAAAAAATGACAAAATGCCTTTGGTAAATTTAGAGTAAAATTAAAAGATAAAAGCGAAACCTGCATTCTTTAGAACATTAACAAAATGCCGATTTCGAAATCTATGAATTCCTTTCGTAAATCTATATGAGTTTCTTCTCTGAACAATTGCATTTATTTACTATATAACTTGATTCTAAACATCCCTTGAGTTTTGTAACGGTTTAGATGAGCGGGTTTTCAACTAAAGGGGCGCATGAAGCATAGAATACTGTCGAATGTATAGATACAAACAAGGAATTATGAGAAAAAGAAAAAGCATATAAATTTACTATGTGTACTTATTGGGGTAAAGTAAATTAGAATAAAACTGAAGGCGACTATTTACTCCGGAGGGAGATTTCAAATAGGTAAGTCGTAAGTTTGGACCAGACAGAAAACTAATAAGTACCTCCTTCGTTTCCCTGGCAACATGCACTTTCTGCAGCGAACTGCGTAGGCTGGACTATCAAAGAAGGTCATGAAAGTATTGATGCCTTTCCTATGCATGCAGTTCATATGCATGAAAAATAGTTCTCTACACTCGTTTATGCATTAAAATTATTTGGTACTACTATCTACTGCCACGATTTCAGGTTCAAAAGTAACATTTACACATTCACACATTCCTAACAAAATGGAAGGTTTTAGAATACGTTGCTTCTTTCTTATTGGACAGTAAACAAAATAGTAAACGAAATTCTCATTGTGAATAGTCAATATCTTGTGCAATATCTAAATGTTCTGTCCACAAAAATCTTTTTACATTGACTTACAAATTAAAAATTGACTCTCAAGAGAGCACTAATTCCAGATCTTTTTCAGCACATAATAAAAAAGGGTATGCAGTTTTCAAATGCATACTTTCCAATGTACTTACTGCGTCTTCTCGGCTTTCTGACAGTGCAAGCTGTTACTGCTCTCCGGAACTGTATACACTTTAGCACTAAATGTTTTTACAGTACTACATGTGTAAAATGTTACAATAACGATGATTAGCAAGTCCTCTCCCTCTTCATACACACACTGTTTCACTTCCATGACAAGACGATGTGAATGGTGTTTAACGCCCCTTTTAACTACTGAGGCACCACAGGCGGTTGATAAAACGATGACTACCACAGAGCATGCGAGAAACAAGCACGTAAAACAACAGACTGCCATTGAGTACAGAGTACCAACTACCTGATAAGAAATTTACCCCTGGCACAAGAATTACTCGTAACATCTTGTGCGAACTTTTGGCGGGCGTAAAAATCCTAAGTATGGCTTCCTTCGGAAGGGAAGTAAAGCCGTGGGTCCCGTGTCGTACATTTACAGCACGATAAAGAACCTGAAGCCTGAAAGAAAAGGCCTCTGAGCAAAATTTGTCAGCCGTTTCACGTCCTGAATTTAATGGGACGCCGATGACCCGAGATGTTAAAGAGCGTCCGTAAATAAAACAAATCAAATCAAATCTATCTTTATATTATTTTTTAAATGTTGATTATATTTTAAATTTCCCTCCCTCACTCTCATTTTGAAATTTCAAACGATATCGCTATCTTATGATAATTAAATTAAATTAATTTAACTTTAAATTAGAGGTTATTCAAACTGGCAAGTTTAAAATAAAATCCTCACATAATAACAAAAATATTGTCATTATTCAAACAAAAATGAATTAGCGAGATGTACGCGAGTAGCTCCATAAGTTTCCAGCCTAACCATTTTCTAGGTATGATAAAGACAAAAATTATATTTCACTTTTGAATATAGTTACCCTTTATTGCAATATACTTCTCACATACTTGAATTAACATTTCAATACCCCCCCCCCAAATATCTTGAAGTCTTGTCTGCAAAATGGGCATAAACAGCACCAATCACTTCTTCGTCATACTTAAATGTCCTTCCTCGAAGGTGCTTCTTGAGTTTTGAGAAGAATAAATAGTCACTGAGAGATAGATCTGGGCTGAAGAGTGGATGGTCGATCTCCTTGAAGGCACATTTCTTCACAGCTTCCTTTGCAACAAGAGCTGTGTGCACAGGCGCACACCACCACTCAGCTTTCCTCACCTTTTCTCTTTGATGGAAGCACATAGTCTGTGCAGTAGACCAGCATAGTACTCCCCATTTACTGTGGTGTTCCTCTCCTTGAGGTCAACGAAAAGTATTCCTTCATAGCTCCAAAAAATTGTAACCATGACCTTCTTGAGTGACCTTGGCCTTTAGAGGCAGTGCTTCGCCAGGTTTACGCCTGCCACTCCATTGATTCACTTTTGGATAAGGGATGATAGTAGAGGACAACAATGGTTTGCAGAACTTCTCTCTCGTTGCCACGGCAGAGCTCCAAAAATGCTTGCCAGCAGATGACTCGTTGCTGCTTTTGGACTGATGAAAGACTTATCCATGTTTAAATGTTCATGAATATTTCGAAGTACTGTTGTTTTAGATAGGCTAAACCTTGTTTCTATTTTGTAACTTTGAGCCGCTGGTCTTCCATTTATTCCTCCTTCCACAAGAGCTAATTTTTCAGGAGTGAGAACCTCCAAGGGCCGACCTGCACGCTCTTCGTCTTCAATGTTTTCTCGACCCATTCGAAAAAGTTTGGCCCATTCTTTTACGATAGAATATGAGGGGGATGTTTCCCCATTAACACAGTCTAATTGCTGTTTAATTTCATTTGGAGCAAGCCCTTCTTTTGTGAAGAACTTAATAACAGCTCGATACTCCATTTTGAACATGTCACAATCTGTAATGAAAATAATCTTGTAAGTTTCTATGGAAAGTTAAGTATGATTGAACCTGGGCTTTTGAAAAGAGTCAAATGGTATAGTAAGAGCGAAGACTATGATTAGACTAGACCAATTTATGGTTGTGTGCCTGAAGATTTCTAGACCTTTGGATTTCAGTAGGTACTATTGTTGAACGGGGGAGTTGAGCTTGTTGGAATGGGATGTGCTAAGGAGATAATGAACACGTCAGAATCTTTAGATATGCATTATGTTGTAATTCACTAACTACTTAATAATAAAGTACAAATAGAAAATAGGACAACATTACCCGCTCCTATTTTAGTACATATAATTGTTACTCTGTCCCTACATATTGTGATAGTAATAATATTGGAATTGTTTTTTAAAGCTCGATAGATCAAATTTTAAATTAATCAACATACCTATCTAAAATTAAAAAATATCATTAAAAACTGTGCATTGCAAGCTTGTAAGTTAAAGTTGATTTATCTGTCCTGCAAGTAAAGTTATACCAAGTAATTATAGTTAAACGTAGGATGAAATAACACAATAAAGAATTTCTAAAATATACGGCTATATCTTTAGTGAACACGTTTTATAGATTACTTTCATTCTCTGCAAACGTGCATTAGAAAATAAATATTTTATGAGCACGTTTATAGAGCATTTGTAATATGTTTATAGCACTGTTTTATTTAATGTCGCTTTGAACTATTTAGTGCCAATCATACTTTCCTCGTAAACCCAAGATCGCGAATTCAATTCCGGCAAGGGTCGATAAATTTTTTCGGGCGTAAAAATCCTAAGTATGGCTTCCTTCGGAAGGGAAGTAAAGCCGTGGGTGTCGTTCATTTGTGGCACGAAAAAGAACCTCAAGCCTGAAAGAAGAGGACTCTCAGCAAAATTTACCGACCGTTTCATGCCCTGAATTGATTGGAACGCTGATGAATGAAATGTTAAATAAAACAAACCAACAAGCTTTGAATTACACTAGTCCTATCGCGACATCTGTAGAGTGTGAACCTAAATACTGCAGGAATAGGTGCGTATTCCGTAGGAATGAAATAAATAAATTTATAATGGCGCAAATGAGCTCGGTTTCCTTAAAGTTACCTGACATTTACCTTCTCAGAGTAAGCAAAAAATCCGAGCAAAAAAGTACCCAGATGGCTTTAGCAATCGAGCTCAGGGCCTCAAAATTAGCACCGGTAAACGCCTGTTAATAACATGCAATGTATATGGAGATCATTAATAAATGAATAAAATACAACTTTTTCTATAAATCTGCATTTAGGATATTGATGCTTTTAGCAATTAGTACATGTAACTTGAGTGTACTTACTGCACATCTACAACATAATTCGTCAACATTAATTGAATTGTTTAAATAACCCTTAAAGTGCATGTAATTATGTTGAACGTATTAATATAGAAATTTCTACAATTAGCGGGGATCTTATGGGCCAATAATATTTGTGAAGTCCCTACCAAGTTTTGGATAGCTAATAATGTTTCATATAACTTTACGAATGCAGTTCACTAATTCAGATTTTGCTTTAAGCAGAGAGCAGGCATGCCGGTAGTTCTGTGATTCCTTTTGCATTAACATTCTTAAGATAAATCTCTGCGCGCAACGTATGTCTCTTTTTATGACTGAGCTAACATCTGCTGTTTGTCAAAATAGTTTTTCATGAATTAACATGTTTTTATTGTGCAATACCACCCAGCTTTTCTGTTTAGAGCATTGCGATGTTTTTCTCTCTGATGAAAATGAGCGTTATGAATGTATTAAGTCATTGAATGAGAAAAGTCCACTGCTTAACTAGTCTAGTGCACGCTCACATTTAGTTCATATATGAATGAAATTTAAATTTGAATTTGAATCCACATTGGCGTTAAAACTCCACTTCTTCACAAGGAACAGGGCCATATGCCGCCCAATAGTGGCAAATGGAACACTAAGAAAATGTACTAACCCAAGACCAACTGTATTTACCAGACCTCAATATGAGAAAAAATGGCAGCCGAAGTGGCTCTATTACTGCCATTAGCAAATACCAAACTTTTACTCAGCATTATGTTTATAAGATAACATTCTTTATCATTATAAAATATATCGACGGTTTTTTAGAATCTGAAATTGTTTACAAACAATATTTCTCTTATGCAAGCGAAATATAAAATAAAATGAATTAAAACTTATCCACAGGTAAGCACAACTTTTCATAAAATACACGAACTTGAAAATAACTGGACACCTTAAAACTTATCGACATAGTTGAGACAGCATCATATTTATGATCGTCTATTTTAAGATATAGTCTTCCTTGGAAATATTATATACGGGTGTACCTGTCTTGTCTTAACCTAATGCAAAGGAATCGAAACACAATATCTTTCTCACATCATTCATTAATACTCTCTTCATCTCGCTCAAAAGCACGCTTCATACTTTCTTCCGGATCTTTCTTTTTCATTAACCCTCACTGTCACATAAGATAGTAGATTAAGGAAAATTGCACGAGGAAAATGTCCTTCCTAATCATAAAATTTAGTAAGAAATGTTTAATACACACATTATTATTCACTCCTTTAATTACTGCTATTTAGAAAATGTAAATATGGTAATATGTAGTGCACTGTCATAATTAAGACATACAAGAGCAAACCCATATAGTACCTAACACTTTCTATTAAACAAGTTCTTGGTGTGATTTCACTAAATCAATGTCAGCTTAATAAAATCACAAGATGCTACTGTTGATTTACTTCCAACTATAAATCACTGCAATGAATCAGATAGCTGCAAATTATTAACGTGATATAATTAACACACAGATCACATATTCCACCATTTTGTCTACAATCTAACTACCTTGGAGTCTAGTAAAATTTCAAAGCACAAATTGGAAATTACCCTGAATTGCAGTCAAATGAAATAGCTCTTCTTCTCATTCTTCTCCTACTTCCTCCTCCTCCTCCTCCTCCTCCTCCTCTTCTACTTCTTCTTCCTCTTCTTCAAGATTGCCTTTAGACATTTCTGCCTTCTCCAGCCCTAGAATTGTTAAACATTGTGTGTTGCCCATCGTTTCCTTGGGCGTCATGGATCCTTTATCCTTTAAATTTATATAATAATACCTGTTTTCTAAATTGTTGTCTGGCTGTCTTTCTACGCACCCTTTCCATTTCTTTCTGTATTATTTTATTTTTTCATTTGGATATATCTAGGTCTTATCTTATATTGTAATTTTTTGACCGCCTGTATCCTGCCACAGAACTTAAGAATTGTTTAATCTAAGCATCCTTTACCTTTGACAGTCTTTGTAATGTTCAAGTTCACTTCTATATGGCAATGCAGGCACCTTATGAAACTTTAATTGCATATCTTTACGAACGTTCTTATAATTACGCTAATTAAATGTAAATTCAATACTTATTAGGCAACCTAAACAATTGAAAATATTAATCAGTTCTATTAATTTACCCTTGTGTTCTATGTTATTTCTTACTAGATGTTTTCAACGAAATCTAACAATTATATTTTCTGATGATATTTTTAAGTTATAACGCCTTTTGTAAAAATTATACGATTTAGAGATTAAGGCCTGGCCATTGCATATAAAATATTTATTTTTCTTCTTTAGCGCCACAACTCGATATCGGGTCATAGCCTGCCGCAGCAACTTCTGCTTCCTTTACTTCCGTCTTATGACTTCATTGATAGATGTCAGTCTTGCAGGAGGAGGATATATGATCAACCCGCCGGTCGCCTATCACCGGCTTTCTAGATTGAAGAAAATCATCTCTCCATCAGTCAGCCCTCCAGCCTTATCCTCAAGAGGCTGGGTGACAGACCTCCCTAACTTGGAAACATATCGGAAATCGAACTTGGGTCCTCCCGGCCAGCAAAAAGCAACGCTAACCATTAGACCAAGGGAGCGGTCATATAAAACAATTTATAATATTTAATACTTTCCGTTTTGCATACTCTGCATAGTCAATATATAAGTTAAACAACACTGGAGACGGCGGACTCTTTTGATGGATTTCTTGATTTGTTACATTACGTTTTCTCTTATCTGATTATTATTTTAAATTTTGATATTAGGTCCTTCATATAAAATTCTGATTACTGCTATTAAATGTAATGGAATTACTCTTATTTTCAAGACCTCACAAACCATAAGTCTACTTACTTTGTCGAAAGCTTTTATAATATAGCAAACATTCTGTAATATGCTATGCAGTGAGCCATTTTTTTCCCCTGCTTCTATCACTAGGTATTACCACTACATGGCGCCACGATCACCAAGAGCGCTAAAATACTACTAGTACTACTTTTAGCGCCATAATAATAATAATAATAATAATAATAATAATAATAATAATATTTTCAGTTTATATCTATTTTTAATTCTAGTGAGCTATTTTGCTTTTAACTCTGGCCCTACATAATAGCAAGCAGAAGAACGACATTACTAATATTTTTAAAAACTCTGGTTAAAAGAATGAAGTAATTACATTTATGGATAACAATAGCATATACGCGCGGTAAATTCATATATCACATAAATATCCAACATAATTAACCAGTGGTAATTCTTAAACTTCGTCTCCTTGCACTTAAATGTTACAATGCAATATGAAAAGGTATCTGAAAATTAACGTTTTAAGACATTACAGCTGCTCCATTCCCGTTAAGATACACTAAAATCACAAGTCTATAGGATGAAACTTATATGAAGACACTAGTACATCCGCAATTGTACCTTTAATCCCATCAGTAGAAAGTATTATGTAAAAACCCTGCAGTAAATTTTCAAGCAATATATATATATAAGTGATAGTACTGCGAACGAAAATTATACTCCGTCATTTTTTCGCTTTTTTCTTTGTTGTTATCAGTATGTACATGTATATGGTTTTAGATGTTTTCTTGTTTAATTTTTTTTTATTTGCCAATTGTCATATTGTGCTCTGTATGTAATTGGATTAAAATGGAGAAAGAACCGTTATAAAATTATATTTTTGAATGGGAAAATAGACACTCAAGGCAAAGTTAGATACTGTTTTTTCTTCCTTTCAAAATGGATCACACAGAGTTGCTGAATTTGAATGCAATCGAACGAGTTGTGAAGATGAACATCGCAATGAACGATCAACAGAAGTGACAACCGAAGAATTATTGCAAAAGTTCATAAAACTGTTTTGAACAATTGAAGAGTAAAGATTAGAGTAGTAACAGACATTTGTTCACATTGCACAAATATCGCGGTTTGAGGAAACTATGTTCGTTGAATGCCACGTTTCCTCCTAGTGGATCAGAAAGTTGTTCGAATGTGTATCTCAGTTGAATGTTTGAAGCATTACAGGCGGAAATTTTTGTGTCGGTTTGTATCTGTTGATGAGGCAAAGATTCATCTCTCTACTTCTGAAAAAAGGAGCAATTGAAACAGTGAACACACATGTCATAACCTGCTCTGATGAAAGCAAAGACAACACCATCTGCAGGAAAATTTATTGCAATGGTATTCAGGGTTTCACAGCGTTATTTTGATTGACTATCTAGAAAATGCAAAAACGTCAGTGCTTATCTATTGCAGAATTTGAACGATAAAATTAAGAGAAAATGACATCTTTTCAAGAAGAAAGTGCTATTGCGCCAGGATAACGCATCAATCCACAAATTTGCAGTTGCAACGGCGAAAAGTCACAATCTGAGGTTCAAATTGCTGCAGCATCCAGTCTACTTGCCAGATTTAGCCCCCTCTGTTTTATATATTCCAGTATCTTAAAAAAAATGGCTCGGAGGAAATTTTTTTTCAGGGAATGGTAAAGTGATAGCTCTATGAATAACTAGTTTTCTGACTGATTAATCGTTCAATAATGAAGATATAATGACTTTGGAATATCGTTAGGTAAAATGTATTGAGTTGAACGAGATAACATTGAGAAGTTAAATTAAAAAGTTAAGAGAAGTTATTTAAGTTAAATTAACTCTTGTTCTATTTTTATTTCCGTTAATTATCAAATAGCTTTTGAAATTTACTCAACATAGCCAAAAAGAAAAATATTGATAAAATGAATAAAGAATATTCATTGGTTCACTTTGTTTGACTTTCTGTGTATGTAAAAATGAATTCCCCAACAATATGTTTATATATATCGTATGTGAAGCAAAATATAAAAGCAGATAATGTTTCTTTCAATCATACGAATACTAATCGATCATTGAGGTTCATGATAATTGCATTTAATTGCATTTTGCTGCTGTTTTTTTTTTTTTTTATTCTTGTCAGTGTGCACATAAATATTTTACTTGCTTTATTTAAGAATAAGGGTATACTTATTTTTTCTAGACAACACCCACTAGTAATTTAAGTTTCCACTATTTTATATTCTTTGGCTTCTATTTAGTGCCAGATTTAAGCAAGTATATGGTTACTACGATTGATTGATTTATGGACGCTGTTTAACATCTCAGGTTATCAGCGTCCCATTCAACCCAGGGCATGAAACGGCCGATAAATTTTGCTCAGAGGCCTCTTCTTTTAGGCTTGAGGTTCTTTTTCGTGCCGTAAATGTACGACACGGGATCCACGGCTTTACTTCCCTTCCGAAGGAAGCCATACTTAGGATTTTTACGCCCGAAAAAATCCATCGGTCCTGGCCGGGTACGAACCCGCGATCTTGGGTGTATGGTTACTACGAGCTAACTATGTATGTTTAATGAAGTAATTTTTCCCTGTCTAATTTTAATTATAATGAAGTGAAAGCAATTGGTAATTTTTTTGAAAAATGAAAACCTTATCCGGCTCTTTAGAAGCCTTGAGTGATACACCCTCAAGAGTAAATCTGCTGTTTTAGAAACTGCACACGTGAAGTCCTTAAAAATTGCAGTTTATCGGAAGAGTAATAAACTAAGTCACTGAGGAAGATGCTTAGATAATTAACTTGAAACTTCTCGTAAGTCTAGTAGCACGCGGATTTCTCTCTCGAAGATGGTATCTCTGGTATTAAGCTAGGCAGCTGTTATCAGTACTCTTACATTCAAGATTACACTACACGATTAGTATTATTATATCTTGTTTTCGCTACCTTGGCCTAAGTAATCCCAAAAAGGCCACCTGGTTTTAACTGCCTTTCATCCTCCTATTGTCTGATAACAGAGACGTTGTTGATTGTCTCCATTTAACTACCCTTATGTCCGACTATAAAAAGTTACCGGCAGTTAATTTAAGTTAATTTACCTTTAACTAGTATTACACTAAAATAATAGAGTACATCAGAGAATTTTCACTAATTGTCATTATTATATTATAAGCATTATTTTATTATCTTCAATGCTGTTTTAGTTGTCAATAAGGAAATCTCTAAAATAACTGCTTCATTCTCTGTAGCTCAGGTGTTAGGGGTGTTACTTGTAGAGTAGTATTCTCCTTCCAGGGGTCCTGTATCATTCAGTTGATGCTGTGATAGAGTGATATTATTTACAGCGTTCCTTCTTGCCCTTAAAATAAAACTAATGGCAAATAAATTGGTGACTAAATTAATTCATCTCCTTGTCTATCTTAACATTTTAGGCAATTTAAATATATAATTAAAATTCTAAGGACCAATGTTTAAGGCCATTTAAGAGATTTCATCATCATCATCATCATCATCATCATCATCTTCTTCTTCTTCTTCTTCTTCTTCCACTTAAGGAGTTTTCCATTCTTTAGCGGTTACCTTCAATTTCAAGCAGCCATCCCTCACTGTCCTGCATCGTTTCAATTGTTTCACCTCTCCACGTTGTCCACATTCGTTTCCATGGCGGCGACCGTTCCAATATATACAGATGCGTGCGTATCCATTAACTCTTTCACCTTGCATTTCTCCTATTCTCTAGCCCGGATATCCTGTCTCCTCCATCCGTTTCTGTTGCTAGCATCTTACATTTTATGGTTCCCCACTTCATTCCTCAGTCCCGTAGATCAAGATACTTTCAATCACTCTCTGAAATATTATTTTTTCCTATTTGTTTATTTATTAGTCCGCTCCATAGGACTCTGTTAAATATTTTTATATCCCCTTTCGCCTATAACATCCTGTAAACAAAGTCATTTTTTCAACTCCCTGAATCATAAATAATTTAAATTATTGTTCAACTGCTTTAATGGTAGGATTGTATTGTGTCCTCAATCACCTACAAGATATTCAGGTGTTTCCATACAGTCCTCTTGTTTCTAATGCTTCCAGAAGTTTTTTCATTATAAATTCAGCATCCTCAAGAATCTGTGCTATTAGTCTTTGGTCGCCAGCAATTAATAAAAAATTAACTGCCCTTTATTAATAAATTATTCCCATACCACTATAGGAACTATCTCACTGTTTTAATATTTGTTGTTGTTATTGTTCTTCCTTTCATTGCTGTCCCTTCCGAGACTAATTGTATCCTTCCATCTTCTTGACGACCCAGGTCACGCTTCCCAATGGATTGGTAAAAATATACTTAATGTAGTAATCTCTCTGTTTTCATTCTCTCTATATGATGTTGCTAATATTTCTGATAGTCTTTAATCTCCGTACTATTCTTAGTTTTAGTTTTTCTCTTATTTCACTACCATTCTTATTGTCTCTTATTGTTACCTTTTTCACTGGTCTGAGCAATTTCGTTTGTGCCGCTTAAATTCCCTTTCGATCCTGGACTCTTAGGATCCATGTTTCGCTATCACATAGCAATATAGGCTTTGATATGGCATTATGGAATCTAATTTGCATCTCCTTAGTCTATTGCTTCCAAAAAAGTTTCCTTATTCCATTTATTTGATTATATTTCTGTATATTTTCTTCCGAATCTAAATTAATTTTACAATGTGACATCCCAGATTTATATTTTTGTTCTCCTCGATGATTTGCTCTCCATTATCAAGTCGGTCCTGGTGGTGTAGTGGTAACCATACTTTCCTTCTAAACCCAAGATCGCGGGTTCGAACCCGGCCAGGATCGATGGATTTTTTCGGGGTGTAAAAATCCTAAGTATGACTTCCTTCGGAAGGGAAGTGAAGCCGTGGGTCCCGTGTCGTACATTTACAGCACGATGATATTTTTGTCTAATCTGGTTTTACATAATTCCCTTCAATATTTGTTGAATGTAAATATTAAATAGAGCAGAGACATAACACCTCCTTGCCTAAAGCCTTAAGTTGTTCGAAATGGCAAACAGTTTCTTCCCTACCTTCATTGAAGTCGAACACATTATATTCCTTGACTGACAATATTAGACGAAATCACGAAACCAACACCAATACTTTCCATTGCACTCATGGTTTGTTTATTCATGGGCACTGAGTCACAATGCTCTCTAAATCAACTAACGTTAGATGACTTTACCGCCTCTTAGCATGAAAATGTTCAGTTGTTTGCCTAAGACTCAAAACATGGTCCGCATATGAATTCCTAACGGTAATTCCTGTCTGATTCTCCAAGATCTTTCCTTCAATTGCTTGTTTCAACATATTATTTAATACTTCTGTGCATACTACTAATTGAAATCACAACACTAAACCCTATGTAGCTGTTTGAGTATTTCTACTTTCTACTACAATAATAAATCGGGCTACAGTAAGCTCAGATAGTTTGATTCCTTTATCGCAAAATTCAGCAACAGAATGGGAGTTAAAAAAATGGCAAGTTTTCTTTCTGAAAACCATTTGAAAAGGTTGTTCATGAGTTAAGTGAAATAAATTTTGTTGTTTACTAGAAGAGAACATACTGAGATTTCCTGGAAATGCCAGTACTGATGTTTTATGCCTTTGATTGGTAGGAATCAAAACCGAGTTGTGATGGCAACTCCATGGGGCTTCCTAGAACGTTTGGAATAGTTGCAGTCAGTCTAGCGGCTCCAAGAACAAAATACACGCATCCACCAGCTGACTGCTTTCTCCTAATTATTACGTATATTGCCGGCGGCAATTTGCTAGTCTTCGAGGTCAGCGGCATGTCTACTACTGCCGCTGTTTGGCAAAGATATGAGGGTTCAGAACACACAAACCTTGACGTTCATCAGTAGATGTCGATATGAAATATCCACGTGTTTAGATTAGATCAGAGGCTGCTAATTCCATTCTTGCTTGGATAAAATAAACTTGAGTCTTTTCCTCATTCTAAAGTGCATGCACGAGTTAAATAGAATTTTCTATCTTAAGTGATATCGATATTATTCTCACGCAGCAACAACAACAATCCTGTTTCTAAATATTTAGTTAACGAAATGGAGATAATTAAAAGGGAACGAAGTGTTAGATACAAAGGGGAAGTTAATAACTATAACATTAGAAAAAAAATGGCATGTTTTACATTCAGCTCAGCAGACGGGGTGAATTTATTTGGAGAATTTCGCTATTATTTTACAAATAACATTCTTTATGGTCTGTTATATTCAGCACTTTCTTGTAGAACACCGAGAAGTAAGTTCTAACAAGCTAAATGTAGCACATCGATGTCTGTTCCAGGTTTACATCTTTATTTAAAGAGCAGAATTCTTGTTTTTCTATAATCACTAATATATAAATTCGAAGATATCATAACACAACATAAACATTAACTAAAATAAAATAGAAATGTTATTTCATAAGACTCTACTATATTCCCATTATACCTATGTACATAGCACACTGACAGGATGGGAAGAAAGAAAGAAAGAAAGAAAGAAAGAAAGAAAGAAAGAAAAATAAAGAAAGAAAGAAATGCACGAAAGGAGCAACAGAAGCAGTAAGAAAGATATTGAAAAAGAAATTGGAAGAAACAAGGAAACAAAGCTGAATCAACCAGAAAATGAAACAGAAAAGAGAAAACATAACAAAAAGTAATAAAAGTATGCAATGTTCTCTCATAAGCGGACACAACAGGCCGTAAACTGTGCGACCTTCGGGAGATAAGCTGCGCCAACCTCTGTATGGAAAGATGAGAAGGAATGCTACTATGTCATAAAGTTGGAACAACACCGATACGGTCCCTCCGCAAACAGGTGAAACCCCACCATCTCTACGCCCGAGGTTCCGGATAATGGAGACAAGTGGGTAGAATATGCTTGTGGCTGCCAATCATACTAAAATGTTTATTTATCAAATTTAATGTTCTTTATCTCTCTTGGATTATTTTCCTTAATTGTAGTTTTCTCATTCACATTACTAATATTCATCTTAATAAATTATTACCACTTTACAAGGTCCCTAAGAAGTTTATGAATGAACTGAAGAGGGATAAAGGAAGTACAGTACTTATGCAAAATAATAATACTAATAATAATAATAATAATAATAATAATAATAATAATAATAATAAAGAAATGGAGAACTTCGAGAAATCCCATTATTCCAACATTGTTCACTACAAACATCTCCCTGCCGACACGAATTTGGGTTCACAGTCCCGAAACTAAATGCTTCTAGTTTAATTTAACTGAACTATTCGAAAGGTAAAATTTAAAAACGAAGTTGTTTTATTTAACAAGAATTACAAACAACCCCTGTTGTATCTGGGGTATAAAGCGCAAATTTTGAAGCGGTTTAGTACGACAGTTGTTATTGTCGTTGTCGTTGTTGTTGGCCCCACGTTGGGCACCAAATAATGGAGCGGGTTTAGCAATCTCCGTGCTTTGTTCCCCAATTTGAACACCAATCTTAAGCGATTTGTTGTTGATGTCGAGTGGCCTCACGTTGTGATGTCAATCTTGAAGTGTTTTGGTAGAGTGATTATTGGTCGCTTCGGTGTTCTTGCCCAAGCTTCAAGACAACACTTTCACGGTGATTCTGCTATTTTGTTGACTAGGATTCAACAGGACCGGGAGAGGAGTCAATAGTGTAAATAAGCATATGATGGAACATAATTGGTACTTTATTATGTCCAAAATCTTTCGCGCCCTTTGCTGTTTTGCATACGATAGACTTAGCTGCATCGAATATAAACTTATGTGCAGCGTGTGAAACTTGCAGATGAGTGTAGCGGATCGTAAAACTGAAAGTCGAACTTATTATTACTGCGAACTGCTCGTATCTTTCAGCATGTAGATATTTTAACTGCGAGCCTTAGCAACGTCGAACATACAACTGCCTGTCTTGCCGCGTGTAGAACATGAAAACTGGGTCGAACTGAATGCCCCAGCCAAGTGACCTCCTCCTTATATATTGAATTCAAACTAAGTAATCGTTGGTCTTAACGATGCCAACGAAACCACAAAGGCATTGCGCAATCTTCGCGCCTATCTTTAAAAGTTCAAACATACATTTTTCATTGGCTGGTTTAAATTCCCCTGCCGTAAGTACCATTCGTTGTTATTTGAAAATTTAAAGTTTTGTAGACATTGGCCAGTTTAAAAGGCAGCAGTACAACCACCGGTCAGGGCCATAGCCCTTAAACGAACTTAAAGTCGTTCAGCTTTATTAATCCTGCAGTAGCTGTCCTTTTAAAAAGAAAAAAAAAGGGGGGGGCTTCACACGCGACCCTTTTCCTTTGTATAGTTTATGACCCTGTTAACTTTCCAAGCTACCGTAATAAAACACCAAGAAATTTTCTCTTTTGTTGACATAAAATTTACATTTCATATCACTTCATTGCGTTGGTTCTGTTACGGGATCGAAAGTGCTAGGCGAGGTGGGCTAGTGCGGTGCGACGTTGGCTTACGTTTTGGAAAGGCTTCTTCCAGCGCCTGGTATAAAGCTACCTTTGGCTATAACTCTTACCAAAAAATCGACTTTTTTATTTCCATTTGGACGTAAATGTCCTTTTATCCAATGAAGACTGCCATGTAGGTCTATGATAGTGTTTAGGAATACAATTTACTCTGTTATTTGTCATGGCAAAAACAGCTGCTCTCGAGTTCACACGGACTGCATAAGTGGAATTGATATGAATTAAATTTATTAATTATTGACTTCTCTATATACTATAATAAATATAATACATATTATTAACCTAGGTTAATTTAACAAATCAAGCTATAACGTGAATTCCAAAAAACTTGTACATTAATCTAGTTCGCAAATAATCTAGCACAGTTCTACCCACGATCTCCAGGTTGCATGTTGTATGTCATGATCCCAATGTCTACACAAATCTTAACTCTTTCTGCATATTTTACACTTCCTTCCCGTTCAGTCTGCTATTTTTTTTTTTTTTTAACCATCCTAACCTCTTTTTCTCGCACTCTTCCTAAATACACTTTTATTCTTTCTACTCCGCGGTCTGCTAACGTTTTTATTGTTATATATTCTTCTTGCCACATATCTCAATTTTGTTCCCAGATTTCCTCTCTCCATCTTCAACTTCTTTTCTTTCAATAAACAATGAAATATTCGCATGACACATTCTTCCACATTATTTCGCCTCTCCTTCGCCTATCATAATATTCCACATCTCGTATTTCTCTCTGTCCCAGCTCCATTTTCGTGCACGTTTCGGCTGCTGTTTTTCTTTCTTTCTTTCTTTCTTTCTTTCTTTCTTTATTTATTTTTCTTTTCTTTTCTTCCCCCCTTTTTTTCATCTCCAACCTCGACGGAATTTGAATGTATAAGTTAGGAAAATTGTATTGTTCGAGTTAATCCAGTCGATTGCGATTAGTTTAACCTGGAATACTGTCCACTATAATTTATTTAAATACATGTAATTTAAAGTTCTTAGGTTGCTACAGGAAGTTTCCCATAGCACCTAAAAACCGTGTACATAAACGAAATCCTCTCAGCTCGAACATACTCCGCCAATGTCTATTTCCTAAACGTATCTAAAAATATACAGGCCAAATTACAGTAAATACAAAGATCTTTCGAGATATTCTTATCCTAAGAACGCAAGCGTACTAAAACTATGCCGGAAGTAGGAGGCGAAAGAACATGCAAACGCAGAAGATAACAAAAAAAATGAGAATCATACACGCATGAGAGCATAACTAAGTAAAAACGTAAGGGATAAATAGCAAGATCTGCTGAGCCGGTTGCCGCAAGAAAGGGGTCATATGACATTTCAAACTACCTTAAGCTTAGTTTTCCAGACCGGATTTGACACTACTAGGATCAAGTAGCTTCCTTGAAAGGACCCCTGTATTATAACCCCTCCTCTTTCAAGGAAAAATTCCTCAAAAATATCTGGATAAAATACCAGGACTTCTGAGTAAGCAATCAGATGTGCTAATTACCGCCTCGGGTGGCCGAGGTCGTTAAGGCACGGACTGCGGTTCGAATCCCGACAGGACCGTCCTTCCTGACTGGGGTTTTTTCCAGGTTTTCCTCAGTCTTCATAACTGCCAAATGCCGGGGAGGTACCTAAACTTAGGCCTGGAACGCTTCCTTTCTTAAAAAAAAATATCCCTTCCCAATTTATCATTTCATTTCATGTATTATCAGTGCCCACCGCCTGTGGTGCCTCAGTAGTAAAAACGGGCGTTAAACACTACTCAAAAAAAAATGTGCTAACTACTTGACTTTGAAAGGATATAATGATGATGATGATGATGATAATAATAATAATAATAATAATAATAATAATAATAATACTTACGGGCAGTTTAGAGTACTGAAAAACAAGTAGTATAGACTCAAAATGTACTACAAATAGGTTTACAAACATTAAAAAGCAAAGCAATGGAAAATTCTCAAAACAAAAATAAAGTACTCATAAAAGCAACGTGAAAATTTTTCTGCATTTTAATGTAAAGATTTATGTTGAATAGCTATTTGTCAAACAATTGCGTAATGAGCAGTGCAGCTTTCCTGTAGGTGGCCGGAAACAGGACGCTAGAGCAGCAAAGGCATTGTATAAGCTTTTAGAACATGCATGACTCTCTACATTTCCTTGTGTTGTATTTAGAAAAAACAAAACTGACAAGACGTTCCAGTCTTAAACTGACAAAATGCACTATTAACTAATGAAATCACTCTTTCTATGAAAATCCGCTGAATCACTATCTATAAAAATATTTCAAGAGAAATACTGAAACAGGTGTGCCACTCTTCCAGGAATTTTCAACGTTTAAATCCAAGAAACAATATGTGGGACAGTAACTTTCTCATGAAATTTACGTCATAGAAAGGTCTTTGATTTAGACGAGATCTACAAAGTAGATTAACAGAAAAAAAAGGAAGAAAGGAGCTGGTAATGAATCACAAGGAGGGAGAGAACATCTTTAAACGAATAAGTGGTAACCTTGTTTCAACAATATTTTGACACAAATTACCAATGGAAGCAGAAGATCAAGGATTAAACGGAGAAACTGTCTGCACCAATCTTAAATGTTCAATCTCTGATACTGCTATTGTTGATGATAATGATAACCTATCATAATTTAGTGATACCTAATTTTAGTTTAGATTTTTCAATTGTTTACTTTAGTTTATCATTGCATATTTTGGCTCTCAACTCTGATTTTCTGGTTAAGACAACCCAATCTTATACTTTGGCCCTCATATTTACACATCCTTGAAATGAAATAATCCCTATCAATGCTAAAGTCCCAGATATGACATAGTAGAGTTGACCTGCATAAAACGTAAAGAATCTGTCGGCTGCAATGGTCACACAATGCACAAGTTTACGCACAGTTTTATATGCCGACTGAACAACGTACAGTAAAATGTTAGTTCATGCATGTCAAAGTTTCTTCTGATTGGCTGCTAAGTTACGCTAAGGCAGTTCAGTCGTTTCTTCATATTTTTAAAATTGCTTAATACTTTTGAAATAAACATTTTATAAGCTGTTTGTTGATTTGGTTTATTTACGGACGCTCTTTAACATCTCAGGCCACCATTCAATTCAGGGAGTGAAACAGCCGACATATTTTGCACCGAGGTCTCTTCTTTCAGGCTTGAGGTTCTTTTAGGTGCCGTAAATGTACGACACGGGACCCACGGCTTTACTTCTCTTCTGAAGGAAATCATTATTAAAAAATTTACGCCCTAAAAATCCATCGATCCATCTTATAAGCTTACAACAATATTTTACTAAGTTATAAGTGAACCAAATGCTATGTATATCTAAAAATCCTGTTATGAGTTCGTTCCTTGGTCTTGTAGCTATTCGTTTTTTCGCGAATACGTGCCATCCATTTGTTTGGGTCTCGCTTTATGCAGCAGTGCGCTCCACACCGCCTCGCTCAAGGCCGGCAAGTCAATGATAGAACAAGCTAAATTAATGTAATATTTTTGATACTTCAAAATTATGAAAAAGCTTTATAAAACCTTACATTTTCAAAGAAATTTTTAAAACGCTCACAATTTTCTATGGGTCTAAACACAATTTGCTTCACATGTTACAATGCTGCTCAAATCCGCCAGCATTGAATGATCCGCAAAATATACAAGAGAACAAATACTAACGTATCGTAACTGCCGGTGTATTGCACAAGGCCACACGTGTAGAAGATCTCCTCAGACATACAATATATGTAATTATAATGACTATTAAGTATTTACCAGTAAGAGCTGAAACTATCGCATAAGAAAAACTTAAAGTAGTTTTGTAGCTTATTAGAAACCAATAATGCAATTTCTAATCAACAAAACATTCAAGTCCATAGTTAATTCCTTTGACTTAATAGCAAATAATTATCACTGACTTACACAACACATATTGTATTCTTGTACATTTAAATTGTTATCATTCATACTCATGTTTTTATCCTAAGAATAACACAATATAACATAGTATGAAGATAAAGTTGTGAAAACGTCTTAAAAAAGTAAAAGTTAATCAATATAAATTTGCTTATACCTGAAATGTCCTGAATATAATCCAACATGACGGGGAGTATATGAGATTGCGTGATACTCTGTGTATGGAACTATATTCCGTTTCTAATGTCAACATTAAAATTTTTGTCTGGAGCGACGGGTTTTGTTATGGATATGGATGTGTAACAAAAATGTTTTGGCACAGAAATTTTGTTAAGGGTAATATATAAAATGTAAGGTGCAAAACATTGAGCTACAACAAAGTGAACAGTTCATTAATAATTAACAGTAAGCCTCAATACACTTTATATCTATTTCTAATGGTATCTGTTCAGATTCTGAGACATTAGGTAGCATTCCTCATGCAGTTAGGTTGTTTGGAAAGAGTTGAAGAAAGGCTGATGAAAATTTGCGAGAGCCTGAAGTCACCCCGGCCGCCAGACACACAATGGATACCTTCCGCAGTTTAATAGTTTCAGAAACCTCATCAGCAAGCTTAGGTTCATTTACGGACGCTCTTTAACATCTCAGGTCATCAGCGTAGCAAGCTTAGACTGACGTAGTGTTAGAGTAATTACATTTGTTATTAAGGTAACGTTTTCTTAGTACACTTTTGATCTGAACCAATCAACGTTCAAGATAATCTGCCGTAACTGCTAATTTGACTATTACTACAAAATGATCTATTATTATTCAAGGATAACAAGCAACTAATTGTATAATAGCCTCTAACCAAGCCAGTTGTAGAGAGTGTGTAAGATTGAAGCATAATTTGGTGCTTACTGTGAAGAATTTAACTAGAAGCAACTCAAGAGCCATAAAATTATAACATCTCATATGATGATTTAACATTCGAAGAGATAGCAACAACAAAAAATTGTAAAGGAAACTAATAGGTGTATACCCTCTTGCGTCACGACAAATACTGACTCACGAGCCCACGCTGAATCACATGTGTCCAGGATAAGGATTGTCGTCTTTTTCTCTTAAGTATCCAAGTGACTCATTGTACCATCGTGCAGGTCACATCTTGTTAGAGACACTGTTTGTAGTGTATTTTCCTCTTTTGGCCTTTATCTCTCCCACAGTTTCCTTAATCGACTTCTCTTCCTTCGTCCTTCTCCCTGATAATTGTCCTTATTTCTCTTCTAGCTTTCCTTCCTCCTTCTCACATTTTCCTCTTCTTTCTCTTTATTTCCTTTTCCCCTTTACCTGATCGTTTCTGTTTGACTTTATCTTCTTTTCATCCTGTCTTTTTACTTCAATTTTATCCCTTCTCTTTTCTTTTCTTTATTATTCGTTTTGTTTTATTCCACAATCCTTTTCCAATTTTTTTAATTATTCTGCAATGCGTATATCCTGGTAATTTGATTCTATATCAGGACATAATACTGCAGATTAATTTTTATTTATTCCTCTTTTACATTTATGAACGCAATTTAAATTCTATAGATGTTAAAATCTACAGTACTAATACTATAATTAAGCAAAACTAAAAATACAAAAAACTAAACCGGTACTGGAAACCAGCACTGCGGCTATTTTAACTATAACGTACAATTAAACTTATACTCGCTATTGGTACCGGTAGCAATACCTTTTTACACTTCATTTATATTTGAAACAACGTACTTTTTAGATGTCTTAACTTTTACAATTAATTCATTTAAAAACATTATACAGTTTACTATCTAACATCTTCATTTCTGCTAATGCTCGGTATCCGAACTGCTCACCCGGAATTCCAGGCAACAGTATCTGGACATCAATGAGGTTGCTGCCGGTCTCAAGCAGCAGCTACTAGACCATGGTGCGTTGATAGTGCAGTTTCCTTCTCTTCTCTTTTTATCGTCTTCTTTTATTTTTCAAATTTTATCTGTACCCTCATCATAGATTTGAATTGGTCGCTAGTGCGTTTTACTTCTGTGCTTCTTTCTTCCTTTTTACTTTTCCCATATATTTCTTATATTTTCTTCCTTTTGTTCTCGGTCTATTTCTTCTTCTCAGCTGCTTTCTTTCCACTTGAAGGCTACCATTATTCTCTTCTTTTGTTAGTTCTTCTCCCTTCCTCTGATTCAATTTGGGTGTTATTTTCTTCATCTTCTTTTTTTTTGTACTGACTCTTATTGAACCTTTCCGTTTCCTATTCTTTTCCTCATTCGAATTATTATTATTATTATTATTATTATTATTATTATTATTATTATTGTTATTATTATGTACTGGTAAACGTTATCACTTGGTTATGTTTTCTGATTTGTAGAACTGCCTCCTACAAGATAACACGTTCATTATTTACAGGACTAAAAAGAGCCAAAAATTGTACTGCAGTTTACGAATGCATGTGAATCTGTTACTACTACACATACTATGACAGAGAGATTGCTAAGGCACTTAAGCCATTTATAAAGACATGTGTAGTTAAGGTTACTAAGATTCTGTGCTCACAAGTTCCTCATTTTGAACAATTACACTCTCTCGCCAAACCGCTGCAAAAAACATTGGATAATGTCTGTGTTGATGTAACATACAGATTAATTAGAAACTGAAAACTTTTATGAAGTTATCATAGAGGAAATTACCGATATCAACGATACAGCACAGTTGACCGTATTTACTTGTGACCTTGATGAAAGGTCATTGACGAGGAGGTTATGTTTAAGAGTATCTGTCAAGCGCCATGGTTTGGAATGATTAGTGTTAGACCTCGCAGATTTGCAGTCCGACATCGCTACGAAAGCCAAATGTAAGGAATTGATAAGTCCTGACATCTTCAAACCATTATGTTAGACTACATATTCAAAACATCGCTGCATTGAATTTTCAGTGGAAACGATGTGTTTGGGCAACTGTTCAGTCTTATAAAAATTGTAAAATATAAACGTAAATCTCGACTGACAGATAGTAATCTCTTTGATTAGCTAAGAATATCAATTATAATCTGGGTTCAATCCCGGCTAGGATCTTTGGGTTTTTTCGGGCGTAAAAATCCTAAGTATGGCTTCCTTTGAAGAGAAAGTAAAGTCATGGATACAGTGTTGCATATTTATGGCACGTAAAAGAACCTAAAGTTTGAAAGCAGAAAACATTGAGCAAAATTTGTCGGCCGTTTCACGCCCTGAATAGAATGGGATGCTGATGACCTGAGATGTTAAAGAGCGTCCTTAAATAAACAAAATGAGCAACACAATTACAGACATAACTCTTGATTTGCAGTCATTAGTCATAAAGGACTTTACTGTGAACATTATAATAAACAATTTTGAGATGGTGAATTAAGCTCATTATTGATAGCGTCAATCATAAATTAATATTAAGTGTATCGCAATAACATATTATAATTATGAGTGGATACATTTGGGATCTAAGTTAAATATTAGTACGTAATAAATTCTACGCAATATTTATTGATTAACGCAATATTTGTATCAATTAAATAAACAGTCCATTATTACGCGGGGTGTGTGTTACACATCTGAGCAACTGTCCACATCATTCGCTCCATGCTGATAAGCGGGTTGCGTCCTTTGTTGTAAATACTGCCTTCATATTGGAAGTTTCTATTGCTATGTTTCTCTTTTGTTATTGTTTACATTTCATTGCCGTCGCTAAGCATAATATATGGCAAGCACACTATCGCCTTGTCTTGGAAATTCCTTTGATACAAAAACGTAAATTAATCCCCTTTATTTTCAAAATGGTTGTCACACTAATAAATGTTCAAAAGAGAAAAACTAAAACGAAAATATATATTGCATTTATTTATTTTAAAAGTGATTATTTATTTCGTATTTATTTTGAAAACAAAATTACTTTATCTTTTTTGTGCGACCATAAATGTCTTAAAATTCAAATAGATCTTTACAATTGTAAGCTATATTAAACACTTTTACTTGGAAAATAACAATAAATAAAACAATTCTAAATGCGTAAGATTCGAACTTCTGCATTTCTACACTCGTTCCTTTAACAGCTGACTATCAGCATACGTCTACAATGGAGAATTCGATATATGACTAGTAATGACAGAATGAGGGTGTAAAAACCTCTCGCAGAGACATGCCGTAAATTGAGCGCAGAGTCGAACAGAGCTTATACAAATTAATACTTCGAGAGCCTGCTCTTTATTTATTTATTGTAAGATTAAATTAATTTTTACCGATTGGACCGAAGATGTCGAGAAAGTGAATCACACGTATCTGTGCTGGGCAATCCCGTAGCGTGTGTGCACCCGTTAATGAACAAAAGTGCTAAGTATACTGGACGACAATCTTACACTAGTGAACGTAACAGCCAAACACACCGAAATGGACCCCTCCATAATATACAGGATAGCTGCTGGTGGAGGATTTCGTTCATGTTCATACACCAGAGTACGACATTTGCTGGAAGAGCGTCATCCACGACGTGTGGCATTTTGTGAATGACTCTGTGTACAAGAAGACAAATTTGTGGATTCCGTTCTAAGGACCGATGGTCCACTATTTATTAGAAAGCGTATTTTTAACTGAAAAAATAAACCTTATTGAGCAATCTGAACGTGTGGGAAGATTTGTCCAGAATCATATTATTGACCCTTATTTGCTACCAGGCAAGAACGACGGAAAAATGCATGCAAGATTTGTTCCCAATGTGCTCTTAGTATTAGTAGAAATGTCCCTGGATATTCGCAGGAGGATGTGGTACCGGCAATATGATGTTCCTGTCCATTATGCTGCTGAAGCAAAGGTAGTAAATGACAGTTTTCCAGAACGCGGGGAAGTCGTGGGAAGGCCTGCCAGATCCCCGGATTGAAATCCACTTGACTTTTTCCTCTTGGTCTGTAGAAAGAATCCTAGAGATAACCACCTAACGTAGAAGAACTTGTGGCAACATGGCATGCATTTATTATGCAAATCAATAAGTTTATGCTCCAACGCATGAGAGTAAATCTCATAAGACGAGCTGAAGCATGCAAAATAGCTGATGGTAAACATCTTCTGTAATAATAATAATAATAATAATAATAATAATAATAATAATAATAATAATAATAATAACACATTTCAGTATTCACAATTTATATACTAGTAGTAATAATAGTACAATAATAAAACTAAATTTTGTGAATTGCAATATTCTTTATTTTATTTACTTAAACTTTCTTAATTTTACACTGAGCTAGTAATCTTGGTAAACAGAGAGAGGGAGGCTTGACTACGCCACATCCTAACTTTAAACCGGTTACCACAATGTGGTGGTATATTGAGAGAGAGAGGTCGTCAAGGCGCGAACACGTGAGCGGCAGGTCTGGGGTTCGAATCCTGCCAGAATCATCCTCCCTAACTAAGGTTTTTCCCAGGTTTTCCTTAGTCCTCATAAATGGCAAATGCCGGGAAGGTACCCTAAACTTAGGTCTGATACGTTTCATTCCTTAAAAAATCCTTTCCCAATACATCATTTCATCTTATGTATCACCAGTGTCCACCGCCTGTGTTGCCTCAGTAATAAAAATGCAGAGCTATGGGGTGCATCACATCTCACCTTGTGCCGATACCTGGTAAGCCTCTCTCAGTAACCGGGAGGTGTTGTGTTATCAAGGTAGCATGGAATGTTGCCTTCTTATTCGCTGATAACGTTTGAGGACTATGGCACACAGCGAATTATTTAATTTACATTCCGTTCTTATATCTGTCTGCGAAACTGCTAGGTTAGTGCGCGAATTCTTGGACAGTTTGTATGTGGAGTGCACAGTTTTTCGTGAACAAATTTCCAGATCTTCTTTTACATATTCTTCAATGTATTTCCTTTTCTATTATATATCTTGATCATCAAGGAAATGTTCACTGTTCTCTTTAAACAACTTCTACTAATGCATTAAAGTACCCGTTAATAACATTAAACATATACACACAAGTACTCATGATAACTTTGCGTAAAAACAACATTTTTCGAATATAGTAATAAATAGTGGTTACTTTAGTAAACTTCCTATTGTTCCTCACAACCATTCCCAGTTTCTGATACATCTTGACCAGCGAAGTATTCGCATAGCTCGTGGCGCAATTGAGGTGTAGGAGAAGAATTTGCAGGTTGTATGTTAAGCGCCGAACGGAAGACATATTGAGCTCGCCAGAGGCTGTTGTTGTGATGTCATGTACGTCACGGTTATTCCCACCCATCTCCTTATTAACGAAAGACCATGGGTAAAAAATAACACGCACTTTTTGCGTTTAAGAATAAGTAGTCAGGTTAGCCTGATGCAGCGTTTGCTTTAGTTCTAAGTATATGAATGGCATACTTAGGGATAAGCACGTTTACTTTTGTAGTTTAAGACCTTTAATCTGCTTTATTATTGGTCTAGGCTTAGTGCTTATTGCCAGCTGTGCATCGCAAAACTATAGTTTTTTGTTTTTGTTTTGTTTTGTTTTACGGACGCTCTTTAACATCTCAGGTCATCAGCGTCCCATTCAATTCAGGGCGTGAAACGGCCGACAAATTTTGCTCAGAGGGCTTTCTTTCAGGCTTGAGGTTCTTTTTCGTGCCGTAAATATACGACACGGGACCCACGGCTTTACTTCCCTTCCGAAGGAAGTCATACTTAGGGTTTTTACGCCTGAAAAAATCCATCGATCCTGGCCGGGATCGAACCCGCACTATGGTTTATGAATGATATCCTTAGCGATAAGTAGTTTACTTTTGTAGGTTAAGACGGTCTAGGCTTAGTCCTTATTGCCAGCTGTGCTTTGCAAAGCTATGGCATTTTGTGTTAGACAAAGAAAGCGAACGAGTGTTAAATAGAACTGGGAGCTGTAATTAACCTTTCGGGCTGAAATATGCATACAAATATGCAAAACTTTCTGAAATATGCGCAAAGAATCTTTAAAATATGTAACATGTACAGGAATGCAATACATCAAAACACGTTAATTATAAATAAACAGAATCTAAGCCAATTTTCATCTCTCATCAGAACATTATGTGCACGGTATTCACAAGAATTTTATTTAACTTATCAGGTGTCAAGGAATTCCTCTTATCAGACAAAATATTCTCTGTAAGGGGAACCTCCTTTCCTCAAGCTTCTATATAAGAATAAGTTCCACTTGTTTTAATTGTTTCCAATATTTTACCTTGAGCTGCTGTCAAAATATATTTAGCCTTCTAAATATTGTCCAGTGCATTTATTACAGCTGTACTGTAATCTGTATTTTCCTAATCATTTATGGAAGAAAACTAAAGAGCGCTTCCATGGTAAGTGTTCTGATGCAGTCGTCTGTTCATCATCTTTGTGCAAGAAATCTCCATCTCGTTTTAGTAAAGGGAAAATAATAGACATAATTATATATATATATATATATATATATATATATATATATATATATATATATATCAACGTTTCAAGTATCTTGCCAGCCAATGACTTCCAAGTAAAAACGGAAAATAAATACTACTAAAAAAATTCATAACACGGGCATCTTTAATTTGCCATGTGCAGGGTGGAACATTTTTAACTGCTCATTTTTAAATTGGCAAAACTGCGCAACATAAAGCACATGTATGCTTTAATAATTATTTTATTAATTTCAGTTGTCATGGAGTGCTCGCCAGCGCAACAAAGTGCATTTTGTATAGAGAACTTTATTGAATCCAAGTCTATCATGTCAGTTTAGCGTGCATTCAGGAGGGAGTTGGAGACCTACACGGAAGACACTGAGTAAGTGAGTGAAACAGCGGCGTGCCGCTGGAAATGTTCAACTTAAACAGCATTCGTGGAGACAGACAGTGATAATTCGTAAAACCATTCTGTGGGTAGAGTTATCAAAGCGTTCACGCAACGTCACAACGGAACCGTTATAGGATGTAGCCTGTGGATACTATACAACATGTGTATTGTCAAAAGCTAAATGAGAGTTTTTTTTTTTTTGATTGATTTATTTATGGACGCTCTTTAACAGCTCAGGTCATCAGCGTCCCATTCAACTCAGGGCGTGAAACGGCCGACAAATTTTGCTCAGAGGCCTCTCCTTCAGGCTTGAGGTTCTTTTTCGTGCCGTAAATGTACGACACGGGACCCACAGCTTTACTTCCCTTCCGAAGGAAGCCATACTTAGGATTTTTACGCCCCGAAAAAATCCATCGGTCCTGGCCGGGTTCGAACCCGCGTTTTGGGCGTAGGAGGCAAGCTAAATGAGAGTGACAAGACCCTAAGTGTACAGGCACAAGGGACTTTGATGAGTAAAATAGAGCGAGATTTTGACTTTTTTAATTTCCTGTTGATGACTGGTGAAGTCAACTTGCATTTGGCAGCAAAACTTCCGTACTGGGCACCAAAAACCCTCAAGAGACAATTGAAAGGTTGGTTAAGGCTGTTATTTGGTGGTGTAGAAAAGATGGATATTATCGGTCCATAATTTTTTAAATCACCCAATGGCTAGCGAACTACTGTAAATGGGCCACGCTACTCACAAATAGTAAAAATAATATTCTCCATTCCTGAATTGCAAAACCATCTGAAAAACTTTAAGTATCAGCAAGATGGAACCACTACACACACTTCCCATTCTTAGCACGTGCACGCTGCGGGAATTTTTTCGTAGTCGCATAATTTGCTGATATTTCTTGGCCTGCAAGATTTACCGTACTTGACTGCCCCGAATTTCTTTCTCTGGGGTTATTTATGAATTTACAGTGTTCAAGGATTGTAAGCGAGAGTCAAGGCAAGAAAATGCAAACGTTATCCTAAATTCATTGCACGCGTCATGCACAGCCTCCGAAACTGCTTTGCATCTATGTAAAAGTTGAGCGTTTGAGACGTTATCTTCGGCAAGCAATGCACATAATGTAAACCCAAAAGTGTAATAAAAAATTAAAATTTAATCAATTAAAAAGCACATGTGTTATTTTAAATAAAGTTTGGCCCAAATGCTACACTCCGTATTATGGTCTTTTCAGTGGAATCTTGTTGCCTAACCAGGAATGCTTTAAAATACTCGGATAAAATAGTACACTATGAAAGTATATTTAAAAGTATAACTATTAAGTATTTATTATTGTTTGTAAAGATAAAATGTTATTCAGTAATTAGTAGTATTTTTCCACCGGTTGCTAAAATTTAACTTTATTTTTATTAAATTGTAAGAAGAGAAACTGTTTTACGTGACATTTGCCTATTTAACGTTATTCGGATATCCTGCATAAACCATTGCTGTTTCTATCCTCACGTAGCTACCCCATGCAAAGCATATGCACGACAAATCATGTGTATCATATTGAATACAAGACGTTTAGTGTTGTGAATTCCTAAAAATGTTATTAAAAAGTATATAAGAGCAAACAATTAGATATATATGTTTATAATCTGCAGAAAAACTACCAGTTACTAAAATTAATTACATGTGCCTAAGCGAAGGAAATGTTGAGTTAAACATAAAATAAAAATAAATTAAAATGTTAGTCATCAACAATATATAAATCATACTATAAAGTTGCTGTAAAACTTCTCAAGAAACAGGTTAATAAATCTTGTAATTGTTTCATAGTTTTTTCCTAGCTGTTGGCAAGAGATTACATGCGGTTTGGTTGGCATTTCCTGTATAATTTTTTTTTTTTTTTTTTTTTTTTTTTTTTTGCAATCAACTTTGCTATCCAACTATACACTTACTCTGCACCATATACTTATTCTCTCCAATTCCTCTTAAAGGTTTCAACTGTCTGTAACAGCATAGAACGCAATGTAGAGGACACTATGAATGGACATAATGTATTTTGGGTATTACAGCCTTTCCGTGATTTGACAATAACAATGAATGTTATTGTGTACATTTGGTGAAACTGAAATTAAAAACCTCGCAATATTTTGTATAAAACAGAAAGAATTCGTGGCTTTCATGAGTATCTCCAAGAAAACGAAATTCCGAAAAAATTATTTCATGTAAAGCATATTTTATATACCATATATAATACCACCAAGTGAATGAGAGAGATAACTCTCACAGATGAATCTGACTGTAACATCCTCAAGATCGAACTTGCTTATGATATTTTAGATTCTGCTCTTCACTAAAGATGTAGAATTAAGTCTGTAAAAAAAAAGACGTTATTCTGATACACAAAATAAGAAACTTTATAGTAAATACCGGCAGCTTTTATTCTAGAAACAAACAAATAAATAAATTGGTAATCCAGGGAAAGCACGCTTTCCTCTGTTCCCAGGATTTGTGGGTTCGAATCCGGTTGACGTCTATGTATCTTTTTCTGGGCACAAAAATCTCGAGTGCAAGTCCTCCGGATCCTGTGTTTTTGGACATTTTTAAATAACTTCATATATCTTACCCTCTGTAGAAAAATAGGGGTAACTAAATTCCTCTTGACGATCGAAATCTCTCACAAAGAAGGCGCCCATGTTTAAGGATGTAAGGACGGGTACTAAGTCAAGCGTGTTTGTTTAAAGGTTCCACCACTTTATGCCAGACATCTCCTATAATACTTGTCATTCATCCTGTAAAATTGCAGACAGTCGTAATGGCGCATAATCGATTATTGAACAAAATGAATCAAAATTCTCATTTCCGTGAAACTTAATGAAACAAAATTTTCAATAAAATAGTTCGTAAAAATCTCGGTGTTTATTTTGACAAATAATTGTAAAAAAAAAAAAAAGTCAATGCACCATTCCTTAAAACAGCTTAAGAATTTTCTCACGTTCTATTTGAAAACTCAAGTATCAACATTAAATATGCTGCATTTCGATTGCTGCGACATTCCGTTAACTGACATCAGGACGAATGTTGGACAAAGGCCACAACATGAACACAATATCTGCATTCGCTAGATTTACAATCTATCATATCTCTTCAGTTTTGAATTGATATCCTGGCATCGAAGTTCTGCGTCGAATTCTATGTACACCAACTCCGCACTATCTTTCGATTCTCTTCGTAATTTAATCACCAATTTTATTTTAAATTTAAGAATATCATAATATAACAATTTGTTGACATTTTAGGCCAGAAAAAGATGCGAGAGATCATTTCTCAACCTGCCATACACAGGAGCCCTACGGAAGTTTATGAGCTGGTTTTTTATTCCCTGTATCTCCGTTATTTGGTTGTGCATAAAAAAGTACCCTTAATGACTTTATTTTGTAAAGATTATTTGGCAAATTTGTAAGCAATTTCCATATCCCAATTTGAAACAGAACGTATAGGTGAGGAATTATATTCATTTTTTGATTCGACTTCTTCGTCCGGTTTATAATTAACTAACAACAGAAACTGTGAATCGCCAGATGAAAAGAGAACTGGAAACCAGAAAAGCAGCTCTCTTCCTCTATTGCGGTCGAGAATCTTCCTATAAGTATTTGCTTAGGTAAGGGATTCCCGGATTTTTCTATTTAGGGAAGCAATGCTTTCATTTTCCGGTTCATCCGTTTGTTATTTTGTGATCCATTTATTTTCTTATGCTCTTAGTAGGTGTTTCCCTCCATTATATGCCACTTTAAAATAGACATTTTAAAACATGTTTGCATATCTGCAAGCATATTTAAGAATATGTTCAAGTTTTTTCCTAGACTTTTCTTGTGAAGGATTATATCATCCTGCTGATACACTTCCTTTGTTTGGTTAGTGACACTTTGATAAGGAGCTGAGGGAAAGTGACAACCAGGAAAAAAGTTGTCTTTAATTTTTACGTGAGGGATTCCCTCACAATTTCTTCTATGCAGGGAGCATTCAATGAAAAAGTAAACCAGCATCACACTTTGATCAAACATTTACTGCATCACCATCATTCCCTCATAGGTCGGCATTTTGTTCTAATTAAAATAGTAAAACGACTTACAGTTTAAAGTTTTCGACTCTCTTGCATTGCTTCTTCTAATACATATAGGTAAGTGTAATTACATTTTCTCCGTCAAATATGGAGTGTCAAATTTTAATACCAGTAATGGAATTTTCTTTCGTTATCGTTTCTTTCGTTAGACTAATGCCATATGTACAGAGCTTCTTAAAAAGGTTTGGCACAGACATTGGAAATAAGTTTGGACCTTTGTTTTGATGAGTGTATTATTTACTGCAACAGTATTACCGTAGGATGATCTGTTACGCAGTCGTAGAAAGTTAGTCTTTGCACATTCATTCATGTTTTAACACGTGGAGTACAACACAGTTCTGTCAGCAGAGAGCAAATAATGGATTGCGAATGAAAATATTATCCTGACATTGTGTGCCTGTTTTTTTTTTTTCTTCTCTTTAAGCGCATACTAATAGCTTTTATGTGTTTGTTATCTTTCATTTGTTTGTGTCCTAATCCATGGCATGCGAAGAAAATGCGTTTCTGTTTTATTTAAATTTATTGGAATTTAAGTGTTAAGTAAAAAATCTTAAATATTATTATTTTATTTATATGAATTATTAATGAAATATAGATTTGAAGGTGGATTTAATTGTAATTTTTTGAAGATTACCTACACAATCTATACTGCTTTTATGAAAACGTTTAAGTCTTAGAGAAGAAATTTCATACCAATATAAAAAAGTGTTACTTTGGGAGTAACGTAAGTGATCTGATAAAGGCTTGTATTACTCGTTTTATGCTTTGTATTCTGTAGCTTTCTTATGAATGGAAAATAATTCACACCATATGCCATTTGCAATCGCTGTGATTGGGGTGCAACCTTAGAATCATTCTCTAATTTCTTTTTAAGGAATATTACAGAGATAATATATAAATGAAACATATTCATTTGTATCTGTAGTGATCCGTTTCGCGTACTGAAGAGT
This sequence comes from Metallyticus violacea, assembly GCA_030762175.1. Taxonomy (NCBI): domain Eukaryota; kingdom Metazoa; phylum Arthropoda; class Insecta; order Mantodea; family Metallyticidae; genus Metallyticus; species Metallyticus violacea. The sequence goes on from CM060838.1 coordinate 29,989,851, forward strand.
TTTCTTTAGCAAATCATGCACACTTTCAGATCCTAAACCATGATAGTTTATAGAAGTAATGAAACGTTTGAAGAAAATTCACCAGAACGTCAAATTATAACTCAAGAAGATGCCAAGTTTTCAAATACTTTTAAATTCTATCCCAAAAGGGTGTAATCCACTCGACCAAGACACAAGAATATATCATTATAGTAGCTAGATTGTGATTTCAAAGACTATTTTTCTGAACATAATTTTGAATTTTTAAAATTGTGTTCGTTCCGTCATAGAAGTACTTGGAGATCAATATCGACAACATCAAAATTATTTTGAAATATATGTTTTAACAAAATGGCAATATCTCAGCAATATGAGTCCGGCTAGCAGAGAGGACTTCGATCTTACCAAATTTAGAAACAAAATTAGGAGACGTCTTTTACCCCCCACCCCCCAAATACCGAAGCGATCTCATCGCGAGCAACGCAAAGAAGGACTGCTACTCTAGAATTATTATGTCACATTGTTCTAGGAATTTATTTACCTGTCCCAACCAATGGGAACAGAACCAAATAACGAAGATTTCTGGAGAGAACGGGGACGAAGGGCAGGAGGGAGTTGGTGGAAGGTAATTAGATTCAGCAGGAACACATACAAGAATGGCACAGATAAATCGCGCCTCTTTACACTAGGCCACTCATACGTTAACTGTATATATATATATATATATATATATATATATATATATATATATTGAAGGTTGCTGTTTTATTATTTATTCTGCAATTATAACTCCAACTTTAATACTTCAATATTTTCTTGTGCGAATGGAAAGCCTATGAAGTATCACAGCAATATACAAATATGTTCTAATTGCAAATATATAACTTACTCCTGAGCAGAAAAAGTCAAATATCCCACTAGTTATTCTGTATTTACCTTCATTGAACATTACGCTGGGGTTTATAAAAATCTTTAAAGGAATTGATAAGCAATTCACTAAGTTTAAATATTTTGAAGTTAAATTTTGGAAGCTATTGACGCAACAGCGGTTGAAGTAATATTTATAGCGTCAATAATAATACTGATGCATAATTCACAATATGATGAACTGTTAAACTCACTCACTAGCAATACTTAAATGATAGTTTTGGGCGAAATAATAAATACATTAAAACAGAAAAGTAATGTTATAATAATGAAATTAGAAGATTCTATAAAACTATGAAATGCGTAGATTTGTTTTTAAAATATTCACTTTTTGAACAACAACTGAAACTTCTTTACGCTGCTAATGATGTTTGCACTGCACATTTATGTAATGAATAAGAAAACGAAGTTGAAGGCATCACAACATACTGGCTGACTATTACTGGGTCAGAAAGAGAGATATTTCACATAAAATATGCCAAAAAGTATAATCAACAGTCATTTACGTAGATTGAAACATTTGTATATGTTGAGATTTGTTTTTTGCCTGCGTTCACACAGCGCAGCACGCTCTGGACAGCTCATCCTAGTCACCTGTCATAATAACGGACAGTTCCCGCGCTGATAACTATACATGAATGGTCTATCAGTCAGTCATAGTTTTCTTTTTCTCTTTTTAATAGTGTTTAACGCACAATTTTACTGCTGATTCACCACAGATGATGGGCACTGATGATACATGAGATAAAATGATGAAATGGGAAAATAGTTTTTTTTTTTTTTTTTTTTTTTTTTTTTTTTTTTTTTTTTTAAGGAAGCGTTCCAGAAAGGTAATAGGTCTAAGTTCAGGGTATCTCCCCGGCATTTGCCATTCATGAGGACCGAGGAAAACCTGGAATAAACCTCAGACAGAGAGGACGGTCCTAATGGAAATCGCACCGGAGACCTCCCGCTCATGGAACCCGTATCTTAACGATCTGGCTACCTGTGTCAGTCGCAGTTTGCTGTTAGGAAAGCAATTATTATTTCCATCTTTGCGTATTTATAACTTTGCAACTAAGATATCAGTATCATTAAAATCTTTTTATTAGTATTATTACATGCGATTGTTGCGCCAGTGTTACTAATTAAATGGTGTTCGTGCAATAAAATGTTAATATTGAAATGTTACCATAAGAACATAAAAAAAATTTAAGTTCACCCATATTGTATAGAAACTTAAAAAAACCATCAAAGCAGGAATTATTAAGAAATATAGAAATAGGGCTGATTCAAATGAATAACAAATTTCATTAATAGATGTCAGACATGTGACTGCAGATGAACACCACTTCGAGAATCTTCTACAACCTAGGTTAATACTCATTTTAAAATGCAACTAATATTTTGTGCATGCTGTTATTGATAATAGCTGTGCAATTAGAAATGTGAAGGAAACTTGGCCATCGACAGAGCCGAAGTCTGGAGCGACCTGCATTCTGGTTTTAGCAATGGTCATTTTCTTAAATGAAATACGTAGTTTTAGAACAAGAAATGTGTATAAACATTGTACATAAATAATACGAAACTTTATATAAACATCAGAATTATTGTATGTATTGTATTGTTTCGTGGGTGTATTTGTGAGTGTGTTCTTGTTAATATTCTTTTGTTGGAATTAATTTCAGAAATGAAGTATTTTAAAACAGCATGAACGGTGCACCCATATGATTGTGATATGCATATATGTATACCTAGATCAACTGGAATAATAAATACTACTGCTTTTAGCTCTGGACACTGGTAAAAAGAACAGCCTATATTATTATTGATGCATAAGAACTTTACTTTCTAACATTTAAACATTCCTTGCTATAAAACCATGCTTAATGACAAATATACGAAAGTGTATTTGAATTCAAACTAAGGGGTTGCAGAATGTCAATGTTAAAACATTACTTATAGAGTGCAAGGTTTCTCAGAATCTATGCAGAGTTGGGGATTGAAATTTTTGCAAGTTATTTACGAAAGCGTTCAAAATAGCTTATAATGCGATTTTAATCATATACCCCAATATTTTCAAGCAAATTGGTATATTAGATTCTGAGAACACGCGCATTTTATATGATTTAAAAATCCGGAACCAAGCAATAAAGTTTAAAATACCTTTTCAGTGTATTTCAGTCCCACATGTTGGGGCATGTTGTTATTCTACAAACTCTTACCTATAAAAAATATAGGCATCTAAGTGTTTATTAATGTGCATGTACTAGGAATTTTACCGCATCATTTAATCCATAAAAGTATCAAAATGTACCACCTGAGCTTGAAGTGTGGAAATAAAGGGATTTGTCAGTAATTGGACAGTTCCTAATTAAGGCACGTTCATGTAGTACATGTGTTCTGTCAGTTTTTAACATAAAAACTATATAAACTATACATCATTAAAAAGAGAAAATTGCATAGATTTTAATCTTAAAAATATAGATTTTTAAATTTCATAACTTTTGCCCTTTCCAGAGCTGCTTAAAATACTTTTAGATTTTAAGTAATGTTTATGTAGATGGTGTACTTGTAATTAAGAAGTTGACATAAACGTTTATGGTTAAGTCAAACTGATTGCCCGTTTCATGTCAAAGTTCTTCTTGCTTTTTGCAGTCGTATGATGATTGCTCCAATCGTTTAACGGTCCACCTTAAAATAATACGATATTACAGAATTAGCATATTCTGAAATGACACTTCTAATATTTTTCCATTAATAATCTAATCGCATCTTTCAAGACCGTATTGCCACGAAATATTTTTTGGTTTATTTATATGAAAAATATAAAGCTGCTAACAAGCAAACATTCAAGGAAGACAAACAAAACGGTCACAGTTTAATTTCATTGGCAGACGAAGCAAACTTAAATGCATATAATTAATCAGAATTTTACAACCCATGCGGAAATATATTAAGCACAAGAATAGTTTACGAGGGCTGTTCGATACATCTGTGCAAACTCAAAAATTTGTAGCACTATATTGTTTTCAGTGTTATCTAGACAGCTTAGTAATGGTTGAGGGATAAACAGTTACGAAACAAAGTCTATGTTTGAGAGCTTACATTTGTAAACAAGCGTTCAGAATGCAGAACCGCGAATTTCGTGTATTAATAAACATTGTTTTTTTAAAGGAGTCACGCCTGCAGAAACTAAGGCGAAGCTGGAAAAACATTTCGGCGAATCTGCATCCTCAATTAGAATTGTGTATAAATGGTTTAATGCATTTAGATGTAACGAATGAGCACAAGCGATGCCAACTTTTCCGGAGTCCAGTTGAGATAACAATTCCCGAAATGATTGAAAAAAAATTCACTGCTGTACGATCGGAGACTAAAGATGCAAGAAATTGCTAAGTCTGTGGGTATTTCTGGAAATAGTTGACATTGTTAGTTGACATTTTGAAAAAGAGCAATACCGTAAATGTTAGGCTCTGCTATAAGAACAATTAAACGAGCGATGAAGAAAAATCGTTCTTTTTATTAAAAAAGGGTTTTTTTTCCACCACAATAACGCGCCAGCTCTCAAAATTTTTGGATGTATAGGTATGGCATTCTCCCTCATCCCCGCTACGGTCCAGTTTTTGTTCTCTCGAATTACTTCTTGTTCCCTAACATGATGAAATAACTAGTACAGAATAAATTTGCACCAAATGATGAGGCTGCTGCTGAAACAGAACAGTATTTTGCAGAGCCTATGAAATCGCATTTTATGGATGGGAAAAATAAAATATAAAAACATTATAATAAGCGTATAGATTTAAAGGAGATTATATTGAGAAATAAAACGATTATTTTCCAAAAAAGTTATGTCTTCTTCATTTTTGCACGAACTTGCAATTTTCAAAAAGATGGCTCTTTTAGATAATCCTAAGTTGCTATGCAAACAGCTATATCACATCTTGACTTGACAATGAGTGGATACAACGTTAGGCAGTAGTGTAATGGCGTATGCATTGGCTGCGGGAGAACCTGTTTTGTGATAATGAATCTTCTAAATGTGGTTAAAGTTCTTGTAACAAAATTGCAAGAGAAATGCTGTGATGATACTTCAATTACAGAAAAATAAAACGAATTAGCTGATTAATGAACATAGTGATTAAAATGTTCCTATAGGAAAATGTTGAAGTAAACACACTCTTAATATTGAAGGAAATGAATATGAAGAAGAACGTTAGAAGCGGCAACTGGTAGTGAATTCGGTACTTCACAGCATTGTGAATCAACACACACGCCACCTGCGGTAAAAAAATAAACGAAGAGAAAGTTAATTCCAAGAGAAGGTTAAGGTGATAAATTACTAGGGACTTCCTGGAGCTCCGGAACATCACAAAAAATGTTAACCACAGAACCAGGTCGTCCGTGAAACAAATTTTACTTGTGTTACAGATGTAAGATAGTTGAATAAAAATGAAAGAATGTGTTAAAATGTTAACAAAAATCCTAGACCTGATTAAAAAAGAGAAAAGTATACATGTACGTTTAATTACTTTATGAATCGGACACCAATGAAGGAAACAGTTAAAGATTTTTTGTCTATTGCCAGCACAATGGTTTCATGAACTTGTAGGCATTTCCCCCTGGCATGGTGGTATTGTAGGGAACTTCAGAAGCCGGGATGCCCGTAGGGCGCCGCCAAGAGTATGATATGGTTATGGTGCATTAGGGTCCCTTAAACTTATGGGTACCTAAATAACATCTGAATGAAGTGAATTAATGATGGATATTAATTGAGGCAATTGAGTTCAAAGTCCTTTGTGCTTTAAAGTTATCTGATATTCATCTTCTCAGAGACCGCCACGGGTGGCCGAGGTCGTTAAGGCGCGGACTCGTGAGCGGGAGGTCTGGGGTTCAAATCCCGCCAGGACCGTCCTCCCTGATTGGGATTTTTTCCAGGTTTCCTCCGTCCTTATAAATGGCAAATGCCGGGGAAGTACCCTAAACTAGGCCTGGAGCGCTTCCTTCCTTTAAAAATATCTTTTCCCAATTTATCATTTCATCTCATGTATCATCAGTGTCAATCGCCTGTGGTGCCTTTGTAGTAAAAACGAGAGTAAAGCCCCCTCAGGGGCCCAATTTATTGGGTACGGGGCGTAGCGACCCCGAGGCACCCGAGCTGCTCCCTCAGGTCCGCGCTCTGCGCGTTTGACTCCTTTTTATTTCGCCTCTTTTATTGTTTTATTTGTCCTACTTCCCTGTTCTTTGTCTGATGGGTGCCCCCGTGTTTGACGCGGTAAAATGTGACTGGGTAACGGCGTAACTCCCAGCACAGGGTTATCATGTAGGACAGGAGCGTATCCCCTGGTAAAGGCCAGGCCCGGGGAAGGGCCATTGCATGAGCTGTAGTCTTCCTGCAGGCAATTGGGTCCCTTCGTCAGCCCACAGGAAGGTGTGACCCTGAGGTTACTTTGTTCAGGCCAGAGCCAGTAACCTAAGCCGGGGTGGCGCCCAGGAAGCAGCCCGCCATCGGAGACGGTTGCAATGGTGGAGGAATAAATCGCTATGGTACTGGAAAATAATCCTTTACATTTTAAACGTAAAAGAGTTGATGCAAAAGAAGTAATCGAGAAGTCTTTCCCTCGTTACTTAGTCATTAGTCGAACTGAAGAGAATCAGTCGTTTACGACCGTAAACCCATTTAAAATTCAGAAGGGCATTGATGCCATAACTGGACCCGTTAAGTCCTGTACCCGTCTACGCAACGGATCACTTTTGGTGGAGACACTTGGCCTGTCTCAAAGCAACTCGTTGCTCAAGGCGACGCTACTCCACGGATATCCCGTCCGTGTCGAGAAACATAAGACCATGAATTCGTCGCGAGGAGTTGTTACAACAAATGTTCTAGACGGAATGTCCGACCCGGAAATCCAGAGCTGTCTGGAAGACCAAGGGGTCACCTCAGTTTATCGTGTGCAGGCAAGGAAAGAGGGGGAATTACAGCCGACCCGGACTCTTTTCCTCACATTCGACAGGGTCGATTTGCCGCAGAGGATCAAGGCGGGCTACGAGGTGATAGAAGTGCGCCCGTATATCCCGAGCCCGTTGCGATGTTTCCAGTGTCAGCGTTTTGGACACACTCGCATATCATGTAAAACTGCCATTTCCATCTGTGCAACCTGCGGTCAAGCAAGTCACGAGGGAGCATGCCCATCCGCTCCTGTCTGCGTCAACTGCCGCGGTGAACATCCAGCCTCGTCCCGCGATTGCCCTCGTTTTCGAGAGGAGCGCTGTATCCAGGAGATCCGGGTGAAGGAAAAACTCTCCTTTACTGAAGCCCGGAAGCGATTCCAGTCTCGCCAACCTGTCGTGCCTAAGACCGGCACCTACAGCGCAGCAGCTTCTTTTGCGCCCAAGAAGTGCGATAGCAGTACGCAGACCTGCGATCTTGTGTTTACACGGGTCCAACCTACGCCTAGTTCTCCAAAGCGCTCTACCGTGAAGCCCAAAGCTGTTGTTTTTAATGCCCCTGATATTAAGTTCAGGACGAGTTTTACGAGAACAGATTTTTTAAAGTCATCAACTCAGGTAGAGCAGAAGAAGAGCCCTTCACCTCCTCGGAGGTCACGCTCCCATGATGGGAGCAAACCCGCTAGGCGGTCGCCGTCGCCGCCTATACCCACATCCAACCGATTCCAGGCTTTGGAATCGGTGGATGCTTCTCAGCGGGAGAGCCCTCCCTCTGAGGAAGTGATGGAGCAGGGTGTGCCTGCTCCTTCAAAACCACCGAGTCCCACGCGACTGAAAAAAGGACGTTTGTTTCGCCCTGCACCGTCCAAAAAGTAAGGTGGTAAATTTTTAGCTTCTTTTATCTAATTTTAACAATGGCTATCCTTTCGTGGAATGTGCGTGGTCTCCGTAGTCGAAGACCTGACCTCGAATTAATTTTACGTTCTACTGACCCTTTGCTTGTGTGTCTCCAAGAGACCAAGCTTCGCCCAGGTGATTCTTTTAATTTACGCCGTTACTCTTCGGTGAGATTTGATCTCCCTCCCGAAGATGGCACTCCCGCTCACGGCGGAGTTTTACTTTTAATTCGAAACGACGTGTACAGCACCTCACTACAGCTCCAGACTCCTTTACAAGCTGCTGCAGCTACAGTTCACTTTTCTGGCCTTAGTGTTTCAGTCTGCAATGTTTATTTACCTCCGTCCGGCACCATCACCACAGTTGACCTGGACGATCTTTTGTCTCAGCTACCACCCCCTGTTCTTCTTTTGGGGGATTTCAATGCACACCACCCCCTATGGGGTTCCACCACGGAGTGTGCAAGAGGTAACCTCTTAGCTGACTTTTTGCTAAATCACAATCTTATAGTTCTCAACACTGGTCAACCAACTTTTCTCTCTGACAGCACTCATAGCTTTTCGCACTTGGATTTATCCATTTGTTCTGCCTCGCTTGCTGTACATTTCTGCTGGAACGTCATCTCTGATTTATATTCCAGTGACCACTTTCCGTGTCAGATCCATGTACTCTCTCCGAACGCACATTCACAGCGCACGTCAAAATGGCTCATTGATAAGGCGAATTGGCCTCTCTATCGATCATTGGCCGAATTTTCAGGGTGTGAATTTCCATCTGTCGACACCGCGATCGAGCACCTCCGTACGGTCATCATTACCGCCGCAGATAAGGCTATCCCCCGGTCGTCTTGTCACCCCAGACGCATTCCGGTTCCCTGGTGGACTGATGAATGCCGGGACGCATTGCGTGCACGCCGAGGTGCTCTCCGAGCTTTTCGTCGCCACCCTACCTCAGCAAATATGATTTGCTACAAACAACTTCGCGCCAAATGCCGCCGAGTCATTAAGGATAGCAAAAAGGCTTGTTGGATTTCTTTTACCTCTTCTTTTAACCGCACAACGCCTTCATCCGTAATTTGGGAACGGCTACGCCGCGTTGCTGGCAAACCAAGGTTTACACCTATACCCGGTCTTAGGATTTTAAATCGAGTGCTCACCACTACGACTGACGTCGCCAATGTTTTAGGGCGAACCTTTGCTGATGTTTCTAGTTCCGCCAATTACCTGGCGACATTTCGCGCATTAAGGGAGCAGGTTGAGAGGAAAGGTTTCTCGTTTGCCTCCGACCATCAGGAGAGCTACAACGTTCCTTTTACCGCCAGGGAACTGGAGCATGCCCTTTCCACCTCTCGACACTGCGCACCGGGGCCAGATAACATTCATGTTGCCATGTTGCAGCATTTACCAGCAGAAGGCAAAGCATTTTTATTACGAACTTTTAATTTTATTTGGTGTAACGGCACATTTCCTTGCGCTTGGCGATTGGCTACCGTCATTCCCATACCTAAGCCTGGAAAGGACCCACATCTTCCTTCCAATTACCGTCCGATTTCCCTCACCAGCTGCGTTTGCAAGGTGATGGAACGCATGATTAACGGACGGCTCATGTGGTGGTTGGAGTCGAGGCAATTATTAACGAACGCCCAGTGTGGTTTCCGGCGTCATCGTTCCTCAATCGACCACCTGGTGTCTTTAACTACCCATGTAATGGACGGTTTTGTGCGCAAGTGCCAAACGGTTGCCGTATTTTTTGACCTGGAGAAAGCGTACGATACTTGCTGGAGAGGCGGTATCCTCCGAACGCTTCACGATTGGAACATACGTGGGCGTATGTCTGTTTTTATTCAGGAATTTATGAAGGACCGGGTTTTTAATGTTCGCGTGGGATCAGTTTTATCGTCTAATTTTATTCAAGAGAACGGCGTACCTCAGGGCTCGGTACTTAGTTGCACACTATTTGCCATTGCGATTAACTCTATCACCGAGTGTTTACCGCCAGGAATACAATCGTCGTTATTTGTGGACGATTTTGCCATCTATCTTTCCTCTCGGAGAACCTGTCTCTTGGAACGCCGCCTCCAAAGCTGTCTCGACCGCCTTCACGCTTGGAGTGTCTCTCACGGGTTCCGTTTCTCCGCAGAGAAGACCGTCTGCATGAACTTCTGGCGCCACAAGGAGTATCCTCCACCTTCGCTCCATCTTGGCCCAGACGCACTCTCTTTCGCAGACGAAGTTAGGTTCCTTGGCTTGGTGTTCGATAGGAAATTATGCTGGTCATCGCATATAGCGCAACTCAGAGGCAAGTGTGAACGTTCTCTTTGCATTTTACGTGTTTTATGTGGCACATCTTGGGGAGCTGACCGGACTATACTTTTACGTTTTTACCGATCTCTCATCCTTTCGAAACTGGATTATGGCTGTGTGGTTTATGGCTCGGCGCGACCTTCTGTGCTTCGTCGCCTTAACCCGATTCATCACCGGGGTATCCGTGTTGGCATTGGAGCATTCCCCACCAGTCCAGTGTTGAGTTTATGTGCGGAGTCTGGAGAACCTCCGTTGTTTTATCGTAGGGATGTTTTACTGGCCGCGTACGGTTGTCGCTTGGCTGCGCAACCTCGTCATCCCACGAATGGGCCGTTTTTTAATGTGTCTTTTGATCGTTTTTATGCTGCTCGGTCTTTTACTCCTAAGCCCGCTGGCTTTCGTTTTCGGGAGATTTTACGGACGTTGGACATGGAGTTACCTGCTTTTTTCTTAGCTGGGGAAACTTCTTCTCCCCCCTGGATTTTAGCAGAGGCCCCCGTTCATCTCGGGCTCACGTCCTGTCCGAAATCCTCGACCGCAGCACATATTATTCGTTGTTCTTTTAGCGAGATCAAATCCTCTTATAATGGCTGGAATTTTATATATACCGACGGCTCAAAATCTGACACAGGTGTAGGATGTGCTTTTGTTTTTAATGGGGCTAGTTTTACGTATGGTCTTAACGTTGCAACATCTATTTTTATGGCGGAGCTTTATGCTATCTATCGGGCGGTTTTATTTATTTTCGATCATGGGCTGGGAAACAGTGTCATATGTTCCGACTCTTTGAGTGCTATTTTAAGTTTTAAACATCTGTACAATCACCACCCTCTTGTACAGATGGTCCAGAACGTGGTGTTAACCCTTTTCGACGCTGGCGTCAGGGTAAAACTACTGTGGGTGCCTGGACACGTCGGACTCCCAGGTAATGAGGCCGCAGATGTTGCAGCAAAATCCGCTCTTTTAGACCCTGCTGAGTACGAGCAGCGTTTTTATTTCGGGGATTTTATACATTCATTACGTAGAGCCATTTTTTCGCGCTGGCGCGAGGAGTGGGAATTACTCCTAAATAATAAGCTCCGTGAATGTAAACCCGCCCCTTTTAACTGGTCGACTTCTTCTCGCGCTGTTCGTCGCGAAGAAGTAATTTTAGCTCGTCTTAGAATTGGGCATTGCCGTTTTAGTCACTCTCACCTTTTTAATGATCAACCCGCTCCAGTTTGCCCTCACTGTGACCACCCCTTTACAGTGCGTCACGTTTTAATTGATTGTCTTCATCTGACAGCTTTTAGAAATAGCTTAGGTTTGCCGTCCTCTATTGAGGACTTACTAGCAGATGATGTGGTTGCTGTTGAGCGTGTGCTCCGTTTTATCCGTGTTTGTGGTGTTTGGAGCACGGTGTGAGGTTTTATCTTTTACCATTGACGGCATTTTTAGACTCTTTTAAGACTGTTGTTTTTTCAGCTTTTGCTGAATTTTGTTAACTAGTCTTAAATTGTTGTTTTGCACATTACCCCTGTTATTTGTTTTGGGGTTTTATTGTTACCATTGTGTATCTTTTATAAGACTGGTTTGTTTTCAGCTCTTGCTGATTAGTTTTGATACCGGTCTTTGTTTGTTGACCTGTGTTTGCTTTGGGATTTTATTGGTACTTTTTTAGTCCATTACACGACTGTTGTGGTTTTCCGCTCTTGCGGCTGTGTTTTAGTAACACCTTATTTTTTGTGGCGCCTTATACCCTTGTTTTTTGTTTTTGGGTATCAGTTTTATTGCACAAGTACTACTGTCCGTTCGTTATGCGCAGGATTTGCGTTCTTTGTTTATTTATTTTTATTTCTGACCTAGTGCTTGATGTGTTTGGGCGCTAATGACCACAGCAGTTTTGCGCCCTTAAGCAATAATCAATCAATCAGAGTAAAGCACTACTCAAAAAAAAAAAATACCCTTCTCAGAGTAAGGAAAAGCTAAGAAAAAGCCTTAACCAGAGAGCTTGAACCTGACGGGAGATCCGAGATCCAATCCAGGATCGCCAACGCTAGTTAATACTTCTGATTTACATAAAATTGTAAGCATGCGAACGAAAAAAGTCATTCTTGGTTATTTCATTTCAAAAAGCATTATAATGTATCAGGATGGATTGAATTGGTAGGGACGAAGAAAAATATCTCGGTGTTTCAGTTTGCTCAAGGGTTGGCCATTTGTGCTTTCGCCCACAATGGAGATATCTCTAGGATGAAAGATAAGTGAGGGAGGCACCGAGAGGTCAGGATTCAGGGACAGTGAAGTATGGAGGTAGACAAGGTTCCTAACAAGTTTCTAGAATAGAACATCCCGATGCCGGCGGAGTACCCATCAAGGAGTTAGAGCCCCTCAGAAGGGATGCCGGGGCATAAACCTTCCCAAAGCGCAAGCCACCGTCATACTGCACCATCTCACCTCTTCTGCCACTTTCTACTCTGTAACAGAACCAAGGGAATGAAACGATATGAAATGGGAGAGCGAAAACTTCGTGGGAAGAAAAGATCCATCCCAGCATTTGTACAAATGACCAGGGTCAGGATGGCAGCACCAAAGAATTTGAGCCCGTGACCTATCAAATGAGAATCTCAAGCGTTACCGCCTGATCCACCGCGTTCGATATCATATGACTATTCTAAAAGTGACATACTAATCTCTACCCAAAAATAATAGTCGTATTTCCTTCCCTTGTTATTTATTGGCAATGAATGAATATAGACGAACGTACTTGTGCTGCTAAGAGAAAGTGTCATTGCCATTACTGGGGAACATCTAGTCATTCAGTGCAGAAAACAATATCAAAGTGGCATGGAAGAAACAAGGGTGTCGTTGATACCTGTGTTTCCCCGTGTGAGTCAGCTTGTAGCAGTTTTTTCCAAGAACCTTCAATCATGACTTCTTTGCAAGGCCAGAAAAACATCAAGCCGTCTCTCGAATGCCTTCACAACAGTAGTAACAAGTTCATCTGCTGAGGATGCCCCATGTTTAATGTTGGAGAGACTTTGTGGCGTTGAAGAAAATGTTGATCAAAACATTTATACCTGGGATGTTTGGAAGCCGGTCTTACTAGCGTCGGCCTCACATTATCCTGCTGAATGTAGATGGATTTTGATTATGCCCGGGAGGGCTATTAGACAGAACTTTCTCAATTAGCATTCGTGTAACAGGCTCCTGGTAGATGAATGGAAACATTTTAATTTTGCCCTCAAAAACTGATTGTGTATTGCATCAAGGCGGGGGCGAAACACTGCCGCTAAAAACATCACTTTCCCATGAAGTATTGGTTTGACAAATTCGGCGTGATTAGATTCCTCTAACTGGTCATTATTTGATTTCTCGTTGAGGAAATTCGACTATTATTTTGGTACGAGATAATATTTTGTAACAAATCGACAAACACAGGATAGACTCGGCAGATGATTTTTTTTTTTTTGAATGATTTATTTATGGACGCTCTTTAACAGTTCAGTTCATCAGCGTCCCATTCAACTCAGGGCGTGAAACAGTCGACAAATTTTGCTCAGAGGCCTCTCAGGCTTTTCCCTTCCGAAGGAAGCCATACTTAGAATTTTTACGCCCGAAAAAATCCATCGGTCCTGGCCGGGTTCGAACCCGCGATCTTGGGTTTAGGAGGCAAGTATGGTAACCACTACACCACCAGGACCGACAACTCGGCAGATGGTATAATACAAACTTTTAGAAATAAATGTAGCAAAAGTATAACTACTTTCAGTGATGAACAAATAAATGTTGATGAGCATTTTTTAAAAGTGTGTTTAACGCTCGTTTTTACTACTGAGGCACCACAGGAGGTGGACACTGATGATACATGAGATGAAATGATAAATTCGGAAAGGATTTTTAAGGAAGGAAACGTTCCAGGCCTAATTTTAGGGTATCTAAACATTTACGAGGACTGAGGAAAACCTGGAATAAACCTCAGTCAGGGAGGACGGTCCTGGCGGGATTCGAACCCCAGACCTCCCACTCACGAATCCACGCCTTAACGACCTCGGCCTCCCGTGGCGGTCTGATGAGTAATAATTTAATAAGGAAATGCCCAAGGGAGAATATAATAAATTAAAAGAACCCACGTGTTTGTAGTAAAATTCAGTCTAAAGAGGTAAAACATATTGGTACACGCCCTAAATATCGTAACGTATAAAACTTTTACGAAAATTGTGGTTAAGCTCCACGAACCTAATGGCATAAATTCTAATGTTCACGAAAAATGTTCAAAGTAGAAAACTTAATCGTTAAATGGACTTCATCGAGTAGGATCATACAGCAACTATTTGCGTCATATTTAAAAGAAGCATTTATTATTTTCCATTCTCCTTTTTCTTAATTCTTACGATGCTCACAACAATAGAGATTGATTTATGACTAAAAATCTAGGAAACCGTGAAAAAATTTAAGAAAAACTATACACCCGAATGCAACGTATGAACTTCAATATATAGATCTTATTTCTTCAGAATGTTCATGTTTATGATATAAACATGCGCACAAATGTGACTTTCAATGAATGTTTCCGCACCGTACAACAGATAACATATTGAAACTAGAGTCTCTCGGCATTTCAACAGTTCCTCTCTCCAAGATTTGTGCATGCATTACACCAACAAGCCATCTTATCACCCTATAACCGACCCACTACATATATTGCACTTCACAGTCGCATGGGTCACAAGACCTTTGATGCTCTTATAAAATATGAATTCCTGAAATTAATTCCAACAAAAGAAAACAACAACATTAGCAAGAACACACATGAAAGAGATACATAAAATAATTCAGATATTCATATAAATTTTCGTATTTATATAGAATGTTTATAGAACAATTTTGTTCCTAAAATTACGTATTTCATTTAAGAAAATGTTCAGGCTTAGCCAGTTTTGTCCGTTTAAAGTCCCAACATACCATTCTCTCCCTGCTGGAACTCAAAAATGAGTCGGAGAGAAATTTTATCCTAAACTCATTTGTCTGTGTACATTTAGCTAAAATGTGTACCCAGTCTTCCAGTCTTCCAGTTCCTGCTATCTTCACCTCATGTGCCTTCCAGCCTCCCAGTCTAAGCCATGCAATTCATACCTAGCTCCATTATAAATGTCTCTTTAAAATAATACTGTAATATTCGCCAATAAACTTCCCCCACGAAGCCTCCTTTGTTTCTAAATTACGCCTTGTTTTAATTTATATTAACATTCTGCAGTCGAATAACAACTATCATTCGCTTTGATGCCATTTCTTTCAATATTTCTCATAAACATGCCACATATCTCTATACATGCAGTGAATAACATTTTTAATTTTCAAGTTCTGTCCGCATGAGAAATTGCGCTGCATCTATCATGGAACGCAGATTCTCCATAACTAATGTCTTACTAATTCCTTGGTGAAAATAAAAGACGCATAACAAAGCGTAGTGAAATTGCCAATTTGTACTTCTTCGCCAGTAATGTCAGAATATAATAGGGTTAGAAACAGTGCTATGGTCACGCGAGGATTTCAGTCCGAAACCTGCATCCATTAGAAGGTTGAATTTCTTGGAGTTAGTTACGCATGGAGGAATTTTGTGCTCAAGTCTAACTCTTATGGGGCCTCTATTATTAAACTGAGTTTGCTTCGTGGTTCTGAATGACTCTATTGGGTAACTGACAGCTGGTGTGCCTTGTAAACCTGTTTCTAATGATTCCAGATATAATATTAGGACGAATATTTGGCACAAACATTGATCGAAAAAAATAAAAGTCTATATTGAGAATATTATCAATCGCTATATTTTGAACTTTTTGAAAATAAAGGTTGTTAATAAAATGCACCGCAACAATTTCAGAGGAAGTAAGAGTAGAAATTTCAAACAAACAATTTACGACAGGCAATCTTCAAAGTTATGGCATTAAGTTTCTAAATAACCAGTACACCACTGACTAGTGAAGTTATCTTTAGAAATGATACCACACAATAATGGACGAAAGCTGTGGAGCATGTCTCTATAGCGTACTCGATATGTTACTGGTGTCAAGTTATCGTGTTGTTTTCTCTAACATAACTACTTTGCAGGATTCCAAAGTACGATCTTCGAGCCCACAGACTGTCACTGTCAATTAGTTCACACAGGTGGATAGCTTCCTCTAGACCAGGCCATAACCGTTGTTCATTGCCTTACCATCATTTGATTAGTCCGATATTTTTATAGCATTAGATCTTGTAAACGCTAATGATGAGCTATTGAAATTTCCTCACTTGTGAAGTAGTTTTGGCAACATTTTAAGGCAAAATTTTGCTCTGTTTCGCTTTTACGCTAACTTATCAGCATCTAATTCCAACATCTTTATCACAAGTAATTACGAGAGAATCTGAGATTATCGATAAATTCATTCACTACTTTCGTGCATTTATCTGGAAAGCTCAGACCCTTGAGTGATATTTATTATTTTTATTTCACGAATAAAACAAGAATTTAAATATAATTCCTCCAAACCTGAATTGCAAAATTGTTATAATTTTATATTTGTACTTAAACTTTTCAAATGATCTTGCGACAGAAGGATGCCGATTATCAGTAATGCCAATAGAGAAGAGCAAAATACAGATTTAAGACTATTTATGAATAGAATAAGAATAAAAGTTTTATATATGTATTTGAAATTCGTGCACAAAATATTAAAGCTTGTATAAAATGTTATACTTATGAATATCTATTCTATTCAGAAACCGTGAGATTGAAATGGACAAAGTCGACTATTAGAATCGCTACCTTTCGATTTTCTAATACTAACTGAGGAGGGGAAAAAAAATAACATACAGTGTCTCTATATTTATTTGTATTCTGTGGTTTGGAATTCCTAATGATAAAATCAATTTACACATTTGACGCATTAACAAAACGCTCTGAAGAACCCTCCATCTTGCGTAATGATTGTCGATTGTCCATGCTTTTGTAGCTATCAATAGCTTCCCACCGCCTCTAGCAAAAGTGGTCAGTGATACGTGTTCAGGAATTATATGATGGAGATATAGTATTGGCTATATTGACGAAAAGACAAATGCACGTCGCGTAATAAAACGGTTTTGCTATTTTTTTCTTTTCTTTTTTGATAATTTCACTCCATAATCCGACTGTGATTGGTCAAAGTTCAAAAGTTTGTTTCGTTTCATTGGTCGATTTAAAGATGTCTCATGAGTGAAATAGTCACCATAAAACTCCATTATTTCTCTTTGTGAACCATAAACCCCCTATCTCAAATTGCTTGTATAAGAATCTTCGTCAACCACTGAAATACTGCGGTGTAATTCACTAACACCCGGTATACAATGTGGTCCAAAGTTGTATACCTCCAAATTTCGAGTCGAGACAAGCACGTAAAAAGTGGAATGTGAATTTGGCTTTTAAATACTGACAGGCTTTTTTCCTTAGATCCACATATGAACGTGGTTCATCTCTCCTAGCCGTGCAGACTCAGAACGCCGGGGAGAAATTTGGTTCATTGGAAGTATAACAACTGTTATTTCCATTGCCTGCAGCTACACATTTAATTTACAGGAAGAGAAAATCTGGCAATTGAAACATCATGTCTTGAATACGATATAAACTTAAGTGCAACTCCGAGAAAAGCGTCGTCGCTATGCCAACAG
This sequence comes from Metallyticus violacea, assembly GCA_030762175.1. Lineage (NCBI taxonomy): Eukaryota > Metazoa > Arthropoda > Insecta > Mantodea > Metallyticidae > Metallyticus > Metallyticus violacea. The sequence continues at coordinate 30,007,547 of CM060838.1, forward strand.
TGAATCTGCAATAAATGTGCGTAACTTTCAGCTTTTCATGACTTATGACATAGGCTTTCATAATTATTTGCACTTAAAGCATTTCTCTACTCTCCCTTATTGCTGGGATTTATTTGTTTTCTTCGTAGGAGAGCACTATTTTAATGTAGGTGAAATCTTACTAACAGCATTGTCAAATGGGCCTGGCAGTGCTAAAGAGGACGCATCCGGCCTAACCCCAGCATTTCGGACATTGCAGTGACTGAAGGACTCTCTCTATGAGTGGTATGATGTGTCAAGTGGAATTCCCATCTGCAGGTCCCCATTGTCGCCTTCACATGTCTTCCGATGACGACATTATTCTGTTTTTCTGCTTCACACCTCCCTCTTTTGACTTCCTGAAATTCCTGCAAATGGGTGTTAAAATCTTTGCCACGTAATCGTCTGTCAAGTATTTGATCAAGATTCATACGAGGGGAGGAGGGGGGCGTTGATTAAATCCAGATGTAGATGATGATTTCATCGCTTGCTGAAATAGAAATATTCAAAGTGTTTTGAACAACGTGTGCAATCTACAGAACTACTGAAAAGATGTCCTCAATACAAGTACGCAAATTTTGAATTCATTCACATTAGTTTTAATAATAGCAATGATTAACATTGGTGCCAGGTTATCGTTTATTGGGTTCGGTCTATTCCATAATTTTGACGCATTACAATATTATTCGCATTTGGAAGGTCCCAGGTCCCTTGGGTTTATCACAGCTTCCCCACATCGCTGAAAACTGGGATGGATATTTCCTTTTCACTCTACCATTTCATCTCATTTCATTTCATTCCGTTGGTTTTTTCATAGGGTCAAAATGCCAGGCAAGTGGACTAGACTTGTCGGTGACTTGCTATTTGGAGACGTTCATTTCCCTACGTCTTGTAGAGAAGCGGCCTCATCTCATCCCTTAGGTCGTAGCACAAACGTCCAGCCCTCAAGTAAGGCTGAAGTACGTAAAAGGTTCTCCTCTCTCCCTATCCATCCAGTCCGCTTATGATCAAGATAAGATACAACAAATCAAAGACAGTAAATATTAGTATGATAAGTGTTATGGTTAGTAACCTCTCTGAATGTAAATGAAAACTTTCACCGCGATATTTGAAAGATAAGCCACTTATATGTCTCTGAATAAATAATTGAGCATGTCATTTGTCTTTGTTTAAATGCCTAAAATGACTGTAAAAATATAAATAAAAAATAACAATATAAAATGCTGTTCAGAGGACTTTAAAGAATGGGAAAATATTAAAACATAAAAGTATCGCATGTGCGTTTAATACTTACACATGCATATTATAGAATGAGATAGTAGTTTCACAGCTAACTCTTCCGGAATTTTCTGTTTGATATACTTATTCAAAAATTCTTTGAATTCAATGTCTCCCAGTTTCGAATATTTGCTGCAATTAGGCCCCTAACACTATTGACTTCTTTATTGCCTTTTTCACTTGAGAGTACAACATTAAATAAAGTCTAAATATCTTCATTTGCGTTGCACTATTTTAAACATAAATGTCTAAAATTTTTTGCTGTTTCAAATGATGTTTATGTGTATATTTTACCTGAGAAAAACATAAAACCACTTTGTAAGTCTAGTTTATGATACAATTAAATTATGTGAAGCACTGAATCTATTCCTTAAAAACATGCAGTCAATAGTAAAGGTATTCAGTTGTAAAAGTTTACTTAACTAGACCTATATTTAAAAGAAAAAAGTATTAAAACCATAAATCTTAAATAAAAAATATAAAATTTACATCTGTGTTTTTCTAGCTCAATGAGAAAAAAAAATTAACTTGGTTTTTTTTTTTTATTAAATATTCAGGAAAACGTTGCACAGAAAAAATGCACTCTATGCATGAACTAGTGGTATCACTACTTTGTACTTCAAAATTTTCCAGTAATATTAAAACAGAAATGTACAACTACCTCCTTTTGACAGCGCTGACAGAAAAGTGCCTACTTTTCTGTCTGTTGTGAACGCTTCTTCTTCACTATATATACAGCACTTCTAGAACTATTTTCCTTTAAGTTTGATTGTGCTTGGAGTAACATCGATTACTCGCAAACTATTTGCATAAGAAGCTTGCGATTAAAGCCATTATTGTTCTCATTTTATTTCATTTAAAGTTGGTACACTTTACCATAAAAAACTTAAGTTTGTATTGAAGATAATAATTTTTTGGCAGTATTAATTCTCTATAGAATAAATTTGTGAAACTTATCTAGGAAAACAGTTCGTCAATATCAATAATATCTATAGTATAGAAGATATTTCAAATGCCAGTTTTGAGTGCCTCATTCTATATATGAACAAGGATATAACAAATTACACAATGAAATATATACGGATGTTAATAATATCGCCATATATCCGGTTTTATATCTTTTGTACACATTCACCAAATTCAGTTGTAAATGATGTTGCCACAATACATTTTGAGACAATTTCTTTGCAATGATCGGAAATTGCATATATTTTTCTCTGCGCCGTTGTACATGATTAATAAACGAATTAATAAGTGCACTGTTATCTTATATAGTGTACTTATATAAACTTATAAAAGGTGTAGATATAATATATGGGAGTTATGTAAATATGAAAACTAAACATTCGGCTCATTACTTACTAGACAAGGCTGTATCTTCAAAATTAATAAACTCAATAATCATGTATACGGTATTTTGTACAAAAAATAGGTATGAATAAAATAATACAGGGCAATGAATATATCCCTTAAATTGCTAAGCAAGCTTGCTTAATATTTAAGAATAATAAAATTTGATGAGACATTCCATAAGTAAGCTACGCCACATACAACTGTTGGTTTCTAGACAACACATTTCTTGTCAAACAAAAGAACTAGCTTTCAACCGAAATGTTATCTAGTTGTTTATTAGATTAGATTAGATTTTTAGGGGTGGAAGAAAAAACTTTGGTACTTCAGCATTATTCAGCGCTGGCAGTTTGAGCCTACGCCCCAATGGGGGCACCTTCGGGAGGAAGGGATGGCGTTAGGCACTAAGGTAAATAAGGTCCCTAAAATGGTTTCCAGATAGAACCCAATGCCGGGGGAAGCCCCCTCCCTTACCAAGGAGTTCGAGCTCCTCGGAAAATCTGCTTCCGGGGCAGATACAGTTCAAAAGCGTAAGCCACCGTCACACACCGCACCAGCCCACCTCGCACTGGCACTTGCGAATCTCTACGAGAACTGACGAAATGAAATGATATAAAATGGGAGAGTGGAAAATTCGTTGAATACACAGATCCAGCCCAGCATTCACCTAAGACCAGGGAAAACCACGAAAAAATCCAAGATCAGACTAGCTGACCCCAAGGCATTTGAACCCGAGTCGCAGGCGTTGCCGCCTGAGCCATAAAAATCAATAAAATTAAATTAAAACAAATAATAAGAAATGGAGAAAATAATTATTTTAATAAAATAATTTTCAACAAGTTATATTATAATATATTCTTTTAAAGGTTACTTTTCACTTGCATATACTACTCTTAAAATAAAAATTAGTCTGCAAACATTTTACTTAGTAGGTAATAAATTTATGCCTAAGAGCATAATAGCTAAGGCATTTTGTTAAAATATTTATTTTACCTGACTCTAACTGTTAAAAAACTAAGCCATAGATTTTCTTTATTAGTGTTTAACGCCCATTTTTACTACCGAGGCATCATAGGCGGTGAACTGATGATTCTTGAGATGAAATGATATATTAGGAAAGGATTATTTTTTAAGGAAGGAAACGTTCCAGGCCTAAGTTTGGGTACCTCCCCGGCATTTGCCATTTATGAGGACTGAGGAAAACCTGGAAAAAACCCAGTCAGGAAGGACGGTCCTGGCGGGATTCGAACCCCAGACCTCCCGCTCAAGAGTCCGCGCCTTAACGGCCTCGGCCACCCGTGGCGGTGAGCCATAGATTGATTAGTACCAAGCAAAAATGCATAACAACAGCGAAAAGAAAAAATGAATCCATTTTTTATATCCCTCTACTATTAAAAAAAATAGTAATAAAATTACTCGCTAACGTTTCCATTAGACCAACAAGGCTGTAAGACATTACCTTTTTGGAACGGTATTCCCGCTGTGAACGCAACTACTTGGCTGGTTATAAGCACCACAGGAGTCTAAAGAACCAGTTTTCAGAAAATAATAAAAAGAGATAGATGGTACGGAAGATGGCCTGCCAAGTAATAAAAGTGCATACTCTTGCAAGTTTCAAATGATCAGAATTCAGCAGATATTGCGATAAGACCACTGCGGTTAAAGTTTCAATAAAATAAAATGAACTGTGTGTATTGTGTATACTACCGTTCATTAATTTCAACCATCATATAATTTCCTAATACTTCTAAGAGGAACACAAACAAATAAATCAGAGCAGACACATGTTTATTAGGACAAAAATACAATAATAGGTGCAAAAAATACCCATTACAAGGAACGAAATTAAAGTTTCTTTCGTCAAAGTATCCAGCTTGTCTTTAATGATAGCCTAGCAAACTCTAAGCATTTGGTTTATTAGTTCTTGGAGGCATTCTGAACCTACACCCTTGCATACTTGTTGGGTAACTTCCCAGAGATGGTATAAAATTCACTTACAAGATATCTTGATCCAAAATTCTATGGAGTGCAATCCGAACTTTGAGCCAGGCAAATGACTTTTTTTTTTTAAAAAAAAAATAGGCGCTCTTTAACATCTCAGGTCATCAGAATCCCATTCAAATCAGGCCATGAAACGGTCGACAAATTTTGCTCAGAGGCCTCTTCTTTCAGGCTTGAGGTTCTTTTTCGTGCCGTAAATGTACGACACGGGACCCACGGTCTTACTCCCCTTCCGAAGGAAGCCATACTTAAAATTTTTACGTCCGAAAAAATTCATCACCCTGGCCGGGATTGAACTTGCGATCTTGGGTTTACGAGGCAAGTATGGCTATCCAGATATATCTTGCTACATGGTGTAACCTTTCCCTACCAGATGCTATTCAGACTGTAGTGCAAGAAGAATTTTATGATATTGTTTCAGATCCTTCTTTCGCAACATTCTCAACTCTATTCCCACAAAAACACCCTCACAAAATGATAGGTGTCCACTATATTTAATAGTTAGCAGATCAAACTGGTGGGAAACCTGTCCATTACATTGTAGAATACATATTCTTCTCGTAGTACCAAAGAGCTTATATTTGAATTCATTTGAGAAAAATACTTAGACCAATCAGTAAGTGTGCAGTTCTCTAGTTCATTGAGCCCAATATCAAGCTTTACCAATGGTTTTCTTAAATCACATGCCTTCAGATCAACTTCTGAAGTTATTTTACTGTCACAATACACAGAATCTTCTCGTTTATTTCTACCACTTCTGCACATATTTGTGGTGTAATTTTAAATGCGATTCTTTTATTGGTAATGCTAATAATTTTATCATAACATTATGTAGTTCTGCGAGGTTATTCTGGTCGTGGTAAATCTTGGTTGCTACCAGTACTTGTGTCGCAGGTAAAAGTCACATTTTTTTTTCTTTTATTAATTTGACGAATCGACAAATCTACTATTACCAGTGATACAGTTACAACACTTTTTAGGTGCTATTTCCACCCTTGGAGACTTAGTGCCACAAATAAATAACTATATATAACAAGTTTATCTAGCATTACAGCCTGGTGTCTTTGATAGTAGTACAGGGAACTACATGGATGTCTAAGTTACATAGACTTCGAATCAATCAATGAAACATAAATTCCAGGTGATTTTAGTTTATGTTTCTCAAATGCTAAAACACTCTCTTATAAAAATAGCAAAATGTTGAATGGCATTTTAAAATAATATGCTTTTTAGTAATTAAACATAATCATATGCATAATAATGAATCAAAATTTATTTAAATGCTGTTTTCATGTAAATAAACAGGCGTAAATGAGCGCTAGAGCACGTTCCCACTGCCTTTGGTGAATTTAAAAAAAAAACACATACTTAAATACAAATATCTTGTTATATACAGAGAGAGTCTATGCTGGTTGCATAAACGAAGTTAAGAATATGACGATAACTGCCTACATTGCTTGAAACCCGATCAGAAATTACATAACTTAATTACATTTGTGGAAAAGTACAAAGAATCTTAAGAAATCAAAGTATAGACATTTCCGCAATAATACATTCAGTATTACCATTCATACAAAGAGGTACACCTAGACAGTCAAAATAATTAACATTCTCTATTTCATGCCCTGACATTTCCACTTCTTATTCTTACTGTATCAGTTTTGTAACAGAAAACAATAGTAAGTTCGTAATGTGGGCAGGTCGTTACGAGTAAAGAAAATCGGAAAAGAAAAAGAAAAGAGAGAAAGAAAGAAAAATATGGAGGAAGTCAGGTAATTATGGGTCACGGCAAGCCCTTCCAGAGAGATTAGCTAGGTAACTGCCAACAGTTCGACGAAAACCTTGGTGAGACAGGTTGAATAAATTGAATGAGCAGAAGCACAGACCAAGGCCACTAAATGTGAACTGGCTAGCCTGCAACACAATACGCTTAGAATTAATGCAATTTGTATACCCTACGTTTCACCTTCACACTACCTACTTAGGTTTGTGATGACGGGGAAGCCACGAAAGTTAATATTCTGTCCAACGCCACTTTTTGTAAATGGATCCATGAATTATAGTTAGTCTTATCTTTTCGCAGAAACTATGTATTTATTTTGGTCTTTCCCTCCTGTCATATTCAGTGGTCAATGTTCACCATTGCTGTCTTGAAACTGTGATGTAGGTTTGAATGTTATCTAGTTTCGACTCTTTAGTCCAGAATGCGCCACGATTCGCCATAGTTCGTTAAAAAACGGAATTGTTGAAAATGATCCTCCACAGACGTGCAGGAATAGACTTGCCAGGAACTTTTTACAACCTCTATATCTGTGGCGTTTTCTTTCATCATACAATTAAGCAAATGTACTTGAGAACGGTTGGTTTTTGGGAGTGTCGAAGTTATTCGTTTTCTAGTTTCTTTGAAAAGAATATGCTCCAACCCTGAGTGCATTTCATTTCTAATTGATTTATTTGCTTTATTTTTTATTTGTTTCTTTATTTTTTGGAGGGTTAGATTCAATTTTCTGTAGTCAGGTGGTCAGCGCCTACTTCCATTTCCCCAGCTCTTCTCCCAAACGTATACATTTAATTGCCACAAAAAAAAAAGCCATTTGAATATATGCTTCAACACGAATGTAATACAAATCATTCTTTAGTATGTAGTAGTACATAAAATGTTTTTTATAAATTGATTATTAAATTAAGTCAACGACATCCTGTGGTATCTCCAAAACTTAGCGAATTGCTGTGTGTCACATGTTCTCTGGCAGTAAAGAGCGAGTTCACATTTAGATAGGAAGAAGTTTTTTTTCCCTTGCGTCGGAATTTCAGCGACGCCGTTTTCCAGCAGACATGATTCAAAAGTTTTCAGACACCTAATATGGCAAAGAGTGCTCAGGAGAACAGCTGCAGAAATCTGGTGTTTGTCATGCTAATGACGTGTACCAAGTTTTCTTGACTGCATAGCTCTGCTTAGTGTGTTCGTGATAAAGACTGACTTACTTAGAAACTGTCTTTCATTTGGACCCATTTGGTATGCATTTTCTTTGACACTACTCACATTTATTTATTCGGCTGAAGGCAACAAAAGCAATTATGTCTGCGGTAGATATCAAAGTATTTTAGGGATATTTACTAACTGCATTACTGTAAGGCTTCGATATTCACCAACCTCATGCAGTTTATGCTCGAACCATGTAACAACATTTCTTCTCATACTTGAAGATTGTCAACAATTTGCGATTACGTGTCTTGAAATTCATCACTCCAAAGTAAATTATACTTTTCCTGTACTAAATTAAAGAGTGATTCATGAGTGGAGTTACTATTTGGTGCCTGTAAAATCAGTGCTGTAATTCTGGTTGGCAGATATTTTTCGTAGAATATATCGTTATGTAATCCTATAGGTGTGTTCACATTGGGAACTTTTTGCATAAAACTTGTGGTATTAATATGTTCCGGTCGATATGGAACAAGTTCCTTCATGTTTCGTACAAATGAATGAGTTCTATAATACATGTATAGGACAAAGTTATGTGTACAGCCAGAAAAGAATTGTCTTTTCTGAAACTTGGCCATGCGCACATTCAATGACAGCATTTTTTTTTTTTTTTTTTTTGTTTTGTTTTTTCATGAACAACAAATGTGGAGTAGCCAGCTACAAAAACATTATATTTAATAGAAGAAATGGAGGTAAGAAAATATATTTGGGATCCTCAAAGTAAGGACTTCGGAAGTAAGAATCTTTACGTGAAATTGCTTCTGTCCTCAAAGTTGAGGTTGGAGAAGTGGAAAAAAGATACATAGCTTAAAATCTCAGTATAACAGGGAAATAACGATTTTAAATACATAAAAATTTCAGGATCTGGCAGGAACGAGATGTACGGAGTATAATTACCTATTTAGTTAATAAAGAAAGTGCTGTCGTTTACAAATAATATATTATGTTGCAACAATTTCTTACCTTGTCTGTGCAATATTTAGCGTGAGCCAAATTGCATCCTTATGCATGCTTGTTCCAAAAATCGAACCCCCGCGTTCCTAGCTCCAGCCGCTTTCGAATTATTCAACAAACAAAATTTCGACGCCTTGTAACTGACACACTAAATTTTTGAAAAAAAAAAAAAATATAGCAACAGGTCTCCCAACCGGCTCTACCACCTATTAAAGTTTGGCTTGAATCAGGTTAACTATTTTCAATTAAATGCACAATATCGAAAAGTGCAGGCTCCCTTTACCAAACTTCAATAGAGTTCGCGCATCAATGCACTTCGTCCCCTATCGTTAGTCGAAAGACTTCGAAGATATAAGCCATTTCTTTCCGAAGAAAATGTATTTTTTTCAGCTTAATTTTGACGAGTGATTTTTCCGACAATAATCCCTCTTTCAAGCATATTTCAGTCCAAAATGTGCTGATAAGATTTTAACCATCCTTTTTAGACTTCATTACGCCTCCAAACATGTGCGACATAGAAAATAACGGTGTGCCGATTCGGCAATTTTACCCAGAGTCATGGTCCTGTAATGTTTAAAAAAAAAAAAAAAAAAAAAAAGGTATTTTGAACTTATATCTATTACCTTAATTTGGTCCTGAAGTTGAGAAATAGCTCCACAGACATTGTAAATTATTTTACTGATCTTACTTTTAGAAATTCTGTGAAGATTACTTAATGAAGCGCTAGAAAGCTGAATGCTACAGCTAGTTGTTCTGCCGGTGAAATAGCAGCTCTGAAGCTTGTATCTTGTAACACAATAAGAAGAGCTTCCATTTGTAGTAACATTTCAAATCCTCGCAAAATTTATAAATCCCTGACGGTCTTCAACGACTAATTCCTTTAATATTGAATGGTATGTACCATATGAATTCCATTTCAGTAAAATCAGCTACCTGCGTTTTGAATTTTTCCTCTCATTTTCTTCCACAATAACAGCACAAGCAGCAGCAGCACCTGCACAGAACAATAAAGTTTCCTCCATTTTGAAACTAACTTGATATCCTATACAAATTTTCCAAGAATAAGCACTCTTCATTGGTTTTGTATGGAACAAATTTGTATGATACAAAATGTCACATATCTTTCTATACAAAAATATAGAAGAGTGTAATAATAGTGATTAATGTAATAAAATGTAATAATAGTGATTAATAAATATGTACATTCATGTAAAGTCGAAAATCGGTAGCTTACAACAGATACTGAGAAGAGTGATAATAAAATTGGTAACTTTGAAGTTAAGTGGACATTAAAATTTATTTATTATTAGAGGTAACTAATACCGAGTATTTCATGTTTTTTCGCCCGTTTCACGGTAGCTGGTGGATTGGCAGTCACAGCGGTAACTCCCGGCATATCCGAACAACTGATTCAAGCTCCAACAACTACAACTACAATCACAATGGAAATTAAAACATATCTTATGGTAGAAGATGTTGGAATGATGTCCTGTTACATACAATCATTTCTTTTAGGAAATTGTCATTAACACGCATCAGTTATTTCTCACTGTCTTCCTTCTCTTCTCTGCTCTTTTTTCAGTTTTCCTTTATATGACTACTCTGATAGTGTATTTTCTTTCTTTCTTTTTCTTTTTTTACTTATTCTTCCGCTTCTACTCCTATTTCCCGTTCTTTCTTTTGTCCATTTATTTTACTTTCCCCTTCTCCCTTTGATCAAGCTTTCTCTGTTTTTCTGTCTCCTTTGTTTCCCTTTCAGATTTTCGTTCTCTATCGTTACGATTTTTGCTTACTATATTAAGACATAGTTTTTCCTTATTTCTTAGTGTGACATTAAACAAGGCTTACATCTATGCTATTTTAATTGCTCGTTAACTTTCCAGTTATAAGGGGTAGGTACCACGAGGAAAAGAATCGCAAGAGACATCACCAGAAATATCCCATGCATCCCAAAGTCACGTGTTGCGCGCTTTATAGAGAGAGACTTTCCCTATCTAGTCAGTGTCGCCACTTTGCAAAAATATAGATATCAACACATACATCGTTCAACGGGAGGGGGGATGCTTACTTTTCACGGTCTAAGACACGGTGAGTCACTAGTCGCACTACAGGGGTCTTCCCCCCATATTTGCATTAAGAATTTCATCTAAAAGTGTTTCTTTATACTTCGTTTCTTCATTTTTTGTGTGTATTTTCTTCTTTCATTCTTTTCTTTCTCCCTGCTTTCTTTTGTATTTGTTTTTTTTTTCTTCCCTCAATCCTCCTTTTTATTTTTATTTTTCCTTTATGTCCTTTCTCGTGTAAAATATAATTTATCTATTTTTCTGCTTCTACTGTTATTTTTCATTCATTCTTAAGCTCATTTCTTCTACTCTTTGATCCTGCTTATCTGTTTCTCTGTCTATTTATCTTTGTTATCGTTTTGAGTTTTCGTTCTCTCTTGTTAAGTAAGGTTTTTGCTTAGTATGTGCATATACCACAAGGAAAAAAATGTCGCAATAGACATCATCTGAAGTATCCCATTTGGCTAGCTGTGCGTCTCACGTCACGCAAGCATTAGAGGGACTTCCCCTGCCTAGCCAGTGTTGCCAACATTCTTTGCAAAAATCTTTAATACGATACAAACATAGAAATCTTTCAACGGGAAAATTCCTACCTGTCAACTACCTAAACACTTGCATTAAGAATTCCATCTAAAAGCGTTCCTTTTCTTCGCCATTCGCTTTTCTTTCCTTTATTTTCGTGTTTTTTTTTTTTCCTTCTTTTCTTTCTCTGCCCCTTTTCTATTTTTTTTTTTTGTTTTGTTTTGTTTTTTTTTTTTTTTGCTACCATTTCTTCTGTCTGTTCTATTTTCATTTCATCTTTATGTTCTTTCTCACCTGATTACATATTTTATTTAATTTACTTATTCTTTTGCTTCTATTTCTATTTTACATTACCTTTTTTGTTATTTCTTTTTTCATTCCTTCTCTTCCTTTTGATTATGTTTCTCTGTTTCTTCTTCTTTGTTTCGCTTTCAGTTTGCGTTCTCTGCATCTTTTTGTTTGTTTGCATTTTACTTACTATAGCAGCACTGCTTATTACTTGAAATGATGTTCAATACAGCTTACATCTGTGCTATTTTAATTTCTAGTTAACTTCTCAAGTTTTCAAAACACAAGGAGTAGTACCAGAAGGAAAAGAATCACTAGACATCACCAGAAATATGATGAGCTGTACATTTCAACATCGCGTGCCATACACGTAATTAGCGCACATTATACGGACTTCCCCTGCATGGTCAGTGATGCCAATACTCCGTTGCAAAATACTTAATATGAGAATAGAGCTCTTTCAACGTGAAAATGCTTACCTTTTACAAGCACCTACTTGTGCGCAATACTAGGGTCTTCCCCCAGATTTGCCTACATTTACTTGTTCGGTAGACTTCGGCTGGTTTCGTAGTTTGACGTACGAGATACAATTCAAAAGATAGTGCGCTAGATCAGCAAGAAGAACGCACGTGTACCGTAATAATTTCATTGTTCTTATTGTTTAAGGTGCATTTACTGTGTCAGCAAGTGATGCAGCAGTGTACATTTTTATTTTCTGGTTATTCTCTTTGGTTTTCAAAACATTCAATTTAATTATTTACGAGAGCGCTAAATATAACAGTCATACTGTGTACTGTATACTGTTGCGGTGTGCAATAATAAACTGGACGAAAACTAAGGCAGATCACAACAAAAGTTATATAAATTATTTCATCGTTACATAAAATAAGGAATTAAGAATGCAATGGATTCAGAAATAAATGGAATCCCTATTCACGCAGAGTTTGCTCCGAGCATTTCTTGCCTTTGATTTTGATCGAGACCTTAAAAGTGATTTGTTAAATGTAATCAAAATTTCATATCCCCGCAATTGTTAAATTTAACAAATTCATGACCCATTAAAGATCAGGCAATAAAAGAAGATGTATTGAATAATAAGAAAGTTACAATTTTTAATAATTAAGATGCACTTTTTACTTGATTTTTTTTTATTTTGATTTGTTCAAATTATTGCATAGCATTTTGAAAAATTAAATTAGTTTTTTCTGTGTGAAAACTTTTATTCTGGTAAAATTTTAAAGTTTTTATGCCTAAAAGTTTATGATATAATGGAGCACTGGTATGAAAAAGTTCCTTTTTCAGAAATTGGAATTGAACATAAAATTAAAATAAAATTCACGCTTTTAAAAGAAACAGAACCTTAGACCCCTTCAGGCTTACTCATCGAACTTCTCCTCTTGATCCTGATGTCATTTTTTTATTTGTTTACCGAACGATTTGGGGGGGGGACTCCTCTCTAAAGCAAATTACAAAAGTAGTAATGTTTAACTGCGTAAATGATCCAGAACAGCATAAAAATTGCCGCATAATTTTCAAAAGCATTTTAATAATAGTTAGAATTCTTGCACTGCTTTAATATATATATATATATATATAAGTGGGACAATCAAAATAGCCAAATGATGTCAAAATCTGAGAAAGTAAAATCAAATCATGAAAACGGCAATTTTGACTGTTCTTAAGGCTTCCGCCCAGAAGTGTACTTAAAAAAAATTATACTGTCCTTCACAAAAGTTAGGTAATGAGCATAATGTAACTAACCAAAGATATTAAATTACCTAGTAAGAAGGCATGCACAAAGATAAATTTGCTATCCATTGTTGCAAGATTTAGAATATGAGTGTACTGCAAATGTACTATCCCCGGCCACTCGTGCCGCATACCTTAGTTAATAATTCTGTGCCTCTGATTTAGGGAATAGAAATATATATATTTAATATAATATATTAACGCAGAAAGAAAAACTGGTCAAATTTTTAGACTAAAATTAGAAGCAATGGAAAGGAAAACAAGAAACGGCGCACATACATAAATGTAGGAATGAAAAGAACTCTTGATAAAGTTGATAACAAATTGATAAATGTTTACCGAAGTGTTCATAAAAGTGCGTGAAGTGAACTCATGAAGACATGTTTGTTGCTTTCACACTAAAGTACCTGCGGAAGGAAAACAAGTGCATTATCCATACTAGGACTTTCCACATTGGAAAAATGGGCTTCAAAAATTGACATGCGAAAAGGGGGTGCAATTCTTGAATATGTGCTATAGTCACACTGTAAAAGAAAATTACAAAATGTATGTCAAACTACAACCCTTAAAGAATGAAATAGTCGGCTCCCATTCAAAACTGCAAGCCACAAAGGTAAGTGCCTATTTTAAAATGGGAAATAAGTGTTGATTTTAATAAAAAAGGACAAAAATATATTAGGTAATTTAGCTTTGCGACTTTCAGAAATTAGGTATCATTCAAAACGGATTTATGGAATAAATATGTAATAAATACAACAAAACCGTGGTTTATATCCCGCAAACATTAGAAGAAATATACTTTTTTGCTGCTACGCCCCATTTTTTGAAACTAATCAGAAACTGGTTTATTGATACACGCTTCGTATTTTCTGATGGTAGATTTGTTTCGAAAGAACCTTTGGAAGCACTTCAGAGAACTGAAAGGAAAGCTGCAGACCACCGTAGAGACTGCACTATGTCATTTCATTCTATGGGTGGCGATACAACTGTTGCTGAAAGCAAAAGTAAATTAATAGAAGTTGTAAATAACTGATTTGATCTTATGAATACCCAAACTCCAGCTATTTCTAAAGTCCCTAACAAAAATACTTATGGCTTTCAGTTGAATGATCAAAATAATAGTTTGAATAAAACGTGTGATAATATTAATATAAAGAAATGTAAGGGCAAACGAGTGGAGCAATAGCTTCAGACAAACGTTCTTGCATCTATTGCTTCTTTGAAGTGTATGCTGTCCGATATCCAACGTAGAAATGAAGTATATTTTAACACACAAACTGAACCAAGATTTGCAAAATATGCTGCAGTGTTTATTTTACTGCCTTAGAACAATCATTCTTGCAGGCAACCACAAAAACACTCTAGTAGCCAGCGAGGAAATAATATCGTCGACTACTATGGAAGTATGGTATAAAGTGCCCAGAACAAGTTGATTCCTGCGTTGACAACTCTATTCAAGAGGAAATTCCTGATTCTACTCATACGACGGAAGATTAAAGAAAAAAGGAATTGGAAACTGCAGATTTAATATACAGGGAGTCCCAAAATTACCGACAAACTTCTAGATAAGTAAGATAAGTTATTTAAAGCACATTTCATTACTAAAGCATTGGGCTGTGATGCTTCGTTTCTATGCAACAAGGCGTGATATCATTAACGCTTCCTCGTAGTTGTTTAGTCCTTAGACGGGGCACCAGCTCACTTTGGCAGTGAAGTACGTTGTCATCTGACAGCCACATATGACAATAACTGAATAGGTCGGGGTGGACTCGTTGGTGGACCGGTGCGCTCGCCTGACTTTAAGCCTCTTGATTTCTGCTTTTGGGGATACATAAATTTCCTTGCTCACGAATCTCCTGTTGATTCTGTAGAAAATCTTGTAGCATGCATATCTAGCGCAGCTGATGAAATCAGAGACATGCCTGCGTCTTTGAAAGAGTTACACAGAGTATGACACTTTGATGTGCGCTTTGTCTGGAAGTGAACGTCCGTGTGTTCCAGCATCTGCTTTGAGATGAGAATGATATACCTATTTGACCCAGAATGTTAATTCAACACTTCAGTAAGAATTTATCAATTGCATTTTGTTTGTTTTGTTTCTGCTATTGTGTATTCTTGGGTCAAATGAGCACTGTATTAATTATCATTGGTTTTATTTATTAATTTTCACATTGTAAAATCATCCAAATAATACTGAAACGAAACGTCGTAACCCTTAGGTTCCTTAACCCAAAGTTTGTCGGTCTAATTTTGGGACACCCGGTATACTACAGGTTGGATAGCTAGAAAACACAGAAACACAGAAATACCCATCCACAATTAGGTAATCAAAAATTACACACACACACACACACACACACACACACACACACACACAAAACAGGCCATAGTTCTCATCACTTGGGTTTCTGGATTTGACCGTGTCATATGGTGGTCATATAGAGCCGAAACCTCAGTGGCTGCGAACTGTTAAAAAAATAAAGAAAGTCTTCAATTCTTATCACAGACCTACACTTCGATTGAGCAGCGTGGGCTATGAAGAGCTTGAAATATTTATTTTATGCAAATGACCCAATCAGATAATAATTTAGTGTCCATATTTTATCAAATTAATTAACATTTTTAAATATCATGGCAAAAAATGATACATACAAGTTATACTTCACTTGAATAATTGGAATAGTTATTTTATTTCTATTTTATTTATAATAACAACACTTTTATAGGATACGGCTAAACTAACCCCTTAGGAAATTGTTTGAGCTGCAGCTCTTAGACCCCCCCTAATAAAGCACATTTAGCGTAAATCAGTGGCAAGAAATGGGTTAACGCAACATAACGTAAAAACATTCAAGAAACGACCAAAAGTACGATTAAATCTTTTCTTTCTTTTCATCATACTTTCTATCTTTATATTTTGATTTGACTCGCTTTAAAACAAACATAATTTTCCTTCCATAATAAAGAAACAAGAAGAAAAAAATAAAGTTCCTAGCGTTCACGGCACTGAAGCGAGGTGACGTCACCCCTTAACAGCCAATCCCAGTTAGCCAGTCGTAATATGTAACCTTACATTTATCAATCTTGGTCTTCCCCTACCTGTTCACTAGACGTTTCAGTGTTGCCAACATTCCGTTGGTAAATTCTCAATCTAATACTTCGTGAAAATATCTAGCGAATGAATGGAACCATTAGTGTTGCCAATATTCTCCTCGTGTCTAACCTGTTAACGATACAGTTTGCGTCCGAATTGACGGACTGAAACGCTGGCAAAGTTTGCTGTACTTTTCTTTTATGGGTACTGATTTGTCTTAATGGTTTATATTTCCCAATAGGTACTTTTCTTTGCACTTTCATATTTTACACGAAAAGGTTACAGAGCTGATGTTTCACATACTGAAAACTTTCTCACAAAAATAAAAATGTATATTTACAACAATGAGTACGGATTACTGGTTGCATTCCTGTGGATATTTAGTTTATAAAAATATATCATCAATAAGATATGGGGAATTCCCATCGCAAATCTTTCCACTTTCCCTCTTCATTAGTGAAACACCGGAAAACAAGCGATTGGCATTTGGAATTACTGCTCCCTTTACTCTTTAGGGGAGAGATTCTGGCATTATTATTATTATTATTATTATTATTATTATTATTATTATTATTATTATTATTATTAATATTATTATTAACTTCCGCTTAGTAAATACAGTAAGCTACAAAATCGGTACAAATATGAAAGTGTTATTTTAAGCTAGTATATGTTTTGATGTATAATACTTTAAATATTAAATTGCAAAAAACATTTCTATACTTTTAATTCCATGTATCATATAATTATACCGCTAGTTATACAGTTTGTGCATTGTTGTGGTGTTGGCATTGATCTGGTCATATTCATTCGAAAGAGGGTAACCTTTTGTTGATTAGATGCTATAGTGTGGCCAATATTAACTATTAACCTTGGTGGCTAACTTATCAGAGAAAAAGCTTGCGTCTGTACCGAGGGAGCCTGTGTTACCAACTTTACTTCTGGAAAATCCTTAACGCTTAAATTAAAAGATAGGAACAGATTTACAGACCGGTTACTCGGGTATGTGAGATATAACGATCTATAAATATGAGTCACGATAGAAAAAAACAAAGCTGTTAAGAAGTAAGGGAAAAAAGTTTTGAAAAATAAGGGAATGCATTTAAAATGTTAGTTCGTGCTAAAAACTATTATTATAGCGGATACATCTCCAATTATATGCCTTCTTCTTCTTCTTCTTCTTCTTCTTCTTCTTCTTCGTCTTCGTCTTCTAAGGCGCTGCAACCCGAGATCGGGCCATGGCCTGCCGCAGCAACCTCTGTTTTGTCTACCTCCGTCTTACGACTTCATTGATTGAGAGCAGTAATAGAAGGGAGCATGCCGGCGCCCTCCGGCCGCCTTAACGCGAATTTTTAGACCTCTCTAACTTAGAAAAATTCCTAATCAGATACCGGGAATCAAACCCAACAGGTATATACCTATAAAAGGCAAATTAGTTAAATCAATACCTAACCTAGCTTAACATAATTAATATTCCTTGCTATTTCCTTTGATACGTTTATCTACCTGTAAGTTACTGCAAAAGTAAAGGAAATGTAAACTGGATTTTCTTTGGTAATTTATTAATACCGAATTAAATAATAATGAGATACCTCTAATTTTTCTTCATACTTTCCCGATTTACAAACAAAATTTTTACCATGAAATAGGAGGAATCTATTTAATCCCATTATTGAAGAAAGAGCGAGGTTGTGCACATGAATACTTCCACATTTTCGTCGTTGTCGAATGTCCGACATCCCAAAGCTTCTTTTAACGATCAAAATATAGACAATCAAAAGAGGAAAAGCTGAATTACATAAAGGGAGAGCGTTTCAATGCTATCCAGTGAATTTCCTTAACATTTTCCTCTGTCAGAGCAGATGTATGCGGACGGGCTTTGTCTTAAAGGAGTAAAAATCCCAAATTATTTGTTAACATCTTTTTCCCAGATGAGCACATTTTGCCTCAACCAGAAGGTGGCAGTAATATACTGTATTCACTGCTCGACATTCGTGAATAAAATCGCTTAGCACAATGCCTTGGGAGTTCCGAAAACTATTAAGAGAATCTTCCCAACTGACAGGCGAGCTTTTGATATGACAGAAGCGAATCACTTGCTCCTACTTGCTTCGACAGGAGTAATGTGGTGCACTCGTGTCGATGGAGAAACATTTCCCCTTGTTTCCGGTATTGAGCCAAATTCCCTTGACACACTCCTGTATGTGCAGCCTTTTGATTCTCAATGAGAATTCAAGGAGCTCAAAATACTGAGAATTTTAGGTAATCTAAATCATTTGAAATAATGGATTGTTGATGTATATTGTTTTAGGGAGCAAAATACTGAGATCATTAGCGCCCAAACGATGGAATGAACACTTCCATAACTTATCTCAATCTAAAATCCAGTTAAGAAATTGTCAAACATCGATCACACTCGATAAGGTTTGAACGTTCTGAATGTTTGTTTCCGTTACGCTTGCTCGAAGTGATGTTGGTGACTTTCATTTCCTCAGTGTCTCGTCCTGTGAAATTTGTATCTTAGACAAATATTATTTGCAAACTGAACCCTTAATCTTTGTGAAATTTCGACAAATTGTGTTATGCTCTACTATAATAAAATTAAATAATAATAATAATAATAATAATAATAATAATAATGCGTTGGGCAATCGTTGAATGCACCTCTTGCTCGGATGTGATGTTACTGATAAACGAAACGACTGTGCGAGGAGCAGTTTTCCTTCTACTCCTGGAACCTCCATGTGTAACCTCTCAAAGGCGTGCCTCGTTCCACAAGCTTGCAAAATCCAAAAATTTATTTACCCTCATAGGTATCGAACCTGCTATCCTGACGGGTACATCAGCGTACATACATATGTGAAATCATGTTCGTCATATAGGTCCATATTAAGTCCTAGTGCTAAATTGGTATTCATTTCTTACTAACTCCTTTGGTGTTTTTTTTTTTTTTCCTGGTGAAGACAATGCCATTCCTTAAGTGTGCTGTATAGCAGAATCCCCTCATTAGACGCTTCAGTATTATCAAATTTCCTTCCTATCAATTATTGTATATTGATGTCACATTAGCATACATTGTAGAAACAAACTTCTCAGCAGCTAGTGTTACTAACGTTCCATGCAGGGAATTCATAAGAACCAGTGTCAAGGATTAACCATACGGCTGTGTATTATTGACCTTGACATTGTTCATTGCATAGCAGCTGTACTCTTACAGAGTACAATTGGGGGCCAGCTGCAAGTTTTTTCCTTATTTAAAGCTCACTGCTGATAACATTTGTGCATATTTGCCACAGCACACACATTTCTTGCTTTTCATTGCATAAGCAAAGTGCGATGAAAACGCTCTCTGATTCTGATTCTGATCCTTTGTGTGCTTATAAATGTATAAACATGTAATTATTTAATTTTTATTGATATACATTTTAATTTCATTATATTTATGATATTGTCATATGCTACTATGGTAGCTAACGCGCCCTTGCTGCCACTGGCCTTGAAGAACCCTGACCTCCTTAACAATAGCGGTGTATTGTATACTCTCGCTTTCTTCCGCATTGTATGTCATCGTCTCCAATCTTCAAGTTATACTAGCGCCAACTTTTCATTAAGGTTCATTGCAGAGTCAAGTGCTACAGCATCTTGTTTGTTTTTCTTCAGATGTGCTGTTGTAACTGAGGCGACAGAATATAATAATTTAATTTAATTTAATTTATTCACGGACGGTCTTTTAACATCTCAGATCATCAGCGTCCCATTAATTCAGGGCGTGAAAAAAATACATGCGCGGTTGTAGTAAAGCGAAGGAAGTTGTACTAAATATTTTAACTTCATTTGCCATTTCTGAACTATATCTGACTTACCGAAAGCTAATTTTATTCAACAATGAGGATGTATCAAGACTTAAGGACGTAAAAAGTTGTTGTTAGGTACTTTAATCCTAATGAGGGGATTCAAGTTAAAATGTTGGATCTTAGGAGAAAATTCAGAATCCATTGTTACATTTTTAGTGAGTGAGTGTTAGAAAATACTAACTTAAGGAAAAAAAATTGCTCTTTATACAGATATACGAACTGCAATTTTGGAGGTGTATCTAGAAAGAGTCTTAACAACGTTCATTAAACTGAAAAGAAATTTAGGGCAATACTTGCTTGGAGTTGCGTGTATAATTCACAGTACTATCCAGATAACTGCTGATGTCCTTTCTATTGATATTGAAGACATTGTTTCTAAAATAGATTCTTATTTCTATGTGTATACGGTAAGGGTTGAAAGTCTTAAAGAATTTTGTGAATTTATAGACCAGAGTAGAAATAAGTTTTAGAATATAGCAAAATAAGGTGGCTTGCTTTACTCCCTGAGGAACGTCTTCTGATTATGTTTCTTTTCTGAAATCATATTCTGAATCTCAAAATGAATGTTCCCTCTTATCAAATCATTCTTTGAAAATTCTTTATTAGAAGCATAGCTGTACTTTCTTCAAAACCAAGCATCAACTTTTCAATATATTATTCAAAGAGTGGAGGGTCAAACAATTACAGTTTTTGAGGTAATATCTGTGCTAAATGCTTTAAAAACTGATGTAGTTTCCAAGGATGAATATTACTTCATAACATCAGATGTCAGATCAGTTCTTGAAAAATTAAAAAAGGAGGGTTTATCATCAGATAATGCAAAATTAGTATGTGTATTCATTTTATCAAACTGCAGCTGAATATTTAAATAAATGGATTTCACCTTTTGAGAGTTTGTGGAACTACAGTTGAGTAACACTTAAGGCAGAGATATCCCAGTGGAAGAATATACTAAAGACTGAAGATTTCATTCGCGAAGTGACTCCTTTATCTATAATAGATGATACCGGTCTATAAAATGAGTACGTGTATATTAAACAATACATAACACCGAAAATATTGGAAAAAAGAAACCTGGAAAGAACATCACTTAGCGACTGTTGAATAGAAATTATTTCACTTTTTAATGTGAACAATGTGCCTTATTCTAATTTTCTTAAAATACTAGAATATCTTCTTTGTTTACCATATATTTGTCTCAACTTTTTTGCTGTATTTCAGGTTGTAGAACACTTTGATAAAGATGCAACGGTGGTCACCCAAGAAGCAAAAGAAGTAATTTGCCTTCATACAGATTCATTTTCTACAGCCTCCAACAACGATGAAGCAATTGGAAAGAAAAGATATTGGAATATTCAGCATTTTAAAGTAAGGATACATTCCAAATTTTCAAGTATGCTGTAAAGAAATTCTGGGTGAGAGTTAATGGTTCGGATTGGTGCAAATCTGTCAAGAGAAGATCAAGAAGTTGGCGCCTTCAGATATCACCAATTTCAAGTCGCTCCAAGAACTTCATGAGCCTTCTTTAGGTACAATGTTGTTTTGGGTGACAGAAGAGCGTCCTTCACCTGAACAAAGATCGTGGTTCTTCATTACCACTTGTACTTTACATGAAGCTGATTCTTGAACAATTTTTAAACATTTGTCACATTAGGTGTAGTTTGTATAAACACATTATTTCATTCATGTTTGACGATATATTTTATGTGAAATTATTATAATAAGGTAATACTATTTCACTATTCTGTGTGAAAAATACGAATGTGAAAATTTTAACCCAAGATCCACAAAATGCATCCCTTACAGTCTTGTATATAAATCACCATATTTATATGTGTTTTAAATTTTTTCTTTGCATCTGCAATTCCTATTTTAAGAGTCTATTTTGAATTTTTAGTGCTTATTCAAGTGCTTGTTTTTCATGTTTTTAGTGGCTTATAGGTGGTCTATTTTTTAAATTTTTAGTGTCTGAATGATCGGGTTCTAGTATATCCTGCATCATTTTCAAGTCTGAATTATATTTGTTATATCCTCAGACATTTAATTAATTAATAATTTGATTAATAAGACAAAACCTTCTTCCACATTTTTATGGCGGCAGCGCAGTGGCCGAGTAACTAGAAGGCTTGTCTTCTACCGAGTTTATTCGTGTTCGTAGGTGGAATTTGTGATGGAAAAAGTGGCACCTGAACAGGTTTCTTTCGAGTAGCACATTTTCTCTTGCCATTCATCCTTCATCCTCCTCTCTCTCATGAGCTAGCGTAATATGAATGACTTCACATTACAAAACATCTTAATTGTTTTGACTACAGGTGTATTATGTTCAGATATACAAAACTGTTAAATTCACATGAATTGTAAATAACAGCAGACTAAAAGCAAAGAAACGTGTCTAAATAATAATATCTCAATTTATTCAAAAGAAAGATTAAGTTACAAATTTATACATTTAAAGAAGAATTTCAAAATATACTGGTGGATAAAAGTCGTGGTTTAGGTTTGTTATGGAACTACATCGATTTAAATGACATATTAAGTCATTTCAGAGAATGGTTTGATGCTTTGCACACTTTAGACAACTGACACGGTGGCCGAGGTCGTTAAGGCGCGGACTCACGAGCAGGAGGTCTGCGGTTCGATTCCACCAGGACCGTCCTCCCTGATTGAGGTGTTTACCAGGATTTCCTCAGTCCTCATAAATGGCAAATGCGGGAGAGGTACCCGGAACGCTTCCTTCCTTTAAAAAAAAAAAAAAAAAGTTCTCAGTTTATCATTTCACCGTATATATCATCAATGTCCACCGCTGTGGTGCTTCAGTAGTAAAAAAGTGGCGTTAAACACTTATAAAAATCGCTATCTCAACTTACTTTCAGAGATACTATTTTTGAACGATAAATGCTTTACATCTGATGACAGAAAAGTATGGTAACTGATTTTCCGAAGTGATTACCAAAAGAAACGGAATCAAAATTGCAAGTCAAAATTTTTCTCTCGCTACATTTTCTGCATTATAGATGTCTCGTACTGTATCAGGTGATAACTGTATAACTTAAATAAACAAACTTCTTTTCTTTTCCGACATAGTCTTCAGACGTTAACCCCGGAATAATCCCTGCTTCCATAAGTGTCAGACAATACATGCAACGGATTCGCATTTAAGTCATAGATTATCTTCCCTCTTCGACTTGTATGATAACAATTAACATATTCATTGCATTTATTTGCCCTAGAATACCTCGCAATTTGGGGCGAAAATGTCCAAACTTTTGAACGAATATTTCCTCTTTCAAAATACAATATAATTGCTACCGCAGATAGACCACTTCGAACTATGACCACACTTTTCCCTGTACAGTGTAGTACAAGGGTCATAACACTTAACCCCAGCTTCAGGTCGGTCTTAAAGATCACAAATACGTGGGTTGAACCATAAGTGCCGACGTCACTCCCGTTCTTCCTCGTGAACATCGACGTCAAACCAGTTCCTGCCGCAACTTATCACAACGGAAGTTTTAAGTTCCTTGTCTGCCTCAATCTGAATTTAGAAGTTAGATATAACCTTCCTTAACTCTAAATTCCCTCCTTTATTTCCTTTTTTCTTACTTTATTCTAATTTTATACTTTTCTTCCGTTTAATTTTCCATTTTCTACAAATATTTCCCTATTATTTCTTGATTTTTTTCCCCTCTATACCTTTTTCTATTTCTTTATAGACTTCTTTCTTTGTCTTATAATTTCTTTATTAATTACTACGTTTTGTTTTTCTTTCTTTGATTTTGCTTTTTATTATTTTTAATAGTGTTTAACGCCGTTTTAACTTCTGAGACATCAAGGCGGTGGACACGGTGATAGAAGAGATGAAATGATATGTTGGGAAAGGATTCTTTTAAGAAAGGAAGCTTTCCTGGCCTAAATTTAGGGTACCTAGCCGGCATTTGCCATTTATGACTGAGGAAAACCCGGAAAAACCTCAGTCAGGGAGGACGGTCATGGCGGGATTCGAACCCAGACCTCCCTTTACGACCTCGGCTACCCATGGCGGTATTTCTATTATTTCCCTTTCTTTCCTATTTTGTCTTGCTTTTGATTTTCCTTTCTGGTCTTTTCTGTTTCTTCTGAAACTCTAATTTCGCTCTTTTACTCCTTTTTTTCACCTTCCTGGCATCCTTCTTCTTCTTCTTCTTCATCTTTTTCTTTTTCTTCATCTTTTTCTTCTTCTTCTTCTTTTCTTTCAAATTTCATTTCTGCTTTCATGCGACATATTCTTCAGAATGTCATTTTCCACTGCCTCTATCTATAGGTATGCTTGTAACTGATGGGCCCAGGTTTAATTGCCAGTCAGGGCATAAGAGTTTTTCGGAGTTTTCCCTTATACCAGGTAACTGTAGAAACACCAAGCGAATCGGCTCAGGTGATAATGCTTGGGAATCGCCTTCGGGAAGGCCCGGGTTCAAATCCCTTGAGGCCAGTCATCCTAATCTTGTGTTTTTTTCGTGGATTCCCTTGGTCGCTCAGGCGAATGGTAGGATGGATCTCTACTTTACACGAAGTTTCTGCTCTCCCATTTCATTCCGTTGGTTCTGTTACAGGGTTGAAAGTGCGAGATGAGGTGGGCTCGTGCGGTGTGATGATGGCTTGCGCCGGCATCTGGTTTGGAAGCGGATCTTCCGAGGAGCTTGAACTTCTTGGGGGCAGGGGATGGTTTTCTACAGATGTTGTATCTATATACACATAGAGGCGCCATCTCGTCCGTGCATCACTCCCTGAGAATCCTCACCTCCCGGCATCTCCCTCAGTTTATCCCTTCCTCCCGGAGATGTCTTCATCGAGAGGTGTAGACACAAATGGCCAGCCGTTGAGCAAGGCTTAAGTACTGAAATATCTTTCTACACATCTAACAATCCAATCCTACTATAGAAGTACGAACTTTAAACCCTATTACATTACCGTTTCATTTATTCCATACAATCGCTTAAAAACGGTCACCAAAGTTAAAAAGTCAACATACACATACAAAATGTTATATGCAACGTAGATGTAAGTACAATAAACAAAAACAAAATAGTATTTTTATTCACGTTTGAGGTTATAGATTGTCCTGATGTCATTAGAACAGTAGCATTGTTCCTTATTTCCTCCCCTTTACCTGCTATTCTCTAATGCTAAAAGTACATAATTTGAACTTTAGAGGAACAAAGTAGAAATGACGACCGTATAAGGATTACGTCGTATTCAATGAAATACATTAGCACTTGTAGAGCCAGGAAATGGAACATGAGTCACTCGACTTAATTCGAGAAACCAATATTACATGCAAACGTTGGTGACACCTAGAGGTCTTCTCTTGAACAGCTAAACTGCTTCATCACTGTTCCGTCACAAAACATTGACATATGTGTGCGTCAAAATGGAAACACGATCTTTAGCATCTGCCACATAGCTCTGCATACGATTCAGCTGAACAGACCACAACATGTGTTCCGCAAAGCAGAGCGTACTTCCGCCGTGAAAAGGATTGTCATTCCTTCAGATGTTTTTTAAAACACGACGTGCAAAAATATTTTCAGAAAATGAATATTTCCCTTTAATATCGTGGCTTTTCTCTTCTTTCCTCTCTTTCAATCTGCTTTCTCTCCTTCTCCTCCTATGTTTAGTCGTTCTTTAAATACATTTGTCTTTTTTTTCGTTTAACTCTTATTTTTGTTTATTTATAAACGTAATAATTTTTAAATATACCTTATTATGGAATCATCGGTTTATATACACTTTTATTTATAAAACAGAAATCCTGATAGGGAATGATATGTAGTTACAAAGGGGATCAAATTATAATTTATGGAATTAATGTAATTTTAATAATTATACAATTGCTCTAAGACTTTAGGATATACCATAAATGCCAATACAATTTACAGCAATATTAAACTTTATTATAAATCGGTTAATTAATTGTATTTGTAAAGATCTTGTTTATGTTCAGTTTTGTAGTTATTACCTAATCTTTTGTAATCTTGCTTGTGACAACGTATTTTATGAGAATATGTAATTATAGTTTTACAACACAATTACAGTTCTAACATTTAATTACTTTACGAAGTCTGTAATCTAATGACGAATACATTCTATATTATTTTTTCTTTTCTATTTATAAAACGTGGAAAACAGATAATTATACTATCATATATATATATATATATATATATATATATATATATATATATCTATACTGTCATATATATATATACTATCATATATATATCTATATATAAAACAGTTGATGAAAATCACTGAAATATTTTCAGTGTATATACACAAATAATTTGATATAAGGAACCAAGATCACAGAAATAAAGTGTCGAAGTTATGGCTATTGAAATTTTGCAATTGGTGCTCAGAATCTCGTTAACATTTGTGTTAGATTGACTTCATGCCTCCTTAATAAGCGAAGTGAACAGAATTTTCACAATTTAAATTTAAAACAATGTGCAAATTTTCAGGCTACCATATTATTGCACGCACTGATTGATGTGCTAATAGGAATTTAGTTGCTAGAAACAAAGTTTGTGATTCTACTTTTTCCAAACGATGTTAAGTTGTTTCTTTCAACAGTTTTTTGTTTTGTAATCAAAAGATATAAGGTAAAACAACTCAGCAAATGAATCACAAATGGAAGACGTAGAATATGGTTAGAATTTTTATGAACTTACCTGATATATAAGAAAGCAATAAATTGTGCTGTAAGAGCTTCTGAAATCTACAAAGAAAGATTCCTTAATAGAAGACTTACATTACGTTACAATCTTCTGAAAGATATTGCGTGAACTGGGATGCTTTAAAGTAAACGAAGTCGATGGCGAACTCACCGTACTCCATATTTAGAAGAAAATGTCAACAGAGTTAAATAGGAGCCTTTAACCAGCACCCGTTATATCACACGTGCAATGGACGTATATGTCAAGTTGTGCATGAAGGGCAACTCTATCCCTTCTACCTTCCAAAGGTGCATACCTTAAGTTTCGAAGGACTTTGTTTCCCACTTGTTGGTCTTTGCAGCAACAACTAGATTATTTCTTTTCTATGGTACTATTCAGAGATGGGGCTGATTTTAGCAGGGATGAATTGGTACTGTATTCAAGGAACAGCTATACGTCGGATTATTATTATTATTATTATTATTATTATTATTATTATTATTATTATTATTAGGATTAGGATTAGGATTAAAGGCGTCGTTCGACATCTCTGTCATAAGTGTCATCATCAATGTATAGGTTTCCAACCACATTATTGGGCCATACGTTTTTCCTCAACAATTCAAATGGCGATATTTATCACGAACTTTACAACATACTACCTGGCTTCCTTGAAGTCGTTTCTCTCCACATCCAATGTAAAATGCGCTGTCAGCACGAAGCTCCTTTCCATTTCAATGTGAATGAGAGAGAGAGAGAGAGAGCATTTGGATCGTTTTCTCATGGCGTTGAATTGGAAGAGGAAGTCCTACCGTAGCACGTCCAGCACAATCTTCTGAATTAAACCCTCTTAATTTCTTTTTCTGGAGTCATTTGAAAGCTATAGATTATAGTATATATAATCCCTGTAGTTTCAGAGGTGGAATTAAGTTTCCCACATAGTTACAGCTTGTAACTTTATTCGTGATAGATCTGGAATCTTGCATAGTGTTCAAGAATCATTTTCTGTATTGATGTTGTGAATACCACTTTAAACAAACTCTATAAATATTGTCATTATTTAGAACATTTCAATACATTAAATTGCAAGTTTCTTACCTTTAAAATGTCATTGCTGTTTTTGGTAATCAAAAAGTACATGTTTTGTATTGAAAGAGGTTTTTTAATTGTTGTAATCACAAATTGTTGAAATATAAAAATTCAGTTAACTGAAATAAGATATGTTGTTATGCTTTTATTTTATCCGACCTTATATTATATCAATTCTGAAAATAAAATTTGAATAATTCTATAAATAATATACATTATAATTATTATGAATATGATGATAAAATAAAAGTTTCAGATGTGCACCAGATGCTAATGTAATTTTAATAAAGAATAGTGTCAGTTACTAACATATCGTTATTTATTTTCATTTCCAATGCAGCTCTGTAAAGGTCAGTGGCATAAGCATCCATTTAAATCTTTAAGCCTTAACATGTGATTTGAAAATTTAGACGGTAAATTCATTATCTCTAATTACATGTCTAAAATTCCTCGTAAATATTTCTCTATTGTTTATTATACATATACTACAATGGATAGATTGTTAACACTTCAAGGAAACAAACTTATAAAACATGTTAAAATGTTCATTTTCCGGGCTAAAATTAAGTTTAATATGTTTCATCAATTTGTGTTTATTGTAAAACGTTGAACAATCTATTCATTGTGGAGTAATATTTCTCTAATGAAGGTTATTTTATTTTTCTCCGCTTGATGCATATATAAGAATAATATAAATAAAATAATAAGAATTAGATAAAAACAGAACACTGTATATTTCATTCATTTACCTTTATTTACAACTTTGTTTAAACAAGGGAATTTATTTCTCCAAATAAGGCATTATTTTGGCTTTTAGTTTATTTTCCCCCGATGTTACTTATTTCGGTAGATAAAAATACATTATCCTCAAAGTTCAGTACTATTTAGCGTTTTAATGTAACATTTTAATCGAGCATCCTTTTTTAAGAACGAAGATTTGACGTTTTAAGCTAGAGAATATAAATCATGAGAAAGAGTAGATAATTTTTGCATCAAGTTTATAATTAAAAAATAGGATCCAAAAATAAGTTAGATACATTTTCTCACTTGATAAGCATGGGGTTATTTTGAGACATAATATACATTTAATGCAATAGATTGCACCATATCAACGTGGATTTGCATCAATTTAAATGGAGATGGAAATTGACGGAGAGAGTTTAGGCTCACAATCTTCAATTTCCATGATGATTCCATGGGCATTGATATCATTTTCGTAATATCTCAGCTGTTGCTACAATGTGAAAAATGGAAAGGAATGTTACATATACTTCATAGCTTATACAATGTTTATTCATTTGGACGAGTAGTGTAGGGTGCTCCAATTTCATTGGAACTGCTTAAAGTGAACAGAGTGAAATCATACCCAGTCAAGTGTATCAAGGGGATGACTTGTCTAACCGCAAACGGATGCTTTTACACTACGCATACTTACACAGCACTATGCGTTTCTTTTGCGTCACAGCTGCCATGTGTCAGTCGCAAGGAATTTCGGGGAGTATAATGGGTGAATGAGAAGTGACAAAATATCTCTGAACTCTTATCATTGCTTCCATTTGTATTTATATGAAAATCTTGCGACTTATATCAGCAATTCATAAGATGTTAAAATAAAAAAAAAAAAAAAACGCTTTTACATTTTTGATCTTATTTGCGACAGCCGCAACAAAAGTTACCTTTCACCTATACATTCACATACAATGCAGGTAGAAAAGTAGCCATGACATTGTAGTCAATATCCTCCACCACGATGTCGTAACAAAAAAAAAAAAAAAAAAAAAAAAAAAAAAAAAGCATTTAATGCTTCATTGTGTCGAGAAATTGCGTAAAAAGCGTAACACGTAAAATATAGCATAAGATTCCAAGGTCACTGCTGTTATCTGTCTCTGAATGACAGAAAACTTTTCCAGCACAACTGTATTGCGGGAGAGTCTGAATATACGGCGTCAGATGTATTTAACCTTCGTTGTTGAGCCATAAACGTCTCATTTAGTTGTAAACCTGTGCTACTTATTGCATGTTTTAACGTTTTAGTGCAGTGTACTATCGTAAACATAACACAAATTACACGATTTGTAAGTTAAAAGGTTGAAATATTGCTGGGTTTTTCAGAATTAATTTATAAATTTTTAATATTTATTACAATATCATTGCAAGACTACCAGACCCAATCTGATGCTAAAGAAGATAAGGACAACTGTTTCATGCACTATGAGAGATTTAAATTTGTATTACATTTTTTTGTATTATGTGTTACAAATTTTAGTAGGCTTAGTATCAGAAAATCAAGTTTTTTTAAAATACATTTGTAAATATACCATAAAATTGTTCAATATTATCTCTCTTCTTCTTCTTCTTCTTCTTCTTCTTCTTCTTCTTCTACTCTTCAGTTGACGCTACAGATCGGGGTGAGCCTTGGCCTACACCATAGTGAAATTCTTCGAACAAATAAATTGTCTGAAGAAAATTTTCCACTCATCATAATGAACGATTTCTTAGAACTTTATCTACAGACAGTTTTATAAAATGCTCCTCAAGCACAGAAAATAGAAACTATAGAAAATGATTTTAATATTTCAGAATACATGCCACAAACGGCATCATCTAAATTGCGTTTTAAACTTTAAAACGCAATTTAGATGAAAATTACAAAATGTTTCAGAGAGATTTGCAAAACCCTATAGTTAACTCCGAACTAAATATGGAGGACTGTATTGCAGTGGATAGTGACAGTATAGAATAACTCTACCTCCCTGTGTATTGGCGTGAGGGATAGAGGATGATTGCAGTTCCGACTCGAACTTAAACATATATTTATGTTTAGATTAGTAAAAGATACCAAATATATAAGTAGATATGACAAGAATAAAACAAGGATAGCGAAAATGAACTGCTGTTAAAAATATCTTTAGCACATACAAAATGATACCGCAGAAAAGGCGTTTCAACAGCGTTGCCGCAAAGGATAACATGATAAAGATGTTAGTAGTGTGACACCCTATGCTACAATTGTATAAAATTAACAATTCGTTATATATTTTGTGAGCTTAATCCTTAAGTACTCTTGCAGGGCTCAGAAGGGCCTGCCAGTGATATTTAGTGATATTTCTTTGACGGTGTTGTCTACACTATTATATTTCCCAGTACCTTCCTATAATGTTATTGTCTTCCAGGTGTAAACATTGCTGACAGTGCAAATATTATGTTTGCAGTATTTATTCCAGAATAGTGTTGTCTACACTATTCTATTTCCCAGTACCTTCCCAAAATGTCAATGTCATTGTCTTCCGCCTGTAAACATTGTTGACAGTGCAAATATTAATGTTTGCAATATTTATTCCAGAAACGTTTGCCCGAGTTGGTGGGGGGGGGAGAAGAAAACAAAATCAACATGCGAGATGTAAAGAAGACTTATTCCTAACCCAGCGCGCTGGTTGCTTGCAGCAGGTGTGTTGCGCACTTACATAACAACATTTAGTCAAATGTTTGTATCTTTATTTTAAATCTTGCGATTTATTGTAATATACAGTGTTTTAATACCCAAATATAATACGTATTCAAAAGTGTCATATCAGTGAAGAAATATATACTAAAATGCTCGAAAGTGGCGGGAGAAATATAGCCATTTCGCACTGTTTCACTAATTAGGTTGCATTATTACAACCGATCTTTTCTATTTGTGGCATCATTATCTTCCGGCAAAGAAAAGCCTCTTCGAAATTATTGCTGAAAGAAACACTGAATGTTTGTTACTGGGTCAATCTGACACCCATGTGACTTTGATCTGTCTATTCTGGATTCATAGCAAAATATTACTTCACGTTTTCCGCTTTACGCCCCCCCCCCCCTTTTCTGCTAACTTAGTTTACTATCATACAGAAACGCCTGTTAACTCTGCCGTTATTTTAAAGATTTCATCATTTGCCGTATGTGTCTATCACGTCCTTTCATAAACACATTTTCGTTCTTGGCAGAAATGTAAACTAAAAAAAGATTATATACAATAAAATGTTTTCTTCACGCTATAAGTTACTTTCCTGGTAGACCCAAGATAACTGGTTCAATTCCGGCCAGGGTCGATGGATATTTTTCTGGTGTAAAAATCCTAAGTATGTCTTCCTTCGGAAGGGAAGTAAAGCCGTGGGTCCCGTGTCGTACATTTACGGCACGATAAAGAACCTCAAGCATGAAAGAAGAGGTCTCTGAGCAAAATTTGTCGGCCGTTTCACCGCCCTGAATTGAATGGGACGCTGATGACCTGAGATGTTAAAGAGCGTTCGTAAATAAATAAATCAATAATCAACAACACTATAAGTAATAAACCAAAAAACAAAAGCGCATAAATAACGGAGATGTTCGTTTAATAAGCATTTACTTCCTCGCTATTAATTTAGCAGTAAAGAACTGGTCAGCCAATCAAAATTACTCGTATTTCCACCACATGCTTTTTTTTGATAAGCACCTTAGACCTATGATGTTCAGTACTGTAGTTAGGTAACTTTTTGCAGATCTCTGCTTTATCAAACTTGAAGTCAGTTTTAATTACCTACGAAATGAGACTTTACTTCATTTAACTTTTTTCGGTTCCCTTTTAAAGTGATTTATTAAAATATACTTTATATTCTACTTATTCTTTCTAGACGTGAAGAAACTCTGTGTTTGCATTTCGAAGAAATGACTTTGATCTAATACCTTCCCAGAAGAAAGAAAAAAGTTCTCGCTTTCCATCCTAGAGAACAGATTGATCAATCAGCAGGTTAACTAAAAAAAACCTGCAATTATGACCTACTGTAATTATTATAATAGAGGTGTTGGCACTGTTGATCAACAGGTGTCGTAAATAAACCAAATCAACTTTAAAATTAACGTAGCTTTGTAACTGACCCCGAACTCTTCCTAGCGCAAAAGCAAGTTTCTGCATTGTAGCCTCAAACTCTCTGACCAACTAGCTCCAGTCAGGCTTACGCTGAGAGCGAAGGACTTGTTCCATCTTTATGCTACTACTTGAGGATTAAATGCGTTTGAAAGTCGTTCAGGTACTGCGGTGCGAGTGCTGTAAGCAGTGGCGGCTCGTGCACATTGTATAGAATCCACAGACATGAATTTATCACACTGATCTGCAAAAATATACTGCAAGGTAAAGAGAAAGAGAGAGAGCGAAAGAGAGCACCACACTTTTACTTTTCTCAATGATATAGTCAAAAGTAGTCTTATATTTTTATTTGGCATAAGAACTTCCCTACGCGTTTACTAAATGAAATAACTCGTCTTCACTTGAGTTTCTTATGTATTTCAGATCTTTGTTAATAGTTTCGTTACGTACTCTTATTCATAATCAAGAATTAACGTCAGCAATAAATATAAATACCTATCACGCAGCAGTATATTTAAACAATATCTGTCCGCGACGTCACTGCGTTTTTGTTTCTTTCCTTGATAGTGTATTTCAAACAATAGTAAAATGTAACGTTAAAGAATGGAATAAATAGGTCGTAGTGCTCATTCCACAGATGTTCAATAAATCGGTGATAGGCAGAAGTATCTACCAAATTGTCGATTGAATCTCATAAGCATCCTCTCACTAACCATAAGTTTACTCTTATTTATGATAATGCTGATTCTTTTTGAAAATTGACATAATTTAAGGATACGTTAGTTGAGTTGTCTTTAGAGTGGAAGAGTTTCTTATACTTTACATTCCTCATAAGCCAAAGGCGAAAAAGCAAACAGCTGATGGAAAGTAATGACGTTAACCTCACGACAAATCGCTTAGAGAAACTCCTCTTGCAGGTGCTGCGATAGGAAGGAGAGGTTCAGTGCGCACATGCGAGGAAAGTCCACAGATTCTGTGTGTCTTTCGTGAAGCTTTACTGCGACACCTCTCTCACCCCCTTGCCCAACAGCTTCATAATAACTCCTTTATAATTAAAGCATTCTTGCTAAACCCGTGCATAAACAGAATGTGCAATGACCCGTCCTCTTCACACATACACACACCAAATCTATAAATCTATAAAATTCTATAATTTTTTTATTTTACAATTAATGCAGAAATTATTTAAAGATAGTTATGGTTCAAAATTAAAGGCAGGGCACGTGCCCTGTGCCCTTTAGCGCGATCTGCCACTGATGTAAGCCCTGAATGATTTAAATACTAGAGACTTTTGGCTATTGACATTAACCTAGAATACGAATATGTTTTGCCAGGCATTCCATTGACAATAAAAGGGATCTAGGGTGACCTAGAGCTTGTAAGAAAAAGTATAGTGTATTGTTCAACAATAACACTGCGTCTCATTAGCCAGAAAACCCTACAGAGACTTAACACGTGGTTCCTAAACCTTCCTGACAATGCGGAAAATTACTCCTAGAGATATTTAATATTCTCCAGGTTGTATATCATTTTAGTGAGCGACAGGGAAGAGACGAACGGTTCACCATCAGATAGGAAGAAGGAATTCTCAGGCCCCGTGTAGCAAATACAGAGCGAATAAAATAAGAAAGCATTCATGTGAAAATATTATATAACGAAAAGATACCAAAGCATATTCGTATGGGTTGTATCACGAAAGTGAAGATTAAATACGGAGCAGGTATTACAAAGATCAACATCTGTGTTCTTATATTATAAGTAGACTTTTGTAATTTTTGCATGGCTGTAACTACAACTTCCGGAAGAGACAAGTTAGCCACTTTTGGACATTTTCCTCTTATTGTAAAATTTCATAACATTTACTCCTTGTGCTTTCCTTTTCCTTAATATAAGCGAATTTCATAATCGGATGTGCTATGTCCTGCTTTGACAACAAAAACCAATAATCTCAGTTTAACTCACACTCAATATTGTCGTTCTTTATATTCCATGTTTTGGAAAGTACGTTTTAATATTGTCGTTTTAGAAAATTACCAAACTCAAAAAATAATTATAGCATTTAAAAAGGAAAAGAAATTGCAATTACAGGGAGCCAGAAAGCTCCCTTTGGCTGGGTTCTGTCCTTCAGACTATTACATTATGCAGTTGGTAAGGCGACTCTCATGCCAGGAGAGGGGAGGGCTAAATTACCTGCTTCCACTCTTTGCGAAAGAAAGACGACGCGTTCATGCATGAAAAGTTTCCCATGATGACTTTGTTCCAGTGGTGGATAAGGCAGTTGCTAGGTCATTCTTGATTAATGACAAGAAAAAGTTCATAACTTAAACTTTACTTACTTTTCTTCTTTTTTAATCCAATTTATGTTTCTGAGAAAGTCTTCTATGACTTGATTTGTTTTTAACTAGTTCGCCAATGTTTTTTTGGAAAGAAGTATTGCAGCGTTTCAAAAGGTAAACCAAATGGTTGTCACTTATGATTTGATATTTGTTTTTAATGAATTCGCTTTTGAAAACGTTTGCTCGCAAATATACGCGGAATCAAAGATTGCCATTAACTGTAATGCAAATAAACGTACACAATTCCCAAATTTTTACATAAATTCGTAGTTCGTATAGAGCCCCATTGCATAGAACATTTAAATGATAGTTAAAAATTGGAATTGTTTAGTAAATTGCTTTTATATTTTCGAAATGGAATCTGAAATTGTCTCATAATTCGATGATTGTGGTTTTTTCTTTTTATTGTTTATTTAAAGAATACTAAATTTAATTACAGGAAATTATGTAAATATGCAACTCCCAGTTATCCTTCCCACAGTGTATTTGTTTCAATACATTAAATAAATTATGTTTTGGTCTTAACCTTGCTAGCTTGTATTTAGAATTTACTCTTCCTGGTTTAGTTTAAGAACTTCATTTCCCTACTAAATCATTTGTTAATTGATGGCTATATGCCGAGTTTCGTTAAGAAAAACAAAAAATTGCGACGCTAAAACGTCAACACACACATATAGAGGTGGGAGAGAGAGAAAGTGACACATTTTTATAAATTTTTTGTCTTTTTCGGTACCTAGTAAGTACAAGCGATAGAGATGTGGATAGACGAGTAAAATATCTTTACGTTGGTACAATCACAATAGCTTACATTCTTTCAGAATTCGTTAAAAAAAATAAATAAGTTAAAAAAATAAGTCACTTTTTCACGGGTACGGCTGCAATATAACCAAACATATCATTTGAAATTTCTAAACATAATTTATTTAATGGAACCGTGAATACATAAATGATACAATTACACAATGAGAGGGATAACTGGAAGTTGCAGGTTTATATACTTTCCTGTAATTGAATTTAGCTTTTAAAAAGAAGAAGAAAAGAAAAGGAAAGAAAAATCATAATCATCGAACTGCGACACACTTTCAGATTCCATTTTGAAATTCTGAAAGTAATTACCAAACAATTTCAATTTTTAGCTGTCATTTACATTTTCCATGCAATGAGGCTCTATATGAACTACAAATTTATATAAAAATTGGGAATTGCGGTACGTTTGTTTGCAATATCCTTCGGAATGCGCTAATAACGATATAACTTATTTTTTTAGCATTTTTTTCAGAGAGTTATGAAAAAATGAAAAAAAATTCCTAAGTCTTTTCAATAAACCGAAGAGTTCCATGCAACAGTCACATTTAAATTACAGAAAAGTTTAACAGTTTTGAACAATAGCAAATAGCCTACGATTCTCTTAGGCTCCTGAGGTTCTTTGGGGGTTCTTTCCTAAGGTGCCTCTGAAACAGTATACAACAGCGGAGCCCGAACAGGATACGTGCGTGGTATTCTTTTCATTGCGTTGTTCATCTAGATCGCACTGGTAGCTTGACAGTAAACAAGTGAAGGCGTAAAAATAAATATTGAATCTCAAAAGTAACGTAATGCATGGAAACAGTCAAAACAAGCGACGAGGAGAAAAGAGTCGGTAAGTGTATATATATATATATATATATATATATATATATATATATATATATATAAAGATAAAACACAGAGAAAGAGTCACACTAGAAACTGCTATATTTCGAACTACTGCGAGTTCTTCAATGGCAAGAAGCTAGACAAGTGAACTTCACTTGTCTAGCTTCTTGCCATTGAAGAACTCGCAGTAGTTCGAAATATAGCAGTTTCTAGTGTGACTCTTTCTCTGTGTTTTATCTTTATCTACTTTTATTTTAGTGTTAATTTGTTACATTGTTTATAGTGTTTCTTTATTTTTATGTTTCATTAATATTATATATATATATATATGTTAAATTAAACATTATGAAAATCCTTACATTGAGATTGTTTTCATTCGTCCTTGCTCGGATACTAGTGTAACGCATGTCTTTAACTACCTTCCTTACCTATACTGGTGGTAGGAGGGTAAACAGCCGTAAGTGCTCTGCTGAAACACAAGCAGGTGTTAACCCAATACAAAATGGTTTTCAAGCTTGCAACGAAGAGAAAAGAATTGGGAAGCAAAACACTTTTGGTGTATACTGTATGTCTTTCATTCTTTTCTTTCATTGTTTTTCTAAATCGCATCCCAGGTCTTTGATGCACCTCAATACAGTAGACAGGGCATGTTGGGCAATTTGTCTTTTCTTTTAAAAAGAAAATATGCTGTTAAACATAATTGTATGACTGTTATAGACTTTTTTTTATTTTTACTTATCTAGGTTTTATTTTAGCTATAGGCATATATATATGCTTTTTCAGGGTTTTACGAGCGACATAGATCTTATGATAAATTCATTTAAACTAGACTGACAGCTTCTAAACTTTCTTTACATAATTATTCACTCTGAAATATAAAACTTTTGTTAGAAAAAAAATGCTGCTCTCTCGTCAAAGATACTGATTTTTAGTTTTTCTGCTGGGCAATAATTCTTTTTAATGTTTTATTTCTTTTTTGAATGTTGTTTAACGCCCGTTTTTACTACTGATGCACCACTGGCGGTGAACACTGGTGATACATGAAATGAAATTATATATTGGAAAAGGATTTTTTTTTAATTAAGGAAGGAAACATTCCAGGCCTAAGTTTAGGGTACCTCCCCGGCATTTGCCAGTTATGAAGACCGAGGAAAACCTGGAAAAAACCTCAGTCAGGGAGGACGGTCCTGGTGGGATTCGAACCCCAAACCTCCCACTCACGAGTTCACACCTTAACCACCTCGGCCACCCGTGGCGATAATGTTTTATTTGTTGTCTCTTTGCATCGGTCTTTTCATGATAACTGTAGTTGTGGACTGAATACTATAGGTGTAAGTCTGTAGGAATGAATGAAATGAAATGAACTAATAATGGCGCAAATGAACTCGGAGCCCTTGCCACCTTAAATCATTTTGGCATTCATCTTTTCAGGTTAAGTAAAAATTGCGAATAAAAAACATTGCCCAGACTGGGCTGACTGGGATTCGAAACAACAACCTTCCGATTAGTAGTCCAAAACGCTACCACTAAACCACGAAAGCTGTCGCAATAGTTTGTCCTTAAAATAAGAAGGTTAGATAGGCATTATTACTAATCACTCTATCCTGAGATATTTTATGAGCTATACGTGTTGTGGTTCAATCTTATTGAAAAAGGTATAAAATATATTCCCCCTTTTTAACAAGGCAATAAAAAGCATAAAGCATGTTTTTTCTTCCAGTTACAGTATAAATTATTTAGTAAATGTCAGACCAAATCCAGTAGAGTAAATAATAAAATAGAGCTCTGTTTCATTGTGCACCTTATTTTAAACTTAATCATAAAACTATTTCCTCATTTCAGGTCCATCAGACCTGGTTCTTGCTTCACAGTAATTTTATATGGTTTTAACTCATTAACTTTATATCCTTCGCCTTATCCATACCATAGACCAGCCCGTTGTTAGAGATGCCGAGCATAATTTAGAAGACTTTTTCAGTCAAGAAGTTCATTCAATGTCTTCCTTAAGTATTCTTCTAATTAATCGCTTCTATGTTTTGCGTAGCAGTTTTTGGAAATGTATTCACTAAATTATGTATCATGGATTGATATGGTGTGCCAATTTCGGCAAACTTGTGTTTTATAATACTTTATAGTTATATTTTACTTAAAAATGCGTTTCTGCATAATAATCAGTTAAAAACATACTTTGAAACTTTTGTTTTTATGTAACTAAGTACGAGATTTAGTGAACAAAACAAATTCACTGCGTCTTTGATACATTAGAAATATGCACTTTTGCGTCATTTAAGCGCACTGTACATATTTTAGAATGCTTTTCTGTTAACACGCAGAACGGAAAGTGTAAATGCGTTACAGGTTGCTGTTGTCGTGTCAGTTACGAAATTTTGTGCGTCATGGCTCTTTTCATCGAATTACTTGAAAACCCAATCCGTAGGTAAAGTTTAAGTATCGGAGACTTTTTGAGTTTACAGATCAACTTTGGTGCAAGCCACGTTAACTGTTGTTACGAGTATGTAAGTATAGGAAATGACAAACCTTTGGTATATTTGCTTCCATAAGTCCTCTATGATAGTAGTGTTGTGACATCACGGTATTTTGTGCTCTGAGAAGAATAACTGTTTTAAAGGAAAAATTTGGTTGGGACGTTATAGTAAAGATGTTTTATGATGAAAGTATAATTTATAAAACAAATTGGTACTGTTTTGTTAAATTCATGTATTTATTGCGGAGTTAGGAACTGGATTCTATAAAACTTTGAATTTCTTTGCAACGGCGAATAACTGGTTAGATTAGCTTAAAGAGCCCAGCGAGTGTAGTGTTCGTTATAAGCATTGTGTTTATGAATGTTCCGCTATTTATTTACGCTCTATAATAATCATTTGACGTCGCAAGCGGATTTTTTTTTTTTTTTTTTTTTTTTTTGTAAGGCATCTTCCGTTCATTTCGTTAAAAGAAAAGTACCAGTTTTGGAATATTTGGTTAAAAATATTGAAATAAAAACAATATAAATGCTTACATATGGAGTTTTTAAGTTGTATCATGAATTGAATTATTAGATTAACAATATACATAAACATAGAAAAAAAAACACGTTGAACCGAGCTTTACCCAGTAATTAAATTATTCCTAACGCCTTGCAAAGATAACTGTTTTCTTATTAAACAAAGATTTGTGAGTTACCTTTATGAACATCTATTCCGCTTTCACGTTTGCAGCGCTGGGCCTTTGGGTCTGACCGCAACTTGCATTTAACCCTGACATTGTGAGCATGGCCTTGACTTTCACAAGGACGTCCCATCTGTCCGCTAACCGCTTCCTTCCTCTCCATGCGGGTTCACTGTCATGCAGCCTTCAGGCTTGCCACTCGAGAAACACTTCTTTGTGACTGGATACCAATGTCAATATTACGACATGTAGTACAACGCTTATTAACGAGGTTCAGGAGGTAACGCTTTAAACTCACATTCGGGAGGTCCAGGTTCAAATTTCTTGGGGCTGCCTATCCTGACCTTGGATTTTTTTTCGTGGTTGCTTAAGCAAACATTGGGATGGAGATTTATTTTCCACGAATTTTCCGCTCTCTCATTTCATTCCGTTGGTTCTGTTACAGGGTCAAAAGTGCCAGAATGGGATGGGATAGCGCGGTGTGACGCAGGCTACGCTTTGTAAAGGTTTCTAGTAAGAAAGCGGACCTTCTAAGGGGTTCGAACTCCTTGGAGGGGGGTCTCCCGGTGTCGGAGTGTTTTATCTGCAAACCAGTTAGGTACAGCATCTATTCCGTTCCTCATCGTCCGTGCATTCTGGCCTCCCGGTGTCTCCCTCACTCCATCCCATTCTCCCGGAGATATCCACTGAGCACTTAGCACAATCTGCTGAAATATCCTTCTTCGCCCTTAGCAATCACCCAATCATACAATATTCGGTGCCCTTAGTTACAGTAATGCAATACTCAGAACGCTAAATAAATATATAAGCTCGTATCATTGTTTATTGAACCAGAGAAGAACTTATCATCATGTTTCTAGTCTCTAACTTCTCTGTTTATGAGTGCATCCTCTACCGTGTATTTCCCAGTGATTACATACTAGATTTACTAATATGCAAAATACTGGATGACTTTTTGAACAATTGAACAATTACTAAGATAGTAGCAGATACAGAACTCAGTCCTTGATTGTGTTTTGATGATTTTGATGTTTTGACTGTTATTTTTTAAAACTATTTATCACCTGGTAACAAAGAGCTCAGTAAGAGTAATTTCAATTTAAAAAACGAGAATTATTTGTTTTGCATAATTATAGTTTTATACTTATAGATGTTAAAAATGTTCCTCAATAACTCTTTTGTTGTTACTATTTTTATACAATTTTGTCACAATTCTGTCTAAAGTGTTAGCAATTGCATGTCTTATCTGGGAAAACTGCACCATTAATGATTACATGTAATTGCTCGTCTTTGTAAGAAACAAAAAATATCACAATAAAACCAATGAAACTATTTTAAATCTTACCTTAACATACTAAGAGTATCGATCCGACTAAGAGGCTCAATATATCGTTAAGTTAACACTAGGTTATGTTTTCATTTTTATATACGTTTAGTGTTTATACAGAGTGTTAATTTTGGCTTGTGTCTGTAAGTGAGCAAAACCCGCTAGACCTAGTAACCAGTCGCCAGTTCTATCCGATATGCAAGTTTTCCTCACACTTGTATATTACATTCATACATTTCTGACATCGTTTAATAAAATTTGCATTCATTAGCCCTGCTTCTGTAATTCTGTAAATTTCCTCCCTGATATTTTCCAAGTTCTTCCTCAGCAGCATGTGATTCTTACTGTAGATTTATTTTTTCTCTCTTTTAATTGTAACTTTTCAGTACAATAAACTACTCACTGATTAAATATTACTTCCCTAATACACTGTAATTAATAGCACTGCCATACCAATAGACTGTAATAACACGAAAACTTATGTTATGTTCATTTCTAAATCGCAAACTGAACTATACGATCCACTTCCAGATATCTCTGTGGAAACTGTCTGCTATTATGACAGGCAATTGGTGACCTTGGTTCAGTGCACGCCGCGCTGATATACGGACGTTTTGTTTTCTGATAACAAAAAGACTTAGTAAATAAAACAAATTCGCTGCGTCTTTGATATATTTTAAACATACCTTGAAAGTGACTTCAATAATACTAACGTTTCTCGTACTTAGTTATCTGAAAACAAAATAAATACTATACTAGTCGTAAAACAGCTTCTAAAAATGTTTAGATTACAGTTTAAAAGATTTTTGCTCTTCGACAACTGAGATTAGTTCTCAAACCATAAGTTGAAAGAATCTACTCAAGAAGCATGTTTAAAATTGCGGGTTCGTGCCTTAATGACAGGCAATTCTTGGTAGCACTTCGCTAAACAACACAACGTATTTTGTTTGCACTGCATTGACTTGTATTGTGAAATGTGTTTACCGAAAGGCTCTAAAATGTAATTTAAATAGATTTTTTTCTCCTAACTTTGGTCCAAACAATGAGAAATATCACTAGCTGCCACTAAGTGTCTACCAGTTTAACTTGTTGCCCAGCCCAACAAAAATATTTTGTTAGACGGATGTACAAACATTGACACCCAGTATTCCAAGAAAGCTGTAGTTTGTTGCCGAACAGTTTAGTCAACTATATAGCTGATGCAATCCTTTTATAAACAACTTGCGTGTGAATCAGCGTTCGAGCATTCTGATGCAAACAAAACCTTCCCCTAGCAATTTAATGGAAACAGTTGACAGAAGTTAAGTAATACGGTGTTGATTTAAAAATTGTATTTTTTTTGTAATTTTTCCTTTTATTAATCGCATAATTCTTTTTATTGACATAAACAGTAAATTTATATATCTAGACAGTTTCTCGAATACTGCCAGTTGTAATATGATGGAATGCAAATACAGAATGAGATAGATGTTGCTTTTTCTTATATACTGCTACAGTAAACGGAGAAAGAAAACTGCATGCTTGAGAACGGATATTCTTGTTAACAAGAAGAAAATACTGGTATATGAATTATCCAATCGGTAAGTGAAAGTATATTAATTACAACACAGTTAAATATGATGTAGAATTCGGAAAGAGACAAGAACGAACCAAAGGGAGCAATTTTGGAAGATATGAAAAAAAAAAAAAAAAGAAAGAAAGAAATAAAGAAATAAAAGAAATGCAGACATATACAAGTATTCTGAAACAGCAGTCTGTAATGTTGCAAGGAAACGTTAAATGTCAATCCTCTTAGCAGCGCTTATTTCGTAATGTGTGGCAATACT
Organism: Metallyticus violacea; assembly: GCA_030762175.1. Lineage (NCBI taxonomy): Eukaryota > Metazoa > Arthropoda > Insecta > Mantodea > Metallyticidae > Metallyticus > Metallyticus violacea. Next base: position 30,050,647 of record CM060838.1, read on the forward strand.
TTTATCACATCATATTTGTCACATCATAGTTTGTTTTTTGGTTTTTTTTTTCTAATGAGGGCTATACTATACAGAATCATTTAAAAATAAGTTTAAAACTCAAATATTGTATATTACGATGCACTTATAATCCAGTTACAGAGTATTAAAGAGGCAAGAGTCAGGGTCTAAGATTATAGAGTGAATCAGTTGTGTATTCCTCTGCGTGTTCTCTGTCGCGTGAAGCAAATTTACGCGTAGCAACCCAATCCTATCAACGCAATGTGTTATTTAATTACTTTAAAATAAGTAATTTAAAACTACCAGTTTAGTTTGAGTTTTCAGAAGGAGTGTTTTTTCATAATTTCATACTCGTTGTATGGTGTTTAAAATGCGTAAAAGAGAGATAAGAAGGAATGTTTAAATATCCCTTATACATTTAAACTCTGCCTCAACCTACATTCATGCAGATCTAAAAACTTACCAAAGGTGTAAATTCAAGATTTTGGCGCAAGAGACAGTATATAGAGAGCTATGTAGATACCCGCACAAAAAAGGCGAGGCTGTCTGAAAAATCTTAAATAAAAGTGACACCCAAGTTTTTGTCTCAAAAGAGAAATTGAAATTGTTAAAGCTAATAATAATAATAACAATAATAATAATAATAATAATAATAATAATAATAATAATAATACATTTAATGTGGGAAGAATGAAATTACTTGAACTTCAGCAAGACACCTAAGTATGCAGTGTGTTCTCTTTAATAGATTTAAAGCTATAAGATATAACGTTTTGAAGGTTCATTTTGTCCGCGCTCTCCCTAGTACCAGCACAGCACCCCGCCAGCAGTTCAGACGAACAAGAATCTCATTGGATGGCGAAGAAAGATGCTCGCTTTTCTTTGAAACGCTATACCTCAGCCATATGTATAATACTTAAAGTTTAAACCTATGATCTTTCAAACGGTATATAGCATAAGAAAAGGTCAAAGTACGAAACAGTCTATTATGTTAACAGTATCCTAAGAGACAGGTATTTGTAAAAAATGTTTTTACTTTACCTCTTTTGAGGGAACTATTAATAATTATCATACGCCTAAGGTAAAAGTTGGAAATATGTCATTGCGAATGTTAGTTTACATGTTCTATCGCTGAACGGCTCTGTTGCACTAGTATCTGCACAAAGGAACAGCTATTAGAAAAGTATTTAGTGCTTTTAGTTAGATGTGGATTTGTGCAATTGAGTGTTTTATTCATCGATGAAGGTGTCTAAGAATTGTTTTGTCTTACTTAACAATTTATGACCGTGTTTGTTTCCTTGCGAAATGTATTTGAATGGCAAAAGAAATGTTCTAGAATAAAGCTACGAAGCATCATTGTATATCTTCCAATGAAGTTTTATTTGATTTGAGTTATTGTTTCTTGATGTTTTAATAAACATTTAACCGACAGTAACTTTGAGTTAAACATATTAACTTGACGTTTTGTACTAATATATGGTAGTTTACTGTCATAACCTAAAAGGCGTGAGTTAAAGGAAGATGTGATTAAATATGCTACCACTGCCCCAAAAGTGCATGATTATATATTTAATAAAAACATAAGCAATGCAACAATCAACTATTGAAGGAAAATTGATTCAATTAGATACACCAGCATTTACCATACTGTCTTAGTAAATGTGCCCAGTCGCCATTAAATGTCAAAGTGGGAGCATATACAATGTTTTCTTTCTGTAGCACAATAAGCAGTAATTGTGAACATTTACTGTATATTTTCCAGTATGACTATAACGTTTATACGTTTCCTTAACGTTCACCGAGATTCGTTTGTAAGTAATCTGTTATAATTATTCCGTCTTTGCCCTCATGAATAAATCCGATGCGAGAACCCTTTCGGAAAAAAACTGTGCACGAAATTCTTTGGAAGGAAGTAAACCAGATTACTTTCCATTGTTTTGGTTGTCATTTTGTTTTTGTGTCTTTATGATGGATTTGTTTTTTCTTCAGAGTTGCAACAAAATCCAAAGACGTACCAAGAATTCTATTAGAACGATGACAAAGAACTTGGCAACTGTCACTCTTGAGATGTTATTGATGAGCCTTCTACGTATAATTCAGATTTTTATTTTCTAAAAATACTTTCACAAGATATTCAACTTTCAAGGAAATAAGCCTGAATTCAACAGTAATGACCTGAATATGATCAAATAACATTCTGCAACGTTAAGAGGTTTTTTTTTTTTATATAAGTTAATGCTGAGTGATATCAGAAGGTCGTTTTTATTTTGAAAACTTTAAAATGTGTACGATTTGTCAATGTAATTCTCTGTGACCGTCCATGATGTTTTAATATTTTTCATTATGTGTAGCGTTGACTGTTATCTCTTCATTGATTAAATATATTCCAAATATAATAATAAAAATTAATATTTTTCATATATTACATTATTAAAGAATTTAGTAAGTTTTTAAGAGGTAAGTAACTAAGAATTATGTAAGTTAGATAAGATTTCGAAAATGTATCAGGCAAGTATTTTCAGGTTACATTATTGTGATATTTTGGGTGTATTTATAACAGTTTTAGGCCATAAACCTCCTTAAGTATTAATATTCCGATTGTATTTAACAACTTTGTGCAACAATTGGTCACATGTAAAATATAGTTTATTTCCTCCATTCTGTCATAAGATTCCGTTCATAGATTTCATAATTTGATATCATCAGTTGCACAAAACAATGAAGAACTCCAACGTGACGCACTTCCTTTTAATCCAACGTCAGGCATAAGTGACATATCCTACCTCACTTACAGCTTATTTAATAAGATTGTCTACTTTCTATAAAATGTTTCTGGATTATCTATTTAAATTATTCATAGCTGATCTATAAGGACTCTCAGATATTTAGGATGACGGTTTATTGAGTCTTGTTTTCACATATCGGACATGAAAGATGCCTGTAGTGTTTAAACTTCAAAATTGAAAGTGCCTAAAGCTACTCAACATTCTTCCTTTGGATTAAGGCAGTTTGGCGCAAGCAGAATTTGATCTGGATCCTTTGCCTGTAGCCTATTAAGACAATAGTTGCCACTTATGTTCCGGTGATTATATGCAACCAACAACACAGTTGTTTCGAGCAACAAGAGGTTGAATTAGTACCGCCTTGTCTCACTGGCGGCGCTGATGTGCCATGGAAAAGCTAAGCTCCTCTGGCTATAGTACAGTGAGGTTATTTGAGTAACGGATCTCTTGAACGCGGCTGCTTACTGCGGAAGTGCTGCCCCCGCAACAGGAAAAAGGGAAATAGAGTCGTCGCGAGTAAAGTTAGTATATATATAAATTAACACTAATAATAAAAGTAGATAAAGATAAAACACAGAGAAAGAGTCACACTTGATTGCTATATTTCGAACTACTGCGAGTTCTTCAATGGCAAGAAGCTAGATAAGTGAAAGTGATAAAAGTAAATATTGAGTATCGAAGGTAACGTTATGCATGGAAACAGATGAAACTAGAAATGAGAGTGTGGGAAGAAAAAAACTAATATGTAAGATTTAAACTAGGTGGTATACGCGCTTTATGTAAAAATATAGCTGCCATTTCTCTATCTCTGAGTAAACTTTCACAGCATTGTGTAGGTAACGCATCAATAAGAGTTAGACTAAAAGCATCATTAAAATCCTTACAGTGAGATAAGGCATGTTGGGCAGTCTCCCTTGCCGGTTGCCCAACATGCCTTCTCTCACTGTAAGGATTTTAATGATGCTTTTAGTCTTAACTCTTATTGATGCTTTACCAACACAATGCTGTGAAAGTTTACTCAGAGATAGAGAAATGGCAGCTATATTTTTACATAAAGCGCGTATACCACCTAGTTTAAATCTTACATATTAGTTTTTTTCTTCCCACACTCTCATTTCTAGTTTCATCTGTTTCCATGCATAACGTTACCTTCGATACTCAATATTTACTTTTATCACTTTCACTTGTCTAGCTTCTTGCCATTGAAGAACTCGCAGTAGTTCGAAATATAGCAATTTCAAGTGTGACTCTTTCTCTGTGTTTTATCTTTATCTACTTTTATTATTAGTGTTAATTTGTTACATTGTTAATAGTGTTTCTTTATTTTTATTTTTCATTAATATATATATAGTATTTACATTTTTACCGAAAACACAAAAAGAGCTGTATTTAAAACTGATAATAATAAACACTAATGTGTGTTATAAAGATTTTGAAAATGATGCCCCTCAGTGTCAATAAATTACTGGAATCTATGTAGAAAATGCCTGTATTTCATCTAATTTTTCTTCCGTAAGAACATGGCGGCTTGGAACACGTTTCTTGTCATTGAGAGATCCTGTCTGTAGTAACTTTGTAACAACTTTGGCGAACAGTTTCTCTATCTAGAACACGATTGCCAGTATTTTTTTTAATCGCCATACCACTTCTCTGCAAGGATCCGTTATCACATATGTATCGTTTATAAAATGCAGTTCTTCATGACTATATTTAGGTAGTGGCATAACTAATGAAGAATTAGCACACAATGAAAGTAACGCACAACCACTCGCTGACATACTCCCTGAAATTACTATAAGCTGCTACCTGCACATGCATTATAACAACTGGTTTCTCTCAGTAAGCCGCCGCCATTTGCTGACCTGCAACTCAAATAACCTCATTGTATATATGGCAATTTATAATAAATCGGATTGTTCTAAAAAGACATAAAGAGCGTTAAAACAGACATTTTTTCTTTAAGAATGTTAAATTTCTTGATTTAATGCGTTAGATTTGTTGTATATTTTTGATAATCAACAGTATCAAAAGACATAAACCCAAAATTATTAATATTAAACATTTCAAAACGTTGATAAATAACACGCATTCTAAACAGAGTCAATATCCGAGATACTATGCCCGCAAAGCAGAGCAGATCGAAGTGATGACATCTTCTGCTGTCCGCCACTTTAGAAACGAATAGATGCGGGCTGCAAACCTCCAGTTTGACTCGGCTTTCTCCATCCCTGCGATAGACCCAACTCGATTGCTGCAATATTATCAATGATTGGAGCATTTTTTTAAATGCGATATTATGTTGTCTGAGGAAGTAGCTGCTTTTTTGCTTGAGCTATAGATGCAGCATGCCGATCCAAGTCACTTTGGCCCCCATGTGCTTGCTGATTTGTATCTTCAAGATGAGGTGGAACTTATATGAAACTCTGCTTCAATTTCTTTAAGTAGACTTGCCTGTATGGGTTTTCTATTTTTAGATGTTGGTATACACAGTGGAAGGAGAACGTTTCAGAATTTCAGCCTTCTTTCAGGACTAACTGATTTTGCCTACGCCTCACCGGGTGGAAGGAATGAGGTGAGGAAAATATGGGTGACCATGATCCATAGGCAGTAAGGAATGGAAACTTAACGGAGTCCCTAACATTGTTTCCACATAGAACACCCCGATGTAGGCGGAGCTCCCCATCTTAAGGAGTTCGAGCTTCTCTAAAGAGATGCCGGAACAGAAATCTGTTCAAAGAGCAAGTCACCATCACACCGCACGAGTCAATCTCAACCTGGTACTTTCGACCCCGTAACAGAACCAACAGAATGAGATGAAATGGGAGATGGGAAAATTCGTGGAAAGGAAACACCCATTCGTCTAAGTGAACAGAGGAAACCACGAAGAAACACAAGGTTAGAGAGCCCTTCCCCAAGAGATTTCATCTCGGGATCTCCCAAAAGCGAGTCTCAAGCGATACTGCCTGGGCTAACGCACTCGATTTTAGTAATGTAACTAATTAAATTGTATTGTCTTTGCGACAGAGCTGTGCATAAAGCTAGACAAGGGCTAAATAACAACCGGGGTGCTTTAGTAGTTACTTCCAAAAGCCTGCAACTTTCTCTTTTCAACTATCTTTAGCCTGCTTCCAAAAAAAATTTACTGACATTCTTTGGGATATTTTTTCATTAAGGGTTGCTATTACCTTGAAAGATTCTAGGTTGCTAAGATGACTTTTCTCTAGAGTTTTTGACAAATACACTTATTAAAAATTATGAGAGACAGCGTCTCTTAATGACAAGAAATGTGTTTCAAACCGCCGTATTCTACGGAAGAAGAATTAGATGAAATACAGGAAATTCCTGTGCAGATGCTAGCAATGTATTGCCGATGAGCGCAACGTTTTCAACATCTCTTATAACACAGGTTAGTACTTATTATTATCATCAGTTTGTGCTTTCAGTAAAAATTTAAATACTAAAACACCAGCTTTATGCGCGGCAACTCATATCTCCCTTTTTCCGGTTGCGACGGCTGCAGTAAACAGTCTTGCTCAGGCAGCCCGTAACTCAAATAATCTTATTGCATATAAGTGCCGTTTCTTTTGGTAGCTTCATACTTTCGTAGCTATACGAATCTGTTCTATGTTAATTGAGAGGAAAATCAAATTAATTAATTGTTGTTTTTCTTTAAAAATCCACGACAATAGTAACACAATAATATCAGAAGTTAGTCAAACAAGGGAAAATTCTAAGATGGTAGGCTTCCACGGTCTTGTGCATTACATAAAATGAAGGTATGTGAAATTACGATCTATTCTATTTCGTCTGAGTTGCCGTCAATATGGTGATAAGCCGGAGGTGTAGATATTGGTTGTAGGATTCACGGGAGATGTTCTACATTCACTTTCAGTTGCTAAATATCTCTAGCAACCTGCATTTTGGACCAAGGTTGTTTCAGCTTTAAAAACATGCGTTTAGCTAGACCTTTAATACAATTGAAAATCTAATTAAATAACCCATTAAAGTTCCATGCTAAATACAACATATTCAGCTGTTTGTGCAAACGGATCAACAGCTGATTTCTGCAGTTAGCACTAGGATGGGATTTCCCCCAAAAAACTTCCTGTGTTCCAGCTGCTGTAGTAAACACTGTTCCGCGCAAATATGGTTATATAACATTGCGCCATTCATGAAGGTTCACTAACAGTGGCATGGGTTTCTACTGGCTACCTTGTTTACACACAACGAGTACCGTTTACTTCAAACAAGCACCGTATTATTGGTTAATTGCTGTATGGATTTGCAACGCCCAACCGCATTATTTTTAAACACGCAAGGAATTCATTTTTTTAACACAATAGAGGTAGTTTCCGCAATGCAAAAAAGAGCTCAAATAAAATAAAAACGTTGGTGAAATACAGTAAAGAAATTACTTTTGGAATAATAGGTTCACACCTTTACATTGATGGTAGTTGTTGGTTGATTTATTTGCGGATGCTCTTTAACATCTCAGGTCATCAGCGTCCCATTCAATTCAGGGCGTGAAACGGCCGATAAATTTTGCTAGGAGGCCTCTTTTTCAGGCGTGAGATTCTTTTACCTGCCGTAAATGTAGGACACAGGACCCACAGCTTTCCTTCCCTTCAGAAGGAAGCCATACTTAAGATTTTTAAGTCCGAAAAAATCCATCGATCCTAGCCGGGATTGAACCCGCGATATTCGGTTTAGGAGGCCCGGCTGTGATGATGTTTAGAATTTATAGATCACCGTACTCAAAACTTAATTGTTTTTTATGCATAAAAAGAATTCTTAAAGGTAGCTCTTAAAGATAATTGTGAAAGTGTAATAATGGGTGGTATTAATTAAACAATGCTACAATTCTAAAAGAGTTTACAGATATTTATATAGTTTTAGTCTTAAAGAGTAGAATGAGGCCCAACTCGAGTTACTAAATAGTAACACAGAGCAATAAATCACATAATAATAAATATAGATGAATGTAAACTGACTACTATAAATAACGATTTTCATATTTCAGACCACACAGAACAAATTGTGGATATACGTACATAATTGTTACTTGCATGCTTAGAAGCGCAGCATATTTATGTATTGATACCAGAGCCTCAAATGTATGTAAGCTAAGAGAAAGATTAGCAGAAGGAAAGAGAACATGTATACTTGACAACATCCACTAATGAACTATAAGTCCCTAAGTAATGAGTATGAAAAGCAATACAGACAAGCACTAAGCAATTTTGGAAAACAAAACAATAGTGGGAAAATAGCATTTTCGGAAAAGTTTACCAAAACATTATGGACAATAGTCAACAAGAAAATAAAACCAATTAAGGAGGTAATATTATTTAATGATATTGCAAATCCAAATTAAATCTGCAGCTTGTTCAATAGGCAGTTCATAAGTTCCTGAGAAAAGTTTTTTTTTTTCGATTGTTTTTACTTGCGGAGGCATCACAGGCGATGGACACTGATGATACATGAGATGAAATGATAAACTGGGATTTTTTTTTAAGGTAGGAAGCTTTCCAGGCCTAAGTTTAAGATACCTCCTCGACATATGTCATTTATGAGGATTGAGGAAAGTCTGGTAAAAACCTCAGTCAGGGAGGACGGTCCTGGCGGGATTCGAACCCCAGATCTTCCGCTCACGTTTCCGCGCCTTTATGGCTTTCAAATTTAATGAAATTATTGAGGAAGACTGGCGTTTTACAATGACAAGGAACGTGATGGTGCTGAAATAATGTTGTTAGTCTACCGTATTCTAACTTAAAATGTTGATCTGAGAGTTTAATAAATATCAACTGTCTTTAAGACTTTTGTTTTTCTTCCATGATGCCAATATTGTTTTCATTTTCTTTTACGCAAACAAACTCATTAAGCAATAGATATAGGAAATTAAACGTTGACATTTTTATGGTAGCAAGAACCAGCAACCTCCTAGAGGAGCCGCTCCTACATTATGTTATGAATAAGAAGTGCATTGCATTCCTTTTTCTGAACGTCTCGAACATTTCAGATAGAGGCGAAAACATCTCAGTATTCATGGAAAGTGCTTTTTGTTTTTATTTCATTGAACTAATTCAATGAATCATTGATAATTTTCTTATGCAGAATGTAAACAAATTTAACAGCGATAAAGGTTGATAAGGCGTATTTTGCTTCGAAATGATGATAAGATCGGCGCCTGCTAGATAATAACTGTTCGCTCCTAAATCACTTTATTCCCATATATATATCTACTGTTTCCTAAAGATCTCAGTGTTCATAAAGAGGGGAGGAAATGCTTCTCAACTGTCAGTATAGTGTTAAACACATGTCATAAGAAACAGGCCAAGTTGCTAAGCAGCTACAAGCGAAATTTTAAGAGTTTCTAAATTTGAATTGTAGTGTTTCTCTCTTTATGAATTTTTGATAATGGGAAAATTGGTTGAGAGAACGTAGGCTTTTACGGCCGGATTCGCAATTATAACTAGACACATCTGGTCTGTTATGCGGTGGTCTGCTGGAGACGAGATTTCTAGAAGTTTCGTCCACAGCTGCGGTGAACATCTTCAATGGCGTGAACGAAGTCTCCTTGGAGAAGGCATCGCTGCGTCTGATGGCGTCTGGAACTCTCATCTCCAGCAGACCAGGCAGATATTCTAGTTATATTTGGAGAATTGGTTGTTTGTGAGCTAGGGGAATCAATATCTAAGAAAATTTATGTGAAAATAGTACACATATTAGCAGTATGCAAAAAACTAAAGTTGGAATAGTAAATGAGAGAGGATTGAAGTTCATTAAATGTTGTGAAAGTAATAATTTAATAATATTGAATGACTTTAGAGGAATTAACAAAGAAGGTGAAAATTACTTCACAAGGTGGAAATGAGAAGCTATTAGTTATACGTAAAATGAAAGATGATCTTGAAAGTAAAATCTATACTATTTTAAATTCATCAATGACAAAAAATTTATTTATATGACATAAATGCTTCGGTTTCGGTATACAGGCAGGAAAATGCATTAAATACGCGAATTTTTGTTGAAATGAACAGAGAGAGAAATTAAAAAAAAAAAAAAAAAAAGGAATATAAAAAAGGCATTGGTTTGATGAGTAATGTAGATATGAGAAAATGGTTGAAGAACTCAGTAATTAAATGAAGAGAAATTAATGAGGAAGAGAAGAAATAAAAACCGAGAGACTTAAAAGAGATTTTAAAGATATGTTGATAAAGAAAAAGCAGGAATGGAGTAGAGCTAGAGCCTCTGATTGATTTATTTATGGACGCTCTTTAACATCTCAGATCATCAGCGTCCCATTCAATTCAGTGCATGAAACGGCCGCCAAATTTTGCTCAGAGGCCACTTCTTTCAGGCTTGAGGTTCTTTATCGTGCCGTAAATGTACGACATGGAACTCACGGCTTTACTTCCATTCCGAAAGAAGCCATACTTAGTGTTTTTACGCCGGAAAAAATCCATCGGTCCTGGCCGGGTTTGAACCCGCGAACTTGTGTTGAAGACAGAGAGATTTGGTGGTGGAACGAGTAATAAAGTATTGGTTTAGGGCACACCATTTGATGAAGAACATGTTTAAAGCAATGTATGAAACGTTAGGAAAACAATAGGTGTATTAATTGCTGGGTTAAAAAGATAAAGGACTACTTGGAAAAGAATAGGATGGGTGATGTATGGATGAAGAGGAATGCCTCAGGAAGGGAGTTTGGAAGCAAATCGGACTTAGGTATAAAGATATGGATAGAACAGATTACACAGGGTGCAATTAGGAGAAACGTTCATTCATTTTCTATAAGGAAATTATGAAACATTTTTGTAAGAGAAAGATATATTGAGAAATGCAACAAAAAGAGGGAATTGTTTGGTTCAGATGAGGATGTTGGAAAACGAGAGGATTCAGAAATAACTGTGAACAGGGCAAATGTTCCATCTGTAAGGAAACTAAGAAATAATCCATATATTTCTTGAATGTCCAGAAACTAATGAACAGAGAAAGGAACTTATTAAAGAAAAATGACTTAGAAAAAGATGGGAAGTAGCACATAGGCAAAAATGAGGATGATGACCGGATCAGGAAATTAAGTAAAATGTGGTTTAAAGCTATAAGAAAATGGGTTTGATCAATAGAAAAAAATTAATGAAAAGTGGTAATATTAGCATATTATAATTATAAAATATGTTTTTGTTACATTACTAAAATATTTTGTATACGTTCTTTTACTTGTTAGTTTATTCGTTGGAATGTTCTATGGCATTAATGACTTGCGTCACAAGCTGTAGGCATCCATAGTTTTGTAATATTCTTGGAACTCAATAAAGCAGTATTATTATTATTATTATTATTATTATTATTATTATTATTATTATTATTAGTAGTAGTAGTAGTAGTAGTAGTAGTAGTAGTAGTAGTAGTAGTAGTAGTAGTAGTAGTAGTAGTAGTAGTAGTAGTAGTAGTAGTAGTAGTATTTAAATTGTATTCGGCGCGAATTTCATGCTCGTAGGGCTCTAAATTTCAAGTCGGAAATATTATGATATCATACGTTTGAAGAACTGAATATGTTAACATGTCAGGCGTGTTTCCGAAACCGAAGTTGCCACTGCAGCAAGATCTAAGAAAAATGTGGGGCAACTATCTGTAGAGATGGCCAGTATGCCAATGTACCTGAAACTCTACTCCTGCTACATGCAAAGTGTTCCGGCAGGCAATGTTGATCATTAGCAATTTCCACTAGTACTCATCATAAGCATGTGAAAGAAAAGAGGTCTTCTTGAATAGATGGAACTTTTCTGAAGAGGGAAACTCCCATGTCAGTCGACAACTGAATACTTTAATGCACTTAAACGAGAAATGAAAATTAGTCTGTCTCCTACGAGTCCATAAAACTCGTGCATGATTGGTCGCTATAATGTGTAGAGGCCATAGAGAATGTTGGACTAGGACTATACGAAAAGAAAAACAACTTTGCATCTTCTTTCATAGGAATGGTATGGCGCTTCATTGAGCAACAGATGTTCTTGATCGTCAGGATGATAGCACTTTTGGCAAACACTTGTGAGGTTTAAGTTGGCAAATTTATAGGTTCCAAAGTCCCCAGACTTCCAATACCCGATTTCTGGATAAAGAACTGTGTGTATGTTCAGAGTCCTCAAACCTAACACTACCTGCTTTCTGATTAAAGAATTATGTGTATGAAAAGAGGTCCTCAAATTCTAAAAAAGGCACATCTGAGACTTTAGGTCACATGTGGCAGCAACTAGCCTCATGATATAAGGTGCTGCGTACGCAATGGTTGGCACGTTGAAATGTATTTTGTATAAAATTTCCGTTCTTATTGATCATGTGCAGATCATTGAACAATAAAATATAATAACTAACCTCTAGCTATGGCGTTTTATTTTGTTTCCCAACTAGTCAATGGGTAAACTTTCTTTCGAAGAATTTTCTGCAATCTATTATAAACTTGATTTACACATGGCCTTCATTTCAAATTTAAGCTGAGTTGTAAAGTTTAGTAGAATCGCAGAGGAAGTTGCGAAGTGGAAATTCCTTTTGAATTCTTCCAAAGGCCAATAATTTCCTAAGTGGGTAGTGGCCAGAAGAGCGAGTTGAGTGCAGCATTAGCAATTGCTCAACAATCTATTCCTACGCATTTCCTTTAAGGAAATATGTTTTAACTAAAGAGAACGACGTTTAATTATAAGAACGTGTAAGGAAATGACGAAAATCATTGAAACAAATGGAAAGAAATAAACCCTACATGTTTATCTGTCCTATTTAAAGAATAATACAGCAATGGCAATATTGTGGCTAGCACAAAAAATTACCGTAAGGGTGAAATGTTTAGGGATGAGACGTTAATCAAGTACGAAATTTCGAAACGAATGCGGAAAAGATACTTTCTTATGAGACGCGAACAATAGTTTGCACACCTATTACTCTAGTTGATTTATTAATTGATTTATTTATTGATTTTGTTGAAATATATGTAATGTAAAATAAGTTCATAATATAATATGTTATGTCACTATACAGATTTGGCATCTAAAGAGGCAAAACAATTAACTATTATTGTAATAAGGTAGGAAATTCGAATTAAAATGTTTGATTCAGAGAATGGCAGTTTCTGAATGCTCTGTTATTGAGGATGATTTAGTAAAATCTATATATGATATAATAGCTTCTAAAGCAATATTAAATACAAATTCAGAGAAAATGGTGTAAGACTTCATTTTTTTCAATAAATACTTGCGTTATCATTCATCTGTTTGCATTGATATGATGACGCGTAAAGCAAAGTTCATTTTATACGTAATGTAATTAATTCCACCTAATTTTATAACTGAAAGTACCAGTCTAGTGGCACTGCAATAAAACAATTGAAGATTAATGCTGCAAAGTAACTTTGCACCACTACTTTGTACCACTATTTTAAAAATCACAACTGAATACACAACAAAATAATTTTACGAAATTACTCAAGCAATCAAATTACATGGAATAAATAAACCATAATATTGAAGATTACATTATCTTTGATTTCTCCAAAAAAATACACCAACATAATTTTCTGACATTTTTCCTTTTGTACTAAGCTGTGAATAAATCACGTTCTCGTTCTTACCATTTTTTTAGATTTCTCAGGCAGCAAATCATTCCTTGTGCTAGTCGTCGCTTCAACCACCTCGGAGGGGATTCCTTCAAAATCTTTAATCAATTTAATCAAATTCCATTACAATTTTCAATTAACCTCTATATCATCGAGCTACTAAAAATTTCAATAAAATCAACAATAGCTAACAAAACACTAACGCGTAATTACACAAACATAAGAACAAATACTAATCGATTCGATATTTCTAGTTCTCGTTATTTTTAACTTTCCAATTAAAAATAAGGTACAATAAATTAAAAATATGTTATATTACGATATAATAGTATAAAAATAGTGTGTAACACACTTGTTGAAAGGCTCATGGCGATCCTCGCGTGAAACGTAAACCTCTGGTTGCAACTAATTACACTCGGATGTGCAATATGTGCGTTTCAACACTTATATTACAATATATTATTACCGTGTGCTTAAAGAAAAGTAAAACTTCCCAAACAATAATCAGTTACATAAAATAGTACTTTCCATATGGGTATGCAAATAAGTATTTTTTATTTTGTATGTTCACCGCCATATGGACTTTCCACCATCTGCCATCTCCCTCAAGTAAGCGAAGTTATATTTACTATCACATACGGAGAAAAAGTTATTTAATTCTTTTGGGCAGGAGGTTAGTAACAAGACAACCATGCTAAAGTGAAGGACTAATATCAAGGCCAACTAAAACAAATTACAAGCTATCCTTGGCTAATTGCTTTCGAGTAGGGGAAATTCCAATCATTTAAGAAAAAAAAAAGTAAATTATGAAATATTTTAAAAGCAATTTGTTGTTTTTAGTTTTTATTGAGAATGACCAACCTAATACGGTAATACCGATCACAAGTGGTTAACAGCTTTCAATTTAGTCAGCTTCATTAAAAAAAATAAACAAAACAATAGGCTAAAGATAAAATAGACTTAAAACTTTAAAATATCTATTATAACAGAGACACAGAGTGAGTGAAAGTGAGAGAAGGCAAGAGAGAGTACGTATGAACACTAAACAAGCACACAACTTCACGAAAGATTCTTAAAATATTATTATTCACAAAAGTCACAAGTGTAAACCATTGGTGAATTTTATGCAAGAGCCCAACGTGCTTATCTCTCATTCTCTACATATTAAATAGACTCCTCCTTGTCACATAAGTCATCAGGGATAAATTGTACAATCTCAAAGGAAGAAAATACCCCTGATGACAATAGGTTTGACGAAATTCTCTTCTGTTGCTTCATTCTTTTTTCTCGGTAGAATTCTTTTGCATCTTAGCTACTCTACCCATTTATTTGTTTGTATATTTTTTCTAAACTAATTATCTGCAGCGTTAATGTTAAAATCGCCCGATGACGCTTTCGTCTTTTTGTGGTTTCTTTTGCCTTCTATCCGGAAAGGTGAAACATGAAGATATGTGATTTGTTGACACGACTGATCTAGAATATAACTTCTTTAGGCCATTGAAGAATCTGCTCTAACATTTGGCCTACGCGATCATAAATGAGATTATCGGAACTTCAATGGACTTTAATAGTACGCCTCGCTCTTAAACATGGCATCTATTAATAGATTTCTTTCAATTAGAAGTTTTAAGCAGTGACAAATAAAGGACTTCAACATTACCCTATGATGATTGACATTATCCCATTTTCGACGTAAGTCATCCTCATCTGATTCTCACACTTGTACTTTGGTTTTACTGTTCAACTATGAAGCATCTAACGATAGACTAGCAAGAGATTGGAATTTACTATAAGAACTGTTTACACGGCACTTTAAACAGTTTTCAGGATGAAAGAACACCTTTCAGGTGCATCATGCCGTTCGCAAATAGAAAAAGCAAATAGAGGGAGGTTTTAGGCTCTTGCCTCCATATGTCAAAAGTTTTTTAATATTCAGTTTATAGCTGAGGAATCACAGCTGGTGGACGCTAAGGATGTATGAAGTGAAATGAAAATTAGGAATTATATTTTAAGGAAAGAAGCATTCCAGGCCTAGTCAGATAGGAGATCCTGGCGTGAATCGAACCCCAGATCTCCCTATCACAAGTGTCTGCCTTAATGACCTCAGTCGCCCATGGCAGTGTACCACACTTAAATTTTTATGCTAAAACACCCACATAAAACTGATTTACTATTTTGGGATGATATTTGCCTATGCAGCTTCATCGGTGGGAGAGAGAAAAAACTTCCAGATCAATTTATGCGCTACTAATATTATGGATAATTCAATTACAGAAATTAAGTCTGCTGTGATTACCTGTTATAACTACTGTACTATCGAGATTCTGTATTGATATAATTAGAAATTTTGTAATTGGTTTTGTTGAGCTCTTGAGATAAACATCTGAGAAACTTCTATGGAGTGTGAGCTAATCTCGCGCCCATCTCATCTAATTTTTCTTCTATGAGAACGTAACTCCTTTTTGTCTGGAAAGACACTTTTCCTACGAGTCTTTTTATGGTGTTGCTAACTGGTGATCGATGTGTCAGGAAATTTTTGCAAACATTTGCATTTTGTTCTGCTACTATGTCGAATCGTATCTTGTACACTATACATCTTTTCCGGCATGACTAAACACGACACAACTATATTCAAGCCACTGACACTGGACAATGCGTACAGTATAAGTACCATGCGAAGCTAAGAGACTGGGTAATTGCAAGTGAAACTTAACCTTACAGATAGCCGAGTCTTGTGCTCCAGTCCCAAGCGGTAGCAGAGAAAGCCGAAGGTAGTGCTAACTTCAACAGATGTATGTGGATAATAAACTACGCCAGTATATTCGCATATTAGCTCAGTTGGTTGGACCGTAGTACTATTTATAGGAAGGTCATGGATTCAGTCCCTCATGGGCCAACCATCTCTCTCTCTCTTCCTCGTAATCTCCATACTTTGTGTGTACTGTTCTTAATAAAATAAATGTTACATTTTAGGAAGCACAACGCATAGGGTGCAATTTTAGGTTAGGTTAGATTAGGTTTAATTATACAAAATAATAATAATAATAATAATAATAATAATAATAATAATAATAATAATAATAATAATAATAATAATACACTATGCAAAACTTTAGTGTTACAAGCGTATGCCTTTTTCATTTCGGTTGTGAATTGAAAGTTTAGAATAGATTAATAGACAAAAAATTAATACATGCAATATTTACAGTGTTAAAAGCGTATAGCATTTTCATTTTGGTTGCGGCTCCAGTCCCACTTCTTCCGCTGCCGTTCGGGACTGCGGCATTCGGCTTTCTCCTCTGCGCTCAGAACTGGAGCACCAAGGCTGCTTGCTATCTGTAAGGGTAAGTCAAGCGAGCTGCTGATTCTGTACATTCAGATATGCAAACATCAGGCACATGTGATAACCTCGGGAGACTGTCAGGAACTTGGTGCGCGCGAGGTATAAAAATCCATTCTTTGATAAAACAAATAGAGATGACCTGGGCTCCTAACTTAGTGGATAGAATTACTTAACATTTTATATAAACAAAAGGCTACAAAAAACATTTTGTTCAGAAATCTCCAAAATTTAAAGAAATTAAAAGGAAATATAAATTGCAAAAGGTACATCATTCCAATGTGCTATTTGAATGTCACTTTTTATTCCATTCGACAGTGAATGATACTAAGACAAAGAGAAACAGACACAGGAACCGCTTTCTCTTTGGTCACTGAAGTAGCAATTGACGAAGGTTAACGCGAGAAGAGTTAGCTGACGGTGAAAGCTCACATTTAAACGATCGAAATACGTAGCAATTCCAAATCATCGTTTGCTGCATGGTATCATCTATGAATGTTTGTTGTCTAAAATAATGAAATAATAAAATTTATGGTTTTCAGTAGAGGCAGAAAATGCTGTTTCAGGAATAAAGATTAGCATTTTAAGAAAACGTCAGGGAAAGTTTTACAAAAGATCCTCATTAGCCATTTCGTCTGCAAAACAATCTAGATGAAGGAAAAACTACTGAAATACTGTAACATGTTTGGCACATTGGAAGCACTAAAAGTTATTAGTATCAAACAGGAGCTAAGCATAATCGTCAAACCTCTCTTAAAGGGTGCATCCCAATGTCTTAAAATCTAAGTGTGCTTATTTCTAGACTATCTGCAGTGTTCTATAAGGTTCTTGAGAGTCTATACCTTGATGAGAACAGCGAGGATATAACAACTAACTATTGTTGGTGGAGTAAGATCACTGAATGGCTTGGCGTGACATTCTTGAAACATTAAGTAATTTCAGTAATAGTGCTACCTTGAATAATCTATCATATTAACGTTACCAAAGAAAATTGAATGTATCTATTTTGTGATCCATTTAAAGTATTTATGGAATTGACAGTTTATGAAACTTAGTTTATCTGAGCGTAGGCTGCAAAATCATAGGTTGTAGCTTTCCATGTCAGTTGAGTTCGAGACAAGATCACACTACCACAGTTTCTCATTTTGGGGTTCACCGCGACTGCAAATCAAATACCCTACAGATAATAGTTGCAAAATACAAACATCAGACGCAAGATAGTAGCCCCTAACAAATATAGTTTTTTATTTATGCATAAAAATGCATCTAGCAATATTTATAGGAAATAAATATTCTGGGGTGTCAAACCATCAACCTCCTAGAGGAACCGCACCTGTCGTATACCAGCTTCAAATACGAAATTGGTATTTACAAATTATAACTAGCATAACTGACAAAATTTAACTATGTTTTTCTGATACGTACATTACCGTTCTTCTCCTTCTAAGAAAAAGTAAGATAAGAAAGAGATAATTGTTGTGCGGTTGTCAACATTCCATTTTCTCATCCATAGGTGGGTGAGAAATTCCTAGTGTTTTATACACATTTGTTGTTGCTTTATTTTAATTTTCCACTCAAGGCTCTATTTGTTGTTCCTCTTTGTACATTGCAGTTGTAAAAGCTTATACTCACAATACGAAACAATACATTCTGAGTTGCCTTTAAATTAAATATCTTTAGTACATACAAAATATTACAGAAAAAGCGTGTGAAGAGGATATGATAAAGTTTCCAGTTATTCAATTGTTTAATTATTCTAATATTTTATACTGCTAATATTTTCTGCAAATAATAATCCCTAAGTTATAGGCATATGTAATATATACACATATGCCTATATAATTTTTCTTGTGATAAAGAAAGATCAACCTAGGCATCAGTTTCTAATAGCGCAGGTCACACATGCGGAGCATTACAGAATTCAACAGCACAAATTCGAAGGTTTGTAGAGAGGTCGCAGTGAAACATTTTCAGATAAGAAATTATAGTCTATGAGGCCGAAGTTCAAAGATATGTTATATTTTTAAAACTGCACGTTGATACTGATAAATTAATATTAACGAAAATAGGTTTATGATTTAGCGTTCATGAGTATTGCCGCGTCGAAATATTATCGTTTTACGAGGACTTCGCTTAGGAAACAATAGACGTCGCAATACAGTCGTAACTTGATTATCCGCTTTTTGATTAACCGATCATCGAACTATACGACAGTCTTACTGGTCATTATTTTTTTCGTAATGCGTTGTGAATATTTTGCTAAAATTCGACGGTATGGCTCCAAGAAACCGAGCGGGATAGCTCAGACGGTAACGCGAGACTCATATTCGGGAGGTTCCCGGTTCAGTTCCCATTAAGCTGCCATTCAAGGTTTCTTCTTCTTCTTTCTCTCTCGTGGTTTTCTTGGTTACTTAGGCAAATGTCGGGTTGGATATTTACTTTGCGTGAATTTTCTGCCTTTCCATTTCATATTATTTCATTCCGTTGTTTATGTTACAGGGTCGAGGTGGGCTGGCTAGCTCTATGTTTTATTTTAAATGTTTAATCTCAGAAAGAAAGCTCTTCACTTCGCCATGTTTCCTGAAGTTTTCGGAAAACGGTATAATATATCATAATACTAACGAACGGAAAATTATGTTGGTCCTGTGGTCTAGTGGTAACCATACTTGCCTATTAAACCCAAGATAGCGGGCTCAAACCCGGCCAGGACCGGTGGAAGTTTTCGGGCGTAAAAATCCTAAGTATGGCTTCCTTCGGAAGGGAAGTAAAGCCGTGGGTCCCGTGTCGTACATTTACGGCACGAAAAAGAACCACAAGCATGAAAAAAGAGACCTCTGAGCAATGCCCTGCGTATATTAACCAACCGGGGTTATTTTGTTATACATATAGGGTTACACCGACAGAAATAGAAGCGCTATGCATGCAGGTGTCATCTCTGGACCTGCAGAGCAAAATAAAAATAAGATGGGGTAAAGAAATTTATTTCATAGAGCTAGGCATTAAATATCGGGAATAGCATGGCTTAGACTGAAAGGCTCATAAGCTTACTGTCGAGGATGGCAGGTGGATTTGTCCATTGTGTGAGGAACCGAATAATCTTCTGAGATACACAGAAGGAGCTAGGAAAAAAGTTCTCCAATATTTATTTTTGACATCCAATGAGGGGGGGCTGTCATGTTGGGGCTTATTTGTAAATAGACAAATAGGTAATTTTAGGTACAAGAAATTTTCATAAACATTGTACATAAATAATATGAAGAATTTATAAGAATGTCAGAATTATTGTATGTATATCTGGTCATGTGTTTGTGTGTGCGTACGTTCTTGTTAATTTGGTGGCATCTTCTATTCGGAAAATATTAAATTCAGAAATAAAGTATTTTACAAGAGTATGAATAGTCTTGCAACTCATGCAAGTTTAATTGGAATAATAATTACCACACCACCACTTTCAAACCAGGGAAATGACATCTGTAAGTAACATATTTTGGTGTTGAACTTGCTGACCATACTGAACATGCAGAGAGATTCATACCATTGTCTCCACAGGGCTTCAAAACAGCGCAAGGTTTCGAGTGACTTCTAGATTACTCTTAATTCATGTAAGGTTTTTCTATTGATTAAATAAAAATTAAACTTATTTTTAATTATTTATAATTTAGATTATATCACTGAATTGATGTTTAAAAATTTAAAGTTTAGCTAAATATTACAGAAAAACATGATGTGATTCAGAAATTTTAAATACTAATTTGGATTCAGGGCACTTTAATTGCCTAAAGACAGATTTTTTTTTTCTCGTGAATCAGAAAAGGTTTCAAAACCCATACCGCTGTTAATATTCCCTGAGTTTATGTACATTCCAGCTCCACTCAGAAGTAAACCTTTTTTGTTTTCCTTTCATGAACTTTGCATACTGTTTTGTTTTCATTCTCAGCATAAAATCAGCGACATTTTTCTTATACTACGGGTTTCCAACTTTCCAACTCTCATAAGAAGGAAAAAGAAACAAAGAAATAAATGAAAAGAGAGAAAAGAAAAAAGAGGGAATGATGAATTTTTGTACCGTTACTAATTTTCGTTAATTTTGTTTGTATCCCTCCTATTTAACATGCAGTGTACCGTAAAACACAAGCCAAAGTATGCAGAAGTCTTATGTAACGTACCTGCATCACATTTAGCGAATGTCTTTTATTTAATAATTCTTACAATTTGTCACACGGTACCTTAAGTCTTATGATTGTTTTACAATTCATTCATTCAACCCCATGTGCAGCTAAATCCAGAAATTCGACCTCACCGCGAAAACTTGAAGGAAAAAAACAAATGAGGAAGAAAAACGGGGGAGGGGAAGCATTCTTGTTTGAACCTTCGATCTTGTTTGCTATACTTAATGATAGACCTGCAAACCGTGTTTATCCATGGCGCCACAGAGCGACAGTGAAGGTTAGCGCGATGGCGCGGCAGTCGGCATCTTGGCATCACGTGGAAGTTGAATCAACAACGTGCTACTTATTATTGGATTTTACGCAGTTGCAGGAATTTTGAACCCGCAAATTACAGCTTCCCGATTACTAAATGTTCACCTAATTCCCTTCACAATTCTTGGAATTTGTGTGGTTGGATTCTATAACACCCTGTACAGGATTTACTTTCAAACTTCAATTACACAAAACCCACAAGTGATATCACTCTCGTAGGTATACTGTTCTGAAGATAAATTCACCAAGTTTGTTACACATTATAGCTAGTGCTTCAATGTGACTCGGCAAATGTTCACACGCTAATCTAACTCGGGCCATACCTTCCCAAATATCTTCTATGACTGTGGAGACCGCTTCCCGAATTCCCTGCTTGAATATCTTAACATAACGGAGCAAAGACGGCATATACACACGGTCTCTTATTATGTTGGTCCTAGTGATGTAGTGGTAACCATGCTTGCCTCTTAAACCTAATATCGCGTGTTCAATCCCGACTAGGATCGATGGATTTTTTCGGGCTTAAAATGGACCTAACTATGGTTTCCTTCGGAAGGGAAGTAAAGCCGTGGGTCCCGTGTCGTACATTTACGGCACGAAAAATAACCCCAGGCCTGAAAGAAGAGATCTCTGAGCAAACATTGTCGGCCGTTGCATGTCCTGAATTGAAAGGGATGCTGATGACTTGAGATGTTAAAGAGCGTCCATAAATAAACCAAATCAAAAACAAACGGTCTCTTAGGAAGAAGTCACATACCGTTAAGTCGGGGAAACTTGGTGTCCATTGCACTAAACAACTTCACCCTGCTCCAGCACAGCCTATCTAGCGTTTACCTCTGTGCTAAGTATGCACGAACGTCACTATAGAAATGGGTTGGGTGCCATCCTGCTGGAAGAGAAAAGTATCAGTAAACCTTATAGCCATTTGAGGCATCAGAATACTTTTATTTTCCAGCAGGATGGCACTCCATCCCATTTCCATAGTTTTTCGGCGCGACATTACACAGAAAACACTAACCTTCGGCAAATCACGCTGATTCTCCATGAATTCCATGGTTTATACATACCTTAACATCGACAATTATGTTTATTCATAGTTTTATTTGTATGAAATGTGCTTCATCACTGAAAATTTACCGATTTATGAAGACGCCCTCTTCTTTCTATATTTGCAGTTGGCAACAAAACTGGAACCGCTTTTCTTTTATCAGCTTCTATTACCTTATGCCGTAACTGCAATTTGTATGATTTCATAGTTTCTTAAACAAAGCTTTCCACGCAAGGTATTTTTGGCATTTAGAGCTCAAACACGCCACTTCACGCCACGCCACAAGTCACTTCTACCGAGTGCACAAACAACCGGTACTTACACATTTCACATGCTACTGGTTAATTGAAATCCTGCTTGGTAGCTGGGTTACCATACTTAATCCGAAATTTCCGTTGAACATCTGTAGAACACTTGCTGCTATGAAATTCAAACACACAGAAAGCTTTCTCAGTACCGGAGTTCGCCATCTTTGCAATCGCCAACTGTGAGCGATTTGCGGAACTATTCTCTTGGTGGTAAATGCATTACAGACAAATTTGGTGAGTTTCTGCTAGAATGGTATACATATGATTGTGATATCACTTTGTGGTTTTTGTGTACTTTAAGTTTGAATGTGTTACCGGACTTTATGTAAGCCCTATACATTAAACTGTGTAATTACTTACAGCATTATATAATATATGCAAAAAATTGCCAGCTGATTATATTTTATTGAAAAGAGTATATAAAAATCCCATCTTTGTCTCAGTCCCATTGTTAACTGCACAGCCTTTGCCTCTTCTATCCTTCATTAGTAATGCATTCTTAAGCTATACAGACCCCATACCAGACAATTATATACATATAATATATAATATATATAATACTTGCTCTCAGATATATATATATATATATATATACTATTAATGGAGTAATAAAAACTTCTAAAAAGCATAAAAATTCATAAAAAAACACTCAGAGTGCAATATAAAAAAGTTCACATAAAATTTCACACTAAAAACCGTAAAATTGAACACTAAAACCACACGGATATTTCGAGCTTGGCTCTTGGTCACGTGATGAGAATGAACTCAGTGTTCAATTTACGGTTTTTAGTGTGAAATTTTATGTGAACTTTTTTATATTGCACTCTGAGTGTTTTTTTAAGATATATATATATATATATATATATATATATATATATATATATACCTGAGAGCAAGCCAACAAAGACAGCGGTGTTTTTTATCGCATACAGCAAAGAAATATTGTTGAAACAATGTTTCATGATGAAAACGGATCAGCCCTGATTGGTGGACAAAAAGTAATTCACTATCACTGGCATTTTTTTTTCAATAGACGAGTCTTCTGCAACACGCTGTCTTTTATTAGAAAAGAAAAAAAAAGTTTGTTGTTTAGACATTGTACTTCTGTAATTTTTTTTTCCCCGATAAGTCCGTACAAGTCCCACAGCACTGTTGACTGACTAACCGTTAAAATTAGTTACAACAATAGAAGCTTAGTACATTACACCAGCCCTGCCGCTCTACATAAGGCCATTTGAGTTTAAAATAGAAGTTTATTAAACATTACAAGTTAGCAGTTATCAAATAGGACGATAATTTTAATTGCATTAATTATTTTGACTTTCAATTATAAATATTATAAACATTTATAAATAGATTTTCAAATTTCGGGGAGACATTTTAATTTCCGGGCTCCCTGAATTCATTACTCGGAGCAATTAAAGTAATACGTTAAGAGTCCAAAATGTCCTTTTGTAGCTACAGACTATAAAACAAGTGACTAAATCACTATATCAGTAAAAGTAAAATTTAAAAATTGTTGTAGCTAGAAGAAATCTCGAAAATTATATTTAGCAAGCTGCCAATGCTCGCTGACTCGTGCATCCTTCTGAGTTGCTATGGAAGTGCGACAGCTAATCAATAACACACATTTCTCTCCTTCCTAGATGCTTCCCTCTGTTCGATTCTCTGTTTATGCTATCTCGGAGCATAACGCAAAGCGTCTAACGTTGTCATAGCAACCGTTATGAAACAGGTCGCAAAAGACTCATATTTGTTCTGATGGGATCGGGCTGCATCACAGGACACAGGTGCAGAAGTATGCCAAGGCAGCGCTGTTACCAATAAATCCGTATGTCAGCATTCAAAAAAGTTTGAGTTAAAAACAAAAAATTATGAAATTAATAATTACGTACATATTGGATAATAGATTCGTGCAAAAGTCGACCCTGGTCACTTATTATAATACTGTTTGCAGTAGTGCAGTAAACAGAGCACAAATATACCTGAAAAATGTACAGCGATAAAATCACAAACATTTGGTCTTTTGACCTTATTTTAAATACTGATATTTTGGGGAATGCCTGGACATGAAAAATGGCAACACTGCATATGTCCAGATTGAGTGTGGAGCTGGAAGGGCAGAGTATTAACTTCTATACGCTCTGTTAAGGGTACAACGATCCATGTCTCGTTTGAGCGGCCAAGTATACATACCGTTTGAACAGGGTATAACTATGGAAGTCGAGAAAAGTGTATTACATTTGAATAAAAGGAATACAGCAAGTAGTGAATTTAGCACACAGTAATAAATATATCTTGGAGGTGCACGATGAGGTGTTGTGCAATAATCAGAGCAAATGAAGTTTCAACGGAAATAAATCAGTAAGAACGATAGACACATTACTGTAAATCTAATAGGACAACTGAGTTCGATCTAGAACCAAGCGCAAACAAAAAGTAATTAAAATATTAGTGATAGGATTCAAAAGATTTTTAGATAACAGCTTTATGAGATGAACAATTCCATCTCTTAGATACAAACATAAAATATTTTCGAAATGCCATATACCTACAGAAAGGTAATAGGCTTAGGACCCAGAAGCTCTTCAGCAGCTAGTGAAACATTTATTTACATTAATAACGAAAGTAAAATTATTATTTCATTTAAAGTAACTTTATGTTTTTACCTAATAATGCGGTCCTGTTAGCAAATGGTGTCTTTTATGTTTGTCCCAAGTTTATCCGAAATCATGTAGACAATGCATGTACACAATATGTATGCGCAAATAGTTTTTGTATTGCCTGCAAAATTTAAGGACTGTTATAAAACAACTGTATAACAATAGACTGAAACGAAAAAACAGCACTATTAAATCATGAGTAGACAGAGAGTTTTACAGAATTATTAATTTTGGTATAACTCTTTTGTTTATCTGTTTTATTTACGGACGCTCTTTTTATCATCTCGGGTCCTTAACGTTCCATTCAATTCAGGCCGACAAATTTACTCTGGGGCTCCTTCTTTCAGACTTGAGATTCTTTTACGTGCCGTAAATGTACGACACGGGACCCACTGCTTTACTTCCCTTCCGAAGGAAGCCATACTTAGGAAATTTACGTCCGAAAAAAATCCATCGACCCTAGCCGGAAATGAACCTACTGTAATCGTTCTAGTTCTTTGACTTACTGCCACCAGGATGTTGGTTTGACGGAAATCAAACTGTGGTGTCCGCCAGCAGACACGCAGTTTATAGATGGATGGTCACCCGTCGAAGCTCGGTTACAATTAATCCCCCCTCAGTCTTAGGCAGGTTAAGACTAGATAGAGAAATGTTCGGAGATAGTTGGTGTAGGTAAAGAGACAGAGCTAAGTCATGTCCTTCAGGAAAGCGAGGTGCTCCAGGATTCTAATAACAAGACAGTCAGTCATGTCGTCATTATCTTCAAAATAAAAAACATAGATCTGCATTGACAGTGCTTTCACAACAGATTGATCATCGGCATTTAAAAATGTTTATACGAATTTAATGTAGTTTACTTGCCTTGTTCATGCTTTGCAACAGACAGTAATCAATTCCCGGGGAGTGAATAAACTGAAATTCTTAACGAAAAGGAAAATTTTGAAATGTACCTATCGTGTACAAGTAACTGCTACTTGATATATCTGTCGCCACAGTCTGTGAATATAAGGTAGGCACTCTAGATTAAAGATATGATTTTCTGTGGTAGCCATTTCGAAGGTGGGGAAATTTTCTTTCGACTGTGAGTGAATTTTTGTCGGCATTGTCATTCCAAATTCAGTTGCCTTTTTTACATTATTAAGAAAATGGACGTCTCATTCAAGAAGCCATGGGAGTATTGAAAAGTACAGTTCAGAAGGTTAGTGTGTACCAGATGAGGATGGTGATGTAGTTTCCTCCAAAACGGAAGCTGTGCTGAAAAAACCCGCTAATATTAGAATTTTCTGACTGTGTTTCACTATTTAATGGTGAAATTGTAAAATCCACTCGGAATATAGTGCGTAAAAATATAATGTGCATGACACCAGAGCATTTGGGAAAATGTTTCATAATAATTGTGCATCTTCTTCCAAAGTAAATGGGAGACTCTTGCATTTATTCCGATAGCAAATGTTTATTACCGATGGAATTTAAATGTACGAATTTTTCTAATTTTACTAGCCGTAATTTGAGGAAAATTTAAAATGAAGTATAATTTCTAGAATATATAAATATTTAGCTTATAAATAAAATGGAATATTTGATATTATATGCTTTATTACATATTTATCTACATATGTAACAAACTTTGGCTACATATTTCCCTGTCTTATATTACACGAAATCCGGGCGCTAATAATTATGAGTATAAAGTCCATGAACAAGTAAAAATATTTTTCTTACTACAAATATTCACGCATGTATATTACATATGCGATAATCATGGCACAGGAAAATATTAATTTGATCAGTAGCAGGCTTATACTTAATCTGTTAATAAATGTTAAACATAATGACTGATGCTAAAATGTGTATTCAATGATTCGTGATAAAAATGAATATACACTTAAGAAATTATTACAGATTTAGAAAGAGCGTTGAATGGTTGGCAGAACATTTTAGGTGAAGTGGGGTAACTATAGGAGGGACATTTTTTTCATTAAAGTACTTGGTTGATCTATGGTTTCAGACGGTTTGGGGAAAATATATTGCCGTTTATAATAATAATAATAATAATAATAATAATAATGAATTGTATTATTACTAGGGCTAATGTGTGGTTAAATTTCCTTAAATTGTCGAAGTTCTTGAATATGTTAAAAGAGGAGAGGCAAAGAAAATATTCCATTTCCATTTGCTATGCAGCTCTCAACTGCACACACATACCTATCAGGAAATCATTAAACCATAGAGATGAGTACATAATTAGGGAGTAATTTACGAGTATGTATGTTATGTCCACTTTCGACAGTAAAAAGGTATTTTACAAGTATTCATGTTTCAAGACAGGAAGCAGTACACGACTTTAATATAGGGAAGCTTTCAGATGTATATGTAGATACACACAAAATTTCTAATTTATATGTAATTATTTATGTGTAATTTGGTATCTTAGTAACCTGATTTATAATAATTAAAGTTTGTTTGTTGAATATTCTGCTGCCTATGTTAATTTAAACTTATATATCCAAAAAATGCATCTTAAAAAATATTGTTTTAATTTTAAAGGATAGTGTAGAGTATCCACTAAGTAGTTATTCATGATTTTGAAACATATCCTCCTTTTATACATTATATAAATTATTTATTTATTATTTATTTACTCAGAGATAGAGAAATGGCAGCTATATTTTTACATAAAGCGCGTATATCACCTGGTTACGTATTCATTTTTTTCCTCCCACACTCTCATTTCTATTTTCATCTTTTTCCATGCATAACGTTACCTTCGATACTCAATATTTACTTTTATCACCTTCACTTGTCTTCTTGCCATAGAAGAACTCCAGTAGTTCGAAATATAGCAATTTCAAGTGTGACTTTATCTAAGTGTTTTATCCTTATCTACTTTTATTATTACTGTTGATTGGTTACATTGTTGGTAGTGTTACTTTATTTTTATTTTTCATTTATATATAATGCTGCGAACTAAGTGTACATTGTAGAGAGACACCACGTAAAAACACACAACTAAGAAAATAAATATTTCAAGTCTATTATGCTGTTTTTCAGTGAAAGTACAAAGTAAATAAAACAGCTGTCTAACTGTGGCGGCAATTAGTGTCACCCTGACAGAACATAACAGAGTAACTGGCAGGATGTTTAAACTCTTAAAAGTAAAACATTTTAAATAAGTTTCATGGAGCAATCAAGAGAAGGATGACAAAATAATGCGAGGATACAGTGGCACCGTAAACTATTTACTTATAAATAAACAAGGCAAAACGTGTAAAGAAAAACTGAGGCCGAGAGGACGCTCTCTTCCTTTTAAAACACTTTCTGAAACTGAGAGAGGCAAAGCACGATAAGAGTGAAAAGCAATAATCGAATGTGAAGACATGTGACAGCGCATGCTGTGCAACTGGTAATGAAGATTTAGATTTTACGAAGCGTCTGTGGTTATTCATTCTGAGGAAAGCCACTGTGGAAGTCAAGCCAATATAAAACGCTTGACAAAATATATAATGGAACATAAACATTTAAAATTTTGATACATAGTTGGCAAAAGAAGAGATTTTAAAATATTGATTGAGATTAGGGCTTCTGTATGGAGAACTTGTGAAAATAATCGAACAAGCTTGATGGCAGTGGTAAGTGCCTGATGTAGATTGGAATTGTTGAATATTTATTAAAATACTGCGAAATATGTCGCAAAGATTAGGAAATGATCTGAAATATAGACGTATCATTCCTTGGAAAACAGTACAGGTGCTAGAATTCTGCAAGAGGTTTGGTAGTGATTCTTAAAATGAGCCGAGCATGCTGAATGTTAGGAAAATAATTAGTAAAAAATTTATACGTTTCAGTATATTTCGATTTGACTTCCCTGGTAATACAATTCTTGTGAGAAGGAGCAATAGGTTTATTCATATGCTTTTGAGAACAACCCCAATTAAGAAGTTTTTCCGCTAAATTTGAGATATTTTTTTCAACGAAGAGGTGTTTTTGCGGAGACGATGGCTATGAAAAGAAAGAAAAAGTTTTCATGAAAACTTGCTCCGTCACATGCACAATGTACAAAATTTTAAAATTCACTTATTATATCGACGATGAGTCTTTTACTCTCCCCACATTTGAGCTGCGGAACCGTCTGATGAAACGATGCCGAAAACAACTAATAGAGCGTAAGTATTTCATCATCATTTTAAGAGCCTGTTGCACTAAAAATTCTTAATTTATATTTTGCTGAAATTTAAAAATTATTCTAATCGTAAGTCCGAACTTCTCAACAATGAATGGAACTAAATTAAAACATGAAAAAGAATACATCGTTTTTTGGAAATGGCATTACTATAGAGCAGGACAAACTTCGACTTCATTAAATGAAAATGATTGCTATAAAACAGAACGGCGAAATTGACATTTTACTTTTAATGTGAGTGGTTTGTGCTATTATCTTATGGTATTTTTGGTTTTGTGCTGACACAATATCAGATTGTGCTTACGTCCCATTACGCCGATCACAACATTGACGCTCTTTACACCAAAGACGAGCCTCCTAAATGGCATTGGTCTTTCCCCGCTCTATACCGCCCCCTTCAGGACCACGTGGGTCCTCCAAGGCCTCCAGCCGTATGAATGGCAGAGCGATTGCGTGGGATTGTGAATCATTGCGCTAGTGTAGCAAGAAGCTTTCCGGTTCTATATTAATCTGAACTGCAACCCGTCTGGCGCGCATTTCCACAAGATACGGCGAAGTGTGAGCAAACTGTGGAGATACTGTATTCCGCTACTATAAGAAGGTAAGATAGTTTATTTATTCATTCATTCATTATTTTAATTTATATGACATTCGAGTTTGTTCCAATCTTCAAATTAACCCTCCCCCCCTTTTTTTTTTGCCCATTTTCATGTGGTTGCAGTTCTTCTTATAGATTCAACGATAATGGTAGAACTTTCTTCCCCTTCTGAAACTAGCTCAATGTTACTAATCATCACCTTCAAATACCAGTTACAGTAACACAAAGCAAATTATCATTGATGTATAATTTTTTACCTCTATTTTTTTCAGAATGGCATCGTACAACATGCATATTATGACATCCACTGCCCTGCTGATTGCAATGCTCACTCTCGCGGCTGGCAGAAACAGTCGACAGGAGCTCTACAAAGAAAACTACAGAAAAGTGTCTGAATTCCGGTGTCTGGAGCCTCAAGCTAGGATCATCCCGGCCGCTGACCTGTCTTCTGTACTGGCGGGTACCGACAGAATTGTCGTGCCCCACGTTACCGTGCTACACCGTTGTGCAGAGGACAGTGGCTTCTGTCACTCCAATGGGCGTTGCGTGCCCGCCCAAGAAGAGGAGGTCGTTCTGGTCTTCAGCGTCACCAGGCTCGGAGGCAAAGAGAGCAAAGTTCCGGTGAAGGCTGCCAACCACACACTATGTGGATGTGCGGAAAACTAAATCCTTAGAATGAAGTTCAGCTAAAAAGGTATTCGACCTTCAAGTTGCGGTCAAGACTCACTGAACGTTTATACAATGCCAAAAGTATTAACGTTTATCGTATTTGTCATGTGATTTTGATGGAATCCTTAAATAATTAATCATAAATTATTAAGATATATAATAGCTGCATAATGCTGTCCAAATCTAAGGAATTTAAGGATCTAGCAGAAAAAAGCAACATACCAAAGAATAGTTTCTTATTTCTCCCTAAAAAGAGTAACCCTCTCAAAGAGGAAATATCCAGCTTCCAAATTTAGCTTTAAGTTGATTTTTATTGATTATTCTATGCCTCTAATTTACTAGTCTTATAAATTTCTGGACAGTTATTTAAAGATGTGCAGATTTCTGTGCGAGTTCTGTTTTGTCCACTATACATCATTAATTTTCTTGTAATATTTTTGAACAACATGCCAAAATGCTGTGATAAATAATAATGTGAGTTTCTATAAGCAGGCTCTTTTCTGTGGATAAAATTGTATAATTCATATTATTAATGACATGATTATGAAGGATGAAAAAAAAAAAAAACACTCACAAAACTGTAGTAGACACCAAGCAATTAATAATAGCTTTTGTTTTATTCTCATAGTAATAGTGAAGTACATATTCCAAAATATTTAAGGCCATGGATAACAAAGAGAGCTATTGTGTTCCTTTTGAATGACCAAAACAAAAAAATACATAAATGATGCACTAGGCTTAACATTTTTAAAAACATTTATTCATCCCATAAGAATTTAAATTGTTTATTGGTAAATGTTACAGACATAAACTTCTTTCTTCAAATCTACATTAAAGAGTAATTACATTTTATAATGACAAAATTCAGTCCTCTTGAGTGTTGGGAAATACCAGATTTAATTGAGTGAACAATGACAATTACTTAATCAAATAATCAAATTTTATCTTTTGCATTTAAATGCTGTTTTTGCCCAAATAGTTATTGTTATACAAGTTTATTAAAAAAGTGCATTTAACTTCATAATGATTGCTGCTTTGGATAACATTAATTATCTATTTATAGCTCAGGAGTGTGCTGGCACATTAACTGTGACATAAACAAATCAGTGCTCACTATTTTCATTCTTTAAACACAAATGTGAATTATTTTATAAGTATTTCACTAGTACTGTTTTATAACTACTAAGGTTATTTTTCTTGTAAATTGGATTTGAGCATATGGACATTTAAGGTTTCTTACATCATCAGCATGCTTTTGAAGGATTTACTGAAATATCAGAACACTATTAAATTAGCTGCAGTGAGATTTATGTCATCAATCAGCACATATTTGCATTTCTGTAAATATTAACTATTTATTAATTACATATAGCTGTGAGGTAGTTTATTTCTGCAATTAAGTAAATGGTCTAAGCTACTATTTTTACATCATTTGTAAATGTATTTATTATTTATTGTTTTCTTTAGGGTAGATTTTAATTTATTAACTGAAATTGTATATACATACATTGTTGGGTCAAAATATTTACTGCTTATACTTTGACAGTTCTCAATTTGCAGGAAAGTATTATTGTTGTAACTATTTCATAATGCTCTGCAATTAATATTTGCACATTCTGTCATAATAATTTACAATTATGTTCAAACCCAAATGCTTTTTTCACTCATTCTGTGATATTAAAAGACTGTGAATACATAATTTATTAAATATTTGTAAGGATTTTGCAAACATTGTTTTATATTTTTTTGCTTAACATTGACTTTCCTTTTCTTCCTATTGCACCTACAAATTTACTATGGTTCCCCCTCTTATTTCCAATTTCCTCTTACACAATAGGCATTACCTTATTATAATTTGTTCCATGGCTTTCAGCATTTTTGGGAGGGGGGATGGCAAAGATCCTATTTTCTATAGCCAGTGTAACCTATGTTGCTGTTTCATTATATACTTTTTTTAATAAAAGTTTACATTACTATTGCTCTTATGATTAATCAAAAACTTTACATAGGAGTGAGCAAATCTGTTTAAAAGAAAAGTCAAACACCATCAATTATGCCAATGGTGGTAGATTGAGGTTACACAGCTTAATGTCAAGGATACACTTTCTGCTTTATTGCAGAAAGGGCCTGAATCCCTCCATATTTTACTCTGTCATCTGTTCAGAGCAAGTTTAGCTTTTAGTTATGTCCCTCTGCCTTGGAGACTTGCCAGAGTGATATTTATTTCAAAGCAGGAAGGTTCAGATTATTCCAAGGCCTTTAGACCCATCAGATCTTTTCTTTCCTCTTAAAGACATTGGAGAGAATTGTGGAGAGATGTATTCAAGAAAGGGTGCTCTCTGGAGCACCTCTTCCTCAAAATTGACATGCTTACCAGTCAGGGAAATCCTGCAATATAGCCTTACACAATCTAATGGTAAGAGTCGAGGACTCTTTGGCTAGGAAAGTAATAGCACTAGTAGCTTTTATGATATAGAAGGTGTATTCAATAACACTTCCTATTTATCAATATCCAATCTGCATGCAATCATGGCACCATTTGTTAATGGATAAATTCCATACTATGTAACAGAAATATTCAAGCAACTCTTCACAGAGAGATGTAGGAGATTGTTGCGACTAGCACCTGTCCTCAGGGAGGAATTTTATCTTTCTTGTTATGGAGCCTGTTAAACAATCTACTTCTAGTGGACATGAACATGAAGGGATACTATGTACAGGCTTAAGTGGATGACATAGCCTTAATTGTGATGGGAATATTTCCTCATATAATTATAGACATCATGAGTAATAGACTGAGAGTAATCAAAAACTGATGCATGAGGGGGGGACTTAAAGCAAATCCTTTGAAAACAGTTACTGTTCCTTTTACCAAAAATTAAAACCTGCAAGGCTTTGATAACTTGAATATTTTTGGAACTTATGTGACAATTCCTTTTCAGCTAAATATCTAGGTGTGACACTGAACAGGAAGCTTGATTGAAATGTTCTCATAAAGCAATCTGAAAAGCTAAATGGTAACTTGTGACCTGTAGAAACTTTATTGGAACATTATGGGGAATGAAGCCTATACTGTGTTCTTTGTTATACACTGCAATTATCAGATCTCAATTGGCTTACAGTATCTTGGTGTGGTGGCCAAAGATGCTGCAAATCATTGTTATATCATAATTTTCAAGTCTTCAAAGACTTGCCTATATATGTGCAACTGTTGCACTAGAGATTCTGCTTGGAATACCACCACTGAATATTTTCCTTAAAGCTGAGGCAAGATTAGCAACCTATAGATTATTACATGCAAGTGGATGGAGATATGGTTACTATCCTGGCCATACTAAGATAATAAGAGATCTGGATAGTCCAGAACTGGAGATAAGATCAGATCTCACGATTATCCAGTACTGTTTTTAAGATTAATCTTGGATCTCAATCTGAATGATGTGACAAACAAGAACCAAAGGATGTCCATGGACACCTAATATAGTATAATGATGGCTCATGAATATATAAAACCGCCATGGGTGGCCAAGATCGTTAAAGTGCAGACTCATGAGTGGGAAGTCTGGGGTTCAATTTCCACCAAGACCATCCTCCCTGACTGAGGTTTTTTCCAGGTTTTCCTCAGTTATAAATGGCAAATACATATAACCTTCCCCAATTTATAATTTCATTTCATGTATTCATCAGCGCCACCGTCTGTGATGACTCAGTAGCTAAAACAGGCATTAAACACTATTCCCTCCCCCAAATTAAAAAAAGTGGATATACAACCAAGTTGGAGCCAGAATACATAGTGAAACCCCCAAGACCAACTTTAGTTTAAGTCTTGGGAAGTATTGCACTATTTTTCAGGCAGAGATCTTTGCAATCTTAACCTGTGCTCAAGCATACAACGGTAAGTACATTCTGATCCTTTCTGACAGTCAAGCTGCTCTTCGAGCACTTGATTCTTACCAATTTAGCCTGAAATTGGTATGGGACTGCCTCCAAACTCTGATGGTTCTGTCAGGCGACAACTCCATGGGGTTGAGGTGGGTGCCATGTCATCCGGAAGTGGCCGGGAATGAAGAAGCAGACAAACTGGCAAAGAAGAGAGCATTTTGAACCTGAATCACCCTGCTTTGTTAGTAAACCTAGTATTTTTTTTTGTTTTATTTACGGATGCTCTTTAACATCTCAGGTCATCAACATCCCATTCAAATCTGAGCTTTAAACAGCTGACAAATTTTGCCCAGAGGTCCAGGCCAGGATCGAGCCCAGGACCTAGGGTTTAGGAGGCAAGTATGGTTACCATTACACCATCAGGACCACTGTAAATCTCATAAGAATCACTATATCAACATAGTCCAGCTATCCTGGACAAACTCTGGGCAAAATTTTTGTCCAGGGATCTAATACCACACTTACCAAAACACTCCTGAAGCTGGGAAGAAAAAAGTTAAAATGAGTGAGATTAATCACTTTCATGGTCATTTTAGGAAACATCTCCAGAAAATGGGACTCTTTCAGGGAGAACCCATTTGTAGACTTTGTAAATAATATTATGAAACTGCAAAGCACATATTCTTTGAGTGTGAGGTTCTGCAGAGGAGGAAATAGCAACTCTTCAATCCACAACCAGATCACAATATGGATGATTCCTTTATAGGAGTAAAGGTTCTTGACCTTATTAAGGACACAGAGTTCTATAGCCGGTAGAACTCTGTGTCCTTGGTTTGGGGTAGCACAAATGGTTGAAGTGTAGGAGTCTATAAGCTCTCGCATAAATCCTCTCTATTACTCCTACTAATAGGATATACTGCTTTCAGGCTCCCAATTTTCACACTAGTCAGCATGATTTAATATGTATTAGACACTTGGTATATGATTCCAGAATATTTCTTCCAAAAATCAGTTCTACCAATGTATAAGTTAGTTGTCATTGCTTGCATAGAGGATGTAACTAGAATACTGACACAAAATGAAGGATCTGAACATTTATCTCAGCTGTTTTCAACCAACAACATGAGGAACTTGTGATAAACAAAACAGCATCTGAGTAAGTTTCCTTTGGGTGCCCTGATTTCCATTTGCAAACATTCTTTAAATACAGATTGTCACTTTCATTCTGACGATAGAGCCAATCATATTTATGAAAAAATGAATTTTATGACTGCTCTCTTCTGCTAATGCACAAAACAATCAACATTCAAACATATGAACTGGCATGGGCACTGTCACTATTTCATCATTTTAAATTATGATTTACTCAAATGTATTTCTGCCATTCCATACTCATGCAGATGGTGGTGAACACAAACTAAGAGAAAACATGTATTTGCCACTATAATGGTTTTCTAATATGTAATAAATAGAAAAATATGAAGTCAGCTTGGCACTGACAAGAGAAGTACATATTAATCAGCTCATGTCAAAACTTCAATACAGGCAACATCAAGATTACTAAGATTTGGAATCTTGAGTAGAAGGTTTGTGGTTTGATCTTCAAAGGCCATATCTCCTATCCCCCCCCCCCCAGGTTCTCCTCAGTCCTCACCAATAAAAAATGCTTGGGAGGTACCTTAACCTAAACCTGAAACACCTTACACTTCTCTCCTTCTCCTAAAAATTTCTTTCCCACTTTATCATTTCATCTCATAAATTATCAGTGCCTGTACCTGTGATGCCTCAAAAGTAAATTTGGCATTAAACTTTACTAGAAACAGGTTAAAACCTCATACATAGGTATATACATACAGCTGATGTACAATTTTTATAAACAACTGCCACATAATGGTTATGTTCTCAAAACTGTTCTGGAGGTAAAGAACGGCATACCATACTGGTACCTTTTTTGTTTTTTTTAACTTATCCACTGTATTATTCTTTCTTTTAAACTACTTAGTGCTAAGAATCTTATGGCAAAAATTCCCAGAGACGTCAGTATGTCACTAACACTCTGAAGAAATGGTAATTAAGTTGGCACTACTGTTACCATTCAGCATAATGGTTCTTTCAAGTGTTGGCTACACTGTTCTTCAATGCATTCATTTCGATAGTCATTTGTAGTCTACCTTTGAGCTGCTTAGTGTTTGTAAGCTTTTAACTGTGTTAGAATAAGATCAATGATTATGGCTTAGCCATGAATAAAAATATGTTATTTTACTCTAGCAAACGAAAAATAAAACTCAGGAATGCAGAAAATGTAGATTTGTCTACAAAGCTGTCTGATGGTTTAATTCAAAGTGAATGTTCAATTTTGAATACCATGTGTTCTGAAGACAAAATGTTGAATATCTCATATTCTGAAGAACAAGTTTCGAATGATACAAAAACTAAAAACAAAGTGTCAAATACATTTTCTGAAGACAAATCAGAAAACCCTTATTTGTTTGAACAGTGGGCCGAATGCTGAACACCAGAGGGGGAGACTTCTTTTGAAACAAAAAGCTGGGATGTGAAGTACGCAGAAGCATTGGAAGGATTGGAGAAGATAAAGAAATAGGCAAATTTTGAAATTTATTATTTTAGTGAATCCTGGCAAATGGCAGCTTATGTTGCTGCAGAAAAAGATTTTTGATCACAAAGAAAGTATAGCTCATTTAGCTGCACAAAAATGAACACAAATGCTAAGAAAGAACTACTGGAGAATATAAGTATGAAGTCAGTCTCATAAAAAAAAATGTCATTGCTAAAGTGTTTCATACAGCCTATAAAGTGGCTAAAAAGAACCAATCATTTAATATTTTTGAAGATATAGCCAATTTGCAGGAATTGATATGGGATGCATACTTCATTCTACTAGTGCATGCATCAACATTATTTAGCACAAGCAAAGCAAAAAGAAAAGTGTGCTTAAGAAAATTGTAAAATATCAAATTTACATGTGTCAAGCTTTGGTTTTCCACCAGGGAATTAATATTTGCAATAAATAATTGCCCACATCATGTGCTCTGGAATTTTCCTCACCTTCTAAAAGACAAATGCCAGTAACTTATACTTATACCACCAACTCCAGACTCATTAATTTGTTCAACATGAAGGACCTTTGATAGTTGATATAAGACATTAAATTTCAAATTTTTTTAATATATGCATGGAGAAGGTGACACTGAAATATTCCAATATGCTTCTTAGAATTTCATATTGCCTAAGAAATAAATACTACTTCCACAACAAGAATGAAATCAAAACAGTAAAGCTAAATGATGTAAAGTAAAATTCTGTAGTTCAAAACTGTAGTCATGATGAATAAATGATTATGGGCAAAATTCCAGTAACATTTTTTCATATGTTAACATATAAATTATGATACAAGGTAAATAGGTATACCTTTTTTTCTCTTTTACCTATTTTAAAATTAACTAGCCTTAAATTAACAAAATATTGAATTTTAAGTACAATTTTTTCTCCTAGATTTAATTTTTACAATCTGTTTTACTTTACATTTTATAGGTTGTTCTTAGATCACTGAAATTCAGGCTCTGGTTTTAATATCTTATGTTATTACTAGGATCTGGAGAGGGAAAAAATTTGTGCCATTTCTAATGTGTGTGTGTGTGTGTGTGTGTGTGAGAGAGAGTGAGTGAGTGAGTGAGTGTGTGAGAGAGAGAGAGGCACATTTAAAATCTTTCATTCACAAGTAAACTTAAGGCATAAGCCCCCATTGCAGCCACTGCATCTGCTGCCACAAAGTCATTACACCACAACACTTCACCTTTTTAAAACTTGGAGGGTGCAAACAGAATAACTCTGTTATCATTCTTCTTACAGAAAATGCTGGAACTATTGCCCATTTTGTGCACACAATTTACATGAAGTGTTGTGCTGTGAGTTTGCAGCGCCAGATGATGGTGATGACAGGAAAATTTGTAAATGTAGGTTTAAATGTGCTTCACTGTGTGCACACACACACACAAGAGGGATGAGTGATAAGTAATGGCAACATTTTTTTCTCATGAACAAGGGACAATATGAAAAATCTAAGATATTTCATTTTAAGTGTATGGAATGTGCTTTTGATTGAAGCCACCAGATGGTATATGTGAGCAGAACTGCATGTCTCAGGATGCCCTGATTTCATTTGGTGAATGACAGTGATCAGGAATGGAGGTTACGTACATATGTGAAAACAGCACTTCTCCATGGCAGGAATGCACAAGAGTGCCACACAGATCTACAGAAAGCACAGATGCACATACCATGCCCTATCAAACAGTGGCAAGGTGGACAGAAGCCTTCACATTGCTGGCAACAACCTGTTGATATACTTGGAGACTACTTTGGCAGCTGCTAAACATCATGGATTACTTAGGAGACCCTTCCTATGACAAATTTGCAACCTGTGTAATTAGTTGTGTGTAACTTTGCTCATGTCAAAATAAATAAACATTTTCCAGTTGCTTGCATTTTGCTTCTTGCCTACATTTAGCCTTCCATTGATAGCCACACTTGGAAGTGGATGCCATATACTTTTAATTGCATATCTTAGATTTTTCATGTTATCTCTTGTTTGCAAGAAAAACAAATAATTGCCATGACTTATTCCTTATATAAACCCCTCCCATTTTATATTTGTAGGGTTGCTCAATAAAGAATGATCACAGTTTTTAGATGTCATTTCTTGCACTGAAATTTAACTTTACGATATTTAGTTAGCTTAATGCATTAATGTACACATGGTACTAATTTCATTGTTGTCACAATTCCTGCCTGTAAGTTGAGACATGTTCAGTTCTGCCTACAGCAAACTGGAGGTGACATGCAAAGAATAATATGTTGCTCTGAAATTCTGCTTTTTTGTCTCAATAAATCTTCAGTCAAGGCCTATGCAATGTTCCAAGAGACCTATGGAGAATGTGTTCTTCCTTATAGCACAGCTTGAAGATGGTTTATGTTTAAAGAGTGGAGACAATCAATTTCATAGAAAAGTGGACCCAACACTCCAGTTTGTGCTCTAATGGAAGAAACATGAATACTGCTGTTGTCATTATGAGACAGGATCATTAAATATCAACAGCAAGTTCAGAAATCCTGAAAATTTCACTAGGCATCAAATACACATTTGTAACTGAAAAGTTACACATGAAATGTGTTTATGCCCAGTATCAATGTTGAGAAATTTGGCTACATCATTTCAATCCTGAGAGCATGCAGCAAAGCTCTATGTGGAAACATTCATCATCAACAACACTAAAAGAGCAAAAGTAGTTGTTTCTGCTGGGAAAGTTATGGTCATCTCATTTTTTGATATTCAAGAAATGGTTTATTAGCATGTCATACCTGCATATACAACTGTAATAGTGTCCTGAAAAGTCTGCAAGACCACATCATATGCAAAAGGCCCATTTACCTGCAATAAGTGGATGCTGCATCACAATAATACATACAATGGTGTTGCTGATTATCTCACAAAAATCAATGTGAAATTGCATCTCTCACCCCTCACTAAAGTTCAGATTTAGCCCCCTCATGACTTTATCCTTTTCCCTAATTGAAGAAACACCTTCATGAAAGGCATTTTTTGCAAAATCATAACCAGTAACAAAGGCTGTGGCAAAAATTCTGAAAGACTTGTCAAAAAAAATGCTTTTCAGCATGTCTTTAATGAAGATCATCAAAATTATGAAGAATAAAGACATATAGTCAAAAAAAAAATTATAATTATTCTTTATTGATCAGTCATCGTATATAAGCAGGGGAAGGGGCATGTTGCAAAAATGTTTACCTTTTACAACAAAAGTAAAATAATATGATTTATGATTAACATTATACAATAGATAATTGAAAAAGTAGTTTATTGAACATATTCATGCAAAAAAGCAAATGCAATATTATCAATGTCTTTGCAGATTTCATTCATAGTCTTTTTACAAAATATATACATAATTCTGAAACACTGGAATATGCAACAAATTAACAGCAATTTATAAAAATATTCATAGCATTGTTTCGGCTGCATGAAATGTGCTAGTTGCTTTGGTTCTTCTGGTTACCTGTAAAAGTAAAATTTATGTGAAGCAGAAATCATCCACAATCCATTAACATTTGAAACACCTTCCAAATTCAAAATACAAAGCACTTGCTTTACAAAATACATAATATGGTTTGCATGAATGATGTCTTAATTGCACATATAGCTTTATACAAAAGGATCAGTTTAGAAAAAGAGCAAAGATAAGAGCAGATAGGAAACTGTAATGCACTCATATTTTTTCCCTCTTGATTCGAACAGAACTACTCAATAGTTTAATAGCCATGGCTAGAACTTAACCCTCTTGGTGCCATGGGGTAGCATGGTTGCCTGCCCTTTAAATGTCAGAGCCGATCTCATTGGCCGGCCTAAAATCTTAGAATATACTTATTTTTGTAACAGCATATATTAAGGGAATGCAAGCCCTTGAAAAGTAAAAGCTTTGACGTTCATTATGTATTAATGAGGGATTTCTGGCTTTCACAAGAGTAGTATTTTGTGTTTTAAAGTAACACTGTTCAATTCTTGTCTCATAGTGCTGTTCTGAGGGTTAAAAATAGCAAGTTGTTCTGTGATGTTTTTAAGGCAAGCCTAGATGATAAAATAATCACTTAATTTGAAGAGTGCGATGTTAGTGCTGATGATTTGATATACGATAGAGAGAGTGATAATTTTAGTTTGGATTATAGTGAAGGAATTATACCCCTAATGACCCCTGGTTCTCCGCAACTAAAGAAGAGGTATTTGTTAGTCAATTCTCTCAACACTAACAAGAATACTAATAAATATAACATTTAATTTCATGTTGGAACCAATACAATGAAGCGACTATTATGTTCTTAATTATCAAATTGACTCACTAGATAATTAAGAACATGAATACTAATGTTTCAGATCATGAAAATAATGACGAATACCTTGACTCCCAAGATCATTTCACAGTTCTGTTTGTGCTGTGAAAATTCTGCCAAGAAAATTAGAAAGACAATGG
This sequence comes from Metallyticus violacea, assembly GCA_030762175.1. Classification (NCBI taxonomy): domain Eukaryota; kingdom Metazoa; phylum Arthropoda; class Insecta; order Mantodea; family Metallyticidae; genus Metallyticus; species Metallyticus violacea. The sequence goes on from CM060838.1 coordinate 30,092,269, forward strand.
ATAGTTTACACCCCACACAACATAGAAAGAGGTTGTGTACAATGTGCATTTAATGTGATCAAGGCTTGCATACTAAATATGCAGCACAACCCAAGTGTCGTAATTAATACAAATATAAATTTTCAGGCAAATATAAATAATATGGAGTGTCCAGTCAGCAGAAAGCATTTTCTTTGTTTTGTGTTAGGCCTACATATTTCAGTTCGGTGTATTTTTCTTATTTGTATTCCATTATCAGTACTACACAAAGTATTAATGTTAGTGTTGAATGTTATTGCACATATATTTAAGTCAACCCAAGTGTATTAAAAGTGTTTCGAGACATTGCACAGTATAAAATAATATATTTTATCTGATAAGTCTTTGCTGCTGCTTGTGTCTGTGAGTACACTTAACTAGTTCATTTCTCTTTCCCTATCTGCACACATGTTTAATTTTTTAAAATGTATAGTGGCAAGTTATGCCATTTTATTCATAAATGAACACCCTATCATTATGAACATTTTATTGTAGATCTTAATTTTACACTTGATAATTGCGAAATCATGAAAACTATATTAATCTTTTGAAAATATTTATATCAGTCACAACAATGAGGATATTTTAAAGTTATTATATTTTGTGTTACTATTATTCAATTTTGTACAATATGTACTCTTTATATGCAAAGTTTTCTGATACAACGTGCAGCAAAAAGGTTAAATAAGTCTTCTGGGTATGAAGTATGAAATAAAAGTCAAGAAATTGCTATTGCAGGTGCTTGTACAAGTGCAAACCATGAGCTCTTTCTCAGATGATATATTCCAAATTTAATATTCAAATATTGCAATTTGCATTTTATAGCTTGTTCAGCACAATTACCTAACTGTAAATTATTTTGCAGTAGGTCATCAATTCAACACGACTGAACATATAACTTTAATATAGATGCATACCATAATTAGAACACACTCAATTTTAATTAACTGTCTTTAGAGTAAGATAACTTTGGAGACAGTGCATTATGAACAGAGTTGCATTTGTTAACATATGCTGTTAAGTCCAGACATTCAGAATTTATTTTACTTATTTTAAAGCTAATTCTCTGTCCAACCTGTTCCTTCTATATTCTTAGTTTGTCAGCTTAGATACCAGAATGATATAATATGCATAATCTGATATCATTTGAATTCTCTCATTACAAACCATTATTTTTAAACATTGTCAGAATGTGTATTCATTCAGCAAAGGAAGGAGAAGCGGAAAAAAAAGTTAAGGAAAAAAGAAAAGAAAATATAAAAATTCTGATACATTCTGTGAATGGAAAAGCATTCACTACAATTTTCATGAAAGGAATATAGAAAAAATCTTGTGCTTCACTTATGTGAATGCAGCGCTTGCATTTACACTTCAGTTTGTACTGGTAGATGTCATCTCATATTATTACTTTCTAGGTATCCTAGACTATTTAGCTTTACTTTTCTCAGTTTCTCTTCCCCCTCATTACATTTAAAAGTAAAAAAATATTACTATTTTTGTTAGCTTTTTAAATGTTATTTAAGCTACTATTCATACAAAATATAAAAGTTTATCACATTGGGAATGCATGAGAAATAGTACACAGAGTCAATTTTATAAACACAGGTTCTAAACTTCTTTGACAATTCCAAAATTTATGCACTCTGTCAAATATTAATATACATCTATTTAATTCTGTAAGTCAATGATAACTGCTTCAATTCACACACAAAATATATTATAAACATAGTTCTTTCATATTCCAATCATCATTAACTTACATAGATTAGGCCTAAGGCTTATTCCAAGTCCTAACAAACTGTATGAATCATTCAAATTTAGTTACACTTAGCACCTACAGATGTCAGAAGGATAGGTGCTCAGCCTAACATTTCAAGTGTCATCCAATGTGATGCTACTGGATGCATCCAGTCCAGGGGTCTCTTAATTATATAATCTATTTACAATTTTCCTTCAACTTTCATATATTTTCTGTTTATATCTCAAGCACTAATTCTATTTCCATTCAATATTGCATTTTACAAATGCTATCATGTTTATATGTATAATCACTATGCACTTAAGTCATAGGCTTATAATATCTGAATCACAAAAATATTGTAACACTACATAAATACTTGCCACATTATTAGATGTAATAATTTTTGACACTTATTGAAATCTGGAGATTATTTTTGCAAAAAGATTAATCTATAGTCATCATAAATTATTGTACACGTAACAGAACTATTGTTGTTAAAAATTAAACCCTTTCTTATGTTTCATTCTTGTGAAAGTCAAATTGTCATTTAATAAAGCACCAGTTACAAAATTTATGAGTACATGTTTTAAATGCGTGTTACTGAAACTTTATGAACATTGTGTGTTACTGAACTTAATTAACATTTTTATTTTTATTTGAATTTAGACATTTTCCATTCTCTGTCAGTAATTTTTGTGAAAAATAGTAGCTGTTCACAACAAATCACAGCAATACAAGTGATAACCCAAAAGATTACAGGATTAAAAGCAGTGACTCACACCAAATATTTTTCCAATGCAGAAATTTCTCAAATTTGGACACATTTGAATTGTCTGTAAGCCTAATTAAGAAGACAATTTAACTTGGCAGGGAATTAGACTCTCAAAGGAAGAACAGATGTGGTCAAAAGAAAATTTTTATACTTAGATCAGAGAGTGGCTTGAAGAAGATTTGTAAATAAAACACATAAATAATTACCTTTAAAGCAGTGGCATTGCATCTGAAAAAAATGTAGGGTATGAAGTTTCAGAAATGATTTTGAAAGCCTGCAGACTTGTGTGTAAGCCCAAAAGATGCAAAATGTCTCAAGTAGGCAAAGGATTAAGATTTGAACTTCGGAAAATTAGAAAATGAATATGTTTCTTCTAAAAATGTCTGTTTTGAATTAAAGTCTACTTTGAAACCAAAAGCTTATGCCTTTTTTGCTTTATTTCAGGTTTGTTCTAGTGATAAGAATACATTTGAAATTTTGGCAAACAAATCTCAGTTTGTGTGAAGGCATCCTGGTGAAAAGCTTCATCAGATTTTGTTGTGCAGAATGAGAAACACCCCATTATCATGATTTGGTTGGTCATCAGTAATAAAGGTATTTTGTGAACACAAATGATTCATGGGACAAGCATCAGGACCCACACAAGATGTGTTGAAGAACAGGTTTCAACTATGAGAATTGTCTTCAAATGGGAAATCCTTTGTTTTTATGCAATGGAGCTAAATGTTATACTGCCAAATCAATGATTGGCATCTTGCAGGAAAAATGTACTTTTGCCCTGGCCTGGAAATTTGCAGAAATGAAACTATTGAAAATAACTTGCAAGATGGTAAATGAAGGAAAGGAAGTTGCAAAGGAAGTACTTATCATGAAAACTTAGCTAATTGGGAAGATAACTCAAGTATTGTAGCACCACCACGGGTGGCCGAGGTTGTTCAGGTGCAGACTTGTGAGCAGGAGGTCTGGGGTTCGAATCCCGCCAGAACCATTCTTCCTAACTGGGGTTTTTTCCAGGTTTTCCTCAGTCCTCATAATTGGCAAATGCCAGGGAGGTATCCTAAACTTAGGCTTGGAACACTTCCCTCCTTAAAAAATATCCTTTCACAATATATCATTTCATATATTATCAGTGTCCACCGCCTGTGGTGCCTCAGTATTAAAAACGGGCGTTAAAACACTACTCAAAAAAAAAAAAAAAAATTTTGTAGCATCACCCACTGATGAGCAAATAGTATAAGCATGTATTAACAATGTGACAAGATGAATTAAAGCTTTAACAGCTGCCAACAGGGCAATACATTTTCAACAATGTTGCAGAAAGCATAAAGGCAAAAGGCTTACCTTGGGGCAGCTAATATTGGATTGCTGCCAATTGTGCAGCATCCATGGTTGGTGAAAAGAAACATTTAATTAGGGCTGTTATAAAAATTTAACAATATGAACATCTTGTAATTTGTTATTATTCATTGTCTTTATCAGGAAACTGTGTGCTAAGAGAGTTAACTTTAAAAATGTCATGTACACAGAAAAATAACCAAGTACATAAGGACACATGCACTAAATCACCACCAGTTTAAGGTGTTTTTAGTCACATCATTTGAAACACAGACATTCTGTATCACTACCATATCAGATGGCTAAGTCAAGGGTATGTGTTATGTAGTATTATTTTAATTAAAAGAAGGAATAACAAATTTTCTGAATGAAAAAATATAAGCCAGTGAGTTGGGAGAACCCAAATAAGTTGCAGGTCTTTTTTAAATATCTAACTAGCCATCTGAACCATTTAAATGTTTTAGGAATAGGAACTTTCCTTAGCATTCCTAATGTCATGGTGCTTAATGGTAATAAAACTGTTCAAGTTCAGAAATGCACTGAACATTTTCAAAATCTGAAGCCAGAATTTTTTTTAAACAATTATAGTGGACTATCACCTAAATTTTTTTCGCAATTGTTATAACACAACACTAAGGAAACGTTCATTATATATTTTCAAAAAGCTGCAGTGTTTTTACAAAGATGTAACAATTCCCTCAATATTATTTACTCCAGAAATTAAATTAGAAAAAGATTGACTATTCCAGCATGGGACATCATCTTCTATGAGTTTCTCCTGCAAATTCCCTACATGAAAATTTGCATGCATTAATGCTAAAGAATCTTGCTACATTAAATATACCTGAAAATCAGCAATACCAACACTTTGTATAATGTTAAATTATCAGCAACAAAAATATGAGAGACAGGAGATGATTTACAATGGCGATGTTTTATGAATACCATGCAATTTATGGGCACATCCATTCAAACAATGCCACGCAGATGCTAGATGGTGGTTGTACACAGTATGTGTAGTGAAAAGGACAATTTTTTATGTTGTCAAACAGATAAAGCCTTGAACAAGATGGAAGACAACTATCATGGACAAAGATTGTTTTTGTGGAAGGAAGGTGTCAAAACTGAAGAAATTCACAGATATTTCACTGCAGTATGTGGTCAAGAAGCTCCTACACAGAAGACCATTTACAACTGGGTCAATGGGTTTGCTAATGTCAAGCAATCTGCACAAACAATGTGAGTACTGATCATCCATTAATATTGCCATCTCCCAAGAAAACTGAGGTTGTCTCTGAATTTATTATGGATGATAGGTGCATAATATTTAATGAACTGGAATGTCAAACAGCCCTCAGTCATATAATCTGCACACCATTATTCATGGTGATATGAATATAAAAAAAGATGTGTGCACATGAATACCATACCTTTGCATTCCAATTTCCTGTATTTATATCAATGAACAAGCAACCATTTTATCGACACCTCATAAAAATTTAAAACAGTACAAAGGTATCTGCAGCTATGGTAAAAATACACGTGTTGCATAATAAATTGCATACAAACAATGCCTACAAAGGTATTAAAACTGTAATTTTGAAATAATGTCAGAAATTACATTTAATAAGTGAACAGATTATAGTATAAGTTTAATCAATTCACACTGCAGAAGAATATTGAAAATTGGACTCTATGAATGTTAATTATGATTTGTAGCCTTTCCCTATTTGAAGTTTGTTTGGGAATACTAATACTGCTATGAATGTAATATCCACATAACATTAATAAACATAAAGCTGATGGGTAGAAAAAAGCAATTTCTGTAAAATAGCAAGAACAGATACAATTCAAAATGTTTCTCTTAATTGCAGTAATTTGCTTAAATATGATTAATTAACAACTCCTACTATATCTTCTGTAACATTCACTGAAGGAATCCTCGAGTTTCTTTCAACATTGGTATTGCAACACTTAGTTTACAAAATGTGATGTGCCTGATGACAATGCCAAAATGAAAAGAAAGGGAAAAAAAATTGTTTCTGCTTGTGTGCACAATTCTGTTAATTGCAGTATAATTATATAATATGGGATCAAAGACATACAATTCAAAAGGAACAACAGATGATGAACATGAACACAGGCAGTATTTCTGCAGTTCTGTTAAAATTCTTAGATTGCAGCTCTACTGCTATTGGTTTGCAACAGATATTATACTAACTAATATGATCAAACTATTCCCTACTATCAAGGACAATTGTTAAGAGTGAAAAAATTCATCTGAACAACTGATATTGGACCAATTCATCAGTAAAGAAAATTAAATTTAATGGAAGATGCCTCCTTCCTTCAAGAAACTATATGCAATTTTCCACGCAACATTCCAGTGACATTGACCTATCATTGTATTTATTCTACTCTACCAGCATATTACCTGCTATCACATTAAATTTAAATAGAGGTTCAATCAAAGGCATTTATTCCAGTCCAAATATTGTCAAGAATTTTTATTGGAGAATATCTGCAAATCTTGCTTATCTACATCAGAATCCTAGTAAACAGAATCTTCTTGAAGTTCCTTTTTGTGCTTAAACAGACAAATCTCTACTGCTCCCACTTGTGTACAATGATGTGTTCTAATAGATTAGGAGATGATTCTGAGCGTTAGTAATGTGCATCTTTAAAACAAAATGTTACTTCTTTAGAGCCCTTATAAAAATACAAAATAAAGAAGTATGACAATACATTTAGTCATATTCATAATATGTTTTATGCGTATTGTTGAATACAGTATACATTAATACTGTATTTCTGTGCATTATCAACACCATCTGCATATAAGATCACACATCATGCCAGTGATGTCTTGCCTATACGGTGATTGCTGTCCTTCCATCCATGGCAAATATATTAATTTTGTTTGAACCAAATGCATTGCTCAGTAAAATAGCTATATGTTTCTGTGTAATATTACCAGGCACATTTCGCTGGTACAACATTTTGTTTTACATATTTTTTTATTTTACTTTCTTAGGATGCTCCTTACATTAAGTAATACTATCTGTAAGTATTTAAACTTCTATTTTATCTCCACTATAGTGTTAAGTTTTGTGTAAGTTATGAGATAGAAATGACTCCTTGCAATGTCTAGAGGGGATTTCAGTGTGTTTAATATCAGTGGTAAGTAATTATGCTATTTAAGTTTATATGTAATGATGAGTGACTTAACCTCAATACTGAAGCAGCAGCATACAACAAACCATCACCATTCTAATACCGTATTATAATAAAAAAAACTTTCCACCATATTCAGGAAATACATTGTGTAATTTCCAGCGTGTATAATCATAATCATCCATAATCATTAGTTTGTGCTGGATTTAAAATATTTTGTTCATCCATACTTGAGAAGACATGAGTATTTAAAAATGTCTATTATTATTGCTCAGAGAAGATTACCACCATTCCTTCCCTCCTGCCTGCAAAATCCAAGTGGATTGAACTGATTACTAGTATGTCGATTATTGGTATTGGTAATAAATTCTCTGGCAATCTTAATAATTATTAACACAAATTATAGTAATACCACTGAATATTTAATAACAGTATAGTTTTGCCTCGGGATAACTTCTACTTATGAAGCTTAAACAGTATTCTTTATCATCATAATCATTAATTCCTACAGAATACTTCAGCACCATTATATATTACACTGCTCCATTGTGGTCTTTGCCTTTTATTTCTTTGCATGCAAATTGAGAAGCTGGCATGTCACAACTGCACAAACCGACAGTCAAGGATGTGTATATGCCACTTATAAGCAGCTATTGCATGTTTAGGTTTCGAAGAGTGGGGAGTTCCTGCTGTAACTTTAAGAAATTAATCAGCTGCTCAGAATTCCAAGAACATTTTCTAGGACCTGACCTGATCTACTGTTAGTAAAATAGTTCTTAAATTCAAAACAACAAGATCAATGTTGGACAAGAGAATGACTCAGATATATTAACAGAGGAAAAATTTAATGATATCACCACAAAAAAGCACAACAGGAAGAGATCAGCTATATATCAGCACATTATGCTGCAAAATTGCTAAAATTTCATTCCTACAAGGTTACTGAAGTGCATACCTTTTGCCCACCCACTTGGGAAGGAGAAATTTCATTTTCTGTGAAAAAAAGTAAGCAAGTTTTCAGTACTCTGGCAATTGCATGGTGGACTGAGTGTGGGAGCTGCATTTTGTACTCATAGCTGCCAGCCTTCTTTATGTGTGGGGAAAAAAAAACAAAACAATAACTTAATAACTGGTAACTTTGATGGAAATGAGCACAAAATAATAGAATCATCAAGGTATTCATAACTGCACCTGGCAATACATTGCTTGATGTCATAGAAAATGTCCCGAGAAGTTATTAGGCTTTATATCCACGAGGCATCAGTATATCAGGTTTATATATATATATAAAATTTAAAACGTTTTGTAAATTTCTATTTGGCTGAATTAATACTATTTTGTATGCTAACATCATTCATCCATCCATAAAGTTACTTTGCATAGGTTGCCATTACTGAATTTCTGTTCTAAATGTTGCCTCCATTGGATGCAAGGATGGTGGAAGCTGAAACATGACAGCTTAGAAGCATACCACTACAGCTTAAATATAAAGTTAACTAAATTTTGGCATAATATTTAAATGTAGGCTTCCATTGCCATCAATCTGCAGGATGAACCAAACATCTGATATACAGCAGATGGAATAAATTATGCTACAGTAACTTTCAGCTTGCGTGTTTCATAACATAAACATTTTTGCATACTCAGGTTTTTAACTCAATTCAGCACTTTTACTCACTTTAAAAATGAAACTATGACAAAATAGCTGTGTTCACGATGCAGGATGAAGGGCTTATATCTCTCCAGTTACTAGTCAAATGTTCCTAATGCAACATTTATAACATACATCCCTTTAACACATGGATTTTAAATCTTAGCATTTTTGCTTAGTTTTCCTCTAAAGAATATATTTGTTTATACAAATTAGGTACTACTGAGTTACACATCTGCTAAATGTGGGAAAAAACGGGGCAAGTAATTAGTTAAACAATTATCAGGCATTTGTATGCCATCAGAACTCTAATAATAATTATTGCCAATATAAGCATTTTGAAATATTAATGATTGTAAAATTTAGGTCACCAGGTTTGGCGGTGGTTGGCAATTATGTTGACAATACCTGCTCCTGTGAATTAAAGCCTGCACATTAATTTCTGGTTGCACAAGTTAGTCTATAATACACAATCTAATGTTGCATAAAATTCCTTTGGATAATTCTGCCAAATAACTCTTGGAAGTTCCAAGTTCATGTTTTTTCAGTATTTGGAAATGTCTGAAAAGTCTTTCATCAAATAATAATTAATTCTAAAACTCTAATAATCTGCCCGGTCATCCTTTCTTCATTAGGTTATGTTAGGCTATTCACGTGTGGTAAAATACTGTCCAGAAAATGAATACAGAAAGCTGAGGTGATATTTGTACATTGAAAATTGCTTTTGGTTAATGGTTTAGTTTATTTAGTAATTTTGCAGAACACCACTCACATTTTATCATTCCCCTCTTCCCCCATCATTTTCTGGTAATAGATCAGTATTAATAACTGCTGTATAATATGCAAAATACAATGTACAGTTTTCAGAGTTAAGTCATTTATAGTGATTATAAAATTGAGCTTATGCTAGCAAATTAAAAACATGAGAACTTCTTGCTGAACCTAATGTGGGGATTTAGGAGGGAAAGAAAGAAAGAAAGAAAGAAAAAAAAATAATAATAAATAATAATAATAATAATAATAATAATAATAATAATAATAATAATAATGCACAGAAAGCTTGGCTATCATTCATAAATCACCAATGAACAAGCAAAACTGAAAACCAGAGTAGAAAAAATGATTTATTCACCTTAATTAAAGTAGTGTTCTACATAATTAAGTTATATTTTAATGAAAAACAATGGAATTTCAGATTTATCCTGAATAAAAAAAAAAGTGTGAAAGTTCATTACGTTTAACATTTGAATCAATGAATCTGCAACTTCCATGTTTAACAGCTAAGGTACACATACACATTTGAGCTGTAATGATAGAAATAATGTCAGAAGGATTGAGAACTAAATCCCACTTGGAGCAGATTTAATACCAAACAATATCAAAGATACTGATGCAAGCTATTCCTTCTGCATCTCATTATGCATTGATATACCATGTTTTAATTTATTTCAATGAAGATTGCCTTATGGAAAAGCATTTGTTTACTGTCTTGATTACCTTCTTTTTGAGTTCCTAAACATATACGTGCCAGTCTTTAATTCTGAGTAAACATAAAATGTACCCTTTATGATTTTTTCAGGGCAAAAAAGGCAGTTTCAAAATACAAGAAGTGCAACTGTGATCTCTCAAACTCTATTCTGCAGAAATTAAACAGTATTTAGATGTAATAGAATTTTTAAAAATAAGTATCAAGAAAACTATTTGTAACAATAATTTTAGGATAAATGAAATTAACAGTTATTGTCTGCAAAGATTAAAATGCAGATTACCTCTTTCATTAATAATGAAATTTACATTTACTATAGAATGTAACGTTAGTTTAATCTTACATCCTTTAAACCAAAATACATATACATTACAGATGAGAAAAGGCAAAGATTTACTCACATTTTGCTACTATCTACCCTATTTCACTTCCATTTTCTAAGACATTATAAGCTGTATTTGCTCAATTTCAAATCTATAATATAACTTCTACATTACATTGGTTAAAGTAATACATGTAATGGTATAAAATATTTAAACAAAACATAATTTCACAGGGGGATCATTTTGTCAAACATTGTTAAAATGTAAGGAAGCTTTATGATTTAAAAATAATGAAGTACTAATGACATGAGCTCCATACACTACCTAACATAAATATGTACATGTGAAAATTATACCATCTTTGGTGGAATGCCATATCACTCCAATAAAATTAATACACCACTGGATTCACAGGTTCTTTTTAAAGATGCCTAGCATGGCTTCTTAAAACCTCATCTGATACATTGCAGGAAAATTTCCTTTTGGCTTGCCTCTCATCCGACGGCCACGTAGAGCTCCCCGCTGGAAGGCTCCCCTCTGGTTACCTTCATTAAGTCCTCCTCGCACCATACAAGCACGACCTGCTGTCACACATAACACTTGATCTAAACAGTGGCTGAATTTTGATGAGAGGTTAAATAACTAGATACAGAGTTAATATTGAAATTGAAAATGGAAGGCAGAAAGAACAACAAAACAACGTGAGAAAGTTGAAAAAAATAAACTAGAACCTTTTAATGTAAGCATAAGAGCTAGATATCACAATGGACTTTCCGGTAAAATAGGTAGAAAAAAGGGATATATGTACATAAATTTATAAGACATAAGGAAATAAAAAGCTATTAGTGGCATGAATTGCAAAATGAGAATTTAAAACCAAAGCATAATGTTCATTACTATAGCCAAGGACTTTGCCTTTTCTCCTTTCATATTATTATGTACCAACAAGAATACAAATGTTAATTCCAAAGCTAACTAATGAAATACACATGCACAAAAGCCAATTATTTGTTACTGTAAAGAGTTCTTTTTAATACAATTTTAAGTAATTTAAAAATATGTATCATACATTTTTCACAGTTAATACTGTCCCTTTAAATGTGCCTGCTATTTAAGTCTGAAAGTCTCTCTGGCCAATTCACTCAGTGGAAAATGTGCCAATTCTGCTTCTTAAAAGCAGTTCGGCTTTTAATGTTGTAGGCCATAACTCAAAGCATAAACTTAAAATGATTAAAGTTACACACTCCAAGTCATTATAAATGATTTTTATACCATACCTAAGATACTTCAGACAATGATGTCTTGTCATAACAATTTTTAAGTAAAATTGCATTTATGAATCCAGTTAATGATTAATTAGAAATATTGTCATTTTCTTCAAGCACAAAAAACCCTTCATCAATGGAAATGGTCTTCCATTACTCATACAGTACCTTTGGAGCTTTGATTCTATGTTGTTCCATTCTTAGACATAGTGTAAGAAAATGAACAGTGGTATGTTTTGGTTTAAGGGTAAAATGCATTAGCTGTTTTTACCGAGAAATCATATTCTTTTCAGGAGCTTTTTTCTTCTAAATTGGAAGATTCATATGATCACTAAAGCCTGATAGAGAAGATGGTTTAGTCACCAAAACCAATGTGCTCCACACCAAAAATGAGATAAACATTAAACAACAATAATAATAGTAATAATGCAGAAAATAATGATAGACTGAACAGGAAGAAGGGAAATGTGCTTCCAAGCCATCATGACTAAATTTATTTCAATTGTATATTAATGAAACATTTTTGGGAACCTGCGGACAGAATGCTTACTGCTATTAAAAACTAACAATTATTTTTTAATATGCTTAATCATTTTAAAACTGTCCTTCATAATTTTCTTTTGTTTTAATTATTTATTCAGAGGCACTTATTCTGAAAGGAAAACAAGTTTTCATACTTTTACGTATTTATATTTGTAATATTGCAATTTTTATAAGGAAATCACTCAAATTTCAAAATTTGATTCATTCACTAGGACATGCTTTGAAGGCTGTTGCCTTATATTATTATCAGTTATTATTAGTAGAACCTCGGTTCGTCGTTTTTGGAGGGACCAGGTTTAACAAATGATGGTCCTGGGAAAACGTTACATGCAGGAAGTTCAATAAAGCCAGTATTTAAGCTAAAACATTATTTTGCGTCAATTTTACATGTTATCGTGTACATATTTTACACTTTGTTGTCGGTCTTGGTGTTCTAGTGGTAACCTTACTTGCCTCGTAGACCCAAGGACGCAGGATCAATTTCCATTAGGGTTGACGGATTTTTTTTTTTTTTTGGGGGGGGGGGTAAAATACCAAATATGATTCTTTCGGACGGGAAGTAAAGCCGAGGGTCCCGTATCGTAAATTTACGGCACATAAAAGAACCTCAAGCCTAAAAGTAAAGTCTCTAAGCAAAATTTATCGGTCGTTTCACGCCCTGAATTGAATGGGACACTGATGATCTGGGAAGTTAAAAGTGCGTCCGTAAATGAAACAAATGAACAAAAATCAAAGCCTTTGACATTATCTTTGAGAAAGGCCGTTAACTGACATTTGCCTCTTTTCTTTTCATGCGAAACAAATTTCCCACATTCAACGCATTCTGTTGCTCATTACCATCCATACGCCATTGTCATGTGAATAGAATACGATAGTTTCACATGCTAGAGCTTCGGTAAACATCGGCATAGCTTCGGCTGTTGCATCATCTTCCCCCTCTTCAGATCCCTCGTACGTGTCAAAAATACTTGAGACTCCCCCAACTTCGTCGCGCACGTCATCAACACTTTGAACGCGACATGTGACAAGTACTCGTACCCTGCCTCGTAGGTGTCAAAACTGACGGCAACGGCAACTCTGTGCGATTATCAGCCGACTTCCAAGGCGGCCTTACAAAAATGTTCAACTCGTGCATTAATCTCCGCTATTTTCTACAAACGTGGAAAAACGCTGAAGTTATTTGAATTCTGAAAAAAGGGAAGGACCCAGTACACCCTTCCAGCTACCGGCCAACCAGCTTGGTCCCCACGCAGTCCAAAATGTTCGAACGAACAATATTGGCCGCCTGGAGCCGCTGTTAGCTCACCTGATTCCGGAGTACCAATTTGGCTTCAAACCGAAACACTCGACCATTCGGCAATTACTGAGAGTGGTTGAGAACGCGGCATTGGGATGTTCTCTGCCATGCTGTTTGACATTAAGAAAGCATTCCCTAGCATCTTGCACGCGGGGCTTATTTATAAGCTCATGTGAACTTGCTGCCGCTTGCGGTTAAAGAGCTAATTGATACTTTTCTCTCAAAATGTGCGTTCTGTGTCAAAGTTGAAGGTGGAAGATCGGACATGAATGACACAGATGGGATTACCAGAAGGAACGTGTTGTCGCCAACACTCCTCTCGGTTTACATGTCGCATTTTCCTACAAGACATAGTACGTCTACAAATCAGTATGCTAATGGCGTTCTTATTTTGGGTCAAAGCATAAACTTACATTTCACACTAACTCAACTCCGCCGACACCTTATCCAAGTGGAGGAATGGAGTGAGAACTGGCGTATGCATGTCAGTGGTGAGAAGAGGGAGGCAATTTTCGTCACCAAGCGCCGCAGACCAGCCAATGCGGGGCTCTGAGTCTGCTGGGCCAGGCAATTCCCTGGAGAAACTGGATCAAGTACCTTGGGGTTACCCTGAACCAGTTCCACGTGCGAGCACAAGGTGCAAAGGCCCGAGCTGCCATTTCAAAATGGACTCCAAATTTTAAACCAAACTCGTTTCAATTCGCACCAAATTACGAATTACTAAGGCTGTTATTCCGGCAACAATGTTGTATGGTAGCGAGGTTTGGGGCTACAATCTCCATTCTATGGCGCTTATTTGCAAAAGGCGCTAAACATCGCCTTTAGGAGAATTTTTAAACTGATTTTATGTTTCCCACAGTTTTCCTTCGTGAAACTTCTGGCCTCGAGTACATCAACGACACCATAAGGATACTAGCGCAGAAAACATACGCACTCTACGCTAGACATCCACGTCGGTTAGTACGCGGTCCCATTCCCGATCTATCACCCATCCGAGTCATAACGTTACACAACATGACGTGTCAGTAAACAGGTATACAGGAAGATATAACCATCTAGTGGTCAGGCGCTTCCCAGAACCCGGCTCCACAATACCAGGAAGTCGGTCCAGAAAATTTGCAAGGTGCATCGACTATCATCATCCTGCGGTTCTAAAAAGTATCGGCAACTACGGGGAGTTCGAGTCACGCTTTCTCGAATCAAGCGTGGCGCGAACTTTGTAGATGCGACGATTACTGCTTCACTATTCCGGTTTGAAAACGGTCGTTCCGAGGATAGAATTTCTTTGGGACTGAACTTTTTGAACAAATAATGCGGGAAATGATACTCCGAGGAACGATAAATGCAGGTTTTATTTACAAACGAGATAAGGTAAAACGTTTGGGAGCGCATAAATTGAACGATATATCCGAGAACGACAGATCGAGGTACCACTGTATTATTATTATTATTATTATTATTATTATTATTATTATTATCATCATCATCATCACTACTTCTACTAGTACTACTACTACTACTACTACTACTACAATAATAATAATAATAATAATAATAATAATAATAATAATAATAATAATAATAATAATAATAATAATAATATATATTTCACTGTGAAAATTCCTGCTATTTAAGAACTATTCACATTTATTGATGTGCTAAGAAACATCGCAAAATGTCAAACATCTAATTTTGGCCCTGCCACGTATTGCCCATTACAAATCATATAGAAATAATATATTATAATTACATCAAACCTTCATTTTAAACAAATAACTTATTCCTCACTACATATACCTTCTCTGGCTCATTAGTAATCTGCTACTGGAATATCCACGAGACATGCATTTTGTCCCCATCTTAATATTACTTAAAAATTATACCTAATCTTAACTAAACCATCTTCAAATATATCTCCTTTTCAAATAACAATCAATAAATTAATCTACTCACACAACCTATTCATGACACATATAAAGACCAAATTTAACAAATTTTAAAACTGTAAAACTACCTATAACAAGGTTTCTAACTAAACTTTTAATTTATTGCATCTTCTCCACTGACCATTTCCATTTCAATCTTATTTTCCATAAAAACTCCCCCCATCCCCTTATTGAATCTTATTATAATCATTTTTCTTGATCATCAACTCCTTATTAATCTTCTACCATTTCTTTCTAATTACAGCCTTTCTCCATTACTCAGTACCCTTACATTTTAACAGAATGTGTACAGAATTTTCTTCCTCTCATATATCTGGCACATAATCTGTGCAACATTATTCTTCAAACCCCTGTATCCAAACCCCAAGTCTAAATGCAATTCCTTCCCTTTTTTGCCTGTTGCACCTTTCAATGTACATCCCTTCATAAATCCTATAACATTGAACTACTAATAAAAGGATAAATGAGGTACATTTTCTCGACCCCTCATTATTACCACAAATTTCAATTCCATAGATACATCTTGATTCAAACAACACAATATGCTCTTTCAAGCGACATCACCATCACTAGTACTATATACAAAGGCTATTTTTTTTAACCTCCAATTACTTTGCTACTTGGCTAGACAAGCACAAGGAGGCAGATATGCGCATGCACTACTGCACTACTATTTTTTTTTTTTTTGAGTAGTGTTTAACGCCCGTTTTTTACTACTGAGGCACCACAGGCGGTGGACACTGATGATACATGAAATGAAATGATAAATTGGGAAAGGATATTTTTTTTTTTTTTAAGGAAGGAAGCGTTCCAGGCCTAAGTTTAGGTACCTCCCCGGCATTTGCCAGTTATGAAGACTGAGGAAAACCTGGAAAAAACCCCAGTCAGGGAGGACGGTCCTGGCGGGATTCGAACCGCAGACCTCCCGCTCACGAGTCCGTGCCTTAACGACCTCGACCACCCGTGGCGGTCACTGCACTACTATCCCACCATAATGTCTGCCAAGTTCAATACTTCAATTGGAGCTGAGATACAAGTACTTCAACATGGCCAGCATGATTAATTCCCCTGCCAAGTGCAAATTGCGAAGCACTATTCGTTTTCTACAGGCAGAACGGAATAGTGCAGCATAAATTTATCGCAAAATGAACTGTATGGTGCAAACTGTATGAGTGAGTGTGGTGTGTGTGAATGGTGAAGAAAATTTAAAGGCTCAACTGATGTTCATGATGGTGGACAAGGATGCAGGTCTGTTGCTAGCGAAGACCTTGTTCAGTGAGTTGATTACGTGGTTTGAGAGTGATGAAAGTTTACCATCAGTGAGTCGACTGGAATTTCCAGATATTTCAAGGTCAGTTTTGTACACGATTGTTAGAGAACACCTAGGCTATCGAAAACTTTCTGCATGCTGGGATCCCAAAAAAGACTTATCTCCAAACACTGGCGGCAACTTTCTATGACTGTACTTCACTCCTGGTAACCATTTGCGATTCACTTTTGTCTTTTTCTTATGTCCCTTTGGAGGTGAAAACAATAGCCTCGTACAATCATTTCCACAACAAATTCATTGCTACTCTACCTTTTGTTAAACCACACGTTATCTGATTTTCTATCCTCCTTTACTAATCAGTTTAATACCCAATAAGCGAAACTGTTTACCCCTCAACTTCCTTTACAGATAAAAACCATTTTTTTTTATCTTTTCCTACGTTTTTAAAAATCATAATTTTTCAGTGAATAAATTGTACTTATGAAACTGTAGACAATGGAGTGGTAATATATATTACATTAATGTATGTAATGTATTCAACATGTTCACACTAAATCCACTTACTTACATAATACTAGGACATGTATTTATCTTTTCCTACGTTTTTAAAAATCGTAATTTTTCAGTGAATAAATTGTACTTATGAAACTGTAGACAATGGAGTGGTAATATATATTACATTAATTTATTCAACATGTTCACACTAAATCCACTTACTTACATAATACTAGGACATGTTTTGGAAGCGAGGAAGTTAGTGTGAATATAATTGAAATCATTTTATGATATAGTCGAACTACACACTCTTATGCTTCACTTACTTGTCACTATTGTAGACCGGTTTCGAGAACAGTTGTTCTCATCATCAGTTCAAATCTCCGACTCGGAGATTTGAACTGATGATGAGAACAACTGTTCTCGAAACCGGTCTACAATAGTGACAAGTAAGTGAAGCATAAGAGTGTGTAGTTCGACTATATCATAAAATGATTTCAATTATATGATTGGCTTCACTGTGAATGTTCCAATTAACATTTTTAGTGTGAATATGTTGAATACATTACTGTATTGTAGGATCATGATCTTTGTTTTACTCTGATTTATACTTTCAGACCCTAATTTCCACAATACTTTACAATTTCCACTATAAATTTCTTAATCCTATAACTGAGAAAGACACAATCATCAGATCATCAGCATAGGAATCTCAATATTGTCAACAGAAAGCATATGTGAGTCAACTTTTAACCCTTCCATAACATCTATGAAAAAATTAAACAGAATCAGATTCAAATTTACAACTATCTATGTCCTCGTTCTTACTTAACCTCTGCTGTTATCCATACAAAATACATTTTTCTGGTATAATTCTTGCATTATGTCAATTATTTCCTTGTTCAATCCCTTTATCATTAGTTTATACCATAATGCCTCCCTTATAATGTCAATTTTTTTCCATATCTACAAATATAGCATACACCTTGCCATGTTTCACTGCCAATTACTTATAAATTATAATTTTAATAACTGCATTATCCATTGTACTTCTAACCTTTATAAAATTGACTAACCCTGATAATCTATTGTTCTTTTCTGCTCAACAATGCATTCTATCTGCCAAAATTCTTGTGAAAATTTTAGCAAAATTTAACAATAATGCAATTTCCTTATAATTATAGAGGTCACCCTCTCCACCATTCTCTTTATGAATTGGTGGAATAATTATTACCCTCCAACTTTCTGGTATACCCTTTCTAATTCTTATTACATTCAGGAATCTAGTGAGACAATTTTGTCTTTCATTGTCTAAACATTAGTTTTAAAAACTTGTCAGCAAACCATGAATACTTACTGCTTTATTCTGTTTAACTATACATCTGTTTTAAAACTTCACTTGAAAACACTCTATCCAGATAATCGACTTAACTATACTGCAAATTTAAATCCCAACTATTATGCTATACTCATAAGTAGTGAATAATTGCTCAAAGTATATCACCCATTCAGTCAATTTAATAATGTGCAATCATTTTATTGAGCACATCATTTGTCTTGAGCACAATGATGTTGAGTGACCATATTTTTATATGTTTTGAAAGTTAGTTGATGCTTATCTAAGTGTTGGATGTATAGTCGGAACAATTGATACTGGTCTACACACAATCCACATATGAATTGCTGCTGCACAGCAAAAGATAGAGGTTTGGTGTACGATTTCTGGATGAATAGTGGGCCAGATTTTTTTTTTTTTTTTTTTTTTATTAATGAAACCATTGACAAATAGATGAATTCCATTAGCCCTGATATCCTACAAAGGGTGTATCACATCAAATGTGAGTATCTCTGTATTATTGTCTATAGTGGAATTATAGTGTATAATATAATGTGCACAATGAAATCACACTGTATAAGCTATGCAGGTTTATTTCTTGTACAACTCCCAATTGCCGCCCATACCTGCTGAGCCGTTCCACATTTAACTTATATTTTAATTTCATTAACCCATTTCTCTTTCTTAGACTCTAAAAGCAGCTTATAAGCTGTTCTTAAATTCATCATTCTTTCCTTTTCCTCAATTCCATTTTGTTCCCTCCAGACAATTACAGCTCAAACTCCTACATATATCTTGAAATCCTCTTACTGCTCTTGCTCAAGTTTCTACTTGCCCATTTTAACACAAATTCATATATTTCCAATGTAACTGCTTCTTCATCAAATGTATTCCAAAGATGCATAATTTTGTCATACCAGAGTTTAATGTTATAAAATTCCTCACCTACCTATTTATTCCACTTATCATTACACAGTTTCATTCTTAGTTGTATTATTTATCTTATCAACTACATTAGAAAAACATAACAATAAAGGAAAATGGACACTGTAACTAGAAATATTTCACACCTTGAAATCACAGACTGCAGTCAAAACATCTGCACTGTTTAAGGCATAATCCGCTATACTTTGACCCAATACTCCAACACATGTAAATTCCTCTACCTTATCCATCCCCCAATCGCCACTAAATTTTTAGCCTGTATCTCCTCTATCCTACCATTAAAATCACCAACAATCAAAAATCCTTTAATTTCCATATTCCTTTATTTTCTCCAATTCAACTTATACAATCTGAAGGATGTTAGGATTACAAAAAGTGGAATTTTTAGGTGGCTTGTAAA
Source organism: Metallyticus violacea (assembly GCA_030762175.1). NCBI lineage: Eukaryota > Metazoa > Arthropoda > Insecta > Mantodea > Metallyticidae > Metallyticus > Metallyticus violacea. The sequence continues at coordinate 30,112,266 of CM060838.1, forward strand.
CTATTTCCAAACAGAACCTGCACTATTGAATTACCATCCACACTAATCCATCCACTTTTGACTTTCATTCTTTTATTTTAACTTTCATTTCTTTACTACAAAGTACTCCCAAACCACTGGATACTCCATCCTTCTTCCCTTTCTTCATTGCATTTTCACTATACAAATCAAATTCTCTCACTTCAACACTCGCTTTTTCCTCTAAGTGCAGTTCTACAACAACTAGTATTTGAACATTTTTCAATAACTGTTTATATAACCTGAATATAATCCTTTTCTCAACTTTCACAGTTTCAAGTTTATACCACACTCAACGAATACAAATCTGTATCTCTTCACCGTACTGCTGCCTCCCTGCTCTCCCTCGACTCATTTATCAATTTCCTTTTTAGGGAAATCTTGTGTAGCGATGCCTACTTCTAAGTAATATTTTGCATATTAATAAGGGGTTTACTTAGTTCAGATCTTTATGAAGGTGCATTTGCAAGTAAAAAAGTTTTGGAACCGCTGCTCTTAACCTTTAAACTTATAAATTCACCGCTTGGAATACAACTTAGAGAACATCCAATAACAACTCATGTTTTTTCTAGTATTTGCTTAAGTAAGTATTGGCTGGTGCTAAAACACAAAATACTTCTGGTTTCTTAAACCTTTTGATGTTACAAAACTGCAGTCATATGAAATTAAATGTTTTTTGTTCTGCATTAGAATATGCAGGATAGTTTCAAATGTAATAAGGACAGCAAATTTAGTTGTTCTATATTTCTCAGAGAACAATCAAGTACATAAAAGTCTAATCTGAAGAATTAGATGTTCTAAACAAAAGCATTGCATATTTTCCGAATGGGAAGTTACTTGCCCCACCACATCTGTTCAAAGTTGCTAGGCTACATTCCTGCAGCTAGGCTGTAACGCTGCAGAGAAGACTGAGGTTACAAAGCAATGTATTCTACTTCAAAATGTTCTAATTTCATTAAGCAAATTGAGGGCACATTTCTGTATATGCATGTCAAAACCACATAGTTTTAACTTCAGTTTTCATTCTCTTCATTTAAACATTTCTTTGCATTTGCATTACAGTAACTGACTTTATGCATCACAACATAATTAAGCTACTAAAACCATATATGTTTTATGTTTACACTTCCTTTTTCTGTGCATTATCTGTCACATACATCATCTGCTGCTGATCAGCTTAGGAAAATATGAGACTCATTAATTCAATTGCCAACTTTAATAGATAATGAATGTGGAGGTTCTAATGCAAATATTCAGTAGGTCTACTGAGGACAGTAATGTCCTGAAGTAAACTAAAGTACAAGCTATGATGCAAGTGCTGGTGGTACAAAAAAACAAATATTGCAAAGTCAAGCACTAAGTATAATTTTTAGAGTTTATTATAACAGTTTTTTAAACAAGTGTTCTATACAAGGAAAGAAAGAAAATCTTAACATTAAAATGCATCACACTTGCTTCAAAAGTTTCTGGTGTGAACAAGACTACTGTGTCATGCATCTGCATTGAAACATGAAGTCAAGACTCTAGCAGAACTCCAATTTTTGTCGTCAAGGAAGTATGTCTGACCCCTAAAGGGGCTTAAAAACTTATGTGACTTTGAAAAAGTGGTCAAATGAAGGACTTTTTTCTTGGAAGTGGAAGTTTAATAAACCACCAACTAACTGCCAAATGATAAATGGGATGAATAAAATGTAGTACCTATTACCTGTCACCTTTTCAGGGCAAGGGAAAATTCTGGAAAAATGTTACGCGCGCAATATGTCTTGATTTAGGACCAAAGGGGCTCACCTGTTGACAAGTATTCACAACAGTGAATGTATGAAGCATTGTTTGTGGGACCGCTATGGAAATCACTTTCAAAAATTAAAAACCTATTTCTGAGAACCTCACTTGTAAGTCCTCAGCAATAAAAGCAATCACTTTACTTAACGTGAAAGCACTTCTAGAGCAAGCCTCAGACATGGAAATGGGTACTATCTCTTCCGAGGGACTACGAAGGCCATAAAGATCTGGGCAAGACTTTTGGGCCTAGGTAGAATTATAATCATGGTTCTAGCCAGGGGTTAGCCCTAAAGACCCTCCAGATCAACCTGCAATATAAGAAGTTCTTGAAGAAAGAATGGACCTAGCTCAGTTCCAGGTAAAAAAATGCATTTATTTTTCTATGTCAGTGTACTTTGTTTTTCAAGAGAGTAGATTCCATCCCTGAAGTGTGATGCTGGAAGGTGTGCAAAATAAATACCCGTCTATGTCTGCAATAACGTGTTCCAGTCAAAAATTTCTTTAGATGTGGGAATAGGTGGAAGTCAGAGGTTTTTTTTTAATAGTGTTTAAAGCCTGTTTTCACTACTGAGACACCACAGGCAATGGACAATGATGATAAATGAGATGAAATGATATACTGGGAAAGGATATTTTTTAAAGAAGGAAATGTTCCAGTTTTAAGTTTAGGGTACCTCCCTGGCATTTGCCATTTATGAGGATTGAGGAAAACCTAGAAAAAACTTAGTCAGGGAGGACGGTTCTGGCGGCTTCAAACCCCAAACCTCCCGCTCATGTGTCAGCACCTTAATGAACTTAGTCACCTGTGGCAGTAAAAGTCAAAGGGTACCAAACCTGGTGAATATGGGGATGTTCCAACAATCCATACTTCAAATCCCTGAGTTTTCCCACTGCTAAGGCACCTTGTGGGTAGGTGCATTGTCCTGGTGAAAGATGTTTTTTTTGTTTTGCAATTCAGGCCACTTCTCATGTATTTTTTCATCCAGTGTGTCCAAAAGACTTGTGTAGTATTTGTTATTGCTTTACCCTTTGCAAGATAATAAGAATTCCTTTTGCATCCCAGAAATATGTACCATAGCCTTTCTGGCATATGACATTGACTTTATCTTTTTTTGGTGCAGAGTCACTGGCTTACACCCACTGCTTTGATTGCTGTTTTGTTTGTGAACTGTAGTGGTAGACCCATGTCTCATCCACAGTAACAAACTGGCACACAAATCAGTTAGATTAAAGCAAACATTACTAAAAATTCATTTTTGCATTTGCTTTTGTTCAGCATTAAACAAATGCAGCACCCACCTTGAGCAAAGTTTTCTCATCTTTAATTCCTGTAAAATGTACCATGCACCTTCTAATATACCTGTGGCATCAGCTATTTCATGGAAATTAATTGATATTAATGCCATCTCTGTGCAAGGCCGAGAACTTTTACCTTGCCCTATAGCAATATTTGTGTAAATACAGCAAAACCTCAATCTAATCATTCTCAGAAGCATTCTTTTCTCAGATGTATCATTCAATTTATGCAGCCCCAAACGTTTTATATTAAAACTTACATAAATAAAACATTCATTCATTATTCCTTGAAGTATTATTTTCCTGCATTATTTATTCAAAACAGTCAGCCCCAAAGAAAGTCTATCCTCAAACAATCGTGTTCAAACTGGAATAATTGAAGCAGTGATTGTTGCACGTAGCTGCCCATACTTTTGGAACAGTACTGAGGAATTGAAATGGCAATGTCATGCCCATTTGGAGAGGAGAGGTGAACAGGTGCCAGCAATAGGTAAATGTTATTGGCTATTGAAGATGCTGAAAAGAGCTATGTATGCTGCTTTTGAGTCTATTTCAAGTTCCAATAGTGACACCTATGAGACAGTGAATGACGATATTGTCAAATGTGGCATTCAAAGCATTGATGTAGTGTGCGATGAGAAGAGTTTGTGATATGGGAAGGGGAATGAGGAAGAAGGATGCAATGGTTAAAGCTGTATCAATGTTTGCTAAAGCTCTGAGACCATGTGAAATTGTGTATATAAGTATACACATGACAATGACAGTATTTATTATTATTGATTTATTTATGGACGCTCTGTAACATCTCAGGTCATCAGCGTCCCATTCAACTCAGGGCGTGAAACGGCCGAGAAATTTTGCTCAGAGGCCTCTCTTTCAGGCTTGAGGTTCTTTTTCGCGCCGCAAATGTATGACACGGGACCCACGGCTTTACTTCCCTTCCGAAGGAAGCCATACTTAGGATTTTTACACCCAAAAAAATCCATCGATTTTGGCCGGGTTCGAACCTGCGATCTTGGGTATAGGAGGCAAGTATGGTAACCACTACACCACCAAGACCGACATACAACAATGACAGTAGTGAGCAACAGAATGTGTTAGATGTGGAAATGTTAATTCTGTCATCTAACACACTCTTATGCTTCACTTACTTTTAAATATGGTGGGACTGGTTTCGAAGAGACATCTTTTCCATCTCCACCAATTTGACAATTGGATGTCTCTTCGAAACTGGTCCCACCATATTAAAAGTAAGTAAAGCATAAGAGTGTGTTAGACAACAGATTAGATAGAATTTACATTTAACAAGTTTCACTGTGCGAGTTCCAACAGAATTTTTTAAAAATTTCTTATAATTTTTTTGAAAGTTCTTAAATAAATGTAAAAGTTTGTTTTTTTTTGCATGAAAAGAAAAGCAGCAAAGAGACAAATGTCAATTAAGAATCTTTTTCAAAGAAAGTGACAAATGTAAAATAGGTACATGGTTACATGTAAAATTGATGCAAAAGATAGTGTTTGCTTATGTTCTGGCCTTACTTTATTTATGGTTTATGCACTTCCCTTATCCATTGTTTTCTCACATTCACTGTTTAATCTGCTGCTCTAGTTCTTGATTGTTGCAATTACTTTAGCTTTCATTTTTATTATTTAATATATTTAATTTCTTTTTCCTCCCATTTAGTATTTTTGATGAAGATTGTTCAATAAAGAATGATCATAATTTTATTATCACATACCTTTAATCATTTTCATAATTTTGATTATTTTCCTCAAAAGAAAGGAATCCCCATTGGATGCAATGCACCTGTTTCAGGGTTTCTGCCAGTCTTCAAAGGCATGCTGGAAATCTTTTTTTTGCAGGTCCTTCACAACCTTCACCACAGCTTCTGGAAATGCTTCCCCTGAAAGTGTTCTTCAATTTGGGAAAAAGGAAAAACTCACCAGGGGTTAAATCTGAACTATAGGGAGAGTGAGGAACACACTTTATATTGATTTTTGAGAGATATTCAGCAACATTTTGACATGTGATCATGCATTAGTGTTTTTTTTCCCTTGATTAATTTATTTATGGATGCTCTTCAACATCTCAGGTCATCAGCGTCCCATTCAACTCAGGGCGCGAAACGGCTGACAAATTTTGCTCAGAGGCCTCTCTTTCAGGCTTGAGGTTCTTTTTCGTGCCATAAATGTACGACACGGGACCCACGGCTTTACTTCCCTTCCGAAGGAAGCCATACTTAGGATTTTTACACCTGAAAAAATCCATCGGTCCTGGCCAGGTTTAAACCCCCATTCTTGGGTATAGGAGGCAATTATTACTGTGGTGCAGCATCCCGCTTATTATATGGAAATGTAGCCTTTTGCATGTGAAATGGCCTTCAGATTATCAGGACATCTGTGTTACAATTGTGTATGCAGGTTTGACATGCTAGTAAATAATTCTTTCAATATAAAAAAATGAATGACCATTACTTTTCCAGGAGAAGCAATTACTTTTCCTTTTCATGATGAAGGTTTTCACACAGCTTTGCTGCATGCTGTCGGATCGAAATGATGCAGCAAAGTTTCATCAGCAGGGATTACCTTTGAAAGAAACTATGTTTATTCCTGTAAGTTATGTTCAACTGCATGCAATATTCCTTTTGTTTGAGAATCAGCAGTTTTGGAACCCATTGTGGACAAACACATCACATGTGCAGTTTTTCAGTTACCAGCACATGGGTGGCACCCAATAATTTTCAGAATTTATGAAAATGTCTTTAATCACGTTTCAGAATAACAGCAGCAATGTTAATGATATTTTCCATTAGAACACAAACTGGGTCCACCTTCCTTTGAAATTGATTGTATCCCCTCTTTAAACATTTTGAATCATTAACATTTAAGAGAAATTGAGTCGAAATAGTAATTTACACCACTGTTACAAAAGTTCAAGTTCAAGTTACAAAAGTTCACTATACTTTATACAATTTTGAATCATCTTTGAGCTGTGCTATAGGAAAGAACAAATTCTTCATAGGCCTTCTGTAACATTGCACAAGCCTCAAGTGAAGGTTTATTGAGACAAATGCAGAATTTCAGAGTAGCATATTGATCATCATGTGTCATTTCTATTTTGCTATAGGCAGAACTGAACATGTCTCATCTTGCACACCTCTTACAGCAGGGTACTGGAAGTGTCAACAATGAAACTAGTATCAAGTATATATTACTCATTAACTAACAAAGTATAATAAAGTTAAATTTTAACATGAGAATTTAAGTCTAAAAAATTATGACCATTCTTTAAGGAACAGCTCTTGTAAAAATATATTTCAAAACCTATCTCACAATTTTTTGCTATTAGTGAAATATTTTCGAAGATGTAAATGATTCTCATAAGGCCTTCAGGTATTGTATATATGTTAAAAAAGCACATATCCCAAGCAAAGATTAGTTTTAAACGTCTCACCGCTAGGAAAATTCTGCTTATACGCCTCTGAGTCTCAAAACTAAATTTAATACCACATATGTTAATGCCATTATAACTTTCCTTGTAAGAAAATGCACCTATCAAATCCATGGTGGTTATACATTACTGAGTATATGACATTACTCTGATGTACTTTCCATCTGGTTTTCTGTATGATTTACTATAATAACTTAAAAATCATATAATCGCAGTTTTCTTCAAAAGTCCTACTATAAAATATTTTACAATAACTTAGTGAAGATAAATGCTCAATCTTGACTATGCTTTTTAGCATGAAATACTTTTATGAGTAGAGAAATTAGCATCACTTTTTATTGCTGATGCCCTAACAAATGAGGATGTCATAGAGCAATGTATATTGCAAAGGAATAGTATAACAAATATGTTATATTATACTTTTTTTCCCCCCAGTTCTCCTTTTTGGAAAGTACTTATTCTAATCTTTAATATAATGTTTTCTTTAAATTTTAGTAATTAAAATCTCAATACATCCCCGAGTTATAGGAAGAATTCACTTTGGCTTTATTTGTACAATTCCGCAAATCCCAAGTAGTACTTCTAATTAAATTTTCTGTACATAAATTGATCAAATGACAGTAAAAAAAAATGAAACAATTATGAACAATAAGCAGCATAAGATTCTGCCATCAATATAGCAGAAAATATCTGGTCAAATTTAAAGATATATTCTGCAACTGTGAGGATGAAATGAAAAGTTCTCAACATGGCAAAGAAAAACTGTATTTTCTAGTAAAAAATGCACTTAATGTTCTACATCAATGCACCATGTGCAATGTTTTTCCAGTAAGTAGCTTCCATTCTTGAACTGCAATGCTGGAAGGTCTGCAAATTACCCATCTATGACTGCAATAACCTCTTCATTGGATGCAAAAAAGTTTTCCTGTCAAAAATTTCTTTAGATGTGGGAATAGGTAGAAGTTAGAGGGTGCCAAATCTGGTGAATAAGGAGCAAGTTCCAACAATTCATACGTCAAATTGCCAAGACACCTTTGTGGGCAGGTGCATTGTCTGGTGAAAGATGATTTTTTTCCATTTGCAATCCAGGCTTCCTTGCAAGTAAATTTTCATCCAGTTAGTCCAGAAGATTTGCATAATATTTGCCAGCTATTGTTTTACCCTTTGCAAGATAATAAGAAGAATCCCTTTTGCATCCTAAAAACACTAGCCAAAACCTTTCTGGCATATGTCATTGACTTCACCTTTTTTTTGGGCAAGGCCACAGGCTTCCACCCAGTGCTTTGATTGATGTTTCCTTTCTGGAGTGTAGTGGTGGATGCACAACTCATCCACAGTAACAAATCAGCACACAAAATCAGTTGGATTCTTTTTAAAACAGTTCACACAATGTGATGAAATTCATTTTCAAATTTGCTTTTGGTCAGCTTTCAACAAATATGGCACTCATCCTGCACAGAGCCTTCTCAATTTTAGTTCATATAAAATGTACCATACACCTTCTGATGTGCCCGTGGCATCAGCTATTTCATGCATGTTTAACTGTGGATTGTCCAATATCATGTTGTGTACTTTCTCAATGTTTTCCTCTGTGGTTGCAATTTTGAGACTTCCTTAAGTGGATCATGTTCAAGAGAAGTATGACCATATTTAAATGCAATACATTTCTTAACAGTTGAAAATGAAGGAGCAGACTCCTTATAAACCTTCATCAAATTTGGGTGCATTTCCATTGGTGATAAGCTGTCCAAAACAAAGAATTTAAAACAACACGATTTTCTAGATTCTCTCCATTTGAATGAAACACACACAGCATATCTATTTTCAAAGCTGTATAAAAGGTATTCAGTAGATCAAGTCGACAATTGACTAACATTTCTTCAAAACTTGTAGTACCATGACACACACACACACACGCACAAAAAAAAGATAGCTATCCCATTTATAAGCAAGTCCGAGAACCTTTCACCTTGCCCTTGTACATGATTACTGTTTTGGCCAAAAATACCAAAAATTTACAGTTTGATTTCCAATTACAATTAAAATGGTTTAATGGAGCTAGAGAAAAAAAAAGTCTTCAATAAACTTGCAAATAGCTTTAGCTAAAGAGTAAATTCTAAGAGTGTAATAAATAACCTAATGTTGCAGCACAAAAATAAAGCATTAAGTTAAAACATTATTCTTACCACGTGGTGAACTTGATCCCATGCTGGAGCCCGGTTCATTCCAAATAATTGGGGTAGGTCGGCCATTACCTCTCCCTCGACTACGAAATGCAGTTCTGGCAGATCGCCGAGCTGTGCCTCCTCGAGGCCTTGGAGGTGAGGTTGATGGTTCCTCTGTTGCCTCAGCTTCCCGTCCTTCCTCAAGGTCTTCAACAGACTGAGTCTTCTCTCCTTCAGAACTTACGCCTATAAAAATTAATTCAATAATAGTTGATTAAGCCAATTTTTAAACACCTGGTTCAACTCTCAATCCAGTCAAGCTGCCTGGATAAGGTTTTTTTTACAGAGTTTTCCCTTACCCTGATTAAGTGAATATCAGATAGCTTTTAAAAGGACTCAGAGCTCATTTGCGCCATCATTAAATTGTTTCCTTCATTCATACAGACTACATTTAGGTGTCCATCGGTTAAAGGAACCCCCAATGCACTATAACTATCACCTGCAATGAACAACACAGGCAACCTATTTATCCCAGGCTCAGAAGTTCACTACAATTCTATTCTGCGATGACAGGGGGAATGCCCACTAGTTCATAAGATAATGGGCTGACATAGTTCCATAGCAATCTCTGCAACTTCTTCTAAATGATGGAAGGTTTGTAAGTGTTAATTTATATTTGGAGTAAATAAAATATATCCTTGAATCTCCTGCAGAACTTCTCAAGGTTAATGGAAAAAGTGGGGGAAAAAAAGTAATTTAAGTAGCATGACTAAAAAATTACAATAACTTGGGCCAGGACAATAAAAAAATAAAGTGTGACCTCCGTAACTAAAATACCTATATGAATGATATTAATTTTACTAAATGTATGGATTTAATTGCACAGTTCATACTAATTATTAGGCTTTCTTAGCAGAAACTGTTTACATTTATTACAGAACTCTAGCAGCTGGATTTTAAACTTACCATCACCCCCTTCATCTGCCAAATCCAGAATGTCCTCTTGTTCTGTGTTTTGCTCTATTGAATCTCTGGTGTCACTTTGTTCTTCTGTTTCTACCAACAACAACAACAAAACCTGTTATTTTATCTAATCGTCGTTAAAGAAATATATAACATTTTGGTTTCAAAAGTTTTTTCATAACTTCTCCACATTATTTATGAATCTTTTTATAAGCAATAATTTCTGCTATACATAATTTTTATCATGTAAATAGGCTTGCAAACAGTCTTGCTTATTGGCATATTAGAAAATAAAAACAAATTAAATGACAATAAAGAAACTTTTCCGTTCTATTTTCATGTACTTAAATGTACTAAATATACCTTGTATCTTACTACTTGGTTTTTATATGTCTACTCTTTTTTTATTTTCTTTCCCTTCACTCTTTACACAGAGTTATATCATAAACAATATGGCTAGGGAACAAAGCAATATTACTTACAATTACTTTTCCTTTGAAACGTGCCAATATTGATTTAAATGTACTACTTTTTTTTTTCTTCAGTTCTCCTCTCCATTCATTTTAAACTTGTCATTTCCTCAGTAATGCACTTCAACATACCCAAAATTTATTATGTCTGCAGACGAGGATTGTATTCTACACCTCCAATTACTAATAGCACCTAACCAAACGCATACCATGACACTGTGTCTATCTTTCACCATCCCTCAAAACGCCACGAGGAGCCGAGGTCATTAAGGCACGGACTCATGAGCAGGAGGTCTAAGGTTTGAATCCTGCCAGGACCGTCCTCCCTTACAGGTTTTCCTCAGTCATAACTGGCAAATGCTGGAGAGGTACCATAAATTTAGGCCTGGAACATTTCCTTCCTTCCTTAAAAAAAAAAAAAAAAAAAAAAAAAAAAAAAAAAAAAAAAAAAAAACCCAACCTTTCCCAATATATCATTTCATTTCATGTTTCATCAGTGTTCACTGCCTGTGGTGCCTCAGTAGTTAAAACGGGTGTTATACACCATTAAAAAGAAAATCCCTCAAAATGAATCTGGGTCTATTAAAAAGACAAAATCTGGCCCTGTACACTTCTAGCTGGATTTGCATCTTTACGTCTACATGAAAGCATATACAACATGTCCATCTCCAATTGCCAGTCGTCAGCAAACCCTATTTCTTGTTCAACTTTTAGCTTTTCAGGATGCAGATGTCCTTTATTATAATTATTACTTTTTATTATTTATTTTGGCTTTGAATTTTGCAATTCTTATGCTGACCAGATCTAATGTATAGCCATTTTTTGTGCTATAGGTATGATTCGATGATATTCTGATTTGTAATCATTTTTCTTAACGTATGTTAACTAATTTTAATGTAAATATTAGTATGGTTTTGGTTTATAGCTGTTGTTCTTAATTTAATTATTTAGGTATCTTTTCTAAATATATCAATTTCCAGTGTGTGGGAGTTAATGAGAGTTTTGTCATATAGAATGGGAAGAGTGTTGTTAGTGTCTCTTTCTATTGTGTATTGTGTGTGTTTTCTTTTAGGATGAGTAATTTTATAGCATCTTTCTTTTATTTTGTTTGCAAAAAAGTCATCTACATAATAATGACAGATGTTTAAAAAATATTTGAAGATAAGTATTTTATTTTCACCTCTATAAAAATAGCTTAAAAACCTCCCTATAACCTACACAAAGGACAGAATGCTCCACAAGTAAACAATCAGTTATTTATAAAACAAACTGTAAAAACTACAACATACAATATATCTGTACAGTGGGGAAAGGGAGATTTACATTATGTTTTAATGAACACATGATAGAAGTCAAAACACACACACTGAGAAATCAGCTTTAAGCATACATTTTTGGTTACAAAATCATCAATTCCAAACTGAACCAAAACTTTTAGTTAATTTCAATCCTCTGAATTAACAATGGCCTCATTCCAAGAATGTAAATTAACAGTGACATGTACGAGGATAGCTCCATAAGTTTCCAATCTATCCATTTTCAAGATATGATAAAGAGAAAAACTATATTTCACTTTTCAATATAGTTACCCTTTATTGTAATGCACTTCTCACATCTTTGAATTAACATTTAAATCCCCTCCCCCCAAAATAGTCAGAAGTATTTCTGCAAAATGGGCATAAACAGCATCCATCACTTCTTCATCACACTTAAATTTCCTTCCTTGAAGATCCTTCTTAAGTTTTGAGAAGAGGAAAGAGTTACTGGGAGCTAGATCTGGGCTGTACGGTTGGTTGATGGTCAATCTCCTTGAAGGTGCATTTCTTCACAGCTTCCTTTGCAACAAGAGCTGTGTGCACAGGCTAATTGTCATAAAGACACACACGACCACTCAGCTTTCCTTGCCTTTTCTCTTTGATGGAAGCACGTAGCCTGTGCACTAGGCCAGCATAGTAATCCCCATTTACTGTGGAGATTTATGCTACTCCATTGATTCGATTCTCTTTTGGAAGAGGGATCATAGTAGAGGACCATAATTTCATCTCCTGTAACAATGGTTTGCAGAACTTCTCTGTCATTGTCATTATCACGGCAGAGCTCCAAAAATGCCTGATGACAGATGACTCATTGCTGCTTTTGGGCTGAGGAAGAAGCTTGGGCACCCATCTTGCACTAACCTTATTCATGTTTATAATGTTCATGAACAGTTTGAAGGACTGTTGTTTTAGAAAGGCACAAACTTGCTATTTCTGTAACTTTGATCTGCCGGTATTCCATCAGAGCGATATTTTCAGGAGTGAGCACCTCCAAGTGCCCACCTGCATGCTCTTCTTCTTCAATGCTTTCTTGACCCATTCGAAAAAGTTTGGCCCATTCTTTTACAGTAGAATATGAGGGGGGATGCTTTCCCACATTTACCATTCAATCGCTGTTCAATTTCATTTCAAGTAAGTCCTTTTCCGTGAAGAACTTAAAAACAGTTTGATACTCCATTTTGAACATATCACAATCTTCTACACATAGCCTTCTTTATGCAACTATATCTCGACAACTGAACACAGCAGAGTATGAAGTTACAGCTGCAATTATTTACTTAACAGATAAGGTATGACACAAATAAGGATTTTGTGAAGGCGATGACCCTTATCGGCAAGGCCAGAAACTTATGGACCTACCCTCATACATACCACATGGGAAAACTGATAAGTGAATCCATGCTGATGATGAAGGGAACATCCTTTGAAACTTATCCAAGATGGTAAAAATTAATGAAATTTGAATGATTCCTTAAGAAAATGATGTAATTATTGATATATTTCATGTGAAAACTCACACCATTAAAACAATATTAGGTGTTTATTTCTCTGCTTCTACTGCAATGTGTTCTATTTTCTCAAATGTTGTTAATATCAGTTGTACAAGATACTAAAGCTTCCCATTTTGAGGCATATGTCTTGGTATTTATCTTTTCTTTTTCTTCTTTCTTTTAAACATTAAAATAAAATTAAAAAACAAAATCAATGGTTATGCTGACTAACCTATAAGTTGAGGCGGAGGCATTTCTTCTTCTGTTTCCACAATAGCTGCCTCTTCTGCTGCTTCTGTTACCGTTATGGCTGGTATTGCACTAACAGTGCTGCTACTACTGCCCTCTGCTTGAGTTTCATTTAAGACTTGCTCACCACTAACAGCAACACTCTGTCCAACCTCACCAGACATTTCTGCTGTGCTAAGTTCTCCTGTAATATTATCATACATGAAATTTAATTCAAATTAAGGGAATTGCTTTGGTTACTTTCTAAATCTGATATTCTGGTAATCTTAATTTTAAGTTGAAATCTTGTCACATACACATCATGACCTATTTAGGAAATGCAGTTCAATGTACACATAGTTTTGCTTGTTCAAAATATTCAATACATAGTAAAAAAAAATCTTATCTGAATTTAAACTCAATGCAAAATTATGCAAATGGTAAAATTATTAAATTAAACACATTTTATGTCTCTCTTTAATTTATACTATATTTTTAAAATAATTCTTTTAATGATTATTCCCTTTAAATTATAATCTTTTATTGTTTCAGTTTTCTGAAGATGCTAGCATAAAATTTAACATTGTAATGTTAGAAACAACAGCACTTTCTTTCAAGGCTGTAGTAGGAGTTAACCTGCAATATTAATTCATTTAAACAAAATAAGCTTAAATTATAATAAATGATCAAATATTGACCATTCATTTATTCCTTAGCCTAATTTTTCATACATTACAACAAAAAAATTGCTCACTGTTTAAGATTTCAAAGAATACATGGAGATAATGTAAAGAAAAGAAGAAAAAATTGGAATTATGAGGACTATTCTTGATGAGGGACATTACATGCAATAGCAGATGCATTTCAAAAATCTATCTGCAGAATAAAAGTTAAGAAAGATGGAGATGTGACTTATGTACACAATCATATTGGGAATATGACAAAAAAAAGATGCTTAGTTGAAGAGTGTGTAAACTGTTTCATCTTTCCAAGCTGTTGCATAGCACCCAGTAATGAACTAAATAAGTTAGTGGTCAATGAAAGGTTATTCCTACCATGACTCTTAAGAGGTGAAGAGCAAGATGAGAAGAAGTATTAAATTTTTACTATACGCTATCTATTGAAAGCTGATATATATAGCCTACAGTCCTTAACAGTCTTTCCATATTTATGCCAGGGTGGAATAGTGGGGAAGAGAATGGAAAAAAAGTAACTATGATGGTTATGGACAGAGGTGGAGGGACATACATGTATACTGAAGCATATAGCTCTCTATCAGTCCCCCTAATGGCCACAGTGTATTATTATTAGTACAGCACTTTCAAACACAATTAAAATTATTATTGCTTAGAAAGCATCTTACAGCTTTTATTTATAATTTTATTGAAGAATAACCTAAATAACAGTCTAAACTGAGCAGATATTTTGTGAACTTTTTCACAAAGGAGGGAAAGTATAACTATGCTGTGGTCAAAAGTCACATGCATTTGTTGACAGTGCATCTCAGCTTTTGTAAGACACAGAATAGATTTTTTTATATATATATATAAAAACAATTTAGTTTTATATTTGAGACAAATAATCACATTTTACCATACACTTAATATTTTTAAGTTTGTTTCATAATGTACTTGAAGTGATAGGTTGACCATATATTCTTCTAACATATATACTGCTGAGGGTAGCTAAATTTGAGTATTTGATATGATTCATCCAAACCAAACACAGGCTTTAGGTCTAATCCTTGTAACTTCATGATTATGTTTCATACTGGCAAGAATCTCTTCTGATAGTGTCATCCCTTGTTGATGCCAAGACAAACCAATAACAAGAGACATTCAATATCAAATGTATTCAAATAGGTGTACTTACGAAGCTGTTGACAATGGAGTGGTATATATATAAACAATGTATACAGTTTTTTTCACACTAACTCCATTCACTTACATAAATTTGGAACATATGTTTCTGGAGCGATCCCTCCCATCTTCAGCCTGTTGACAAACTGTCGTTAAACGTGGCGGTTGGGTCTCTTGATGTTCTTGTGGCGGCATCTGTTGGTATTATTAGGAATTTGCTGAGTTCATCCAATGGAGGGATATCGAAATTCATCAAATTATCCTTATTTTTTGTAATGAAAATGTTTTCCCAAGTGGAAAGTTCTATTGCATTATGAAGTTGTTTAAGTAGTTTTATCTCTGATTTAATTTCATGATTTTTATTCCAAAAGTGCGCTGCTATTGCTGATTTATCAATTTGTTTTAAGCGAATATTTCTGAAGTGTTCTTTTTTCCGGATGCCCAAATTCCTCTTCGTTTTTCCAATGTATTTTTTGTCGCACTCTGCACATTCTATTTCATAAATACCTGACTTTTGTTCTGTTGGCATGTAGTCCTTTACTCTGCAACCTAATAAGTTCTTTATATTAAAATTGTTCTTTGGGGCTAACATAATTCCTTGTTCTTTGAATATCTTTTTGAACTTATTGTGATAAATTGGGTGGTATGTGAAACTTTTGAATTTGTACCTTTCTTTGGCACTTTTAAGAGTGGAAACATCTCTTATTGCCTTTTGTTTTTTGGTTTTATTGATGATTTTTATTACTGTGTCTTTGTTGTATCCATTAGTTTCTCCTATCTTTATGATTTGTTGGTATTCCAATTTGTACTCTGTTTCTGTGAGTGGAATGTTAACTAATCTGTGTGCTAAACTATAAAACACTGCATATTTATGTGGAATGGGGTTAAAACTGTCATTTTTTATGTAATTTTCTGTGTGAGTATCCTTTCTATGAATTTCAAATGTAAGATAGTTTTCATTTCTTATGATTTTTACATCTAGGAAGGGGAGATATCCCCTTCTTTCTTCCTCTATGGTGAAATTTATAGATTTGTGCTGCAAATTCAGAAGTTTTAGTGCATCCATTGTATGTTTTTTCGGAATTATTGCAAATATGTCATCCACATACCTATACCATGTTTTGAAGATTAGAGGGAAGGCTTTGGTGATATGCATTTCAAACGAACTCATAAAAAAATCTGCTAGAAATGAAGATAACGGGTTTCCCATAGCTAGTCCAGAGACTTGTTGGTAATATTTTTTATTGAAAATGAAGTAATTTTGTTCAATGCAAATGTTCGTAAGTTTTATCAAGTCTTCAATTTCTTGTGTCTGTAGATCTAAGGATTTTAACCATTTCTTTAACATTAGCATAAGTGTATCTTTTGGTATGCTTGGGAATAAGGCTTCTACATCAAACGATACCATTACATTTTCTGCTGTAATTTTGTATTTTTTCTACCAAATCTTGTGAATTTTTGACACTCAAACTTTGGTATTTTTTCAAGGATTTGAAAATGTCGGTTAATTTTTTTTGCTAACAAGTATGTTGGTGAATTGATATTATTGATTATAGGTCTCATGCTGTTGTCTTTTTTGTGTAATTTAGGAAGTGCATACATTCTAGGTAAAACTGGGTTGCTATGTGTGAGTTTTCGTTTTTCGGTAGTGGACAGTTTTTTATTTCATCTAATGTTTTATTCAAGTTTTTAGTGCAGGTTTTTAGTGGATTCTCTGAAATTGGTTTATAATCTTGACCTTTTAACATGGTTTCTATCCTGTTTATGTAGTCTTCTTGGTTCAATATGGCGATTTTATTGCCTTTATCTGTTTTTGTGAATATTACCGGTTTTTCTTTTAGTTGTTTTATTATGTTTATGTAATTGTTGAATTTACTTTGGTTTTTTATTTTCTCTAAGGTTTTTGTACATTTCAATTTGATAGACGATTTTTCATTTTCTTTCAGTTCATTGGTGGCTATATTAATGTCCGCGATGTAATCTTCTATTTTTTTGGAGAAACCTACACATGTTTTTAGGCCTTGGTTTAGGAATTTTAGTTCGTTGTTTGAAAATGTGGTGCTTGAAATATTAATTACGTTCTCTGTGGTTTGTGTAACTTTTTTGGGTACATTTTTGGTTTGAAGTTTTCGTAAATTGTTGAACTTCTTTTTCAATTTCTGATTCTTTGTTTTCATTTCGTTGGTTAAATTTTTATGCATATGTTGTTGTACGTTATCCCAAATGTGGAATCCCAAAGTCCTCGAAAGTTTTAAATGTAACTCATAACATTTTAAGTCGGTTTCACTTAGTTTTTTATATTGTACGCTTCTCTCTACTTCAATTACTCTTTTTTCAGCTGCTTTTTGGTGTGGGCTATTGTCTATTTTAACTGTTTTCCTCACGAATTTTGGTGTGATTTTATTTTTTAGGCACAAATTCAGGAATTTTATGTTAGCTACGATGTGTCTTTTTTTAGTTTGAAGTTTCAAAAAGGTTTTTATATCGCGTTTGCAGTAACTGAAGTTCAAATTGTATGTGTTGAGTTTGTTTGTTTGTGTTTCCGCCATTTTGTGTTTACCACGTGGTATAATTGCTTCTAAAGACTTGTATGTCTATGTAACTCAAATAGGTGTACTTACGAAGCTGTTGACAATGGAGTGGTATATATATAAACAATGTATACAGTTTTTTTCACACTAATCAAATGTATTACTTGGACAGTGAAGCATCCACATTTGCTTGGCACAGGACAACTCTATATTGTTTAAGGCACCATAGAAAAAGAACAATGCAAAAATGTGATACAAATCAAGCTTTTGCCACACAAAAAATTGGTTTCCTAACAATGACAGTACATTTATCCAAGATGTTGCACCATTCCATACATCACAGACAATTTATGCTTTTGCAGGGTTCATCATTAAAGCACTTGTTTTTCCAGGCAACAGATACAATACAAATCAGATAGAGAATCCTGGATTATAATTAAGATGAGATTAAGAAGATTAACATTACTACAAAATTGTATAAAATATAGTGAACTTTTGTAATAGTAATGTCAAATATTTACATTTTAAAAAATTGAATCCAGATTTGACTCAATTTTTTAAAATATTATTACTACAAAAGTTGAGCTTATAGAATCATTAATGAATATTTGTCATAAAAACACAAATTTGGGAATCATGCAGAAATTTTGTATATATTATGGCCAGAGGAATAAGAACTCATCAAGACAGAAGAAATGTATCTCAAATACCAAAGCATAGTATTTTCATCAAATTTTGATTATGCAAACATCATGCACTTTAAAATCAAATAAATATGAAATATTTAGCAATCTGTTGTCTATAAATGCAAAGTAATGTAAATTGATGCCTGAGTGTGATAATGCCTTGTTTAAAGCCCTTAAACATATTTGGAAGGGTAAAGAACTGCCAAAGAATTTAATGGTTTTTAAATATGGAATAAAAGAGAACAAACCTTGAGGTGAAACTTGCAGTGGTGTAGTGGGTACACTTCGTCCTGTTCCTTCTTCTAGCTGTGTTAAGTCCATTCGAGTATCATCCATTCCTTCTGAGGCAACCTGGGCAATACCTAAAATAGAATAATAAATTCTAGATGTAGTCATGTTTCATCTGGATTTTTCATCACAAGTTAATGCTTACTAACTAGCCCGGATTATGAAAAAATTAAAACTGATTCTACCATTCCCAAATATACAATAATACTAACCCAGCTTTCATAACTACAATACAATAAAGGAAAAACATATTAGTTCAGTAAGCGAATTAATAACAAAAGTAACCATTCTAAATGAGGAAGAAAAAAAAAGGTTATACCAGATAACCCTACCACATCCAGAATATATGGCATCCAAAAACACATAAAAGTAATAAAATGAGACCTATAGTAAACACAATAAATTCATCCATATATAATTTAGTCAATTACCTATAAAAAAAATTTAAGACCACTCAAAATTAATATAAAGAATCAGATAAGTGAAACTAGAAAACAAGATTGGCTAGTTTCTTATGATGTAGTCTCTCGGTTTCCCAGCATCCCCAAGGAAAAATGACTAATTATTGCAAAGAAATGGTTACACTCAATAAACCTATCTAGAGAAGTATAGAACCATAAATATCACCAAAATTAATCAAACCTACTTTATAACCAGAAGCAATATCTATGTACAAAGGAAGTATCTAGGAATGGGATATCCACTCTCATCATTCTTGGCAAATATGTAAATAAGTTTCTTAGAGCCATAATTAGTTGATCCTTTTCCACATATGTACAAACGTTGGTACTATTATGTAGATGATGTCTTTGTAATAGTAAATGAAAATTGGAGAGGATGCAATAAAACTACTCAACCTGCAAGACAGTACTGTCAAATTTACTATGGAAATAAGAGTTTCTTCCCTTCCAGGATATAAAAATTATAAAAAATTGCAATATACTGGAATTTGACATATTTAGTAAAAATACCCATACAGATTACATAAAAAATAACAACCATAATCCAAAACAAGATAAATTTGCAATAAAACAGCCTCACATTTAAATTAACAACTCTACCAATATGCTATGAAGATTACAGATCTGAGTACCCAAAAATCATAGATATAGCAAAAAAATGGCTGCACAATAGATCTAGAAATAGAAAAACTCAAAAAAACAAAACAAGTAAAAGGAATTTTCACACTAAAAGACTTTTTTTTTTTTTGATTGATTTATTTATGGACGCTCTTTTAACATCTCAGGTCATCAGCATCTCATTCAACTCAGGGCGTGAAACGGCTGACAAATTTTGCTCAGAGACCTTTCTTTCAGGCTTGAAGTTCTTTTTCGTGCTGTAAATGTACGACACAGGACCCACGGCTTTACTTCCCTTCCGAAGGAAGCCATACTTAGGATTTTATGCCTGAAAAAACCATTGGTCCTGGCCGGGTTCGAACCTGCAATCTTGGATATAGGAGGCAAGTATGGTAACCACTACACCACCAGGACTGACACTAAAAGATTATAAAGGAGATCAAATATATACATTAAAATTCACATTAAATCCATTGACACCCAAAAATTACATGAAAGATTACAAAGGAGATCACATACATAAAAAAAATTCACATTCCACCCATGGACACCTATAAATTGCATAAGATTTTTAAAGATGCAAACATTATTTTGACTTTGGTAAGCAAATGCAGTTTAAAAAAAATCATCCTAAAAACAAATGTAAAAGACAAAATTTAGGCATTTATGAAATCAGTTGTAAAGAATATAATATGAAATATATAGGGAAAATGAAAAGAAACATTACCCTAGGGTTCAAGGAACATGAGAAATGTAAAATATAAACACACAGAGAAATCATTTCTGACACAAAAACACCTCTTAAAAGTTTTTTAAAAACCCATAGAATTGACAGTGTGGGTAAATATATTCATAAACAAAAAAAAAGAAAATTTAGTTAACTTTGATCTTCCAAACAGTAACATTACCATTAAATTTCTAAAATCTAACAGAGTGACATCTTAATACTATGCTCATTATGAAGGCAACAATCTTTGAAATATATCTAAGTAAATGCAACAAAATTAGTGAAATTTGAGCAATTTCCTCATAGAGGGTTGCAGTATTATAAAAATTTACTTTTTACCTGCTCTTGCTGATGAGGAGTTTGTGTCTGAGAAGGTAAAACGTCCTTGAGGTACCTGAGGAGAACTCACTGCTTCTCCAAAACCATCTGTACGCCTTGGAACAAAAAGTGTTGGTGTACTAGGAACTATACTGTCATCGCCAGCATCTTCATAACCTTGAGGTTGCTGAAAAATAAACATATTAGGTTCAGAAGCAATATTAAGATAACATATTATTAGATGGAATAAAAATTCAATGATATCATTATATAACCAGTCCCTTTAATATCTTATCATGTTGAAATTTTGATTCCCTATTAGGATTATGTTTCTAATTCATCAAAAACATTTAACTAATTTACAGATGATAATACATATTTAAAAATTATGTTTTCAATGTAACAAATTATTCATGAAATCACTCAAATTTCACTAATTTTGTTCCACTTACTTGGACATGTTTCAAAGGCTGTTGCCTTCACCTTCAGACAGTGGAATCATACTGAAGATGAAGGCAACAGTCTTTGAAACATGTTCAAGTAAGTTGAACAAAATTAGTGAAATTTGAGTGATTTCATCAATAATAATTTGTTATATTATACTATATTTCACTGTGAAAATTTCAACTATTCCAAACTATTTATGTTTTCAACTTTCAGTGGTACTGTTCTCAACATTACAAGTAAACTAAAAACTATTATGCTCCTGTTCATGTTCTGATACAAAGTTAAATCATAAATGCACATAATTTACAATTCCTATCAGACAAATTTTTCTAATGCAAATATATAATAAATGCAAAACAAAAGTAGCGAAATTTCATATCAAAGCAAGTTTAATCACTCACTGTGTTATACTCAGAAATCAGAGCAGATGAATATGGGGGAGGAAAACAAAGTCCGCTTTGGGAGAAATTCAGGATTTTTATGCTTATGCTAGGCTAAGGATTTAAGTTCCAAAATGATAAATCTGCTCTTAAAAAGTGTACAGGAGAAAAACAGTCAAATGCCTCCGCGAAATGGAAAAAACAAAGTTCATATTAATTTCAAATAAGTGAAAACTTGTCAGTAATTAGGAAGAGTAGGAAAAAAAAAAAGTGGTGGGACAACCGCAAAATGAGTATTATGTTTATTTTTCTATTTGCAATGTTGTGATTCATATTTTTAATTAAAACACACCATTATTGTTTTTAAGAGAAAGATTCATTATAGATTCCTGTATGGCTATAAAATGATGAAATATGACTGAATCTGGTAATTCTAGTGATGAAAATGGGATAGTTCAGAGGCATCTTACTTATGACAGTAAATTTATTAGGGCTATGAGCAATGTGCCTGATGAAGGTTGTAAGAGAGAAAAAATGTTTCAAGACAATAGTGAAAAAGGAGCACGATGTTTTAGTCCAAAATTTAATTTGCTTTGTGACAAAAATAAAAACAGTGCTAATTTGCGTTCCTTAATATTAGTTCTGCCAGTTAAATGAAGACTACCAAGGAAACCAGCAGAAGAAAGCAATCTCCAGGAACCACTCTTATTCCCAAGTTATGTATTCAGAGGGAAGGAAAACACTGCTAAAATTCCCATTTGTTATAAACATTTTTTAAACCTGCAAGTTATAATAAATCAAAATATGATTACTATTAGAAGAGCACTTTCTACTTCTGGTAATGCTCTTATAGACTGTCAGGGTACTCATTCAAATAGGCCTATGAGGAAAAAAGATGTACTAGAGAAGGTAACAGATCACATTAGTTCCTTTCATGAGCAGCCTTCTCCCTATAGCCTGAATAAATCTTCCAAAATTTATCTTTTGGAGGAACTAAATATAAAAAAATTACATTAAATACAGTGAAATGACATGAGAGAGACAGAAACAAGGAAAGTATTACCACAATGGAGGGAGGAAATACAGCTAGCACGTGGACTGGTGGAGAGAGGAAAGAAGGCATCATCGGAGAACAGTGAGGGCAAAACAGAACAGGACAGCATCATATCAACTCCAAATGGCAGCATACTCCTGCTAGACAAAGGCAAGGCAGCATCTTCAAGAGAGGGAATCAAGTTACAGAACAAGAAAGTGTTAGAGAAATTCAGAAAAAAAAAAGGAATTACAATAGGGTATGGAGGAAATAAGGAGGTTGGGGTTTTGGAACTGTGAGGGTTTAAAAAATAAAATGCATACAGGGGAAGTTGAAACAATTACAGGAAGATAAAATTATTTGGGAGTAGTAGGAATATGGCTAATAGAAGTGAATATATAAATGGATAATTTCACATATGTTGGAATAAAAGGATATTAAAGAAAAATGGGGGGGGGGGGAAAATCAACGTTTTTAATTCTTTTAAGAGATTCCAAAGTTTGAGCATCAAAAATTCAGTTGACCTAGTCAAAAAACTTGAAAATAGCAGAATTACGGCTGGAGATATAATGGTTTTATTTGATATAAAAACCTTATTCCAGAGTATACCTAGAGAAACTTATGCTTATACTAAAGAAATGGTTAACATCAATAAATTTAAAAACAGAAGAAACAGAAAACTTATTAAAACTTACTAATATTTGCATTAAACAAAATTACTTAAGCTTCAACAAAAAATATTACCAACAAGTTTCAGGTCTAGCTATGGGAAACCCTTTGTCACCTTTTCTAGCAGAATTATTCATGAGCTCATTTGAAATACACATTACAAAAGCTTTCCCTTTAATTTTCAAGTCATGGTATAGGTATTTGGATGACATTTTGGCAATAATACCGAAGAAACACTCAACAGATGCCCTGAAATTTCTTAATTTGCAACATGAATCCATACAATTTACTATAGAAGAAGAAAGAAATGGGTGGCTACCATTTCTAGATTTAAAAATTATAAGAAATGCAGATGGTTTGAATCTTGGAATTTACAGAAAAGAAACACACACAGAAAACTACATAAAAATGAGAGTTATAGCCCCATTCCACATAAATATGCAATTTTTCAGTTTGGCACACAGATTGATGAATATTCCACTCACAGAAGCAGAGTACAAAATGGAATACAAACAAATAATAAAGACAGCTATAATGAATGGTTTCAACAAAGACACAGTGATAAAAATTATCAATAAATCTAAAAGACAAAAAGGGATAAGGGAAGTTTCCACACTGAAAAACATAAAAGAAGAATACAAATTCAAAAGTTTCACTTACCATCCAATTTACCATAACAAGTTCAAGAAAATCTTCAAAGAACATGGGTTAATGCTAGCCCCAAAGAACAGATACAACATCAAGAATTTATTAGGTTGCACAGTAAAAGACTCCATACCAACAGAACAGAAATAAGAAATTATGTAAAATGTAAACTGTGCAGATTGTGAACAGAGCTACAAAGGCAAAACAAAGAGAAATTTAAAAATTTGGAAGAAAGAACACTTCAGGAATATTTATCTTAAGCAGGTGGATAAATCAGCAGTAACAGCTCACTTTTGGACCAAAAACCATGAAATAAAAGCGGAAATTAAACTGCTGAAACATCTTCACAACTGAATGGAGTTATCCACTTGGGAAAAAATTTTCATATTAAAAAATAAAGAAAACCTAATGAACTTCCAATTTGTTCCTATGGATGAACTCAGTCATTTCCTTCTTCAGCCAACAGATGTCAACACAGGAACATTTGGCTGTCTAGCCATTGTTTTGAGTAACAGCGGTTCAGTGAGCAACTGAAGATGGGAGAGATTCTCCCAAAGCGCATCATATTTTATGTAAGTAAATGGAGTTTAGTGTAAAAAAAAAATATGAATCAATGGGCACACCGAAAATTTCAAAAGATTTTTAAAGAGGCCAACATTATTTTGGCTCCAGTGAATAAATGCAATATGAAAAACCTCCTAAAAACCAACACAAAGGACAAAATCCTGTCAGGAAAACAATCAGGCATTTATGAAATCAATTCAAAGACTGCAATAATAAATATATTGGTAAAACAAAAAGGAACATTATCATACAGTTAAAGGAACACATGAGAAGTGTAAAACATAAACATACAGAAAAATCAGCAGTAGCATACCATTTCTGGTAAAATAAACTATTAGTTCCAAAATGAACCAAAACTCTTAAAAGCTCTTTAAAAACCCATAGAATTATTGGTGTGTGAAATTTTGTTCTTGAACAAAAACAAAGAAAATTTAATGGATATCATTGTATGATTAGTTGAACTACACACTCTTAAAGCTTCACTTACTTTTAAGAGTGTGTAGTTCAACTAATCATACAATGATATCCATTAATATGATTGGCTTCACTGTGTTTAAGTTCCAATTTTACATTTAAAGAAAATTTAGTTCATTTCGATCTTCCAAACAATAGCAACCTCATCAAAAAGTTTATAAAATCCAAAGAGCGACATCTTAATACCACGCTGGAAAGCTGACAGTGGAACTGTGTTGATGAAGAAGGAAATTTGCCTTTGAAACATGTCCAAGTAAGTGGAATAAAACTAGTAAAATTTAAATGACTTCCTCATAAATAATTTGTTATATGAATACCTAAGTTTAGGATGTACAGATTTGATGAAAAACCTTACAGGATCAAATATTAGCAAAGTGACAAATACTACAAGTTGCAAATGTCTTTTTACATGCTCAATGAGAATGATCTCATTTCAGGAGAAGTCTACTAGTACAATTATGGGAACACAATTGCAAAAAAAGGAGCAGATGATGTTGCATCAATGCAATATGACTATTTATTTAATTAAATACCTTGATTCTTCTGTATGATAGTTGCAAATTTTTTGTGATTAATGCCCTGGTCAGAATAATAATTATACCCATATTCACTTTATTCCTTCTCTAGTTCATTAATACAAAAATTTTGACTCAGTAAAATTAACTTTTTCCATTATGGGACATTGTTACATGGAATGTGACAAGGATATGGGCTTATAAGCCAAAAAAGTTCATGTTAAAATACCTAAAGAGTGAAATGAGCAAATTGAAAGGTACTGCAAGGAACCCCTCTCCTTTTAATGTCATTGAATGTTATCAGGATATTTTCAAATCATGCACTTTATGTATTAATAAGGAATATAGACAGAAATGTTTGATGAAGAGAAGATACAAGAGAATTGGTTTTAGTTAAAATGACACAATGCTTTCTGAGGATCCTATATCTTTGTTGAAAAGATTCTGGTACAGAGACTGGATTTGGCCAATTTTTCCATATTCAAGTTTATTTCCACTGTCCAAAAGCAAAGTAAGATTACCTTTAATCTCTGAAAAGATGCTGTTCAGACAATGCCCAGAACTACTTTTAAGAATTACCTGTTGTCAATAATTAACCATGTTAATAGAGTTTAATGTTCCAATCAATACAAATTATGATTAGTTTCTTATTTTTTTCAACCCATAATAAATTATGTTTATAACTTTGACTTTACATAATGTGCAAGTGAAGTGAACTTTGCTTTAATATACAAACATGTTATTTATGACTTACGCCTCAATTTATAAGGCTATGTAACACATCTTATATCCTGTCAATTTCATTAGTACTGCACACTAGAAAAGCACTTTAAGAATGTAACTTAAAAAACAAAAGGTTTGTATGTTTTATGCTTTTGATTTTATAAGGTTTTAAAATTGAAATAACATTTCTATAAAATGACAAAAAATGGAATTTGAATGTTTTTACCCTGTAATCTTCAGATAGTTTCTTAACAGAATATTCTTATACCGTGATATATCAAGTCTATTCCTGCTGGTAGTCACATCAAATGCTATAATACAGATCATGAACAAATCTTAAGTAAGAAGAAGTTACCAAAAGCAGCTGCTGCTGCTGTCTGCTCAGAGGTGGAATGATTCTGCTTCTCACATAGCCTGATGTTCCAGAGGGAGAGGCCTGACTAGTTACCACAGAGCTAATTGCAGTCCCACTTTCTGCCTGTGATACAGTGCCACTACTACTAGCTTCTGAGTGCTGCTGTTGAGGCGGATGAAGAATTTCCCCTGAGGAAGCTACAGGTACTGTCACAGAACTTGCAGCTGCAGATTGGGTCATACCGTTGTCTGCTGTGCCTGCTACAGTGCTTCCTGATTGATTTGGCACTTCATTACTATCCTCTGTAAACAACATTCCACTTTAAAAACACTTGCCTTTGCAGTTAATAATCTAAGAGATACTTCAAATATTGAATGTCTTAGCTAGCACCATATGTTTAACTAACTCAATTATAGACTTGCTCTTTTATTCTCAATTCTATTTCTTTTGCATTCAAGTTACTTTTTCTACGGAGAGAATGGCCACACATTGTATTCATTTCTTTAACTACAACACAGATGAGATGAAATGAATTAATGATGGTGAAACCAAGAGACTGTTGGTACCTTATGTTACCTGCATGTACGAGAAAACTATGGAAAAAAACCTACTCGGCAACTGATCCAAGCAGGATTTGAACCTGCAGCTGCTTGAACAGACACTATCACCAACTGAGTCTGAAGCTGGTTACATAAAGAAAACATACCACATATTATAACATTTGTAGAAAGGCCTCTACATATATTTTAAACTGTCTTTGCAATTTTTTCCTCCAAAAATATAATAATAATAATAATAATAATAATAATAATTATTATTATTATTATTATTATTATTATTATTATTATTATTACTGCAAAATAACCCGCTTTTAATTTATGCAGAAATGCCTTTATACAAATAAATAAATGCATTTATTTTGACTGCTGTGTCTGATCTGTGCCCACAGGATATTTTATTTCCATGTTACAGTTAACACTAGAAGGATCACGTTATCTTATTAGCTAGCAGGATTTCCTCTTTATTAAAATTAGATATTTTTTCATTTCTTTTTTATGTTTTCTTTTAGAAAACATTTCAATATAGGTCCTGGTGTGTTAAGAAGTATCAAGACCGCCACGGGTGGCCGAGGTTGTTAAGGCACGGACTCGTGAGCGGGAGGTCTGCAGTTCGAATCCCGCCAGGACCGTCCTCCCTGACTGGGGTTTTTTCCAGGTTTTCCTCAGTCTTCATAACTGGCAAATGCCGGGGAGGTACCTAAACTTAGGCCTGGAACGCTTCCTTCCTTAAAAAAAAATATCCTTTCCCCATTTATCATTTCATTTCATGTATCATCAGTGTCCATTGCCTGTGGTGCCTCAGTAGTGAAAACGGGCGTTAAACACTACTCAAAAAAAAAAAAAAAAGAAGTATCAAGCAGTACATTTTAAGCAACTAACATCTTTTATTTATGTACAAGTAAATATTGGTATCCACAATATTATGAACTGGTGCTGCCATCTCGACAGTAGCTGCAGTAGAGTTTTGTACCACTAGGTGGCACACTAGCACAGCTGATGAGTGAGTG
The DNA here is from genome assembly GCA_030762175.1 of Metallyticus violacea. Lineage (NCBI taxonomy): Eukaryota > Metazoa > Arthropoda > Insecta > Mantodea > Metallyticidae > Metallyticus > Metallyticus violacea. The sequence continues at coordinate 30,140,302 of CM060838.1, forward strand.
TTTAAAGTTTCATGCAGCTGGATAGATGTTTTGAGATTCTATAGTACTTTCCATGATACTCTGTGTGTAGTGTGTGGCGATTTTACGATGGATCCAAGATTAGAACAGAGAGTATGCATCAAATTCTGTGCAAATCTCAGAGAAAATATTATGGAGATCCTCGTAATGATTCAACAAGTATTTGGGGGACAAAGCATGAGCTGTACACATGCGTTTGAGTGGCATGCTCGGTTCAGGGCCAGCCATATAGCTATTGAAGATGAAATGCACACCGGTAGGCCCATCAGTTGCACAATGCCTGACATTGTAGCTGAAGTTCAACACCTCATTTGTGAGGATCAACTTCGAACCATTGAAAAACTTGCTCATGAAGTGGGAATTGGTTATGGGACATGCCTACGAATTTTAAATGATGAATTGTGCATGCATCGTGTCATCGCAAAATTTGTGCCAAGGATTCTGACTGCTGATCAGAAGATGCAGCGTGTTGACGTTTGCACAGAGATTTGTCAGGCCAATCAGATGACCCAACCTTCTTGTCCAGGGTCATCACCAGCGATGACAGCTACATGTACACATAACATTAAATGATGTCAAAACACTATCCACTACTGTAAAACAGAATATCACAAAGAGTAATCCAGTACTACCCAGGCTTTATGCACTACCTAAGTTACATAAAAATGATAACAGCATGAGACCAATAATAAACAATATCAATTCACCCACATACCAGGTAGCAAAAAAATTGATCAAAGTCTTCAATTCCTTTAAGAGATTCCAAAGTTTGAGCATTAAAAATTCAGTTGACCTAGTTAAAAAACTTCAAAATAGCAGAATTACGGTTGGAGATATAATGGTTTCATTGATGTAAAAGCCTTATTCCCGAGCATACCTAAAGAGAAACTCATGCTTATGCTAAAGAAATGGTTAACATCAATAAATTTAAAAACAAGAAATAGAAGACCTATTAAAACTTACTAATATCTGCATTAAACAAAATTACTTCAGCTTCAACAAAAAATATTACCAACAAGTTTCAGGCCTAGCTATGGGAAACCCTTTGTCACCTTTTCTAGCAGAATTATTCATGAGCTCATTTGAAATACACATCACAAAAGCCTTCCCTTTAATTTTCAAGTGGATGACATTTTGGCAATAATACCGAAGAAACACTCAACAGATGCCTTGAAACTTCTTAATTTGCAACATAAATCCATACAATTTACTATAGAAGAAGAAAGAAATGGGTGGCTACCATTTCTAGATTTAAAAATTATTAAGAAATGAAGATTGTTTGAATTTTGGAATTTACAGAAAAGAAACACACACAAAAAACTACATAAAAAATGAGAGTTATAACCCCATTCCACATAAATATGCAATTTTTCACAGTTTGGCACACAGATTGATGAATATTCCACTCACAGAAGCAGAGTACAAAATGGAATACAAACAAATAATAAAGACAGCTATAATGAATGGTTTCAACAAAGACACAGTGATAAAAATTATCAATAAATCAAAAAGACGAAAAGAAATAAGGCAGGTTTCCACACTGAAAAACACAAAAGAAGAATACAAATGCAAAAGTTTTACCTACCATCCAATTTACCACAACAAGTTCAACAAAATCTTCAAAGAACATGGAATAATATTAGCCCCAAAGAACAGATATAACATCAAGAATTTATTAGGTTGCACAGTAAAAGACTCCATACCACCAGAACAAAAATCAGTAATTTGCGAAATGAAATGTGCAGATTGTGAACAGAGCTACATAGGCAAAACAAAAAGAAATTTGGAAATTCGGAGGAAGGAACATTTTAGAAATAATCGCTTTAAACAGGTGGATAAATCAGCAGTAGCAGCTCACTTTTGGACCAAAAACTATGAAATAAAACCGGGAATAAAATTGCTGAAACATTTTCACAGCCCATCTGAGTTATCCACTTGGGAAAAAATTTTCATATTAAAAAATAGAAAGAACCTGATGAATTTCCAGTTTCCTCCCATAGGTGAGCTCAGCAACTTCCTGCTTCAACCAACAGAGGCCACCACAGAAACATTCATTTGTCCAGCCATAGTTTTGAATAACGGAGGTTCAGTGAGCAACTGAAGATGGGAGAGATCCTCCCAAAATGCATCTTACTTTTATGTAAGTGAATGGAGTACAGTGTAAGAAATGTGAATACATGAGTTGAGGTATTATTTAAATTGTTCAAATTATTTTCATCATTGAACTGAACATTTAAACTTATTTACTACATAAACCTTTTAGTATAAAGATTTTATGCCTGTAATTTTCAAAAAAATTATATAAATAATTTAAAAATGCAACAATATATATGTAAAGCTTGATGTCCTCTTTGTCAGTTTGTCTCTTGTGAGGCAGCAGAGTTTGATGTTCTTGATTCCAGCCTGCAACAGCATAGATATTTGCAAATTCGTCTGGTGGCTCTGCATTCCTTCATTATTTTCATTATTATCTGATTCAGAAGTATAATTTATATAGCATGTATAACAATAATATTCAACATCTTACAGGTGCCTCATTACAATCAAAAATATCCATCCTTACAACACACCTTCTGATAAACTATTGAAATAATTCAACAACTCATTTTCTGTAAAATAATACAACTTGCCATTATGATGAGATTAATTTCAGATAAGTTCTACACAGATAAATATACTAACAATACTAAAAGTACATTCACTCTTAAACTAAATAACATGCAATATGAGAAAAAAGACAGCTCTAATGATGAATCTGAAGCTAAGAGTGATCTAACAAACATGTTGTTGCAAGTTTAGACATGAAACAGTCAAAATAATTGCACCATTCAAAATTACTGGCTGCAGTCCTTTAAGGTAAAAACTGTCATCACTTTCTAAATATACTTCAAAGAAATTTGGATTTTTATGTGAATGTGACAAAATTTATTTAAAGTTGTGAAATATAAGTGCAGTAAAATAAAATCTGCATGGTTTTGCAAAGCCTTAATAAGATTAGATAGGTTTACTTTATTAAAGGATGCACTTTAACACCTTTGGTCATTAGCATCTTATTCTATTCAGGGTGCAAAATGACCAATAAATTTTGATCAGAGGCCTCTTCTTTCAGTCTTGAAACTATTTTCCTTGCTGTAAATTTACAACACAGAACCAATGGCTTTACTTCTCTTCCGAAGGGAGTTGTAATTAGGATTTACGCTTCCAAAAAACCCATTGATCCTGACCAGGTATAAACCCACAACCTTTGGTCTATGAGGGAAAAATGGTTACCATTTGAACACCAGGACCAACATACAAAGCCTTGAATGCTTAACAATCAAAATTACCAGCGTACTAAACTATAAGTAATAAGAGATTCTACAATTCTTCAAAAGAAAATCAAGGAAAGGGAAATTCTGTTTTACTGGTAGGCTGGATTCTTATTGCATGAAATTAATTTAATCTTGTTGGTAGAAATTAATTAAGTAAGTTCTAACAATAAGCACAGATAATTAAATTGAAATGTACAATAAAACCAATACATTTAGGAGAAAAAAAATCTTAAGTTAAAATTTTATACAAAAAGGAAAGGCAGATGTCAGCAAGGACATCCTATTATTGCAAATTGGCAAAATCACCCAATATTGATACACTCTTAGGATAATAATATAATAGAATAAAATACTTGAGTTACATATAAGCTAACCCATCTGAGAAATTTGAAATATTGTCATATTTTTGTCCAATTCTTTTCAAATTTTGAGGATACATTGCTTATACAAAATTAAAATGAAATTATGAATTTGAATTTTATAGCTCGAATACTTTGGAGGGAAGGGAGTATATTCTTATAAGCTTAACATTAAAAATGCTCCTTGGAACATATTTTTTAAAACTGACAGTTAATTCATGAGATATAAGATTATAAAAGTTATCTAATTTTGTTTTTGTGTGTTATAACGTTTACAAGGAAACAATTCTGAAAACTCATACAATTAAAATTTCTGAAAATTTGACTAAAGTTACAAAATTTGGTTGGAATAAAAATTTTTGAATTAAGATACAGTAAAATTTTACGTAAGTTTTAGTGAATATGGTTTAAACAATGTGTGTACTAAGTTTCAAGAGAATATCTGCAAAACTGTTGCCCAAGGAGAATTTTGAACATACTTACATGTCAGAAAATTGTAAGTGGAGAAAAATGAAGTCAAAGTTTGGCAACTATATAATGAAACTTATTATTTAATTAGATTGGCCTGCACCATACATGGAACCCCTTCACACAGCTCCTTTTGGCTTGATTTTTAGCAGTTTTTTTCTTTCCCCCCCAAATTTCAATCACTTTCTAGAGTTCTGTATGCACTTTTTGAATGTTTAGCACTATCCTTCAGTTGATGCTTCTTCCAAATTACATTAGAATTTCTACCCTGCACTTCATGTTTGATATGTTGTGAGGCTTCACAACCCATATTATACTCACTAGGAGCAGATATTACAGCAATTTCAAATTTCCTTTTGACACAAATGTTTCTTTTGGACACTTTTCCTAAACTATGTAAAGCTTCATTAATATTTTGTGTTATCCTTTGTGCATCTTTCTTAAAATTCATTGGATGCCAATCTCTGATAAACTGGTGTCACAGCTTTCACTACATCAGGTAACAGAAATGTTTTTCTACTACCTTCATCTGTTGCTGGATCCTCACCTTTGGCAAGAGCATGATTGTAGAAGCATCATGAAGTTTCCCCTCCAGGACATTTAAAATGTTTTGGGTGGTCTGTGGACATGCAATGGTAATGGATAGCATAAACAGCAGATTTTATTTGCTCAACATTTGGGCCATTTTTTTAATTGCACTTCTGTAATAATTTCCAAGTCTGATCATGGCATTTTCAGTAAATGTACCTGGGCACTTAGCACCAAGGACTTTCATCCTTAGTTATGTGGATTTCTAACTCACAATCAGGTAATTTTTGCAATGCCAAATGGGTCTTCTAATCACCATCAGAAATTATGGTAGTGTATCACATTTTACACAGTTCAATGGATCTCTTCCATATTTCCACAGCAGCAGCTGCTTCCATTGCATTGGAGGATCCAGTGATATTATTTTCACATTTACCACTTTCTTTGTGATTCTGAAGCCATCAGTAAATTCAGGACCCTCTTTACCAGTACATGTTCCACAGTATTTTGAAAGAGTTTGAAAATCTATAGTTAGTTCTGTGAGTACATCTATTACAATTCCAATTCCATAGTTGAAGTATGTCCCCTATTATGCCAAGTCCCATAATATGAAATAGATACATCAATAACATCATTCTCACTTAGTTCTGGATTAGCTTCTATATGTGCTTGATGTACTACTTTATATGCCATACTTAAAACCCTCTTTTGCAAAAACTGCATGAGAATCTAGGAGATGAGAATTATAAGTAATGCACTTATACATTTCATATCCATTGCAATGTAAAACTGCTCCATACCAGCATGGCCTTTTCCCATGTTCAGAATGGCTTCTACCTCTGTCGATTTGCTAAATAGGTGGACGAGAAGCATCTGAACTTAACCTTGGACTAGTGCATCTATCAACTAAAATCTTACCACAAGAAAAGCATTTCACCTGTAAATTCCCATTCCCTCAGAAACTAGTATTCAGACCCTAAGCACCATATTCACTGTATCTGAATGAGTTGAAAATATTTTCCCAACTAACACATAATCATATGACCTGCTTTTCACTCTCTTCATTGTCAACAGTGAACAATGACAGCTTGCTACTACTAGAAGTTGCTTTCCCAGTTTCATTCATTTTCTCATCTTTTTCTCCTTGCTGGTACCAGCAATCTCTTTGTTTCCTTCATTATATCATCATCAACCCTATCATCAAATTTTCTAACAGTTGCTTTATTTTTCAAAGCATTTGCTCTACCAGCTAAAACTCTCTTAGAAGGTCACTTCTTAACTGTTTTACCTTTTATTCTAGGCATTGCTTAAATATCTTGAAACCAATTATTAAAAATTGTATATTAAACTAAACTTAAGCTTCCCAATAACTTTGTTTTCTTTACCTAAAATCACCAACTACTAATCTCTAACTTTATTAACAAACTATAAGTTTTACCTAAGAATAGCTTATTATTATATACTTAGCTTGTATTATTAAACTCTGCTGATCCTTTCTATGAAGTAAAACCACACAGAACATGTGCATAAAAAGCACACGTGTGTTTAGACCTCAGATCTTTATCTCAATATAAAGAAGTTTATGATTTTTTTTAAACATATGTCTCTCAAATACTAAAGCCAGTTTAGCCACAGTGTTTCAGCAAATTTACTGCAAGAATCCGCTAATTTAAATGTAAGTAGAATAGATTTTGAATCGGAAATAAATTTCAAGCAATTCTGGACATTTTAATTGCAACACCCCTTTGCATTCGGCCATTTAAAAGCCGCATATGTGTAAATAATTACATGGAAATCAAAGCCAAAGGTTTAAACTTAATTATGCCAAAAAAGTCAAAAATAAGAAATTTTGTCATTTTCATCCATTTTTCACCAATGGGTTACCTTAAAAGCTTAAAACAGGTGCTCTTTACAATTAGTTAACAGGTAAAAATTCTGCTGCTTTCATTTTCTACATTTGCTAAAAATGAATTCAGGTAGTCCAGATGCAAAGTTTCTGAATATCTCACAAGTCATCCTCTCTTTTTTACATACCAACCGTGAGGATTTTTTGGATGCACTGTTAAGTTGTGCTATTTAAATGGAGGCATAGATTTTACGTATAACAATTTTTTAAAAAAACTAGTATATGACATGAAAATGTAGGGATCAGGCGGATTAGGAAGAGTGTATAGTTTTTGGTTTTACTAACCCATTATTTCTACTTCATTGTTAATCTGATCTGGTGTATTTTCTTCATCTATGTCAGGACCTTCAACTTCATCATAAGGAGTCAGGACCTGAAAGAATCAGATAACATTAATAAAATATTTTAATAGTGTTATGCTTAAAATACATTTTAAAATATCCTTTCCAAGATATTTCAGAGTATAACACATCCAAAAAGAACATGCATTTTTTTTATGAAAATTATAAACAACATCAATGCAACCATATATTTGTACTTCAAATTAAGAAACATATATCCTTGGTGACAAAAAAAATTAGTCATCTCTTTAATGCAAAATTCCTCTTAATACTATTCTGTACAGCACACGGCTCATTAGGTATCCAGCATAGCTGTGTAGCCACTGCAGCAGTTGTGTTATATGGCATGCATTAAAGATGCTGAATAGGTGTGCGTTCCGTTAGCTCTGTGGCAGAGTGTGCAGTGATGACATGGTTAAGAGTGCAGGCTCGCCTCCCAGCATGAGGAGCTTACAAGAAGAGCACTGCTTCCTAAATCACTGGGCTACCACTACTATATCCTACTCTTTCCAGATGCTTACGATTGTGACCATTACATTTACAGGTAAAGAGCTCACTGCAGTATGCAGTCGATGCATGTGAGTTGCTAATACAGAATTTAAGACCATCCTCAATGTTCTCCAATGGTTACATACAACTTGGGGATTACTAATTTTTTTTGTCAAAGGGTATACTAATATTTTAGTGAACTTGTTAGCACAGAACTTATTAAGCATATTACAGACACCATTTCCCTTGAATCAAACAATGGAGAGAAAAAGGAGGTAAGAACTAGATGTGAACCAGAGTCGCATGTAGTGGAGGGGGTTAGCAGGTTAGTATAGAGCTGCAGAAAAGTTGCAGAATAAAAACAACCACAAAGAATAAGAAAAAAAATTGAAGGATAATATACCTGCTCATCTCTGTCATAACCTTCCACTTCATAGCTCTCTCCATTATCTGTTTCCTCCTCAAAATCTTGTCCATCATCTGGTTCTTCAATACCCTTAAAAAAAGGAAGTTTTCTTCAAAATTTCCAACAGAGTCAACATACATTTCTTGCCATTTTCTATATGCCGCCAAAGGAATGCAAACATTCACTAATATTTTAAATTACAATTAATAGTTTCTGACATCTTTTGTCTGATGCCAAACGGTTACACGAATACAAGGCAATCAACTGCTTTCTTGTTTCTGCTGAACTTCATGGAGCTGGTAATTGTTGGTTCATTGTTAAATCATAATACACTTCAGCTCTTAATCCTATGGCCTCTGAATGATTGTCTTGTTTTAATTGAGGAGTTGCCAATTGCTAAACTCTTTTAATTTTAACATGTTGCTCCCTAAACTTTTGACCGTAGTGTTACAGTTTAGCTGGATGCTATAAAAATTAGATGAATAAGTTTGGGCAATGAAACTTCAGGAAACTCTACAGATACTGAATGTCTGCTGGTTGGTGTTCTTGCTCCTGGATTCAGCGATCATCACTAATAAGATCCTAGCCAATAATTATCTAAATATCAAATTGGAATTAAAAAGTAAGTCTTTTTAGGATTAAATTTAAATTCTATGTCTTTATGTTGGCAGATTTAAATAGCAAAACAAAGATCATGAACATCCTTTGAATCTTATACATATCTTGCAAAATCAGCAACTTCTCTTTGAATGATCTTTTCGATACATGCGTACTACATTTACTCACAAATAGCACATCACATTAGAAACCTCCTCTAAATTTTTGGTAATTATTTATTAAATACTGGAACCTACTGCTCTCTCAACCACCATGTGGCCGAGGTTGTTAAGGCACGGACTTGTGAGCAGGAGGTCTAGGTTCCAATACCACCAGTACCGTCCTCCTTGACTGAGGTTTTTTCCAGGTTTTCCTCAGTCCTCATAAATGGCAAATGCCAGGGAGGTACCCTAAACTTAGGCCTGGAAACTATTCCTTCCTTAAAAAAATAAATCCTTTCCCAATATATCATTTCATCGTATGTATCATCAGTGTCCATCGCCTGTGGTGCCTCTATAGCAAAAATGGGCATTAAACACTATTTATTCATCCATTCATACATCTCTCTCTTGTTGAATTCTTGAGAAATTTCCACCTCTCTCTCTCATTCACGCATTTGCGTGTGTGCTCACACACACAAGCCTTGCAATAAAATGTCAGAAGTACTATGTTTTCACAATCCTGCATTCAGCAATCAGGTGCAATTATCTAAAGCAGAATTTCATAAGTACCTGAGACAAAAGTGTACGGCAAAAATTGATACCAGTTAACTATTTAAAGAATTATCAATACATATAGTGTAAATTAAAATCAAATACTAAAAATATAGGTTTGGGAGTGGCAGCTTGCCTATGATCAGCCAATATCCAATACTGAAAAAACCAAAACTTTAACTTTGGAGAAAAAAATTATTTATGATATGACAAGGAAAGTAAGTGTATTAATGCTGATAAAGATGAACTGGTGTGGGTAAATGGAACAAGAAAGCATATTGGCCAACTATCATTTATTCTGAAAAAATACTGATCTTTAAAATGTTTTTTTTTTAAAATACAGTTTAATACCAGCTTTTAACTATTGAGACATCACATGCAGTGGATACTGATGATACATTAGATGAAATGATAAATTGGTAAATTATTTTTTTTAAACAAAGTATTCCAGGCATAAGTTTAGGGCACCTTCTTGGCATTTATCATTTATAGTGATTGAAGAAAACCTCAGTTAGGGAGGATGGTCTTGCATATTTTTGTTCACCATCATTGGAGAATATGACAATGTTTTTTATTTAAAATGTTTGACATATCATACAATGATTTGAAAATATTTAATGCTTTTTATAATACAAGATATATTTATATTGAATTTAGTCCAAAAAATACATCAAACAAAACAAGTTATCTTGAAATCTATATGTTTCATATATATTAATATACAACAATTTTACTGCAATAAAACAATTCATAATCACAGTAAACTAACAAATTACACCTACAAACTGCCTGAACCACTAAAAAGATCAATTCAATTCTGCAAAGGGGCATCCAAATGTATAACTTAATAACTAATGAAATTATAAACACACACCCGGTTAGATTTAGGAGGAAGGTAAAGAGGTTTTTAATTAATCAGTGCTTTTATAGCATACAGGAATTTAATGAATACTTTGAAATATTGTAAATAATATTACCTATGTAAATATTAATAGCTTGAAATTGTTAGGTTTTGTAATTGATGAAGCCATAAAATTATAACAAATTTCCAAAGGTGAATAAAGTATATCCTGCCTTAATTCTATCCTAACATCTTTATATAAGCTATGCTTAAATTACAACCCCTATGGTTTGGTGATAAAATTATGTTGACAAAGGCAGTTTATTTGAGGGTGAATATCTTATAAAAAATAAAACAGAAAAATAAAGCAGCAGATGAGATCTTGTGTGATTTGGAAAACAAAATGTCTTGGAAACATGTTCTGTTTAATTAAGAGTTTTGAAGAAGTTAATGGAAAGAATCTATTATGCAGCTCTAGCTTTTTCTATTTATTAAGTTTCATTTCCAATTTACCTTTTATAGCCATTTATGTTTGTTATAAGTTTGCCATTTATAAGAAATATTACAATGTGACAGAAATTTCTTTTTCGTAATTTTTAATCAAATAATACATCAGCAAAAAAAAGTCTTTATTTACTGTTCAAAAAGTAGTCTAAATTAGCCTCACAAGTAGTAAAGCCCACAGTGGGAGACATAGGAAATACAAATCAAACTTTGTTCATTTGAAAGATTTAAGTATTACATGTAAAATTACAAAACATGAGGTGCCATGGTTAACACATGATCCCATTAGAACCCATTTTCAATCAGCTATGCTTTCTGTTTCTTTTTCAGTACCCAGTTACACACTCATAAAATTTTCAATAATTTCAATTTCCTTTCATTACAGCACTTACAGTCTGTATATAAACATATATTAGTATGTACTCTTGAAGCAATTAAGAGTGTAGTAGTAAAATAATATTGATAAAGATGGGATGGGAGCAAATGTTTCTGAAACATGCCCAATTAGAAAACGAAGTAGGTGAAGTCATCAAACCAATTCTATATCAATATTATTATAAATTAGTACGTTTCTTTGAAAGAACCAAACTGTGTTCCCCCTTGTCAACCAACTAGGATATTATTGTAAAAGTAATAAAAAAGGATATGTTGTTGGGTTATTAAAAATGTATTCTAGTGACGTGATATGTTCACCATGGCCCAAATTAATTTTTATGCTTTTCAAATGGGTCAACTTTGATTGTGACTTTTCCTTGTCAATAATTTATAAGTGTTTTTCTTTGGAGAGTTATTATCACACTGGTCTTATCGCAACCTCCTCACTGTATGCAATCATGAAATAAATTCATTTTGCAGATCAGAAAATTTTGAAGACAAATAAATACATGAGAACTTTGTAGTATGAACTACTTACACCCTCATCAGCCATTCCTTCCTCTTCATCTTCATCATCAGAATCAACAACAATGCCATCATCTTCATGATCACGCTGTGATGATGTAGGTACCTGATATTCTACATCAACACCAGAATCTGAAGTGACAGTCTGAAACATCTCTTGTGCTCCTCTTGCTCGTTTCGGCTGCTAACATAAAAAGAAGGTATTATCAACTTTGAAGTTGAACCGCTAATTGGAACTTGTACAGTGAAGCAGATCATACAACTAAAAATACTGTATGACTGAGTTGAAATACACACACACTTATTGGCTCCATTTGTTTAATTCAGAACATGATTCGCAGACAATCGTTTGCATCCTCGGCTAACTGTTGACTGCTGGATAATTCACAGTTTTCCTTTGGGGATGCATATTCTTCTCTGTTGAAGGTGTGATGAACTTACAGTTTATGTTTTCATCCCAGGAAATGTCAAAGTTCATTATCCTGTCTCTGTGTTTATAAATGTAGATTAGCTGTCAGGTTGCTAGCTCTGTGGGTCCCTGTACTGACTTTAATGATTTTGTTTTTTTACTATGTCATATCCAGAAATGAGATGCCACCGTTGATTTCTCCATTTTATTATGTTTTATGTTTCTGAAGTTTAACCATTGCTAAAAAGAACACTTCAGGAGCATGAAATACAAGCAAATGGAGAAGTCAGCAGTAGCATCTCATTTCTGGACAGAAAACCACAACATAGTGAAAAAAGCAAAATTATTTAAGTCAGTAGAGAGACCCACAGAGCTAGCTGCTTGGGAGAAAATCTACATTTTTAAATACAGAGTCAGGTTAATGAACTTAACAATTTTGGGGATGAAAGCATAAACTTTAAGTTCATCATACCCCCACCAGAACAGAATATGAATCCCCATAGGAACACCATGAATTATCCATCAGTTGACAGCTAAGGATGCAGATGATGGTCTGCAAAAATATGTTCTGAATTAAACAACCTCATACATTTTAAAGGTAAAGGAATATTTTTTAATATATGAACCAACGAGAGAGAGCAATTTTTGCAAAATATGAAACCCCTGTTCCCATACATTTTGTTATATTAAATGTTAAATATTTGGCATTTTAAGAAAAACTGCACTTTGAAAATAAATAATCTAGAATTATGTACTGCAGAAACCCAAATTAAAATTCAATTCCTCCTTTAATTTTTTAATGGAATATACACAGCATTTAATTTTCATTTTTTTATAACATACTTTAAAGAACTGCACTCACTTTAAAATACTGATATATATATATTTTAAAATATTCTACTCTAAAACTGTTATTTATCAGTTTTCAAATATGATCTGGTATCAGAAACAGCTTACAAAAATTAAAACTTATAAGAACAACTTATTTTAGCATGCAGTAGAGTATTAATGGCATGCCTTTCTTATTGAGAAGTGGACTTGCACTATAGTTCACTGTTTAGCACACTCCCGCTGTAGAACTACATAACATGCTTTTACTGGAAAACTATGTGTGAGCAGAAGTAATTTGATAAACCCCCCATTTCATAGTGGATTTATTTTTTCACTTCCTGTTGAAAATACAAGTAATCTAAAAAGTGTTAACTTATTCTCTATAGGAAAGATATCAACATGGATGGTAAAAATATTTAAATTCACAAGATAGTGAAACAAATTAATTCCAAAAGCAATCCCTTAGAATGAATAATATTTAATAAAGTGCTGTTTACAGCAAACACATCATCAGAATTTTTCATTAAAGATTAATTTTATTTATATATTCTGAAACATTTTAGAATTATTGCATTTTAAAAGTTTAAACATGTTTAACTTAAAACCTTCTAACATCGAAAAATTTGTGATAAATTATACATATTTTGCATAATGCTTAGTCTCTTTTATATCTTCACAAAGTTTTGGTTGCACATAAATATAATGTTGCTGTCTGATTTCACATGGCCTAGCCTGCATGAAAACAGTATTCAGAATATGAGTTCACTATAATGAAATAATTTATTTTCAATTTAAAAACTGCAAAGATTATATTTTGGTTACTTTTACACCACAAGCAATTTTTTTTCAATTTATTTATTCATCCTTTTGATCATATTACATGGGACATGTGCAAAAAGCTATAATTTCTTAATATAATAAGTCTGGAATTAAGTACAAACAGATATTTAATATAAGTTACAGTTCACTGTCACGAATGGCCGTGGTTGTTAAGGCAGCATGGACTCATGAGCAGGAGGTCTGCAGTTTGAATCACACCAGGACAGTCCTCCTTGACTGAGGTTTTTTCAGGATTTTCTCAGTCCTTATAAATGGCAAATGCCAGGGAGGTACCCTAAACTTAGGCCTCAAATGTTTTCTTCCTTAAAAAATCCTTTTTCAAAATATCATTTCATCTCATGTACCATCAGTGTCCACCACCTGTGATGCCTCAGTAATAAAAATGGGCATTAAACCCTATAAAAAAAAATATTGCAGTTCATATTTACAGATATTAACAAAATGAATTTCAAATTTGCAAGATTATTACTGCCTGCCTAATATTTCTATAATACACTAGCAGTGGCTTTATAAGAGCACTAGTAATAACTGATAATCTATTAAGAATTAAAAATTGATTGAAATTGAAATTTATTAAATCCTAAGAACAAATAAAAAGAAATACAAATATGACTAACAGGGGGCCTCCAGGGGTTTTTATTCTATTACCTTTATCCAAGTTCTAATATAATTGAACAAATACAATATTTCCACTTTGATTGCAGCAGCCTATTGAAATTCCCCAGAACCAGGCTCCAACCCAATCCAAGGTTCTAAATAAAAAGTTTCCATTACTCTGCCACTACCATGTTTTTTTTGTTACAGCCTCTACAAACTAATAATGACTTTATTTTTCAAATGCATACTAGATGCTACATTTCAAATTTAAAAAAAAATTTAATCCACTCCCAACCATATCACCTTTATCTATATCGTAATGTAATTAATTAAATGCAATCCTTTAAGTTATTTAATTTACTTCCCTTCTTAGTACCCAATTCCATTTATTTTTAACTTTGCTCACGAACTCCCCTACAATCCTGCTATCTTTACTAAAGATTTTCATTAAGGCTATTTTTCCATCTAATCTAAACCATTTCTCCTTTATAATTTTTTTCCTCTAGAGTTCCATCCTTTTGCACCGTGTTTCTATCTTCCTTTCTACCACATATTGGACACATTCTGAGAAAACCCTTTCCTTATTCCTTTTAATCTCCACATGCTCTTAACTATGAAATGTCCTCTCTTTGTTCTTTATTTAATTTATGAATATACTTCTCTCTTTGCCATTTATTTTTTATTGGTATATAACATACTAACAATCTTTTACCTGCTATCTCGCTAAACAATTTTTGTATTTCTGTATCTTCCAATCTCTTTCTTGCAACTTTCCAAAATCCCTTTTACATTGTTCTCTCTCCTCCTCCTCCAAATGTCCCCTATTCCATTGTTTTCCAGAATTATCCTAAGACTATTACTCCACCCATTGCTCCTTAGACTCTTTTCTTGAAATTCTAAGCATTTCCTTAACAAATTTATTTCTCCTAAGTTTAGGATTTTGTACCAATATCTGAAAGCTCTTTCCATAATCACACCTTTCCTTGCCACTCTTCCCATTTCAATTTGTACAACTTCCATTGCTGTTGTACTTGGTATATCTAAAATTTATATACAAAACATCCTATGCACAACATCCCATTCTCCTTCCAGTCCCCATATTTCAATACCACACAACATTTTTGCCTGAACCACCATGCTATATACTTTTTCCAGTCACTTAACATTTGTATCTGGTATTTTATATTTACAAGTTCTTTCGAAAGAACTTAATATATGGGAAAAAATTTACATAAAAAAATATGAATACAAACTTATGAATTTTGATATACCGGAAGCAGACAACATATTGTTTAAGTTCATTAACAGACCACCAGAGCAAGCATAGTAACATACATACTTTGCTGAAATTGACTCCTCAGTCGTCATTTTGGTTGACAATGTGACGAATGTACCTCACAAAATATGTACCAAAATTACTTTTATAAGTGTGTTTGTGAAACTTAAAGAGAGTTTTAATGTGACGACATGATTTTTAGTGTTTTACTTTAAATCAAAATAAGATTAACAAAAGTTTCACTGTGTGGATTCCGACATTCCGTAAACATCTCCCAATAATATTTACCATTCAGAATATATAGTGCATTTACTTCACAAAATTCCAAAAATTTTTCACTATCTCTATTACTGTAGTTACCTTTGCTGTGTCTTACTGTATCTTTTTTAATCATTATTTCATTGTCCCATACCATATCAGCCCCAAAGTCCACATCTCCCTCACCTACTCTGATGTTGAGATGCCCCATTATTATAATCTCTGCATTCATATACTTCTCTCTTAAGTTCTCTATATCACTCTACAGTTACTTAAGCTCAAATCAGAGTTATTGTACTGCAAGGATCCTGGTGAATTATACACTATTCTAGGCATATGATATTTTCATCCATTACAATCCACAAAGCAAATTTTGACCTTGCCCATGTTTCTCTTATTACTTTTCTCAATAATTTCCTAACAAAAAAGTCCAAGCCTCCGGAAGCTGTTCCCTTCTTTGCTACCACTTCTCTTTTTATTCCAAATATGTAATATCATCCATCTCTACATTCACTTTCATTAGCCATGTTTCTATTACTCCCAAGTAATCCTTTTTTCCTAGTAATTGTTTTGAAATTTCCTGTATACATTTTATTTTTTAAACCATCACAGCTCCAAAATTCCAAACTCCTTACTTCCTCCATACCCTAATTGCGATTCCTTTCTGTTTCTGAATCTCTTTAACACCTTCTTGCACCGTAGCTGGATTCCCTCTCTTGATGATGCTGCCTTGCCTTTGTCTAGCGCAAAGTATGCATGCTACCATTTGGAGTCGATGTGATGCTGTCCTTTTAAGTCCCACCCTTATTGCTCTCTGACCATGCCTTCTTCCCTCTCTCTGCCAGTCCAGTGCTAGCCATATTTCCTCCCTCTTCGGCAATGCTATTTTCTTTGTTTCTGCCTCTCTCACGTCATTCTTTCTTGATGTATCTGCTACATTATCTTCCATCCTCTTGTCTGATGTAATCTTCTCTCCACCTCCTTCCTATCACATACTTTCTCTAAAATCAGATAATCTTTGGACTTTCTGTCAGTGTTGTTTCTGGCCGCATGGCAATTGATGCATTCAACTGATTCATTTCCTTCTGACATGGTCTTATGTCATTTATATCACTTTTCTGCACAGCCACCATCTGCCCATCAATCCATAAATATAGACTGCAAATGAAAGCCTGTTTCCCCGCTGATCTTGCTATTTTTATTTGTTGAATTAATTTCTTCTTAAGAGCTTGTCGTTCCTCTGATAAATCCTTGTTAAAAATATAAGTTCCTCTTAGTTGCTTGGCTTTCCTTAGGACTTCATACACGAACCACACAGATGTAAATCTCACAACTATAATTCTTTTTCCTCTTGATCTTCCCACTCTATAACCATCACCAATCTCCTATCCCTGTAACACCATTCCTAATCTTCCTTTCAAAATCGCTATAACTTCTTGTATTGGCCACACTCCACTCCTTTTCTTAACTCCTGCAATAACTAAATTAAACCTTTGATATCTTTCTTACATACCCTCTACTCCTCTTCTGACATTCCACACTTCTGTTCTTATGTTTTGCACTTTATGTCTCATATGATCCTTAATTTCCATTACTTTTTTTTCTACTCCATTCAGTTTGTTTCCTAATCTCTCGTCCATATCCTTTACTAGATGAAATCTCCTTCATGATAGTTTGGTTCCCATAGCTCATTCCTATTGTTACTTAATCTGTTTTTCCTTTAACTTCAGGAGATGACTTCATGCATAACCTCTCCTTATCACTGCTGTCTTAGCACCCCTACAAATGGATTAATAACACCAATAGAAAATCTAGGCTTTTCAACAAACTTTTGGGTTTAATTGTCAATGATGAGCTTTCCTGGTGAGATTATATAGCTCTTACTCATTCTAATCTTAATAGAGTATTAATTTTACATTACGGTAGCTGGTTAATATTGTACCCTTACAAAAGTTGTGCACATTTCTTTTATTTTTTTATTTGATCAAGTTGATTGCTTTAGTACATAGTAGTACACTTGATCTTGGACACGTCTTAATAATACTGAATTATATGCATAAATATCAAAAGTACAAAACACGATACAATTAGGTAATATAGATATTATAATATCAAGGTAAGTACATAGATGAAATACATTGTCATTCTCACACTACTAGGACATAGTGGAGTTATGAAATAGTTAAAATATTTATGAAATATCCTATATCTGAAGAGATTAAAATGAAGCATTATGAGGCAAGATTCAATTAATATTGGGATAATTGCTCTGTAGCATAATATTTATTACTGTAAACATGCACACATAAAGGTATCTAATAAAGTCAATATCTACAATCACACAAGTTTACTTTTACAAGTTCCAAGCATTGTCCATGACAATTCAGGCAGTAAGGGTCCATTTGAGCCAATGAGGATGCAATGCTTCAAAACAATAACAATCATAATCCAACAATACAGAACCATAATTTTGCAGATTGTTGTACTGGTTATCAATTCACTAACAGCAGATAAGATTACACATGCTTGATTTATCTAATCAGTTGTAAGAGAAACCTGTATCTCTAGTTAGATCTTAAAGATATGTGAGGATCATTATAAAAGCACTACTGATACACAATAGTTTGTCAATATGTGCACCATAAACTAATACATCAATTTAAAACTCCCTCCTTGCATGCCACAACAGCAGCAGTTAGAGGGGATTCAGTCAGCTGGAGTAAGACTGCTGAAGTAGTTGCAATGTTCAAAACCCGTAAATGTGAAAGGAAACATTTTTGTGAAATGATTTTGTATGACTATTAATGAGGGTTACTCTTTCACAGTTTTCTACTACTTCACCAAACTTATGAAAGCTGAAGCAACACTTAAAGATGAGGACAGAAGTGACAGACTATCTATGATAGTAACTGGTCATTTCTCTGGTTGCGATTAGGATAAAAGATGATGAAAAGGTGCTCTTAAGAATTGGTTCAAGTGTTTCTAGTATCTTGCATTTTGATGAGAGCCTTTGAAGGGTGAAAGCAGATTCAAATGGAATGGACCAGGGAAGTGTTGGCAAGATTTAACAATATAGGCTCTCATCAGTATTCAGATAGCAAAGTTTGGATACTTACCAAATTTTACTACAAAACCAAGCACCACTGTTAGTTTAGTCTCTCCAACAAGGTAAAGAAACCAAGAAGAATGGGGGGACACCTACTTCTCAACAAGTTGCTTTGTGGCCATTACCATGCTGGAAAACCAGGGGATATACCACAGAGTCTGTTTACTAAAGTGCTTTCAAAAATCCAGGTAAGATGCTGGAAGACAGGGATGTGGAAGAATCAATTGCTTCAAAATGTATCTGTTCATATGACCAATTCAAAATCTCAATTCTCAAGAAAACTCAATGATTTTTTGACACGTCTAGTCCTAATTTGGCAATATGACTTCTTTGTATCGGAACACAAAGGATTGTCCACTTCAACCACCAATTCTTTAGTCCAAAAGCTCTAGTAACTATAAAGAGGAGATTAGTACCATGCAGAAGAACAAATGACATACTGTATGCTGGTTGGCCTCTTAATTTCACTTGTTGGTGGTGGTTAGTGGCTTCTAATAAGTTTTACACCTCCCTCAACACATGGACAGATTTGCTTTGAACAACAGATCACCAATAAGAGAGAAATGGTACACAGATCTAAGTGGATGTAATTTGATTTATGTGTTGGTTATAAGTTCTTTTAAGCATAACTGTTTTTCATTATACAGGCCCCTCATTCCACTCAGAAGTAGATTTTGCTGACAGGAAATTGCTCCATAACAACCTCATCATTTTCCGAGAAAAATATGTCATAGCATGGATTCTCCACTAAAATTAGTGCAAAATTCTCTCCTATAGTACTTGCATAATTTTTTTTTCACATAACAATCACAAATAAATATTCTTCATTCTAGTATAAATCTTACTCGTGGCATGCTCAATAATATACAAATATGCAGTGAAGTCTAACTTTCGTTGACACAGGAATTGAGTTAACTTAGTCATGTTTATCATACAAATTGTTTCAGGAAATGATTACCCTACAATCCTCACAATTCATATTAATGGACTCTGATCAGAAGGCAAATGCATGTCCAAGTCTGCAAGTGACATTATGTTGGACTTTTTTTTTCCCCCCCTTCATAATTTATTCACATGCAGAACCAAATAACAATGACTGTACTGGTTCAGCTGCTTCCAGCAGTGGTTCCAGTAAATGCAATACTGTACAAAACATGCTGGAGAGCAATATGAAAACATCTAATATGTACATAAATTTTCTTATTGTTCATTTTGCATGTCACAAATTTTATTTTGACCCTTACATATAGGTTGAAAAATAATATGTGCAATATCTAATATTATTTCTTTATATACTTTACATTATTCATTTACAAACTTGAAACCAATGAAAAAGGAAAAGTGCATACCTGTGTTGGACCACTACTCTTTTCCTCAGTCCTGCTCATGGAAGTACTGTCACTCTTAACATCCCTTGGGCGTTTCAGTCCAGCTTGTGTGGTGGTAACGGTGTTGCTGCTATTGGCTTGACTACTTGCTACTGCTACAGATTGCTGTTCCTGAGCAGCTTGGGAACTAGTGCTCTGTTGCTCAACGCGAGGAAGGACCAGAGCCACTGCTTGCTGTCCTTGCTGACTTTGGGACATCTGTTGTTGCTGCTGCTGTTGCTGCTGCTGTTGTGTCTGCTGCTGTTGCTGGGAAGATGCTCCTGCAAGTGCCTGAACTTCCATATCATGAGACTCTGCCTCCATATCCTGTTATCATGAACAAAATTAAGATATAATGTTAAAAGAGTCAAATGGACAACTGGAAAGGATCTCACACTGTAACATTTCTGTGTGCATAAGGTAATCTTTAAACTATACTATAAAGTTAAATGCCCATCAGAAGAAAGCAACAAAAAAGAACAAAATAAAAAATACTTAAAATATTTAAAATAAAAAATGAAATTAAATAATTAAAATAAAAATTAAAAATTAAAATAAAAAATAATAATACTTAAAATGAATACCTAAGTTTAGGATAAAAAATACTTCTCACTTTTAGCAGTTCCATATGCAGTAAAGTCTTAATATATAATTCCCTTTATTGCCATTTTCCGACAAATATTGTGTGTCACCTCCATATGAACCACATTATATTTTTTCCCCTCTAAACAGAATTGAAAAATACAACAATAAGATAAATATATATAATATATGTATAAATATGCCATTACCTTTAGTCTTTATATGTACAATGAAACCTTAATACATTCATTTGTGACAAATTTTTCAGTTCGCTGCATGTAAAGCATATTATAGTTTTATCCCTATTTTCATATCTGCTTGAGCTGCAATTTAATTGCACTGGTTGACAAATTTTTTTCAATCAGCTGTAGTAAAGCATATTATATTTTTTTTTTATCCCATCTTCCTAGATGCTTGAGCTGCAAAGTAATTGCAGTGGTTTCTAAGACATTGCAGTCTCCCTACTGCATGATTATTACCTTTAAAAATAAAAGTTAGGTTTTATAGCATATTAAAGAATTAAATGTGCTATGATTTCTAATAAGTTATATTTTTAAAAAAATTAGCCAGAATGTGAATACTTCCACATCCTTTTTAATGCAACCAGTTGCAAGCACAAATCTAGTTCTATCGTCCTCTTCTGACTATAGTAAAGATGATTGCGCCCCCTATCATATCTTACATCTGTATGGAGAAAAGGCTTGTGCACCACCTGTGGTGCCTCATGATAAAAATGGACATTAAACAATACTCAAAAAGAGAGAGAGACAGTCTAGTGCCATTATGCTCATTTGCCTTCTCAAATGAGGCATATAGAGCATGTTTTAGAATTCAACTGCACAAATGGCAATGGCAATAGGATCATTGGCAAATCTTTTATGATAGTATTATTATGTTTGGGCCAACGTTTAATATTTAGAAAGTATGACACTAGATGCTAATAGTAATAATTTGGCATTAAAGCAAAGTATGTTTCCAATTTATTGTTTAAAATATTCGTTTCACTTCCTTAGTCAGGAAAAACTTTGTTGCCAGTAGTTAAACTTATGTCAAAGATATAGACATTGTTTAGGCATAAAAATTTGCTTAAACAAGAATGCACACGTCACTTATAACAATGTAGTGGAGTTTACCTGTGTAAGCTAATAAAGGAAGATATTCACTGTGCACTTAACGTACAGTATAATTGTAAATTATATCCAATCTGTCATCTAATACACTCTTATGCTTCACATACTTTTAATTTACTTTTTTAAATACAGTGGGACCAGTTTTTAAAGAGACATCCTCTCCATCTTCAACCAACTTGACAACTCATAAGTAAGTGAAGCATAAAAGCGTGTTAGACAATAGATTAGGTATAATTTACATTTAACAAGCTTCACTGTGTGAGTTCCAACAGAATTTTTTAAAATGTCTTATTTTTTGAAAATTCTTAAATGAATTACAGTATGATGTTCAAATCATAAAACAAATAAACCCAGCTCAAATCCCATGTCCAACTTAATTTTTTCATCTCATTTTTTTATTTTCCAACATGGCTATGCATAATAATTTCAGTTAATAATTTTCAGGTCCACTGATAAATCTTCGTTTAGATCTTCTACCCCATGTTTTGCTTGGAAATGTATTGGTAATGAATTATATAATAAACTGCAACAACGAACATAAAACTGTGCATGCTCAATATTACGCAATGCTTACTTATGCTGAAGGCTGTGAGTTCGCCACTTCTTGTCTTAAATATAGGAGAAGCAGAGGAAGATAAATGAATACCTAAGCTTAGGATATATTACCATTCAACTGTCAACAGCCTCATAAGTACAATATTTAAGATAAATGCACATTTTTATAAGCTTCAACTAGTGGCACACTGTTTGTCCTATGTTACTCATGAGCTATGGACTCCTGCATGTGTTGTAGTAAACACAAAGACAAGTACTTGCCATTGTCATTCATGCACTTCATAGAGAGGTTCTGTGGAAAAACATGATTCAAGATTATTTGTTTGCCAGTTTGCTAAACTAGCAGATATGCATTGTGATTATGGAGAAGCTGGAAAAAGTGCATCCATAGCTGCTCAGCTATACCAAAAATGATATCCAGATAGACATCCTCATCATTAGACGTTCCAGTCTATCCACCAGCACATGAGTGAAACTGGGTCCCTGGCAGTGCATACACAGTTTCTAAAGCAAATTAAAATGTCACATGCCAGCCTTTGAACAAAAGGTGCTTGACAGGCTATCCTGAAATCAGTACCATTACAATTGTCTATGGACTTCATTCCTTGATTACATTTTGTGCATCATGGCAAAAACTATGTTTTCTCTCCTTGGTGCTCTTCACTGGTGAAGTCATTAACCAGAGATGAGATCCTTCTAAATTACTGAAACAGCCATATGTGGGAGTATGAAAATCCTCATGTTGTAAAGGAGACAAGCCTTCAACAGAAACCTCATGAACAAGGTAAAGAATTTCTATCTTGATTGCATCAGTTCCTCAGTTCATCAGCAGTCACTTATTGAAATTCCAGGGTACCAGGTTCTGACCCAACATGAGGTCCTAAAATAAATACTTTCCTAATCTCTTCTGAGTCAGATGTTTAAACACTCTTTATGGTTAAGTAAAATTGTAGTTACGAAGCTATAGACAATGGTGTGATATTATATCATACATTAATGTATTCAACTTGTTAACACTAACTCCACTTACCCTACAGAAGTATCCACTTGGGAGAGAATTTTAATTTTAAAAAACAAGAATAACTTAATGAACTTTGATTTTCCGCTGCTGGATGAACTTGGCAAGTTTCTACTAAAACCACCAGACACCGCCACAGGAACACATGGGCATCCATTTACCGTTTCAAACAACACTCAGTCAACAGCAGCTGATGATGGGAGGGACTTCTTCCGAAACTAGTCCAATTTTTTAAAATGTAAGTGGAGTTAGTGTTAACAAGTTGAATATGTTAATGTAGGACTATTTTTGGTTTTACTTAAATGAGATAACTAATGGATATTCATTGTGTTCGATACCAAATTGAATTAATATTAAAAGTACTTTTCTATTACTCTACCTGTGCCATTATTTTGTTAGCTAGCTACAGTCTCTATATAATACTAATTCCTTTATTTCTCAAATGCCTGCTCTAATTATATTAGAATTTTATAAAGGTGATCGTAACTATATAAAACCAATTTATGTATTACATATTCTTTAATATTGAGGGGTCATACCTAAAATGGCCTGGGCCAAATAGGTGGAGGCCCCTTTGCAGTTTGTATTTGTATCATGTATGTTTCTTAGCATTCAATAAAATAAAATTCATGATAGTACATAAGCATGTGTTTTTATCTTGCCTATTTAAAAGCTCTAACTAGAACAAAGGTTTGAGTTCTATTTGATTATAATTTACTTTAACTCAATTAGTATCCATTAAAAAAAATCTGTATCATTTTTTGGGATGAAAGTAGTATTTACTAATATGACTTGTAATTAAAGAGACAGTCAGCAATCTGGGCTTTCCCAAATGATTGCACAAACCCCGGTGAAGGTGATGAAGCATAAGCGAGAAAATGATTGCCAGTTTTTTCTCGGCAAGTTACCAAATTGAAATTATTCCACTCCAGGAGGAATAAGAAAAAGAAAAAAATCATGCTAACTGGTGCACAAACAGTTTTATCTCCCCAGGATCTTTAGAAGACCGAAGTTTGGATTGTTACTTCCCCATGACAAAATCCTTGTAAATACTGCTTTGAAAAGAATGGAATTTCTAAAGAATGGGAGTGATATAGATGAATCACTCATCATACAGTCCTAATCTGGCTCCCTGAGATTGTTTTCAGTTTTCAACTGTCAGATATCAGTTTCATAGTCTGTAAGAAACTGTTGCATCCTATGAAGAGGTCGGTAGCATCTCTAAAGCAGATGGAATGGCTGCTCCCATGATTTTTCTGGAAGATGCAGCTTTGTATCAAGAGTGAGAGAGATTACTTTGAAAAGAAATAAGCAGAACTGCTAAGTAATGGTCTACTTAGAAACTGAAAATTAAATAGCTACCTTCATAATACTTACAAGACTTATTTCTCAGTAGCTTGGTTTGATTATCAGTTTTCATTATTGTAACCCTGCCTAACATAAAGCATACCTGTGTTGATTCCGCAGCTGAGAGTGGGGGCTCTTCACGTGAACTAGGTGATGGACCCACAGTAACTGTTGTCACCATGGACTGCTGAGTTGGCTGTACTGCCACTTGACGAATAGGTCCCAATGAAGATCCTGCAGAGCTAGTGGCAGGCATGTAATCTGTGTGAGATGAGGTAGGGGAAGATGACAGACCCTCTGTGCTCGTACCTGTAGATGAGCCTGTTGTGTGAACTAGTTGCTGCTGAGGGGGAACCAAAGCTTGTGTGCTCTGGCTTGGTGGAGCCTGACTGCTGTTTGAGCTGCTCGTCTGACTAGTTGGAAGCACTGCTACAGTTCTTGATTGCAGTGACATTGGTCGAATACTGGCAAATGGGGTTTCACCTCTTCCTGGCCAGGGTGTAACAGCAACAGACTGCTGCATCTAAAATAAAATAGTATATCATTATGAAATTTCACTCTTCAATGTCAGTAGAAATCTGTCATAATTCAACATTTTTGTTTAAAAACTTTACATTAATAAATGTATAACTGATAAAATCTAACAAAGCATCATCAGTTTTAATAATGCTGTTAACTAAAATTAACAGCATTGCATAATTTTACTGCAAAATTCCATTTCTGTTCCTTGGTTTGGAAATTACACCCATCTAAATAATACTCTTTTTCAATCTCCGTTGCACTGATCATTCAAAATTAATGCTGCTCCTGCAATAATTTTTTAGAAACCTGAAATGATTTTTTGCATTTAATAACCAGAGCGTGTTTTTATGGTTTGCACTTTTTCATGAAAAAATGTACAACTATATGGACCAAAAATTTAACAAATATTTTACAATAAATTTTCATGTATCAGTTGCACATTAGTAAATAATAAGTTAATTTTATAAAATGTTTAGGATAAAAAAAATGTAATTTTCTTCTTCTTCTTCCCCGAACAGTCACCTTTTAACTGAATATATTTAGATCAATAACATTTCAACTTTATAGCTTCAATATAACGTAATTTT
The DNA here is from genome assembly GCA_030762175.1 of Metallyticus violacea. Lineage (NCBI taxonomy): Eukaryota > Metazoa > Arthropoda > Insecta > Mantodea > Metallyticidae > Metallyticus > Metallyticus violacea. The sequence goes on from CM060838.1 coordinate 30,166,108, forward strand.
GCTAACTTTGCAAAATAAGCCTAAGCTATCACCTATGTATTTTAAGGTTGATCTTTATCCTGCGAGCAATTTCTTCAGATTTGAGAACAGAATGCAATGAGAGGAATGATGCATACATAATACTCTCTGTTGATGGTTTTACTTTTTTCCATGTAGTTTATGAGCACAACACAGAAAACTGTGGCCACCACCTTTCCAGCTGATGGGACACATTTGGCCTTCTTGGAGCATTTTTATCCTCTTGTACCCACTGTTTGAACTCCTGCTTTAACTCTGGCATAAAATGGTGAATCTATTTCAACTTAAAAGCTAATTGGAACATACACAGTGAAGCTAATCACACAATTAAGATCGCTCTATGATTGTATAATGATCTGAATTATTGGTGAATCTATGTTTCATCAACAGTGGTAATGTTGCAAAAACTTTGCTCAATTGCATTTAAATATGTCCAAGCACAACTGAGAAATGTTAATTCAGATGCACTTCTGATTGATTATTAACAAATGGGACTGCAATGAGTGTGTTTTTGAATCTGCAAATGTTCTTGCAATTTTTCCAAACATGATTTCCTGAGGTCATTACAATATCAATAAGCTCAAATTGAATTATTTAACACGGCATTTCAATTTCTATGATGTTTACCTCAGTCATTGCGGTTATTGGACATTCTGAACACATTATAAAAAATGAAAGAATTACAAAGTTTATAATTTACCAGGCCATTTTTTTTCTGTAGAAAACTATGGTGAAGTTTTTCAAAGTGGAATCCACTCCTTCTTTTTATCAATTAGCATTAAACCTTTTAAAACAAAATATTTTTATCACTGCACAATATTTGATTTTACCCAATTCAGAAAATACTTTACCTTGTGTTTGTATGAAATTTTGCTGTAAGCCATCTAAAGGAGCAAATTTGAGGAAATCAGTCTTTGTGCTCCAGTGATAGCCAGCCATACTTACCTCATAGACCCAGATTGCAGGTTTAATCTCAACCAGAGCTGAAGCATTATTTTCAGGTATAAAAATCATAAGTATGGGACTTCCTTTGGTAGGGAAATAAAGTCATGGGTCTCATGTCGTAGATTTATGGCACATAAACGAACCTCAAGTCTGAAAGAAGAGTCCTCTGAGCAAACTTTATCAGCTGTTTCATGCTCTGAATTGAATGGGATGTTGATGACCTGAGATCTTAAACAGTCTCCGTATATAAACCAAATAAATAAATACTTGAGAAATATTCTTGCTGTTTGATACCACCACACTATCTGTGCCAGACAAACCTCCCTTATATACAGACAAAATAACAGAATTTCATCAGCTTAGGTGGCAGAATAATTTTCTGCTCTCTCAAATTGGAAATGCAGATCAAGTACCTGTTTCCTATATGCCATGAATGAGGCATTTAGCATATTAATTAAACCAATGTTATGTAGAAACTTCACTGTTTAGCAAGGATTAGTCATAACAATGTACCCAAAATTGGCAATTTTGACATATCAACATCACTACTGACTTGGGGAACGAATCTATGTAATGCAACACCAACAGAATGTCTTATCCTTTTACCGTTATGGAAATAGCATGTTAAGTATTTATATATGCCATTAATATTTAATATCACAACAATGTATCACCTTGAACATATATTGTCTATGGTATTAAATGTTATAATGTATGCGTAGATATATGTCATTTTCAAATAAGTGTACTTACGAAGCTGTTGACAGCTTATATATGTCATTTTGTTTCTATATGTTATGTATTTTAGATAATTTTAGATAAAAACACAACATGTGTAACATCTGAACTCCTATGTTTACTAAATGCTAGCACTACACTTGAAATAAAGTATTTTAACAATTATATCTCTAACTTATTTCATTGTTGCACTAGAAAAGAAATGGTATACTTATATTGTCAGTAATTCAATAGCATTATTCACAGAATGAGTTGAGCAGCCAACATGTGTTCTGAAGGAAGAAAGATTCTTTCCTAATGTGAAAAGTAAGTTAATTTGTATGTATAATAATTTTTACTTCTCCTGAAGTTGCAAAAACAAGCACAATACCTTTTGTTGTTGAACAATCCAAAAAGTAATGAATGTGTAATTTTTTAAATAAAAGCATATTATTTACACTTCTATATTATATTCCCTCAGTGATATGGGTTTAACATACCTTTTCAGATCATGCAACCGAAATACAGATATCTTTAAAGTACCTCTTGAGCATTTACCATTTATGAGAAATGAGGAAAAACTTGGGAAAAACCTAAGTCAAGGAGGTTGATCCTCATGGGAATCCAATCCCACACCTTTCACTTATGAGTCAGTGCCTTAACGACTTTAATGATGCAGAGCTATTTGTAAATAAAACATCTTAAGTATAGTTTGAACAAGAGAAAACATAGGAACAATCTAAGAAATAGAAGAAAAATGTCAAAAAATCATAACAATCATGAAACCATAATTTTCTGTTATAGGCATATCTATTGCTGGATGGCCAGTTATCCAAAAATATTGCTCAAAATGTATAATACAGTTCCAATTTTGCTGAAGCTGACAGACTAGTGAATCATGAGCAATTTTAGAATTTTGGTGATAAGGCAAGCAACAATTGTGTTATTTAGGAGAAAATACTTTGTAACCAAAGCTGGTGAAAAAGTGAAATTTGGTCAGGCCTTCTTTCTTGCTACATTCAATTTCTTAATAATACATACATCAAATGCTGTATAAAAGTAATGTATATAACATAGTATCGAGAGATTAAATGAGGACAGTTGTGGCTAATTCAGATACTATAAAGGAAAGAATCTGATTTCTTATGAGAAAGATTATTTATCTCATGAGTTAAATCTTAGAAAAAATTAAGCATATCCTAAACTTGGGTATTTTTTTACACTAAACTCCACTTACTTACATAAAAGTAAGACGCGTTTTGGGAGAATCTCTCCCATCTTCAGTTGCTCACTGAACCATCGTTACTCGAAACGATGGCTGGACACCTGGATGTTTCTGTGGTGGCCTCTGTTGGTTGAAGTAGGAAATTCTGAGTTCATCCATAGGAGGAAACTCGAAATTCATTAGGTTTTCTCTATTTTTTAATATAAAATTTTTTTCCAAGTGGATAACTCCAATGGGTTGTGAAGATGTTTCAGTAGTTTAATTTCATGGTTTTTGGTACAAAAATGAGCTCCTACTGCTGATTTACCCACCTGCTTAAACCGAAACTTCGTAAAATGTTCTTTCCTCCAAATTTCGCAAATTTCTCTTTGTTTTATATCCTACATTAAATTTTTTTATATTGTAGGCTTTTTTCTATTTTTATTACTCTTTTTTTTTTCCAGCTGCTTTTTGATGAATGCTATTGTCTATTTTTACCGTTTTTCTTACAAATTTAGGGTTGACTTTATATTTTAGGCATAATTTCAGGAAATGTATGTTAATCGCAATATTTCTCTTCTTAATTTGTAATTTTAAGTAGGTTTATATATCCCATTTTGTGTTATTTAGGTTCAAATTATATGTTATGAGATTGTTTGTGTTTTATTCGCCATGTTTCTTATTGGCCACGTGTTGAATGAATTGCTTCTATCACTTGTTCGTCTTGTATAATTAAGTAAAAAATGTACTTAGGAAGCTGTAGGCAATGGAGTGGTAATATAGGATGTATTACCATTCCATTGTCCACAGCTTCATAAGCACATTTATTACTTTATTCTCTTTGTTTTGCCTATTCTGCTCAAAATCTGCACATTTTATTTCATAATTCCTGTTCTGTTGATATGGAGTCTTTTACTGTGCAACCTAATAAATTCTTGATGTTTTATCTTTTCTTTGGGGCTAACATTATCCCATGTTCTTTGAAAATTTTCTTGAATTTTTTGTGGTAAATTGGATGGTAGGTAAAACTTTTGAATTTGTACTCTTCCTTTGTGTTTTTCAGTGTGGAAATTTCCCTTATCCCTTTTGTCTTTTAGATTTATTGATAATTTTTATCACTGTGTCTTTGTTGAAACCATTAATTATAGCTGTCTTTATTATTTGTTTGTATTATATTATTTTGTACTCTGCTTCTGTGAGTAGAATATTCATCAATCTGTGTGTCAAATAATAAACAATATCAATTCACCCACATACCAGGTAGCAAAAAAATTGATCAAAGTCTTCAATTCTTTTAAGAGAATCCAAAGTTTGAGCATTAAAAATTCAGTTGATGAATATGAGCTCCTTTGAAATATATATCACCAATGCCCTCCCATTAATTTTCAAAACATGGTATAGGTATGTGGATGACATATTTGCAATAATACTGATAAAACATTCAACAGACGCTCTGAAGCTCCTTATTTTACAACATAATTTATACAATTTACCATTAAATGGGAGAAAAATGGGTGGCTTCCATTCCTAGATTTAAAAATTATAAGAAATGCAGACAGATTAAACTTTGGAATCTATAGAAAAGTGACACACACAGAAAATTACATATAAACAGTCCTAGCCCCATCACACTCAAGTGCACCGTGTTCTACAGCTTGGCACACAGAATAATTAACATTCCACTACAGAAACATTCACATAGGGTTGAACAGAACAGCAACAGATAATATAGCAATAATCACTGGTTTCAACAAAGACATATTAATAAAAGTTATCAATAAATTTAAAAGGCAAAAATCAATAAGAAAGGTTTCCATACTGAAGGACTCTAGGAAAGATACAAATTCAAAAGTTTCACATATAATTCAACATATAACAACAAATTCAATATGGTATTCAAAGAAAATGGTACAAAAGAACAAATATATATAAAAGTTACTAGGTTCAGCAGTAAAAGACACCATTTCAATAGAAGTCAGGAATTTACAAAATTAAATGTGCAGGTTGTAATCAAAAATACACCGGAAAAATGAAGGGAAATTTAAAAATTCGAAGAAAGTAATACTTTGATTGAAATTGATAAAGAAGCAGTGGCAGCTCACTTTTGGACCCAAAATCAAAAATTAAACTAGGCCTTAGCTGCTGAAAGAACAATACAACCCAATAGAGCTCTCTACTCGAGAAAAAATTTTCATAGGAAAAAACTTTCCTTTGAAAAATTTAATGAATTTTGATGTTCCATGATGTACTCAGCAAGTTCCTATTTGAACCATCAGAGACCTCCAAAAGCACCTTGGGTTCCAACCACTACATCAAATATGAATAGTCAGTCAACAGCTGATGATGACAGTGATGGCCCTTGAAAAATGTCCTAATGCATAAGTGGAGTTAGAGTGAACATATTTAATAAATTCTAATAATTAGAATTGTCTTTCTAATTTTCTAGAAGAAAAAGCAGATGGTAAGGACTGGATTTCTTTTGTAGTGCATGTGGTGGACAAAACAGGAATACAAGTGTATCTACTAGATCCTGCATAATGGCGAGCACCTTTATATCCCTATAATCAATATTTTATTCTTTGAGTCAGGTCATTTAAAAATTTAATACAACCATGCCTTGACAGAACAAAGAACAAAATTGCTCTCTATATTTGATCTATTAGGATGATTCATTGATGTCAGAATGACATACAAATCATGTAATTGAAAATTTTGTAGGATTTATTGAAATTTCCAGAATGAGACTCCACAGAATAAAGAACATAAAAGTTGACAGAGAAGGAAATATGTGTCAAATGGTTCAAAATTATCTGTTTTCATTGTCAAAAAGAAGACTCAGAACATATTTATAACAACATCACTTCTTAAAAACTTAAAGGAATACAAACTGCACAATTCTTTCACAGTTCAGTTATTATATTCTTCCCCTCTTCTCCAGTTCTTATTTAGAAATAAATAAATAAGGATATCCTGGATTTATGCAATACAGAAATTATTTCCGAGCAATCATCAATTTCACAACACAATTAGGAATGACATAATAGCTGGGGAAGTAGCAGAAGTTAATGAAGTTTTTTATGATAAGCATTCATTTTTCAATGTTAAGTATTTTGTACTAGTATTTCATTGATATTCATTTTAAGGTATTTTGTAAAATTGTATTGCTATCTAGTTTGTTTATTATGTTTTAAAAAAATAAGTATTATTAGGCATTACTAATTAGTATTAAAAGCAAGACTTTTGTTATCAATGTTATAGATGTAACTTGTCAAAACATATCTATAACAGTATATATTTTTTTCTAATGTAATACTTAAACTCAAAAAAATTGAGTGGGTGTAAACATATTCTAATAACAATGAGGATCACATGTCACATAGGCTGAGGTAGTAACAATGATAGCATTTCCATTGTTGTAAAACTAATTTTGCATTTATCTCAAAATGTTTATTTTGTAGTGTTGTCATGACTCTAAGGCCCCATATTGTTAAAATAAAACTACTCACAAAGTACCATTATCTTGTTGGCATTATTGTTAACAATTAATGAAAAACTACATGTCATTTGATTTAATGAAGGAGTGGTGAAAGTTGTGCAGAATCAACTTCATGAAGCTTTGCTTAGAAAAAAAGCAAAACATGCTAGCTGTTGACAAATTTTAGTGCTACTTAGCAGAATCAGTGCAAAAAAGATGTCTCAATTACATATGATTTCAGTTATAACACCTCGAGGCCTTATTTCTGTTTTATAACAGCTAAGCATCTCGGTTAAATAATTTGGATGTTAATTATCATATGAGAAGTGGATTTGCTCTTACTAAAGCTGGCAAATTCAAAAGATTTGCGATAGAGCAACTCGGCATCTGGATCCAACCACAGAATCTGATCATAGGCAAAATAATCACAAAGACCTTAAAGAAATGGAGTACAAGATGCAAAACAAGGCTGTACAAATATCATTTGGGACAGTGAAAACAGTGGAAAGTAATACATACGTATATTTTAGGAATAAATTTGAAACATTATGCTTTTTATGTTGACAAGATCAAATTCTGATCAGCATTGGAACTGACAGATGCATAAAGAAATGCTGCAAAACTCCTATAATTGCTCAAGTTATAAGTATACATAAATATTTAATATTAAACTGAATTTAAATAGTATAAGGAATAATATGATTGATATTATTGTATGATTTAGTTGAACTACACACTCTTAATGCTTCACTTACTTGTCATAATATATAGGATCGGTTTTGAGAACATTTGGTTCTCATCATCAGCCAGGCTAAAATTAAACTGTTGGATATTAAATCAATGAAAAGTCAAGGAAATCTGGAATTTGTAATGTACAGAAAGAATACACACGCAGATAATCACATCAAAGCTGAAATTTTTCACAAACATGCTGTTATCAACAGTTTAACACTAGCTAGTTAACCTACAAATTAGCAAAGAAGAATATTTTAATGAATACAAACAAATAGAAGAAACAGCAGTTAAAAATTGTTTTAAAAATGAACTAGTACACAAAAAGGTGCAGAAATTCAAGAGACAAAAACATATGAAAGAAACCACAACACTTTCAGCAAGAAAAGATAACCTCATTTTTAAAAAATTCACATATCATCCATGGGCTGTAAAAAAAAATTCAGAAAATTCTTGAAGATTTTAATATCAGGTTAGCATCGGTTAATACATTTAATGTTAAAAACCTACTGATAGACAATGTTGATGACAGTATTCCACAAGAGAAAAAAATCAGGTATTTACAAAATAAATCGTGCAGAATGTGAAAAAAATTATATTGGAAAAACAAAGAGAAGCATACGCACACGGTTAAAGGCAAATTTCAAGAACATAAAGTACAAGCAAATAGAGAAATCAGCAGTAGCATACAATTTTGGATAAGTAAATTATTAAAATCAGTACAAGGACCTATAGAACAAGCAACTTGGGAGAAACTCTACATCTAAAATATAAATACAGTCTAATGAACTTCGACACTGCCAGGGATGAAAGCATAAACTACAAGTTTATCACACCACCACCAGAGCAGAATACACATTCCCACAGCTTAATGAATTATCCAGTTGAATTTTAGCCTGGCTGATGAGAACCAAATGTTCTTGAAACTGGTTTTATATATTACGACAATTAAGTGAAGCTTTAAATGTGTAGTTTATAACCTCAACTTAGGTATTCATTTTTTACACTAAATTCCATTCACTTACACAAAAGTAAGACGCGTTTTGGAAGAATCTCTCCCATCTTCAGTTGCTCACTGAACCACTGTTACTCGAAACTATGACTGGATAAATGGATGTTCCTGTGGTGGCCTCTGTTAGTTGAAGTAGGAAGTTACTGAACTCATCATCGAGTTTCCTCTTATGGATGAGCTCAGCAACTTCCTACTTCAACCAACAGAGGCCACCACAGGAACATCCGTTTATCCAGCCATAGTTTCAAGTACTGGCGGTTCAGTGAGCAACTGAAGATGGGAGAGATTCTCCTGAAACACGTCTTACTTTTGTGTAAATAAATGGAGTTTAGTGTACAAAATGAATACCTAAGTTGAGGTTATATTGCCACTCCATTGTCAACAGCTTCATATGTACAATATTTATGTGTAGTTTAACTAAATCATACAATAATATCAACTATATGATTGGCTTCACTGTGCAAGTTCCAATTTACATTTTAATTAATAATATGATTATTTGCCACCAATTTACTGTAAGTATTTCTGTAGATTATCTTCTCTATTATAGCCTTTTCAACATTTCTTTTGTAACAATTCTTTAATCCATTTTGGGCTATTTCCTTTTACAGTTAGCTGGCAAGTATTAAACCATGGCAAAGTGTTTATATCTTCTTTCAAAGCCATATCATACCAAGCTGACTGATAAACATGACTTTAATATTCAATTTAATTCATATTCAATTTACAGAAACTTTTCTTCCACATATCAATGTCAGTACATACACCTTAATGTGTTCCCATACTCACAGGCTGTTGTTTAGTCTGAGTGGAGGATGGTCCAGCCATGGGCTTGATATTGGCTGTTGGAGGTTCCACAGTGCTCTTCTCAACTGGACCTGAACTTGTTGATGGTTTAGAAGCCTAATAAAATAAAACAATTTTCGCTTTTAATCTTAGTACTTGGTAAAGCAGGGAAAGTTACTTTCAGAAATCTCACTGCTTTTACAGTTTTAAATATATTTCTAATGTGCATTTTTTCAGTTTAATCTTTGAAATCAAGTAATCATTTATGTAAATAAAGTTTCTATAAATGACAGATTTTACACTTAGGTACTGTGGTGCATCACCAAAATTCTGCACATAGAACTGGTAGAAATCTCGTTACTAATGCTTTACCAATAATGCTTTCTGAAATAAATATCAAGATGCACTCTGGACAATAGCTAGTGTGGAGAACAGTAGAGTTTTCTGGAGGCAAAAAAATTAAGCCACACTCATTTATCTTATAATGAAGTATGTATGGTCATAAATATCAACGCATTACTAGATTTGCACATGCAGTATACCTCTATTTAGAAACAACTGTTTACAGATCATGTCCCACCTGTTGCTTATCCAACTGACGCTGAAGTTGAGTTAATCGCTGATTCAAAGACTCAATTTCTCTTGCCATTCGATCTTTCTCTTGCTGTCTCTCTGACCTTAGTTCTGCATTCTCCTTCTCTAGCTGTGATATGCGTCCATCATACTGAGATTTCAGTGCATTCAGCTGGACAGCACCTTCATCTAGTAAGATGTTATAAAATGTTACATAAAACAAAAAAGGTAAGTAAATAAAAAGCAAATTCTTCTGAAGCAATAATATGCACATTGTCTGCAACGATCAGAAAGCAGTGCAAACATACTGTGTAATTAATAGCTCTTGTCCACTGATATAGTTCAGCTATTAAGTATCTGCTTGTCACCTTATGAGCTCAATTCCTGGAAGAACCAAGTTGCCTATAAAGCATTTTTCTGGAATTTTCCTTCACCTTGAAAGGCAAAGACACATAACTTTACACCCTGATGGACAATGAACTTATTTCAATCATTAATTAATCTATTGTTGCCTGACAAAAAGACCTTTGGTGGTTATGACCCTGACAAGCATTGTGTGTTTACCTTCTGCTACAGCACTATGTACTTAAATTAGAAACAACATGTGTAAAATAATCTTTTCTAATGGCTTTTCAATATAAAACCCTTTCAGCATGAACATTTTTATTCTGCTATATAAGTAATAATTCAATTTCTTACTACTTGCAGCCTCAAATTCAAGATTATTCAAGAAGATTGGTGCAGAAGTAATACTGGTTTATTCTTTATTGAAATGATAAGACATAAACCATGATGATATGAAATGATAAAAAAACTTACATGAACATTATTAATGTTGGATATAGACACCATCTTGACACAACATGCATCTTCAGAGTACATTCAATCTCAGACGTATTCCAACATGTCCTTGGATATAAGCTCTATTGCACTGAATATGCATTGTTTTAAATATTACAGTTGTGCTGATGAGGAAAGACACAGATATATTTAATAGAGCTGGCAAATGCGCAAGACACTTCTAGGAAATTGGTGGTAGGGGTAACAGCTCAGCTTCATGAATGATACAAACAAGCTACTGTTGATATGCAAGTGAGAAAAATAGGAGCTGTACAGCTGTGCAATAAATTGTATACTCACCCGTGATGTTTTAACACTTGCAAAGGAGTTATGCCAACCTATAGTTCCTTGTTATCACTTTCTGCACTTGTTTCACCGTTTTCATCACAGTGATTTTCTTCATCTAATTGAATCACTAATTTCAGACCTTCACCTAAGAAACCTTGTTTTTCTGTCCTCTTCAACTTTTCACAGCACTGTTTCCTATCTTCTTTTCTAATTGAAGCAAATTTTTCATCTAGCATTTAATAACATCCTCCATGTGAACATGACATTGTGTAATTGAAATCATTTTATGATATAGTCGAACTACACACTCTTATGCTTCACTTACTTGAGCAGAATACCCACAACACAACGAATTATCCAGCAGTCGGAGATTTAGACAAGTAAGTGAAGCATAAGAGTGTGTAGTTCGACTATATCATAAAATGATTTCAATTATATGATTGGCTTCATTGTGAATGTTCCAATTAACATTTTTAGTTGATGACATTGTGTTCTGCAATACAGTTTTTCACTATTATTAACTCTATGGGGTTTAGCTCCAGGTGACAGCATGGAAGACATATGATTGCATGACTTTTCTCTTCTAAAATTGCATAAAATTTTTATGTGATGTTTGGATTTAACCTTTTTTATTAATTTGTACAGCTTTGGTTTTATTAAACTATTTGAGTTTAATAAACTTGAAGCTGTTGTTCGGGCATGTAGTTAGTAAGCCAGGATATCATTTCAGGTTTACAGATAATGGAATTTGGAGAAGGATTAAGCATTACATTATGGTATGGTGCATTGTTGATTAAATGGACATTGTGAGGAAGAAGGTTAGGAATAAGCTACTCTCTTATCCAGTTCTAATAATTTGCATAATTCATATCATCATGGTAATCATTTTTTTGATGAACCTTAAAGCATAGATATGCATTTTCAACAAAACAAAGCACAATCAGCCTTTACCCTTTTGACATAGAACCTAACCATAGAATCAATGCTCCAAGCCGATGGGGTTGTATGTGAATTATGAACATGCTTCATCCATGAAGATTGTGGGGCACCTTCTTCTCTGCATTTCTTCATGGCTTTCAAGTAAGCAATACTTTTCTTCCGGGTGTTTCCATGTTCTACTAATATCTGCCCAATATTTTTGGTTTTTCTCTGGTGAAAACCCAGAGCCAAAATCATTTTGCCAGTAATGAAATACTGCCATCGAAAAGGATGGATTTTTTTAGCCTTGTGTGGTTCTACATTTTTCAATGATGTAAAATTCATTTATTGTCCTGAACCACAGATTAATTAAATTCCTAAGGTAGCTTTGGGTGAAATTCTAGGTCTTTCCTTGTAAAGAGTAGAGAAAGCTTTAGACATTCTGGCTTCTATTTCCTTCAGCTCTTTAACTATGCGGTTCATGCTTCATGAGGAGACACCAGTAGCCTGTGCCACTCTATTTTGAACTGCTTTTATATTTATGAACTTTCCTAATTCAGCTTCCATTTCCACGAACTGGTAAACATTACTACCACTTCACGAGTCTGGGAATGTGAAGTAAAACTGCTCACCTTACTCAACAGCGAAGACATTGCAAAAATTATCCTGGCATTATACTTAATGATGCACATGTTAAACTCTACTTACTTTGTGTTCAGTATGGAAGTAAGAGAAATACTAATATGATTCCCCTATAAACATATAAAAAGAAAATGAACTTAACCAGAAACCACTGTGCATCTTTTTCTCACTTGCCAGCATTTAAATAACATATAAATGATATTCTTGATGTATCCCCATAAAAAGAAATTGCTAGATATTAAATTTGATGAATACAAAGGCAGAGCACCATTCGCAAATCCTGATTTCTGGCAAAATTGCAGTCCTAACTTTTGCCAGGGCACAAACATCCAATGGATTTGAACTGTTGCACCCTAAATGCAATGCAATTCCTATGCAGTGTACACTTGCCAAATTTTATCCACAGTGTTTCTGCATAGTCATGACATCTTATTTTGATTTAAAGTAAAACACTAAAAATCATGTCGTCACATTAAAACTCTCTTTAAGTTTCACAAACACACTTATAAAAGTAATTTTGGTACATGTTTCGTGAGGTACATTCCTCACATTGTCAACCAAAACGACGACTGAGGAGTCAATTTCAGCAAAGTATGTATGTTACTATGCTTGCTCTGGTGGTCTGTTAATGAACTTAAACAATATGTTGTCTGCTTCCAGTATATCAAAATTCATAAGTTTGTATTCATATTTTTTTATGTAAATTTTTTCCCATATATTAAGTTCTTTCGGATGTTGAATTGTTTTTAAAAACAATTAAAAACAATTCAACATCCGAAAGAACTTAATATATGGGAAAAAATTTACATAAAAAAATATGAATACAAACTTATGAATTTTGATATACCGGAAGCAGACAACATATTGTTTAAGTTCATTAACAGACCACCAGAGCAAGCATAGTAACATACATACTTTGCTGAAATTGGCTCCTCAGTCGTCGTTTTGGTTGACAATGTGAGGAATGTACCTCACGAAACATGTACCAAAATTACTTTTATAAGTGTGTTTGTGAAACTTAAAGAGAGTTTTAATGTGACGACATGATTTTTAGTGTTTTACTTTAAATCAAAATAAGATTAACAAAAGTTTCACTGTGTGGATTCCCAAATTCCGTAAACATAGTCATGACAACCCGTTTGTGCAAATTCCATATGCAAACTGCCTTCTTTCGCTTCAATATCACCTCTTGCACATATAAAGGCACTGGTACCACTAGCAGCATTTTCCAAAGCTATACATGCAGACAATAACTTGATGCCAGTGTCCTCAATTTCTTTCAGTGACTGCTCGTCATTACTTTTATTACTCTATTACATATCTTTCATTTTGCAACATTCATTTTAAATAACTCCACACTTTATAAAATTTCCACATGTAGTAGCATGCAAAATAAAATGAAACTAATAATCTCTCAATCATATTCATGTTTTCAAGTTTCTTTCTCCCAAATATGCATTCACTGTTTCACATTATGAAGCTCAGGATTGTTTTTTCCTTCTTTTTTTCCTTTTTTCTCCTTCCCTTTCAATGCTAGTTATAAATCTCTTGCTGCCAAGTGATAGTTACTGCTTTTGCTGTTAATCCTAGCTTACATATTTAATTACAAAAGCAACTGTATGCTCCAGCCAATGTCTTGTTTTACATTTCTCATTTTTCCTTGTTCAATTTTTTTTTTCCAATAGAGAGGTATTTCTGTTTTGTTATTGTTGTTTGCAGACATTTAACATTCATGTTTAATGCTACAGGTATCTGAGATAATTAGTATCAATTAATGATGGCACTAATAAGCCCAGAGTCTGTCAGTACCCATAGTTACCTGGTATTCACTTTTTTAAAGTAAGAGAAAACTCCAGAAAAAATTCACTCAAACACTTTCTCTTTACTAGGTCCTACTTTGAATGTAGGTTGACCAGATAGCATGTAAACATGTGGCAAGTTTATAAGATAAGCATTATCATATTTTGCTATGGTTAAAATCTGTATATGCACAGATAACTGATTGTACATTATGCAATTCCCATTGTTAATGGTAATATATTCATTTACCTCTGTTTTGTTCCACAAGCTTTGATAATGAATTTTTAGCTTCAGTCAGCTGCATAATTCTTTGCCTTGCAGATTTCAGTACCTGCTTAGCTCGCTCTTCTTTATCTGCTACAGATGTCTTCAAACTGTCATTCTCTTTTCGAAGAGATTCTGCTTCTTCATGCGAACTAGTAACCTGTAAAATGTGATTAATATGGGATAAATAATACCATGGAACATTAAACAAAAAACAGGCATATTTGAATTAGGCTTTCATGCAAGCATCAATTCATGGTTTGTAAATAAATAAATAAAAGATCTTTATGTAGCTTTGCATTACTGTTACACTCATTATGAACACAAACAGCATAGATTAGGGAAGGCAATAAAGTAATAGATTTTCCTTAAACATACTGTGACTCGTAGTGTATTGCTTTATAAATGGTAGCTTCAATGACCTATTATTGTAACTGGGACCAAGATACTATATCAGTAGATCAGCAATGCCCATCCCAAGCCCACTTCCACAGCTATCATATTTTTTTTATTTGATTTATTTATATTATCTTTATATTATTTATATATAGCTCAGGTTATCAGCATCCCATTCAATTCAGGGTGTGAAATGGCCAATAAATTTTGCTCAGAGACGTCTTCTTTCAGGCTTGAGTTTCTTTTTCGTGCCGTAAATGTACAACACGGGACCCATAGCTTTACTTCCCTTCTGAAGGAAGCCATGCTTAGGATTTTTATGCCCGAAAAAATCCATCGATCCTGGCCGGGTTTGAACCTACAAACTTGGGTTTATGAGGCAAGTATGGTTACCACTACATCACCATGACCGACACTCTGACTGTGAGTCTAACTTAAAGCTCTCCTTTCAATCACAGAAAAGTTCTAAAACCTTAAAGTACATTGCTAAGAGCCTGATTTTGCTGTTACCATAACAAAGTGGCTTCCTATATCTATATCAATGTTTCTTCCTACTCTTATGCTAGCATGTCCATTGAAGACCCAAACTCTCTACATAATTACTTAAACTAATGAGTAAGCCAATTATAATAGGAAAAGTTTTAATTATATCTTAACCAAAAGATAGCTCATCCAATATGCAGCACTGCATATCATTTTTTAGCTTCATTCCATTACTCCTGCTCATACAAACCTGTTCTGTGAGCTCTTTAACCACATCTGAATGCCTAGTTTCAGCTTCTCTTATTCTCTGTTCCACCTCTCGTCTACCTTCTTCTCGTAAAGTTTCCTGGGCCTCTGGAGCAATATCTGCTATATTAACCACTGGCACAACAGGTGTTGCTGCAGCAGAAGCTTCTTCTTTTTCTTTTGCTGCCTTGCGCTCCTCCTCAACAGTTTTAGTCAATTCTTCAAACTGTGTTTTATATCTTCTTGCAATCTTACGGATCTGGAAATATATGAAATTAATAAATAGAACTATGCAGGACTGATGCCTCAGAAAACATGAAATTTAGGAATACAGTGAAACCCGATCAACAACCTTTAATCTTCTGAACTATTTAACTGGCAGGGATGGTGGTGATGACAGCAGTTGTGGTTGTGGAGGTAATGTCTTTTTTTTTTTAATGAAACTTAAGGCCCATTTCTACCATTGTGTGGTGATGGGCTGATAATCTATACATCCACCCACTGTACAGAAATAAGCGTAATTAAATTAAATTTTTATTGCAGAAAGAAATGGGAAACTACTGCATTACCTATCCCAAGAAAAGCTGCAAACATATGGCTGATTGGTTTACTACTGTGGTGTTACAGGCAAGTTGATGAACCATGATATGCAATGATAAATTGGAAAAGTAATTTTGGGAAAGAAGTGTTTCTTAGGGTCCATGGCATTTAACACTGATGAAGACTGAGTAAAAAAAAAAAAGGGGGGGGGCGGTTCTGCTAGAATATGAACCAAAGACTTCCATTTCATGAGTTCATGCCTTAGCAACTTGGTTATTTGTTTCAGTGGTAGGGGTGGTATTTTAATGCCTTTTTTTACTTCTATGGCATCATAGATGTACATTGAAAATATTTGATATGAAATGATATATTGGAAAATTTTATTAGGAATATATATATGTAATGTTGGTTAGCATGGTAGCCTGATTATTAGATATACTAGTAAGGCTACCAATTAAGAACTGGGGACTAGGGTTCAAAATTAATAAATGAAAATTCTGTTAATGTGAAAGCATGAGAAGAATATGGAAAAGTTTTTGTAATACTGTATCCAATATAAATGAAATTCATGGAAGAAACTTAATGGGCAAATTTTGACTACTGGAGTTTAGAATGAGACTATGGTCAATGAAATTATCTGTAGTTAAAGTCTATTAGTATTTAATTGAACAAGAGTTCTGGTACATTAAATAAAAGTGAGTTTATGCTTGTTCATTTGCTGTAATGTCAAGAATCATATTACTACTATTATAAGAACATTAAAAAAATCTTTAGTTATCTGAGTCCATCAACTTTTTTCTGTAGGAAATATGGATGGTAGTGGGTTTCTAGAATATGTCCTCCTGCTTGCATGGGCTTTTGCATCTTGGCCAAGGCCAGATTCCCTCCTGACTGCCTGCCTGTCCTTGAACTTCTAAGCAGTCAGCAGTTTACATTCGTTCACAAAGACTTCAGAGCAACATATTTTTAGGTGAAATTGTTATTATAAATACAAATTAGTTTCACTGTGTAAGTTAGAACAGAATTTTTTAAAAATGTCTTATTTTTCGAAAGTTCTTAAATGAATTACAAATTAGATTGTCATACACAACTGAGTCAGTATTAGGTGACACTAAAACTTCACTAACTGATTAATTTTTCAGAACATGTTTCAAGAGCATTCGTTCTCATCTTCAGCTGGAGACTGCGGGCAAGTTCTCAATAAAATCAAACAATATAGCAAGAACCATCACAATCAACACCTTTACAAACGTGTACTTAATTCTCTCAACAGTAAAAATGTGGTATATATCAAAGCTGATAAAGGGAACAAGATAATAATCATGGACCAGGATGACTACATAGAACGCATGCAGAACATGTTCGGCGCTCCTAAGTATGCAGTGATAAGCCATGATCCACTGAAGGAGTGTATTAAAGCCTTTTAACTCCTCCTTGAAACAGATCAAACTTTATCAGAAAACGAAAAATGGAAAATTAAAACAAATAACCCACATTTGCCAGGATTTATGGCCTGCCGAAAGTACACATACCCCGCAAGAGCATGCGCCCAATAATCAACAATATCAATTCACCAACCTACAATTTGGCCAAGTGATTGGTAAAAAAATTTACATCTTTAGAACAATTTGAAAGTAGAAGTATCGTGAATTCATATAAACTTGTGGACCAATTTAATAATGAACGGATTTCTGGTCTCGTTTGATGTTGCACCTGTTTCACAGCTAAGAAAATTGGCTTGAAAGAATATATTCATGAGAGGCACTTCTGAATATATTATAAATTCTTGTTGGTAAAATTATTTTCTACTACTGCAAATATACAAAAAAAATAAAAAATAAATAAATAAATAAAAAAAATAAAAAAATAAATATATATCCTCCTCCTACTTCTTCTTTCTTAATATGCTGCCATCTAGTTTTGCAGTTAACCCTGGAGGGATAAAAACAATATAATTCAGTGCTAGCAACTGATTCCAATGTATCAACCTGCATTTCCTTATTCTTCACATCTGTTAAAAGAGCTTCCTTAGCTCCAAGGTCCTCTGTAATTGTTGCCAGTTCATCATTTTTCTTTGTTAGATTAGTTTTTGTTTCATTTAAATCTTCCTGAAGTTTGTTCACAGTCTGAGTAAGAGATTTAATTTCCTCTGCACGTTTTTTTAGTTCTTCCAAGTGCTGAGTATTTTGACGCTGTAGTAATGCCACCTGGAATAAAAACCATTGACAATTAGAATATAAATATAGACATTTAAAACATTACTATATTATCAACATTATTTCAAATTTTGATAGTAGGACATTGAACTTCTCTTTGGCCTATTTGGTTGCTTTCTTACATTAACACATTGATTCTAACGATTGAATTCGAATCTAAACCCTACTTATAATTCATAACTTTCTTGGCAGATACTATACTTGGTATAAAGCCTCTTCTTCCTCTTCCTTTAATTCATTTAAGCTCTTCTTAACTATTGAATTCCAACATTTTACTAAGAAATCTAGCAGCAGTATAATGAAATTCATGAATCCACAATAATCTGTTACATGCATGCAGTTAAACTATACTTTACTGGCTGTAATATTCATTATATATATTTTACAGAGATATGATTAAACAAATGTAATGGAATCAAGCAAGACAATGATGATGTCTTCTACATTCACAGTTAACTAGATTTATCCAAAATGTAGTCAATTTACATTTTTCACTGTGCTTTTGAAAGTCTGATTAAACATTCCTCTGATTATATATCTATAAATTAATACATATTTTTCCTGCCCATTCTTTAGACATCTAACCACAAACCTTTCTCTAGTACATAAATATGGCATACATGGTTTCAAAGGGTCCACCATCCTCTCACATCAGTAACAGTAATAAACTAGAATTAATAACCTGGAAAAATATTTTTTTTTTTGAAAGCTTTGAAACTCTAGACTTACAGATACCGATAGTATGAAAAGCAATCACAGCATAAACACTGGATTAGATTTTGGGGAAAAAATATCCAATCATCATTCTTAATTAGCTAGTGAGTCAATTTGATACCCTTATGCTCCACTTAGCACTGAATTATACAGAACATATTTTACAGGCTTTTGCCTGCACAATCAGCTGTGAATCGACTTAATGGAGCATAAGAGTAGCTAATTAAGAGTAAATTAATTGCTTCACTGTATTAGTTCCGGCACAAAATTAATTTTAAAATTAATCTGATCATCACTTTAAATATAAAAAGCAATAGCACTGATGTCTTCATATCTAATTAATAGATGAAAGATAAAGTAACTTGTACCTTAATAAATAAAAAAGAAGTACTGTTAACACATGTAAAACCATTTCAAATAAAAAGACTACAAACTATACAAATGTGCAAATAAAGATTGCTAAGAGAAGGGAAGAGAGCAAATAAAAGAATGGAAAGATGTGTATGCTATTTATTTTTTTGCATTTGTATAAGTTTAAAGCCCTTTTAGCTGTTCTTTGGCAGATTTACTAGCAGATGTTTACTATTTGTAAATCTTACATGGGGAGGTGGGGGGGGGGAGACGAAAGGCTATAACAGCAATCAAAGATTACAAAACAAAAGTATTTCTCCTTCTTTTTCCTCTATTTTCAATTGAAAATATCATAAAATTAATTTTTTAAAAAATTAACTGGCTGTTTATAATTATTATTTTTTTTTTAAATAATCCCTGATTTTGACTGATTGCATGCCACTTAACATATTGGTTTCACCTGTGCTCATTTCTAAGCCAATGGAGCAAACATATATAATTGGCATAGATACTTTTTTTTAATCTAAGAATATTAGTGTGTTCTGCACACTAGTTTCAAATTACACATAGGAAGCAGTATGATTCATAGATGGGTAATTTTGAGAAACTGAAGGAAAAAACAAAAAAGATGAAAACATTCTTGGAAATGTTTTGCAAAATATGATTGCTAGAAAAATTTGACTATTAACAATCAATACAGGAGATGTCAAAATTAAAATCCATGCATGATTCATGACAGCTGATAGCATTTTAACAATATTAAATCATTATTTATAGCAAATGATTTGTTTGGGTTAAAAAGCATTTTTATAAACATATAATGTGCCTAAAATGATAGTTAAAAAATCCAATGATGGAAAGTTCAAATATGTAGATTAATGGTGAATCAGCTGTAATATTATACATGAAAATGCATTGCATGGTCATCTTTTTTAAGTTGAAAACATTTTAAGCCTAAAGTAAAAATCATAAAGCTACTTTCACTCCAGAAGCAACCATGTTTTTACTGTTTTCCTAAGAATATTTTATTAGCATAGGTAACTTACCATGAAACAAATATTAAAACGATAATCTTTTGTGAGTAAAACTATTGAAAAATAGTCTTTCTGGCTTCACTTACTGGAGATTTACTCAGAACATTTTTTGTGGACCTTTGTCCACACCCTCCACTGCATGATTGTTGGATCATTCACTGAAGTTGAGTTGGTAATTGTATGAGTTGATTCTGGTGGCCTTGCAATAAACTTGAAAAAAGAGCTTTCTGCTTTTGGGATGTCAAAATTTGTTAGGTGATGTTCATGTTTTTTTTTAAGTAAATCCTTTCCCATATAATTAAAATTACTGTATATCCTTCCCATATGTTTAATGTTCTTTGGTTGCTGTTTTTTCATAACTTGATTCCCATGAGATAACCAAATGTATCAAGTTATTGAAAACAGTTCAACAACCAAAGGAATTAATCATATGGGAAAGGATTTACATAACTAAAACACACCAGCAACAACTAATGACCTTTGACATTCTGGAAATAGCTCTTTATTCAAGTTTATCGCCAGGCCACCAGAGTCAACTCATACTTCAATAAACATTCTTAAACAAACATTCCTATAGTTAAAAGCATTGTATGATTGAGTCCAACTACAAACTCTTATTGCTCCAATTACTTGTTTATAATATGTAGAACCGGTTTCATGAATGTTCCCTTTGTTCCTATCATCAGCTAACTGTCGACTGCTGGATAATTCATTATGCTGTGTATTCTGCTCTGGTGGAGGTGTGATGAACTTATTATCCCCTGAAGTGTCCAAGTTCATTAAACTATCTTTGTATTTGTAAATGTAGATTTTCTCCCATGTTGCTAATTCTATAGGTCCCTGTACTGATTTTAATAATTTTGCTTTATTCACTATGTCATGGTTTTTTGTCCAGAAATGAGATGCTACTGCTGGTTTCTCCATTTGCTTGATTTTATGTTCCTGAAATGTTCTTTTAACCATTAGTCTGTGTTTCTCTGTTTTCCCAATGTAGATTTTTTCACATTCTGCACAACTTATTTTGTAAATACCTGCTTTTTTCTCCTATGGAATACTGTATTTCACAATGTCTATTAGGAGATTTTTAACATTAAATCTGTTTACAGTTGCCAACCTGATATTAAAATCTTTAAGAATAATGTGAAATTATTTCAGAGTTGATGTTTGTTTCTAATCTGATCATGAAGAGGTTAGCTAGAAATGGAGATATGGGGCTGCCCATAGTAAGTCATGATTGTTGTTTATAAAATTTGCCCTTGAAAGAAAAATAGGGTTGATTTATGCAGATTTTGGTAAAACTGGATGAGCAGATTTGAAACACACATCAGCATTCCCATACATATTTAAAATATGATACAGATATGTTGATACATTTGCCATAGTTAGCAAAATATTCATTGATGATGCCATAAAACTTCTGAATATACAAGATAAAATCATACTGTTTACATATGAAACAGAAACATGTTACCATTCTTGGACATTAAAATTATGAAGTGTTATGGAAAACTGAAATTTGGAATATACAGGAAGAATAACATGCACTCACATCAAAACTGATGTTTTAACCCCACAATGCATAAACTTGCAGTTATCATATGTTTACGGAATTTGGGAATCCACACAGTGAAACTTTTGTTAATCTTATTTTGATTTAAAGTAAAACACTAAAAATCATGTCGTCACATTAAAACTCTCTTTTTAAGTTTCACAAACACACTTATAAAAGTAATTTTGGTACATGTTTCGTGAGGTACATTCCTCACATTGTCAACAAAACGACGACTTATCAACAGCTTAACACACCTCTTAGTTAACCTACAAATTAGCAAAGAGAAAGAACAGCAGTTAAAAATGGTTTTTAAAAAGAGCAATACACAAAAAAGTACAGAAATTCAAGAGGCAAAAACTTACCACAACACCTTCAGTAGGAAAAGATAAGCTACATTTTAAAAAATTCACCTATCATCCATGAACTATGAAAAAAATTTCAGAATATTCTTAAAGATTTTAATATCCTGTAAAGAGATTTAATGTTAAAACCTTCTGGTAGACAATGTTAACGAAAGTATTCCACAGGAGAAAAAAGCATGTATTTACAAAATAAGTTGTGCAGAATGTGCAAAAAATCTACATTGGAAGAGAAACATAAGTACATGGTTAAAAGAAAATTTCAGGAACATAAAATATAAGCAAATGGAGAAATCAGTAATAGCATTTCATTTCTGGACAGGAAACCACGACATAGTGAATCAAGCAAAATTATTAAAATTAGTATAAGGACCTACAGAATTAGCAACATGGAGAAAATCTACATTTACAAATACAAAGACAGTTTAATGAACTTCAATTTCAATTTATTTCATTCATAAAAACATATACAAGTTGTGGATTCATCAAATACAATAATTATTTACAAATACAATTTTTATAAGTAAAAATGATTTACCATTCTTGCTTTAAAGCCCCAAGCTTAAACTCCTTGAGACTATTAAATGCATTTACTATCAGGTACCTCTTTATTACTTTCATAATTAAATCAGTATTTTTAATTACTTTTATTTTTTCACGTAACTTGTTATAAAGTTCTTTTCCCATATTTTTTACACACGACTGCATAATGTTCCTCTAATTACTGGTCTAAAGTAGTCATCCTTATTTCTTAGATTATATGTATACCACCATTTTTTGGATCTTTTCTTGTACGATATGTTTTATTATTTCATAAATGTATATACAAGGAACAGTTAATATCCCTAATTGTTTGAACTTTAATCTACATGTAAATCTTCTATTTACATTACCTATTATTCTAATTGCTCTTTTTTGTAATTTAAAGACCTTATCAACTTCAGTTGTAATATTTCCCCACAATATTATTTCATATTTTATGTGTGAATAAATAAAAGCATAATACATAAATACATAATATATAAAAGCATGTTTAAGTGTATAATCATCCATAGTTTTCCTCACTTGTCTCATTATATATAAGCCAGCATTTATCTTCTTTTTTATATGAGTTATATATGGCTTCCATTTCAATTGTTTATCTATTAAAACTCTTAAATTTATGTATTGAATCTCTGGCATTTTTTCCCTGTCTATTTCCAATTTTATACTATTTAAACTACATTTTTTTTAATTCAAAGTTTATCCAGGCTGTCTTTTTAATATTTAAAATCATGTCCAAGTTTATGTAATATTGTTTTATTTTTTTCATTAACTCATTTGCTTTTGATTCTACCTCTGCAGCTGACTTACCTTTAATTACTATTGCCATATCATCTGCATATCCAATTGCTACATTTCCATTTCTTTGTACTAATTCAAAGATATTGTTAATATATATATTAGAAATAGAAATAGGCCCAATTTTGGGCCTTGCAGTACTCCTTTCCAGATCATTTGAAAATTTTATTTAATTTTTTTTTACAACACCAGCACTATTATGACTTATTTCAATACACTGCATTCTATTTTTAAGATTATGAACTAATTCAATTTAGTGCCAATCCATGGACCCCATTATTTTCTAGTTTATTTATCAGTATGTTTATATTTACATAATCAAATGCCTTTGATAGGTCCAAAAATATAGCTCTACTTTCTCCTGACTATTTAATGTTTCAATTATATAATTATTAACCTTGCTGATTGCATTAATTGTCGATTTCTTCTTTTGGAACCTAAATTGCCATTTTGATATTATGTTCAATTTAGTAAAATAATTTTGCAATTGGTTTAGAAAAATGCCTTCCATTATTTTTGAGAACTTTGAGCATAATGTAATTGGCCTATAATTTTCTATATTCGTCTTACTTCCTTTTTGTTTAAATAGTGACCTTACAATTACTTTCTTTAAAGTTTCTGGAAAAGCCCCTTAAATTAATAATGTATTTGCAATATATGTTAGCACTTGGACAATTTCAATTTTTATGTCTTTTATAATCATGTTCGACATTTCATCAAAGCTAACAGACTTTTTAGGCTTAAGCTTATCAATTTCTTGTAATACGCTTTTCTCCGATACTTCTAATATTTCCACTGACTTTACTTGAATTGATGCTGCTATTTTTACTTGGTAATTATTTTTCCCCTTTATCATCATTTGGTTTGCATATTTATAAAATTATTATTAAATTTAATGCATATTTCATCTGGGATTATTATCTCTCTATCATTTACTTTGATTGTAATATTTCACATTGCTTATTTGCCCTTTTCTTGTGTAACTTATTAACCCTATTCCAAATTGTTTCAGTGTTATTTTCTGAGTTTACTATTATACCTCGTTTTTGCACTTCCACATACAAAACTATATATTCTATTATAATTCCCAATATATTTTAATGATCTTTCTCTCATATTTACATAATTTAGAGAATTCAAAAATTTCAATCTCTCTCATGATATTTTTATTCCTTTTATTAACCATTTTTCATATAGGATACCCCTTGAACCGGTCTTGATTTTCACTTTTTAAGAACATATTGGAATTTAAGCCATTCTGCAATTATTACTAAAAATTTCATACTTTTTATTTACATTTTCTGTTTCATAGACCTCTATCCAATTTACCTGTGTGATGAATCTTTTCAATCTAATTATACTTTCATTGTCTATTTGACTTTTGTATTCAAAATTATTTTGATTGGTCTCATTTTTTACCTATTCCTGCTTTTATTATTTTAATTTCCCATTTATTCTCTCTTAAATCTGTAAATATACTATCAATAGAGGTTTTAGTTAGTCTTCTGACCCTAGTGGGTTCATTTGTGCCAATTTTTAAATTTAGCGTAGTTAAAGTTTCTATTAGTCTATGTTATACTGAATTTTCTTTTAGTAGATCAATATTTAGATCCATTATTATTTCCATTTTATTCTCTGGAACTGTAATTAGAAAATCTTCTAATTTTTTTATAAATAATTTTTCATTTGCTGCTGGGGATCTATATACTCCTATTAGTACAATATTTTGTTTTTTCAATACAGTTTTAATGCTGCTAATTCATTTGTCATTTCCACTTAAAATTTCCTACAATCTACTTTTTTAAATTTAATTGACATCCACATAGATCACCACTCCCCCACTATTGTGTTCTTGTCTATAATAATGTGCTCCTAAACTATAACCTTCAAAATTATTTACTATTATTTTTTCTGCTTTTAGACCATGTTCAATAAGTACTAAAACATTTGGCTTAATCTCTTTTAACATAATTTCTATTTGTATTCTCTTATTACTTATATATTGTACATTTTGATAATATAATGTGATGCCATCTTTACATTTATTATCTACCCTTGGTACTCCAACTATTTTCTTAGTTATTTCTACCAAATTTTCTAAATTACCATTTTCTACTTCACATACTTTACTCGTTTCAATTTCAAAATTTAGATTCTGTATACCTACTTTGTTGCAATCTTCTATACTTATTTCTAGTTTCCCTGGTTCATGCATAGCTTTACCATCTTATTTATCATTTGGCTTAACACATACAAACCTTTTCTATTTAAATGCAAACCATCCCTTCCGAAACAGCTTTTGTCTATATACTTATTTGAATCTTCATAAACTGCTTTAGCTGCTTTACATGTCCATTTAATTTCATCATTTATAACACTTATAAACCTTTTACTATAGTCTCTTCTTATTACTATGCTATTTACCACCACTTTTACCCCGGGAAAACTTCTCTTGGTGCAAACAATTGAATTATACACCTCCATAACCTCATTTGGACATTTTTAATGCAATTTGTGCCTACATTACACTTATCCCTTACACTTA
Organism: Metallyticus violacea; assembly: GCA_030762175.1. Classification (NCBI taxonomy): domain Eukaryota; kingdom Metazoa; phylum Arthropoda; class Insecta; order Mantodea; family Metallyticidae; genus Metallyticus; species Metallyticus violacea. The sequence goes on from CM060838.1 coordinate 30,192,099, forward strand.
TTATATTTGGAGATATGCTGCCTTTACACCTCTATACACGTTCACATTTGTATCTTTTCTATCCAGATTCGCATTTTTTATGATCGAGTGACCATAAATGACGACACTTTTCTGTCTTATTTCTCCTTCCTTATCTTCCTTTCTTGTTCTTATTTCTTCGTTCTTGCCTTTGGATTTATCCACTTGTATTTGTTGATTCTTACCTCAGATTTATCCTCAATTTCATCTACTTGAAACAGTTCTTCACTTAACACCTCGAACCTATTTATGGTGTTGACCTCTGCGTTTATATTACTTAGTTCAAAATTTTTTTTAACCACCAATGCTTGCGATGCTGATGCTTTATTCAGTTGAGTCTGAATATATGCTTTAGCTCTCCTTTTTTTTGTATTCAGTTCTTTTATCCCTTCCTGTGCATTTTTAGATCTTTATTTAAAAGTTCAATTATTTTTGGTAAGGATACTAACATCTCAGCTTCTCTCACGCCATGCTATTTTGATTTTTGTTTTTTTTCTACCTTTCAATAGTTTTAATTTTGTCACCTCCATTTTTGACATCGTCTCTGCTACGTATCTTTAAATTTTTATCATTTCCTGTCTCTTCCTCTATATCTTTTACTTTTTTTCCCTGAATTTGCTGTTTATCTCTTGTCAATATCATACATACGGCTGCCAGCTTGAATCAATCAATCAACTTTGACACTTCAGGGGATGAAAACATAAACTTTACCTCAACCAGAGCAGAATACACATTCCCACAGTATAACAAATTATTCAGCAGTCGACAGTCAGTTGATGATGTCAACAAAAGGTTACATATTATAAACAAGTAAGTGGAGCTATAAGAGTGTGCAGTTTGACTCAATCATACAATTATCTCAATTATATGATTAGCTTCACTGTACAAGTTCCAATTAACATTTCTAATTCCTATAGTTGTTTAACAGCTGAGAATGTGGACATCCATGAGACAGTCCTTTGTAAGTCTCCAGTTAAAGAAGCCAAAAAGAGTGTTTTTGAACAGTTCAACGCAAAGAGATTATTAATGCATGTTTCATTATGTTAGATTCAAATTTAATTTATTTGATTTAATTAAAATGATTTTTGAATTTGAGACAAAAATGTTCCTTGAAAATAAAGATCAGAACCTTGAGAAATGCAATTTTTGCATCATCTAGCAATCTGTACAGATATATATGAATATTTATATTATTTGTATAGCAACATACAAGGCAAGGCAAGGAAGAGGAGGAGGAGGAGGAGGAGGAGGAGGAGAAGAAGAAGAAGAAGAAGAAGGAGGAGGAGGAGAAGTTATCCCTGATATGAATGATAATTTAACTGTATTTTAGAGAAAGTTTTAGTCTTGGTAAGCTCAGCTGAAATTCTTACAAACTTTTCTTATAACACTTTGAATGGACTAAACACGAAAATTTTCCTATATACTTTTAAATAGATTTACAAGATATAGTTAGGTACCTGCTCTTCAAGTCGAGATTTATCTTGGCGAAGAATTCTTGCTTCTTCCTGTACTTTCTGATGGCTTTCTCTTTCTATTGTTAATTGCCTGGCCAATGTTTCTCTCTCCTGCTGTAGTCGTCGCCAATCTTCTGGGCTAGCTTTACTTGTCCGCTCAATCAGGAAGTTAACTCTCTGCCTCAGCCTATCAAATATCACACATATACTTTGAAGTTTTAAATATACATATTAATATGCATCTTTTTAAGTATCAATACAAAAGAAATGAACAAAAAATCAGAATTTAGCTGCCTTGAGCTTTTCTTACAGAAGGAAACTGAAAATGCTAATGGTAGAGTTCCTAGCACTGCTAGTGTACATCCTCTTTACAATATCCGAAATTGCATTTGAAGAACACTAAAGAACCTTAATGATGTTAACCTTAAAAATATTATTCCTTATACAGGCAAGCAATTACCACTCAAAATGTTTCAAAATGTATCACAATATTATTTGGTTATCTGTAATGAGAGAGCTAAATGATTCTTTAAACAGACACCAACAATTAAAAAGCTTAAGTAGAATCTGCCATAAAGAGGCACATTAACAGTCCTTATAAAAGCTATTACTAAACACTGACGGTTTGCTGATGGTGCAAACAACAGTATGCGGAATATGTACGGCATTTAAACAAGTGAACCAAATAAGAGCATGTTGTTCGGTTCAATCATACAATGATCTTAAATATATGATTAGCTTCACTGTATAAGTTTGTCGGTCCTGGTGGTGTAGTGGATACCATACTTGCCTCCTATACCCAAAATGCGGGTTCAAACCCAGCCAGGACCGATGGATTTTTTCGGGCGTAAAAATCCTAAGTATGGCTTCCTTCGGAAGGGAAGTAAAGCCGTGGGTCCCGTGTCGTACATTTACGGCACGGAAAAGAACCTCAAACCTGAAAGAGAGGCATCTGAGCAAAATTTGTCGGCCGTTTCACGCCCTGAGTTGAATGGGACGCTGACGACCTGAGCTGTTAAAGAGCGTCCTTAAATAAATCAATCAAAAAAAAAAAAAAAAAAAACTGTATAAGTTTCAATTAGCATTTCATGGAAAATTTAGCTAAATTCGTAAAATATACAGAGCAACATCTTAATACTGTATTGGAAAACTGAAGGTGGAACCATGCTGATGATAAAGGCAACTGACTTCCAAACATGTCCAAGAAAGTAGAACTAAATTACTGAAATGCGAGTGATTTTCTCATAAAAAATTGCAATATTACACTATATTTCACTATTAAAATTCCTACTATTTAAAACTACTTATTAAATGGGAGGTTTGTAAAATTACGCTTACCTATATATATGCACACACCTGTTCAAAGTAATTATACAGTTGATATCATTGTATGATTCAGTTAAACTACACACTCTTAACGCTTCACTTACTTGTCATAATGTATGTAAGGATATGTATGTAAGATGAATACCAATAGCTATAACATTTTTTAAACTTTTTTTTTTTAATCTCTTGTAGACTACCACAGGTTTCTGGGATGATAGAAAAGAAACAAATAGGCCACAGCCCACTGGTATCTACAGTAGTTCACTTTTTCGGGATGAGGAAAAACTCCAGGGATATCCCAAATAAACAGTTTTTCCCTATTAGGAATTGAACTAAGACCCACAAGTTTGCAGGCATAAACTTAATATTTCAGTCACAGTGGCAGGCAATTTAGATACAGGAGTCCCATAGCTCTTCTCAATAACTTATTCTGTATAATTCATTACCCATCTGCAATATACCGTTTTTTTTTTTAAATTTAATTTTGCATTTGCAGTTTAATCAAGAAACTAAGGTTACAGCACGTTTTCATTCCATTTCTGAAGGTCCAGATGTGCATTTGGCCACAGGCAATATTTGAAACAGAAGAGCTTGAATGACAAGTGATTGTCCTTTAGACAAAGGACCTTACTAGAGGTTCTTAAAGGTTAAACAATTGGTGTTATTCTCCCACCCTAAACTTCTCTTTTTGTAAGTAATCATTCCTTTGGTGATGAAAGATTGTATAATTCGAATGGCATTGCTTACCCTATTTATCTGAAGTTTTCTTCTGAAGTTTGACTTGAGTAAGTGGAAAGTATCTTGGTCATGAAAGTTTTAAAGAATAAATGAACGTGAAAAACAATCCAGCATTACAAGATTTTTATCCAGGAAAAACTACTTGTTTCATCTAGTAGTAAGTAATGATTTCATTTTAGATAAGTAATTTGTATTGAAATGATTTCATCTAACATAATTTTTTAAGTTTTATATGTATTAAAACTTATGATAAATTAGCTTACAGAACAATTCAATATCTATGTGTTATGAATAATTCATTCCAGATTCCATAAAACTTGTCATTTTTGGTAACTCGTCACCCTCTAAGTCCACATAAGTTGAGTTTGCAGAACTCTACTGTAGTAGCAGCTGCAAAAACATATGAAACAACATTCTACTTAAAGGAAAATTATACAAACCTTGCTGCTTCTCCCCTAAGAGCAGTATTTTCTGCATTCATGGACTCAACCCGAGCATTGAGATCACTATGAGATTCTTTAAGAGGTGCCAGCTCACTCATCAGCTTTTCTACTTGCTCTGAAAGGTCTCTCTCTTTCACCTGCAATGCATCTCTCTCCTCACGCAGTATTCTGTTGCTATCAGTTATGGCATTTAATGTGTCCAGTTTCCTCATTAACTCAGAATGCTTTGTAGCAGTGATGGAGGTTGAATCTGTTTTTTCTTGTTCTGCAGCCAAGGCCTTGTTTGCCTCCTTCAGCTGTTTCTCCAGATAATCCACCTGGGTCTTGAGACGCAAATTTTCTGCATGTACCACATCAAATTTGGTGGTTGCTATATCCTTTTCTCTACGTAAATATCTTATAATCTGAAGCAACTGCTCTGATGCTTTTACATCTTCCACTATCAAAGAGGTGTTCTGTGAGCATGAGGAGCTTGATATGCTTAATGATTTTGCCCCTTTTGATGCTGGAACCTGGGCCTGCAATATTGCCATCTGTGATCCTACAGCTTGAATCTGATCATGCAGTAATGAATTCTGGGAGTCCAGATTTTTTATCTGCTCTCGATTTTCATCCAATTCTTTCTTCAACTGTTCTTCTCTGGTCTGCCAACCCAATTGTCCTTGCTTCAGGTTATGTTCTGCCTTCTCCTTCTCTAGTTGAATATTAGCAACCTGAGATTCTAATTCGGCAAATTTCTGTTTGACAGCAACAAGAGCCTGAATATCTTCAGAATGCAAGACTACCTGTAGAGGGAGGAAAACAATGTAGCATTAAAATCTTTCAGGTATTACATTAAGTCCTGTTGCAGGAGTCAAAAAAATACAATGAATGCTATTATGGTTACAATTATACATTTATCATCTAATTCTATGACTTTTCAATAGGATTGAATATCAGATTAAAACCTGTCATGCTAATTATCATCTCATCTCATTAAGCAATGTCACTTGGCCAAGTTAAATACAAAATAATGTTACAAAATTACTACAAAAGTGTTTCTCCTTATGAAGCATGAAACTTAATGATAATACATTCAATGTTTCGAGGAGGTAGACTGCAAGGTCCTCAAAAATGTTGGATGGTTTATTATCATTAGTTTCACATGGCATAAGCCGAAAAACTTTTACCATGACAAACTTCGCCCTGAAATCCTACATCATAAGTTAATACTTCATACTTCAAAAAAAATAAAATAATGAATTCTTTTACTCAATGTTCTACAACAAAGGTATTTTACAACTCTTGCTTGTGTGAATTCTGGCAGGGGGAAAAATCAAAAGATGTTATCTATAAAATTATTAAAAAATGAGAGTAGTATTAAAATAACAAGTGCAAGTTATCACTAATTGCAATGCACACACGTGAAAGTTAGGTATATTCTAAATTAATACTGTAAACTGGAAGTAATATTTTCACGAGAATGAAGACTACAGAATAGAACTAACATAGAAATAAAATAATTAGAATTAGAAGTTAACACCATTTATAACTTACCTCATGTGAATACTTTTCTTCAGCTGCTTTCACTGCCCCTGAAAGGGACTCAAGGTCAGACTTGGCCTGGTCCAAGTCACTCTTCGTCTGAGCTAATTCTGTAAGTGCTGTTCTCAACTCATCACGACTCTTAGCAAGTTGGGCATTCAGCTCCACTGTGGATTGATTTGTGCCAGAGGACAATTTAGAAAGTTGTGTATTTAGCTCTATGACACGTTTTCTGAGCTGTTCCTCGGAGTTTTTCACTTCAGAAATCTTTTTCTCAGTAGCTTCTTTGTATTGCTCATACTTTGCTGTTGCCTCTATTAACTGCTTCTCTGTGCACTCAGATATTTCAGAATATTGCTTAACATGTTGTTTTGCTGCAGTCAACTGCTGCTGTGTGGATTTCAGTTCTGCTTCTACCTGGGCATATTTTGCTTCTAGCTCATTCATCTTTCTGGCTAATATCTCAGCTTCAGTTGGGGTTTTCTGTACTGGTGGAGGTGCAGACACTTCTTTCAGTCTCTTATTTAGCATTTCAATTTCAGTTTTTTTCTTGGTCAGTTCCTCCTTCACTGCACGAAGTTCTTCTCTAGCTCTTGCTGCCAGATTAACCTCCTCTTCTTGACGCTTCTTGGCATTTTGTACCTGAAGCTCTAAATGAGATGCTAATTCCCTGAATCGATCCTGCTCCTCTTGGAGGCGTTTCCTGAGGGCACCACACTCCCTAAGGGCATCATCTAATCGGCTTTCTAGTTTTGCTTTTCCTTCAACCTCAGATCGCTCCAGACTGTTTTTAATCAGTTCTAGATTTGCACGGAGAACATCCTGGCTTTGTCTTTCTCGCATCAGCACCTCCTTCTCCTGCAACAGTCGTGCCTCTGTTATTTTCATTATGTTATATTGCTCCTTCAAATTATCCATGGTCACTTCTGCTTTGGCAAGTCTTGATTCTGCTTCAAGTGCTGTATTTCGAAGGTGTACCATAGACTGTTCATGCTTTGCTATGGTAGTACTGTAGCTTTTGTTCTTCTCTTCTAAGGCAAGTATCTGATTTTTGTACACACCTGTATTAGTACTAAGGATTTTAAACCTTTCTTCATTGTATTCAGCCTGGGAGAGAAGCTTAGCATTTTGGGTTCGAAGCTCCCTCAACTGAGATCGCATGTTATCCAACTCTTCAGTTAACATTCGTTCATTAGTTTGACGCTCTATACGATAAGTTTGGAATTCTTCCTTCAGTTCTTTAAGTGCCTTTTCCGAATCTTCTAGTTCGTTTCTAAGCTGTTTTATAAATTTCTCTTTCTCAGTCTGAGACAATGGTGATGTATTCCCAGATGCAATTTGTAATGCTTTGGAAGTTGCACTAGCGGACACCATCTCTTGACTCATAATTTCGTTGCCTAATGCTCCTCCAACATGCTGCTCATAGAGCATGCGATATGTGTTCCTCTGTCGTTCCAAGGATTCTGATAGTTTCTGTACTCTTTCAAAAGCTTCTTTATATTCAACAGCAGCATCCTTGGAAGACTGCAATTCTGCTTTCAACTGTTCAAAATTCATATTTTCCTTTTCTGCCTCCTTTTCCTCCTGTTTACTGCTAAGCTCTCTAACTAAAACTAATAGCTTCTCATTGTTTGACTGCAGCTCCTGAATGTCTGAGAAAGTAACAAGCTTCTGTGAGATTACTTGAGATGAGCTAGTGACATCACCAGATGCAATGTCCATATGAGAGTGTTTTGCAACATTTCTACCACGCACTTCCTCCACCTCTTTGAGAAGAAAACACACTTGTTTTGATAAATCTATAATTTCTTGCTTCTGCCGTTTGTTCTCCCTTGTAAGATGGGCTGCACTTTTTATGGAATCAGCAGACTCTTGACGTAGCTTGTTATGTTCTGTTATACTCTCATTTAACTGTTGATTCAGCAGTGCAATATCTTCTACAGCCCTTTGGTACTCTTCCTGCTGTTTCCGAAGGATGGGGGCTTTAGCCTCTATTTCCTCCAGGATTGTATTGATGTATAGCTTCAGTTTACGGTTCTCTTCTTTCTCCTGATGCAATTCTTCTGAGACTGTAACATACTGATGGTACATCTGGGTCAATGTAAGACCAGATTTTATAAAACGACTTGCAGCTGCAGCAGTAGGTGAGAAACTCTCAATAGCATTTTCCAGAGTTTCTTGCTTTGCAGCTTTTACCAGTTTATTTGCATTTTCCAGTTCCTTTTTAAGATTAGCTACGCATTCTGTCTTCTCAGTAAGTTGCTTTTCAAATGAAAGTTCTTGCTGTTTCTTCTCAGTTTCTAGCTCTCCATATTTCTCTGTAGCATCAAGAAGTAGCTGCTGTATCTCTTTGAAAGCTTTCTCAAGTTCCCTAGCTTTTGAAGTAGCTTCATCGCTCATATCTAGAACAGAACATTATATACTGTATCATAATTAATGCATACAAAACAAAAAATACAAAATTACAAATCAAAGAAAAAAAAATGATTAAAGCAAGTCATATGCAATGCTATTATTTCCAGAAAAACGTTGACATTCACCATTTAAATTATAGAAATAAGACTACAAAGCAGGAACAAACATATGGAATAACAAAACATCAACAAAAATTTGTATGCTGTGAATTGGGGTGGTGATTTTTAGCATTTTAATCACTGGTGGGTCTACAGGACACATCTCTAATTGAGACCAATATTTTTCATTGTCCTATTAATAGAAAAAGCTGAGTCTTTGTAATTAGGTAGCTCATTGTATCATTTCTAATGTCAATTTTTGTACTGATGGATTATGCACTTCATCATAACAGGCTTTCACGTAAAAACTATCCCAAATGCACTGTGTTTTGAGTCTCACCAGCATGTTGCAGATACCCAATAATGTATTTTAACTTCGCTTCTAAATTGTGTACAAATCTTACCTCCTAGAAGATGCTGGAAATGTCTTCCCCTTTCAGCTAAACAGGCATTGTATCAGGAAAACACATTCTGATTGACATGTTTAAGTTTGGCCACTGCAATTCTCTGATTTCATTTTTTATATTTTCCTTTAGTTCCTCTAATGTGTGAGGGTTTGTTTTATAAACTCTGTTCTTTAGGCAGCCTCCCAGGTAAAAATTACACAATGTTAAATCTGATGAGCAAGAGGGCCATACACCAGGACTAATCACTCATCTTCAAACACTTCCTTAATTTTATTCATGGACACCGCTGCTGTAGGAGCAGTTGTAGAATCTCGTTGAAACCACCTATACGATTCACTTCTTCTGTAAGCTGCTGAAAAGATAGGGTCAAAATGTCCCTTCTGTATCTTACTGCATCTATTGTAAACTCGTAAAAAAATCAGACTGATAATACATATTGCACTAATAGCAAACCAAAAGTCAATTTTCACATCACAAAGAGGGGTTTCCTGCACACGATGTGCATTTTCAGTACACCATAATGCATGTTTTGATTGTTCACAGAGCATTCAGGTGAAACCAGGCCTCATTTGAAAAGAACATAACCATTGAGTCCATTATACCTTCATTATACCTCCATTATAACACCAGTATATCTGCATTAAAATTGTTACTGTTGTTTTTAAGAACTTTGCTACCATTTGTGTACTTATTACTGTTCTTTTGATGAACATCCTTTTATTGCTACTAATAGTTTTAACTTTTTATTACTGTCATACTGTTTGTAAGAACTTTGCTATTATTTGTGTATTTATTACTGATTCTGTTGACAAGTATTTTTATAACTGTTGTAAATTTTAAATTGTTGTTACTAATTGTCATACCTGTTCTTGTTGTTTGCAAGAACTTGCTACTATTTATATACTTATTACTGATTCTACTGACAATTATTTTTATTACTATTGTTAATTTAATTTTTTATTACAATTGTCATGATTGTTCTCGTCATTTGTAAGAGTTTTCCTATTATTGGTGCACTTATTACTGATACAATTAACATATTCCACATCTTTGTACTGTAATGCACTCTAGGACACAATGGGATAAATAAAAATGAATGAATAGCAATATTACTCACTACCAACTACAACTCCAAGCTCTTTTATTTACAAACTAGAAACTACAACACAACTCACTTAAAACAGGGGAGTAAAGTTTTAATGTATAAAGAAATTGCTGTAAATTGGACATTATTATCATCATCATTATTTTCATTTCCCCACTTCCCCTTCTTTCCCTATTAAATATGAGTAGCATCACTTTTGCTTTAGTGTTAATTTTAATTTCCAGTGTCTATGCACTTGACCTTAAGATGTCTAAGTACTTAATGACTAAAACTTCTTTATCTTTCTCTCAGGCACATGTATCTGAGATACTTTTCCTGCTTTTTCAACATACTGACATAAATGTTAATGCTAAATGGCTCCAACCCATAGTAGCTTCTTAAAAATACAATGTAGCACTTTCTTCCTCATTATCAGTCAGCTGCTTGTTATTTTTATTTCACTATCAAGCTTGGTAACTGCAAAATATATTGAGCTGCTCATGTACATTGTTTTTGTGTCCTTTATTGTTATCAGCTGTGTTTTCATGCATACAAACATTCAATAATGAACTCAACTTACAGAAAGTCCCGTTACAATTAGCTGTAAATTTATGTTAGTCTGTAATAAAATAACTTTTAGCCTATATCATTGAAAAGACACACTACAGATTCTGGCACACTTCTATCCCACATACTCTAAATAGTGGCAAACTTTAATTTTTTTGCAGGAATATCTTGAAAGTTGCCGTTTCTTAGAGCCCCAGAAACAGCTCTTATAAAATTTGCATTTATTTACTCTACAAGAACTAAGAGAAAACTGCTTATTTCATGAAAGTTTAATATCTTCATCCATATATCCACATATCTTGTAACACACTTCTTTTTCTTTCTTTTGTTGTAGTTTGACAGTAATAATAATACATTTCTTCTAATATAAGCATTTTCACTTCAGTATACAGTAAAACTTGTTAAAAATGGGACGTTTATATGATGGAAATCTGTCTAAACTGGATTAAATCTTTGGTGCAAGTGTTGATTTACTTTATTTATGGGCGCTGTTTAACATCTCGGGCCATCAGCATTCTATTCCATTCAGAGGGTGAAGCTGCATGCAAATTTTGCTCAGAGACCTCTTCTTTCAGGCTTGAGGGGTTCTTTTACATGTTGCAAATCTACGACATGGAACCCATGACTTCACTTCCCTTTTGAAGGAGGTCATGCTTAGGATCATTACACTCGAAAAAATCCGGCTGGGATTGAACCCACTATCTTGGGTGTACAAGGCAACTATGGTTACCACTAGACCATCAGGAGTGACTTGGTACAAGTGTTCTTAACACATAATTACACGTAATTTTTTTTATATAAAATGGAATCAGTTCAACATGGAAAGAGAAACAATATTTTAAATTTTTTAGTAAAAATTCCATTTTTATGTGAAAACATACTCAATAAAGTTCAAATATTTAAAGCCTTCATTTCTACACACTATTGTAGATGGAAAACAGGATGTACATCCCTATTGTTACCATTAGAAGACAGGAAGAGAAAGAAGACATAGTGTAGAAATTTCTCAGAAAATAAAAACCTACAAAGAGGCTCTAAAATGTATCGGCAATATCCTGCAATTCACAATGAAGGCAGCTAAGGACATGTACCATATATAAGTCATTACTAAAATATAGACAAAAAAAAAATCAAGCCCACAGTCCTGCCCTAAGATATAAAAGCAGCTACTATACCATAAGGACTGCCTGTTGCAAACCTCAGGAATTAAGAGTCCAAATGACCCATTAAGAGCAAACTTTTGCTAGGAATGAAAGCCTGGCCTATGAGTCTTTTATGAGTTCTGTACAAATTGAAACTGTTTAATATTTTCTGGTAAACTGCACATGACAATGATGAAACCAATACATATATTGTCCTCAAAATAAATATTTCATATTAGAAAATGAATTAAATGCAATTTTGTATTTAATATAAATTAATATGTATCAGAAATATAGAATTTATATACAATATTTATAGATACAAGGCTACTGAGATTATTATGTTATTAAAGTCCTGTTTCTATAAAGTAACATTGTGTAACTCTTTAAAATGTGATTAAGAATGTGAAAAAATAGATGTTCAAGATAGGCAACTACATATTATGTACTATCATAAGCTTTCTTGTAATTCTCTATCTTCATAAAATTATGAAATGCACATACACATTGCATACGTAATAACAATAGAATCAACTTAAAGGTATAATTATAGCTGCATTTATGAAAAACTTTGAAATACTTCATAATTGTATGTATAATTGAAATCAAAACATAACATAATCAAATAAAAATTGAAGACATTGTCCTGCATTATTGTCTAGTAATAAATATGCAGTTCTTCAATGCTCATGATTTATGATATCATGTACAGAATGCAAGCAAAACAGTGAAGACTGCGATTGCTGCCTACGTTTACATACTGAGCCTGTGACTGGCAAATATGAGCAGCATTTTTGACCTCATTAAGAAAACACAAGCTTTAAGAGAATTTTTTTTCAACATAATCATCTTTAAATCAATACATTTAGTCTGACTTTCTACCTTTTTAATACCCTCAGTAAAATAAGATTTGTCCAACTGTGAAAAATAAGCAACTATCTCAGCTTCAACCTTAACATTATCTTCTTCAACCCGGCCATTTCTTCAGGTTTGGGAACAAAAAGTAATCACTTGGAGCCAAATTTGGCAGATGTGGAAGCACTTGGAAGCAAAGGTGATGCAGTATTGCAGCAACAATCCCAGATGTGTTTGAGGGGGCTTTATTGTAATGAAAGAGAACTTTTTTTTTTTTGCAAAGTGTGGACATTTAACCTGAATAGCATTCTTCAGTTGGTCCAGCAGTGAAAAGCAATACATGATTCTGCCCTTCTCAAGGTAGCCTACCTGCACCACACCATGAGAATCCTAGAAAACAGTAGCCATGACTTTTTCTGCAGATGGAACTGTTTTTGCTTTCTTTGGTGCACTTTCACCTGTTGCCACCCATTGTTTGGACTGCTCCTTCTTCTCTGGCATGTATGATTCAATCCATGTTTAATCTAATGTTTGAAACATCAGAGAAACTCATTGGAATTGTGTTTAAGTCTAAACACTATTGCAAAATGTTCATTCAAAAGCGCTTTTAGTTTACTGTGGCACCCACTGAGCAAAAAGCTTCTCCTACAAAAAATTTTATGTAAAATGTAGCAGACATGCCTACTGAGGTCTTTGCAAAATCAGCCAATTCGTGTATCTTCAATAGATATTCATTCAGTAGCATTGTAAATTTTTATCAAATCTTATTAAGTCATAGCAGTTTAGTTTTGGGATGCTCTGAGTGTTAATCATCTTTAATGGACATATGACCATGTTAAATTCAGCGGTCCACTTTTTAACTGTCGGAAACAAAGGGAAAAAATCCTTTAATGTGGAATTTTAACTTCTATTGTAATTTTATAGGGGTTAAAACTCATCAAAATGAAATCACAGCTTGTATCTCAGTTTTTAACCCCATCAAAATGAAATCACAGCTTGCATCTCAGTTTTATCCATTTTATAAACAAAGTTAACACTAGTTTGTTTACATGATCGTCACAAATAATAAAGCATACATTAAATGCCTGAAAATTTACATTGCACCATTTAAGGATGATGCTTAACAAATATACTAATTTGGCCATCTTCAAAACATCTCTTAGTCAGGTTGAGAACTTTCAGAACACCCCTCATAGGATGCCACTCAGGCTCAAGCCCAGCTTGTGCACATCTCTACATTACAGCAGCTTCACTTCCATATACATAGGGTGATATTTAGCACTGGTAAGAAACCAAAATAACAAAAGAAACCTAAAAGTTCACTATCTTCTGAAATACTTCAGTTTTCAGTATAAAAATTGAAGCAAATTTTACAGCACTACAATGTCTTTTAGTTCAGTTTCGTTACTTTGTCCAACAAGCTGTACACTTTACAATTGTAGAGCAGCTATTTGATACAGCAAACAATTTGTCACCTAAAAACTAAAGAATTATAAAAGTTCTAAAACCATACACCATATAATTAAGCTCATTAAAAGGATAATTTTTCAATGGATACTATTATATTGTGGTTTGAGAAATGAAGATGCTGGTAATATTGCCTTACAGATGTAATATTATACAAAAACCCATGACAAATTTAATATTTCATGCTATTAAGATAGATTAACTCTGAATTTCAACACATAACTAGGAAATCTTGACATGAGACTAATTGCAATTTTTGATTACCCATGGAAAAGTAGTTACAACATTCCAATTAATTGTGTGTCATGACTGATAAAGCACTTGAATGGAATTTGATTAATTTCTTCATTACTATATCCAATGTACAGTCTTAAAGAAGGGAAAGATCATGATTATCTTAAGTGATGTCCAGCTATCTTTATTAATTTGTCTATTTATGAAAAATGTTAAGAGTATGAGAGTTAATGGTTTCATTGTCAATAACTCAGCATTAACAACTTATAAACCTCATATACTAACCTTTGTAAATTTCCACTAAATGATTCTTTGCCTGCAGCTCTTGCCGATAATTTTCATGAATTTTGACCTCATTATCCACCTGTAATGATATCTTCTTCAATGAATTTTCCAATTTTTCAACCAAATCGGCATTCTGTGTTTTTAGGTTCTCATTGGTCTCTGTGATGATTTTAAGCTGCAGCATGGAAAAGAAATGTGTTACAATACCTTATGTAAGTTTACTTTAAAGCAAATAGCCATAGCAATAAAATAAAGATGCAAAGGGCTCAGCAAATCAAGGCAAACACGATATTACCTGTACCCACTATGTACAATAGACAACTATTCCTCAAATGTACTGAGTCTTTGTAAATTATAACCATCTAAAACCCACATTTACCTGATCAAACAATTTTTAGGAAATTGTAGAGGCTTTAATGTAGTTAGTTTATTTTATTAAGAACAAAGGCTTTAGTCATTAGTGTCCCATTCAATTCAGGGCATTAAATGGCCAATAAATGTTGCTCAGAGGCCTCTTTTTTCAGACTTGAGGTTCTTTTACAAGTTATAAATCTATAACATGGCATAAAAGGCTTTACTTCCCTTTCAAAGGAAGCCACACTTTGGATTTTTACACCCTAAAAAATCCATCAATCCTTTATGATTCTGAAACCATGACCATGGGTCTATGAAGCTCTTTAATTTAAGAGAGCAGCAGCTTGTGCCTATAAGTTGCATATCTATATAATAAGCATGTTTTTCATTTTCCCTTATATGCTACAAAAAAAAAAAAAAAAAAAAAAAAAAAATGTTAATTGAATCTGTCGTCTTAACACTCTTCATGCTTCACTAACCTTAAAAATATACAGAACCATTTTCAAAGATATGTTATCTCCATCTTCCGCCGTGGAAGACTTCCAGATGTAATTTTAATTTATGGATTTGCTAAAAAATAACAAATAAGATTATACCTAGTCTCTTCTGAGTCGGATATTTAGAACACACTTTATGGTTTCACTTACATGATATGTCCTGAGTAATTCTCGGATATTTGGAACACTCTTTATGGTTTCACTTACATGAGAATTACTCAGGACATATCATGTAAGTGAAACCATAAAGTGTGTTCTAAATATCCGACTTAGAAGAGATTATTAATGGTTTAACTGTGTTCAATTCCAAAAGGAATTAATATTTAAGATTATACCTCTTCAGTTTTTTGTGTCAGTTGTGTCTCCAGAGTGAGCTGTCTTTCTGTGTGCTCCCGCCGGAATTCTGTAAATTTGTTTACTTGTTTATCCAGTTCTTGGCTCAAACTTTGAATCTGCCTTTTGAGTAACTCTCTTTCCTGCTCAAAGCTCTTCTCCCTTGAAACAAAAAATAAAATTCTTCTCAGAAGGGCACTTACAGATATATAAATACATAATTACCACAATGCTTAAAATAATGCATAAATCCTTTTTATTGCACTAAATGGTGCTATAAAGTGGTATTATTTATTGTATCAATGAAAGGCTATGATACTTCTAAAATGCTTATAAGATGTTTCTAAAATGTATAAAGGTTAATTCAATTCATATGAATAATGTAACCAAGTTACCAAATATGCAATCTCAGTTCATGCATTACCATTGTTTTTTGTGGCTTTGGTTTCAATATTTGGGTGGCAAGCAGTAATGAAGTTCATTTTATAATCTCTGGTATTCATATCCCATCCTCATCTTCCTGTTGTACAATCTTTTCAGTGACACTCTAGAGATCAAATCATAGTGTGACAACTGCTCCAACAAAAATCGAGGAAATGCAATTTAATCACACTGACTGCAATGAAATAAACAGGTATCTCCTAAGTGATAAAGAAAGGACATGTTTATTGCACTTGCTGGAGACAATACTACCGGCTATGTTAATAAAAATCCACTAACAGTAGGTTTGGGCCTCCACTATGGGGTTTGTATGCATCTGATTTAAGTGCCAGACTTATAAAGGTTGTGCCAAAAATAAAATGGTTACACTTTTTGCCATTACAAATTATGTGCAATGAATGCCTAGAGAAATAAAAGCATTCAGTTGGGCCTGCACTTTGGGATATATGTGCATCTGATTTAACTGCTAGACTTATACAGATACTGCCGAAAATAAAACAGTTACACTTTTTGCCATTACAAATTATGTTCGATGTCTGGAAGAATAAAAGCATTCAGTAGGTAAAATAGTCCCTTAGTTTAACTTCAGGGCAGAAACTACTTCTTGAGGCTTCAAGCAGGGGAGGAAAAAAAAGTAAAATTAATATTCTACAATGGAAAACCGTTTGTATTTCTCAAACCAATAAAATCCTTAGTTTTAAAATGAGATGAATTTATCAACCAATCAAGTTAAAGTTCAAACCAAAAGATTTACATTTAGTTTACTAAACAAAATGAGCAACGTTGTATTGGTTGGATTTAAGGATGATATTTAACTCTTCCTTCAAATAGTAAAAGAGAAATGAGAAGGTAAAATTCAAATAATCAAGTTATATAAAATATAAATGATTGTCCAATACTGTCATCTCATACACTCTAGTGCTTCACTTACTTTTAAAACATAGTGGGACCGGTTTTAAAGAGAATCCTCTCCATCCTCGACCGATTTGAAGACTGATCAATAAACTATCTTCTAAGAGGACTTGCGGCTCCGTCCTAGCAATACTTTTATGAACTGAAAATTTGTATTGCATTCTCCAAGAAAGTCTAAGTTCATAAAATGATCTTTCTGTTTGTAAATGTAAATCCTTTCTCATATATCTAACTCTGTAAGTCCATATGCTTCTTTAAGCAACTTTATTTCCTTTTTTATATCATGTTTATCTATCCAAAAGTGGTGCACTATTGCAAACTTATCTATTTGTTTGTACTTAACGTTTCTGAGATGTTCCTTTAAACATGTTCCCAAGTTTCTTTTAGTTCTTCCAACATATATATCACATTCTTTGCATGATATTTTATAGATGCCCGACTTTCTTTTTTCCCCTATTTTTTTCTTTTCTGATGTTATTAATGTTTTAGGGAACAAATTTAAATTTCATTTTAATTTTCAAACCTATTATTACAATAATTAGAAAGCAGGATTTTTATTTATTTAAAAAGCAGTAATTATTCCGTAATTCAAATTTATGCTGTGTTAATGCGTAATTCCTAGAATTTTAAGCAATGTCAGACAGCAAGCATAATAAAGTGATTTCAATTGGTTTACTGTTATCCAAAGATAACTGCAGGGAAGTAGCTTTTCATGCTCTCCTCAACTGAGGTTTTTCACCTCTTTTTGTGAAGGCATTGTCCTTCTATCCCATACCCAACAGCTATGCTTCCTTTACCATCTACTCAATAATGTGCATTTCCCAATTCTTTTTGTGCAGGTGTTTGTACTTCAAACTGCCTCAACCATTAAGATATGTTAAAACAAAAATATACTTGAAACACTGTACTAATTTAGTGACCAAAGAACCCTAAGTTGTCAGCTGTGATTTGTCCATGTACAGTATATTGTTCGCAATGTCCAAGCTTGGTGCATATTGCAGCTTAACATCAAAGAAAAAAGTAGAAGTTCTAAAAGAAAAGAAAGAAATGTGACATTGCTAAAGACTATAGAATACTACCATACTCATTAATGGCCTATATTAAAATTAATTTATACTCATTAATGGCCTATATTAAAATTAATTTATGTTAGTTTAACACATTCAGAACCAGCTTCTCAGCAGAGCATTTAAATGCCTGGACAAGCTATTTTAATGCCACTTTCACCCTCTATACAACATTTCATAACATTTCTCACTCAGTCCTTCTAAAATAGGTTTCATTTTATACAGTATTTGTAGTATCAATACAGACACCACTGTTACTGAAATGGAAAAATGAATGTGAAGAAAGCACATTCAAAATATTGTTTTAGAAAAAACTGGAGTTTCAAAAAATGGATTCGCACTCCTTTACATTTCTTACTTGGCTTCTGAATAATTACTTTGATGAAATTAATCATATAAATATATTTAGTTCAGGAACATCTACTTTCCAGGTCTGCATTATTGAATTTTTTGTGAAAGGTCGCACCACATTTATCACTTGATTCTTTGTTTGTTCTCAAACATATGCAAAAAAACTATCATTCAAGAGAACATATACAAAACACATGATTTCACTTTCATTTTCTAAATGAATATTTATCCCTGAAATAGACGTAAATGGTAGGATATTTGGACAATAACTAGAATGTTGTGCATCTGTATCCTGACCTTGTTCTTCTGGCCTATCAGGTTCAGGAATTGGAATGTACTGCTGTCAGAATCCATTTCAGGAATTAAATCATCCCTGAATCAACATTGTAGAAAAAGTCTCAAATTTCGTCTGTATGAAATTTCTTTGTTTGATAAGTTATGGCTATAAACCTATTACACAGAAATGCTGACACTCACTGCAATATCAAGTACTTAACAGTAACATGAGACGAGACTAAGATATTTATTCTATGAACACCAGGGATAAACCAGACACCCTATCATGTGATATACATTTATGTGGAAAAATATCAAATCTGTTTCCATCTATAAGAACCAACAATAACTAAATCATACTAACCCCTGAAGCAAAGCATAGTTGGAATTATTTTAAGTGTGGTGTTAAATGTTGTATGCAGTCCACAGCCCATAGCATGAGGAGAGATTTACGGTCCTGAATATGTTAAATATTATGAGTAGAGTTTTGTCTTGCACTACAGACAATACATAAAATACAGCAGTTTTTAAAGTACATTCCACTGCCTGTTAATTATTTCTGTGAAAAACAATTTTGTTTTATTGGTTTAATTTACATATGTACATGTTTCTGCTAATTTGAATGTCAAATAATTCAATTTTTTTCATATCCCCTTGGAATTGGAATAAAAAGTCCATTGTACCTATAATAGAAGACTTTATTGGGCACTCAGAAAATAGAGGTATGAAAATGTAGATTTCTAAACACTACCATTTTTTACTAATCTACAAAAAAAGATTTCTCATTATTCAGGAAATAATGAAGACATGTTTTAGTTTGGATACTTATTTCCGGCATGACTGCTCCTAATGCATGCTCATGAGCATGGAATACCTTGCCAATAGCAGTTGCCAATTTTAGCTAAGCTTATCTGTTAGAAAAATGTTGTTTATATTCAAATGTCAGGAAGGAGCCAAAAAACTATTGGTTCACAAACGTCAGAGAATATTTTGAGAAAGGGCCTGAAAATAATGTGCCCTCTGTTGCCCATGTGCAAAGTAGTGCAAACAGCGAACGGTGCATGCCAAGTAAATAAGTGCACTGTTTCACAAATAACCATGCAAAAAGTACAGAAAACCAGGGAAAGAGCAAAATAAATTAGTATTTCCAGGAAAGCATCAACAGAGAGCAAGACCAATTATTGATTCAGAAGATTTTATTTCAATACAATATGCTATCATATAATATCAATATAAGGCTGAAACAAAATTTCCAATGAGAGCAGCACTGGCCAAATCTCTTAATGCAGCAGATCTTTTCAAAGAAAACAATACTTTTCTTTCATAGGTACTGAAAGAAATGAGCCTCTAATATATGGCATTTTATGATAGTGTAAGTTTCTGCGGCAAATGTGGTGCTAAATTTTAAAAATTTTACTTTCACTATGAGACATGGGTAAATGTCAATCATGTTTCGAAAATATGGACAGATGACAGTGTAAACTCTCAAACAGCTAATAGATAAAGGCAGAAGAATAATCATATCCTGTGCTGGTTCTATCTAAGGTTCAATGTGGTCTTCTCAGCCTAAGAAAACCAGTGATTACCATTTGGAAATAGGTGCTGCCAATTATATATCATGATTTTCTAAAAACTGCTGCTTAACACTCTTTCATTTCTATATATTGTTATTGACAATGCCTCCTCCTCTTCATGCAAGTTGACAAAGTGCTTAACATTCTTTCATTTCTATATATTGTTATTGTACCCTGCAATGACACTTTGAAAAAGCAGAACAATCACAGCTGGTTAAGTTACACAAACCAAAATCCCCTATACATGAAATAGGTTTCCTTGCTCAGAAAGAAGGACATACTGTTGTTCATTTACCCCACATCATTGTATTTACAATGTAATTGAACTGACTTGGGTGGAGGTAATACTTAGCACACAGCAATAAATGATACAAAAATTATTGAAAAAACATAGCAGCAAGAAATGATAATGAAGCAGGATGTGAAGGATCTTATAATCACTATAGGTGCAGGAGAAAGCAATTCCAGCAGCAGTAATTCCGATGGTGAGAACATTCTGGCTGCATGACAACAGTGATGCTGATATTGCATCTTTTTATTGAACTCATTCATAAGCAGCAAGCTAATGCTTTTGCCATTTTATTTTCATAGATGAACTATGTAGAAAGCTTGATATTAATTAATGGGCTTTCACTGTTCTCAACTTTTGTTTTTTTTATCATCATCATCATCTACATGGTAGAAAAAAAGTGAAAGAAATTATCAAAATCAGCAGCCATATCTTTGCATGTTTTGTGTGAACATGTTTTAATAGCAAATACATATAAGCATGATCAATATCTCAATTTGTTCTTCTCTACTGCCACAAGTGGCTGAGGTTGTTAAGGCAATGACTTGTGAGCAGGAGGTTTGCAGTTCGAATCCCACCAGGACTGTCCTGCCTGACTGAGGTTTTTTTCCAAGTTTTCCTCATAAATGGCGAATGCCAGGGAGGTACCCTAAACTTAGGCCTGGAACGTTTCCTTCCTTAAAAATAAATCCTTTCCCAATATACCACTTCATCTTGTGTATCATCAGTGTCCACCACCTGTGGTGCCTCAATAGTACAAAATAGGCATTAAACATCATTCATTCAATTTGTTCTACATAGCCAGGAATTTACTACAAAATTGTGCATACATTTTACTTTTTGTCATACATAATACTAATTATAAAGCATCAATGATAAACTTAAACATTTGTGTCAGTTTTAAATGTAATAACCATTGCATGAAATGTGAATCTGGCAGCATGGAAGGTTTGCTGTGTAAGCAGCAGAGCCAATAACTGTAATCAATTTTCCTAGTTCAATATATATGTAAACTGGATGCAGAAAGATCTAAAAATTTGTTCACAATTCAATTATATAGTTATAGTAAATATAGTACATGTAACTTTCTCTAATATTTGCTGTTCAAATTCAGAAATTCTAGTTGGATTCATTTATTAATTGTTCTTCAAAGATTTTTTTAAAATAAAATCATCTTTTCTTCTAAAGTGCTATACCAGAATTTATCAATCTCAGATCTTTATATTTTGTTAGAATTTTAGTATTTTGCATTAAAATCCATCTTGCAATTAAGTGAAAGCAGTTGATTTCCAGTAACAAGATTTTTTTTTCCTTAAGGGTGTGAAATTCAAATGGCTCAGTTATAGAGTTTTATGATATATCAACTTTTTTCCCATAATTTACAACAATTTTGTTTCATCTCAAGGAGCTGTTTCACTTTAAGTGTCATTGTATGTTTACTATGCATACGTAACTGAATATCTTGTCCTGCTCTACCAGCGCCATAGTGAATGTATGTTGTCTAGCATGCTTCTTGCCATTTTAATATCTTGTACAGATTTTACGAAAATTTTAAGTCTATGATTTCATCTAATGTTGAGCTATAACAATACGAATTGAAGGATCTTTATATTAGGATTGGATGGTTATAACTTCTCATTGGAGATTCAGACATGTAATTACAGGGAAATGATCTGAGCTAAATTCATAAGTCAGGATGGATGGAGCAGTACACATATTTGTTAAGCTTTTACTTATAAAGAAGTCCAAAGCATCTGGAGTTTGTCCACCTGCTGGATAATAACTTGGTTCTATAGGATGAATGAACTGAAATGAGAGTTAAGTTGCAGCTTCTAAGAGCAATTTTCCTCATGGATTGGTCAAGTTAGAGCCCCATTTTGGGTGTTTGAGTTAAAATCTCCTCCAAAAAGAAATCTGTTACCCATCTCTATGTTCCTAAAATCAGCTAAGCATATTTTTTTTCTGGTGCTGAGTAAAATGATCCGACCTGATATTTAACTTTGTTCATAGTTACCATAATTCTTGAAATTTGATATTCATTTTCAATAAAATGAAGTTTGTCATGATCTATATTGTTTTTCATAATTATGGCAGATCTATCTTTTCTTTGTTGACCAGGAAAGTCAGTTCAATATATTCAATAACTAGGAATAAAGAAGTGCTAATTTTGTCTCAGCAACAAGCAAAATGTCTATTGCATATGATTCTAAAAATAATTTTAATTTGAAGTACTTTTTAGTTATACTTCTGCAACATGAAATGCCAACATTTCTTTATTCCTAGTTATTGAATATATTGAACTGACTTTCCTGGTCAACAAAGAGAAGATAGATCTGCCATAATTATGAAAAACAATATAGATCTTTTTCAATTTTCAATAAAATGAAGTCAGAATTCTGCCGCACCCAAGGCCCACCTATAGAACTCTAATCTGGGACCAAAGTTCGCTGGCCTGAATGCATGCACCTTAAGCAAATGATAGGGAAAGAGTCATTCTTCACACAGGATTAATACATGCTGGATTTGTTCGTATTCATGGCCCTGGCAATTGCTCAGGTGCTGACGGGGTTCTGCCCAAATCCTAGTAAGCACTTCTTCTTCAAAGGCTGGAGTAAAACGCCTTTGATTTGCACCAGCATCAAATCTGTGCACCATTAAAGATCCAGTTTCCCACAAACACTGGTGGACATTTTGGAAGGTTAAGCAGTAGTTATTTCTGTCTGGAAATCTATCCCATACAGATGTGCAGCTATAGATGCATGTCCTCTTGCTTCTTCATAAATTAATTGCATATCAACAAGCTCAGCAAATAAAAATTACTTAGTCAAAGTTACGATTTCAGTAGTAGGGATTACTTTAGGCGAATAATTTCCTTCATGAACATGTAAACCTGTTAAGAATGCCTTGCTAATAATGTGAAAGTAGTGGGTTCATTCCCCTTATGTGTAAGCTTTTTTCCCCCTCACTCGTGAATTTTTTTTGAATGGAATAAATTTTACTTTTTCATAGGTTAGATTAGTTTAGTTCAGGTGTAACGAAAAAAAAAAAAAAATAATAATAATAGAACTTCACACTAACATAAATTTGAACAGTTTGGGATTTTAGTGTCATATAAAGAATTATTTGCGAGGAAGTCACTCAAATTGGAGGAAACGAAAGCTTTGAGGAAAGCTGCACCTGACGGGAAAATACACAAATTATATTGGCTGGCTAGGGAAAAATTAATGGATCAAAATCCTGCACATTAGATCAACAAGTGACTCAAATTTCACTAGTTATTTCCACTTACTTGGACATGTTTCAAAGGCAAATTTCCTCATTGTCAGCACAAGTGGAACCATGCTGATGATGAAGGAAATTTGCCTTTAAACATGTGCAAGTAAGTGGAATAAAACTAGTGAAATTTGAGTGATTTCCTCATAAATAATTTGTTATATCCACACTTAACACTTTCTAACTCAATGCCGTTCAGGCCAAATTTGGCCTTCTCCACTAACATTCTGGACATTGGCTGCAGGATAGGGTTGGTTTGTAATATCAAGTCTCAGCCGCTAAATGCTGGGTACTTCACATATGTGCAATTACGTCATAATATTACTGAACTGTGGCAAGCATATCTTTGCAGAATGAACAATTTTAATAAAGTGGCAAAACGAATAATTTTCAATTTCCCATGTACTGTGTATTAACACTACCTTTTTCCAACTACTTCTTGAGAATTCTGAATGATAATTTAATTCGTGTACTTACTTTACATTGACATATCAGCTTCGATATCCAATTTTGAAAAAGTGTCAGAACTTAAAAAGTTTACAAAAGCGATCATAAGTTCCCTATTTCAAAATGCTTATCTGGGATCCCTCCACAATCCTTGCAATTTGTGTGGTTGAGTTCTGGGATACCTTGTAATATATATATATAGATAAATGTTTTTCATTGTCTTTTCAATGCCTAATAGGTATGATTGATGGAGATTTGAAGAAAATTTTAAAAATAGTTTCATGGGTACATAATAGCTATAATCCTTTGGAATTCATTAAAATCCTGCTACTCCTTCCACTTAGTGATTATTTTTAGAACTTCTATCCACTATAATACTTCTTTATATTATAAAAAGAATAGCAAACAAAAGAACAAAAAGTCACGTGAAACACATAAACAAAAGAACAGAAAATAACGAGAAAGTTATAATTAAAATTTTTCAAAACCGGCTAATTATATACATATACCTGACCATTATTTTTTTAGGCAACATAACAGTTAACAAGAAAATGTTGCTGGTAAACAATATAGCAAAAACTTTAACTGTGTGCTTTTAATCAGCTAAGTGAGACAAGCTACATATGTACGCATTTTTACTGTTTTATTCACACAGTATAGACAATTGCCAAGAAGCTAGATAGCCTTGGAATCCAGGCTCATTTGAGCTCACAAGAACTATTTCATTGAAGCAAAAGGATGTTATCATGCAACAAGTGCTTTAAAATTCCTGTAATATTTTTCCATTTATGTTCATTTTAAGCAAAAAGTATGTATCTTAGTAAAAGTATGAATCTTTTTAGGTAGACCAATGAGATTTAGCACTCATTACCATCACTTTAATTTTATGTATACCTGTGGTCCAGTTCCAGTTCTTTTGCTTCCACTGCCTCCAACTGCGCAATGGCTTCACATTTTGCATTAATTGCCGCATTAAGCTGGTTTGAAATATTCTTTATTTCTCCCTGCATCCGTTCGAGCTCCCTATTACGCCTGTCTACCATATTCTGTAAGCTGTCACGCTCATCAACAGCTAGATCACGCTGCCTTCGAAATTCCAACATTTCCTTCTCCAAAC
Organism: Metallyticus violacea; assembly: GCA_030762175.1. NCBI lineage: Eukaryota > Metazoa > Arthropoda > Insecta > Mantodea > Metallyticidae > Metallyticus > Metallyticus violacea. Next base: position 30,217,087 of record CM060838.1, read on the forward strand.
TGGAAAAGACATGCTCTGTACAATACTTATTTTAACACAGTAAGAACCAATTTTATTAAGAAATTCCTCAAAAAGCATTCCAAAGACAAGCAAATCTATTTTTTGTAAAATGAAACATACAGAACAGGAATGCACAGAATAGCAAAGTTGATGTCTGTGTTACTCCACAATCAACACTTCCCACAAAAGTTGGGAAGGCAAATGAAATGGGAACACAGGTCACTGATTGTACCCCACTTGACTGTAAACCTTGGCTCATTCATATCATTACTATACTGGACATATTCATTATTTTCAAAACTTAAGCCTTTGACTGAGTGAACTTATACTCTGGAAGCTATTAACAAGGATGTAGTAAATTTAAAGTTGAAATAGAGTTGGGTTGGCGACACGATTCACTTACTTGGTTTTTAAATGGACATGTTTTGGAAACATTGACTCCCACCATCAGCAGAAGACCAATTGGGAAAAGCATACTATGTAAGTAGTAGGAGGAACATTGAAAATATCCAAAGTCAGTGTCTTGAAATTTTTATTTTTGATGAATACTTTTTCCCGTCATTAGTTCCAAAGGTCGCAGGTGTGTTTCAATAATTTAGTTTCAGTATCAATTTTTTTTTAAAACCAAAAGTGGGGTGCCACTACTGATTTCCCTAGAAATTTGTAACAAATATTTCTGAAATGCTCTTTGGTAAGGATATCCAAATTTCTTTCCATTTTTCCAATATATACCCAATCACAGTCTTTGCAGTTAATTTTATAAATAACAGACTTCCTGTCAGAAGGTGTAGCATCTCTACAGGATGATTTTAGTAAATGTTTAGTATTCTGGATGTTTTGAGAATCAATAATTGTGTTGTGTTTCCTAAATTTTTTTTAAAATTTATTGAAAGTACTAGAGTGGAATGTGAATTTCTTTGATTGCATTTCTTCTCTTATCTGTAACAGCAAAATTGTATCTTTCCCATCTTTCTTTTAAATTGTTAAATAATTTTATCCACTAATTTTTGTGGAAATTATTGTGTAGTGCTGTATTTATATATTGGTATCCTTCCTTGTATTCTTTTATACTGCACAGATACATGAATTAAAAAGTATTAAATTACTAAAAAGATCCATACAATTTAAATACAATGAGATCATCATCTTTGCCGTAATTTGAAGATTATAAAAAATAACAGACTAAACTTTGGAATATATAGGAAAACCTATCCACAATAACAATTACATTAAAAATTAAATTTTAATTCCAAAACACACCTGCATGCAATCTTCAATAGCCTCACATACAGCATGGTGAATGTTTCATTCAGTATAAAAGAATACATAGAAGAATATCAATAAATCATAAACACAACTCTGCACAATGATTTTCACAAAAAATTAATGAATTAAATTATTAAAAATTTAAAAGAATTAAAAATGTCAAACACACCAAGTTCACAATTACAGACAAATATATGCACTCTATTGCATTCAATAAATTAAAATATTTTTTTGAAAAACACAAAATTTTGGATCCTCTAAATGTACCCAGTTAAACTTTTGTTAAAATAATCCTGCAAAGATCCTATACTTTCTGACAGGAAAGTCAGGTATCTATAATTGCAAAAGAAATACATGTCACAAACATACAGAAAAATAAACCGCGGCAACCCACTTTTGGTTAAAAAAAAATTAAACAGATACCAAACTAAATAATTAAAACACAGCTGCATCCCCCCCAAAAAGAGTGAAGTAAAAGTCATTAAACCAACTCTACATCAATTTTTCATTAAACCCACTCTACATCAGTTTTTCATTAAACCAACTGTACATCAATTTTAACTGCAGTTTTTGTCTGTTCCACTAACTATTTGTTGATTAGATTTATTTACAAATGCTCTTTAACATCTCAGGTCATCAGCGTCCCATCCAATTCAGGCCTTAAATAGTCGATAAATTTTACTTGGAGGCCTCACTTTCAGGATTGAGGGAGGTTCTTTTATGTGCAGTAACTCTACAACATGGGGTCCATGGCTTTAGTTCCCTTCTGAAGGAAGCCATATTTATCATTTTTATGCATGGAAAAAATCCATTGATCCTGACCGGAATTGAACCCGAAACCTTGCATTTAAAAGGCAAGTATGGTTACCACTGCATCACCAGGATCGACAAGTATGAATGATGCACCAGTGAATGAAATAAAATTGCCTTTTTTACATTATCAGACACTCAAATTTGGAGTTATATAATTAAATAACAATTTTTAATTTAGCAAGATATTTGTTATTTGAAATATTTTGCAAATTTTACAATGTTCCTTTTGTCTGATTTTTATTAATTCCCCATTTAACTATGTTGGACCAAATACAGCTAATTTCTGTTATTAAATTATACCTTATACATAAACATTTAAGTATTTTTCCAAATTTCTCTGTAAAGATGCATGAAACCTCCACAAGATGGCTATCTCAAACTAGAGCCTGGTTTAGACTCTGAACCCAGGTGAGAACTTTCTTCTTGGACCCTTACTCTGAGCTGGGATATTATATGAGTGACCAGCTTTTTAGGTTTGCTTATTTAGCTGGAATCTTCTCAAAAATAATTAAGAGCAATCCATCTTTTTAAAATGAAAATGTAACATTCTTCATTACAGAAAATGAAATCCTGGCCTTCAAGAAAAAAATTAGTTTTGGGCTAGTTGTGCCATAAACCACAACCTCAACATTTTCCCTACCATAAAGGGTTTCCTTCTGGAGAACAATATAAAATGATCAATAAGTAATCTGAAAATCTGCTGCTACTGTCTCCTCAGAATACAGATAGGATCTCACCATATAGTGGTCATAGACTGCATAGTAAATAATTCTCTACCCGATGCTTGATTGGTCCATCCATGTACCAATCACAAAATCCCAATGTTGGTCCTGGAGGTTTAGTGGTAATTATACTTGCCTCATAGACCCAAAATCACGGGTTCAACCTCAGCCAGGGTCAATGAATTTTTTTCAAGCATAAAAATCCTAAGTATGACTTCCTTTGGAAGGCAAGTAAAGTTGTGAGTCCTGTGCAAGGCAAATAAAAGAGCTCAGGCGTAAAGAAAAGAGGGCTTTGAGCAATTTTTATCTGCCATTTCACACCCTAAATTGGACACACTGAGATGTTAAAGAGCATCCATAAATAAACAAAATTATAGAGATTATAAAAAATAAGAGAGAGCATCCAAATAAATTGATGATGATGGAAGCATACAACATCTGATTGTCTCACCCACCTGCTCTTACCAAGCCAACAATGTTACAAGATTTTAAGTATATATAATGCACAGATAAGCATGTTGATTCAGTTTCCAAAGAAAGCCACAGCCGTTTTTGGTGGATAATCCAACCAATGCTCAGCAGATATCCCAAGAAACCATTTCCAAAGCTGAGAGCGCTTAAATTTTTTCAAGCTTCTACAGTATTTACTTTAGTACGTCAAAACCGGAGGGCTTTCACAAAAAAATATCGCTTTTAAAACTCAGTGTCAGTTAAGCATCTTGTGACCATTAGAAGATGTTTAGACATTTACACATTTTATAAAAATAGCTAATCCATCATGCAGAAAAAAACTTTTTAACAACAAGATCACATAACCTACCGCTGTGCTGTTTCACAAAGTTTGTTTGCTTCATCTTGACAAGATGACAATTTGGTTTTCAACTCTTCCACTTCCTTCGTGGCAGCATCAAGAGAGTTCTTATATTCTTCATTTTGTTTCTGAAGTTTGATAACTTCTCCTTCAACTTTTTTAATTCTTATTTCTGAAACAAACATTATTATAAGAATGAAAAGCTGGAGCAATCGTTAAAAGGTTAACCAGTTAAGCCAGAAGGTAGGATTTTGGAATGAGAATTGAAACTATCATGGAGGTTATGAAAAAATAGGAATTATAAGCCAGTCTTAATGATAAAAAAATCCTTAAAACTACAAACATTAAAAAATTATGCGGGCGAGAAATATTATTTAAATTTGTTATACTACAGACAGAAGGTTCAGAGCCAGAGTGATTTAAACTGGAACATGAAAGGAATTTATAACAGGAAAATGCCTAATGTGCAGTGAATTTGATAATAATTGATATTGTAATTTGGAATGTGAACAGACAAAATTATGGAAAGAAAAGTTTTTTTTTATCAAAGTGGGATAAGTATAAGAAGTTGGAGAATTTTAAAATTTAAGATAAATATCAACTTAAAGAAGATAGCAAGCTATATAGGAAAATTGAGACAAAAGTGACCAAAAAATGTGGACAGAGTTCATTAAAGTAATAATGAAACTTAAAATTATACAACACTCATACATTTAAACTAGATACCATATAATTCTATATACTAATTTTACTTTAATTCTGAACTAGGCTGATGTTCTTCACAAAGGTTAAGCAGCATTGTAGTTGGAAACTTTAATGGCACAAATAAATAAAATTTTACTATGGCCCCTATCAAATCCAAACAGTATGTATTAGCTAAACATGTTTTATAATTTAAATAAATTGTTTTTAAATTAGCATGTATTGGAATCAGAATATTTTTCAAAACTCTTAACGAAAAAGATCTCTCTGACATCAATAGGGCTGTAATTCCCACCAGAACAGCCCTCTGTTGTTTATACAGGTTTTTCCCCAGTCCTCATAAATGGCAAATGCTGAAGAGGTATTCTAAACTGCAATGCTTCCTTCTTTAAAAAAAAAAAAATCTAATTTATCATTTTATCTCATGTGTCACCAGTAGACTCATCTGGAGTTGCTGATGACAGGTGGAAGGAGGTAGTCGTGTTTCAAGGCCTTTTGCACACAAGAAGAAAATGGGTATGAGTAATATTGTGCAAGAACTGGCTAATTTAATGTAACAAGCAACTTTTTTGAAGGTTGAGGACATAATAAGCGCTTAACAGTTCTATTGGGATACACTTTTGTTTTGGTGATGCTGATAATAGCAGGAGTTGAAGTAAATCCTGGGCCAAAAATGAACCAGATTCTAGGGATGTTTAAAGTTATCACAGAAGATTTAATGGACTTAAAAGCAGTAGAAAAGAGAATGAATGGATATAAGAAGAGTAGATAGAATAAAGGAAATTATAGAAGATTTGGTAGGACATACAGAATGATGTATTAGAATGCAAAGATGGGTGCCATATTTGGAAAGGGTAGAAGAAAAGAAAAGCAAAATGAGCATGATTATACTTGAAATTCAGAAAACAAGAGCTAAATGGTTATGACAACAAGTCAAAGAAATTATTTTGAATAAATTTGGTATACAATTGGTGGGTTGGGAAATTTGTGGATGTTTTCAGTGTCTGCAAAAGGAGATCTAACCCAAGACAAGTAATAGAGAAGCTCAAAAGGACAATCTTATGGAAAATAGAGTTAAGAAAATGGAAAAAACAGGAGAATAACAAGAGATAATTTTATGATTGAAAGATGGGGTATAAATCTCTTATGGAAGAAAAAAGAAAGAATAGGGGGAGTAAAATTATTAAGAAAACAGAGAAGGCAACAACGTTAAATGACAGTAAAACAATATCATTAATAGTTACGAGATCGTACAAAAAGTGAGTAGCTGAAAATAATATTAGTCCTGAGGAATCAGGTAAATACTTTAGAGCCTTTTATGGGTTGATGAGGCATTTAATGAAGATATGTGGCTAATCAAGAATTCACTAAATGTTGAATACTTAGATAGATTTAAATGAAGTAAAGGAGTAAAATAAAAGTTTAAAAAGAAATAAAGTTGGTGGTATTGATGGTATAGCAGAGGAATTTTGGAGGGTTTGGGGTAGGGGGGAAAATAGAGAGATGCTATTGGTACAGATATTCAATATAATATTTGAAGAGAATAAAGTTCCCACAGGATGGAGGACAGCGATTACAGTGCTTATATTTAAGGGAAAGTTGATATAAATGATCAGTAAACTATTATGGAATTGGTCTATTATCTGTGTTAGAGAAGTTACACATTGGCATATTAGCAGTAAGATTACCAAAATGGGTAGAATGTGAAAATAAACTATCAGAAGTTCAATCAGGCTTTGGGGAAATAGGAGAATGGTGGAGAATTTTTTTATAATTAATACAATCGTAGATAAATATTTAGGTCATAAAAGAGCAATGCTATATATGCTTTTTGTGGATTTCGAAAAAGCACAATTGATACAATTAATCGTAATGCACTATGTGCTAAATTAAGTAGAAAAGGAGTAAGTGAAAAGTTCATAAAAGCATTGCAAAATATATACTTTGATGATTATTGTATTATGATTGCACACAATATGGTGACTGCAAATAATCTGAACGCAATAGGTTCTTAGATAAATTATCAGCTAGTCCTATACTATTTAATCTGTTTATGGATGGTATACTAGATTAAATCATTAAAGTCAACAGGCATACTCCAACAATTAATAATATTCAGATTCCTGGCTTACTATTTGCTGATGACCTAGTGGGGTTAATAACAAATGTTGAATAAGATATTTCAAAAATTTTTCAAGCAGTACAATATTATCTTAGCACTTCAAAACTGATACAGTGTAAAAATGAAAATAGATTCCAGGCCCAAAGAGAAAAAATCTGGAATTTACCAGATTTTCCAGATTGGGAAAAATCCACATAGGAAAAACAAAGAAAAATACAGGCACTACATTGAAGGAACATTGGAGAAACATCCCAAAAGCAGATAGCTCCTTGTTCAACTTTATCTCAAGACAATTGGAGTTAACCGAGGCACCTACCAATCCAACTTCTATGAATGATCCTTCAGTTGTTTAACAGCTAAGAATATGGTAAGAGTTCATAAAACATGTCCTGATTATATCTCCAGTAAGTGAAACCAAAAAGAGTGTATCTAAATAATTTGACTCGGAAGAGATTATTAACTAATGTTGGTTTCGTGAAATCAATTGAAGCAACATCTACAGTAAGGTATGGGATCCAAGAATAAATACTTAAAAATGAAATATCATGGTATTCAAGAAAGGAAGTAAGATGCAATAAAAAAAAATTAAAAAAATGAGGCTGGAACAGGACAGAAACTGAAGTGATTAATAAATTTTACTATTTAGGCATCAGCCTCAATAGCATGGTGGTTGGAGTGAACAAAAGAAAAAGGTATTAACAAAAAGAAGGATAGATTAAAAGCTATTTATGTTAGCAGGCATAAAGTGATTGGAAAAAATATACTAGCCAGTAGTTGAAGCTAAAATACTCTATGGAGTGAAAAATTGGGGTATTGAAGAGGTTTGGCTAATAGTGGATTTGATTTAGTGAAACAAATTCTGGGATGGCCAAAACCTTCACCAAATGTGATTGCACAAAAAGAATTAGGAAGAATGGGGAACAAAGTTTAATAACAAAAAGTTGTTGAGGAATTATAGGAAATAATGAAAGAATGGGGGAGAGAAAATTATGTAGAAACAGGTGACAGAATGGTAAGAGAAGAAACTGCATGGGCTAGAACAGATGTAGTAAAATTAAATAGTTTAAGAGGAGGAAAACAAAATTAAAGGAATGTTCAGCGTGTGGAATGAAAGATAATTATTGGCATACTCTTCTGACGTAAACTAAAATAATGTGACAAAAACAAGCATAGAGAAATGGGACAAATCTATCAAAGGAAATAATGAGAAAAAAGTTGTTCAATATGAAATTAGTGAATACCATGGAGAGTGGTGCATATTTAGGTAAAGTAAAAAGTAAATGGTTGAGGAAGGTAAATAAATCAGGGGAAACAGATCAGCTAGAAATTTAATCAAAAATACAAATGGATAGGGTATAAGATTATGTATGTATAAAATAGTGCCAATAGCAGAATAACCACAATCTTTAAGCTTTCCGGGTGCCTGGAATAGTTAGCAGCTCGCAAATGTGAGTCAACTATATTCAGTGGGTCAGAATGCTATTTCCTTGGTTTAGCAATTAGTGTCTATCAGTGTCACTATATATATTTGTACCATTAGTTGAAAGTCTTTATGCTTCAATCTTCTTCTTGTGTTTCTAAATGTGAGATCACTTCTATAATTAAAGAGCTAATAAATAAGAAGTCAAGTGGGGTAGAGGAATTTTAAAATAATAAAAAATTGTTACATATTTAGGTGAGCCAATGACATTTCTTATTTATTTCTGAGCAGTGGCCAAGTAGTGAAAAATTTTTAAAATTGCTAAAATAAAGCCACTGTTAAGGAAAAGCACCAAAGAGCTAGAAAATTATCAACCAATTGCATGCTCTCAGCCTTTGCACAGATCTTGGAAAAAGCTGCATATAATAATTACGTTTTTTGAGAAAGAAACTTTTGCATGGGTAAATCTATGAATTAACACAATTTTTGGAAGAAATTTATGATAAACAATATATGGGAGAAACATTTATCGACTCAAAAGCCTTTGACTTACAATTTTGTTAATTAAATTAAGCTTCTGCAATATTAAGAGTCATTGCTAAAAAAAAATTGAATTATTCACAAGTTAAAGAAATAAAATTTGGAGTTCTACAAGAATCTATTTTGGGCCTCTCTTTTATTTTTAACATAAGTCAATAATAGGGAATAAAGTATTGGTGGTTGTAGGGACATCGAATTAGCCAAGTTTGCACATAATAGAAATATTCTAATTATAACAATGAGGTAAAAGCCTTAAGTAAGAACATGGAACTAATTAATAAAGAACTGCTACCCTGGTTCAATGAAAATGGTCTCATAATAAATAAAGATAAAACAATAGCAATATGTTTCTAACAAAAATTTAATAAAACTGTGCAAAAAAAAAAAAAAAAAAAAAAAAAAGTAATAAGAATATTGATTGATGTTTCAAATACTACAAGCTGCCAGGAGTATTTTAATTGTACACATATAGTGTTATATTGCAAATGAAATTATCCAATTTAAAAACAACTCTCTGATTCTTTTATACATAATACTAGAGGGAAATCAAAAGTAAGTTATTATTAAGCATTAAAGGAGTTAAAACAAATTCCAACAAATATACAGGTTTAAAAAGCAACTACATGACCTACTGTTATTACTACTCAATAGAGGAATTTCAAAATTACTAAAATATGTCCATCCATTCAGTGGTAGTCAACACCCTCCTAATTTTTACATAAGGTATTAAAATAAACTGGTTATAAAGCCATTGTTATAAAGCTTGGTTATAAAGCCATTGTTATCCAAAACATTTACATGCTGATAAAACTAGTTTTATCAATAATTCAAAAGGTTATTATTATTATTATTATTATTATTATTATTATTATTATTATTATTATTATTATTATTATTATTATTCTTTCTGGTTTTTTAGATAAGCCAATTAGTAACTGATAATAGTGATATGTGTACCTATTTACATTATAATAGCCTATTTGCATAATTGTACAATCTTAAGTTCTTGTAATTGTATTTGTTATTGATTGATTGATTTGTTTTAATTATGGACACTCTTTAACATCTCAGGTCACCAGCGCCCCAAATTCAGGGCATGAAACATGACAAATTTTGCTCAGAGGCCTGTTCTTTCAGGCTTGAGGTTCTTTATTGTGCCTAAAAGTATGACACGGGCCCCACGGCTTTACTTCCCATCCAAAGGAAGCCATACTTAAGATTTTTACGCTTGGAAAAAATCCATCGATCTTGGCCAGGTTTGAAACTGCGACCTTAGGTATTTGTTATTGTAAATATTTCAATGCAGATACATTAAAGTTCAGTTTCTATTTGCCAAGTATAGAGTTGATTTTCTCTCTCAGTACCTATAGTTTATTTATGAAAATCTACTATTAAATTAGTTTATGGCAATGCAGTGCAATTAGAATGGTTGCCTACCATCCTTTGTTCCCAGTGACCATATGTGGGATTTGTCACATGTGAAACCTGTACAAATTTTCTTTGGGTTCTCTGGCTTCCCTTGCCTTTCATTCTATCACTATTCTATCATCTCAACCCCAACCCCAACTTGATCATTTCAGTATCATGTGGTTTGTAGTTTGCTGGCTCTTGGTGCATGACTTTTAAACCCTTCTGCACTCTGCTACCCAAGTGCAGATCTCCAGTGCCTTGTCAGCAAATAACTTGGCATTAGTATTATTACATTACTACTCTGTTTTGCTTTCCTAATTACTAATGTGATATGACATTTATTAGCACACAGCAATAATCTATTTGTTGCTCTGAATAGTGTACTTCACTGGACAATTTCTGCTATAAGTACTGCTAAACAGGCTTAGGTAACACCAAGGTATGATATTACCCAGAAACTGAGCTTGCATGAGCTTGGAGTGTTCTCAGCAATACTGAACATCTTTTCTCCACAATAATTTTAGCACAATTGTAAAAGTGCAATGTTTTACATGTGTTTTTCATTCAGAACATAAGTCATAAAGTATAGAGACTATCCTAAAATTAGGTATTTATTTTTGATACTAAACTCCACTTACACAAAATAAAGACGCATTTCTGGAGAATCTTTCCCAAGCAGAGTTACATAGGCAAAACAAAGAGAAATTTGGAGGAAAGAACATTTTAGGAATTTTCGGTTTAAGCAGGTAGATAAATCAGCAGTAGCAGCTCACTTATGGACCAAAAATCATGAAATAAAACCAGAAATTAAACTGTTGAAACATCTTCAAAACCCATTGGAGTTATCCACCTGGAAAAATATTTTCATATTAAAAAATAGAGAAAACCTAATGGACTTCGAGTTTCCTCCTGTGGATGAACTCAGCAATTTCCTACTTACAACCAACAGAGGCCACCACAGGAACATTCGAGTGTCTAGCAATTGTTTCGAGTAACGGCAGTTCAGTGAGCAACTGAAGATGGGAGAGATTCTCCCAAAATGCATTTTATTTTTATGTAAGTAAGTGGAGTTTAGTGTAAAAAATTAATACCTACGTTTAGGATGCATTACCACTCCACTGTCAACAGCTTCATAAATATAATATTTATATAGAGACTATGTTTAAATGGATCATTATGTTTAAGCAAGTTTACTGTAAATTAAGTGATTGTGTATAGAATTTATGTGGATTTAAACTGATTTGTAACCTAGGTAAAATAATAATTGTTCCTAATTATTAAAAAATGGGCATATGGTTTGGTAGTTTAACTGATCTAATTGCAATGTTTTTGGTTGTGAAAAATGTTTATCAATGTTAAATAGTTAATGAAAGGTTAATTTTTTGGGTGAAAATCTTATTTTAATTTAACTTCTTTCAAATGTAGATGTTTCTACATCTAACCTTGGGGTTTTGGGTTATTGAATACAAATTCATTTACTGCAATACAAAAAGGGTCAATTAAAGGGCAAATGAGAATATCTTTAATTTTATAATTACAACAGAGAATGCCCATATATATATATATATATATATATATATATATATATATATAATATTAATGAAACATAAAATTAAAGAAACACTATTAACAATGTAACAAATTAACACTAATAATAAAAGTAGATAAAGATAAAACACAGAGAAAGAGTCACACTTGAAATTGCTATATTTCGAACTACTGCGAGTTCTTCAATGGCAAGAAGCTAGACAAGTGAAGGTGATAAAAGTAAATATTGAGTATCGAAGGTAACGTTATGCATGGAAACAGATGAAACTAGATATGAGAGTGTGGGAAGAAAAACACTAATATGTAAGATTTAAACCAGGTGGTATACGCGCTTTAAGTAAAAATATAGCTGCCATTTCTCTATCTCTGAGTAAACATTCACAGCATTGTGTAGGTAAAGCATCAATAAGAGTTAGACTAAAAGCATCATCAAAATCCTTACAGTGAGATAAGGCATGTTGGGCAACCGGCAAGGGAGACTTGGTTTTAACAGAACGTCTATGATTGTTCATGCGTAGCGAAACAACAGTAGAAGTTAAACCAATATAAAATGCTTTACAAAGCTTACAAGATAACATATATACGACATTCTTGGAAGAACAGGTAGCAAATGAAGAAATGTTGAATTCCTTGGATAAATTAGGGCTATGGAATCATTTGCACGGCATAATTAGTGCACAGGTTTTACATTTAGGACGTTGGCAAGGATACGAGCCAGCAAAGGGACGTGGTAAATTCGGAGAGGATAGGTTACGGCGAAATATACTTTTAAGGTTAGGGGGTGTTCTGAAAGTAAGGCGGGGTACAATTTTAGAAAAATCATTTAAAGATGGATACATTAACAAACTATCGTGACATTCTTTCAAAATAGGTCTAATGCTTTCAATTCCAGGCACGTAAGTGGTAACAAGGTTGATGAAGTTCTTGTTAGAGGTTTTAGGTTTGCATTGGAAAGTTTTGTGTGATGGGATTATACGGGATTTTAAAAGAGCGGAAGGATAATTTTGGTTTTGGAACTTTTGAGTAAGGTTTTTAATATACTTGTCAAGAGATGAAAAGTTGTTACAAAGATGATGACCACGGATTGAAAGAGAAAAAGGAATAGATCTTTTGATGTGCAATGGATGACAACTATCAAAATGAAGATATTGTTGTAAATTGGTAGGCTTAATGTGCACAGACGTAAGGAAAGATCCATTGCATAAAGAAATATCAATATCTAGGAAAGTAGCACCATTGGGAGAGACAGAAGAAGTGAACTTAACTGAAAACTTGGAGTTAAAATTAGTAAGGAACTGCTCGAGAGATTCTGAGCCATGAGTCCAAAGCACAAATATATCATCAATATATCTCAGCCATAATAATGGTGCCAAAGGTTCCGACTTAAGAAATTCCTCCTCTAAGCGAGCCATAAAAAGATTGGCATAAGAAGGTGCCATTCTGGTGCCCATCGCAGTACCTTTAATTTGTAGATAATGTTTATTATCAAAACTAAACGCATTGCGAGTGAGGACCAGATAAGCAAGATGGCAAATGAAATCTGTGGATGGGATATGAGGAGGTGCTCGAGAGTTCAAGAAATGTTTAACGGCAGCTAATCCTTCATGATGGGGGATGTTAGTGTAGAGTGACGTCACATCAATAGTGGCAAGAAGTATATCAGAGTGTGCCATAAGGTCAACTTTCTTAAGCAAACTCAAAAAATGGAAGGAATCTTTAATATAGGATGGCCTAGAAGTAACAAAAGGCTGTAACAAACAATCTACTAGAGCGGAAATACGTTCAGTAGGGGAATCGAAGCTGGCTACTATTGGGCGGCCTGGACAGTTCTCTTTGTGAATTTTAGGGAGAAAATATATGGTGGGAGTACGAGGGACATGAGGAGTAAGAAGAGTGATATCTTGGGAACTAAGTCCTTCTGCTGTACCAGAAGAAGTAATAAAAGAAGCTATTTCTTCATTAAACTTGACAGTTGGGTCGGAAGACAATAGTTCATAATAAGTGACATTCTCAAGCTGTCAGTAAGCTTCAGCATTGTAAGACGAAATGTCCTGTAGTACTACTGAGGACCCTTTATCAGCTGGAAGGATAATAACATCAGGATTATTAGATAATCTTTTAAGTGCTGATTTCTCAGTAAAGTTAAGTTGTCTTTAGGAGTGATCTTATCTAGAAATTTAGATCACTGTTTATTAACAGATTTTTAACTTTTATTATTAGTGTTAATTTATATATATATATATAAATAAGAGTAATTATAATAGTAGAAAAGGATAAAACACTAAGAAAAAGTCACACTTGAGATCGCTATATTTTGAACTTGTGGAGTCCTTCTATGGCAAGAAGTCAAGTGAAGGTGATAAAAGTAAATATTGAGTATCGAAGGTAGCATTATGCATGGAAACAGATGAAACTAGAAATGAGAGTCTGGGGGGGAGGGATTTAATACGTAAGATTTAAACCAGGTGGTATATGCGCTTTATGTAAAAATATAGCTGCCATTTCTCTATCTCTGAGTAAACTTTCAGAGCATTGTGTAGGTAACGCATCAATAAGTGTTAGATTAAAAGCATCATCAAAATCCTTACAGTGAGATAATGCATTTTGGGCAACCGGCAAGGGAGACTTGGTTTTAACAGAACGTCTATGATTGTTCATACGTAGCAAAACAACAGTAGAACTTAAACCAATATAAAATGCTTTGCAAAGCTTACACGATAACATATATACGACGTTCTTGGAAGAATAAGTAGCAAATGAAGAAATGTTAAATTCTCTGGATAAATTAGGGCTGTGGAATAAATGGCAAGGCATAATACATTTAGGGCATTGGCAAGGATATGAGCCAGCAAAGGGACGTGGTAAATTTGGAGGAGATAGGTTTCGGCAAAATATACTTTTAAAGTTAGGGGGTGTTCTAAAAGTAAATCAGAATATATATATTTTGTGCATTAGTGATGTTTTCTTCCTTCAGAACTACACAAATAGTAAAATGAGGTTTTGGGGATAAAAATGTATTTAGATATGTTCCCTTTGAGCTTCTACAACTGTTGTTCATATATATCTTCTTAACTATTGGGGTTCCACCAAATCATAATTTGTAGAGCTAACATTTTGCACCTCTTGTATTACACTTGCTTGGATCCAGATAACTGTCTGTATACGTTTCAAATGGTCTGGAAACCCATTCCGTAGAAGTTGAGTGGTCATCATTCAGCCAATCAGATAGCAGAAGTTGGTCATCTTCCCATATTACAGCATTTGGAACCTTCACTGACTGTCATTCAGCTCCAAACAAATGCAAAAAAGGAGGTGTAAAATATCAACTCTATAATTCTAATGATGCAGCAAAACTCTGAAGCTAAGAAGAGAATAATTTAGAAAGGTATATTTTAAATAAGATGGTAATAGTCTACTAATGAGTCATTGCAGTCTTAGAAAGAAAATGTACTCATGGAAATAATAAAGGAAAACTCATTTTGGAAATTATGTAATTAAGAGAATGAAACAATATCACATTATCTTTGAATGTCAAATATTAGCTAATAAAAGATAAACTGGGTATTAACCTAACATGGTATTTAGTCAACAGTCTCCTAAGCCTTACATGAGAGTCAGGTCCGTCTTCTAGAAACAATGAAAATTTAAGATAAATCAGCAAGTTCTTGTCATCATAGTTTACACACTTTAATCCTATTCCATCTAATAAAATGTAAGATGGTGGTAATGGATAGAGAAAACAAGATGAATCTCTCTGTGTGTAAAAGTTGACAACTTTGCAATACACATATTGTAAATTAATTGATTTCATGTACATGAATAATGAGAAGGTTTTACAGTGGGGCTAGAGATGAAAGGGAGAAAGAAAATGTAAATTAACAGAAAATTTGGATGTAAATTATAATTAATCTGATGTCTAACACATGCTTATGCTTCACTTATGAATGTTGAAAATTTGGAGTTAAAATAGGATGAAAAAATTATTATCCATGGGTATACACAATTTTCATTGAAAATTGAAGAACTTGATAATTATTTGTAGTACATAGGCAATGTCTCTTATGTTCTGTAAGATATGTATTAATGCTGTGCTCTGTGGTGCCAATGTAAGCCACACCACATGAGCTTGGTACTCTGTAGACACCAGCTGAGGCAAGTGATTTCCTTGTGTTTTTTGTTGAGCAGAATGTATTTATCTGTTTTTTGGGTTTAAAAACCGTCTCTATGATATGTCGTCCAAGTAGCTTGGAGATACAATTTGCAACGTTTTTCAGAAATGGAAGATAAGCCATGCCCTTGTTGCCGCCTACATCAGACAGAAAAATCAGCTGTACCTGAGCATACCTTTCTATCTGATGGAGAACATAAAATTGGTTTTCAAGATACTGACATATAACTTCAACATTTCACTATTATTCTCATTTATACCAGGAGGCAATTGAAATTTACAAGCACAGAAACAATTTTAACATGAAAGAAGCTCAGAAATTGCACTCAGCATGGTATCCAGCTTACAAAATACCAAGACAAAGAAACTACTTGATCCAATCAGCTACCAACAACCCACTGAAAATACCCAGGAGCTCCAGGTAAGATCCACCTCCATTAACCAAGAGAACCAATTAGAGCTCAGTTCCACAGGTACCCCACTACATACACCACCATCCATTCCAACAACATGTCAGTCACTGCCCCGTCTCCAAGAAGATCACATCAAGCTCAACAATGATTATGTCCACCACATTTATGGACAATGGATGAAAGGTCTGGGAAGATGAAAGAGAAGAATCCCATTGAACAACCACCTCACAGCCGGGAAGACTTCAGTTCACATAATTGACACCAGCCTACATTCTACAAATAATTATCAAGTTCAATTTGCAATAAAAAGTTTGTACCCTGGATCAAAATTCTACGATCCTGTTTAACACCAAATTTTCTGTTAGTTTACATCTTCATTCTTCCTTAGAGAAGTTTCTGCCTTGCATCTCTAGCTCCACTGTAAAACCTTCTCATTATTCATGTACATGAAACCCATTAATTTACATACATGCATTGCAAAGTGTCCACTTTTACACACAAAGAGATCCATCTTATTTTCTCTATCCATTACCATCATCTTACATCTTATTCGATGGAGCATTATTAAATTGGTAAATTATGACGACAAGAATTTGCTGATTTATCTTAAATTTTCATTGTTTCTAAAAAGACAGACCTGTCTCTCATGTAAGGCTTAGGAGACTTTTGACTAAATACCATGTTAGGTTAATAATCCCCAGTTTATCTTTTATTAGCTAATATTTCATATTCAAAGATAATGAGACATTAGTTTCATTCTTTTAATTACATAATTTTCAAAATGAGTTTTCCTTTATTATTTCCAGTGAGTGCATTTTATTTCTAAGATTGCAATGACTCATTATTAGATTATTACTGTCTTATGTTAGGTTCGTGCAGTCCCTAAACATTATTAATAAGTGATAAAGTTGATTTTTCCACTAACAGTGAACTGATGCTGATATCTTCTTCTAAAAGATGTTACAGAATTAACTGCACAACTTTGATTTAGAGGGATTGCAGACAAACGTTTTTAGACAGTCAACTTATAATCTATGGGGCCAAGTTCAAAGATATGTTGCATTTTTAACTGCATGTTGCTACTAATAAATTAAATTTGAACATATCTCTAATTTACTAATAAATACATTTCTCCTCCATTAGTTTCAAAACATTGGTATGGGTATTTACTAAGCAATAGACATTTTTCGGCCCACAAGTTTTAGTCTGGCACTGGTAATTTGTATAAATTTCTCTACAAGCGTAGAACATTGGTAACTTCAAATACTAGCACAAAATTTATTATCTTTTTAATGATTTTGGGAGCCAGTGTGCTAAGTATTAGTTAAAGTGATAATGATGAGCAGGAATATGTATAAAGAAAGAATAAATAAGTATTTGTGTATAATGATAGATCAGGTTAGGTTACATGCAAGTAATGTGTGGCTTATGACTGATATTGGTGTTTCCTATTCCAAATGCATATTCCAGACCAGCATCTTAGTTAATGTAAGTTTAAGGTTCTTGCTACATGCCACGAAAATAATTTATTTTCATTCTTCATTCTCTTTTAAAATAATCTCTTTAGGCACTATTTTCCCAATTGTTTACTTATGAGAACATGATTGTCAAGCAATATATACAGCTAAATAAATATTAAGGATCATATGGAATAACAAAATAAATGATTGAGAGCAATGGGGAAGTTTGATACTTTGGCCATCTCTTGATGGCTGAAATTGATGCTCCTAAATGTAGTCTTGGATAGTTGTCTCAAAGTGGATTATTATGCTTGAATATCGATAAACACATAATAAAGTACTTAAATTATCATTATGTATGAGAAAAAAACAAGACTCATTTTTCAGGAATGACAATAATTATGTCATTAATAATTATGTCATTAATAATTATGTCTGTGCATTAAAAATCCCTAAAGAGTGAACATAACCTAATTCAAGGCATGGCAAACAGTTTCCTCAATGTTATTCTTATATGTCACTGGTAACTTTTTGCTATACATTACCAGTATAGCTTTTCTTTGGTGTAACAGAAAGTTATAAGATCATACTTTACAAGGGTCAGCACTAATACACTTGTATGTATTAGACCATACTTTAATGAACTAGAGATGGCTTAACATGAAGTTGCAATAAGCAGTGGTGTGCATATCTTTACTTCTGTGGAACAGAACAACGAAAAATCACTTGTACATTTGTCAGTATGGAGTAGCAAAGTAAAGAGTAGCAGAAACTTTGGGGAATACAATTTTACTAATAAATGCAATTTACAAGTCCATACACTTATAATGTATTAGACCATACTTTTGTGGAACTGGAACAATTCAATAGCCTCATGTGGTGAGCTGGAAGTCTGGGGTTCGATTCCCATCAGGATGTCCTCCCTGAGGTTTTTCCATCTAAAGTGCTGAATGAGCTAGTGGTATTATTACTGAGAGAAGGGAGTGACACGGCAACATGCAGATGTGGAATTTTGCTATAATTATAACGCAACGTCGTCTAAAATCCAAAGGGGTTACAATATGCTTTAATAAATTCTCCACTCACTAATGTTAATTTAGATAAATTTAAAGTTATAGTTGCTATTTGTGTCAATATTCAAGTTTCAAGATTTCATGTTAACATACTACATGCATGCTGAAACAGCAAAATAAAGCCATTACACTTAGAATGAAGTTGAGTAAAGTAAACTAAGTTTTACCTACCATAACCGGATTTCCCCGTTTCGAAAACTGCTTTGGATACCACAAATTCATCTTCTCTTGTCTGAATATAAGATTCAAGCTTTTTTCGAATTTCTTCGGGTATTTTTGAACTTTCCTCCTCCGTTAGCACCTGAGGGACTAATATCCCTTGAACTGATTCCATGGCTCCGCCTTCGGTTTTCAGGTCATTTATTTTAATGCTATTTCAATTTGTTCACAATGTTTTAATAATACGCCTTAAACTTACAAACTGTAAACTTCATTAGTTCATACGTAGTAGCGTACATTTAATACCTGTGGTTCATACTGCACTGTATGCTACCAATTCCACCAACAGAAATGGTTGTCGCAGGCCGTAAACATAACATATAAAATGTATTACATGTTGCTGCAATTCGACCCAAATAATGTACTGTTGGCAAAACTGCTCCTAAACCAAAGAATTCTTCAAAGAGGGTGAAAAGTCCAATTTTGGTCGAAAATTAATTAATGGCATCCAGCGATTCTTCCGTGAAGCGTTTCACATAGTGAAAAATCGGGCAAGTCCAATTAGTTACGATTATATTGAACTGTGAAAAAAAATGTGTGGATCACTGTTTGCGATAATATTGTAGGTAAATCGACAATGCCTATTTTTCACCAACAGAATGGGGACGGGAGGGGAGGAAAAAAAAATGCACGTCCAGTTACTTGAACATTGCCTCCTTGTTCTTCATTTTGGTTTTGTGAAAACCCGGTTACTGCAGTGAAGGTTTTTCCCTCCACCTAAAGAAACGAGGGAAGCAGTTAAGTTGTTCAGCTCTCTTTTTTACGATGAAAACCACTTTTGGCAGTAATAATCTGAAGAAAATACTTGTTATCATTATCGACGATTTCCATGACTGCTATAAAAATTTAAGAGTATGCAATATTCCCATTACTGACCCTGACTTTGAGGAGCTAAATGAAGATGTATGCAATACAAGCTGCATCTTGTAATGAAATTAATACAGGTAATATCTTGTACTTAAAAATTTGCAATAAGAATTCAAATAAATATATTATTACTTTGAATTAATAAGAGGCAAATTTTCGGAAACGTGAAATTTAATATTGGTGAATTTATTTTATTTATTTATTTATTTATTTATTTATTTGCTTTTTGATATGCTTTAAAGTGTTAGCTGTAGCTCAAAAGGAGTTGACTATAACGAAATATGCGCAATTAAACATACTGTAAGACTCCCCTGCTTATAACATGAATCATTTTCCAACAAAAATGAAAATAAACGTTTAATACTTGACTAAAAATGTGTTTCTTAATATGACCATAAATAATTAAGTACCCTAACAGACGGGAAACACCAATTTAGGTGAAAAACTACAGAGCATAGTGAAATGCTCTTAATAAACAGCAATTCTTGGTTTTGCTGGCAGTTCCAAACTTTATTTTCTCTTGTAAAATTAGCTTCCGGAGACTTGCCCGGTTTTTCACCCTTTGTGCAGAATTATCCGCACATTAGGACCATAGGTCAACCAGAGTATGTACTAGTAATCTGTGGTATTCATTATTTTTAGCGAATTCCAAGGAATCAAGCTATTGGCTATTGCCAAAGCCGGCTATATTTACTACAAATAAAATCAGTCGTGCTATTGTGGTCTTACCGTGAATAATCTATTTATTTTTTAGCGAATTAATTTTTTTTAATTAGCCAATTCCGAAGGAATATATGCCATCACGGTTGTACCCATGGAAAGATTTTTTAATAATCTACCAAAACCGTTTCGATCGTACTTGTAGGCGCCTACAATATAAATAAATAAATAAAAAGTTGTCTATAAAATACCTTTCTATATTAATAGCGGTTGCAATATTTTTTTTCTTTCTCAACGAAACTTGGCATATAGCTATCAATTAACAAACGATCCGTCGATTTCTTTAACCAGCAAAATTGGGCGTTGGGCATTGGGCGTAGGGGTCAACCGAAAAGGAAAATTTTTTAAAAATTGAAAAATCGCTCTAGCGGCCGAAATTATTTTTCTTAACGAAACTCACGCTGATGACCTGAGATGTTAAAGAGCGTCCTTAAATAAACAAACCATCAACGAATCTCGGTAGATTTCTATAAAATAAATTGATAATTGAATCGTGCCAATCGGGCAATTAGGAGTGGGGGTTACAGTGAAATTTTAAAATCCCTCTAGTGGCCGAATTTAAATTTTAAAGCAAATTCGTTTTATGCCATTGAAATAAAATACGAAAAATAGGATCGGAAAATTAGTGAAACCGGACTATTAGGAAAATTTTAAAAAAATCGGTCTAGCAGTATTAATATTTGTTTTCTCGCAACGACGTCCGTATATACCATTTAAATAAAATAAAAAATGCAGTTTCTGAAAATCAGGGAAATCTGTCCATTAGGAGTGGGGGATAGCCCGAAACCCAAAATTTAAAAATGTCTTTAAAGGAATGTATTTTTTAATCATTTATTAAGTACAGATATAAATCTATTTATCTTATATTGGTAACACTGTTCTCTCTCTATTGTTACTTTAAAAAAATAAAATAGAAAGATGTATCATATTGTTCTTAGTTTATCCGTTTAATAAAATGTTTCAGTGCATAACTCTGAGTACTTTAAAAACTAAAACCTCTTTAGATTACGGGCCCAGAATCGACAATTTGAAGGTAAGCCGTATTAATTTCATTAAACATTATCAAAGATCTTCAATGGTTCGACGTCGATCCTCACGAACGAGGTGTTGAACTTTGGCAACAATGTCAGGCGTTGTGCAGCTGACGAGCCTACCGCTATGAGCATCGTTCTCAATAGCTGTACCGCCGGCCCTGAACCGAGCATGCCACTCAATCACACATTACTGCTTATGCATTTTCCCCGGGATTTGCACAGGATTTGATGCACATTCTCCGTTCTAATCTTGGATCCATCGAAAATCGCCACACACTACACACAGAGTGTCATGAAAAGTACTAAATCTCAACACATCTACCCAGATGCATGAAACTTTGCTTTAAACACTCACGCATCAGATGTGCTAGTGTTGCCACCTAGCGGTACAAAACTCTTCTGCAACTACCATCGAGATGCCAGCACCAATCTCGAATATTGTGCATACCACCTCATATATCTACATTTACTGATAGGTTACCATATTATTTCATACATGAACTTATATATATATCTTTGATATACAGGATTAATAAGGGCAATGTACTCAGCTGCTTAATATATTCTTTGCAGATTTTTCTATATGTGATGTCGATTTTAATTAATATAGCCTTCTTTTGTAGTTTAAATATTACACGATTATTTAGTGCATTTCCCCATATTTCAAGTCCACGTGACAATAGAAATGGAAGTAATCAAAATAATAGGTTCTAAATGTCTTTAATGATAAACGAGACTAGTCAGTAAAGAACAAAGCATGATCGGCTCAGTTTAATTGCCAAGTTTTTAATGTGCTTATCCCAACTTATGGTTTAGGTTTATTTTATTCAAGGACGCTCTTTAACGTCTTTGGTCATTAACGCCACATTCATTTCAGGGCGTAAAAGGGTCGATAAATTTTGCTCAGATGCCTCTTCTTTCAGGCTTTAAGTTCTTTTTTAAGTGTCGTAAATCTACGATACAGGACCAACAGCTTTACTTCCCTTTCGAAAGAAACCATACTTACTCCCTCCCAAAAATCCTTCTACCCTAGCTGAGTTTGAACCCGCGACCTTTGATCTACGAGGAAATTATGGTTACTAATTGACCATCAAGACTCACTATCCCAACTTGTGTTTGCCAACGCACAATCCTAATACTGTTTTAGCTTGAAGTCCACAAATTTTAACCCATATTTTATGTTGAGTATCTCAGGCTTCCTGCTATTTTTATGATGAAAATTGACTGCTACGGTTTTGTCCTCATTTACCATTAGTTAATTGGTTTTGAACCAATCGATTAATTTATATCCTACAGGTGTTATGTTTTACTGAAGATTTTACATTCTTTTCCTGTAACAATATACTTGTGTTATTAATGTTAAATGTTAATGATACAAGTATTAATGCATAGTAAGAATAGTATGGGCCCTAATATGAATGCCGAGGGACCCCAGATACATTCTTTATGAGGAATTCCTTTAATAATATATTTTATTGTCGTGTCTACAAAATCAATTTCAACTATTCTCTTTAGTGTGAGCATGATATTTAAACGGATTATGAGCTATTACCCTGACACCAATTCTAGATAACTTATTTAACAGAATTTCATTACCCACCAAGCCAAAAGCCTTAGTTAAAGAAAAAAAAAAACGCAAGCCTAGGTCGTTCCTATCGAATATGTCATAAATGCTGTCCAAGATATTAAAAATTCCTAAATTAGTAGATTTATTTCTCTACTACTAATTAACAATTTTTAAATGAAATTGGGGATTTAATTAAGCTCCTACTGCATTTTCAATCATGCCATTTGCACTTTGATCTAAAGCTTTTCGTTTTTTGTTCCTTAATGCTTTGGTTATGTCTGAAACTTCTAATGTCTAGGAATATAGATTTTTCATTCATAAATTCATTACTATAAATATCACTGCCTTTTGAGTAATTACATTTTTGAACATTTTCAATTGTTTCCACAAAATAAATATTAAATTGATTCACTATCTTTATAGAGCATTTTATTATTGTCCTTTAACTTTAGGTAAATATTTTTTGGTACTAATTGGCATTTATACGTTTCCTTTTAAATTATACCCCACATTTCTTTTTATTTAATTTCTAAATGATTGATCTTCCTATCATGGTGCAATTTTGGCAGCTTTTATTATCTTAATATAAATGTTTTTGTATCCAATATAGCATATTTTGAAGTTTGTAAAAATTTTTCAGTTTTATTTAGATCATTTAGTAATTCTAATATTTTGGAAAAGTTGTAATTCCTTAATTATCCAATTAGGGGCCATTTCTGAACCTTAAAATTTTTGACAACTGCAAAAGCCACACCATAATAACATTTGAAGTTATTTAAGAATTTATTATATACTTCATGTACTAATATTTTCAAATATATTTCTTTGCACATTTCTAACTCGAGCAGACAATTGAAATGATCCACCTTCTTTTCTCCCCCCCCCCCTTTTAAAGAGTAGTGGAAATCTTTTGTATTGACACCTCAACCATAATCTTTTGCATGAATTTCAAATTTATTGCGATACATTGAGCAACGTGATAGGAAAGGCAGGTGTCAAAGACTTCAATATTATAATTAATTTACACTCACTAAATGTTATCTTATCTATTGCACTTTTGATATTATTTGTGACTCTTATTGGCATATTTATTATCGCTTTTAGGCCAAAGGTAAGCAGAGTTTAAAATTATAATTTATGATAGCTATTTACAAGAAATTTTGTGTTTATGTCCCCCTGCAATATTATTCGTTTATCTGACTTTTGGAAGTAGTTTATAACAGTTTCTATTTTGTCTATAAATATATTTGTGTCACTTCTATAAATGCCAGCTATAATTAAGGTGTATGCAACTTCTACAATGCTAGCTTCAAAATTCTTTTCAACGTACAGCGCTTCAAATTTAGAATTGTGTTTTGCAATCAAGGAATTCTTAACCATAATTAATGAGTCACCACGCTTTTTAAACTCCTTTTTGCAGTAGCCATGGGTAATTTTAAAATTGGGTCATTTAATTTCTATTAATTTACTGCCAGTAAGCCAACCCTCAGCCAACGTATATTGCGTCAAGTAAACATTTCCAACTCCAAACTCTCGATTATTAAAATATAAGGCACTATCTCGAGAGAGGAAAATCTGGGGTTCGCTTCCTGAAGCACTGTTCCCCCCCCCCCTCAGATTTTCACAAGTACTCATAAATGGCAAATCCCGGGGAAGTTTTCTTCCTTAATTAAACATCTTTCCCATTAGCGTAATTAAGAAAGCATAGGACGCTGCAAAAATGTTTTCTGGGCCCCTTCTCATATCTGCTCAAGCCGAAAGGTGTGTAATGCTGTGATAACAGCTACCTTCCGTAACTACTCATGACAAATGCAACAACAACGGGCTTAAATCTCACTATTTTCCACCAAAGTGACATTGCTTCGTCGACAGAAACTCAGTGGCGACTTTCTTTCAATATTTCTACTTTCGTCGTGTTCAATGGAAAGTACAGATAATGAGCCCATCCTTATCTACGATATTGTGCTGCACAGTCTTTAAGTTTTAGTTTACTGAATGAATGCTCGGCCGTTACTGTAGTGACAGTAAATCGAGGAAAAGTTGTAGAACAATACACAGACCAGAAACACTACTGGCAATAGTATGATTTTCAACAGTTAATAATTCGGCCATTCTGTTTTGTTGAAAGTTTGTGAATCTTTTCCACAAATCAGTTACTGAGGTAACCCCACCTAGGAGTTGCAGGACCTTGTCACTGGGGGAAGGCTTGTGAGCCTCTTCGAATTAACAGACTACACCAGTGGTAGCTTCCTACCTGCAAGGTCAATCTGCTGAACAGGTTATGAGAAGAGGCCAGACTAAGAAGCAACTCAACTTCATCATTTCACCATTTCAGCATCCATCTTTCATTCAACTTCATATTAACCAATCATTCAATCATTATTCATCCAACTCAAAGTGTAAATCGACCGATGCCATTGGAGGTGCATGGTACACGAAAGGCACTGAACGGAGCCTCCGGAATACCAGGCGACCTTCCGAAGTATCTAGCCTTACTCAGATATCGGGCTCTGCCTGGGCGAATCATTTTCCCTAGCTTCTCGTGGGACTTGAGTGGAAACCACCCAAAAAATCAATAATTCACTCCTGAGGACCACATTTGTGAGCTCTCAACTCTAGCAATTTTATCCTTCGATGAGGAAGATCTTTTGGAGCAAACCTCAGATTTGGAAGGTATAAACTCTTTTGAGGGTATCTGGGATAAAGAACCTTAGGGCCCAGACAGAGGCATATTGTTATTCTAGCCAAGGATGGGCATAAAGGTTCTCCAGACCAACCTACAAATAAAAAGGTGGCTTCCGTTGCCCTTTGCAGAATATTCAATGAAGAAGAAATAGACTGAAGACCCTGATTCAAGGGCTGAATTACAGGACTAGGAGAATGCCGAAATAAATTGATACATAACAGCAAGGGAAATCGACTCAGAAGTTGTATCCTTGTTTGCAATGGAATTCAATGCCTACCTTTTATAGAATTTTGATTTAGTGATGTCACCACGGTAAAATTTAAACATTAGAGGAGGGAAGAAGGACATTGAGGTCTGTCTATCTCCCCTTCAATGGCGGCAATCTACCTACCAGGGAATTAAAACAGTTTGTTGCATATTGCACACTAAGTGGGGACTAGACCATCTTTGGGTGCAACGCCATATCTCATCATGAAATCTGTGGCAGTAAGGATATCAGCAAAAGGGGTGAGTGAGTACCTTTTAGACTTCCTGCTCTCTAGTACCTTACACATACTTAATGTCGGTAAAAACCTACATTTGCCAAGCGTTTAAGGCAGGAAGTTATTGATATTACTTATAATATGGAGTGTATCTCCACTCAGATAACTGAATGTAGGGTCTTAGATAAACAGTCACCAGCAGACTCTTGGTTGGTGTCTACTGTAGAAGTAATTCCCCAAACACATGGAAAGATTCTACTCGAATGTTTAAAGGGAAAAAAATACAAAAAAAAAAAAAAAAAAAAAAACACTGCAATAATTATACAGCCACCTCATTTACACATTTTTAGGAAAGTTAAAAGAGAAATAATAACCATTTAGAACCTTCCATCCCCTCTTTATCTATTTAAAACTTGGAACTTGGCTAAAAATGAGAATCAAGCAACAGAAATATGCCAAAAAAAATGAAAAGAAAAAATTTAGGTATTCCATTAAAGGACAAAAAAAATACTGAACAAAAAATTATAAAGAAAGCAGGCCATCTCTTCTACATTGGATCTTGGAGCTTAACTAAGAAAAAGAATTAAACAACAGAAATATGTCAAAGAAAAATGGAAAGGAACATTTTTAAGTATTCCATTAATTTAATTAAAAAAAAATAATGAAGAAAACAGACAGACCTTCAAGATGCTATTACTGAAGCTGTTTAAAATAGAAATTCTAGGGACATGTAGTGTGGCCTTACTCCAATAGATGTACTTACAGGTCAGATAAATTGATGATCTTCAGCAGCAGATGGTCTACATATGCAAAGGACCAGAAGCATTGGAACTTGCTAATCAAGAAAATGATAATGAACAAGGATGGATCTCTCCCAGAGTAGCTAACCAGGTGGTCCAAAATCAGCTTCTTTTTATGTGAGAGGTCCTTGCCTAACAGTGTTTCAGACTAATCTTAATTCTAAATGTTAAATGTGTTAATTATTTCTTTGATGAGCTCTAAATTCTTTCTGAAAAAAAATAGCATTTTGGCAAATAATTTATCAGAATATTTTATTTCAGTGTGTTCAAGCAATTTGGCTTTTAAAATGGAATTGGTTGCTGCAATGAATTAATGCAATATTTATTAGCTGAAGAAAAAATCAGTTATTATATATAAATCAGTTTGCATTTGTTAATGAATAAAATGAATAAAACCTCATTTGGTAACCATCAGGATTTTATTCCCAGCACCAAGATCTGGCATCAAGCAGGCACTGTGGTATTTCTTTCTTTGAGTTAGGTACTATTAAGCTTAACATAATGGATGCATGTCCCCCAAAAATTATAAACATCTCCAAAGGTATTCATAAGAAAAAGTAACTAAATATTTTCTTAGCATAAATTCAGTGTATTTTATAACAGAAATGAATAACAGGTCATCAACAAAGAAGCTAGTTGAGGTTAGTTTAGGTTTAGTTCTTCTGTTATTTAAGAGTAACAAATATTTAAAGCCATTTTCACTTTCTGCTTATTGCTACTTTTTCTCTTTTAAAATAATTACTGAGGGTTTGCACACTATGAATTGTTATATATGTACCCACATGTATGTCTGATCTACCTAGAATGTTCTCCTGGGTATTTATTGCTGAAACAACAATGCTATAATGGGTCTTTTAATATTCCATGCCAATTGCTATGGATTTGTGGAGTAAATATTGAAATCACAATTGAGTCTATAGTTTGCCAGCTTCGCATTTGCCAGGAATTTGCTTTATCTAGGTGAATAAAACTTATTTTTAAAATAACTCACCTGTGTAGCTTATCCCAGGATATTGGGAAAAGGGCAGCCAGTTGATGAGAAGTACTATTCCACTCATTATATATATTAATGTGAAACTGAATACAATATGCTCAAGAAAGATAGTAACTTAATTTTTTTTGGAAAAAAAGGATTACTCCCATCTGCTGGCTAAGTAACAGTAGCATTAACAGAAGGATATGGTTTTGCATCAATGAACAAAAAGCTGATGTTGAGAAACCAAGATGTGACTATTTTAATATGGCCTAAGATCACAGCATTCAGAACATACTCCCAGTATTCACAGTGCTCTTACACACAGCAGAATCTACCTACTGCAGTAGATCACAGTCATTGTGATAGATAGCTTATTGTCTACCATTTCCATTCAAACTGTACAATCACAAGTTGTGCTCTTTTACAACAATAACAATATATATAAAAATTAAAATGTTCCTGCTGATGGAATGCACTGAGGGCACAAAATGCTAAGCAGCTTAATAATGGTTTCTGCTTAATAACAAATATTAAGCATTATTCAACTGGCTAACAATTTTAATAATTAAATTTTGGGATTTTTACATATAAAAGTTCACATAATATTTTCCTGAATTTTTTTCCCTCTCTTTTGTATAGAAATGTAATTTCCCCCCCCCCCCATATCTTAATAAAACCTTTGGCATTATGAAAGAATTTTAACTCAGAGCCTTTAATCACATTTTAAAAACTTGCATTTCTATCAAGCTTTCTCAGTTCCAGAAAGGAAGGAAAAAAGTGCAGATATCATGTTGTGGTTAGAGTGGAGGCCTTTCCCAAAGGGAAAATCTGTGCCTTTAGCAGTGCTTCCATCATAAAAAAATAAGTGTTATCTCAAATGTACAGAGGTTTTTACCATATTACATGATTCATTGAGTGCTCAGATAACCACTGGTTGAAGAGTATACAAAGTATTATGTCAATTTCAAGTGTCATTCTTGATAAACAATACTATTCTGAAAAATAAACTATTTGGAAAATAATTTGTCTCAAGAGAATATTAGCACAATTTCACAGGTTTATCAAAGAGTTCATATATGCAACTTAAAAATCTACAAATTTTAACATTATCAAATAAAAGCCTATGATGAAAAAAAATGTTTAGCACTTTTTTGATGATATTTTTTAAGACCTAAGCAATAATAAATATAAAGGTGATGAGTGCACAGTTACTTAAAATTATTGTCAGCTGTATACAGATTATAATTGCTAATTAAGCAGTAATATTCTGAACCAGTTGTTTGCACATCTTAAGAAACTGTCTATGTCCCTTATACAGTAGTAGTTGTTTAACACTCTTGAATTTTGTTGGTACTATTATAGTTCTTTTTCACTGTATTAAATGGTATTTAATGTACATATATTTTTCTTAAAGAGTAAGAAACAAGAAAGCTGTTGTTTGTTTTGCGTATAATTTAAGAATTGGATAATAACTTATATATTACAAAAAAATTATTAAAGTCTGCATATAAAAGTTGCATCTTTGTCATCATCATCATCACCACAAACTTCATTTCTACTTTTTTTGGGAATGGGTATATTACAATAAAATTCAAATATCTCTTCTTCTAACATAGTTGGATTATCATAATTCATATTTCACTATGCAAATGCAAATTAATGTTCCATTTCAAAACTTGCTTTTGGAAGCACATATGTTTATTTAATACCAAAATGAAATAGTATTAATTTTTGTTGGCATATACCTATTTGTCTCTGTAGTAAGCATCAAGTATTATTAACAAAAATAATAAAAATCAAATCCATGAAAAGTGATAGCCATGATTTAACATTTTATATTTATGCAGTTGCTAAAAAGTTATTAATTACAGCACTTTTACCTTGTAATAAAACTAAGAAATTAAGACTATAAACAAAATCAAATTATGAAAAATTAGTAAAGTTAAAGAAGGGAAGGGAAGTAATTTCTCTTCATCACCCAGCAATAAATTAGCTAGTTTCTATTTCATTTTCATAAACTTTTCAACAATTCATATTTTTCATTTTGTAAAAACTTTTCATAATGTAACTATCATATGCACATTTTCTCCCCTGTCAATAAAACCATTCTTACTGCAATATTTCAAAGTAGCTTATTTCTCACTTTTTAGACCAGAGTCAGATGAGCACCGTTTAACATTTGTGAATATTAAGATGCATTATGAAAGTACATATAATGCATGGATCAAAGTAGCTTTTCATATCTGTGATTACTTGATTATCCATGTGTTATTTATTCTTTCATAACATTTGCTAATATGCATGAATGTGAGGCAGTGCTTGACTTGCCTTTTGTTTCCTTTATAGGACTTTGTGCTAGAAATTAACTATTGTAAGTAACTCAGTAAATATATTCAGATGTTTTACACAGTTTTTACTTTCTACTGTTCAGTGTCATAAGGTCTTTGGGTGATCAAAGAATGGCAAATGAAATTATTTATTTTTGGTGTTAATGAGATTCTTGTTTGCTTAGTCCCATTATTTGGCATGTCTTCCTAAAACAACAAAATTCTTTTTGCACCTCAATTAAAGAGAGAGAGAAAGAGGGGGGGGGCACAAAAATGGCAAAAGATCTGCATTCCCTACACTCTGAGTTATAAAATGGCATGGGAAATGTGAAAATGTGTGATATACAACATTTTGGCATGTCTTTCTAAAACAACAAAATTCTTTCTCCACTTGAAGAAGGAAAAGAGAAAAAGAGCAAAAAATGCAAAAGATTGGCATTCCAAAAGAAACCTCACTCTTGAGTTTTTAAATGGCATGGGAAATGTAATGGAAATGTGAAAACATAATATGATAGACAATGATTTTTGTACAAAATATAGTGAACTTTTGTAACAGTAGTGTCAAGTATAACATTTTAAAATAATTGAGTCGAAATTGTAACATTGCATTGCTCCCAAAACTAGTCTTCCATTTTATTGAATTTTAGTGGTGTGTATGTTACAATTTTGACTCAATTTTTTTAAAATGTTAATAGTTTTTGTATTTAGCAGCATTGGAATTGTTTTCAAAACATAAACAAAATATGCGCATACATCCCGCAGAAGTGCTTTATCATTTCCCATAGCAATAACAATCTTTTCAGAATGTGCTGAAACTCTAATTCAGAAAAATACACCAAAGAGACTTTAGCCCTTTGTATGATAACCAAATAAAGATTTTCTATTGCATATTCAAATTGGTGCTAATCTTTTACTTGAAGTTCTTACATAGTTATAATTTCTACTTTCTAATTTCTCAAGCACCAATAAAGAAATTACCAAATTTTAAAAATATTACAGCACACAAATACCTCTTTTATATACATTTACCAGTTCAGTATTTCAAAATGTCAAAACATAAAAAGGTAAAACAAAGGGAAGAGATCCTGAATTCAAAGATAATAAAGCTCATAGAAGTGCTCCCAGAATATGCACTTAACAGTACTTACAGTAATACATCTCACTGTGCTTAAACAACACAAGTGTGCTTTATTATTATAGAAATTCTTTATTCCATGAAATTCCATCCAACCACAGTTTGCATCTATTCTTTCAGCTAGGTGTAAAATAACAGGGCAGAATTTATTAATTGAAGAATGTATCAAATTAACTGAGTGATTCATAGCAAATATCATTGAGTCTTACCAACTGATTTAGAACTTTTTTGAGGCCAATATTATTGGCTTCATTCCCATAGTCTTAAACAACTGTTCAAATAAACAGGTTATTTTCATTACTGCTACCTTTCTTGACATTATGTTAGGCTAATCAATTTAAGTTATGTTTATCTACATTACTTAAAAACCAGCTATTTTTAATGGGAAGGGGGAAATTGAGTGTTTTTATCTTAGGACCAAGCTATACTTTTAACAGTCATGGTGAGTGCAGGGGCAGACTCAATTAATTAAATTTTTCATTTCTTTACTAACTAGAAATTCTGATTTGCTACATTAGTTTAATTTTAATTTCTCAATAACTGATGAGTAATTTGGCCAGAACAGGTATTTTTTTGAAATAGAAAAATATAGTAAATGTGTGCTGCAGAAATTCAACTACAATTACAACAGAGAACAAAACAGCTGGAGTGCTGCCAACAATATTGCTTTACTCTCTTTGGTTTGCTCAAATTATATTTATTTTATGTTGCAGCATATCTGATACATATGATTTTATCTTTCTAATTACACACATTTGATTTTTTATTGCTGGTATTAAACTTTAATATCATAGGTCTCATTCATGAATCTATTTCTGTTCTACAATCCTACAAAAATCAAAACAATTGAGTATTCAAGTTCTAAAACTGATTCCTAACACTTTATTTGCTGTAAAATCTAATAAGGAGTATTTAAGGTTGACACTTTAACTCCAGAACATGCTGAAGGAATATAAATATTAAGAGCTAGGGATACCAAAGTATCATGGCCACTTAGAACACAATTGACATAAAAATACTTCCCTTTTATATGCACATTAAGCAGAGGAAAACAACTTTTGCTTATGGAATTTTTCTTTTAATCAAACTAAGAAAAACATTTTAAGTATTTTTTTTTTTTGTATTGGGAATTTTCACAGTGAAATATATTATAATATCACATATTATTATTACGAAATTACTCAAATTTCACTAATTTTGTTCCACTTACTTGGACATGTTTCAAGTTTGCCTCCATCTTCAGCTTGGTCTCACTGGCCGCTTCCTAGTGTGGTATTAAGATATCACTCTGTGGCTTTAACAAACTTATTATGAGGTAACTGTTGTTTGGGAGGTCAAAGTTAACCAAACATTCTTTGTTTTTGTTTATAAATATATTTTCCCATACTGTTAATTCTATGGATTTTTGAAGAGCTTTAAATAGTTTTGGTTCCTTTTGGAATTCATGTTTTTTTTTTTTTGTTCCAAAAATGGTCTGCCACAGCTGATTTTTCTATGTGTTAATATTTTACATTTCTCACGTGTTCCTTAAAACATATGGTAATGTTTCTTTTTGTTTTGCCTATGTATTTCATGTCACAGTCTTTGCAACTGATTTTGTAAATGCCCGATTGCTTTCCCGGTGGAATTTTAAAATAAATTTAGTTTAAAAAACCACTTAAACACCAACACAAAAGATGAAATTACTGGGAAGCAGCCAGTGGGACCAATGTAAAGATGGAGGTAAACCCCTTTGAAACATGTCCAAGTAAGTGGAACAAAATTAGTGAAATTTGAGTGATTTCATAATAATTTGTAATAAGATAAACATATTTGAATTTATTGAGCAAGTGTGGCCAATCAGACTCAAGGACAGTCTAACACAAGCAGTGGTAGAGAGCAGACATACTTACACAATGCTTTGGTGCAAGCATGGGAAGTGATTTAGAAGTTTATTGCATGAGAATTGGAATGTTTAGAGCAAGAAAATGGATAAATGAAGGAGAGAGTAAGATGATTATAAAGGAGCAGTTATGAATAGCACTGGTATTAGCTGTGTTGTTGATAATAGGAGGAATGGAAGTGAATCCTGGACTCAAAACTTGAATCAAGTATTGGCAATGCTAAAGAAATTTCAGATGATGTGAATGAGTTAAAGAAAATGGAAAAGAAGATAAAGAGTAGATAACATGATGGAGGCGGTTAAAGGAATGTTGCAGAATTTAATAAGACAGGTAA
The DNA here is from genome assembly GCA_030762175.1 of Metallyticus violacea. Taxonomy (NCBI): domain Eukaryota; kingdom Metazoa; phylum Arthropoda; class Insecta; order Mantodea; family Metallyticidae; genus Metallyticus; species Metallyticus violacea. Next base: position 30,250,585 of record CM060838.1, read on the forward strand.
ATAGTAAATTGGTGGGATATAAGAAAAGAATGGAAAAAACAGAAGGAAAGATCATAGTGGAACAATGGAAAATGAATTGATTATATTTGCAGTTACAGAGAATAAAAAAAAAAAAAAAAAAAAAAAAAAAATTCATACAGAAGATGGAAAAAACATTTGAGAAGAAACTGAAATTGAAACTAAGAGGATGGGAGATAGTTGACTGTTTTAGAATAGGAAGAAGAGGGATGAAAATAGGCCAATAATTGTAAAGGTTCCAAATGAGTTTTAAATGGCAAGGTTTGAGGAATGCATGAATTAAAAGGAATAAAAATTTATGTTGATCATGATTTTGCTAAGGAACAGAGAATGAATACTGTTTAATGCCCGTTTTTGCTAAAGAGGCACCACAGGCAATGGACAGTGATGATACATGAGATGAAATGATATATTGGGAAAGGATTTATTTTTAAGAAAGGAATAGTTCCAGGCCTAAGTTTAGGGTACCTTCCCGGCACTTACCAGTTATGAGGACTGAGGAAAACCTGAAAAAAACCTCAGTCAGGGAGGGCAGTCCTGGCGGTATTCGAACCCAGTCCTCCTGCTCACGAGTCCACACCTTAACGACCTTGGTCACCCATGGTGGTTAAGGAACAGAGAGGCTGAAGAGTGCTTTTATTTGAGAAAATGAAACATCCTAGAGAAGAAGAAAAAAGGGTATTTGTTAGAGGAATTGAATTATGGATCAATAGAAGGAAGCAGGATATGAATAAACAGATGGAGTCTAGGGAGAAAGAGGAGATTGCTGACTTACAGTGCACATTGAGAGCAGGGTTATGGTGGGAGGAGAAGAAAGGAGATGACAGTAGTGGAGAGAACAGCTGCTATGGGAATGAAACAGAAGAGGAGAGCAGTGTGACATCACAAAGAAAGCATGTGGTACCAGGTAATCAAGAGAAACAGGAGGTGTTGGCTTTGAAATCAGTTGATTACAGAAAAGGACAAATATTGTCGGTTTGAGTAGGGTAGATTATTAGACATGATTGATGGAAGCAGAAGGAAGATTAATAATAGGAGATGGAGTAATAACTAGCTACAAAGCAAAGCTGGAGAACTTTAAAGCAGAGAGGAGTGCAATGAGATAGGGATTGGAGTTGAGTACAGGTTTTTTTTTAATATACAGAGTTTAAAAATGAAAATAAATATTGGTTAAGTATTTAGAATATTAAGGCTGGGGAAAGTAATAGCAGTCAAAACATGTCTTGATTAAGGTGATAGTGTGGAGTTGGAAGATTTTTATAGGGAAGTGTGGTTTAAGAAAAAGTAGTAGGGGTAGAGTTTGCATAGGTTATTTGTGAGGAAAAATATCAAAGTTAACTGTGTGAGGAATTGATGAGGGAAGACAAACAAATGATGGGCATAAAAATAAATAAGGCAAAAGAGGTAGATATAAATGTGTTCCATGTGGTAAACAACCCACCTGTGTTTTCTGATTATTATAATGTTAAGTTATTTGTTGAGCTTAGTGATGGGATGGATGATACTAGAAAGTATGTAAATGTGGAGTTTATTATAAAGGGGGATTTTAATGCTAGGGTGGAAGAAACTCAAATAAGATCTATGCATGGAAAATGACTATGATTGGGAGAAAGAAATAAGAAGAAATTGTGATAAAATATGTAACAAGGAAGGTGTTAAATTAATTAATTTTTGTGAATAGAACAATTTGACAATGTGTAATGATATTAGGGGAGAAGATGTTGGAGGTGAATTTACATTTACAAATGTAAATGGTCAAAGTGTGGTTGACTATTTGTTGTGTAGGGGTGGATGAAAGGCATAATGATTTTAAGGGGAAGTAGTGAAAGTAATGAGACATTAGGGAGTTAACATTAATAAGCAGATTTAAATGGAGGGATGAGTTAAGTGAGTTTTTTTTGGAAAGGATTAAGATCAGTAGAAAATCAGTTGATAAAATATGGAGTAGAAGAGATTTTGAGGATAGGAAATGTAAAAGGGGGCAATGAAGGGATTGGAATCAATGGTGAAAAGAGCTCACACCAAAGAAAGGGAGAAAGTATTTTGCAGGCTTGGTTGGGATAAGAATTGTAAAAAGTGGAGTGTTGATATGCATTAAACAGTGAAAATTTTTCAGTGTTTAGATAAGGAAATTACAATTAGTGACATTCAATACCAAAATATAAATTTGAAAAGGAATAAGGCAGCACATAGGTGGAATCCTGGGGGATTTTGGAAAAATGTTATACACACTGAGTGATCATCGAAGTATATTTACAAAAATAATACAGTTAAAAAGAGCAAGATAGTGCCAAAAATTGGAGAATAAGTATGGTGGTACCCTGTATAAAGGAAAAGGTGATTTAAATAATCCAGGGAATATAAAGAAATTAGTTTGTTATTAATTGTAGGTAAAATTTATACAGGCATAATAACTCTTAGATTACAGGAATGGTTAGAGATAGAAAAGAAGCTGTGTGAATTTTAAGCAGGACTCAGCAAAAGGTAAAAGAGCTGTTGACAATATAATGCTAATTCAAACTATAGTAAACAAGTACCTAAGAAATAAAAGAGGTAGAGTGTATATGTTCTTTACAGATTTTGAAAAGGCATTTGATCAATAAGAAGATATATATTTGAGTATAAAATGAGGTGTAAAGGAGTAAGTCAAGAGTTCATTACAGAGGTTCAAAAGTGGTATAACAGAGTTAAGTTTTGTGTTAAGTGTACAGGAAATAGAATCACAGAGATGGTGGAACAAAAAGTGGATTTGCAACAAGACTGTAAGTTGAGCCCAGTTTTGTTTAGTTTGTTTATTAATGATGTTATGGAAAAAATTTCAAAGAGTAATTCACACTGTCCTGTTGGAAAGAGAGAAATACCAGACTTGCTATTTGCAGATGATTTAATGGTAGATTCAACTATAGCAATTGGATTGCAATGAGCTAAAAATGAGAGAAATAGATTTTGTAAAGAATGTGCATTAAGAAAACAATGTTAGGAAATAAAAAATTGTAGTGCTTAAGAAAGGGGTAAATTAGGAAGGGATGAGAAATAATTCTTGAAAGATGAGCCATTGAAAGTGGGTAAAGAATTTGATTATTTGGGTGTGGTAAGGTTGTCAAACAGTGGAGGGTGGGAATCACAAGGAAAGAATGTTATTGTTAAAGTAAAATAGCCATGAGAACAAGTAGAATATGTTTGAATAAAATTCTAAACATGCCAATAAAATGGTTGGAGAAATTGAAATTGTATAAAATGGTAGTGGAATCAAAAATGTTACATGGAATAGAAGTATGGGGGAATTTTAAAGGGTTGGTTGAATTGGTGTAATTCATAGGATGTTTTATAGAGAGGTGTTGGGATTACCTAAAGCTTCACCAAAAGGAGTAGTTTTAGTTTGGTTAGGAAGAGTAGGGAGAAAATGTTTGGTAATGGAGAGAATTCTAAAATATTGTTACATAATTTTGAAATTAAGGGAACATAGTGTCCTAAAGGAGTATATGAAATACAAAATGGAAGGAATCAGAGGTAATAGTTGGATGAGAGAAGTGGAAGAAATATTACAAGAAATTGCATAGGGAAATTATGGAAATTTGGGGGTGAAAATAGAGAAGGGTTTTGGAAGGAAGTAATACAAGGAATTGAGGATATAGAGAGGCAAGAGATTTGCACTAGTTTTAGAGATAAAGAGTTCTTTAAAATTGTACAGAATAATTAAAAAGAAGAGTGGAAGAACGAGAATTTATACTGTTGTGATAAATTCGGGAGGGAAGTAATAGCCTGGATGCAAATAGGAGCATTGTTTTTAAAGGTTTCAGAAGAGAAAATTGGAAAGAATTGAAGGGATATTTCATTGTATAATATAGTAGAGTGGTGTTTTTTTTTGTTTGTTTTTTAAATGGTGTTTAATGCCCATTTTTACTACTGAGGCACCACAGGCAGTGGGCACTGGTGATACATGAGATGAAATGATTTATTGGAATAGGATTTTTTTAAGGAAACCCAGGCCTAAGTTTAGGATACCTCCCTGGCATTTCATTTATGAGGACTGAGGAAAACATGGAAAAAACCTCAATGAGGGAGGAAAATCCTGGTAGGATTGGAACCCGAGACCTCCCACTTTCGAGTCCGCGCCTTAATGACCTTGGTCACCTGTGGCAGTTATATTAGAGTGTGGAGGTTTAAAGAGATGGAGGGAAGGGATATAGGAAGCGAAAGGGACAAATTACAGAAAGAAAGTATAGCTTATAGAATATTGAATGATATGATAATAAATAGGAATAAAATGATAGGTGAATATTTAGGAAAAGTAAAGGAGAAATGGATTAGAATGGTTAAGAAGGAGGAGTGAACAAGAGTATGATGAAAAATGGTGTTAAAAAGGTAAGTATAAGAAGGGAGGAGCTTCATTATGTATATAACCTGGTGGTTGTATGTAAGGAGACCTCATATAATAAGCTGTTGGAATTATTAATATTATAATGTAGGTTAAGTATATTAATTTGATGAATTATCATACATATTTAGTATAAAATCAGTAAATAATAGTGGGTTTAATTGTTTATGTTTGTATTTATGAAAATTGTAGACGAACCTGAGTCTTCAGGAAAATCCAGTGAATAATCGCTAATGAAATGAAGACTTTGAAAGTGGTTAAATGTTATGTAAATCATATAATTGGTAAATAAATTCAATTTAATTCAACTAAGAGGAACTAAAGACAACACATTTCCTACACTTTGCCTGAATAAAACTATGGCAGTGTTTATTTAAATTATGAGCAACAAGAAATTAAAATATAAATTTACAAAATAAAATATTGTTGTTAAAATTAGCAGGGTATTTAGCACAAATTACCCTGGTACAACAAAAACATGAGTAAACAAAAATAATATGAAACTGCACCTGTATTGTTAGGTACTTACTACTAAAGAAGAAATAAATTAAAAAAAAATTTTATGTGTTTACATTTTAGCCTTGAGGTCAATAATGTATATTTACATGACAAAAAAATAATGATGGATCATCCGGAATTTCCATTGCTTTGCACTACAAGAAGGCATTTTATTTTATCACAATGGTTATTCAAATTTTAAACTGAATTTGCATTAAAAACTGGTCTCCTAAGAAGTTATACAAATGTTAAAATAATTGTATAATATCAAGTTTTGATTGTAAAAATGTACAATCAAACAAAGACATAAATTGTTAGGAATAGATATGACTCGTTGGGCAATGGAAATTTAAAAAAAAAAATAATAAATAAATAAAAAAATAAAAAAAACAAAACAAAAAAAGTAACACAGATTAGCTATATATTATAGGTGTCATAGTTTATGATAATCCACCTGAATGAGCATTAAATACCAATATGGCAGATGAGCATACAGTCACTAAGGAAAAAATTGAGCAAACTTATAAAAAAATTACACAGTTGATGAAAATGCAATAGCACCAACATAAACAATATTATACTTTACATAAAACAACAGCTCAAAGAGTAAGATTTAATATCGCAAGTAAAATTCAGTAAGTGTACCTAATTAACTTTTGTTACTTCTTGTGATTAATATAATTATGACACACTGAAACTACGTACTCCATTTTAATTGTGTTGAAACATATGCATTGTTAGGTTTCTAATTATGTAACATTCTCCTTGTAACTTATAAGCTAAATGCTAATGGGATGATTCTTGTTTATTACAGTATAAATGTAAATGGAGTTCATAGCCAAATGTTAGGTGCACAAAGAGGTAGTATTTGAGCATTTTAATGCCAATATCAAGTTTGATTGCTCTCAATTGCATAATTAAGCATATAACGTACATTCAGAACAGAAAAAAAAAGTGGCTTTCACATGTCGTTCTCTTAAATCAACAAGCCATGCTGCATTAAACAGAGCTTGAAATGCAATAAAGAAATCCTTTTGTTCATAAAAGCATGAACATAAACTTTTCTTGTAGTGAGAAGGAACTTGGTAAACACTTCAAGGATATAGGAATTTCATTAAAATGTCTTACACCAGTAGACAAGCTCCATATTATTAAAGATAAAAAAAAGTAAAGATTTTGCAGATTAACTTTCATATCCAGCATTAATGGTGAAAAAGAAGCATGATTTAACAATTAATTGAGTGAGCAAAGGTACAGAACAGTTCTTAAAATAGGTATGCTGAAACCACTTTTATATTCAGAATTATAACATTCAATTTCCTTTTGATGATAAAATCAAAAATTATTCTACAAATCTCCTCAATTTGTCAATGTGGATTAGCTTATCCAATCTTTATCTTTGGCATCTACCAAATGAGTACAACAGTTGCAGAAGGTCAAGAAATGAGCAAATGGCTTAGATTTTTTTATTTCTGTCCACTGAACAATGATTGGAAATGTTCAAATAATATCAGAGGTCGTTTTTAATGAAGTGTGCTTGTTGAAGCATGCTTTCTTGTACTAATACTGTAACAATTTGTGCCACGAAAGAATGAAAGCAGTATGCATTTAAAACTTCCATTATTCTTTTAAAATTTATTGCAAATGCCTCCTACAAATAAGTGCATTCAAGTGCAATTGTTCTTCCATTTAGTGAGGTTCAGGAATTAGTTTCAGGATTGAAACTACAAGGTAGAAACCATTATGATGAATTTACTCACTTGTAAATCTTATTTAGATTTAAAGTAAAACACTAAAAATCATGTCGTCACATTAAAACTCTCTTTAAGTTTCACAAACACACTTATAAAAGTAATTGTGAAACTTAAAGAGAGTTTTAATGTGACGACATGATTTTTAGTGTTTTACTTTAAATCAAAATAAGATAAACAAAAGTTTCACTGTGTGGATTCTGATATTCCCTAAACATATTACTCACTTGTACTTGTGCAGTTACGGCATTACCTTAATAAAGTGACTAACTAAACTAATTTTGTTTTCTTTCTCAGTAAAAACACCAATGGATGTATAACCAAATTAAAACTTACAGTGGTGTGCCAAATTATTTACTCATTTTACATAAGGTGTGATGTTTGCTTTCTATTTGTAGGTTTGACCATATTATGTGTTGCATAGGTAGATTATTTTAACCAGCTAACATAACAAGATATAATGTACATTATAATTAATCTGTCATCTAACACACTCTTATGCTTCACTTACTTTTAGATATCAGTTGTCAAGTTGGTTGAAGATGGAGAGGATGTCTCTTCGAAACCGGTCCCAGTATTTAAAAGTGAAGCATAAGAGTGTGTTAGACGACAGATGAATTATAATTTACATTTAACAAGCTTCACTGTGTGAGCTCGAACAGAATTTTTAAAAATGTCTTATTTTTCGACAGTTCTTAAATGAATAACAAGATATGTTTGATTTTGCAACATTTAAATGCTGTGGAGCACAGTTGGTACGGTACTTACTTGAAACTGTGTGCAATCTCATTCTAGTGAGCATTTTCTGGTCATTAATAATCTTAATAAATTTAATAGATGTAAGAATGAATTTGACTAAAAAGAATAAAATAAATGCACAAACATTTTCCATATTTTAAAATATTTAGGGACTGCAATTTGTAAACTATGCTCATTATAGGGAAAACATGTGTTGACTTCATTTCCACATGCATGCAAGTACACATGCACATCTATATTGCTGCAGTACTGTGAAAACATCCATTAAGATGTTGCTCTGATGGAAGAGTATAGCAATGTTCAATGAAAATTATAAAAAACATATACACACATGACATGAACAGTTACAATCAGATAAAAAGAGAAATGCGTCCCATCCCCCCAAAAAATCTAGCTATAAGAACAAATGGAGAAATTTTATGAATCAGGTTGGCAAACAAGAAAACCAAACAGCAATCAGAAGATTCTAGAGGATAAAGGTGTGACTGCTCCTACTTGTACTCTACAGCATGGCAATTGGCAAAAATATGGCTGATCCTAAATTAGCAACTACAGTTCAAAGTAGTTAAAAATTCTCCAAAGAGAGTACATGCTTACAGAATGCTGATGCAACATAATTGTAAGCTCTGGTTACTATTTACAAAATTCATTAATAAAAAAGTTGCCCAATAACCATGTCACCACTTTTGAATGAATAGTATTTTACAATACTAGGACCGCCAAGGGTGGCCGAGGTCATTAAGATGTAGACCTCATGAGCAGGTGGTCTGGGGTTTGATTCCCACCAGGACCATCCTCCCCGACTGGGTTTTTTTTTTCCAGGTTTTCCTCAGTCCTCATAAACGGGGAATGCTGGGGATGTACCCCAAAATTAGGCCTGGAACATTTCCTAAAAAAAATATCCTTTCCCAATTTATCATTTCATTTCATATCATCACAATCATTACTGTCCACCACCTGTGGTGTCTCAGTAGTAAAAATGGGCATTATATATATAAAAAACTCTAACAGGACCAGCACATGCTTCTGCCATGGTGCCTGATTGTCTGTATAGATACCAACATGTGCATAAATTACCAACAATTAAAATACATAATATTCATAATGATTGGTACTCTCAACATTGTTACAGTATTCACTAACATGGTTTTCTGAATGAAAACTAGTCCATGTTAAAGTTTAAACTGTAATTTCCTTTAGGAACTACTGTTAACATCATATATGTAAATCATCCTGGAACCAATGAGAAAAGAGCTGCATCACATGATTATATTTACATTAGGATATAAGTAACAGTGAACAGAAAGTCTATTTCAATCTGTCATTACCCGTTATTCACTTCCCTTAGCATCATTATGTTGATAGATGTGTCATAATACAACATTGTTTTTGAAACCATTTACTTCTAAAAACATGGAAACTGCTGAATGGAAGGATTAATTATATTTTTTTCATGTGTATGACTATTTAAAATGGCATTTAAATGCAATACTACAAGATAAATTGTAGTTGTTATTGTGGGAGAGTTAATTATATTTGCAGTGACTATAAAAATTACAATGCCAAGTGTGTGCTGACAGAAATGTATAGTGTTGTTAAAAGAGAAAGGCCTTTGTGTGTTTTTTCTTCCCCCCCTCTCTCTCTCTCTCACAATTCTGTTAAAGTTAAATTGCATTCTAAATAAACAAACCTATTTGAAATCCTACAATTTTGGGAGCTCAACCAGAACAAGAAAACCAAGAAGAGTAGAAACTTTCTGAAACTGCTCCATAATAGGCACTATGTAATGTGTGAGAAAGTCTATGACATTCATCTAATTCAATGACAACTACACTGAACTCTCTAACAGTTATATCTGGATTTTAATTATGTAAATTTCAAGTTATTAAATAAGATAAATGTATTAAGATCATTGTATGATTGCATCGAACTAACACTCTTTTGCTCTACTTGTTTAAATATGTAGAGCCGGTTTCATGAATCCTTCATTCACATCGTCGACTGGAGGATAAACCGTTATGCTTTGGTGATGTGTAATCTGCTCTGGTGGAGGTGTGATGGCCTTGAAGAACCTCCACCAGAGCAGACTACACATCCCTCATGTTCATCACACCTCCAACAGAGAAGATTACACATCCCCTCAGTATAACGGTTTATCCTCCAATCGACAATGGGGCTGACAATGCAAACAGAGGCTTTGTGAAACTGGTTCTACATATTTAAACAAGAAAGTGGAGCAAAAGAGTGTTAGTTCGACTCAATCACACAATGATCTTAATATATGATTGGCTTCACTGTGCAATGTTCCAGTTAACAATTTAGTTTTAGATGATAAATATGTTAGAGATAGTAAAGGATAAATAAAAATTTCCACTGAAGCTATTATGCAATCAAAACAGTTATAAATTAGTATACAGCAATGAAAATGACTCACAGAACTGTAAAAGAATAAGAAAGTTTCAAGGATTATGGTTTTTCAGAAGATTCCATGTAATATAATGCCAAAGTTGAGTTTATCTTTGACAATTTTGCTGAATGTGATTTAATTACAATGTGCATTTGCCCTGTTTGAGAATATGAGGGAAATAAACAATTAACAAAACACATTTTGTATGATGTTCTCAAATTAGGATTGCTATTCAGCTTGAAAATGATGATGATGATGATGATGATGATGATGATGATGATGATGATGATGATGAAAAATATTTTGGAGATGAAGTTATGGTAAGAATTCTAGCTTCCAAACTGAGAAGAATGTAGATTAACATAGTAAGATGAAAAACAAGAAGAAAGCAATTTATGAAATGGAAACCTACATGGAAGATAATGAAAGTAGATATGATAATATCAGGAACCATCTCTCATTAACAAAACATTTTAAACATTGAGTTTGCACTAACATTTTAAGAAGTTGAAGACTTTATAGAATGGAGATTATCCAGTTAAAAAGTGGATTTTAGAATTTGAGGGGACTTTTATTTTGATGGGATGGGACAACATGTTGAAGTTAGTACTTTCTAAGAAATGCAGTATGCTGAGAGATAAGAAGAAAAATCCTTTTTAAAGATTTCAAGGAAAAGCTATGTGACCATAAATACATAATTGAGAAATAGAGCACAATGTTTTCAAAAAAGATGAAACTTTGAAAGCCACTTCAAGAGAAAAAGTTACATATGAAGGTGTAGAAGGAAAAACAGATAATGTGAAGATGTTTCAATTATAGGAAAGTAGGCCACAAATGACGAATTGCAGGCAAAGAGATAAAATCTGACTACATGAAAGAAGAAAATACATATCTCTCATGCTAAAATGGACTAAAATGAATTAAAGCAAAGAGAAACTTTACAAAATATTGACAAATTTTCATAGCTTTCTTACAAACTTTGTTTTGGAAATAAATACTATTATTTAAGATTATTTTTAATATAATATTATTAAAATAAGTAATAATAAATACCAGATAACTAATTGTTTTAGGAGTTCATCAATATGAAAACTAAGGTCACAAATTACAAATAATAATGTGCAATACATAAGATACTCTTTGGATTGAACTTTGGTAGCTAATAATTAATTTGGTACACCACTGTAAGTATAACTTTGTAGGATTTACATCTTTTCAAGTATTCTTTGGTATCAAACATGTGGAATACTAGTTTTAATAACAGAAACAAAAGGCATGTTTATTTTCTAGAATATGGCATTCCATTTTCCCATATTTTCCAAGCACAAGGATTAGTTTTAACAACTTGTAATCAAATGATTAACAAAAATGGTTTGTTTCATATAAAGTTATAAGCAAAAAATATTGTTTCAATATTAATTAAGTATGGAATCTAACACAGTGAAGCACAATTAATAATCTCTTCTGAGTCACACCATTCAAACACATTCTTTTTGGTTTCACTTAAAAAGTAATGTTTTAGAGAAATAGTATAATAGAGCTACAAATGTTGTATTTCCTGAAGCAGTGATATCAGTTTCAGTGGTTCATATGGAAATTCATCAATCAAACCATTGTGCTTACATTTCTATGACAAAATATTTAATTTTGATTCTCTTCTCATTAATGGGGAAAGCGTTATATACTAAAACAAATTTGACAGATGCCCAAAGAAAGTTGACATAAATTTTGTCTTTACCCTACAAGACATGGACCAAGAATTTGTAAATATTCTTTGCTAATTTTTCCATTAAAAATATATTTATTTTATTTAATTTACTTTATAAACCTTTATGTTAATCAGTAGTTCAAACACTTTATTAATTAAACAAGAAGTAACAATGAAAAGGGGAGTATTCAGAGAACACAATTATGCATAACTTAAATCTTTTCTGTCAATACAAACCATAAATGTTCCAAGTGCTTTACATTCATGGTACACTATAATAAATACTGCATAAAGTCATGTAATCTGGTCTTATTGAAACTTTATCCACTTAATTTGCTCTCGAGTTCTTCAGTAACATTTCATAAATGCATGTACCAACTCTTATGCAGACTCGTATAACTTTTATATTAATGAGTATTTTATAAATTTATGCTCTCAGTAGGAGACTAGAGAAGAAAAGCTTTCTACTTGATGCATGATGCATTAAGGCTTGATCTTTTTGTAGATAATTTTTTGTTGACATTTTAAAATATGCTATTCAGTAGGAAGCTAGAAAAGAAAAGTATGCTACTGTGATGCATTAAGGCTTGTTCTTTTTACAGAGAACTTTATGCTCACATTTTTCAACAAACTTTTTTGCCTCATTTATTTATAATTATTCACTAGCATGTTTCAGTAACTGGTATTCACCTTCTTTGACACTTTCTGAGTGTTCTTGTCACTAATTTCTAATTTGTCCATTGAAGGGGAAGGATGTCACAGCAATACAAGTTACAAAGAAATTACAGTTACAAAGCGTTTATGATTGCAACAATGAAGACCTGTAACTTGCTCATAATTTAAACTATTTTTTAAAAAATCTTGAAATTTGGTTTAGCTGCATTTTCATGTTTTGTTACTCTTATTTTCCTTCACATTTTCTATTTCATGTAAATGCTTAAACTTAGGGAAGTATATTTAATGAAAGCTGTATACACAGAGCAAACAAATATTACTATATGATGAACACCTCTGGATAAAAAATTAATATAAAAGCTCCTTTAATAAAGAAATTAATAACATATTTTTTTAAAAAAAATTATTTATATATAGTGGTATTAAATCATTTCAGTTATATGGGTATGTAGGGTTCCATAGCATCATATATTATCTTGATCTTCTGGAGAACACTATATCTCTGTGGTCAGTCTTGCTGACTTTTTGTTCATGTTGTCATAAGCTTCTTTTGGGCTCTAGAAGCTGATGACAAAATGCGAAATGATGGTAAGCGTGACCACAAAAATGTAGCCTTCTCCAAAAGATCAAGCCAATACATTTATTTTATTTTAGCTGCTTAATAAAAACCATGCCAGCTAAAATGAATTAATGCTCTTAACCCATCACCAAAATTCTCTTCTATTTGTAATTTTTTACAACTAATTATATATATGAAATTCAAAACAAAATTAAACAAAGCTGACATATGAAGGCATATGGGGAATACTTCAGGAACTGCTGTATCATATTTTTGGCAATGAAACACCTTTATATCAGGATCAAATTAGATACAAGCAGGCTCTTGTAATAAGATTTGTAATAAAACAATTTTAAGATGTTATATTATTGTTTCCAGTTCATAAAGGTTCATAGGAAAATAGATAAATATATTACAAGTGAAACTGGACCATCTAGCACATTGCAAGGCTGGCCGTAAGCCCTTAGCATCTTTATCTTTAAAATAATAAAATAAACCCTATAACAATGTTACTAACAGAAAAGGTAGAAACATTAATCTTAATATAGGTTGGATGGTAGCTCATACTGATAATTTAAAGGAAAGATTTATAATTTAATGAACTTCAAACAACAAATACTTGTAAGGCAAAATTACACATTTGAATATAAATAAATAGGCATAAAATACTAATATGAATGTGGTGTAAGATATGCACAAATAAAGCTTACTAACCTCTGACTACAGACTCCATGGACATGCTGTAATTGTGGAAAGGTAAAAAAAGAAAGAGAAATAAGAAAAAATTAGTGTTGAAGATAAATACCTGCTGTAGTTGAGTCACTGAAGCGTTGTTGATATATTGAGAGGAAATAAGATTCATTGAAATACCTATATAAAAAGGTTGTCATAAGTAAATAATTTCACAATATCTAAAGAGAGCTAAGTCCAGAAGATTACGCAACCGAGGAGAGAATGCAAGGATAGATCCATCCAAAATCATGAAAGTCATTTACCTACTGTGTCCTTTTTCATACTTGATTTCCTCTCTTTTTTCTTAATCTGATTTTACATCTGATGCAAGCCATCATCTTCCTTTAAGAGTATTTCTTTCTGAAGTTACTTCTGTCATTATATCATTTTGCCAGTTTAAATGATGTTCAAATAGTGTTATATATAATGTTCAATCAGTTTAGTATGAATTAATATCACAGACAGTGTTCTTTACAATTACAGTATATTAAATTAAGTAAAATAAATATTTGTACTGGTGGAACAACTCAACCAGATTTCAACTTATTATAATATCAGGATGCTCATTTTGAGACACACAACTAAATTGATTTTCTTTTTTCTTTCTTAAATTTTGTTCAAAGTGTGATGTACCAGAACTGAAAACATAATTTTCCCACATGCCTTCAGATATGCAACATTAAGTGAAAAACATATACCATTAAATTCACATGCAGAAAGCATTTTTGTCCAGTGCTGTCCATCCATAATTTGTCAGGTCACTTCAGTGAACCAAATGAGATCAGACCTGACAAAACTAGATGTTGCTGACACACAAGTATAAAATTTTTTGAGCACAACCTCATACATACAAACATGACACACACATACAACTGCATATGTACATCCACTTAAGGTATTTGCAGCATTTCATTTATATTTCTTTTCCTGGGTCCAAATTCAAATGAGCATGATACAATGAACACAAAAAGCTTGTCCTAAGATGATAATATCTATAAAAACACTATTAAAATTGAGTGTATGATAAAAGTGTCATTTTAAAACAAATGATAAATATGAGCTCTTATATTGCTGCTTACTAAAGCAAACTGCATTTAGGTGTCAACACCACAGTGCTTGGTATCTCATGATTCCTGTAGTTTGAGCCAAATATTATTAAACTATTAGTCTTTGAAAACACTGAATATTTAGAGAATATATGGTTTCATCCCTCAAACACTGCAGATTGACATATTTTTTTTAAAAAAAATGAGTAACATTGGGGGGGGGGGGGAATAAACTGAGGAAATAAGCTTAAAACTACTTTCCTTAGGTAATTTTATGAAGTTTTTCAGAGAAAATGAGAAAGGCTGGGAGGGAATAAAAAAGAAAGAAGAAGCTGAAAATGCCTTTTTAAGCAAAAATGAATTAATTCCGTTCAAGATGAATTTAAAGTTTCATGATGATAATGAATGCATTTTGTAATTGCATTAAGAAAGTACCTTAGAATTTTGTCCTAAATGTGATATGTTGCAAAAGCATTTTTTCTCATAAATTAATCTGTATGAGGACAAAAAACCCAGTATATTAAAATATGCTATTTAATTATTAGACTGTGGTAGAACTGCATATAGATTAAAGAGTTCTCTAAAATTTTTACATGGTGTACGTACACAGTGATTCAAAGCAACACCAACAACACTTGATATTTTGGGACAGCAAATTGATCATTTTTTAAGAGGGAACCCATATCTGGAAATGGTGCATTCCACATTTTGTCAACAAACCCTCACCAACCCAAAAGAATCACATCATGCATTTAACCACAAAAGAGAGAGTTCTATGTGATTAGTAATTACAGAGCATACATCAGCAATGTAGAGATTGGCATACTTGTGATTCTGTGCAAAGTATTTCATATGCTGATGGATCCATGCAATAAGGTTCCTGCTGATGTTATAGGAGCCTCGAGATGGCATTGTGAACTTGCATGATGTGCATGTGTAAGAAGAAGAAAATCCAAAAGGGCAAGTGACTCTAGACTTGTTAACATATGTGCTAGAGAGGGAGATGGACCTTATTGCACATTGCTTTATATAAAATCTATTTTTAAACCAGTTAAAATCTCTTTCCCATGGGAAGGGATAAAATTCTAAAAAGGTTAAAATGGCTAAAATCTTCAACACTCTTAAGCATTTCACTCTTTAAACCGTTAAAATTCAGGACATGTTTCATGACATAAAGAAGCAGTGTTTAACAGTATGATATACAGATTAATTAATGTGCCACTCAACAACATTGAATATAAAAAGGAATATCAATACATAATAGACACAGCCATTTCTAATGGTTTTAAAAAACAAATGATAGATAAAAAATCCTAAGGTTTCAGAAATAAAAGAAAACTAAACAAATTACTACATTAAGTGATTTATCCAAAGATAAAATCTACAAAAATTTCACTTACCATCCACAATTGAATGATAAATTTAAAAAAAAATTTAATCAGTACAATATGACACTGGCTCCTCAGAATAGATTTAATATTGGGAAATTGTTGAAACTAAACAAAGTAGGTGACAGACCCAAAGAAGAAAAGTCAGGGATATATCAGATATATTGTAAGGACTGTGATAAAATATACATAGGAAACACTAAGAGAAACATTGGGATCAGAATGAAGGAACATACAAGAAATATTAGACATAAACAAATAGAAAAATTAGCTGTAGCAGCACATTTTTGGAACAAGCACCAAGAAATTGACAATAATATTAATTTATTGAGAAATGTTCAACTTCCCAGAGAGCTAAGCATATGGGAAAACATTTTTATTAATGAAAATGAACACAGGCTTATGAACTTCGAAATTCCAGAAGTGGATAATATTCTGTACAAGTTTTTCCATAGACCAACAGAGCCCCTTACAGACACCTGCCTCTCTAACTCCAGCATGACACATTAGTTCATCAGTTGACAATGTGACTGATAGGTCAAGAAACATGTTTTAAATTTTAACAGTTTAAAGAGTGAAATGCTTAAGAGTGTTGAAGATTTTAGCCATTTTAACCATTTTAGAATTTTATACCTTCCCATGGGAAAGAGATTTTAACTGGTTTAAAAATATGTTTTATATAAAGCAATTACATATGTTTATTGTGTTGATTCGGATCAAGTTTTATATTGCTTATTGCATATACTTATGCAGTGTGTGAAATACTTTGCTCACAACCCCAAGTCCTTGACTATGAGCTTCAATCTGTGTCACCTTAATGTATACTCTGTAATCACATTGGAGGTCAATAATTTGATCCCCTTCTGTAGTTAAATCATAATGTGATGCTTCCATTTGCTTGGTGGAGACATCTTGACAAAACATGAAAGGTACACCATCACCATATGTGAAATGTTGTCATACTTGATGATCATATTGCCCAAACCATGCATTTCTGGACATGGTTCCCCTCTTGAAAAATAATCAGTTTGCCTTCCACATGACTTAGTTGGTAGAGTTGGTGTTTTTAATGACCCCGTATATAGTCTTATTGGTATAAAGATAAATACTTTAGAAATGTATTTGTTTCTAATATCATGCCAAGAGACAGATTCATAGCCTTACTAAAAACTTGTACTTCTGCAATGAACACAAGTTTGTAAATACAAATCATCTGTACAAAATAGAGATGGTACTTGGAATGATTTTTAAAAATGTTCAAAATAATCTTGCACATGGAAGAGACATTGTTATATCCCTTGACGAATCAATGATACCATTTACAGGTTGGCTCATTTTTAAGCTGTACATTCTAAATAAGACACATAAATAGGGATCACAGTTTACAAACTTTGTACTGTTGAAAATGATACCAAATCTGGTATATATATGATCAAATGAAGAGAATGACAGTTCAGTCACTCTATACCAACTCTTATCACATCTAATTGAGCAGATTTCTATTAGTAGACTATTTTTACTCAAGTTTGCATAATCAGAAAATTGTTTACCATGGAACCTTAAGAGAAATCTGCAAAGGTACAAAGAAAGTGAGGAAAGAGGAAATATATATGAATTTCAAAAAGGACCTAGTAAAATAACCAGGGAAGTCCAGAAGCCACAATTTGTTTTGAACTATAATAAAGCCAAGAAAGGATTGGACATGAGTGGCCAGATGTCTTCTTATAATTCTGCGCTATGAGGCCAAAAGCAATGCAGAAAATTACTGTTTGAAGACTTTTTGTAATAGGACCTAGATTCTATACAATATAATCAAGAAGAATAATCAATTACGAAACAAGTAATCATTATTCCACTTATGGCTAAGACAAATTTATACCTTCATAAAACCAACAGAGAGAAAATGATATAAAGAATGTTACTGAGAGCTAAGGAAGGAGGAAACAAACAAACAAATGAAGAAACTTACCAATTTCTGTGAAGACTGTCAGATGACCTGGGTTTTGTCCATCTTATTTTGATAAATACCATAAAGCAGCACAATAGCAAAACATGGAAACTTATATTACTTCAGATGTCATAAAAATTATGTGCATATACATAAAATTAGAACAGCAGAAAAGGATAAAACACTAAGAAAATGTCACCAGTTGTAAGAGTTCCTAGTTCTTTTTTTCTACTTTTCTAATTATTGCTAATTTAGTTTTGTGTGTGTGGGCCCGTGCGTGTGGTGTTAGCTATTTCATTTTGTAACGGTTTTTTAAAAGGAATATAAGATAAAAAGTTGTGAACATTATTGAGTACTGTCTGAAAACAAATACACAAGAGGCAGACACTGCTTCTGCAGGAGCTAGGAGCTGTCATGTGTCCCAAAGAACAAACAATGACTGTAGAAAATTTGTTAAAACTAGTTTTAATCTTCACTACATTTCACTTTTTAGGTTAAGGTGTGTCAGTCTCCATGGTCCATATGGTAAGAAAATTATGAAGCTTAACAGGTTCTGGAGAACAATATCATGTAAATAAAAATTATTGCTGCAACAATAAATGCACTCAAAATGTTTAAATTGCCATTTCAAATTTCTCCATTATTATTATTATTATTATTATTATTATTAGATGAACTGCTGCTTTCACTATATTTAAGGACATATAACGGCTCACAAATCTAGCCTTTAGAGAAATTAATACTGATCAAGACTTGAGAATTTTCGCATAAAGGTATATTTTTTTAATGGATCAATGGCCACAGATGTAGCAGAAATAAATATAATTAAAATAATAATGATGTTTATCATATGCTTCTAATGCAAATAGTTTGAGTAATTGATATTGAAGTTTTATCGATTAAAAGCAAGTGAATTATAGAATGATAATTAAATAAAGATTTTCAGCTGTTTCTCACTCTTTTTTCTTCTTTCAAATGAATTATCTAGCTGGCCCAATCTCTTGATTTGACATCCTTTGATTGTTTTTTATAGGGAAAACTGAAGATTTAGTCTACAAGGATGTGTTGACTATATTACAATACATGCAGCATTTTATAACAGCAGCTGCAATGCTATTTCTAGTGAAAAGTAAATGATGTGCAGCAATTCCTGCATTAAAGACTAGAAGCTTGTCATTTTGAACATCTATGAGTCAGATGCATTTCCTAGACTTTTGGTATAGCAGAGTAAGATAATTTCAAATATTCACTTGAAATAAAACAAAAGAGTGAGAAACATGAAAAACTGTAATTACCACTGTCCATTTGCTTTTAAATTATAAAACTTTAATGTCAATTACACATAAACTAGCTGCATTAGAAACATGTGGTATATGCCATTATTATTCTAATTTATTTAGTTTAACTTCTACTACATTTATGGCTATTGATCTATTAAAAAAATATAAATTTTTGGGCCTTTAAATCTAGCAAAAACAGCATTATCAAAATTAATAATGGTATAGGAGCTATTTAAGGTGGCAGTTTTAAGGAACTCACACTATAAATATAAATGTTTTAACCCACAAACACGTTAAAATATAATTATAAACTTTGACTACTTTTGCGATGTTTTGTGTCTTGGCTCCTAAGTGTACTGCAACCATGGGTGCACATACTTCAATAGATGTTAGAAATTAGGAAGTTTTGTGAGGGAGATGATAGAGGTATAGCTTACACCCATACCTACATTAATCACCTCTTGTTGGTTAAGATGGCAACAAAACTAACATTAATAAGAACAAAACAAATAATAAAAGTAAATATTGTTAAAAATATAGAATTAAGAAGAGAAAGGAGGAAAAACCTTTGAATTTAGTTGTATAGTTTGCTACCTATAGCCATTTCTTGAGCATTTAAAAGATATTTTTATATCACATGAAAGGGGAAAATGTTAATAAGTTTTTGGCTACACATTAATATTAATTTAAACTAACAATACTTCACTTCAAAGTTTAATGTTTCTGGTGTATCTGAACTAAATTTCATAACTGCAGCCTGGGCCCTGTTTCACCATTAGACTTTGCAATATTTCACTTTTCACACTACAGCTCTTTAAAAAACTGGCAGTGCTACAAATTAAGAGAAATGGGATATCCAACTTGGGAATTTATAAGATAAATTAGCCTTCAGCACAAACAAGCAGCATAAACAGATGTTTTGAAGAAACTTTAATCACCAAAGTTGACCAAGGTAGATAATAATGGATATCACAAGAGACAGTTAATTTGGGATATGTAAAAATTTTTTCGTATGTAAAAGTATTCATTTTTATTTAATATTTACCAGTTAAGTTTTTGATTGTTACTTATTGGGAATCCTTTAATTACGTGTATGTACAGCATGATAAAATTAAAATATGATTAAATTCCATTAGAGAGTATGCTATAAATTATGAGTGCTATAGTAGCTTTAGAAGCTAATGTTCCATATGCTCAAGTTTGTGTACCTAGGTCTATCTGTGATTACATACCAATGTAACTCCAGAAAATCCAAATAAGAGAATGTAACTGTCCATCGAACTCGTGTGATTCCAGTAATTGAAATAAAATGACTGTTTAATTCAAGTTTTTAAATTGGGACTCCTTAAGAGTATAAATTTATCATAAAAACTGTAATAGCTGAAATCAGAAAGAGAATTAAGGTTATTGCCATCTTCACTTACTTCTGAAATATGTAATGTTTTAAGGGACAGAAGTTTGTGACATTAAAGGCCTTATGAAAATGGTATGGAATGTTTTACTAATGTTGTGAAAGTAACAAAGGCTTTGTAAAATATTATGTATATAAACATGATTCCTTTCAGTATATGAAACATTGCAGCAAAGCAATGCAGCTGTGGCAACATTATGAGCTTAATCTTCATTTTCATTATTGTGATATTTGTGCTCTTCATCTATGAGGGTAAGTATATCAACATTGTCCTCTACAACTTTGCAGACTACTTTATGTAATGTTATGCATGCAAATAACTACTTTTTCTGATTTTCTAGGATTTAATCTTGAATGATTCAAGCAGTGAACACTTTCTTTTAAAATGCCAGTACTGTTCTCCACAATGCGCCATGTCATTTTATGGGAACAATTGAAAGTATAATTAATATTATTATACGATCGAGTCAAAGTATACACTCTTTTTTTTTTATAGTGAGGTTTAACACCAATTTTTACTACCACTCTTATTGGCTTCACTTACTTGTTTAAATGTAGTACATATTTCACGAACCTTTGTCTGCATTCTCAGCTATCCATTGACTGCTGGATAATTTGTTATGCTTTGTTCTGCTCTGGTGGAGTGTGATGAACTTTGAAGCTTCCACCAGAGCAGAATATATATCCTCAAAGCATAACAAATTATCCAGCAGTCAATGGGTAACTGAAGATGCAGATGAAGGTCTGTGAAACATATACTACATTTAAACAAGTAAGTGGAACCAATAAGAGTGTGTTGTTGGAATCAATCAATGATCTTAATTATATGATTAGCTTCACTGTACAAGTTCCAATTTGCATTTCAAAATGAAATGTTGTTTCATAATATTACTAGAATTACTATTTAGAGGATAAAATACCTCTCCTTTAGTCCTTATGCGCTGTTGTTTATGATAACAGATCCAAGAAATGGTCCCTAACTGGCCTCAGAATATGTATATATATATATATATATATATATATATATATATTGGTGTATTTCTCAGAACTCTTGAATCATGCGCACATGGTCATTTTATATTAGCAACATAGAAAGTGCAGTCTGGATTACTGACAATCTATATTAAGTCAATTATTTTCATCTGTCAACTACATTCTTCAGGAACAGGTGGTGTATCAATATTTGTGTGTTCAATTAACATGAAGATAAATAAAGATTGATCTATTTTCTATAGAACACAGAACATAGAAAATTAGCTTGCATTGATGTAAGATGAAAATACTCATCTGTAAATTAGATTATGAAAATTAACTCTGATTTTTTGTTACTGTCTTTTTGGGCTCATTGTTTGATTCACTTGATGACGTAAGTGTTCCCTTTTAATCCTTATAAAGTTTTTAATTAGAAACAGAAGTATAAATACTAAACATTTCCTAAATGGTAATATGATTTATTTCTTTGCAATTAACTTTGCAGCATATAACTTTGTACTAAGCAAAATACAAAGTCAGATGGAACAGAAGTCAGAAGATATGTATTTGGGAAATTTTCTCTACTTTTTCTTTGCACTTTACAAACTAGTTTTGAACAGTAATATGGACCAAAATGTGAAATCAAAATGGCATACCACAAAGTTGCAATGGTGGAATGAGGTCGATTATTTAATTTTTTCTGCAGGTTTGAAGTGAACATGATGCAGAACAATGAAGAATTTATAGTAAGAGAGTACAGTGTGTTAAGACAATCTATGGCTGCAAACTTTAGATGCATGCACCCCACTTTAATAAGCAATGTTACAGGGGTTATAGGTGATTGAAAAATGCCACACTTCACACTAGTTACTTTTGTCTCATGCTCATCCACTTCAAAAAGTTTTCGGATGATTGTCATCAGAAGGTCTGATATAGCTTCCTT
This sequence comes from Metallyticus violacea, assembly GCA_030762175.1. NCBI lineage: Eukaryota > Metazoa > Arthropoda > Insecta > Mantodea > Metallyticidae > Metallyticus > Metallyticus violacea. The sequence goes on from CM060838.1 coordinate 30,273,058, forward strand.
CATAAGATGATAGGAAAGACCCTTGGGAATAAACAGTAAAGTACCAAGTTGCACCTCTTGACAAAATATAGAACACTGATCTCGAACTTAAAGAAGCTTCAAAAGGCATCTTGTTTCTTCAGGATAATGATGGCTCTCGCAGGGCAGTCATCATCCAGTTGCAATTAGTAGCTTTTTATTTTGAAGATCTAAAACACCCAGCCTACTCATACAAGAACCAGCTTGAAGGAAGAAAATATCAAGCACTGAGGATGCCACAATATCTGGAGATGGGTGATTTGGAGCACAACTTTTGGGGGGGGGGGGGGGTGAGGATGGATTAAAGAAGATCAATCAGAGAAGTTCACAATTTACAAAGCTTAAGGTTGAATACATTAAACTAAATAAAATGTTTCTACCCCAAAGCTTGTTTTCTTTATAAAGCAAAACAATTAGCAGCACTTTAAGTATTATTATATCAATAGAATGACATAATGCTTTGTGCTTTAAAAAATATACCAATAAATATAAAATTTACTTTGTAATATCTGAAAATGATTTAGCTATGTATCACATGAAATATACCTATTACTATACATAGCAAAATATGCTTTGTTTTGTCAAGTGAATGAAAAATGGTTTATCATGCAAGTCTAAAATATTTTTCTTGTCTAGTAAATTAAATATAAGTTATGTAAAGTATATAACAAGTAATAACTAGCAAATCCTGACTGTGGGTGTAATGAAATCATAAAGATAACGGGTAAACACATACTACTGCTCAGAGTAACTAGTTGTGAATGATGAGATACCAAGTTTTTTGTAGCTTAGTCTAAAAACTGTTGGGAAAGTAATATTTTCAATTACAGAAAAGCAACCCAAAATTTACTCATGTGAAAGGTAATTGAAGAGCTATTTGACCCATTTCACTTACTCCGAAGCCTGGTATTTATTTTCATTGTGATTTTTATGTTTATTATCAATGTTCTTAAGTAGCAATACTACATCAAATCTACCAAACTACTTTCATAACAATGATACTAGAGTCTAGGTGCATATATTAAAAACCTATTGGAGTACTACATTGAAAAGATCCACTTCCCAACACCTTTATGACTACCAACATGAACAGTAGTGCTTGCTGTATCCTATTTATGGCACCATTCTTGTAACAAAGTAGCAATTTTCCTTTGGCTATACTTAATAAGAACAGAACATCATATAACTGTCTTTTTTCAGCAGCTTTTACTATGGGGAACCAAGGATTCAGTCATTACTATTCGTGCTACGTGATGAGCCTTGGTGAGTGGAGGCCTTCTACTTGGCGATCAATTGAGGGGCAGTGACTTGTGTTAGGAGGTCCCCAGTCGTGAAGACCACTTGAGTTGGCAAGCCTGTGCGTAAGGCGGTGAGCAATAGAGAAACCCCCACTTCCCTCCAGCTGTGTCAGAACTATGATGACTTGCCTGAAACATGCACCAATCACATAAATATCATTACCTAAGTCATCAAATGAGGTAGAACAATTCTTTATAACAAGGATAAGCCACTTATTGCATTTTGAACACAAAATTTATTAAAAGATATTTTATAAATGTCAAGTTAATTGCTTTGAAAAATGTTGAATAAAGATAAGAAATGGCTCAAAATAAATATTTTTATGTATATGTAAGAGTAAAATCCAAAAATGGCAGCTGGTTATTTATTTTGGCCAAACCTAGGTATGGACAGGGTTGCTATATGCTCTGAAAAAGTAGTACTGTCCTGAATCTTAGTTTCGAAGAAAGTTACTCTCCCTGAATTTTTATTGCTGCAAATGTCCTGACTTTTAATATAACTGGAAAAAAAGTTGAAACTTCAATCTATGCACATTGGCATTTTTTCTTAGCATAAATAACTTTCAAATTCAATCAAAATTATTTTGTATTTAACTCTCTTGGCAAAGGGCAATGAAAAACGATCTCGTTATCACAGAGAGCATATCAGACAGACAATAAGTCTACATTTTAAACATTTATATTAAGTTTTTACCCTGGCCCAAACAAAGGCTTTTAACGTTTAATGTTAAAAGGATGAAAGAGTTTTCATCTATAAAACGAGGACGGCATGATGAGGAGACATAATGTGAATTATACAAGTAACTAAACCAGACAGTCTTTATGATAATTTATATTTAAAATTTCATTTTTCACACCTTTAATTATGTTTAAAGTCAGTATATTTTTTTAAAAAATTGGATAAACATTATATCTTATTTCCAATTTATTTTGGTTCATTTATGTCTATTGGACATGATGGTATGAGAATTTCCAAATATTTGGCAATAACAATAAACAAAAAGGCTTCAAATATGATAAAGCTTTGGGGATATTTTGCTGAAACAAATAATGAAGCAATGTCTGTAGCTGCTGCTCAGGAGGATTTGCTTTTAACTCTGTGAATCAATATATGCTAGCTCAAAAATGTATGCCAAAGTGTTCAAAGATTCTAATACTGCAACCAAATAATTTTATAGTTCAAAGTTAAAAACAATTATAAACAATGTGAATAAGAATTTAAGAAGTGCCTAGTATTCTTGCTCAAGCTCCAAGGAGAAGTATGTTAAATTGATCTAATCATTTTGTGGAATTATGTAAAAATCAAATTCAATATTATGCAAATTAACTGTTTAAAAATAAAGTAGATAATGTGGAGTTTATTAGTGTAAGCACTGATGCAAGTTTTTGGAAATAAGATCTTCACTGTTGCAGCACAATATTTTGATAAGGATAGGTACATACTATCTATGTTAAAAGAATTAGATAAATTGCAAAAATGAAACTTCCCTTGAAATAGCAAATTATCTGTTACCAGACAATTAAGATTTTTGATGTATTGTGAAAAGTGATTGTATCTGGAGATGACAATATTAATACAAACTTTGGTAGTATTAATCAAAAGGAAGGAAACAATGTAATCATTCATTTAAAGAAATTGTTACAATGTGGGGAAAATTGGATACATGTGGCTTACATCCTGCACAATACCCCGACATGCTGGATGACATTTTGATGGTCCTCATCACAAATATTTACTATCATTTTCTGTATACACTTTGAGGGTTATATTATTAAAAATGATTTTATGAATATATTTTACCAAGAAATTTTAAACCACTCAAAGATTAAAAGAATTGTGTGTCAGTTTGAGAGGTTGAAATGTACTTATTTTTATCAATGTTTACCATCCATGACTTTTAAAAACCAGCTTGAAAAGTCTATCTCCATTTTTTACTGTTCATTATTCCATTTGTTCCAACAAGGCATTTGAAAGTAGAAAGAAAATCTGTATCTGAGAGTGAGGTTGTTAAAGTATTAGCCTGTCTTGAAACAAAAGAGATCTTCCTTTTTCCATCAAAATTATGCTAGATAATAATATTGATGATGATAAAACTATTCAGGGCTTCATAATGAAGTAAACAATTTTTATGTAACATGTGTGAACTATTTGAATGGTGATTGTTTTGCTGATATTTGTGCATTTAATTGGATGTTGCAAGAAAAGGATCTAATTTGGAATAACATTGCAATAGAGTTGAAGTGTTTATTGGAAAGAAGGTGATAAAGCGGATGATTCTCTGGTATTCACTCAATCGCTTTTATTATGCAAATTTGCCTCCCAAGAGCTGGAGTAAAATGACAGTTTCAGCCCTTCTTTAACCTCTGATAAGTGAATTAAATTTTTAAAAGTTGTAAAAATTCTGAACAATGTTAAAAATTGCTGAAATTTACTCAGTTTTATTTTTGTTCACTGGTGCATAATGTCAGTGCTGAAAGGATTTTCTCTTTAATGAATAGTCTAGGGACTAAGGAAAGAATAGTAAAATGATCCCTGTAAATGTTACATATAATTTTAAAGACATGACATGTATTGCATTTCATGATTACCGCATGAATAAAGATATTATATTAGTGGTGAAGCTATTAGCTAATGAATAGATGGACAGAAGGTCTTACCTCAAACTTTTTAGTACAGCAGCTCTAAACACTAAGTTTTCTTAGTTGCAAAAGTGTGGACCACACAGTTCTTGAAAAAATGGTTACCCATGAGTTCACAATCTTCTCAATAGCAATGTTGCTGAGACAGCTTAGTCTTTCATTGGACATTGCGTTATGCAAGTTAATCACTACCCTTTTCAGAGTGCTCATAGTTGGTCCTGGTGATCTATAGACCCAAGATTCATAGTTTTCTTAATTCTATTGTTTACAGAACTATATCCAAAGTTGTCTTGTGTTGCAGTAGAGCAAAGAGATGGTCAGTGGATATAAATATTTCCCTACACAAGCAAAGAAAATAAATGAAATTGGGCTTTAGTATGTTGAACAACCTAACAGCAGAATCATGAGACTCATTAACTAACCACCATCATTCCATAATGTCCTCCAAGTCTTCAATCATCACAGTAAGAAAAATTTGTATGAACTACAACTTTCATTAAGAGTATTTTATACACTTGTACATCCTTTACAAGCTTGTATAAGTTGCAGTACTTTAAATGCCAATAGCTGAGCTATCTTTGAAGATTTGCTAAGAAATTGATGAAACACTGTCAAATTATGAATAAAGAGACTAACTGGTCTTGTTGTTTAGGAACAATGAAGAAAAACAAGGTTCAATTTATAAACATAACAATGCTTTTGGGCAAGTTTGCTTAACAAAGTGCTGAACACTGCCATTCTTTCCTTCGAAAACAGAGGCCCAATTATGTCTGGCAGATTATTTGTTAATTATTTCCAATTTTTCAAAACATTAACAATCATTTCTGATAAGCCTGATACAGTCTTATTGGCTGAAACATCATAAAATCCTCTAAATATTTCTACAGTGCCCTCCTTTGAGCAGAATCTGAAAATTACACTGAATTGCAATTTACTGGACACAACTAAAGTTCATCTGACTGAATCCCAATGTATTCACAAGATGAATGATATACTCTTGAATTACAGTGTTTACTGATCCAATTGGTTAATTTCGTACATCACTTCTAATGCACCTTTGAAGCTCGATGCAGTCTGAAGATGATCTAGAATGTACTGCTCCTGCTTGGTAAGATCCAACAATTCCAGATAATTATTCCCATTAACAGAGTCTCCACCTTCAAAATCACTCATAAATGCATGCCCCTGTTTCCCAAGAAACACACCATGTTAATAAGTCTCTCAACAATGAGCCAGTTTTGATTTATACTTCATTATGCTTAATAGCTTGAATTCTTGCACCTTCGGTGAGAATTTGTTCTATCCTCCCACACCCCAGTTCTGTGTTTTTTGTTTGAATTATAATGTTTCTCTGTTTTTAGGAATATTTTTTGCAACTGTTATTCTATGCAAAGTTCATTCTTTTTCACCACCAAATCAAATACATGTATTACAGAAAAGTTTGTTGGTTTTGGAGCAGCCTGTCAACTGTGAGTATCATGTATACCAGGAAAACTGAAAATTCTGGATACTTTATCATTAACATATTTAATATCTAAGTTGTGTAAACCTTTTATCTTTTCTTTGTAACTCCACAAAGAGAAAGACTTATTACTTAATAAGTTTAAAACACCTGACAAATCCTTAAAAGAGCTGAATTCACTCTCACAAGCCAATAAGCTTTTTATTTTCACTTTAAAACCACTGCCTTCGCTGTGGTTCACACAAACACACTGGTTCATGTGTTTGGCACTATACTTAACAGTAATGTAGTATAAATAAATGTTCAGAACTCCACAATAAGCAGTAGAACTTACTACAGTTATTTACTTTGAACTAAACTGTTAATGAGAGAAAGATACACTAGTCACCACCATGATTTACATTTAGAGCTGACCCAAGGGGAAACTGCTAAACTTCATTCTCACTCCCAGCAGCTCCCATTACTCTACCAAGGTCAATTCATTCAGCAAAATTATTCTTTTAGGATGAAATAGGCATGTCTTAGCTAACATCTATGAGGAGGAATGAAAGACCCTGCCTCAATGTCAGCCATTCCAAAGCCTGCATGCTGCATATCTGTGAGGAAATGCAATTCCAGTCAGTTATCTGATGTGGTAGGTGAAATATGGATTCATCACTACATGCCAGAGGTGAAGGAGAGTCCAAACAGTGAGTGGCAACAGGTGAAAGTGCACCAAAGAAAGCAAAAATGGTTCCATTTGCAGGAAATCATGGCTATGAAATTCTCATGGTATGGTGCTCTTAGATTACCTCCAGAAAGATAGATCTATCAACACAGAGTATTAGACTTCACTAGTGAACCAACTGAAGGATGCAATTCAGGCTAAACGTTCACACCTTGCAAAAAAGAAAGTTCTTGTTAATCACATGTCAAGGATTGTTGCTGCAAAACTGCATGACCTTCACTCCAAGTGCTTCCACTTGACTACCTGAAGAAATGGCTGGGCGGACAAAGATTCACATTAAATGATGAGTTTGAAGCTCAGACAGAAGCTTATTTTTCACATTTGAGTAAATCTTATTTTACTAGGGTATTAAAAAGTTGGGAAGTTGGAGTAAATGTGTTGATTTATAAGATGACTATGTTGAAAAATAAATTTAAAAAAAATCTCTAAAATCTTGTGTTTTCTTGGTCAGGCTGACAGCTTTTAGAATGACCCTCATAGTATACTCATTCAATTTTAACCCAAACTCTTCTTTAGAAACTACAGATCTTATGTTACATAAGGGCACACTATGAAAATAACAATGATATTGCACAGCACATTAACAGTCAAATTCATTGTAACTAATGTTCTAAACCTCAAGTTAAGTGCAAATTCTAGGTTTGAACTTTGCGCATTTGTACAATTCTAGCTTTGGTTGTTTTAAGAATCCAAAGTCAAGAGAACAGACACATTTCAGGCATTGGCAAATATGAAATAAGCAAACCTAGGATTAGTCAAAATTAACAGTCAATGGCCATTTTGGACTTTGCTCCCAGTATGCAATGTCTGAAAATATATGGAAATCTGAAGTAGTTTTTCCATATTTTTTGTGGAGTTTCTACTTCCTGTCTTTCTGAATGTATTTTTTCTACATTTATTTTACGGAGGCCTTTAAATAATAGGATTGGTATTTTGGCTTATTTGTCTTAAACCTTTTACTTCTCATTCACTCTTCCTTCTACTATGTAAAAGTTACAAGGCCACAGATCATGAAGATGAGCACATTTAACTTTTTTTAATAGTGTTTAATCCTCCTTTTCACCACTGCAGCATCATAGGCTGCAGAAACTAATGATATATGAGGTGAAATGAATACTTGAAACGACATTTTTTTGAGGAAATAAAAATTTTAGACCTTAGTTTATGGTATAATTCCAGGAATTTTCCATTATGACTGCCCCTAATAAAAAGTGTAAAAAAATATTTGGCCATGATCCAAAATATAAAGTAGTGTAGAATATAGTGACTTAAAGTAATTTTATACACATTCAACATTTACGGTTACTAAGGGTAATTTTTTTTTAAATCATTCAACTCCCATTTAAAATAATGTGGCATCATACGCAATGGACACTAATGATACATGAGATGAAAATAGAAATTGGGAAGGAAACTTTTTGGGGGGATGAAAGAAGCGTTCCAGTCCTAAGTTTAGCATATCTCATCAGCATTTGCTAGTAATGAGAATTTGGTAAATTATTACAATGTAAACATACAAAATAAATATTTTGCTCTTTTTTGGCCTTTATTATATATTTTGGGTCACCTTTTTGGCTACCTATTTTACGGATTTTTAATGTTCTAATGTTTGGTTTCCATTAACTATAATGTACAAGAATTTAATATATTTTGTTTACATTTTCTAGAGATCTTACTGCTGATCAGTTCAGCTTGTCCCTAATACTAGCATACAGCTGTGAAGGCTAAGATAAATTAAGGACTGAGACTTTTGTCATGTACATTATTGCTCAAGCTGATATAACTCATCTCATGTTCTGTTTGAAATGGAACTAAATACTGTACTTAAGTACTTTCCAAAAGTAGAATATGAGTTACATGAGAGAACTGATAAAGTTCTTTAGCATTCTGTCAATTAATATGGGAATTACATAGAGCTGCATAATACCTTTTAAGACTATGAATTGAAATTACTTCGGTATTTAATACCTAGAAAATATTTTTGTCCAGGATGTTGAGAGATGCATATAACAAGCCTCTAAGAATTCTGCAGACAAGAACACAACTGTGCTTCAGTGATACATACCTGTGCAGTGGAGGAACGGAGTCTACAGTGCGGAGTTCCCCACGTGTTGATACCACATTATAACTTTCCTGACAGTCACACTTGACATGAATCCATTTGTTCTCATGACGATTCTCCACCATCACTACCAGCCCTGCCCAGCCCTTAGTAAGGTAGTATGCTGTCATTCCTTCCCGGCCCTGGAACAGTTAATTTCAAACTTTATATGCCTTAATGTTCAACCAAGAATTTTATTTTTTTTATTCAATAATGTTTATACAGGTTTGCATGAAGTCCCAGAATAAGATTTTTTAACTGCCTTATAATGCTAAAGAATTAAGAAGAAATGGAAGGCCTATATGAATGAAACATATATAAGTGTTTGAAAGGTAGGTGCAGCTAGGTATGAGATATCTGTTATATTGTACTCATACTGAATTAGAATCAGGATGTGTAAAACTGTAGCATCATATAGTTGCAGGATAGTACAACTTAGCTGTGCAACATATGAGGTAAGATCAAAGTGAGCATACTCAGATGGATGGACTGATTTAGTACTACTGAGAACTGGAGAGATGGCTAGCAACATTTGTGAGGAGAGGGCTTTATCTGCCAAGTAAAACATTATGCATTGCATGTGTATCATCATCTATTCAAATACTTAAAGAGTTGATCCATCTCTTTGCATTAACAAAAGCATAATATTTATAGTGAACAGCTGGATGTTATCAACACATTACTCTGATTAGCCATCTCTCCAGCTCCCAGCAGTAGATAATATTTATTTTTGCATTCCTTACCTATGAACAATTCCATTAATTAATTCCTCTAATTTTCTGCTCATTTCACATTAATTAGGATGACTGGTCTATATTAATACTTGCTGGGAAACTTTTATTTTAAGTCCAACCACAAAATCCTAAAATACAATGCAATGTTTATCAGGGAGCTTCAAGTTCACTTTCTAAGGAACCTCACATAAGCTCCTCATACTGGATGAGAATCAAAATATAGAAAATTTAACTGTAAATCTCACATAAAGATCTCTGGCCTAAATCATATTCCCCAAGATTGTAAATAAGGAAGTTGAAGCCAGATAAAAATTTTGAGTAAAATGTGTGGAAAATGTTAAGGATATATTTTGAGTAGTGATGGGTGGTTCATGAACAAACTGCAAAAATTGTGGCTCCTTATAAACTAAGAAATGGTGAGAGCAAACGAACTGCCCAAGAGAGAAGCAATCAAGTCAAAGTCAATGGCATGCCATGAATGATCATATGATACTGATCACTCATTTCAAGCTATAAAATTGGTATAAAATGACAAATAACTTTGTGTTGTCTGCATAGTTTCTTTGTCGAAAATTTAGTTCTCCACTATATGATGACTTAGGTAGCTCAAATGTTTTAAAGTAAAAGTAAAAACAGTTTTAATCTACAAACACGTAAGTGAATATATGCACACTGTATACTGTTTATTTCAGTTATACATTATAGTTCAAAAACAAAATTTGGGATACTCTTTTTCCTGTCATGCAGTTATGATTTTCTGAAATTACTTTCTGGTTGCTTTAAAAAATACTCATTTGCAGGGAATGAAAGTGGTCATAGTACAGAGGTTCATGTTTGCAAGGGTGAAGAGTGCAGGTCAGTGGATTTACCATCCTAGATACTAGGGGATCAAGGAGAAAGGACTTCACTTTCACAATAGCTGCTGTCTTCAGTGATGGATTTTTCTACTAACTGGCTTACAGTTCTCTTAAAGTTCTGCCAATACTTTTTCTTATCCAAGTGGCTATAACAATTTATAGTAAAGTATAGTCTAAAAGTGCTAAAATTCCATAATTTTATTCTCAGTTATTTATTATTATTTAAACAAAATATATTGTTAATATCACTGTTAGTTATGCTTTGCACATAAGGACAATAATTTGAAATGCTCTACTGCAGATTCATGTAAAGTTATATTAACACAATTTTTTTTTTATTTGTTCCCCAAATATTAATACAATAATTGATTCTATATGTGAATATGTACTTGATTTGCTGTTTTTTAACCTGTGTATTATGGCCTTAAAAAAATTGCTTGAAAAGAACAGTTCAGTGCCATCTACTGGCTGGCTTGCACTGCCATCTATTGGTTGACACATACACTGGGTGTACTGGGGAATTCAAAATATGAGCTTGCCTTGTAACAGCTCAGCACATGGGACTAAATCTTTCGAACAACTCTCCTCCAGGAGTGGGAGTGAAAGAGAGCTCATGCCAAAGAGCAATTGGGCCCATTACTATTTGCGAGGGTAGGTAAGTTTAGGTCAGTGTGAGAGTTTTGACTTGGGATTTCCACAGCTAGAGCTAGGTAGTGGCTTGCAGAGGTAATGGTTTTATGGCACTTGAAGAAGATTGAGGTGCATTTAGGTTGTCATTTCCTGGACTGGCAAATAGGAGTGAGAACAGGATTAATACCTGCTTATAAACCTAAATTTTTTGTGAACTAATGAAGTTCTCTCTCTCTCTCTAATAAACAGGATAAAACACTGGCATCACATTTAACTTTTGAGGCACACTCAGTTATATAGGCCTTCCACAATGAAAACTCAAGTGATTTTGCATGTTTCAGAGGTGGCAGCCTGAAATTTATTAGAGTTTGTTCAATTAAGACCTTCCTTTAGACCATGGCCTATTACCCACGTGATAAACATTACTGGATTCATTTGATTGTTCTGTATGCTTAAACTGATTTTTCATATTTGCACTCTTACATTGTGTCATTCAATTACCTGATGACTGATGCAGTGGTGGGCAACTACAATGACTGATAAGCCATTACTCAAGGCCAGCCACACTATACGTGTCAGGGCAGATGGAAAGGATTTACTTAACTGGTACATTGACTTTGATCTCATATCATTTAATTAGTGTTGGTTGAACAGTAGGATGTATCAAAAAAATTTTTTTTTGAACTGAGAATTCCAATAATAAAATATAAGTTTTCTTAGACTATATCTGTTGTGCATAAAAATATAAGGATATAATTTTAATTTTCACCAGGGTGCAACGTTATTGAGCCTGTCAGTTTTTTATTTTCATGCTGCCACCATTATGTTTGTAATTATTCTATTGAATTATTTCAAAAGAACATTCTAAAAAGTTTTTTTATTCTGGTGTTTCTTGTCATGTTGAGCATTGATTGGCTGGAGAGATTTGAAGGACATGCCACTAGATGACAAGCTATTTGCATCTGCTGGCTCTTTGCTTTCTGTTTTCATTTAGAAAGTAGGTAGTAAGTGTCTGTATCAGTTGAAACAAATGTTTGTTGGTGGATGTCTATGATTAGAGTTCATTCCAAATCTATCATTGGACACCAGAAGAACTAAGTGTTAATAAGGTACCAACATATAAGACCTAATACAGTGCTATTTATTTAATTTTTGCACACCCAATTGGTTATGATGTAGCTCATAAAGCAAAGGGTATTTGGAAGAGGGCTCTATTTTGACAGTGACAAACGTGTAACACAAACTATATGTGACTATCATAAAAAAGTGAAAACTAATCTAAAATGTTGAAAAGCAAAGTCATTAAAGTTCAAAGATTCTTTTCAACATTGAAAACTATAAATGTGGCAATGTTCACAAATATAATTGCAATAAATCAAGGAAAGTGCCTCAAATGGAGAGAAATTTCCTTACAGATCAGAGGACCTGCAAAAAAATTGTTTTAAGAAAACACAAAATAAAGAACTTATTATTAAATTGCAGGAACAAGGCAGCAATTATCTCAACTAAGTCTGTATATGTAATTCTGCTAGTGCCAAAAACTTTTTGCCATCTTAAAAACCTTGGAAAATTAACATTGTGGTTCTAAGTAATCTTATATATGTAGGATGTAATGATTCAGCACCACATTGAACATTGGTCACAAAGAAGCATCATTCGACTTCTAGAAACTCATATTGGAAGACAACTAAGGGACATCTGAACCATATTTTTTTTTGGGGGGGGGTTTATTAACGGATGCTCTTTAACATCTCAGGTCATCAGCATCCCATTCAAATCAGGGCGTGAAATGGTCGACAAATTTTGCTCAGAGGTCTCTTTTTCAGGCTTGAGGTTCTTTATTGTGCAGTAAATGTATGACACGGGACTCATGGCTTTACTTCCCTTCCAAAGGAAGCCATACTTAGGATTTTTATGCCCGAAAAAAATCCATTGGCTCTGCGATCTTGGGTTTAGGAGGCAAGTATAGTTACCACTACACCACCAGGACCAACACATCTGGACCAATCTAGATTTTTAGGACCTATTGAAAAACTGCTGGCTTCCTCTGAAAATCTTAGAATAGTGAACTTCAGCCCAGCCAGTATCATCAGAACTGTCAAATGTCAAAGAAAAGAATTTCCATTCCAATTAGAAGTTTCTTACAGAAATGTGTAGAAGTGTTTTTAGCAAAAAGTGAGATTCCATTCTAACAAACATAAAAACTGGGGCAAGTTGATTAGCATAAAGATCAAACCTTCCCTGTCATTTTTAAAAACTATTAAATGTTCACATTTCCTGGATGATAGATGAAAAACTGTTATAAATAAAGACATCAAAAGGAATGCTTTTTTCCATCATCCATAAAATATATAAGTCACTTTGTTGATAATGACAGAAATGAAATCAGGAAACTTGAACTCACAAAGATTCCTGAAGCAAGGAATTATAATTCAATTCAGTCAAGAAAAATATGCACTTTTATGTTGACTGAACTAAATTTTAAATTTTAAATTTAGTTCAGTCAGATTATTAAATATAATTGATTGGGAAAAAATATTGTAAAAGGACCTCCAATATTCCAGCATCGCTTCTAAATATCTGTATCCTTTCATTGAAAGTATATATATTGAAATAAATTTCTGTTTTTACTATGTGACACACAAGTTGTATAAAAGACTCAGTAAAGAAGTAACAGAAGCTTCTGCAAATGTTTGTGGTCAAGAAGTACGGAATAATTGCATTAGATTCAAGCTTGATGCTAGACAAGCACTCCCTGAATATCTGAGAAAATGTAATTGTAAATGTTTTTCATAAGCAAAATACTAGTATAATTGAAAGAAATTCAACTGAAGAGGTGGTTGTGGATAGGATGGAACTCAGTAGCAGCAGCCTCCACATGGTGAATTCTGGATTGGTTCAGCCATTAACAATTTTTTATTCTAAACAAACTAAAATGATCAAAATATGGTGTAACGATATTCCTTAATCTGTGATTTTAAGATGACTCCAGATTTTTAATTTAAGAATTTGGGAAAAAAAAGGTCATTTTATATTCAGGTAAATACGTACTTTTACTAGTAGGTCTGTTTTTTACCATCTTCCTCCTTGTCCTTTTGGTTCTTGTTAATTACTTCTTCTTCTTCATAAATGTCTTGTAATCTGGGTAAATTTTTATTGCAGTTCAGCCAGTTCTGAACATTGTCACTGTTACATTGTTCAAAGCCTTAGGTTTCATTTATTAGCCCGGATAATTCTGAAAGAAAATCATTGTTACATTCTGCTTCATTATGGATTTCTTTGTTTGGCATATCTTTGTGATGCTTTCTGTAGAGCCTTCTATTCAATGTATGCAATATTCCCTATTTAATGTGTCAAATGATCACTTATAAGAGCATAATAGTGCCATTTCTGAATATCTGTAGGCAATGAGGCACTCACAGGATGAGAATTTTAAATCTAAGCAATTTTCCAACATGTGCAACACTGTCAGATGGGTTAATTACCTCTGAAGCCAACTTCTCATTGTCGAATGGCTGTGCACTTCCAGCAGAAATTTAATCAACTCCACATAGTGTGTTGCAAAGCTAGTTGTCTTACAACCTTCTGTTCATTTTAAGCTCTTTCTTGCACGTTAAAGGACCACTGATTAGTTGATTTGTACTTCTAATATCATAAACCAAATATACACAGTTAATTCCAAAACCTTATTTTTTCTGTAAACTTTCATCCTCACTATTAAGATATAAGCAAAATGTTTTTATTTGTCCACTTTTTTATATTTCTGATACTGTTGAAGTTTTGCCATCATATTCATGAATTAAACTAAATACATTAGCTCCCATTTTTTAAAGGCTCTCTTTTTTTTAGCTACACTTAAAACAATCTGCTTATGCTTAGATGGTGTTACTTGCACTAAATGAAGATATTAACAGGGAAACACATGAAAAAGCTACTGACATATTACTGACATACTGGAAAATGAGAAAGACAGCATAATGATAATGTATCTGTTGCTGCATATCTGGCATGGTGCTCAAAAGTTTCTGTGAATACAGTATGAATAAACAATGTTTAAGCAGTTGAGGCTCTACTGTATCTGAAATGTGTGCTGTATTTAGTACCTCAATTTAATTAAATTTATTTAAGTATATGAATGAAGTGATGTTATGTAACTCACCTCATGACGCTGGCCTTTTGCAAGTGTGAGGCTGATAATCGCATCAGCAAGAACATAAGCTGGTGGGGATATCTGTTCCACTAGCAAGCGCTTCGAGCTGTGTATTGCCAATACATACTCTGGATAACTTGCAGGATCCTCCATTCCTGTTGAATGCAACACACAACAATGGAATTCTGTAGTTGAGTTTTAAATGGTTGGAAGGGACCAAATAATACAGGCCTTCTAGAGGTTTGCATTCCTTAAGATATGTATGCTGCATAATTTCATTCAGAAAGTACAAAGTTTAAGATGAGCCTTTGCTACTGCCTTACAGGCTACTAAAATACTGCAGATTGTGTTATGCATACAATATTTAAATGTTGCACTATTAATATGATAATATTACTTTTATTTTTGATACATATGGGCATATTCTTAACCATTCTGGTTCTGAATACAGTTAATAATTGTTGGCTGAATATTCTTGCCTGCTCTTAATATGAAAAGTTTATTATTATATAATTAAACCCTGCTACTTGATTAATTATTTTTGGGTTTTTCAACTTTTAAATCCTTTCTTGCCAAGCTAACCTAGACATGACTCACAACTTATAAAGACCTCTGTGGAACATTCTTTCATTGCATTCTTTAACCTTTCTTCCTCTTCTTTTTATGGAATGTACAAGGCCATGATTTAAGGCAATGCACAGATTAATGCCTAATGATTGTAAATACAAAAAGTATATAAAATTTATCTTATTTCAAAACTATGCTAATAAGTATTCCTTTTAAAATGTTCAATGGTGGTACTAACTGAACATGTGATTACTGTTGAATTAAAAGTAAAACTATTAAAATCATAACACATTAAAACTCTCTTGACGTTGTTTTTTTAAAAAGTTTCAATGTGAACCTTCAAGAGTTTTAATGTTTTGAATGATTTTAGTAAAAACTTTTTATTAAAAAGTTTTAATTTGAAACTTCAAGAGAGTTTTAATGTTTTGACATGATTTTAGTAGTTTTACTTTTAATTCAACAAGATTTATGATAGTTTCACCATGTGGATTCCTACATTCATTTTTAATTGAAATGTGATTACTGGTCTCCATTGGCAATTATGCATTGCACTCTCTCAACAAGCCATATATATTTTCTGTTTTCTATCTAAGCATAAAATCAATTTACAGTCATTCAGGTTTAATCAGCTTAGGCCTATTCCTTTAAGTGACTTACCAGTATGCCAATGATTGAAGGCAAGACAAACCAGGATGTAAAGGTCCCTTTCCAGCATTTTGTGACAGCCTACAAAACCTCTGACTTGGCGCTTGCTGTGTTCCACAAGACGCCCCACTTCAGGTGATGCAGGAGATCTTGTGCGAAACACAACTACGCAGAGGTCCAACTGTGATCTCTGTGACTTCTCAGAGTTCCTGTAAAGGGACATTAAAGTGTTACTATCAGTTGAATTATGCATTCATGTTTATATTTTATTCATTTTCAGTCTTAACAATTTCTCTTTACTGTCATACTTATATTTGCATCACAAAAATGGTAAACATTTATTCATATTAAAAACAAATTATGTTAATTTATCATGTGAAGCTACTGAACGATGTATAACAGTAAGAAAAGGATACAGGCAATTTCTTTTTTCTCAAATAAACTTCCACTAACACACTAAATTAATATCACTAAAAAATAAAAAGGGGAAGGGGGACCTCATGCAAAAATATAGATTAAAGAGTGCTTACCACATAAAGTAAACCAAAATTGTTATAAATGCAAAACAACAAAACTGTCACTGTCAATTTCCACAAACTAGTAGGAAGTACTAGTTTATTTCATAGTTGGCAGTAATTGATGACATTCTGCATGAGATTCAAGGGAAAAGATACACCTGCCAGTAATTAATAAAAATGAAAATAAATCAAAGATTATGGTTTTTAAAAGAGGATAAAATGAGAAAGGAGAAAAAATGGCAGGTGAATGGGAGAGAAATACAGGTGGTACCAAAATTTAATTTTTTGCAAACAGATTTTGGGTCAATTGATAGCATTGCCTAATGGTGCAGCGCAGTTAGAGCTAGATTAACATTCCACCAGGATAAAAATCATTAAAAGAATTATGAAATACATATATAGAATTATCACATTGAAAAGGAATGATATTATTAAAGAATTTTTCCATATCCAAAAGATATGTAAGTGGAAAGGATCATGGTACCTCAAAATGCACAAAGTTTTGCAAAAGATAGATATGGGAAACTTGTGGATAAATAGGGACTATCAAAACAGAGGATTATGAAATGAAATAAATGTAAGGCTGGAATATACTGAAAGACAAAAATATTTGGTAGTATGAGAGAAAAGAGTTCTTTGAGACTTTATAGAGAAATAAAAACAGTATGAGGTATGGAAAAATATATAGAACTATGTGACACAGAAGGGCAGGAAGGGTTTGCAGGGGCTAGAACTAGAGTTATGGTTAAAAGGGTTAAAATATGATAAAAATTTAGAAAAATTTCCAATGTGTGGGGAAATTAACAAGAATTTTCATTGTTTATTATACTGTAAGCAAACAAAGTTATGGAGAGAACAGAAATGGCAACCAAAATGGAATAATTTAGATGGGGAAATATTAATTGGAAAGATTTTAACTGCAAAATGAGAAAATAATATAAAATTTGTAGGGAACTATTTGGGCAAATTAAAGAAAAATGGATAAAAATGATTAAGAGGAAAATATAGGGAAATATAATCTTAGAAGGATAATAGGCTAGTTAAATATAAATAGGAATTGGATAATACAGTAATAAAAATAATCATCAATATACTAAAAACCTGGAGTTATGTGTATTGGGACCAGAATGTAGGCAAGTAACTTCAGAAAGAAAATATTTGGAAGAGATAAGTAATATTAATATTAATATTGTACTTATGAAGCTGTTGACAATGGAGTGGTAATATATCCTAAACTAGGTATTCATTTTTTTTTAACACTTAACTCCATTTACTTGCATAAAAGTAAGACGCGTTTCGGGAGAAGAATCTCGCCCATCTTCAGTTGCTCACCAAACTGCTGTTACTCAAAATGAGGGCTGGACACCCGGATATATCTGTGGTGGCCTCTGTTGGTTGAAGTAGGAAATTGCTGAGTTCATCCATAGGAGGAAACTCAAAATTCATTAGGTTTTCTCTATATTTTAATATAAAATTTTTTTCCCAAGTGGATAACTCCAATGGGTTGTGAAGATGTTTCAGCAGTTTAATTTCCAGTTTTATTTCATGGTTTTTGGTCCAAAAGTGCGTTGCTACTGCTGATTTATCCACCTACTTAAACTGAATATTCCTAAAATGTTCTTTCCTCCGAATTACTAAACTTCTTTTTGTTTTGCCTATGTAGCTCTGCTCACAATCTGCACATTTTATTTCATAAATTCATGATTTCTGTTCTGTTGGTATGGAGTGTTTTACTATGCAATCTAATAAATTCTTGATGTTATTTCTGTTCTTTGGGGCTAACATTATCCCATGCTCTTTGAAAAATTTTTTGAACTTCTTGTGGTAAATTGGATAGTAGGTGAAACTTTTGAATTTGTATTCTTCTTTTGTGTTTTTCAGTGTGGAAACTTCCCTTATCCCTTTTTGTCTTTTAGATTTATTGATGATTTTTATCACTGTGTCTTTGTTGAAACCGTTGATTAAAGCTGTCTTTATTATTTGTTTGTATTCTATTTTGTACTCTGCTTCTGTGAGTGGAATATTCATCAATCTGTGTGCCAAACTGTGAAATACTGCATACTTGTGTGGAATGGGGTTATAACTCTAACTTTTTATGTAGTTTTCCATACATGTTTCTTTTCTGTAAATTCCAAAATTCAAACAATCTCCATTTCTTATAATTTTTAAATCCAGAAATGGTAACCACCCATTTATTTCTTCTTCTATAGTAAGATTCATGTTGCAAATTAAGAAGTTTCAGGGCATCTAATGACTGTTTCTTTGGTATTATTGCAAAAATGTCATCCACATAGCTATACCATAACTTAAAAATTAAAGCGAAGGTTTTTGTGATATGTGTTTCAAATGAACTCATGAATAGCTCTGCTAGAAAAGGTGACAAAGGGTTTCCCATAGTTAGGCCTGAAACTTGTTGGTAATATTTTTGTTGAAACTGAAGTAATTTTGTTTAATGCAAATATTAGTAAGTTTTAATAAATCTTCTATTTCTTCTGTTTTTGAATTTATTGATGTTAACCATTTTTTTTAGCATAAGCATAAATTTCTCTGTAGGTATGCTTGGGAATAAGGCTTTTACATCAAATGAAACCATTATATCTCTAGCCGTAATTCTGCTATTTTTAAGTTTTTTGACTAAAATTCAGTTGATCTAGTTTTTAATAAATTTTAAATTCAAAGTTAGCAGTAACTTTCAATCACATATGCTTATAAATACATGCATAATGTGCTTCCATATATAATAAGTAGCTATTCATCTATGTAAGAATGCAGCTTTTCCTTCTCTCTTTTCATATACCTTTCTATTTTATCTTATAGTATATCACCTGTATCAAGAACATATTTATTATACAATTTCCCTGGTAATTATATTACATAACATCATGATCTACAATTAGCACCAAGATTTCTTTTATCTAAAATCTTTGATATGTTACTGTCTGGTAACATTAACTGCCCAAATAATCCATTTTATGCCTTAAAATTTAAAACATATTTACAAATGATGGATTTGTTAGATATGCTCACAAAATTAGCCTCTTTATGAATTATCCTCAAGAAGTTATTATTGACAGAAAAGTAAAACATCAAAGCAATAACACTAGTAAATAACATTTTATGCTGAATGAAAACTTGTCATATTTTCTGATCCCTTATCTAATAACATTTTTTAAACCAGCCTTAGTTTTGCTTTATCAGGCTACATTTTTTGGCATTAAAGAAAATACGAGGTGTGTTCGGCAATGATTTACATTAGAAATTTGTTTATATCTTATCTATTATGCAACATAGTTCACAAGGAATCTTTAAATATACTCTCCACATCAATACATTGCTGCCAACTTCCTAGTAACTTTATTATGCCATTGCAGAATCATTGATTGGGAGTACTATGCCACCACTTATGGACAGATGCTTGAATTTACTCATTGATGCCAAATTTTTTACCTTGCAGCAAGTCCTTCATGTTGCTGAATAAGGCATAATCAGATGCAGCAAGATCTGGTGAATGTGATGGGTATGGCACAACAGTGAGCCCCAGAGATGCCAATTTTTTGGTCATAGTATTGCCGATGTGGGACCATGACTGTCTTGTTGGAGGAATATTCCTGTATTGAATGGAATGGAATTTCTTCTTTGGTGTGTGTTAGTGACACCATGGCTTGTTACCAGTCATCAGCTTCTCCAGTAAATCCAGTTCTTCATTATGCATTTCCAGTAGCCAACAACAGATTAGAACCCTTTTGTACTTCTGTACCTGTATCAAGTTCCATAGAACCCAATGTGCACACCTGTGCAGGGCACAGCCAAGGCATGTCTAACATTCCAGTTTGTCAAAGGTTATGTGCCTATCAGCTATAATAAATTTAGACACAATCTCAATGTTCTTGGGAGATCGTAATGCTTACAGATGACCAGTACTCACAAACCTGTGCATGGATTTCCTGCTGCTGGTGAACCCATTGACACACTTGTAAAAGTCTTCTGTGCAGGAGCTTTTTGACCACATATCGCAGTTAAACGTCTATGAATTTCTGCAGTATTGACAACCTCCTTCCATAAAAACCATGCAGTCCATCTTTGTCCATGATAGTCACTTTCCATCTTGTTCATGTTTTTCTCTACTTGACAACAAATGAACATTGTTCTTTCACGACACACTCAGCTTACAACTGCCATCTAGCATCTGCATGGCACACTAGTATCATCCCATTACTCTATGAATGGACATGCCCTTTGATTGTGCAGTATTCATAAAACATTGCTATTGTAAATCATTTCTGAACATCCTTCCTTATAGCATATAGTAAATATACTATATAAATATTCTAAGAAATTTAATATTTAATAAAAATGGTTCACAATTATCTCTAGTTTCTTCCGATCCTTTGCTTTTCTGTTTTTTTTTTATTTGCTTTTGCAGATAAAGCAGAGCAGAGCCTCTTGCTTGCTGGTTACCCATTTCACTTTGTTTTCAGCAACAAAAGAAATAGTTGGAATTTTCTTTCTTTAAAATGGTTATTCCTAAGAAATATATTAGTTTTGTTAATAGTGTTGCTACAATTAGTTGAGTTTTGGATTTGAGTTAATTTGAACTTTCTCATGAAAAAATGTTCCACAGGTGCATAAATAGCCTTGACTCATTTTGCTATTTGCATGGTAGTTATACTTCACAAAAACAGAGAAGAAATATAATAAACTTTTACAAAAATGCATACAAAACTTATTTTGGTATATTATTTGGTAGTTTGGATAAACAGTGAACCCCTTAATATGTGTATTGTTCCTGTGCTGAAAATATGAGGTTGTGGGTTTATGGCAAATGGAAGTCATTGGCCTTCAGTATAACAATGGTGTAGCATGAAAGACCACCTACGGATTGCTATTCTGTTTGTGCACTATTGTAAACATAACAAAAATGAAAAAAACTGCTTTAAAATATCCTAATTTGGACTGCAATTTGCTCAGTTACACACAGTGAGGAAGTATCTGTCCCTTTTCTACATGAAAATCTTCATGGTGAAAGCAGCTCAAGCTCCAGCATGGAAAGTGATCCAAGGTCATCATACATGAACTTTCAACCTACTGGTAAACTTAAAAGCTCAAAGTAGCTACACAGTTCACTCAGGCTGAGTTAAATGATTTGGTAAGAGATTTGTTCCTTCTTAAGAGCAGCAGTCGGTCCTGGTGGTGTAGTGGCTACCATACTTGCCTCCTATGCTCAAAATGCGGGTTCGAACCTGGCCAGGATCGATGGATTTTTTCGGGCATAAAAATCCTCAGTATGGCTTCCTTTGGAGTGAGTGTGTGAGTGGTGTTTAACGCCCGTTTTTACTACATAGGTACCACAGGCGGTGGACACTGGTGATGAATGAAATGAAATGATATATTGGGAAAGGATTTTATGGAAGGAATCGTTCCAGGCCTAAGTTTAGGGTACCTCCCCGGCATTTGCCATTTATGAGGACTGAGGAAAACCTGGAAAAAACCTCAATCAGGAAGGACGGTCCTGGCGGTATTCGAACCCAGACCTCCCGCTCACGAGTCCGAGACTTAACGACCTCGGCCACCCGTGGCGGTACTTCCTTCGGAAGGGAAGTAAAGCCGTGGGTCCCGTGTCGTACATTTACGGCATGAAAAAAGAACCTCAAGCCTGAAAGAGAGGCCTCTGAGCAAAATTTGTTGGCCGTTTCACGCCCTGAGTTGAATGGAATGCTGATGACCTGAGATGTTAAAGAGCATCCATAAATAAATCAATCAAAAAAAAAAAAAAATCTTAAGAGCAGCTCAAAATTTCAGTTTTACAATTAAAGGGAAAAAGAACGTATTAAAACCTAGAACTTCTGTTACATTTTACAGCCAAAAGGGAATTGATTTCTTATCCTCCTTTTTGTAATCTTACAAACTTGAGTTCTGTAACAACATAGCTGCTATGTTTAGTGTTATTAATAACTTGTATGAATCTCATGAATGGAGACTTTTTATTAACAGTTCAAGGACAAGTTTAAAAGCCATTCTATTTGCACAATGGGTACATACTACCTTCTATTCCTGTCAGTAATTTAGTTCATTTAAAGGAATCATATATTATTTTAAATTTCTGTTAGATAAGATGAAGATATGGAACATAAATAGAGTGTTTGTGATGATTTGAAAGTGTGTACTATCCTTCAAGGTCAACAGATGTTGACAGTGAAGCAATTCAGATCCAACCATGATTACACCAAACACCCCAACACTTATCAAGCAGACAGTCAATTGCTGAAGAGGGAACAAAGATTCCTGAAACATGTCCTAATTAAAAACCTGTAAGTGAGCTTGTGCCCACGTTAGAAAATATCCAATTTAAAATATTTCAGTGCTTCATTATCAATAGTTTCTAAACATATAAATATTGCAGAATTCATATAATGAAATTAATTATTATAAATGGTTCTGAAATAAAAAAACTGGAAGGAGACAGTTAACAGAGTAGTTGATTAAATATGATTTAGTATTTGCATGTCAAACTAAAAAGAACAGAAAATTACCTGCACTTCATACAGTAAAAAAAGGTTTGTTTTGATTTATGTATTATAAGTAATTCCAAATATTTAAAAACTTCAACTTATGGTCAATACAATGTTGGATGTCTGTATCCAAATATGCAACATTTTATTTATCCTGACAAAGAGGTAAAGCTCATACATACCTCTGACCCTCTTGGAAGAGAGTGAACTCTGCCTCAGTAGGCTCCAGAACAGTGAGAAGCACACATGAAAGGTGGTCCAGAGATGAGAGTGGAGGGAGAGTACCACGAAGACGCACTTCATTCCAACCAGATCGCACTTTACAGATGTCAATACAATCAAAATATCTGCAAGCAGGAATTAGACAGTGAAGAGTTTCATTTAAATTTCAAAGGCACAATTTAACTAATGTTCCTCACAAGTTGTAAAAATGCATAGAATCTGCAGTGTTCGTAAAAACACCAAGTTTCTGCCATATGGTTGGAACATAAAGATATTCAAAGATAAAACTGTACATTTTGCATAACTGTTCAGAAGTTAGATTTCATACTGGAGCATTTTAACAAGAGAATATTATACTGACATACTCCTGTTTAAGAACTTTAATACATAAGTTTGAATGCTTCTATATAGTGATTTGAAGGTGCTTATGGGAAGGTTTTACAATACTATGTGTCAAGCTATGAAAGCTGTGCCCTCTGGCTAGATATAACAGATCCGAAAAGTGTGACTCTTAGCTGTGATAATCATGTAAGATCTTATTTTCTGATTCTAATTTAGAGAAAGTATGTGAAATAGTAAACAGTTCATGAATATAAAACTGTGATTGTTTGCATTTAACACAATTGATATATATACTACAAATTAGATATAAATAAAAAGAACTGCTTTAAATTTTCATCCAAACTAAATTTTGTTTTATAACGAAAAAGCAGTTTTATAAAAAGTAATATTCTGATTTTGTTCACTGCATATTGATATTTATTCTTGAACAACTGATAAATTATTATTAAATTGGATCATTACTGAGAAATTTTGCTGTGATTGTTGATTTACATTAATTTAAAAACCAGAGCTTTTGCTGATACTATGATTGGCATTATCAGTGAACTGAAAATGTCTGGGGAGGCAGAGATACAGAACTGTTAGAAATGGGAGGGGATAGGAGTGTTGGGATAGTTGTGACACAGACATTATTTGTCAACAGTAACAGATTGCAAATTCAATTGACAAATTAATAATTAACATGAATGTGGATGTACTACTGAAAAAAATATTATTTTCATTCTTAAATGTTTTTCAGAACCATAATTATATATAACTATATAGAACATTTGCCTTAGACAAGAGATAAGAACACAAAAGTACATAATTAACATAGTAATCTAATTCAAAGACTGATGCTGTTAATTTTTATTCACAATTAAAATTTGTGTCAGAATATTCATAAACTGTAGTTTATAGTTTTCATGCGTGACTTGGCTGTAAATGTCTTAAAAAGAAATATAGTGTAAGTGTTCAGTGATATGGTATTTCAACATTGATATACATATAACTAGTTTAAAAGTGTACCTTATTCTTTACAACAATACACAACCATCTTTTGCAGTGATGAAGCATGGGGATTTGTCATAACATTTCTATGATTCCAAACATTTTTTTTTTTTACACTGAGTGACATTTATAGATGCAAATCTGAGGTTCATAAGATCACTTATTGAAAATTGTTCCTTGAAAATAACTAATATAATAATCAGCTTTTACTATTTGCCTGGAAGGGTTCCCAATTTCCCTCCCAAATAATATTTTAACCCATTTATCATCAGCTTCTGCTGCTTGCAATAGCAAAGTAGTAAAGATAGCCATTAATTGTATTTAAAAAAAAAAAATAACCTTTTAGATTTTGACATCTTGCACACATATAAACAGTAGTAAAGGACTTGTATCGCAGCAGTTTTAAAATACACACAAGTACAACTGTCGCAAGGGACTTATGGCCGTTTGTGCTAATATCATCCTTGTTACAATAAAAATATACCTACATACATATATACATACATATCTACAAGCATACGTGCATTCATACATATATACAAACACATTCATATACTTATATACTTACATCACATGCTTTTATGAGTAATTTTATATACATAAACACAAACACGAATACAACATGCTCCTGAGTCCTTCTTTCCTTTACTCACCCCTCTCTATAGCCATTAACCTTCTCTGTCTGATCTATGCTAGAAATATTCCTGAATTGCATGAGTATCTCTCATGCACCAACACTCCCTGGCAGATGTTCAAACTTCTGTTGGAATTCAGGAATTGGGTGGTAAATGCTCATTTCTTAAAATCTCCATTTCCCTGTATTCTGCCAGAATATGCCTTATGCCTTCAGGTATCCCTTTCTCCACACAGTGGGCAAATTCTTTTGCTGAGAACATTAACTATTTTATTTCCTTTCCAAGTCCCTAATCTGAGCCATGTGAGACCACTTCTTTCTTCTCTACCACAGACATCTAGATAATCCCCTCAGTCACACCAGATCTATTTGAACCTGCAGGTTAAGCGATACTTTTTGTATTAGCCGTTTGTGCTAATATCATCCTTGTTACAATAAAAATATACCTACATACATATATACATACATATCTACAAGCATACGTGCATTCATACATATATACAAACACATTCATATACTTATATACTTACATCACATGCTTTTATGAGTAATTTTATATACATAAACACAAACACGAATACAACATGCTCCTGAGTCCTTCTTTCCTTTACTCACCCCTCTCTATAGCCATTAACCTTCTCTGTCTGATCTATGCTAGAAATATTCCTGAATTGCATGAGTATCTCTCATGCACCAACACTCCCTGGCAGATGTTCAAACTTCTGTTGGAATTCAGGAATTGGGTGGTAAATGCTCATTTCTTAAAATCTCCATTTCCCTGTATTCTGCCAGAATATGCCTTCTCATGCACCAACACTCCCTGGCAGATGTTCAAACTTCTGTTGGAATTCAGGAATTGGGTGGTAAATGCTCATTTCTTAAAATCTCCATTTCCCTGTATTCTGCCAGAATATGCCTTATGCCTTCAGGTATCCCTTTCTCCACACAGTGGGCAAATTCTTTTGCTGAGAACATTAACTATTTTATTTCCTTTCCAAGTCCCTAATCTGAGCCATGTGAGACCACTTCTTTCTTCTCTACCACAGACATCTAGATAATCCCCTCAGTCACACCAGATCTATTTGAACCTGCAGGTTAAGCGATACTTTTTCTGTGCATTGAGTCTCAGTATTTTGCCTATTTAAATCTCACAAATAATGTCTGTTAACTATTTTCCAACTATTTTCGCGTGATGTCCTCACCCCTTAACCAAATATACCGTAGTCCAATTTTGTCTAAGCCTTTCCTTATTTTTGATGCCCAACCATATCCCACCCTTACCTTATTTTCCCCCTCAGACAAACTGCTTACAGAAATGCTGATTTCCCTTAATTGATTTTTTTTTTAAATTCACAGTTTCATTAAAGATACCAAACTCTTTAAGAACCCCATAATTTGCTGTGCCCCTCCCTGCTTGTAGCAGCCATTTTATAAACTGTGTTTGAACCTGATTCAATTCTTCTGTGTTTTTTCAACCTCAGATTTTGGCTCCATATGTCATAGTTAACCTCACAACCACCCTGTACACCATCTCCATTGTTCTCAAAAGTGTTACTGGTATTTTTTTACCAAGATCTTTAATGCCTCTATATTTTTAATTATGCACTTGCATTTTGTGTTGCCTATGTGTTTTGTCCAGTTCCTGTTCATAGCTAAAGTGACTCCCAAATATGTGAATTTCTTCACATTTTCTAATGCCTGACCTCTATATATATATATATATATATATATATATATATATATATATATATACCTTGCCATAGAAGAACTCTGGTAGTTTGAAATATAGCGATTTCAAGTGTGACTTTCTCTTAGTGTTTTATCCTTTTCTATGTTATAATTACTGTAAATTTGTTACATTGTTAATAGTGTTACTTTATTTTTATTTTATTTTATTATATATAAAACTGTAATAGTCATCTTTCTTTGACACCAATTTCTCTCATTGTTTACAGTTTCGCTATTTATCTTTGACATTTTTTCAAGTCATCTTAACTTCATGTACTTTGATGCTAAATAGAACATACATTCTCCTTGCTTTTCCAGATAGTTATTCTTGTGCTTTGGACAGCATTGTAAATCACTTATGGAGAATAAATCTTGACAGATTATGAATGAACTTGCATCTTTTCCTTGAAAACTATTAATTATATTGAAGTTGTCACAGTACTAGATAATTTCCCATTATATCATTACAGCTTCTAATGATAAGAGTAAAGCAGCAACTTGCTCACAAAAATATTGCAATACTGATACAGATCTTAGAAACATCTCCTTTAAATTAGAAATGAATTCATCCACATCAGAAAAAAATTGTTTTTTTTCTACTAATAATATTGCCTTCTTCTGGGAAGTGTACATGCATTTAGGTATACAGGTGCACAGATAGTTTTGATCACAAAGGGTAACCTGTGTGTTAAGGCACAGACTCAGTGGGAGGTTTCTGATTCCTACCAGAATTGTCCTCCCGGACAGTTTATTTTCAGGTTTTACTTAGTCCTCATAAATAGCAAATGCCAAAGATGTATTGTAAACTTAGGCTTGGAAAATTTCCTTCTTTTAAAAAAATTCTTTCCCAATTTATCATTTTTTCTCATGTATCATCAGTTTGTATGGCCTGTGTTGCCTCAGCAGTAAAAATGGGCATTAAACACTATTAAAAAAAATGATTACTTTTGTAGTCTTCACTAAGGTGCAATATTTGCAACAAATAGGAGGTGATTGTCATATTGTGACACTTTCAAGGTTTAATAAATGCAGTACAACAATTTACAAACCGTGAATTTGTCTTTTTTACAAAGTATATTGCTAGTTCATACCTTCCAGGAGTTCTCTCTTGAGTATGTAAATATTATATTAACAACAGAGTGATCTTTGACATCATAAGCTTTAAAAGCTCTCCAAAAACCCACAGAATTATCGGTGTGGGAAAATATATTCTTGAATGAAAGCAAAAAAAATTTACACTATAATTAATCTGTCGTCTTACACACTCCTATGCTTCACTTACTTTTAAATATGGTGGGACCGGTTTCGAAGAGACATCCTCTCCATCTTCAACCAACTTGACGACTGGTATGAGAAACTAACATCTATGAGGACCTGTGACTCCATCCTGGTTATGTTTTTTCTTTATAAACTGGAAATTGGTATTACATTCTACTATAATGTCGAAATTCAAAAGATGATCCCTATGTTTATGAACATAAATCTTCTCCCATGTGTCCAATTCTGTACGTCCATGTGCTTCTTTTAGTAACTTTATTTTTCTTTTTATGTCGTGATTATCTTTCCAAAAATGGTGTGCCACTGCTGACCTATTAATCTGTTTGTACTTAACGTTCCTGAGATGTTCCTTAAGTACAAACAGATTGATAGGTCAGCAGTGGCACACCATTTTTGGAAAGATAATCACGACATAAAAAAAAGAGAAATAAAGTTACTAAAAGAAGCACACGGATGTACAGAATTGGACACACAGGAGAAGATTTACATTCATAAACATAGGGATCATCTTATGAATTTCGACATTATAGGAGAATGTAATACCAATTTCCAGTTTATAAAGAAAAAACACCACCAGGACGGAGTCACAGGTCCTCATAGATGTTAGTTTCTCATACCAGTCATCAAGTTGGTTGAAGATGGAGAGGATGTCTCTTCAAAACCGGTCCCACTGTATTTAAAAGTAAGTGAAGCATAAGAGTGTGTTAGATGGCAGATTAATTATAATATACATTCAGCAAGCTTTACTGTGTAAGTTCCAACAGAACTTTATAAAAATGTCTTATTTTTTGAAAGTTCTTAAATGAAAGAAAATTTAGTTAATTTTGATCTTCCAAACAACAGCAACCTCATCAAAAAGTTTATAAAATCCAAAGAGCAACATCTTAATACCATGCTGGAAAGCTGACAGTGGAACCATGCTGACAATTAAGGAAATTTGCCTTTGAAACATGTGCAAGTAAGTGGAATAAAACTAGTGAAATTTGAGTGACTTCCTTATAAATAATTTGTTATAAAATACATTCTTTTCCCCATTTTATTCCAGTTTATGAACTATAATGTCAATAACCATCACTAACTTGAGCACATCTTCAAATGAAATCCAGAAAACTCCATCTGAAGCACCATGAGGCATCAACATCTCCCTGAGTTGTGGGGTCCAAATGGGTGAGTCATCTGACCAATCCCCTTTCCAAGAATAATGGCCCCAAGGATTCCGAAGTCTCAGCAATCTGTTTCCTAGCATATCTCTCACATCCAGAACAGAATAAGCATGCCTGTAATAAAAACATCAACAAAATGTAATCTTATAATTAAGATCACTGTATGATTGAGTTGAACTACACACTCTGTTGCTCGACTTACTTGTTTATAATATGTATTACTAGTTTCATGAACCATGGTTCACATTCTCAGCTGTCAATTCAAAATATTATATAAATATAATATTATTTCCTCTTTTTCCTATTTCCTTTTTCTTTTCTGTTAGTAGAATAGAAGTTTATTGGCAAACAAAGATTTTCCAGAAGAAAGTATATTTCACTCTCTTTAATGTAATCGAACCTGGATCCTATGGTGCCATATGTTTTCATTGTCTTTTTCAAATATAAATTTAATATAAGCATAGTTTAGCATATTCTTATTAAAATCATATTAATTTTATTGGTTATACTGGGTCTTTAATGGTTTTGTTATCCATTTCACACAGTTTCAGATCAGCAGCCACAGTGGAAACTCTAGGCATAATAACATACAAGATGTAACATCTATGCAAAAATTATAATAAAAATAAGCATATTAGAAATGTTATCCTGCTACATTCATACATATTTCTGGTATAAATTTAAAAAAAAATCGTCTGTCATGTCATATTATGCATAACATTTCTCCTCATGGGAATATTTACAAGAAGAGAAATAAATTCTCCAAATTTTGTGAGAATTTTGGCATCATTTCGGGACTAGTAAAAAGCTTAATTGTTTATTTATCTGTTTACTGCTGCAATGTATATAATGAATGTCATTATGCATTTTATATCTCTGTAGCAGTAAACAGATTAATAAACCGTTTAACTTAGTACCAACTAAATGAAATGGTGAATGATAAAATGTTAATTTTATATCTCTTATTGGAAATATTTCCATGAAGAGAAATGTTAGTATAGGGCTCAGATGTTAATGTCTAAAAAATTGGGGGAAAAAAGCAAGCATTAATCACTTTAAAAATGTTAAAAATATAACCATAATATCACCTAAAATTTTTGACCTGTTATTAGCAAGCTATTTTTTACAACGATTAACTTTACAGATAGTTTAAAAAATCTAACACATATTTTTTTAAAATACTGATCTGCAAATTTAAAATTTCCAATTTATTTACTCAATCTTAAAAGCCATTCCACTTGACCTATAATAAAAATAAATACTGAACCATTATGGAAAGCCACACAGCATTGCAATAGCAAATATTGAACATCTTAAAAAAAAAACTTTGAAAAATTTGGAGAGAAAAAAAAAACCTTCTTATAGAGTCACTCTGTAAACATATAACTAGATGGCAAATCTTTTACATATTAGCATGTTTTATTCCTTGAAGGTTAAAGATATGATATGCATGTATGAGGAAAATGTGTTTCATTCTATGGGGAATAAATGGGGGAAGTTTTATAGTGCATATACATATTTAAGAGGTTGGTACATGTATCACAAATATTGCCAATTGATGTGTGTGTGTATTACACTTTTTTACCCGGATATCATTGTAATACAAAAAATTGTTCAGTGTAAGAATAAGATTTAATGAAAATGAAAACATAGTTCAAGTTTTGCGCATAAAATATTTTCCCTTTTGCACTAGAGATCGTGATAATATAGCTGCTGCTACAAAATTTTACAAGTCAACAATCTAAGTAAAACATTACCACAAGGGAAAGTATCAAGAACATGCTTATCAACATTGAATAGTTTATTATAGGTCAGACCTTGCCTTTCAGTTAAATGTTTTAATCTCTGCAGTTTTAATTCTTAGCAGTTATTATTATTATGTACATGTGAGTGAACAGAGATAAAGAATTTCAAAGCTGAATTAAAAATCTAGTAAAACATAGTTGCTTAAACATTGTCTTGGTGGTAATTCTACATGAACAACAAATGGAATTGTTCTCTGCCAAGTCTGTGGCAAAAATGTGAGCAAATTTTTATTCTTTATTGAATTAAACACTTTAATATGAATATAACTCTGCAATGAGTGTTTTGTTGAATTATTAACAGCAAGTTAAATCTTATGTTCTTAATTATCTAGTGAGTCGATCTGATAATCTTATGCTCCACTTGCTGTTGAATTATGTAAAACTAGTTTCGCAGGCTTTTGCCTGCATCCTCAGTTGAGAGTCGACTGTCGGTTTCGGTGTTGGTTGGCTGGACTTGGTTTAGCTCTCGTGAACATTTTATGAACTTCTGGATTAATTTGTCTTCTGTTGGGATCTCAAAGTTCTAACCTTATTCTCATATTTTTATATACATTTTTTCCCACATTCCCAGCTCAATGGGACGATCTACGAATTTCAATAATTTCACTCCCATTTGTACATCATGTTTACCTCTCCAAAAGTGATGTGCAAACGCTGATTTCTCTATTTGATTATACCTGATGTTTCCCCAGTGTTCCTTCAGCCTGATTCTTTGTTTCTTTGAAGGTACAGTAAAATGTCCCTGTATTTATATAATTTAGGATATTTATTTTGACTCTTTTTTACTATTTACCACGCTTATGGTATTACATTTATTTTATGAGGTAAACATAATTATGTTAGTGCACTGCACCAATATTTAACTTCTCCTCCCTCATTAAAGCGTTTGATTCAAACCCTGTGTACATGCAAAAAGTTTTATTTATGATTACCCAACAAATGCCATATTTTTGTTGTGTTGTATGCAAATGCTTTTTACTTATTTTTATACCTTATTTTTCCCATTTGATTTCATTGTGCATAATGTATCTGGTGCAAAATAATTTCAATACAAAGTATAAAAATAAAAAGGTCCCAATTCAAGCTTTATACCGATTTTGTTGTACTGCGGTGCAAAAGAGCACTTTATAAGATAATTCTATTTTGATTATTTCTGAAAAAGCTATGAAACTGCTATTTAAGGACTTTCCCTAAACACTTTATTTTGTACATTTTACGTAGTTAACTTTAAAACAAGCTCATAAACAACTGAAGCACCTCATAAATCACTGAAAGTTCTAATAATGCTACTGTACCTAGGTCTTAATCCCTTGCGCTGGTACTCTTCCTCATCCACTTTCATATTACCCCCACCACAAGATGCACCCATCAAGAATCGCGCTAGTCGAGAGCTAAGTAGCTGTGCCCAGATAAGATCCTTATCGAGCTCATCTTCTGATGGTAATGATGATGGCTGCAGGGGAACACTTTCACAAGGTGCACCTAAAATATTCACCAATTTCAGGATTTTTTGCATTTGTTTACTCAAAACATGGTGTAAATTTAACAGAGAGTATTTAAATGCCCCATGTTTATGCTAGCTCATTAAACTTTTAAATTTTTTCATTTGATATATATTCTCCAATCTTCTTTACAAAATAAAAAAATTCATTCCCAAAAAAAAACTCTGGCATTAAAATGTATAAGACAATGTAAATATTGATATTACCTGTCAATGTAGCCAGTCCTTCTATAGCTCTTCCTGATACCAATGCCTCGTAACAACCATGGATTTTGGCTACTGCTTTCTCAATGAGTGGAACCCATAACTGTTTTCTTTTAGCCTGTTAAATGCGCAGTTCAAATATAACAATGCATTAGAAAAAAAGTAAGTTTAATACAATTTATACAATATATAAATTCTTTGTGATAATTCTATTCACTAAGAAAGTTGTTCTTCATTTTTCTAATTCAGAGCTCTTAATATTTTAGCTGCACAAAAATTAAGATCTCTTTTTTTTATTCAATTTTAATTTACATTGGGGATTGTCATTAATATCTGGTAAAATCCAAATAGTAATGTTTTATATTAAAATATACTGACTTTCTTTATCTGTTTACTTTGGTTGTAGTTTACCTCGTTGCACAAAAGCTTTCTTTATACATAACTCAGTTGTACAAACAGATTTAATATTGAACAGTTGGTGCTGTCAATGTAACCTGTCGTTAATTGCAAATGAAGTTAATTTTACTTCCACTTTAATGAATCTTTATATAATTTTCATTCTATGTATTCAATTTCCATGAATTAAAATTGGAGTAGATAGTTTTTGCAGTTTTTCTCACACTGCTAAAGCCCATTGCAAATAAATAGTGAGATGGAAAAACAGTTACAAGATGAATAGTTGCAATCATTAGAGTGATGCACCGATTTCATTTGAAGAGAAATAATATGACATTTAAAACATTCTTTGGAGCATATAGAGTTCATTTCCCATTATCTAGCTAATATGTATTAACCTTTATCTGACATACTATGCTCCATTGTTTTCTCATCTCTGAAACCTATCATCAGAGGTAGCTAACTCATGAATGGTTTAAAACTTGCTACAGCCTCCCTCCTTGAGATTGTTTTCCAGGTTTCCCTTAGTCCCTGGTCAATGGTAAATGCTGGATAGTAACTTTAATTTTAAGCCTAGAATGCTTTCTTTCATAAATTCCTTTCCTAATTTATCATTTCATGTAATGTATCATTTGGTGTCCAATGCCTGTGATGCCATAATAGTAAAAATGAATGTTAAATGCAATTTAAAAAATAATGCCCGAGACCAATTTCACAAAGACTGCTACATTATAATTATACAAGTATGGTTCTTAAAGCCATTTCAATATGTATTTCATAATTTACCAAACTTGTACAGCCAAAGTTATAATTGTATAGAGCACCAGTTTATAAACTTTCCTGGACTTAAAAGATTTCTCACTTTAAATATTAATTCAATTTGGAATTGAACAGATTTCTCACTGTTGCAGATCCCTAATATTTAACTCAAAGTTTAAAATCCTAAATTTCCATCCTATATATTTTTAAAGCTGTCTATAACTGTATTCGAAAATTTAGTCATAACAATATTACACTGAAAAAAGTGTGTAAATTGCATAAAATATTAACTTTAACAATAAATTATGGCACAATATCACTCATTACACATTAAATAATTCTTGAATGGGAGGAATATTGTTGCACTTTGCTTACAAACCTGATATATTTATTGCAATTTACTTTATCTGAATAAATATATAGTGTGAATTTAATTATTTTTCATTTTCTTGTAATTCATTATTTGCATTTGTACATTTAAGAATAACTGTTTTTAAGAGTACTCTAATCTTTGTGAGACTTGTGAAACTTTGTGAGAAAGGCCATAATTTGCAAACTACTGGTATAGAGTAACTTATACGATAGTGGCTACTCTTTAAGTAAGTGCAGTTTTCTCAACTGTGAAAATCTTCAAAGAGCAGTAAATTTATAAAATTGTTGTCCTTACTGACATGTGCTTATTTATTTTCTGACAAGCGTAACAAGTAAGATAAAGCAACATCATTGGCAGTTATTCTTGAGAAATAATATACATTTGGATTGATTTCTGCTGACAAAAACTTTACCTATGCCAGGCACACATTTTGGCATGGTATGAAGAAAAATACAATGATAAGCAATTTAATCATTTGCTCTTTTCTTGGTTCCTTAATGCGGATGCATATCTTTGTATAAATAATTATGCACTTTCCATGTATAAATTAGTTGCATTTTATTTAAATGACTGCTCATATAGCTGAATTTGAATTTATTGCTTTAATTTCTTTATAGTCTTGTTAAAAAATTCAATAAAATTATATGTTTCTAAGTGATAGGATACCACAGTACCACCAGCATATCTTAAAACTCTTTGGATGTAATTCAGTGAAACATAAAAATGACATGAATATACCTTGGTATATGACAGGTTAGATTATGAAAGGACACGAGTGTCTACACTATTCTCTAACCTGTATATTGCATGCTTGTGGAGCCTATTTGCTACCCTTGGCAATAATATGACGCATATGATAAGCTATTGTTTATAGATTATCAAATGATCACCATGCCTTTATGTTGCAAGCAATATAGTACATTCAATACAGCATAAATTGATACACAATGGAAGAGTGTATGTTTATTTTTGCATGTACTGAAAAACTGCATCAATAAAGAAATGCTAAAGACAATATATGGAAACTATTTGTAGAACGAAGACTTTCATGACTGGTGTCAATATGACCTGAATCTTCCTGACAGTAAGGACGTGGTCCAATGGGATTCTCCACTTTCATCTTCCCAGATGTTTTGTATATGACAGCAGTGGACGTCTTCAGTGGTGTGCTTGACATGGATTCATGGTATCTTGATACATGAGCTGTTATTTACCCCATGAGTGTATTATATAATTTAAATCTCTTAATGCACATAAACAACAATAAGGTATGTTATACAGAAGTCTGTCTTAAAGATATCCAATCTTAAGCCAAAGGAAAAAGTTATTAACTTTGCGTGGTTCACTTCCTAAACCCCTTCCACACTTAG
The DNA here is from genome assembly GCA_030762175.1 of Metallyticus violacea. Lineage (NCBI taxonomy): Eukaryota > Metazoa > Arthropoda > Insecta > Mantodea > Metallyticidae > Metallyticus > Metallyticus violacea. The sequence continues at coordinate 30,308,679 of CM060838.1, forward strand.
CTGATTAGCTTTCTATTTCTAAAAGCATCTCTAGAACGCTTCTATTAAAAACAGTTTTCACCTCTGCCATTGCATTGATTATGATATCATTTCATTGGAGTTTAGCCTTGGAAACAACTAGAAGTCACGCAAGGCTATGTTCAAAGAATAAGGAACCTGATAAATGATTGAGTGGCCTTTCAATGTCTACACATTATGTCATCCAAGTCAAATGAAAATGTGATATTACACAGAAACATTATTTACAAGCAGTCTCTTGCTAACTGTTGGGTCCAGTAAGTCTACCAAAATCTACACATGCACATGAACATTCTGCACAATGTTGTCAACCTAGCATAATTACTTTCTGAAAAAAGTATAAAATTGAATATTTTTCAGAAATCTCCTCTCACACAGTTCGCTATCATACCTGAGAGTAGACCAGATGACCACGTTTGTCACATGGGAGCAAATCATCCACCAAAACTGTAGTCCACTTGCCATCCTTACAAAGTCGCACTTGGTATGCCCCTTGCTGACAAAATTCTCTCATCACCATTACTTTCTTCACTAAATCTTCCCGTTCAGCTAGCACAGCCAATGCACTCAGAAGCCAGCAGTTCCCCAACACACCTGAAAAAATTTAGTAACATTTGCAAAGTTAATGTATAGAATACATAGCAACATATTAGCTAAATTCAAGTAAATGTAATTATCAGTTGAACCTATACTGTAGTAGAGAAAATGTCTGATTTTTTCAATATGAAAAAACTAAGATTAGTACACTGGCTGAATAGTAGATTTCTTGCATTCCTAAAAGGCTACTTGAATCCAATCCCTCAGTCAAAAAAGAACAAAATGCATTTGGATAGCTTTCTTTCGAGTATTTCCATTTTTCTCTTTCTAAATGAGCCATTATTATAATCACCACCTTTTTTTTAATAGTGTTTAATGCCCATTTTTACTACTGAAGCACCACAGGCGGTGGGCACTGATGATACATGAGATGAAGTGATAAATTGGGAATTCCTTTTTTTTAAAAGGAAGGAAACGTTCCAGGCCTAAGTTTAGGGTACCATTTGCCATTCGCTATTTATGAGAAACTGAGGAAAAACTGGAAAAAACCTCAGTCAGGAAGGACCGCCCTGGTGGGAATTGAATCCCAGCCTCCCACTCACGAGTCCATGCTTAACGACCTTATCAACGAATGGTAGTACCATTATCTTAATCACTATCACCATCCTAGTGGAGTAATTTTTGCTGATTAATGTGCAACTGAAAAATGAATTGAGCACCATCATTATCTATCTAATATTGGGAGCCCAGTATCATTCAAACATACCAACATTAGCACTTCCAACCTATATAAAACTAACTCTTTCTAAAACATAATTAGTTATACAAACAAATTATCTTTCCATCATTCCAAAAAGAGTACTCAAAGATCACAGAAATAAAATATTTACCTCATTCTATCAATGACAGATTTGTCAAATATTTATATTGTAGGATCTTTGCCATCAGTATCAGTATTTTTAGATTTAAATTAATGGATGATATTATTTGCTGTTTGCATTCTTTCAGGATTGTTTCAACTGCATTTTCTACTTCTGTTATTGGGGGATTTATAAATTATGTAGCTCAAGGCTTTCCATTTAGTCCTTTATCAAAATGAATTATAATCATATCAAAATTCCAAAATAAATTACTGTATTGAATGAATGACAGAATCATTCAAATGAAAAATGCAAAACTATTGTAGAAAGGGAAGCAAAAATACTTTGTACTGATTTAATATATTTTATAAAGATTAGATTTATAGTTAAACACTCTAAAATGCAGCCATTTTGCAATATATTTTTAAAATATTAGTTTTTAAAGTTGAAGGTTCTGTTATGTTTGTACCAACTAGAATTGCCCCCATCCTAAATGTTTTGAATACTGGAATAAAAATCTATCAAGACGAGCAAATATGGCAAATCATATTTAAGCTGAACACAAGTTCACATCTTGGTTGAAGGACTTAATAAAATATAATTAAAAGTCTGAATTCTAATACTGTATAAAGTTTAAGCTTCTGAAGCTTAAACAGACAAGGCAATTTTATAAAAATGTCAATCTTTGTTGTCTTTAGATGTGTATGCATGTGCACATTTACAACATGATAATGTTCTTTTTATGCAATCAATTAGGCCTTAAGGAAACCTGGAAATTTAATGTGTATAAGCTTCTGAAGCTTAAACAGACAAGGCAATTTTATAAAAATGTCAATCTTTGTTGTCTTTAGATGTGTATGCATGTGCACATTTACAACATGATAATGTTCTTTTTATGCAATCAATTAGGCCTTAAGGAAACCTGGAAATTTAATGTGTAACCAGAGCAGCCACATCAGAATTACATGCACTGGCTAATCTTTTTTAGACATCTATAAGATGTCATGGACATCACTTGAGTAATTGAAAATGTAAAAAAAATGCGGGAACAATTGACACAGCATAGGTGCTCTTCAGCAATATTTATATTCTATTATCTCACTGGAAGAAATTTGCAGAATGTAATGGGATGTAATAGGGACTAAACTGAAGATTAAATCTCATTTATCTGTGCTGCTGTTGGCAATAAAACAATTTATGCATAACAGTTTTCAAGTACTAACTTAATGTATCTCATCACTAAGACAATTTGTAATACTGGGTTCCATACAGGGAGAATGGTTCTGTTTTCTGATGATGTTAGTCTTTATTTATAAACTCAAGTAAAGTTACTTTGTAATCCTATATTAGAGATGCAAAGCAAAATTTAAATAATTGGTTAAAATCTAGTAAGTTATTATTAAATATCAACAAGACTAACTATATCAATTGCAATAAATGTTGTTCCTGGTGGTGTAGTGAACTTGCCTCCTAAACCCGGGTTTGATCCTGGCCAGGACCGATGGATTTTTTCAGGCGTAAAAATCCTAAGTATGGCTTCCTTCGGAAGGGAAGTAAAGTCATGAGCCCTGTGTCATACATTTACAGCATGATAAAGGACCTCAAGCCTCAAAAATAAGCCTCTGAGCAAAATTTGTCAGCTGTTTCATGCCTTATTTAAATAGGACGCTGATGTCCTGAGATGTTAAAGAGTGCTCGTAAAGAAGAAGAAGAAGGAGGAGGAGGAGGAGGAGGAGGAGGAGGAGGAGGAGGAGAAAGAGGAAGAAGAAAAAGAAGAAGAAGAATACTCTTTTTAATGATTTATACAGCATAGAATTTGAAAATACAGCTATAAAAAACCTTAATAATACAACATTTATAGGTGTTATAATTGATTCTGGCTTATCTTGGAGTGAGCACATTTTTATCTTAAGTAATAAATTAAGCCAAATATCTTTTGCCATGCAAGTATTAAGTAGGGAAATATAATATATTTTGAGAATAGTATATTTTGGTTATGTACATTCTATATAGCTTATAGTATACCTTTTGGGGAGCTGCAAGTTTATCATCTAGGTTTTTAAATGGCAAAACAAAATATTAAGAATAATGCAGCAATTGCCAACCCATGCTCCCAGTAAACCAATTTTTAAAGAGTAAATGTTCCACATAATATTCCACATGCATGCACAAACACACAGATATATATGTATTAGAAATATATCACAACAATAAAACAGATTTCTAGGAATGGTGACAATTTTTATTAGATTCCTGTCAGGACCATTCTCCCTTATGGAGGTTTTCCTCAGTCCTCATAAATGGCAAATGCTGGGGAGGTGCTCTAAACTGAGATCTTAAAAAAAGACCTTTCCAATTTATCATTTCGTATCATCAATGTACACCATCTGTGTGATGCCTCAATAGTAAAAATGGGCATTAAACCTATTCCACATAAAAAGGGGGGGGGGGTGCCATGCAAACATGAGTTCCAGTGAAACATGTGAATAATTTTGATAATGTTCTTGCAAAAATACTGCATGCTTAAAACAGTGCATATGTTACAGAAGATTGTGAAGAAGCAGCTTAATATAAAATGTATGTACTGCTGATTGATGCTTTACTCCAACAATTTCATTTCAAATCCACACTATCATATTTAAGGTGAGTAACAAAGACAATTTTTTTAATTTCAAATTAAGTTTGTAGTATTTCAAAAAAAATAAGAAATGGAGTAGTGCATTAATGCAAGGCCCAAAATATAATTATGATGGAAAACTAGTGAGGAACTGAGTGTGCACAAGAAGCAGAACAAGTAATATAGCATTTCAAGTTGTTAAATCTTGAAAACAAGAAAAAGCAAAATGAGTAACTACCTATATATTTTCCAGTCACTGAACATCAGTTTATATATTCACTTTCAGTAAGTTCAATCATTGTGACCTGCAAAATTTCTCTTGTTAACACTGGTAGTTAGAATTCTATGTCATCTGAACTTCAAAGACGAGTGAGTACTTTCTATCTCTTTAATATATGATGATAATTTCTTATTCCCAATTGAAATATTATATACCTTAGAGCATTCATTGAGATGATCACTAAGAAGAGAATTACATGTAAACAGGCCAGAGCAGTTCTACCATAAGAACACAAGGTTATGTACCGCCTGTGGTGCCTCAGTAGTAAAAACGGGCGTTAAACACTATTCAAAAAAAAAAAAAAAAAACAAGGTTATGTGCCCTTCCAATTGCAAATGAAAAAGTTGTTAATTCATTTTTTCTTCACTCTGTTTTGAAAATTTCTTTAAAAGATCTCACATGGTCACATGCCCTCTCAATTGCAAATTAAAAAGACATTGGCTTAATGTTTTCTTCACTCTCTTCTGAAAAGCGCTCTCTTTTTTTTAAACATCATTATCCAGTAGCATAACTGGAATATCTGATGAAAACTGGCAACATGTTGCCAGTTATGTGGAAATATATGGTGTAAAGTATTCATTTTAGAGACCAGCAGGTGTCACCTTACTATTAGTTGCCACATTGAGCAAAATAACTTACCCCACCTATACTAGCAGGCTCAAGGTGTAACAAAGTTATAGCATTAAGCAGAGTCATGCCAAAATTGCCATTGCCAGCATGCTTCTCAGTTTCTGAATTCTTTATGAAGTGGCTGGTATGGAAAATGAAGTCAGTTGTATTAATTTGTTTTGTGAGGTAAAATTTTATTCTAATCTCTGAGTAATAAATGTGTGTGTCAATAAGGTCATCCATAGTTTAGTTTAAAATATTGCATGAAAAAATAATAAAAATATGTGAATAAACACTGTAACATTTGATCAAATGAAAGGCAAGAAAATTGAGCTTATCTATAGGAAATTATAGATACATGTTTTATAGCAAGTTGAATTCTTTAATTCCGTGCATAAATCCTAAAACCCACACAAACATGGACTTTAAAAAATGCCATTTAAATTACATTGTCTCTTATAGAAATATGTACACATCCTTCTTCTACTGTGGAAAATCTGTATCGAATGCAGAAATTAGAGATAAAGCAGATGATCCCATTATCTCATAAGTTTATAACTTGAAGTTTATGAGGTTCATGCACAGTGCCACAGAGTTAATTATAAAATTATCATGAGCCCCACTTATTTTAGAGGCCACAAGCTGCCACTAATCATTTTTAAGCATATTTAATTCCATTTTTAATCTAGCATTCAATTTTATGTTACTCTTCACAAATCTTACAATCTGCTGCCAAGTATAAATCTCTATTATTTTATTTTGCTTATAATGGCAATATGCTATAACAAAGGCTATTTTAAAAAAAAAAAGCAATATATTGATAAAAGCAGCAGGTTACATACCTTGAGAAATATCTGAAGGCAAAGGTGTGCGAAAAACTGCCCACTTCAGTTTAGGATCTCCTTCCATAACTATCTCATGTGGTCGCAACCACTGAGCAACATGGTTATCTTTTGTCTCTGCTGGGTTGTAATATAGAGACTTGGGGGCAGGTGGAAAAGAGTCATCTACAAATGGTTCTTTGTTCTGAAATGCCAGAAACTACAATTAGTGTTACATCTTCAAGAAATACATGCTTTTTTAAAAAAAACAGTTTTATATATTTTAGGCATAGTCAGCATTAAATGGAAGAGTCTCTACAACCTTAGGAATGGTCAGCCATGAATAACAGTTAAAACTTTCACTTTTGAACTGGTAATCCCCGATATATTATCAGCAACTTTCTGTAATTAATTTTTTCAATAATTTTTGCTTTGAAAATAAATTTCATAGAATCTGTAAGATATGACAAGTTTATTTAAAGTGCTAACAGCATCCTAAAACCCTGAGTTATATTATGTTATAGCAAATCATTTTGGTTACAATCCAAGGTATATCCAGGAACAACAAATGCAAAGTAGCATATTATGTCACCTGGCATTCCTTCACTTCTCCACAGAATAATTGATGTAACATTTCAAAGGAAGAATTAAAAAAACCAAGGAAGAGGATTACAATACATCCTATTTGCAAGCTATCATAATGTTTCTATGGGACAACTCAAAACACATTTCTCATCTTGTAATTTTGATGGCAATTACAGTGTATAACAAAAAAAAAACTTATCTCCCCCTATCGCAAGCAAACCAAATTGTAGCACTTGTTACAAAATCATCACTACAATGAACATCAACATTTTGCCACTTATAATTGTTTGTACTATCTCCACTTTCCATTTAACTATGAACATAAACATGTTTCTGGAATTTTCCTCTACAACAGTACTTAAATACAGTTATAAAGTTGACTTTGAGCTCTAACAGGTTGTGGTATTTTATACTAAATCTGTATTTTAGAATTGTTTTTTCTATGTCCTATCTGTCATTCCAGATGCTCTGTAGTTGTCATATGACTTGCTTAGATCAAATCAATTCTAAAGTCTCCTGCATTGCAGATATGAGATAGTTTGTCTAATATGACTAATGTGACTTCCACTATAAAATGTTCACATTATCAGTATTAATTTTAATTAGGCCATTAAAATATGGTTCTAGATTCAATCAGTACTAAGGATAATAATTTTGAATTCCTACGATATGAAAAATACAATGCCACACATCATGCTAGAGGAGAACTGATAATTGGTAGGTTAAATATCACAATTTAAAAACAGAAACACAATTCTTATGCTGGGAAATTTTAATGGATAAACAAGTAAGTTTTCAAAAGCTAAATCAATTAATTTATTGAAACTAATATAATAATGTTCCTTTTGGTACAATGCATTAAATTTAAATTGTTTAATAAATATATTTTATTTAATCTCATTATAATTTATAATATAAAACAAATAATATTAAAAGCATATTTTCAACACATGGTACTCAAACTAAAAACTTTATTTTTATAACACTCCAGTGTTACCAATTTTATTTTAATATGAAATGAAATTAATGAAATTATTTATTTAACTACATATAAATTACATTTTAATAATATATTACTTTTTTTTTTAACTCATAGTGGCTTCAAAAGCAGGCTATAGCACAATTATTGATATTATATAATAACTAATAAACTAATTTCTAAGATTTATTTGCAAGTGAAACATATTCTGAAAATTTAATGGTAATTGGAGAATAAGAGTATTAAATCCACTCACCATTTAATTAATAGTAAAAATGTTCTTGGTTTGAATTCAATTATACCAGCCCTTTATTATGCAGATACCTCTGAAGAAGAGGTAGTACAGCTATTTTCATGACTTATGCAATCAAAATGATATCATGAAATACTCCAGCTGCCCCTACTGTATATACTGTGCTTATATCATAAATAGCTATTTAATATATATTATTTAAGCACTCTGATTTCACTGCTAGGCTCTGGAAAGAACTTTTTCTGCATGCTTTGGAGATTAGTGCAAGGAGGATATGTTATTTCTTCGAAACATTTCCTCTGGCTGGTGTCCCTAAGCGCTAATGAAGGACAAAAAACAAAGAAATGTATAGATAATCTGCATCTTAGTGAAGTAAGAAAATATAATGACTCTTTTCCTAAGATAGAATACATTATGTAAGAGAAGAAAATACATGGGAAAATCTGGAAAGCAATCTAAATTTAAGTTTAATTATAATATGTACAAGGATACAATTTTTAATCCTGTGAAGGTAAATATGTATTTTATTGTCCTTAATACTGAATATAATCTTTCTTTCCCTAAACTTAATCGGCGTAACTAATGTAAATCACTAAGGTTCATCACAGGTCCCACAAAAACCAGTTAAAAGAAACGAATGCACATAATTCAATTAAAACCGAATATTGGAATCAACACAGGGAAAGTATCATAAAATCTGGTTTAGACATATACTTAAAATCATGTCAACACATTAAAACTCTCTTGATGTTCCACTTTTTAAAAACTTATTTAAAAGTAAACTGGGACATGTTTCGTGAGGCACTCGCTTACATTGTCAATAGGTCACTAACAGTCATTAACGGATCTAATCAGGTAGGAAATTACCACCAAAGTGAGCACAATTACTTACATTTCCCACCTGATTACATCCATTAGTTGTTAAATGCCTGACAATGTGAACGAGTGCCTCACGAAACATGTCCCAGTTTACTTTTAAATAAGTTTTTCAAAAGTGGAACTTCAAGAGTGTTTTAATGTGTTGACGTGATTTTAAGTAGTTTTAATTTTAGACTAAACCAGAATACATATAATTATGCAAAAAAGGGTGAGAGAGAGCGAGCGAGAGAAAAAGAGATTGATCTAGGCATGGAAAAGAAGAGAATAAGTTCAGCATTATACATGAAATAAGTTTTGTTTCCCCCAGAGTGTTTATGTCGGTCCTGGTGGTGTAGTGGTTACCATACTTGCCTCCTAAACCCAAATCGCGGGTTCGAACCCGGCCAGGACCGATGGATTTTTTCGGGCGTAAAAATCCTAAGTATGGCTTCCTTCGGAAGGGAAGTAAAGCCGTGGGTCCCGTGTCGTACATTTGCGGCACGAAAAAGAACCTCAAGCCTGAAAGAGAGGCCTCTGAGCAAAATTTGTCGGCCGTTTCACGCCCTGAGTTGAATGGGACGCTGATGACCTGAGCTGTTAAAGAGCGTCCATAAATAAATAAATCAATCCAGAGTGTTTATGGGTGAGTGCACTGCTTGTTAGCCGTTTAGCCAGGTCTCGGTAATTATAGGAGGGTAAAGCAATAAAACAAACCAATCATACCACAATACACAAACAATTTAAGAGACTCATTATTTACCAAATTATCAAATGAGGTGTTGAAACAGCCTGCCTTCATTCTTCACACATTTTTGGCATCTTTTTAGGAAATTATTCATGACTCGCTGTAGTTCATTTTGAAAAATCTGGAAAATTTTCTGACAATGAATATTATCTTTGAGTTCTTGCATGGTATGGGGGTTCATCTTGTATATGGCATTTTTTAATTTATCCTAGAGATAATAATCTCAATAAATGGGAAAACCGAGGGGCTACTAATAACTCTGACTTGCTGAAACACATTGTGAATTGCTCTTATGGAATTATTTGCAGTGTGAGCAGTAGAAGAATCCTATTGAAAAAATGCATGATTATGCTTCCTGTAGGTTAATTCTCGGAAAAAAGGGGTTAGTATGTATTCAAATAAGTAACAGAATCAACTATGTGCTTGAAAAATATATATATATATATGTATAAAAATTAACAAAATTAGTCTTATGATTCTTTCACAACTGAGTTAAAACGCATGAATGGTACATAAACATATACTGTACCATTGTAAAAATACAAAGCTTGATACACATTATGTATAATGTCAAATTAAGAAACGAACATCACAACATACACCCGGAATAAGCTGAGAGCTATGACTGCAACAGTCAGCAAGGACAACAAATAAGCAAGCAGGCTTGCTACCTCCTTCACAATGCACCATATAAGTGGGTGTTCGCTCATAGGGTAAAAAACCTATGTAGCAAGAGAAAGCATCACTGATTGCACTATACTTAGCTGTCATTTATAAAATATTTTTGCATTACCATAAAAATTTTATTAAAGTGTAATGTTAATTTGACAGCCTGTGTTTTCAGTACTAATAAACATGACAGGTCATTATTGACAGTCATATTACTTGTGTACTGCTTAAAATTCTGAAAAATGTTGCTATTGATATCGCTACTATGAAATAAATAGTATTTTGGTCAGATTTTGTGTGTCCCCCAAAATAGGAATAGGGTAATGACTACATCCTTGAAATATTTCCTTCAGGAACATCTCTCTATTGAAATTACTTGTCAGAAATATTCAGAACCATCAAAGTAATATTTACGAAGTTGATGCAATACACAGAAAAATAAAGATTTATCACACAAACTTAAATTTTCAATACAGTAAGTCTATTAAGGCAGTGGAATAGGCTTGCTGCAATATTGAAAATAATTTAACCTAAAAGAAACTGTATTTCCAAAAAAATAAATAACATATAATTCTATGTTCATATACTTATATGCTGATTTTTAAAATTTGTACTTCAAGTGTAACATGTGAGGAAAATGTATTTTGTTATTACTTTTATATATAAAACACCAAATTCATAACTGTAATTATATTGCGTGTTATTTAGGAAGACTTTTAACAGTAGTGTTATTTTAAATTATACTTAATTGGATGTTTGTTTTCAGTATGATCACTTTTTTTATTTCTTTATGAATAATAAAGATAGTACATACCAATTCTCTGCAGGTTTCCACAAGCTACCTCAATTTTTTTATCTCTATTTGGTGTTTTACTTGATTTTGCCACATTAAAAATTCTTTGAGCCTTTATACTTCTGAAGGGAGTTACATGAAGCATTTTTTCTTTACTTCACAGCAAAATCATAGCTGTTTCAAAATTGGGATCTGAAAATTTTTTAAACCTTCTCATATCTCCGAATCATCTTTTGCACAAACAGACAAACCTATTATCAAGTAGCAATTTGTCCTCTATTAATTTCACTGATTTTTCCTTCAGTTATTCCAGGATGATTATACTCATGCTTTTGGTTATGAGGATATGCAATTCTGTACATTTTGCCCCATTGCACTGCCACAAGTTTGACCAATTAAGCTTACCAGAATTGTGCTCTAGTGATGTGTTCAACAATAAATGAGATCATGCTGATTAGGAAACCACGAGTTTGAATCTCCTGAGAAGAACTCATTCAATTTTATTCATATACATCCTCTGTAAAGAACTTTCTAGGTTCAGAATATCAGTGATTCATACTTATCTATATCAGAATTCTAATAAATCCTTAATTTATTCTTAAGTTAGTGTACAACATGGTATTACAATAGAGTTTATCTGGAAATATTGTATTAATTAAAATAAAACATTATTTTTATGAGACTGTTACAAAAATTATAGAGGCAAGATATTTTATTTGGTCATACTTATATGTATCATATGTATTCATTGATTCAGTGTACATATTTCAGTTTTTGTTCTAATGTGCATTATGCTATGTCATGCAATCCATCTTCTTTCTTTTTCTTAGTTATTAAGTTCACTATTCTGAACCTTCTTGTAAACAGTGTCTACCATTAACTATAGAAACATTGTTAATTGTTCATTGATCAGAAGAATGGTTCATTTTCCCAACTTTAGTTTTTTCCTGGCTTACATTCTTAACATTGAGGAGTTGATTGTAAGCTGTTTTCTGGTAAGTATCTTTTGACTTCTGGCTAGGGGACTGGGGCAGCCAATGTTCCATGCTTTATGTTAGCATTATACGATGTATGAGAATGGTGCCTACCTGGTGTCCTTACCTCAAGATTTTCTTTCTTTATTAGAAGTCAACTTCATTTTTTGTGCCAGTGATCCAGGTATTTTGGTTAATTTACTTTTAAGGAATTCTTTCTCATTATGGATGAACCCATGGTTCATTCATAATTTTTTATTAATTTTATGATTTTGCACATTTCTATATTCAAAATATTAATATACTTTTATTAATTAGACATTTTGCTTCTGTGAATTCCCCTTTAAATGTTGCCATCAGTGAATGGCTGTTCTAATCATTGCCTATCTTACCTAAGTGTTTCTGACACTGACAATACAATATAACAATATAGAAGCATGTAACAACAGCTTAAGTATGCAAACGTGAGTAAGGGGTTTCTGAGTTTTGGCTGCACATTGTAAAATGTTAGTTTGTTTAACTATCTATCACTCCTCAGGATGAAGTGAATCACCTGCTACTAGCTGTGAATGAGATACATGAAAAATCAATTTGCCAAATGCATCAACTAATGAGTCTTCAATGGCTTTGTGGCCATTTCATGGCAGCCAGTGGGGTTGTCAGTTGGAGTGATAATTTCCAGTAAAGCTGATGTAATATCCACACAACTGATAAATTTCTTGCAATTATGACAAGAGATGATGAAAATGTTGTCCTGCTATATTAACATCTTCCTGGTACCTTTTTAGAACACTGTAATTCACATGTATCATTTGAAGGCATACAAGTTCTGTTATCCCTTATTACCAGCAGGTGATCCTGATATTCTGGAAAATTCCTGTAACTGGATGCTATGGAATTTTAATGATGGGCTAATTTGATCCATGTAATTCTTATTTATGAAGCATGGTTCCATTTATAAGGTCATATTTTGACACAAAATAACATGTATTGGAGGAAAACCTATTTTTATGCATGAAACTCCCTTGCATGATCAGAAATCAGCGTATGTTGTGGAAACATTCATACAGAGTAATAGGGTTCTTTTTTTCAGAATACCATAAATATAGATAGACACAGAAATTACTTCCTCACCAAATTTTTTGAACAATATTGAATGCCAATCTGGGTATTTCCAACAAGACTCTGCCACTTTGCACACAGCTAATGAATAATTTCATTCATGAAATTTTTGAAGAGAGAGTAATTAGTAGAGGATTATGGACTGCATGATCACCTGATCTGACTGTATGTTATTTTTATTCATAGAGGAAGTTGAAAAAATAAAGTATATGGAGCAAACCTCTACACATTAGAAAAACCGACAGAAAATATTAGGTAAGAAATTGATTCAGTTTTAGAAGATGAACTAATGCTTGTGAATGACCAGTTTTCTAAAAAGCTGCCAGAAATGTGTGTACGTAGCAGGACAGTTTCCAACATATCCTGTCATTGGTATGCTTATTTTTATTGTAATTCTAGTTGTGATTGCAAGAACTTGAATCAGTTGTGCAGATATTATATACATTTCTCTGGGTGTTCCCATTCTGACTGCCTGCCGACCCACTAGCTGCCTTGAAATGCTGACAAAAGCAATAATCATCCAATATATGCTCCTTACATACAGACTAGGGAAATGTCATCTCACTGCATATTTATAAATACCTTCTTGAATGAAAATACACACCTACAATGCAAAAGATTTGAAAGAATTATGAAAAAGTGCAAATAGTAATAAGTTATGGAAATAATGTATCATTCATTTCTGCTGATTAAATGCCAAAGTAAACATTTACTATACTTTAAATACAGGGTGCAAAAGGAGAAATAGGAAGGAACACAAGAGTTACACAGTTTATTTAGGATGGGTACATAAACAGTAAATTTCTTCCACTTGTACCAACAATGAGAAGACTAATTAACTAATCATTAATCAATCAGTCCCAGGAATACTCAACCTACACTTCTAAGAAAAAACATATAAAAAAGGATTCACGTCTCCAAAATAATTAACCTCACCTCCCTACAATACTGCACAATGCGCTCCCATTTTTCCAGTGCCTCTTGTTCCTCTATATGCCTGAGGTCTTCCATCAGCTCACTCTCCTGTTTTAGCTTGGCTGCAGTAGAGATTGTGTTGCTCAAGTTGGGTCCTGATGGAGTGCTGCCTCCCGGAGAAGGTGTGGCAGAAAGCCTACCATTAGTCATCACCATGGCAGATGAGGAGAGACACCGTGAGCTCTGGCACATCTCACATGACACAGATGCTGTGCGATTCTCATAAGTGCATAACATGCAATGCCATGATATCAGGGGTGTTATTGGAGATGATTGTTGGTCCACAGCCCTGGGGCTCCTCCCTCCACCACCTGTAAATACAATGTGGCCATAAGTTATATGGAAATGATGGGGCAGTACTTGGATAAGTGATGATTTGCAGAATGTAGGACAATTATTGAACTTCTGATAAAATTTTTGGAGCACCATTTGTATACTATCAAAAGTTATCTTTCATAAATATATTATACCCTTAGAAGCCAAGGAGTATAAGTAACAAAATGTAAGTTTTGAGTAAATATGTTCAAAGTTCAAACACTCCAGAAAATTCCATGATCAACTTAAGGGAAGAGTTATTTGCACACTTTTGAAGCTTCACTGCCTTACGTTCCCAAGACAATCAATGCTGAACTGTCAGGTAGTTCTTTTTATCACTAATTATTTAAAACATAGTAGCACTTACACCCCTTGGCCTCCAATGAACATCTATTGTAAACTAGGAAAATGAAATAAAATGACTGAATTTCAGTTCATATTTATTACGATTAATGTATTATTTTACAAAAAGCACGAACACTTTAACTAAACAATAAATCTGTGTCTTTTCTTAACATTAATTAAAGTTTACTGCTTAAGAGTAAAGAATGACTGACTGACTGACTGACATCGAACAAATATTTTAAATCATTGATCAGTGACACTAATAGGAACATTTTAATGGTAGGAGGTACCTTAATACTTTGAGTTGAACATGATTATGGGTCTATTCAGAGTCTGTTTCTAACATCCTGTCATGTTCATTTTCTGAATGACAATCATCTACTTCATGATTTTAATTAATTGGTTCCAATCTTCTTGAAGCATTGTGGTGTGGAAGTTTGTTGTAAAACTCATGATGTGCTGGTGGCAAAAAGGGAAGGAGAGTCTGCAGGTCTTTATACTTCATATATTTTAACTTAGGCATTTCATTATTCATTTTTAGAGCAAGGAAAACACTGATATTTCTGCCGCAAAGATGTGCTCTCTTGTTATCAACATCTTCAAAATCTTCCAGTTATTTATTGTAAGATTCTTTGTAAATTAAGATGTAAATTAAGGTGTGTTCTTTTCAAAATGTAACCACTGTATTTTTCTCAAGCCTTTCACAGAATCCTTGAGATAATCATCAAGTTCACTAAGTGTGATAAAATCATTGGCAGTCATCTGGACTATCTTAAATTTCCTGCTGGCCTTGAAAATCGTTTGTGCCCAATCATCAGGTACAAAAATCCACATGTTTTTTCTGGGAACCCTTTCAATAATTCCAAAATCTTGGTCGCATTCCATATAGGAATGTCCAGAAATCATGAATTTATGATCTAAAGTTTCAATGTGTGTATTCTGGGTAATATAATGCCAAAATTTTACAATGTGTTTGCTTTTGTTTTGACCTCCGACAATGTCACTAAAAGCTGTGTTGTGTTTAACTAGTGTGGGCAATCTACTTAAATAATGTAAAAGATGGACGCAATTTCTTGGCATCCACAAGCAGCTTGACCCTCATGCCAAATGTACATTGTTGCAACTCCAGAGGCTAAATCATGAATATAAACACTATAGGTCCACAGATGTTTTGCATAATATGCTCTGCTTCAAGAAGCAGAGGTGTAGGGAATGCCTTCTGTAGGTCAAAACAAATTGCTATTTACAAATTGTCATTTTTTGAACAATCTTTTGCCCTGTCTTTAGCTTCTCTAGCTGCCTGTGTCTTATGCAAATGTAAATTCTTTTTCAATAGTCAGTGTCTGAATATTTTTTGAGTTTCCATGAACTAACATTTTCTGCAACCTGTCACACAAGTATCAGTACAAGTTGAATGGAAACCCAGATTAAAGACTGTATTGAACACAAATCTATAATAACTGTCTTTAAAAGTTGGTAAATACTTTTCTGCACAAAAATCTCTATAGAGTTAATATATTTTTGTTATATTTAATCTAGGATCCAAGTACTTAATGTTAGGAAATTTTTTTCTACTGTAGTGACTGCTGTATTTTGGAAATGAGTTTATATGGTCCTTAACAATCTGAATTTGTGCATCAGGAATCTTGTTTCCTGGTTTTTTGTGTCCTCTACAGTCTTTTGGAGGAACTTCAGTAGGAGATTTCTTAGACAACACATTGGTAACATTTGTTACTTAATCTAACATGCCCCCCCCCCCCAAAAAAGTTTACATACCCTGAATTCTTTCAGAATGAAAATGTAGTTTACTTTTTTGCATGCATTGCACCTCTTTTTGGCTGCATTGGTTCTTGGACTAAATGGATAAATTAATGAATGATGTTTGCAGATTCCAGCTTCCTAGCTTCCAGTATTCATAAAATAATTGTTGTTTTTCGTCTTCTTTTATATTTTCATTACATTTAGATCTGCAATTGTGGACACATGGCCTTACTCTCTTCTCTTCACAAATCTTCCCCTGCCAATCTGTATACTGTTTTCCTTCATTTCAAAGTCTAAAACTTTTATTTCTTTTCCTATTTTCTGGTTTTAATCTCTTCCTTCCCTTTTGATGTGGTGATTCACTTAGTAGATTCACCAGATTTTACATAAGGTTCAATAGTGTTATCTTTATCTGTGTGCACAAAAGAAATAAATAGTATTAAGTACCCACTATTCATAAAATGTTCCTGTCCCCTACCACGAATATGTACAGTATAGAGAGTATACTGTATTCCAAACTCACTCAGCAGATCCCATAGTATTTCATAGCTATGAATACTTAGTATATAACAATAAAATATATTTGCTTATTTTAGTTATAAAATATGCTGATGATAAATATTAATAAATGTACCATACTTATTTAATAATAAATTATTTGTAAATTTATGTACCATACTTATTCAATAATAAATTATTTGTAAATTTAATTATAATAAAATTTAATAATATAAATGCGCTAAAGCACTTACCATCAATTAAAAGTAATATCATGTTCACTTTCTTTTGTTTTAGACTTGCAGTTTTCACTACAATTTTTCATTATTGTGCACTTATTTGAAGTTTAAAAACGTTTATAATATTAAAGAATTGTGCATAAATATAATAATAATAATAATAATAATAATAATAATAATAAACAACTACAAAGAACCAATATAATTTTAAAGTAAATGGCTTCTTTTCTCAAAGAATCAGCCAGCAAAACAAACAGATCTTTGCAATCATTTAGCAGTCACAAGTGCACTTATACTCTTTGCCTTCAAAAGAAGGCACATAATTGTCTTAGTAGATTTTTTTCAGCCACTAAATTTCACCAGTAGACTGCTTGTTACTTGTAATCCTTGGTCACTCAGATTTGTAATTGTTTTAACTACTACTATCTACACTTAACTCTAAAATTAGCAATTTGTCACTTGTACCCCTTGGCTTCTAAGGGTTTCATATATTTTTAATAAGATTCAGTTAAAAGTGACAATAGCACATTTTATGATTTTAGATATTATAGACAATGCTGAAATTATCAATTTTTACATTTTTATATGTTCACAGGCATGCTACATCATTACTAGCTATAATCCAAGAACTTATAACACCGAGAAAGAAAAAAGAAAGATGAAAATAAATAAAGCAAGAAAGAAAGAAGAGACGATTAAGTAGAAGAGAATTAAGAGAAATCGGAGAAGGAAACAGAGGAAAAGGAGGTAAAAAATGAAGAAAAACCAGAAGTGGAAAAACAACAGAAACAGGAGGAAGGAGCAAGAATTGTGCTACTACATACCTCGATCATTTGCCACTAATGTGCTGTTGTCCACACTGAGGTCCATGCGGTTGATGTTTCCAGAGCGATGATGGTGGTGGTGGTGATGATGATGATGGTGACCACCACCACCACTGCTGCCTCTGTTCGACACACCATTGCTACGAGACACACCCCCACTGCTTGTCACTCTCCTGCTCCCCCCTACCTTCTGTTTGGGAATGGCCCCACCACCCCCTCCAGCCTTACCACCACCAAGCCGGGAGGATGACTGTCTAGGAGATGGGCTCCTGGAGCCTCCCCCACCACTGGATGCCTTGGGCACCTCCAATAATTTTTTTGTAGTCTTACAGGCCATGCAAGATTGAGCACTAAGTGGGTTTTTCAGGGTGCACTGCCCGCAGGACCAGAACTCCCCCTTGCGAAGTGTCATGTCTTCTACCATGCTAATACTACGAAGCTTGGAACCCCCACATACCACGCACGCCATGGCTGTTCCAGAGTTCACTAGGGTGCATTTCTTACACGTCCACTCCTGTTCACAAGATACTGGAACTGTCCCTTCTCCAGGAAGGAACTGAAAATCCTCATCAAGGTCCTGCTCCAAGGTAGCGAGGGTTGCCGTTGGAGGGCCCGGTAATAAGAGACCCAGGGGGTCCCCGTCGTTTTCCGACCCCTCTGAATCGTCTCTCTTGGGCGGGGTGTAACGAACGCTGTCCTTTGTCACAGTAATAAGACTGGGCTCCGTAAGGGAAGGGGGTGAGCGCACAGAGTTACAAATATCACAGCTGTCCGACCACAGTGGGTTGTAGGCATATGAGCACTTAGTGCACGTCCACATGCGGTCGATGGAGGAGTTGGAGGTTTCAGACGAGGAGGAAGAAGAGGAGAGCTGGATGTTGCCGTTGCTAGACTTGCAGAGATCTACCACATCTAGGATCGGCATCGGAGGCACCAATCGCTTTTTAGCTAGCGCCTTGCGAGATCTCACTTGCTGCTGGGGGTCGGTGATGCCGATATAGGAGTACCTCGTCCCCGCCTGAGGGAGCTGAAGGTTTAGATTAACGGGTGACCTCGCTGCCGGGAGGTTACCCTGAGCGTCCGTTTCCACCATACTGCGCCGATTGGGCTTACTACCACCTGGCGAAGCCGCACCCGCACCCGTCATCTCGGAGAAAGATCGACGATACACGGGTCGGGACCAGTCTCCAGGACTAGCTTGCTGTCGAAGACTCTGCACCTCGGGTCTGCTGCCGCCTTCTTCCCAGTCTGGCACAGTGATCACTATACCGTTCCGGGGCAGAGTACCTCCCGCCCGGAGTGCCTGATTGCCGCTCGCCTTCCTTGGAGTCTCGCACACCTCACAGCGGTCCTTTATCGCAGCATTCTCCAAAGTACATCGTGGGCAAGTCCACAAAGCTGCAAGCGTCGCGTTTCGTGCCGCGTCCTCCTTATCCTCCCCCACAGTGCTGCCTACGACCAGGCTGGTGGGCCTCTTGAACGTATTTCCGCCTGCCGCCAGGGACTTGGGAATTATCGGCGCCGCCTCCAGCCAAAGTTTCTGCACGACCGAGCCATTGGAAAGCGACCTGCTCACCTTGGACTTGACCCGCTCGTAAACGGAAGGATTCTGCCGCTTTGGGGATCTATTGCTGTGGGGAGGTTCCTCCTCCTCCTCCTCATGTCCCATCATGTCCATCTCGGGATTAATGGTGCCGCAGGTGGCACACCTCGCCGTCACGCTCACGTTCAGGAAGCGGCATCTCGAGCACAGCCAGCGGTGGGCCAAGCTCGGAGCGCTCGTCGACCTGGCCAGCAGTCCCGTCCATGACGCGGACGGGGGCCCCCACGTCGAATACCGCCGTGGGTCGTTCCGTCCTTCCTCGGCCCCCGCCCCTGGACTGAGCTCTACGAGGCTGCTGTGGCACTCCGCGGGTTCCTCAACATTACTGCAAACACACACACACCAAAAAAAATATGCATTGCCGCTAAGCGCAAGCTATGACAGAGTATATACAGCACGTATATATCAGGACAATTGTACACCATACTTACCCTTGTTAATATTGGTTACACTATCACTATTTTATTATAATGTGTGTAATGTTCAATAGTCCCTTGAAAAATATCACAACTGAGCTCTGAAAGCTCACTTCGTTTTTGCTAAAGCACAAAATATTGTACTAAACATAGATCAATTAAAAAAAATACAATTTATTGTTTTTCTAACTAGAATAATTCATACGGCTCCCGCAACTGGGATTCCCCAGCAGCTAAGACAGGGATGGCTCAAGGAACACTCAGTATGAAAGTAATACGATGGAATTACCAAGTATATTGAAACATAGGCGCGCTAAACCGGAATAATTAAATTAGACACTCCCATAATTATCATAAATAATAAATTAATTACTTGCCAAATAATATGTATGAACAGATCATAGCTTGAAGATTAAATGTAGCATATATACCATAATTGTAAATGTATTATCATTTCATGTATTGTAATTTCAAGTTTACGTTTATTCAATGTAATACAAATGAGATATTGGCTCTAGGAAGATATGTGCGATTGTAGGGTGAAAGGCTGTTTTCCTGAAGGCATGCGCCCGGACCCGAGCCACCTGTCCAAGGAAACTGGAACAAAGTACATAAATCCTCAACAATGCCGCACATAACCGGAGCAGATTCCATCTCGCTGCGCTCATTGTCAATTTCCCTGTAGCCAATTTCATTGTTTTTACGTATATCCCACTACCCTGTTTTACTCATAATGAACTCAACTACCTGGATTTCTCATTCTTAAAACCCATACTTATCCTAGTCTACACACTCCCATTTCTTACAGTATCTTTCAATGCAACTTTTTATATTTTAAACAAATTACAGATATGTACTCAACCATCAAATCATCTGCATATAATAAACCAGGAATTTCCAAATTATGAACATCAAGTTAATAGATATTAGTTTATCTAACACAATCCAACTCACAATAAATAAATACAAAACGGGACTTAATTTGCTCTTTTTTAACCCTTCGTCTTGAATTTAATTCCCTAGTACTTTCCCTGCTCCACACCTTAGATAACGTGTACTCTGTCGAGATAATTTTTTAAGTGTCTCAATCGTTTCGCTGCTTAAAACTTTCTTCGTTTATCTGAACCAAAGGGTATTAAACTGTTTGTAAGACAAAACTATAACTCATTGCTTTGCACAACTAATTTATAAATATTTTACATCTAATGCACATTGGAGATTTTTTTCTTTCTTTATGTCAAGTTTAGAGATTTTTCCGAGCTGGCAGCTCAAGTCCAAGTTAAGTACTAGTGATTAATCCAAGTTTCAAGTAGGGCATTAAACTTACTTGCTCGGTCTGGCTGAAGGATTAGAGAGGGAAGAAGAGGTTATTCAGTGCAGCCATTATTCTCTGAATTGAAGAAGCATAATTATATACTGTACAATATTGTAGTAGAGGTGGTAATCCATTTTCCAGTCATTCCTTTTCGACCAATAAATGCTTCATGAAGTCGTTCTCATGCCATTTGCATCACTATGAAAAACAGCATGTCTCAATCAGCAAAAAACAAAAACAAAAACAAAACAAAACAATGCAAGGGATGTGCATAATGAACTTAAGATTAGGTTAAGGCATGTCTTTAAACACAATCACAAAATAAATTCTAAAATTTAGCTCGAACCGCTCGAACTGCTGCTTTCGGGCGTGAAAATCCAAAGTATGGTTTTTTTCGGAAGGAAAGTAAAGCCGTGGATCCCGTGTCGCAGATTTACGTTATGTAAAAGAACCTCGAGCCTGAAAGAAGAGGCCTCTGAGCAAAATTTATCGGCCGTTTCACGCTCCGAATTGAATGGGACGCTGATGACCTGAGATGTTAAAGAGCGTCGGAAATAAATCAATTCAACAATAGACTGCTACATTACATTATCGCAGTGCCAAACAAAAACTTACCAGCACATACGGTTCTTCCTTTACAAAATGAGCTTATTTTTCTCGCCGCCATAAGTATTGCCAACATAGTAGTAGAAGCAACGCTTCAAGTATTAGCCATTAGCAGTGCTACATATTTTAAAATAAATCAATTCCGTAATTCAAATTTTCCAGGAAGATTTCTTAAAAGTGGGACATTTGTAAAAAAAATTTTGGGACACCGGGACATTAAAAAGAGAGAGGGGGACGACGAATGGAAACTCTATACCATGCTCTAACTCCCTAAAGTGAAATGAGATGATATCACAACCAGAAGTTACCGAACTTCGATCTTGTGCGCTTTAATCTAAGAAGTTTAAAATAAGAGCAAACATCTCTCCTTTCTTTTGCAAATTATTCTTTCTTCGTTTACGAGTATTTCTCATTCTACAAAAGTGCGCGAAAGAGAGAGAGAGCGTATAACAAAAATGACCTTGTTAATATTGTTGTGACATTCGTTTAAGTTAATTTTACACAGATTCTAAGTTTTAGGGCAATGCTTTCAAAACGAACATTCTTGCAAATCTTACCTCATTTTTTTTTCTAAGGTTAGATTACTTATGAATTATAGTATTGTAGTGTTTTGGCACTTCGTAAGAGTTCTTCATTTGAGTTTATTGTTAGCTAGTACTTACATAAACGCAACTCAATTCTCCATACTGATACAGAAAGCGTGATACGTGTTGTACATAAAATGTATTTAGACACTGGCGAATTGATATTTCAAGCAGGTGCTTAGTGCAGAGAGAGTGAGCTCGCCTGAGTATGAATATACAAGAATAAAACACATTCTATGATGAGCTACATGTATTGTCTAAATAATACCTATAATGTTGGTTTTATTGCTCAATTCTGTTCACTACTGCAAAGTATTATTATCAGCATCGTTATTGTCATTGAAGCAAATATCTGTACTGTTTATCGTTACACGTGAATCTGTCACATCTTGTGCACACAGTTTTCGCTTCTCTGTCTTTCTATCTTCTTCAAAGAGAATAAGCTTGTAATTCTTAGATATCTAGTGCATCCTAGTCCAATTGGCTCCAAGAATTGACTGCATTATTAGGATCGGAGCCATTTTATTTTGTATATAGTGCGGGACAAACCTTAATAGGCTCGCCTCCTCCGGCCGAGTTCCGAATGCATAGTGTTATTCCTTTCGCCTAAACAGAAACACACCGCCACGAGAAGCCTGGTATAATTCTCCTGCATTGGCAGCGTTATATTCGTACATCAAAGATGCAGCTGAAACTATGAATATTTACCGTTTGTCATATTATTAAGAATGTATGAGGGTGTCTTAATTAGTACAAAAGAAACGAATAAAGTATTTACTCTGGCGTACACGTGTCGGTCCTGGTGGTGTAGTGGTTACCATACTTGCCTCCTACACCCAAGATCGTGGGTTCAAACCCGGCCAGGACCGATGGATTTTTTTCGGGCGTAAAAATCGTAAGTATGGCTTCCTTCGGAAGGGAAGTAAAGTCGTGGGTCCCGTGTCGTATATTTACGGCACGAAAAAGAACCTCAAGCATGAAAGAGAGGCCTCTGAGCAAAATTTGTCGGCCGTTTCACGCCCTGAGTTGAATGGGACGCTGATGAGATGTTAAAGAGCGTCCGTAAATAAATCAATCATCTGGCGTACACAACCAAATTTTGTTAGCATTAAACATGCTAGTTATTATAAAAACCACTA
Organism: Metallyticus violacea; assembly: GCA_030762175.1. Classification (NCBI taxonomy): domain Eukaryota; kingdom Metazoa; phylum Arthropoda; class Insecta; order Mantodea; family Metallyticidae; genus Metallyticus; species Metallyticus violacea. The sequence continues at coordinate 30,332,019 of CM060838.1, forward strand.
GGCGATGAGAAAAACTCCTGTAATCATTTTATTTATAGTTTGTAGTATTCAACACAATACCTAGTTCTTCTCTTGCCTAGCTCGAGAATGTACCAACTTTGCACACTTAAGGTGAGGTGGGACAAACAGAGCTCTTAATGTAATCCTAGAGGAGTTAAGCAGGCCGAGAAAAGTATTCGATTAGTTGATGGTCGAACGATTTTAATAGCAACTGCGACAATGCATTTAACTTCCAACTCTTGTTTTTGCTTCTCCCATATCGTCTTTTCCGTAGTGATTGCGAAGTCAACTGGCATAGAGTTTCTTCCTTCGACGATTAATTTTGTAGGAAGTCACTTTGTATGGGGAGCCCCCACAGAGAAGCAATGCCCGAAAAGGTCATATTAATAATTCAGGAAAGAGCTAATTCTGTGTGTGTGTATGTGTGTAACAGAGAAAGAGGGAGGGAGAGAGAGCGCAAGACATCGATATTTTACACAACCACTGCGGTGACCTCCTCAACATATCCAGACAGGTAAAATCCAAACAACCCATTCTTATCAATAAAATAATAAGCTCTGTACATTACACATATATTAGTGGGTGATCATCATGTGCTCTGGTCCAAACAGGCCGCACTGACCGCAAATACAAGAGAAAATAAGAATTAAGTGTTTAGTCAAAAATAAATAAATAGTTATACCATATTGTACCGTACTTTAACATAAAAAGCGAAAATGGTTACTTAGTAATGGAGGGTAAACCATAATTTGGGAGGGAAAAAAAGGGGGGCAAGTCATAGGAAGCACAAGTTAAGGCCATGTAGGAGGAATGTAAGAGATTGCACAATTAACCAAAATCATGGGTTAGAACTTGCAGAAAAGCAAATAGATTGGAAATGCTAACGTGAAAGCAACTTTTTCATTGTTGTTGGAATTAAATTAAATATTTACTTACTTCACGACAGTGAAAAGTTTCTGCTGGGCATCTTCATTTGATCGAACTTAGAAGACAGTTACAACATCGAATGCTGCGAATAAGCAGTAATAAAGGAATGTACGTTTATATGCAGAGTGAGGCATTTGAATAACAAGAACATTTCAAATGACAGAAGAAAATTCTTCAGACAAAAGTTGCTTGATTTGAACGGAAACATAATGTGACAATTTTAGTTATATCATAAGTTAAGGTGTCGAGGTGCTATGAAAATCAACTTCGTAATTTTAAATGATGCTTTAAAGTTAGTGAGTTAACTGCGATCCTGTTATGTGGTAAACTGATTATTAAATATTGGATACACACAAGTGTGCTTCAAACGCATACACCAGACTCCGGGAACGACAGTCTTGCTCCAGCGAGGAATCGAATCAGGGAGTCTAGACACAACAGGCAGTTAATCTATCGACTGCGTTACGAGAACCAGTCAAGTTGAAGTAGAAGTCCATTTAAAGACGGACAGCAACTGTGATTTGCAGGTCACTGAAAATAGTTGGTCAAGGACTAAGAGAAATGTTTACTTCAAGGAATCGATTAACCTACCTTAATGTATCGATTGCACATATGCAATCGATACATTCAACTTGTATATTGTGTTCAGTCTGTGGCATGTTGCATTAGCAATCCAACGATCACAATGCGCTCGCTATTCAAAGCTGAGAAAGTGAACTTTCATTCATGGTGAATGTTGCAAGTTGGAGCAGCAGTGCGATTCTATTCTAAAAGATATCCTGATCACACCACACCTTCGCGAATCTGTCTTTGCAAGCACAATAAAATATGTCAGCGACGCAAGACAGTAACCAATGAGGAAAATTCAATTTTGATGCTGTGGCATACAACCCACAGCCAGATTGAATGTGAGAGAGGTCAGTCAACGATGCGTTCTGCGAATACTCCATTCTTACAAAGTCGACTCTTTCCACATTTCTTTATCAGCGGCTACATGGAGATGACTTTTGAAATCGGTTACAATTCTCCGAATGGTCTACTGCAAATCGATAACCTGTTCCAGACTAAGGGTTTAAGGAAGAAGCTTCGTTTACAAACCAAGGACAAATTAGTCTTCCCGGTATGCACTACCTACTAATCAACTAAAAATCCACGGTGACTGAGAGGCGAACAGAAAAAGCAGTTGGTGCAACCTTATAAATAATCGAACAACTAATCCCTATTTTATAGCGGAATGACAAGTTCTTAACAACACTGCTGTCACAATTATTACAAGATTATTTCACTGAACACGTGCTACCAACAAGATGGATGTCCTGCCCACCCTGTACTTCTCCAAATGACCTCAAACATGTTTTATTTGCGTCTTCAAAAACGCAATATTAAAAGGTAAATAATAAACAATATCAATCCATTTAAAATAATGATACTGTCTTTTCATATTTTCTCCTTACCTCCACCTAAGAAAAAAAAAACTAATAATATCATATTATATCCCGCTTTAAGTCAATCAATTTTTGTCTGAAGAATTGCTTCTATCACTAAAAAGTTCCAGTTATTTAGATGGTATGTTATATAAATATACATAAAACATCTATTTCAATTGAAAAGTTCACATACACATACTACAGTGGAAAAAATAAACAATAAATAAATAAAAATCTATAAGACAATTATAAAAATGGTACCACTTCATTGTCAAAGTACAGCGTATTATAGAGTCATTGTCAGCAACAGTGTTTGGGACAGTTTGTTTTAAAAGCCTAACCAAGTCCGTTACAGTAAGAGTAAAAGGGGAAGTATAGGAGGTAGATAGTGATTCGTCTACGCATTATGCGTAACGGTTGCTGTCGAGGGAAGTCAAGTCAACGAAGCCACACGCCGGATCTACCCCGAGATTCATGTTCGCCACTATGAAGATTTGTAAGTAAAATCCGTTCTAATTATGTGAAACTTTGACAGAAAATAAATAAATTATTTGCCACACCAATAGTATTATTTGCGAAAAGATCCCTTGATCTTCGTTTCTTTGTTTCCAATGCTTAATATTTAATTTTATTTAGAGGAAGAATGTTTGTTGCGGAATATCCTTCCCCCATCCCCCAGGTTAGTGTAGGTTTGTGAGTAGGTTTTTGCCAGTTAGGAGGCCTTGCTCGCGACAACACCTTTTCTCATTATTCCACTAACTTTACTTTACAGGAACTATAAGTGGACTATCCGTGCCCATAATAACATTGCAGATTGTTTTTTACCTTTAATATAGTGAAGGATTTTAACAAGATTTATTAAAATAGGAAGTACGACTTTTAGTGTTACGGCGCTTTGAAAGGTCGAAATAAACTTCTGTGGCCACCTCAATTCCGGTAAGTTGCTTTATACAGATACTCTGGAAGAGCTGAAGCAAAACGTGCGGCAAAAGTTTTCTCGATAAATAATCTGCGAAATATGACGGTAACTTTCCTTAAAACGATATCCAAAATGTTCGAATGTCAGGATTAATACATCCAACTGTCTTCTTACCAGTAACTATCTGTGCAATCAACCATGATGCATTCTGTTTATTTACCAACATATTTTAAAACAATAATGTAGCTATATATTCTGAGGCCTTGAATGTACAATGTCAAACTCCTGCAGAAGCACAACCCAAGCTCGAAACACTGCAGTTATCAACTACTCATTTCAGAGCCTTACAAAAACATTATTTGATTCATTTTGTCGATCTCCATGCTAATGTTCGCTAAAATGAACAGATGTTGATGACAAAGGTCTCTTGTTTGAATCCCACCTTAATATTTTCACCATTTATTGTACAGCAATTGCTCTATGGGAGTTTTCCTTACGTGATAATATTAAATTTGATTCATTTGGGCGTACAAACTCCTTTGTGATCCGGATGATTAATGCTGCTATCGTTCTGCTTCTTACGAAGCTGGTAAGAATGCAAATTGCATCTTAAGTAAATAATACAGGTGAGCACTCGCCCCGCATTTTGAGGAAAAGACCGAAACATTTTTATTGAAATCCTCATTTCGAAAAGAAGTGCATCTAACCTATAAATCCAAAATATCATTTACTACTTTTTAATTGTTTAATTTAATATATTTTTGTGATTCATGGTTTACTTTTGCGGATGATTTGGTAGTTGAATCTATTACAGCCAATGGCTTTAAATTTAGCATTGCAAGAAAGAGAAATATTGTGGTGAATTGAATCTAAATGCGAATAAATAACACACTCAAACTGTAGTATTTAAGAAATAAGGAAAAACGAGTACATGTGAAAAATGGGGGGAAAGAAAAAAAAGAAAAAGAAAATAGTGTTTATAAGGTGGTAAGATGGTGCATTAATTTAGAGATTAAAATTGAAATAAATGGAACAAGCAAAAGAGAGATTAACAATGGCAAAAAGGAAAGGAGCTACGTCAATTATTAAGCATCAGAGATGAGGTCCACAGACTGGAAAGAGAATAGGCATAATAGGCCTAAATGTTATATGAGAGCTTGAAGGCGAGTGAGAAATTGTGGAATTAGTACACAAGATATTTTGTAGAGAAGTTCTTGGATTGTTAAAACGGCAAAAGAAGTTTCTCAAAAAGAAATGGTTTAATTATGGGCAGGGCCTTGAAATGTTGGTACAGGATTTTGAATTTAGAGTATATACATCTGTTAAGATGCTGTTTAGAATGGAGATTGTTCTTTCACACTAGTCGTGTGTAGGACATTAGCTGGAAAGGTAGAATCAGACTTTAAAAACTCGGGCCACAGTCAGGTTTCGAATCACGGATCTTCGGTCTTAGGTGCCGGCTCTCTAACCAACTGAGTTATCATGTCCTCCGAGCACGGAACAACGAAAGTAATCGTAGCATTATGATTCGTCTCTTAACAAACAAAGCTCTATTAGAGTAATTTTAGTGAAGTCTCCAAGTATAATGAATGTGGTTCCGAGCTGGAGGGCACGGTACTCAGTTTGTTAGAGCGTCGGTACTTAAGACCCACGATCCATAGTTCGAATCCCGGTCAAATATACTCATACTGCAAACAAGAAGCTAAGATTACATGGTTGAGAGGAGTGTGGTGGCTAAAAGGGTAGAGGAGTGGTGATAGGGCTAGTGTCTATTATATGTATGGAAACAAACAATCTTACGCTTTAACCTGACTGGTGGTTTGGTTTCTTTTTACCTCTGTAGCTATTAAAATGAGAGTAGGTAGCGCGTGAGGTCAGGACAATTCCCGACAGGCTCTCGAGCAGATCGAACCTATTAGTGCCCATCTTCCCTCTTCTTCCGCTCAGAGGAACCAGTTCAAAAAGCATGTGAAAGTCATTACATCATGTATGTAATAATTGTGATAAGTGATACATTTACAATGCAAGTTAGTGAATTACAAGTCTTCCTTATCTTCCTAGTCAAGCGAGTGTGATAATAACCATGTAATTATATTTTCAGTTAGTTAAACCTTATAAGACCTACGTTCTTATTTTTGGATGTCGTATAACGTGTCAATATAATATTTTAATATTAAAGAAACAGAGTTTTGAACAAATCAACTTATAAATCTAAAGTGATTGAACATGAAGAGAAAAACTATTTTAAATTAAATATTTAACAATGACTGTAAGAATGCACAACAATGTTTGTTCGAAGTTAAAATTAAGTGAAAATGAACTGTGAGAAGAGAGAAGGGGTAAAACACTGAGTTTAATTAATTTCAATTAATAAGATAGTGGAATATTTGTATGATTGGTGTTAATATTTATGCAGTTATAATTGCTATCGGAAGAACAGCTAGAGCTGTATCGTTTGCACCAAATTTTTACTAGGCTATGCATTGCTCCCTTTTCCACACTATGTATGTCGATAAGTCTGTAGCGTATGAGACATTTTTCTTCTCTGCTTTAGGACTTCTTTGCTCTCCCTGTATTATAAGGATAGTATGCATACGTATTAACGTTGACGTAAAAGCTACCTGCCAACCTAGGTTTAACTATACCATTAGATCTGGCAGTTTATTGTCATACACATTTAATTTAAATAGCAAACAAAGCTATAGGACATATTTGGAACTGCGTCCATTCGATTTATTTCATGATCATTTTAAAACTTTAAATATCATTATTCCCTATATCAAACCTTAATGTATTCATAAGAAAACTATAACTTTAATAATCTAAGAAACATAGTACATATTTATGTTAGACATAATTATTCCTTCGATATCATTTTAATAAGAACCAGCAAAATTCTACAACAGTATAAATATATCAGTTTAAAATTAAATTATACAATAAATTACCTCAAAATGTGAATGATTTATTGTACAAATTTTTAAAGAAATAACTTTCAAATGGCTAAAATATTTTATAGAGCCAAGGAATTTTAAATTTTGAAAAACAATTCAGGTTTATAATAATAATAATAATAATAATAATAATAATAATAATAATATGATTCATTAGGCTTACTGCACAATTCATATTACAGGTATTTCTATGTAAATACTCGTATATGCCATTAATTAACTTTCAACCCCTCTTTCTCTCTGTTGTATTTATAACATAATGCGCAAATATTTTCATTGTTTAATGTCCAATGTTTGTTTTCTACACAAGATATCTGTGCTAACCAGTAATTACTTGAAATCATTCACTATTTTATTTCTCAAAATTATAACCAATTTAATTTAGGCAATTTTATTTTGTAAATAGGTTTATTGCAATCCTGTCTTTCCAATGACTGAATAAATATAATACCTAATAATAATAATAATAATAATAATAATAATAATAATAATAATAATAATAATAATAATAATAATAATAAGTTAAATATGTTACAAAAGCTTAAAAAAACGCTGTAAGAAAAAGTGCTATAAAAACTATATAAATTATTTATATTATTTTGTACATTTTTGCATTATTATTATTATTATTGATATTATTATTATTATTATTTTATGCGGTTGTGTTTTGCTGTTTTAAAATTGAATGTTCAATCATTTCATCGAAACGAAGAGTCCAAGTTATTATGTGTTTTTTTAATTGATTTATTTACAGACGCTCTTTAACATCTCAGGTGATCAGCGTCCCATTCAATTCAATGCGTGAAACGGCAGACAAATTTTGCTCAAAGGCCTCTTCTTTCATGCTTGAGGTTCCTTCTCGTGCTGTAAATGTACGGCACGGGACCCACGGCTTACTTCCCTTCCGAAGCAAGCCATACTTAGGATTTTTACGCCCGAAAAAATCCATCGATCCTGGTCGGGTTCGAACCCGCGATCTTGGGTTTAGAAGGCAAATATAGTTACACTACACCACTAGGACCGATTATTTTTATGTGTTATATTAGCAACATGAACCATGCTTTCGATTTTGCTAGAAACAAAATGTGCAGTTCGTGTTAGGATACTTTGATCATCTAAAGTTTTGTGTCATGAAAATCTCGAAAGTGATGCTCATTTTTGTTAGTTTTGCTCCAGGAATGAGAAGGAATCATTAAACTTTCAAATTTAGCTTCTAAAGTTGTCGCCTTCCAAAATTGATCCTGAACTGAGCTGGATTGCAAGAAAAGATCCTGTAGCCCAATAAGTATTAATAAACACGCACTCTTCGATGACATGCATTTTTTTTCTGTATCCGATTGTTTTTATTTGTTGGCAGACTGCTTTTGGCAATTAATAAGTGCTTAATTTTAAAAGTGGTTTAAAACGAATTGGTGTAATAGTTTCTATTTTAAAATTAGATTTCCGTGTTCGATTCTATAAGCCTCACCCTGTAGTAACAATATTTAAACCTAGCAAAAAATGCTGCATTCTGCTTGAGTTGTTATTAACTTTTTCATTTGCTTTTAATCTGGATAAAAAGCTTCACAAATTTTTCAAATCATATAAAAATAGCGCAAAATAAATAATTAAATATTTATTAATATACTCTTTTGAATTATAAATTTGTGTGAGGTATAATAATTAGGTAAACCCAATTTTTAACATGATCAGAAGCAATTCTATTTTCTGTAACGTTCTGAAATGTGGGATGATATTTGTAAAAAATTAATACATTGTGTCCATCTTTTAAAGGCCTAAGTAGTGTCAAATTTTAACTCTTTGGAAGAGGGGACTTAATGACGTTCTCCCTTTTCCGATCTTTTTGTGTCGGTCCTGGTGGTGTAGTGGTAACCATACTTGCCTCCTAAACCCAAGATCGCGGGTTCGAATCCGGCCAGGACCGATGAATTTTTTCGGGCGTAAAAATGCTAAGTATGGCTTCCTTCGGAAGGGAAGTAAAGCCATGGGTCCCGTGTCGTACATTTACGGCACGAAAAAGAACCTCAAGCCTGAAAGAGAGGCCTCTGAGCAAAATTTGTCGGCCGTTTCACGCATTGAGTAGAATGGGACGCTGATGACCTGAGATGTTAAAGAGCGTCCATAAATAAATAAAAAAAAATGATCTTGTTACTGTTAAATGCAAGTTTTGCGACAAGAGATCTCACAAAACGTTTCACCCTGTTATGCAAGCTGAAATCACCGAAGGGCTGGACAATACCTCACATCTGTTTCCGTAATCGCACAAAGTGCGTCACAAGAAATCGCCCAATTAAGCTAACGAGATTAAACTGCGCAAGCCGCAGCAGTCAATTGCCGCAACAAGGTTAATTTAGCTAGCTAAGATCCGCTTGGCAGTAGTATGCATTGTTCTGCATACGTTACGGATGATCTGGCCGTAACTATGTATGAAAGGAATCTAGGCTGTGGACCTATAAAGGATGTTAGTATCAGAAAGGTAGCTAAAGCTACCAGTGAAAGTAATAAAATGGCGCATAAAGGAGATAAAAAAAAGTACAATTATTTACTTCAACCTATGCCTTTTATCTATTGTTTAGTTTTCTCCCGTAACCCATTTAAGTTTGTAATAATGACTATTTGAATTATTTTTTGATTAAATTACTGTTTTAACATCATTAAACAATAACATTTATAATTTTATTGGTTCGTTGTTGTAAATAGAGAAGTCCGGGATTTTTCTATCTAGATTATCATTGTGTTTTGCTATTTAAAGATGCGAGTCTGAAGCGGGTCATTAAGAACCAAGTGGACAAATATATAAAATAAAGCTTATGCGGGAACATATTTATAAACAGAACACAATGCACAAGAGTTAAGTCCATAAGTTTCCAGCTCAACCATTTTCTAGGTATGATAAATACAAAAACTATATTTCACTTTTCAATATAGTTACTTTATTGCAATACACTTCTCACATCTTTGAATTAATATTTCAACCCCTCCCCCAATAGTCACAGGTCTTGTCTGCAAAATGGGCATAAACAGCATCCATCACTTCCTCGTCACACTTAAACAACCACTCAGATTTTCCCGCTTTTTCTCTTTGATGGAAGTATGTAGTCTGTGCAGTAGGCCAGCAGAGTACTCTCCATTTACTGTGGTTTTTTTTTTTTGATTGATTTATTTATGGACGCTCTTTAGCATCTCAGGTCATCAGCGTCCCATTCAATTCAAGGCGTGAAACGATCGACTAATTTTGCTCAGAGGCCTCTCTTTCAGGCTTGAAGTTCTTTTTTGTGTCATAAATGTACGACACGGGACCCACGGGACCCACGGCTTTACTTCCCTTCCGAAGGAAGCCATACTTAGGATTTTTACGCCCTAAAATCCATCGGTCCTGGCCGGGTTCGAACCCGCGATCTTGGGTTTAGGAGGGAAGTACGGTACACCACCAGGACCGACATTTAATGTGGTGTTCCTCTCCTTGAAGTGAATGAAGAGTATTCTTTCACAGTCCTAAAGATTGTGGCCATGATCTTATTGGTTGACTGGGTGACCTTGGGCTTTAGAGGCGGTGCTTCGCCAGTTAACGCCACTCCATGGATTCTCTTTTAGACAGGGGATCATAGTAGAGAACCATATTTTCATCTCCTGTAACACCGCCACGGGTGGCCAAGGTCGTTAAGGTGCGGACTCGTGAGCGGGAGGTCTGGGGTTCGAATCCCTCCAGGACCGTCCTCCATAACTGAGGTTTTTCCAGGATTTCCTCAGTCCTCATAACTGGCAAATGCCGGGGAGGTACCCTAAACTTAGGCCTGCAACGTTTCCTTCCTTAAATAAAAGTCCTTTCCCATTACATCATTTCGTTTCATGTATCACAATGAGTTCACCATGCCTCAGTAGTAAAAACGGGCGTTAAACACCATTCAAAAAAAAAAAAACTCCTGTAACAAAGGTTTGCAGAACTTCTCTCTCTCGTTACCACAGCAGAGCTCCAAAAATGTCTGATAACAGATGACTCGTTGTTGCTTTTGGACTGAGGAAAGCTTCACTAACCTTATTCATGTTTAAATGTTCACGAATAATTCGAAGGCCTGTTGTTTTAGAAAGGTCCAAACTTGCTGCTATTTCTGTAACTTTGAGCCGCCGGTCTTCCATAATTTCTCCTTCCACAAGAGCGCTGTTTTCAAGAGTGAGCACCTCCAAGGGCTGACCTGCACGATCTTCGACTTCAATGCTTTCTCGACCCATTCGAAAAAGTTTGGCCCATTCTTTTACGGTAGAATATGAGGGAGATGCTTCCCCATGTACACCGTCCAAATGTTGTTTAATTTCATTTGCACTAAGTCCTTCTTTTGTGAAGAACTTAATAACAGTTCGATATAAACTTAGCCTTCTTTATGCAACTATATCTGAACAATTGAACACAGCGGAGCGGAAGTTACAGCTGCAATTATTTGCTTAACAGATAAATATGACACCAGATAAGGGTATTGTGAAGGCGATAATCCATATCGACGAGGCCGGAAACTTATGTGCCTATCCTCGTGTCAGAAGACATCAATCCATGTCTTTTGAGCTACATATGGAACTCAGCAAGGGAGGAGATTTGCAAGAGGAATGCATACAACCCTTGGATGTTTTATTTCTGCACGCAGCATATCTGCGACGTGGTTGGTTCACAACTAGCACGTGGCCTGCGGATTTATGGCTACCTTTTAATTTTCGAAGATAAAGCCATTCGTTGAAGTTCCTGTCCTTTTTGCTAGTATCCAAGCAAAGTCCATAGTAACGTCCAGCAACCAAGACGACAACAGTCCCAGTTCCTGATTCCAGTTCTAATTTTTGCTATGTTTCACCCACACGTGAACAGTTACTTTCCTCTTTTCAGCAGCAAAATCTATTTGCACACTTTCTGTAGGATGTACACAAATTAATTTCAAATTATTGTAACTGCAATATTGTCTTTTCATCTTATATTTATTAATATTGTTTGTGCTGTCATATGCTGAATAGTTGTACTTGTGTCTCTGATGGCTTTAGTTGGATGATGAAGCTAGTGGACATTTTTGTAGACACTTCTGTCGCAGTACCTGTTCCTTTCAGATTGTGTTGAGATATTGCAGCAGTGTTGGTGTTTTTGCTTTACCCATGTTTTTACAGTGGTTTGGCAGTACAATCAGTGGTTCAGGGCCAACATAGGGCGATTTAGATTGTATCAGCTTATATGCCATAAACGCCTAGATGCCCCAGCACCCATTGCAGTTCAGCTCCGTTGCTAGGGCAGTTAAGGCATATAGACATTGCTACATCAGTTTAGATTTAACCTGGTCGGAGGAAAGTGCTTTTGGGGCATTTTGATTATCTGAGAATATAAGCATTCATTTAACGACTGCCACTATGGTTTGCATTTTATTGTAAAACATAAATATACTTTAACAATATATTTACTTTGAAGAAGTCACCTTACAAAGAAACTAATATTTACTTTATTAAAAGTAACGCTACTGCTGTAAACTGTTGAGGATTTGCCAGTCCTGCTAAAACAGTCTTACTTATGCAAGTTGTAACATATTTTTCTGAGTCATTCAAATTTTTTTAAATATAATAATCGTTTTATCGAAATCCATCTTAAAATAAGAGTGAGAGAATGAACATTTCTCTGAGAATATGGGGAAGCATCTTGTCGTTTAGAAAGGACTTGGTAGCACAGCATGCTTTACTCAAGTTTTCTGTAGGGGCAAACATATCTTAATCTGACGTGCTTTGTCTTTAAACTATTTTTAGATCTGTGGCTTATCTTTAGGTATAGATATATACATAATATATATCAGTGAACATCGCGTGAACATGTATAGTTTTGCAGATTGCGATAATTTGAAACCGGCTGCGCTATGATAGCCACAGAGCACTGGAATCCCTCGGGATAATGTTCCCCGCACCTTGAGGGTTTAATCTGTAGGTGCAGCTGTAACCCCTCACTATCACCAAATCGATACAAGACTAGTAACGGATATGGTTGTCACTTTGCCGTTCTCTTCGGTATGGCTTAGGAGTTTCAACAGAGATCACTGCTCCAGCTACCACCTTCAGAAGGAACCTCTTTTCTTTATGTCGCCATACCGGGATTTTAGCGATTGATTCTTACGGGTACGGTTAAAAAGTATTGTTCACTTACTATGAGCAGGCATAATCTAGATCTTCGTATGCGCATTTAAATCACCGCTGACTAAATTACTCAGTTTCATTGTTTCTTACGACTGTCATTAGTGAGAATTTGCTGGAGCCATTAGAAGTTGACATTCCAGGGACCTATGACATGTCACATGACAAATGGCTTTACTGTTCTTTTAATGGAAGACAACTTTCACATTGTCCGTTTGGAAACTCTCACCAGTACTGAGATTAAACATCTGAAGACTACTTATAAATGAAGCGTTGGCCTAATAGTAACTCAGTTCAGAATTTAGAAGAAACTATGATGGCGACCAGAAAAATTCTCGGCCTTACACAAAAGAAAGAGTTTTTACCTGAACACTATATTTACTTTTCAATTAACTTCATTGAGGTCATACATTCATTTCAGTGACACACCAATGTCATCATCCCGTCTTTGAAGTGTTTCCGGAAGGTCAATCTGCTGCAATCACCTCTTCATTTGATGAAAATCGCTGACTCGCAAGAACGAGTTTAAGCTTAGGAAAAAGATGGAAAGATGGAAGTAAAAGGGAGTCAAATGTGGGGAATAAGATGCATGCTCCAACAATTCAAACTTCAATTTTTTTTAATTTTAACACCGTAAAATATTTTTGTGAGGGATGGCATTGCCTTGTGATGACAAATTATTTTTTCTTCTGCACACCGGGTCTTTTCTTACGAATTTTTCATCTAGTTGTTTAAAGGATTGAATAGATGGTTTTACACTTTTGAAGATAATCGATTAGAAAAGATGTTTAGTATACCAAAAGACTGGTGTCATAACCCTTCCTGCAGATGGAACCAGCTTTCTTTTCTTTAGTTCTGAACAACCGACTTCTGTCCACTGTTTTGACTATTGTGATGATGGATCCAAGGCTTATCAACAGTTGTATGTCAATGCACCAAATTACTTATGTTTTTATTAAAATGCTCCGAACACAGTAGGTATACGAACGCATTTTTGATCTGCTGTTAGCAAGCGTGGCATCTACCTTGCGCAAAACTTTTTTCATGTAAAATAAGAGCAAATATTTTTATTCAGCTATAGTTTCTCGCGCTAATGTTTAACTTTACGTATTTCGTTAGGTTAATGAGTAATGTATTAGTGGTGATAGTTTCAATGTTGTCACTTTCGTTTCCCGCTTATGATAGACGTGCACGGTGACACATGTTCAGATCCGCCTAAAATAAAATGAAGGTGACACGCAGCGAGCAATATGTTGCTCTGAAAGTCTGCTTTTGTCTCGTACAAAATCTTCAGCTGAAGCCTATGCAATGTTACAGAAGGTCTATGGAGAATTTGTGCTTCCCAACAGCACAACTCGAAGATGGCTAAAAATGATTTAAGGGCGCAGGCAATCAATTTATCAGTTTGTGCTCTAACGGAAGAAAACATCATCACTGCTACCATTGTTGGAGTGGATCGCTGAATAAAACTTTCAGAAATTCTGAAAATTTCAATGGGTGCCACCCACGTGTTAGTAACTGAAAAAGTGAACATGAGACGTGTTTGTGCAAAGCGTGTTCCAACATTGCTGACTTCCAAACAAATGGACGTTCGTTTGCAGATTTCCATGCATTTGAAGATGGTGTGATGCGGAGTGTTTCAAAAGACAATTTGGCTACATTATTTCCATCCTGAGAGAAACATAAGAAGAAAGAAAGCAAAAGTGCTTGCTTCTGCTGGGAAAGTTATGGTCACTTTATTTTGCAATGGTTTACCAACATGTCGCACCTGTAAACACACCTGTAACTGAGCAATACTATAGTGGTGCCTGAAAACTCTGCAAGGCCACATTTACGCGTAACAAGTTGGAAGCTGCATCACGATAATGCAGGGACACATGTTGCAAATGTTATTGCTGAATATTTAATAAAAATGTTTGTAAAGTGTGACTTTCACCGTTCATATGTCAGATTTAGCACATGTGGTTTTTTCAACATTTTCCATTATGAAAAGCAGTGATGAAGGTTGCGGAGAGACGATTCTGAAGGTTCTGCCAAAAAATAGTTCCCAGCATGTCTTTGAAGACTGGCACAAACAATGGGACAGGTGCATTGCATTCAACGGAGCCTACTTTGAGAACAATCATCAAAATGATGAGAATGAGCAAAACGTATGTTGTCAAAAAAATTATGATTATTCTTTAGGGAACAACCCTTGTTTAACCTGCACGTTCCTTTGAAAACCCTATAGTTTCAGCAATTTAACTCACTAGTGATCTAATGGTATGTATTAGATGGCGTTCTTCAAGTGGATTACTAGTTGACCCATGTTTAAATTAAAAAAAAAATCGTTGAAAATAAGAGACAAGAGTCCTCGTAAACTTTTATAAATTTGGTATGTTTCCTTTAGCGTTAAACCACTGTTTACGAAGAAATATATCACTTTAAGATATCCATTATTCATTTTATGAAATACCCACAACACATCTGCTTTGGAAAGCCGTATTAACTAAATTATGTAAACAATGACTTGATCTTACAAATGAAAGCGTGAGACAGGTTTCTCAACTTCTTCTGTTTAATATTATTTGGATGGAAAGAATAAGATATACAATACAATTTCTACCAGTGATAACACCGTTTTTATTCAAACGATGTTACTTATATTTCCTGTGCGTTTGGATATTTTAGTGAGTTATATCTAACATGTTTAGCCCGCTTTCTTTTTGTACCACGTTCCTTTTTAATACATCCCGTCAATTCACGAGGAGAGTGATTTCTTAGACACGAATCTAGACCAGAATCAACAGAGATTTACAAAGAATTCAGTATTAAATTATATATCAAGCTGTTTTTACTCTTTATACTTCATTTTATTAAAATGAAGGATACATACAAAAAAATCAAGAGAGCTTAGCAAGCAAAATGGTCAATCACAGCATAAAAGCATATTCAAGAAGCTGAACACTGCGAAATGCTGTCTCTAAGTGTAATAAAAACAATTTTATTATATTGATACTTATGATACAGAAAAGATCTGCAATAACAGAAATTTACTGTAAAGACAAACAAAGTGTTCATAAAATAGGTTAAGATTGTCCTGGTGTCGGAATAAAACGTTTAACTTTTCGAACAGATGCCAAAGGGCGGGGATGATGATAATAATAATAATAATCAAAAAGACACAGTGAATATGATACAAATATGTCTAACTATACTTATCTAAGTTTAAATAAGATCGATTCTAGTGCATGTTACAAATAGCCACACCGCACGCCTGAAAAGGGAGATGCTAAAAACCAAATTGTAGGATGGTAAGGCTGGCTTCAAGGAATATATTTGGGGAACACTTAAAGAAAGATTGTTAAAAAACCCCATTAACATAAAATAGAAATAACTCGTTAGAAGCCTGAAAAAAGCATATAAATTACTTAAATAATGTTCCGTGCACGTTGAAAGTTTTCAAGCATAGTGCTTGGAAAAAAATCAGAAAACGCACTAGCGAACGCTACTGGGTTGAAGAGTGGAAATTCCTAGAGTACTTACAGGGTTGAGTGCCTATAATCTATAAAATACTTTAATAGCATGCGAAGATAAAGCCTCTCTCACTTAACTCCTATTACCTGACTGGCGCGGCGGACCTGCTATTAACCAAAGGTGAGAGTGTGAATGGGGAGTATTCCGCACCATAAAACCGAATTTCAAAGGGGAGATACGCCTCTTTAGTCCTGGATGTCAACCTACCTAAGAGAAGACACTCCGAAATCAAATCCGGTCTCCCAGAAGGGCTTGTGCGATGGCCAGTAACCCATCTCAGGAAGAAAAATAAGCTCCGAAATAAAGCAACCGGTAGTCAATACGGAAACAGACCTTGGGCCGTAATAACGAAACGATTTCATCTCACCAACTTAAGAGGATTGAGGCCTCCCCCCCTCCCAAGTAGAAAAAGTATAAGAAGAAAAATTCACATAACAGCAATATCAGAAAGAAAAAGGAACTAAGAGGATCTGAACCACCCTGCAGGATTATTCTAATATATTCTTACTCTAGGTCGGAGGGAGGTATGAAAAACTTGGAGCTACGAGAATAAAAGCTTGGGTGTTGACAAATTCACGAGAATCCACGAAGTCCACGAACCGAGTCATACGTGAGCTGCGGCTGTCCCAAATAACAATATGGAGAACTCTTTAAAAATTGCTATCCATGTAACCATTCAAATTGCAGCAGCGAAATGCAAGCGAACACATAAAACGAAAATTATGAAGGCCGCCTAGTTTTCTTTAATGAAATTACATTCTAGCGGGATGGTCATTCGCTATAAAGAACATATTTGGCCTATTTCTCTTCGCTGAGCCTAACGTAAAGGGATAGCCTAACTTGACATCTATGGGAATTCCCATTCCTGCAACGAGAGAAGGAATCCAACGACTATCTGTTCCAACAAGATGGTGCACTACCCCATTATTAGAATGAGGTTTGGCGTTACTTGCATGAACATCTACTGCTAGATTGCCGATGATGTGACTTTTCCTAATTGTTCACCTGCCCTTTCTCTCTGTGATAGTGGCTTTTTTTCTGCTCTGCCTCAAAATCTGCCAGAGCAACAACAAATTCCTACTGCCATTGAAATCATAAATGTTATCATACTGCATGATGTAAGGAAAAAACTTAACTATCGCCTTGACACATGCTAAGTGGCAAGCGGTTGTTTGTGATGTAAGTAAACTCGGAGAATTATCTTATTCATTGATATGTCATACATTTTTCTATAACAAATTATAATAAGCATAGAATAACGCTGCGTTATATATTATAGTGGGGTTGACAAAGTTAAAGTATCAGCTATAATAGCTTTATGTACAAATAATGCAGGATCTATAGCTACTTTCTATCAATGAAACAACTATAATAAGATTAAAAATAAGCCGAGTATTTATGACAGTTTTAATGCCTCAGGAGAAGAAAGACATGATGAAACAAGAAAGCTTTACTGTAAATAAAGGTAAGAAAATGCGGCGATAATACTTACAAATGACTTTAATGTTGGGTTGAGAATTTGAAAACACAATAAGGAAATGAGGAGATATAATTTTAAATAAAAAGAATTAATATCCTCAGTTTTAGTCGACTACCTATATATTGTAAACACAAAAGACATTTGTCGGTCCTGGTAGTGTAGCGGTAACCATACTTGCCTTCTAAACCGAAGATTGCGGGTTCAAACCCGGCCAGGATCGATGGATTTTTTTCGGGCGTAAAAATCGTAAGTATGGCTTCCTTCGGAAGGGAAGTAAAGCCGTGGATCCCGTGTCGTACATTTACAGCACGAAAAAGAACCTCAAGCCTGAAAGAGAGGCCTCTGAGCAAAATTTGTCGGCCGTTTCATGCCCTGAATTGAATGAGACGCTGATGACCTGAGATGTTAAAGAGCGTCCTTAAATAAAACAAATAATAAAAAAAAATAAAAAAGACATTTATTAATGCACTTAGCGTGAAAGTAAATAAAATTTTCTTATCGACCATGTTATATTCGTTGACTTGGGGAACATTGCTTAGTTATACCAACATTTATGCTATAAACTAGGAAAAGATTCTTAATAATAAGGAAGTTGTATTGAAATTCAACCAATAAGAACAACAGGGGAAATGTTAGTAAAACTAAAGCAAGCTATTAAATAAAGAACTTAACAAAACAATATATAAGAAGCATATTTAAAGTTTCCTAAAATGAAAAATAGAATTGAATATAATAAGTTACGCATTTTGGTAATGAAAGAAACTATAAAATTAATACTCAGTACAGGGTTAGTAGTATCTTCACAGTAGGCAGAATAAGGCACATCACATCACATCTCGCAAAAAGATCTAAACAGAAATGAAAGAGATAACGTTTTATTAAACATTGGACAAATAGAAAAGTTTATATGACTTTATTAACAGGAAGCAAACAGAAATAATGGCTGGCCGAGAATGGTTTCAAAGTGGGCCTGATAACCATGAAGTAAAAGTCATCTTGCCCAAAGAGAAACTAATTAAATACGGTGCGGATTTCTTTATTCCAGAAACGAACAATTTAACTTACGTTCAAAAACCAAATTATATCCCAGAGGAATGGAAAGGAGCCATTGCGATTCCAGTTTTACAAAAACAAGAAAGGAATAACTTATTTTGTAACTATGAGAGGGAGGTCTGGGGTTCGAATCCCGCCAGGACCGTCCTCCTTGACTGAGGTTTTTTCCAGATTTTCCTCAGTTCTCATAAGTGACAAATGCCGGGGAGGTACCCTAAACTTAGGCCTGGAACGTTTCTTTCCTTAAAAAAATTCTTTCCTAATATATCATTTCATCTCATGTATCATCAGTGTCCACCGCCTGTGGAAACTCGGTAGTAAAAACGGTCGTTAAACACCATTAAAAAATGTATTGAACATTACCCGCAATTTGCAAATTAGTGCATTATCTATAGTCACACTGGAGTTACTGTTAATTCTCTCATGCGGGTTCTTTTCGCTAAATATGTGCCTGGGTTTTATGACTTTACTTGACCCGAGAGTAGGCATTAGTGTCGGCTTAAGTGATGCTAGGACGAGCAGGTGTCTTCTTCGCTTTGTAAAACAAATGTTTGGCTAATTTTACTAGCGTTTTCCTGATTTATTGAGCATTGAATATTGTTTTAGAGAATTCTTGCCCTAGCAATTTATGTATAGTTGTAACTTTCATATTTACTGCATTTGTTCTCAGAGGTATGAAGGCAGATCGTTTTAGTTCAATTTAGCCCAATTAAGGATTATTATTAAGATTATCCGACAAGATAGTGACAAAAATTCACAAAACCATTGTTACTAAATAGTGTTTGGCGCCCGCCTTTTACTGCTGATATCAGCTGTGGACACTGGTGATACGTGAGATATACGTTGGGAAAGGATTTTTTTTTTAAAGAAAAGAAACGTTTCAGGCCCAAGTTAGGTTATCTCCCCGGCGTTTGCCATTTATGTGGACCGAGGAAAACCCACGATCGCCGATTAAAGATACACGAATTGGTGACATTGCAAAGACCTTGATAGGGCGTGACCTACATTTACATAAAGTTTTGAATATGACAAACCTTTCCGCCCGATGGGTGCCGACGTTTGTTAAATGCACTCGAATGAACATTTCGCAAGAATATTTAGAATTGTATAAACGCAATTCCAGTGAGTTTCTCGGACGTTTCATAACAGTAGATGAAACAGAAGTTCATCACTTCACACCAGAGACTAAGGAGCAGTTCAAAAAGCGGGTGCAAAACAAATGAAAGTGCACCAAAGAAAGAAATTATAGTTCTACCTGCAGGAAAAGTCATAGTTACAGTTTTCTGGGATTCTCATGGTGTAGTGCTCGTAGACTACCTCCAGAAGAGCGTAATCATAACCCTGGAGTATTACGCTTAACTACTGGACCAACTGAAGGATACTATTCGTGTTAAAAGTTCACATCTTACGAAAAAGAAAGTTCTCTTTCATCACGATAATGCCCCTTCACACGTGTCTATGATTGTTGCTGCAAAACTGCATGACTTTCGCTTCAATTGCTTCTATATCACCATATTCGCCGAATTTGGCTCCAAGCGATTATTTTTTCTTCCCAAACCAGAAGAAATGGCTGGGTGGACGAAGATTCACATCAAATAATGAGGTTGGAGGTGAAACTTTTCATAGTTGAACTAAACTTATTTTACTGAGATAAAAGTATTGGTTTATAAGATGACTATGTTGAAAAAAGAACTGTTTCTCTTAAATCTTGTGTGTGTGTGTGTGTGTGTGTGTGTTTTTTTTTTTTTTTTTTTTTTTTTTTTGGGGCCAGGCCGAGAACTTTTAGAACGCCTCTCGCATATATTACTTTAAGAGCAGCTAGTCTAACCCAAAACGCATAATCAGTTCATCAAAGGAATCAACGCGGGACGTTTATGCTGGATTAATGTAATTATCTAAACTATTGATCCATATGTTATTCGTTTGGCGAAACTTCTAAGTATTTATTTAATGCAGTGCTCGGGGCACCATTTGATTATGCATCGGTACAAAATAATGAATTCAATTGTTTCGTCTTCAAAAGCTTTTGTAAACGTTCAATCGCTAGTTGATGTGAATTGATTCGAAATCTCCAAACTACTGCCTACGGGGGCAACCGACATTCGATAACGTTCAATTCGGCCTGCGACCCGAGCAGGAGGAGGAGAAAGATTTATGTTCTGATTTAATGTCTATTAAAGGAACTGAAATTACGTCCTGATATTTTAGCTTATGTTTCTTTAAACAGTTGGCGGAATTTTGTTTTTTCTTCTGCCGTTGGCGAAACTGCAAGTGTCCGTCAACTGTACACAGATTTGCTTCTTACGCTAATGCAGTGATTAGATGTACCGGAACGCCTTCAGTTGTTTTCCAAATGACACCGGCTGAGCATGCGCATCATATAAGACGAAAGTATTTTTTATAAATCGTATCGTAATGTAACTAATGTGCACCTAAATTTAGAACTGAAAATACGAGCCCAGCGCCATTGGAAAAAAACAATTTCAGATTTGTGCTACAAAGTAGCTTTCCACCATTTCTTTGCGACAGTAATTTGCATCACTATTTTATAAATTACAATTGAAACTAGCAATCTTGCTATTTTACACAATTTAATAGAATAATTTTACGAAATTGTTGTTAATATAAATGTTATCTTATTTTTAATTTATTACAGTTTATTTTAATTTTTAAAAGTTAAAAATAATGAGAGTTAGAAATATGGAATCGATCAGTATTTGTTCATATATTTTTATAATTACGCACTAATGTATTGTTAGTTATTGTTATTACATACGCATTTATTTTCAAGACGATCTATCTTCCAAACTTCGATATATCACCACTATGACTCAGATATAACGAAGACTTTAACATTGAATAAAGGAACCATAATGTTGAAGATTGCAACGCTTTCGCTCATACCGCTTTTTAGATTTCTCAGGCAGCAAATCATTCCTTATGCTAGTCGCCGCTTCAACACCTCGGGCGGAGTTCCTTCAAACTCACCATCTTCATCAAATTCCATTATACTTTTCAATTAACCTTAATATCATCGTACTAAATGTTTCAATAAAATCAACAATAACTAACAAAACACGAACGCGTAACTTACAAACATATGAATAACTACTAATCGATCCGATATTTCTAGTTCTCGTTATTTTAACTTTCTATATTAAAATAAATTATAATAAATTAAAAATATTGTTACATTACGATAAGGTAGTATAAAAATAGTATGTAACATATTTTTTGACGGCTCATTGCAATCCTGGCATGAACCTCGGGTTGCAACTAATTAAAGTTTTGAGGTTTTCCTGCATTCCAATTCTGTTTAAGAAAAATTGTCTTGTTCTAATAAAACTAAGTAGGAATAAACAAATGAGTGAATGTGGTAACTTTAACTCTAAGTCTACCAAACATTTTAATTCGCGAAATATAATATTACAATATTTTTCAACTGGTGATAAGCAGAGCTGCAAGTGAGTTGTTTGGTGATACACTATGAGCAGATTAGAAAAATTTAAAACATGAGAGTCTGCGAACTTTACCGTTTCGAAAAATTAGATCATGCGTAAAGCTGCCTTCTTATAATGGAGTTTTAGTTATTGCTAGAAAATCCTGTAATGTTTGACTTTCTGAACTTTTCTCTTGCGGTATTTACCAAATCTTCTCTTCTTGCAATTTGTTTGTTGTTGAGCATACGAGTTCAAGTTGTGTTGAGAAATTTACAGTTATCACGTACTCCTGCTAAAAGGCCAAGAAATGACACTGCATCAGGACATGACTCCAGGAAAACATTAGCAACAAGGAGCGAAGAAGACACCTGCTCGTCCTAACATCTCTTAAGCCGACACTAATGCCTACTCTTGGGTCAAGTAAAGTCATAAAAGCCAGGTACATATTTATACTATGGATTTATTTATAGTGAGGAAAGTTAGTCTATTCCCTAATGCAAAATTTGTTCCAATAGCTGTATGAAACCAGCTCACCTCCAGTCTCACTTTAAAACAAAGCAGGACAGTTTACAAGCTAAGAGAATCGATTTATTCAACGAAAGAAACTTGAGTTAAAGATAGGTAACGGGAAAATAACTTTTTCTACTCATAATGACAAATTGTTCATGCATCATTCATATATAGGAAAACCATAGACTACTTGAAAACTCTTTTTTAAGTGTTGGGAGTAAGTGCAACCTCAATATTTCCCAAATGAAATGTATCACAAAAGACAGCAGAAGGAACATTGGTGGTTGAAAAAACTTCGCGAAGAACGTGAGGCCAAAGAAATAACTACATACATGATTATATCCGGGACGTCCCGGGTTCGATCTCAGGTCCTGCTTAGAAAATTTCTAAGTTAGGCAGATCTGCAACGGGACTCATCCAGCTTCAAGAGGACAATTGGCGAACTGCCCGATAAAGAGATGGTGTCTTTTGATCAAAAGCCGCGTGATATCCGAATGCTGCTTACATGTCCCGCCTGCAATACTGACCTCTGTCGATGAAGTCGCAAGATGGAGTTAGAGGACACAGCGGTCGACCCGTGAGGATGTTATGCCCAGAGGAAGAAAGGAAGGATTACATTGTTATTTATGAACAGAATTGTGCGGAAATATCAATTGTGACGAACGTTATTCATTCACATGAATTTACGCCACCGTGAATGTCTTATTTATTTATTTTTCTTATCTCTTATCTCCCCTTTTCCGGTTGTGGCATCTGATTTCCCCAGTAAGCAGCCCTTTCAAGCGACCCGTAACTCAAATAACCTCAATGTAAATGCCAACAGGCTATTTCTAAAATCCAAGTACCTCTATTGATAAATATTGTAGAAAGTCTTAATTGTAGAAGAAACAGAAGTTTAACCACATTTTATAGCATTTTGGAGTTTAAAACTGAAATCATAACTCTCACTATGTCCATTTTTCATTTTATTATTTAACAGTAAGTGTTTATATTACGTTGGATCAAACACTTGCTATAAGTATGAGTTTTGTTGTTGATTTGGTTTATTTATGGACGCTCTTTAACATCTCAGGTCATCAGCGTTCCATTCAATTCAGGGCGTGAAACGGCCGATAAATTTTGCTCAGAGGCCTCTCTTTCAGGCTTGAGGTTCTTTTACATGCCGTAAATGTACGACACGGGACCCATGGCTTTACTTCCCTTCAGAAGGAAGCCATACTTAGGATTTTTACACCCGAAAAAATCCATCGGTCCTGGCCGGGTTCGAACCTGCTATCTTGGGTGTAGAAGGCAAGTATGGTTATCACCACTACACCACTAGGACCGACTTATTTAACAGTAAGTATTTATATTATGTTGGATAAAACGTTTGTTATAAGTATTAGTCTTAACTTTGTAAGCAAATCGATATGTGTATTACTATGAATAAATTGATAACAAAATTTTAAGTTTCAGCTGTGGTTTGCTAAATGTTTAACTAAGTGCTACGATACAGTCCGTGTATTTTATTATTTTATTGTGAAATACTTTTGTTGAAATCTTGTAAAAAATACGAAAAAGTTCTACTCATAAGCCTTGTCCCCTCCACATATGTCCCTTGGAGATTTCTGCTCCAGATGCTAAAACTCTAAAAGTGCAGGCAGCACCACCCTATACGTAACGGCGTGACAGTTTCGCGATAATTCCCTTCAATTTCCGGGTTCAATCCATTCTTTGTTTGCATACGTAGCCAACGCATGTCCTGGAGATGGGAGGCAGGCGTCACGTAGGCATGTTGCAGCACGCGGGAACCCGATAACGCCGGAGACAAGTTCTCATCCGATTAACTCAACCCCTGTCCACTTTCCCTTTCTGTCAAACCCTCCCTCCTGCCCTGGCGCAGGAAAGCCTTTACTTGGGCAATGCGGCTGGGACAGTAACGATTTCTGCTTTCATTTTGTTCAGCATTCATATGTGCTACTCAGAGCGTCAGAAGCACAACGCACATGATAAATTGATACAAGTCCCTAGAAACACGAAAATGTTTACCTTTTAAATAAGTAGTGTTTATAAGATGTTGTCATATTGAGTGACACACTTTCATTTACACATTTTAATTAACTATGACAGAGCGAGAGAAGTTATAAAAATGATTCAGTATATTTGTAAAAATAACAAGAATCCTACATATACAAGCACGTGTAGACATGAGGAGCCAATGCTCTATCTTGTCTATATTAAAAGATGAGCACCGGAATTTCAGTACAGTGATAGGATTAAGATGAGTCAATCTATGAACGGTTTCTAAGGATCTTTGAACTTTTCTTTATAAGGTGCGCACCAAAACTATAATTTTTCTGCTCAAAAACTAAGGAAGAGAAAAAAAATGTTCATCAGAATAATGCATGTTCTTTTTGTTGTTGATTTGTTTTATTTATGGAAGCTCTTTTACATCTCAAATCATCAGCGTTCCATTTAATTCAGGGCGTGACTCGGTGGACAAATTTTGCTCAGAGGCCTCTTCTATCAGGCTTGAGGTTCTTTATCGTGCCGTAAATGTACGACACGGGACCCACGGCTTTACTTCCCTTCCGAAGGAAGCCATACTTAGCATTTTTAAGCCCGAAAAAACCCATCGGTCCTGGCCGGGTTTGAATCCGTGATCTTGGGTTTAGAAGAAAAGTATGATTACCACTACACCACTAGGACCAACAAGCATGTTCTTAAATCGGTGACAGCAATAACAGTGATCAGTTGATTAATCTAATTTAGCTCCATCTGAACTTCCTTTCTCACCACTCAGAAACTGTCATTTGTACTGTGATGATACCATAGCTGTGAGCGACTTCTTATGCACGATGCGATCAAGGCTCATCAAGGTTCGAAGTTGATGAAGTGTGAATTCACAAGTTATGCTTAATCTTGCATCCTATCGTTCAGCATTTTAAGATTGTTTGTGAATGAGTACAGTAGTCGCCATTTTCATTATTTACGTTTCTATTAGAATATGGCAGACGTACCGTTCTTGAGAAAAACACAGTCAAACTTGTATATTATCAGTTTTAATGTGCTTGATAGTTTAGGATGCACTAGGTGTTGGGGATTGAAGCAATATTTATCACGTGTTATACTTTTAATATATAGAGTAAATATTTTATAATAAAGTATATTATGTATTCATTCTAATGTACAGTTATAGGATAGTAACGTTTTTTATATATAGCTTTTGTACAACTGAATGCTAGCAGGAAAGAATTTCAATATGATGAAACAGTAACAAACTGTGAATGCGAAAGGCGAACTTTGTGTCTTTTTAATGATAAAGCGTCAAGCGGGTGGTAGTTATGATTTGTACTTCGCGTCAGAACGCTCGGTTTTCGAGCCTGATGACATACTTTAGTTTTGAGCGAGTCAATCCTGATGTATATTTCGAACTTTTAAAGCGTCGAGGGTAGCGTGAGCTTATATTGTGAACCCCATGGACTTGGGTAAACTACATGGAGTTGATATTTCGCGGGAGTATATAAGGAGGCAGTCGCCTCATTTGAGATCACTTTTCAGCACTTCGACACGCTTCATCTATCTACTGTTTAGGTATAGTGCATTTCGCCTGCGGGCCCAAGAACCACGTTATCGATATTAAGAGTTAAATTACTGATGCCTCGTTCGCTTAGAAAATCAATACTTCTAGCGCCGCGCGAGTATTGAGAAGTTCACATATTGTAATTAGAGGGCCGTTGACCCAAACGCGAGGACAGATGCAATCCTAAGATCAAAGTCAGATTCTAATTACAGTCTCCGTTGCAAAATAATGTTACGAGGATCGGATGTAGGTCAATGTTACCACACTGAACCCGGCAATTTTCAGAAACGCCTGCTAATGTGAACAATGTTATGATCATTAAATCGTGCAGTGAAAAATTTAAGTCTGTAATTGTTCCAATGAAAGCATCCTCTCCCAGTCCTGTTGAGTAGGACTCGGCGAAAATTACCCTGAGATTCTGTTGTCGTGAAGCGTTGGAAAAAGGCCGAAGCAATCATTGAACTTATATGCACTAATAAAATCGCTCCAAATTGGTATTCAAAGTGAGGGCTCCATAAAGAATCATTTCAAATTGGCGCCCAACGTTTGGGGACGCCACATTATAACGCTTCAACGACGCCTGAAGACAGTTTTGCGTCGTGAATTTCAATTACAATTGCCTATTTATATAAATGTCCAAAAAAAAAAAGGCCATCTTTCTCTATTTGCAAAATAGTTTGAGCTTCCTAAGGGATCTAGTTGCACGTTTATTTTTACATAATATATACTATAAGTTGAATCAATAACTATATAGCCACTCTTTTTCTTCTTGTACTTGAGTAAAATGCTTACGCAAATGTTATACCAATTTTAAAAGGAGGTGAGATAGTTCTGTGTCGCAAACATAATAAATTCTGAGAACTGGGGGGTAGCTTGTGTTTTCTAGAAGGAAAGTAGCGATCCTGAATGCTACAAAAGCATTGAATTTTAGGCGCACGGACCAGATGAATCATCACTATCATCCTATCTCTTTCTAGGACGTTCCATGTCTCTATGACCACGTGGTCTAAACTGTAATTTTCTATTTGAAGAATATGGTCATATCAATCCTCTTTTCTTATTCTTATCTTATTTAAATTTAAAAAAAAGTAATTGCTAATTACATATTTGCGTGTTTAATTTTGTATTGCTTTCCTCAGAAATCTCACCTACAAACCGCGGTGAGCCTTGTCTTGCCGCAGTGGCCTCTGCTTCTCTACCTCCGTCTTAAGACTTCGTTGATAGAGGGCAGTATTATAGGGGGCATGTGATCAGCTACCAAGCGGCTCCCTAGATCGAAGAACGCCACTCTGCATCAGACAGTTTTCCAATTAACTTCACGAGGCTAGGTGGATCCCGTTCCAGACATTTCTAACACAGAACATGTCGTAAGCAGGGAATCGAACCGGGGTCTGACGGGCGGACAGCTAACCACTAGACCAAAGGAGGTGGCCAGAAATCTGATCTTAGTGGACTCAATTTGTCTTCTTACTAATGTTTTCTGTGCGCACTTCTCTGACCCTTATATCAAATGTTGGCATTGTCAAATTGAACGTTTAATTTTCCATGCATATATTGAAAATTTGCAAGCTTGTTTTGAGCATTATATTCACAATTTATTACCTACTTGTTCTACATATCTATGATTTATAACTTTAGATCTTCAGGGATTCTCACCTAAGTATACAATTCTTTTTGACTTTTTCACATAAATTTCTAGGTATGTTTGTATTGTGCAGTATAGCATTAATTAGTTAATCGATATCTTCGGTATTTTTTCCAGTGAAAAAAACTTAATAACAAGAATATTATCCGTTTGCTTTTACTTCTATCCAAACGCAAATATAATAATGTGGCACAGTCTTTTCTCATTGGCTCCAGGATAACTTACATTCCTGTAGCACTATAGTTCCTAAAGAAAATTAAATTTTAATAAGGACTAGTTTTCCTTGAGAAAAACATATTAGTGAATGCTGTAATAATTTTGAGAAATACCAGTCGTTATGAATATCTTATTATGCATTTTAATTGTTAACAATTCACGCACATGTTGCTCTCTCTACGGTGCAACCAGTTTCAATGCAAACAGGCGCCATTGCGGAAGCATATGCTAATTCTGCTATTATTTTAAAACATTATCAAGGAAATTCGTTGAAAAATGGCGACAAATTTATTGTGCTGAATTTTACTAAGTTTTTATATAGTAGCCAGAGCTAACAATTGCATCAGCTGTTTGTAGGCTAATAGTGCTACTTAACCAATCGGAATCTGGCACTGCGGAGTGATACATTCATATTTGTTTACGTCGAGATAGAAGTAACAAGGAAAGCACCCATATCACTTGAGCTTAAATGAAAGATTGCTTCCTAAATAATTCAAATTGAAATATTTTTATAGATACTGCCTATTTTTTTTGTCTTAAACATTATTTTTAATAATCATTTAGTTACTTTTGATACTGAAGTGTCGTTGGTAGGATTAAAACAGTTTAATTCGAAAGATAAAATAAACCTTTAAAACACGAGCTGTTCCTTTTATTCCTTCTGTTTTCAGGTCTTACAAATACACCAGGCGATTCAGCTCGAGTTGCTGACTATGGGCTTTTGATATGGCAAGCAAAAGAATCATAAGCCTGAAAGAAGAGGCCTCTGAGCAAAATTTATTGGCCGTTCCATTCCTTGAATTGAATGGGACGCTGATGATCTGCTATGTTAAAGAGCATCCGTAAGTGTTAAATAAGCTGTTTTACGCTGGATTAATATACTTGAGATCACAGGTGTAAATTATTATTAATGAAAAAGATTGCTTTCAATCCTGTTCATACGCTGTTGGGAATTTCGCGAATGGTATTTGCAAAATTATGAATGAAAAATATCATTGGGGGGGGGGGGGATGGGAAGATCACTTCTGCGCGCGCGCACACATACACACAACATTATTTTCTCTAGATCACAAAACTTTACCTCCAAAGGTTTAAATTGTCCCATATGTTACATGCTTACGATATGATTAACATATTCTGTGTATTATTGAGTTTTCATGCATATTAATTTCCCGGTATTCAGAAGCGTCAACGCCTACTTTTTATTGTATTTCAATCCTAAATGTTGCCAAGACTACAAATAGACTGATGCTGGTGGAATAGGAGTGTGTACAAAGTCTGAGAGCTGAACTTTGGCACCATATACAGGCAATCGCGTAAAACGGCCGGGTATTGGGCATAAGTACATCCTTGCCGAGTTTTTTATGTCTTCCCGTACACAGCAATTTATATATTTGCTGATTTCTGCATGATTTCGGTTTCGTTTACGTACTTACTATTTGTAAAAGTGAAAAAATTTGAACTGTTGCCAAAGTCAATTAGGTCTGATAAACCGAAGTCCACGACCCACAGAAAACATGAAAGCAACACGTCCCTGCAACTCAAGGCTGCCCCTGCTATACCGTAGACACCTGTACGCATAGCCACAACGCGGTGAGTCACGCGAAGGTAAGGTGGGAGCGTGGCTCACCTTCAGTGAAACACGAGCTACCTCGGTAGCCCGCTACAACACGCATGCCGCGTTCCGAGTTCTGTAAATATTAGAATATCCTTCATCCTAGCGCATGTTAATCTTATGCTTCCGATCTAGTACCTGTCAGAGCACCTGCAGTATATTAACTATAACATAACATATTAACCGAATGTTATAATCTGCTGTTAGGTCATTCACTCTTTCAAGGCGAATTTTAATGCGGTTATATAGCGGAACATAAGTTAGCAAAAATTGCCGTATTTTTCCACATGGCAAGCCTATCAGCTCTTGTCCACAATCATAAAACTAGAATTTCTTTTGGCAATTTACGTAATAGCCAACGTTTCCAGTGTAAGACTCCCACTTTTTAGGTATCTCCAGAAAACACTAATATTTGTGAGGCTCTGGAAATGGCTGTGAGGTTCGAACAAACTATTAAAAAGCTTAATATGGACAAAAACGTTCCAAGATGGATAACCCATCACACACACTCAGATGCTATGCTCTTGCGGATACGTGCAAGAGTCTCTCATCTCACAAAAACTTACTACAGACCTTCAGTTGTCTCCTATCACAATCTCAAGTCAACATTCCAACTTCAGCTCGGGCTGAAGCAATGCAGTATGCAGAAGATACCAAATATAGTGAACTCCATATTTGGTATCGCCATCTAAACTCCACTAACAATCCTGCAAAAACTGCTGTCACTACAATTAAAACGTGTAGTTTAGAGCATTTCTAACAGAAATTTGAGGACGCTTCTAGTGAATATTTTCCACTCTGAGGCGCATAAAACTTACCTTAGAAACTCCAAAAGCGAGAACAGGTTCAGTGCACTTGTTCTTCTCAATATTCACAGAGATATTAGTGTAACTGGAACTACTTGGAGGGGGGAGGGCAGGTGGTTTAATTTTTAAATTTTAATTTGTAATATTTTGCATGACTGACATGGATTGTGCAACAATGTTAAATAATGTAGAATACCATTTCCTTTGATAGTAATTATATATTGTAATATTTAAACAATCACCATTGTTTTGCCGAAATATACATGACATCCTTTCCTCATCCCATTCACTGCTTAACTGACGATATGGCAAAGGAAAGACCCGTTCTGGAAGTCACTGTCATAGGCTTGCGTTTGTGAAGCCCATATTCCTGTTATAGGTCTGGCAATGTGGCAATGGTGGGATTTACTGCATTTCTGCTAAGCGGGTTAGCGGTTACGGAGTGGATGGGATTTGCCAGTTCCAGGAAAATAAATGGTCATGTTTTGGAGCCATGTGTATTAAACATTGCAATGTTTGTTTAAAACAAAGGCTAGTCCTAGCTTCTGTGCTTCCAATATTCAGCTATCTAATTTATAAAATTAATAAAGCAAGTAGCATTTTTACTTGTTTTAATGTATATGCATACCTTTTTATACCCTAGTTATCCCAACAATCCCCCTCTAAGAGGAAATTTTGGCTATACCACTATGTCTGTGATAGCGTATGTATTCATAAGATTAAACAGGCATTACATTTCTCCTGAGGAAACTGCGCACCAGCATGCCTCGGCTAGATTTTTGCCTGGATCGAGCTGCCAGAACCGATTTTTTTCCTTAGCTGATGGGCCAAATGTCATGCTTCGGAAACCCAGGTTTGGATATATTTCATAATCACCACAGACACTGTTCTAGGCAATCCGCATAGATTGATATGCTCATCCATTGTTAAAAAGATATATTCCTATTTATTTTTTACCATTTGCTCTGTCTTGATCTCAAAGAAGATGGGTGTTCGTGATGATAAAGGAATACTTTTCGCGCTATATAAGTCCCATTATCACAAGTGTTGAAGGTACCCATCGTCTGTCCCAATGGCTAAAGAAAGAATCCGAATCGTACGTTTGGACGTTGCCATAAATAACTTCATATTCAACAGTTAACAGCTGTTTTTATTAGTGTTCAACTTGCATGCAGAACATTATGCATTAGAAGATGTTCGGCGTATCACTTGAGCTGCAAGATAATGTACAAGGCACAGTCATAAGTAACACAATTTTACTGTGACTAAACAGGTGCTGCCACAAGGGTAGAAGGGATGGCGAGCTAATGCCCGTATTATGTACAGGTCCCCTAGATTAAATTCAGGTAACAGTATTCTAATTTGCAAGAATGTTTCTATACTGGTGATTATGAGGTGATCTCTAGAACAACGGACAGCCGTAAACGCTTTGTGATCAAAAGAAAACTGCTGAATATTAAGTGTAAACTTGACTAGGTTTGTGGACTAAAGTTATGGTTGAAACATGAAAGTGTACAGCGACCTGATTGACGGCTACTTTGATTGAACAGGTCTTTGAGACACCGAGAACTAGGCATTCGCTTCTAGTGACTTTTGGTTATGTTGAAACTCTTCATAGGAAACAAGAAGGAAACATCGCTTTAATTATATAAATTGCCATCTTGCCATTCAATAATCTCAAAATACAAAGTCTATCCACGTTCAACCAGAATATTTCCTACTCGCATATGCCAATTTACGATCAATCAAGTTTTCTGGGTTCTGCAGTTTACCGGCGTCTAAAATATTTTGAAGAAACTTTAAACATGTTGAAAATGTATGAGCACTAGTAGAAAAGAAGAAGAAAAAAGAATCCTGGATGTACAAGGGGTATTTCTTTTTCAACCTTCGATCGCTCTGCTATGTGACCAGACAAGCACAAAGAGGCAGATATGCGCACTGTGCTACTACCTCACCATAAAGTCTGCCAAGCCCAAGCTCAATACATCAATTGGAGCTGAGCTACAGGCATTTCAACATGGCCGGTATGATCGATTCTCCCGCCAATTGCGAGTTGAAAGCATAATTTGTTTTCTACTGGCAGAAGGGAATAGTGCTGCAGAAATTCATCTCGAAATGAGCAGTGTTTATGGCGCAAACTGTATGAGTGAGAGGGTGTTGTGTGTGAATGGTGTAGAAAATTTAAAGAAAGCCGAACTGATGTTCATGATGGTGGACAATGACGCAGGTCTGCTCTAGTGAAGATGTTCATCGAGTTGATCAAGTAGTCCGATAGAGACGGAGGTTTACATTCAGTTGTTTTTGTTTGTTTGATTTATTTACGGACGCTCTTTAACATCACAGGTCATCAGAGTCCCATTCTATTCGGCGCGTGAAACGGCCGACAAATTTTGCTCAGAGGCCTCTTCTTTCATGCTTGAGGTTCTTTTTCGTGCCGCAAATGTACGACACGGAACCCACGGCTTTTCTTCCCTTTCGAAGGAAGCCACACTTAGGATTTTTACGCCCCGAAAAAATTAATCGATCATGGCCGGGTTTGAACCCGCGATCTTGAGTTTAGGAGGCAAGTACGGTTACCACTACACCACCAGGACCGACGCTTACAATCAGTGAGTTGTCTGTGGAATTTCCGGGCATTTCAAGATCAGCACAAGATGTGCTATCGGCAACCTTTAATGAAGAGGGTATTGGAAAACTCGTCTATCGATATGACAAATGTCCTAATCTTCACGATAACTATGTGGAAAAGTAACTGTGACTGTACCTTACTCCTGGTAATATAACCATTTTGTGATTCACATTTGTTATACCCATCGGAGGTTGAAAACAAAACAATAATAAAAGCCCTCGTAATTTACTTCATTTTTGACATAACTGTGCTGACAGCTTTTACGCGATTCTGTGAACTGAATCATTATATAATTGCGTTAAAACAGGATTAACCTGCTAAGTTCGGACATCTGTATTCTAACAGTGCCGCGCCCCTTAATACGAGGGTCACTAAGACAGTTTAGAGACACAGCGGCTAAGCCTTAATTAAAAACTTAATTTACGAATGTCATTACAGGGGATTCGACTTAACAAATCCTGAGCTGCTGAGGGTGCCTGAGTGTTGGATATCAGTATGTAGAAAATGAAGCTCGATAGAGAACATGTTCGTCAGTTACAGTCTCTGGAACGTTTGACATAGGCATTTGAAAACCGTTCTTCATCCTGGTTCACCGAATTGGGAAAACTTTCCCATCCACAGGACTAAAAATAAGATAACGGTAGAGTATTATTTCGCTGTTTCTCAGTTAACAATGAGGAGAATTTTACTCGATGGGTGTAAACCACAAAAGAATAACAGTGTAGAATGGTATGCGGAAATGCTAAAAATATTTAGCAATGGAGGCTCTCGCCGAGTTTGACTGGATTTATCAATCTGATCCCCAAACAAAGAGCCAGTATTCTTCTGGATCTTCTAAGATCACCAGTTCCTGATGGGGGTGACCAGATTAAGCAGTTAAAGTGGAAAATAGCAATTTTCCTTTCAACAAGCTGCAAGCTGTTACGTGGCCAACGCTATAGCGTAGCTCCTGCAAAATTGTCTACTTATGAGGTTCTCAGAAATCCAGCAAAGACCATCAGGAATGCACGAACGACATGCCATGGCCCATATAGGAAATCAATAATCTCATTCCAGAAAACACCTGTGAAATTATTGATACAAAAGGCCAATACTCCCAATCTGGCACCAAAGTAAAGAATCATCCCGTGGACACCGATTTTCAGTTAGGAATACTTTTTGCTGCTCTTAAAGAGAATCTCCGCGCTAAGTGGAAGAACAGTATGGTGTGGTGTATTTCAGAATTAGTTCCAGCAAATACAACGATACAGAATAAATGTTTTAATTCAACTGGAGAAATTCAAGCCATAAGACCTCTTCCACTCAACCAATTTTAATTAATATAAGAATGACACGAGACATATAAACAAATATTTAAAACTATGACATCTCACAACTCAATGTATGTCATACATTTGATATTAACACTTTTTTTTTTATTTATTTATGGACGCTCATTAACATCTCAGGTCATCAGCGTCCCATTCAACTCAGGGCGTGAAACAGCCTACAAATTTTGCTCAGAGGCCTCTCCTTCAGGCTTGAGGTTCTTTTTCGTGGCGTAAATGTACGACAAGGGACCCACGGCTTTACTTCCCTTCCGAAGGAAGCCATACTTAGGATTTTTACGCCCGGAAAAATCCATCGGTCCTGACCGGGTTCGAACCCGCGATCTTGGGTTTAGGAGGCAGTATGGTAACCACTACACCACCAGGACTGACGATATTAACACTAAGCAACTAAAATCCATAATATGAGATTATTTCTTTAACCCACTCGTGAATGAAGTATGAAAATTAGTGCAAATTAATATTCAGTTACAAGCTAGCATTAGTGATTGAATTTGTATTATTACTCAGATGTAGATTATATACTTTAAGTGGATATAAAACTTAAGATATATCTACCTAAATACTGTTGTAAGTGCAGTACATAAACAAAACAAATTAATGTAATAAACATGCGCACAAAATAAAAATAAATCTACATGACGGGAAACAAGAAGAGATAGAAGAACAATAAATGTGGGAAAATGTACATGGTAGTTTCATTAAACGTTTATCAAAACAAATAGAAATCGAACTATTAGGCAGAATTGTTGAAGCTTAGTTTTAAACTTTGAAATTGTCTGCAAACCCCTAACTTTCCTCTGGAGCATGTTCCAACTCTTAGTAACGATATATGATAAAGAATGTTACGTTGTTTTCTGGCGAAATATAAGGAACAGAGCATCATGGTGGGACCTGGCGCCTAATTGTAACGTGCAGAAATATCGCATTGGCTAAAATAAGTTGGGACAACTGTGGAAAAGAAGATTAAGGGGCAATGTGAGTGAATTTTTAAAGTTCCATATTTTGTATTTACAAATATGACGCGCGTTCCATACATGTTGCTCAGTATTGCACCAAGGTTACAGCTAATAAAACATCACAATAGTCAAAGTGTGGTATTACCAGTGTTTGTACTAGAATTAATTTGAATTTATCGGGAAGAAAATACGTTATCACTTCAATGAGTGAATAATAAAAAATGTTTTTTGTATGTATGATTTATCTGCTTGTATGTTTTCCCCTACTGAGCTATATATACAGTGTGTCCAGGAAATGCCTAATGAAAAAGAAGAAGCCATATCTTAAAAGCTAATAGATTTGTCTCGCGGTTTGCAGGTTCAGAAAGAGAAAATTTTTGTTTTGTTGTGATTGTTAGAAAATAATATCAATGCGTATTTTGTTTCGCGGTTTGCACGTTGAGACAGAGAAAATAAAACATTTTTATTGGATGAATTCCCGGCGGAGGCTACGCCCATGCGTATAGTCTTGTTTTGTTTTGTTTTGTTTCTCCCGCGTTGCAATTATTGACATTGCGATACTGCCACCGTGCAAGAAATATCTTTGGGAGTCTCGTTTTCTTTGCAATTTAATTTTGTTTCCATCGTGATCGGAAGCTTTGAGAAGGCCTACTGGCCAGCTGAAATGCCGCCAGTCACTCTCAAACGGAACGGCGCAAACCCGCGAGAGTAACCTATACTGAGATGCCTTTTGCGCGTATGGCAAGAGATTGAGTTTTACCTAGATTAACGCTCATATCAAGATGTACTAATGCGGAGGAAAAAAAATACCAGTTTCTCTTTTTGAAGGTGCAAACAGCAAGAAAATAAACACGTTACTTTTTGAGATATTTATTTTTCATTAGATTTTTTCCGGACACCCTGTATACATGTGCTGGAGGGTGCCTTAAAAATGCTTTTGCACTGCTTACTGTTGGATAATTCAGAATTTCCATAATGACTCTCATAACATGGAGCTGATTTCTATTATTTAATTTGTTTATTTAAGAACGCTCTTTAACACCTCAGGTCATCAGCGTTCCATTCAATTCAGCGCGTGAAACAGCCGACAAATTTTGCTCAGAGGCCTCTTTTTTTCAGACTTGAGGTTCTTTATCATGCCGTAAATGTACGACACGGGACCCACGCCTTTACTTCCCTTCCGAAGGAAGCCATACTTTAGTTTTTTTTACGCCCGAAAAAATCAATCGGCCCTGGCCGGGATCGAACCCGCGATCTTGGGTTTAGGAGGCAAGTATGGTTACCACTACACCGTCAGGACCGACTATAACATGGAGCTGTTGTGCAGCAACAACGAGTTGAGAAGAAATGGTAAATCAGTTAAGATTACCAAGACGTTAGACATTTATAAAAAGAATGAATAAAAACAATATATAAGCGTATTAAACTACAACAGATGGAACTTCAAACAAATGAACATTTTAAAAATAACGCTGGATCATTTGAGACTATCAGGAATGCCTTGCCCTAACTTTTTATTGTACGAGAACCTAAACCATCTGTTTTTGTATAACCTACTACTAGTGAGGATTGAAGTAGGTTGAGAGAAGAAAGGGAATGTTGAACGCATTGCTGCCAAGAGTAACTGAAGGTTTGTTTTCCTCCTTTCCAGCTTTTAAATGAGGCTGTCTGTACGTCAGGTTTAAATGAACGCAGCAGAACTTCAGTTGCAGAAGAGTTAGTGCTGATTTATTTATTATTCCTTTACCCCTCTTAAGGTTTCTCTCCGTATTTAATTAGTAAGGGATGAATGGTAAGGGAAGAGAAAGAAGCACCTGTTGCCTTAACAAAACTCTCACCGTTAACAACCGCTGCGATATTGCTTCTATTCATCGGTTAGAGAATATCGTTGGCTGCACAATTTCTTGCCACTTGTGCAAATATTTGAAATGCTGACGCATAACCCGTAAGCTTGTGCCGAACCTTTGCTCTCAACCTCAGAACTGATGCACTATTCTGATTTGATTTCGCGGCTTTCTAAATACTGGGAGATACACTGGAAGATTCTCATTACTAGTAAGTTTGTTTAATGGGGAGATATTTACATTATTTCTTAATATTTGTCTTCCACTGATACTACAAAATGAAAAAGAGAAATTTATCTTCGTTATTATTTTAGACGAGCCAGGACTACATAAGGTTACACTTAAATTCTCGTAGGAAAAATTAGTTTGATATTAGATTACTCATTCTACAGGAACTAATATGGTATGGGAAAGAAAAAAATCATCAAATTTGCTTTAAGTAGTTAACAATTTTCAGGTATAAATTCCCTATATTCATCATAGATAATCTGGTTACTTTTCTTTCAAGTGTTGTAGTTAATACAAGCAAATACTGAGTTTCCCAAGCTGAGAAAACTAGCTACAATATATTTATAAAAGTTTTCACTTCAAAACTTGCCAATTTGAATAGCTGCCTATGTAACATAAATCTAATTTGAACAAAAACACGTCAATTTAGATACTGATATTCACTTTGAAATTTTAAATGCTCCTCCCCTGCCTTTTGATACTTAAACCTTAATAAAAATACAACTCACATCCTATATTTATTTTGCCTGGCAGCCTGGGTTTTGTTATTGTGTTTTAATTTGAACAGAGTGGTACTAAAAACATCAAGTATTGCCACGTTGTTTTTTTTTTTTTGTACTAAATTATTTCAAAATAGTATATCTCTATAAGAAAGAGCAGAATACAAGCGGATTAGTCAGTAATCTGTGTTACTGTAATATTGATAATTATAATTTTACCCAAAATAGTTTTTTCATCCTGCCCAACTTGCTTTTTATTCTGCTAAAGGTCAAACATTAATAAAAACAGCTCAGATTGCCAGACAACCGTAGAAAACAAAAACTTTGATAACAATTGCATCCTCTTTAACATTTAAGTATTAAAATGTGCGGATGTCATTTGAAATTTCAAAGTAAACGTAGCTGCGGATGACAGGGTAACATCTAAAATTTAATCAACATTGGTTTTAAACTTTCCTCTCAATATCTAAATGGACGTGTTTTACCTTTAAATGAAATATGTTAAAAAAGTAATTGTTTAGATTAGGACGCTCTGTATATATGACATAGACGGTTTTCCCGGAAAGACATTTTAGCATGAGTAGGTCTCAAAAATGACTTAAAAAAAACTTTTCGTGAAAATGCTTGTATTTTTAAATATAATTTTATAAAAGTTAGTTAAATTAAGAGTTTACTATGCCATTTTTTATTTAAGCCAATGCTAACGACTATATAGTAAAAGCATTTTAATTTGGCTACAAACATGTATATTATATATTATTATTAAATATATATTATACAATCTCATTTATATGATTGTGTAAAAAGTCTCTTAATAAAATATACACTTAATCAGCAAGAGAATATAGACACATTGCCTGATACATTAAATTCTTAAAACAACAAAGCAGAAATTTTTATATTAGACTAATAAAAATGCACATAAAAAGATACCAAGTACGAGATTGAAAATACATTTGTACCAGTACCAAGACGCACTTCTAGTTGAAACTTAGATCTTAGGTTATCATCTACATATTTACAACCTACATTTTTATGTACCTTTTTCTCAGATCAACACGATAATGTGTTATATATTTTACGGCATGCTATTCACTCAGAGAAGAAATGTTTCACAGGAGTTAACTGAATATGTTCTATTACTTCGTAATAAAAAAGCATTCCAAAAGAAACTTTTTAGATTCTAAAGTAATAAAATTTTATCAAATTTTCCAAAAGGTATTTTCTAAAATATATATTTTAGTATAATGATTCAAGTAAAATCGTTTTAAAATAAAATACATATGTGCTAGAATAAAAAGTTAAATTTTCATTACCTAGATAATACAGATTTTGAGCTAAGACAAATATATTAACTTCGAATTTTTTTAGTATTGTTCCTTAAATACAAGCTGGTAGAGAAAATCTACAAACCAACAATATTATGGTAGCAATATTGTCATTCGCATAACGTAAACAAATCCGTAGCTATGTTTTTCCGCAAGCGAATGCGTAATGCGCGGCACATTCATGATAAAATCGGCGCATGCCGTTTAAAGCAGTCAGACGGCTGTAATTTGCACATCAACCTGGTTAAGTGTATCGCACCAGGAAATTACGTGTGGGAGTGAGAGAGTTGGACAGACGGGAAGCTCATGATCCGGGCTTAAATAGACCGGACCACACGCTTGCATTATCTTGTTACCCTCACAGCATCACTGTATAATTCACGCACTTTACTGACAAATGAAGTTCTTACATATACACACGAACCGCGCAGATTTAACATTTAACATTTAGTTATTTACAGCAATGCATTTTTTAAACGCGTATTCATATAAACTGCTTTATCATGCATCTACAATGATGCAAAAGTAGCACACTCCGTGCATTTGAGCGTTTTGGTAACTTGGTTACTATATTCCATTGGTTTACATGAACTTTAATTGATGATTGTTAAAAAAAATGTTTTTGCTACTACTCTCATGAAATATATAGGTAATAGTACTATGTGATACAACTGCAGTATAGTGGAATCAAGGAAAGTTTGAAAAAACGAGCTTTCTATATACCAGAATTATAAAAGTCATTAACGTTGGCCAAATCGTTCATAAAATGGTACATTATGGCACTATTGCACAAAATTATCATAGTAATAGTCACGTCATTACAACGTTGTCATTCTTAAAACTGTCGTCAGCTGAATATTACGAGCTTCGATTTTTTTTTTCCCCTCACAAAATGTTTGCATCAAAAATTTGAATCTTCTGTCACTTCTCAACGTAATCTCTCTGCTAACGTACACATATTTCACAACGTCGATGAGAGACAGTTTCATTGTTGGAAAAAGCCAAAAATCGCTAGGAGCCAGGTCAGGTGAGTAGGAAGCTTGAGAAACTGCTTCATGTTGTTTTTACGAAGAAACTCCTGGGTCATGTTTCAGGCCTCCATACAGGATTGTGTGCACAGATCCCATGAAAATGGCAACTTTGGAGGCGATATCTTCCACACTTAATCGGCGATCCTCCAAAACAACTTCCTCCACTCGCGTAGTCATGTTTGATCAAGCTAATGCGACACCGAGGTTGTTTCGGTTGGTTGTCACACGGAATTCTTTGAGGTGTCGCATCTACGAACGCACATGTTTCACATTCATGACAATCGCCACTTGTCTCACTCAACTGGCAATGAAGTTCAGTGGGCATCACACGCAAGCGGAGATAACGAATGATTACTTGCTGTTCTTGTAATGAGAGTCACCATTTTAAGTATCAAAAACACTCCTCACTTTAGCTCCAGCCACGAGGGTTCTGTGCACCGTACAGTGCTGCCATTTCTGTGAGCATTTACAAAGAACGTCAGCATATTTTACGCCAAACAGCATGTTTCTTACCTGCTTCCAGTCCTGAGGGGGAAAAAATCGGAGACTTTAGAACTTGAGCGCACCTCTTATGTTACAATAATATTTAGGAAACAATTTATGTATTATTGAAAACATATTCATTATAGAATATATAATTAATAAAAGTTTATAGATTTCACTAAATGAATTAATGGTATTTGATAAACTAACTTGTTATGAAATACAAACAACAAGGATATTTCTAAAATATCTTTAATATTTTCAATGCTCATTAAATCATTGGATCTATTGTATTCCTTCTGATGTCATAAGCTTTTATCGGATTAATGACAATTCAGCTTGGGCTAAAATTTCTTGCGGTAAATTCATCTTTGCTAACAATAATAATAAGAGACAAATTTAATAATTTCCATTGATACAAAGACGTCATCAGTATAATATAAGAAGACATTGATTTCAGAGTAGTTCATTAGAAACTCGACATTAATATCCATCTTGTTTTATTATTTCTGGTATATAATAAATATAGTATAAAACTGCCTTATAATGTTATACAGTTACTGCATTCGTAATAATTATATAACTACCTTCTTAAACATTTACTCGTGCAACATTCACTTATATCATAATATACATTTTCTTATTTTCAAAACTCTCTTATGAGCTTAATACATATTCGTTTCAAAACTTACATGTCTGAATAACTATCTATTTAAAGTGAATTTAATTTAAACAAAAATGTCTATATTTAATGCAGTATAAAACCAATGTTGATCCTATTTTAGATTTCACCCCCTTGATTTCAGTCATCCCTACTGTGAAATTTCAAATGACACCCCTATCTTAAGCTACTTAAATTGTAAAGAGGATTCAACTGTTATCACATTTTTTGTTCTGTATTGCTGCTAGGCAACCTGGATTGTTGTTTAAATGTGGACTAAGCATTTAATGTAATAGTATTGCAATGTAGTAGCATTTAATCAGGTATTCCGAAATAAACTATATTGTTGTCTAACAATAAATCACATTTTAAACATTTAATTTAGTAAAATTGTAATATTACCTAAAATTGTGTTTTTATCATACAACTAACTGGCTTATTTTTTAATCTATCCAAACTCAAACAACAATAAACGTGTAAATTTTACACTAAATATGCCCAATGAACTTTTTCATCTTAAATATGGAAGAGAGACGCAGATCAAGTTCTAAATATAAATATCAATTAATTTAGCAATAGAGCAAACAGCAGTAATGTGATTTTGAGCGTTCGACCAAAGGAATTATTAAGATTATATATCGTTTTACATAAACACAATAATATAATACACAAATGTAATTAAAATAAACATTGGAAATTGGTACAGAAAACATACAACTTTTAGAGCAACTGTGTACCTTCTTCTAGGACTGACACTTACGTTGCCTCTTTTACATGTCTGCTCTAAATTCTGTTTAAAAGTTATATATCAACAAAAGTCATTGGTAATGGATAATTTAATAAGTTTTATAATGTAATATCTGAAGCTTTTACGGCGTTGATAACTAGTTATAACCCCTCAGGAGATTCTGAAGATAGCCTAACAGTTACATAGCTGATATGTCAGTTTTTATAGGTTAGGAAAACTATGGCGATGATTCCTGTTGCACGCTAACGAAATTTTAGGCATTGCCCACAGTTAATAAGTTTAAGAAAAATAAATTAAAGGTATTTGTTTTTGCATTAAACAAAGCGATAAATAAGTTTGCTAACGTTCATTCCTTTACTGCAAAGATATTCAGATCTAACTTCCAACTATATAGATGTGATTATCTGTGGAAGATATTTACTTTGCTCATTTGTTTTTACGGGCGCTCTTTGACATCTCAGATCATTAGTCCCACTCAATCCAGAGTGTGACCCATAAATTTTGCTTACTGGCTCTTCTTTCAGGTTTGAGGTTTTTTAACGTGCCATAAATCTACGGCAAGGGACAGATTGCTTTACTTCCCTTCCGAAGGAAGCCATACTTGGGATTTTTGCGTTCGATCATGGCCAAGATTGAATCTTGGGGCTACAACTAGACCATCAGGACCGACTCTGGAAGATGTGGCATGTCCTGTTCCAGGTATCCCGCCCTATTCCATGCATTAATTTAATAAAGGCAGGTACTATGGGATAATGGATAAAATCTATTTACAGAAACTTCCATCTAAAATAAACAAAGTACTGTCTTGAATAAATCAAACAAAACTTCCTATCAGGGAACGGAGTGCTGCAGAAACTGATGAGAAGCAAGTATGCATTGCCTTGTTCTATTATTATGTATTGTCGTGGAAATTATTCAATCATTTCAGTCACCCGTATCAGGACGAGCACACAGCTGTTCTCCATTAAAAGAGTAGCTACCAGCTTTTCAGACGCGGGCGCCTAGCAAACACAAACCCGCGATACAAACCTGCTCCCTGCGCGCTGCGGTGCACCGCAGTGGAGTGCTGGTGGCGTTAAACGTTCTCGCGTTACACAGAGCAGAAAGAATGGCAAAGTAGCTTTCATAACAGCCGGGGAGCTCTTAACTGTCTATTCTTGCAACCTCGGTGTTAAAGTTAAAGCGTTGTAAGCAAGTACTTACCATGATTGTGAAAGGCCGCAGCAATACCTCCACCACAACTTTGTCATGAACACTTGACTGCTGTCCACATGGTCCGTTAGTGATTCCAAAGTCAGCTAAGATCACATTTTCGATGTCGTCTTGTTCAGTTGCAAAACGTAAAACTTCTAAAGACTACAGGTGGTATCATTTCGCACGCTTCTTTATTTCACTAATACAGCACAATTTTGTTGTTAGTGTGACACATTCATGGTGTCTTCAAGTGACAGCAATACCCGCATGTAGAAAAGCAGTTCTACCATTCTTTGCGCTACGACGTTTCCCAAAATTGCATATCGTACACCGCTCTTACAAACCTACCATTGATGTACTTGAGTCTGCAGTTTTGTTTTACTTTCAATCACTCTCATTAACTAAACAAAACTTTCACTTCAAAATATTCAAACCTAACCTAACCAAATCAAACTGAAAACTTATTTAATAACCTAAGTATTCTTTACTGACATGACTTAAAATTTCCACCAGTTTTCTTTCATAGTTATTTCTGTGTAAACTTTAAAAACATGTAATCTT
Source organism: Metallyticus violacea (assembly GCA_030762175.1). Taxonomy (NCBI): domain Eukaryota; kingdom Metazoa; phylum Arthropoda; class Insecta; order Mantodea; family Metallyticidae; genus Metallyticus; species Metallyticus violacea. The sequence goes on from CM060838.1 coordinate 30,375,727, forward strand.
ATGATTCCTCAATCACTTTATCTCTTCTCCTGCACACACGTTGAAATGAAACTAACATTTTTGTATGTTCTATTTTTAGGGCTCTTAAAAGCGATAATCGTTTATTAAGCTTTTATTTTTTCAGTGATCCCGAGATATTTTATTTAACATTGCATCTTTTTGACACAGGAAAACTATTGTTGACATTCAACCGCTTCCTAATCATTCAAACCCACAAATAAAACAACGACCTATTGCTTTTAGAACTGTTGTTATTGTATTGTATTGTATTAATCGTTTCTTACTAGTCGCCATCATGACGCTTCAACTGCAAACTAAGGAACGCCCCCATTACTCCTACACTACACCTTTTTCACCGATCACTGTGCTGCGTGTTCCAGAAGACTATGAAGTCACCCTTCTGGATTCGGTTGTTGTGTTGCTAAAGAAGCGCCCTCAACTGCAGACAAAAGTCCGAGCTAATGACTTCATTCCAACGCCGCGAGATAAAAAAGAAATGTGGACGCGGTTTGGCTGTTTGTCGCCGTGCCAGCTTGCTTCCTGGCAACCTTTCGGTATTTTAACCCACCGCTGTTAAAAACAAACATGGCCTACAAGCAATGTCCCAGCCGCTTTCATTGATGACTAAAACTATTGACACTGTTTTCGTTCTTCCGTATTTTGGAATAGTGTTATTCACTCCAAAATAAAGTGTTTTGATATCCAGAGGATTCGTCGTACTTCACGGAGTTTTAGAGCGGCTTTCTCTACTTAACATCAACGAAACAGCCTGGAAGACTATCACGAGGGGGAAAACATAGGTTTATGCTCCAGTTACATTGCATCTCAGCATGACAAATGTGATAGTAGGTAAGCTGCGAAAAGCATAAAGAATAACTTTACTAGACATGAATTTGTTTTAATTAAAATGCCAAAAGATCGAAAATTGAGTCGATGATTAGTTTCCAGATCTGGTATAAAGTGCAAGCTATTGGCTGATGAGAAAACCTCTCGCCGATCAAAGGCAAGCACTGGATAATTTATAGGCTGGTGGATTAAAGTTCACTGCTTTAAATACATTGTGCTCTTCACATCGAACCAACCAGTTTAAAATAAAATCAAATGGAGAGGAAAGCTACAATCAAAATTTTATGACATCACGTGCTATAAATCCGATACCTTACACATGACCGACTTTTACCGAAGAAATTACCAATTGGAACCTGTTTATAAGGATCCTACCCTGAAATTGATTGCTGTAGTCAATGGTGGAGATGAAGACGGATGAGCAGATCATGAATGTATCAGAAACTCCAAACATTTACAATAATGAGCCTGAATGCAAGAGATTTGAATGAAAGTTTATTCGCCAGAAGCTTCTGCTGCACTCCACTGAGAGTTCAGTTGCTAAAGCACCTAGTCCCTCCATGGACACAAAAGAAATTCAAATTTTGTTCTGTTACATGTTTGTAAATTGTTACATATTAATTTCTATTTTGTTAAAGTAGGCGAACCAAAGGTAGCTCGTGTTCTCAAGATGGCTACCTTGAAAGTTTTTGTGTTAATTCGATAGTTCAACAGTACATGACACACCACAACCTTAAATAATACCTTTCGGGTGTGCCAAAAAAAAAAATTGCTTGGGTGATTAGTAATCATTTTAAGCACCTATTCTGTTGAGAGAAGTAGTGGCGACTAGCCGTTGTAATTTTGAGATGAATAAGTTATTTTTTGTGTTCTTAACCGTTTAAATTATTTTATAATTTTGAAACCTTTAATATTCTCTTGCAGTGCATGTATTTAGACTTTTAGAATGTTTTAACGTTTTCAAAATATTAGTTTTATGTGGAAGAGTGGTAGAGAGATATGTTCCAAAGGTAGCCCAGTACCTGGGCCACCATCGGCAAAAGCACGCCACCTAAGGAACCACTGTAAATAATTATGTGAGGGCTATGAAAGTCACTTGTTATATAATTATTGTGCGGATCTTGGTGTTTGAAGCTTCCTTAAATCTGCACCGAATTCTAGATGAATATGCACAGAGTGATCTCACCAAATTAAAAGCAAACTCCTCAAATTGCCATCGAGAGCTTGATAGTGTTGAGAACAATCAATAAGCAAGTGTTGAAGACACCTAAAACTCATGGAATTAGAAAGAAAAAATACTCAAGAGAACTAGTCTCTTGGGAGAAAGATCCCAGTTCTCTCAGATACCGATTTCTCTCTTCGAGACTGATCGGTTCAACAATTTCAACTTCAGTGATGCTGTAAATTCACCAAATATTTCTAAACTGATGAGAGCTCCAGAAGCCTTTAAAGGGGAGGGGGGCTACTAGAATAAAAGCCCTAAATTTTGGTGGACAAAAAGTGGTTTTTTCCCTTCGATTCAAATAAAAGTTACATATGATGTACAGAGGAAATATCGAGTATATATATATATATATATATATATATATATATATAAACACCACCAGGGACAAATAATTAATCACTCAAGAAAACTGATACTGAAACTACAAATCTAATCAATGAAGTGATTGTATGAAGCTTAACACATAGCCTAGAGACGTGAAAGGAAAGCTGATATTCTCATTTGTGTAAAATAAACCGTATTCTTGATGTGACGCTGTAATTGGGGCTAAGATATGTACACGAGGAGTTTGAAGGACTCTCTAAAAATGACAAAACAGAAAAATTGGTACGTTCGTTCTGTACAGATTGTGATTAAACCCCCTTTCTCCAAGTATACCTTAATTTCCCTAAAAAATGTTTGTATTTGTGTGATAATAAAAAGCAAGTGTTATGTATTATAAGCTACTGTGTTGCTTATTTCACGACTTAGAATATCTTTTTTTTTTCCCCCTTTATTATAATTTTACATTTTCAAAATATTGGCCACTTCGATTTACTTTATTCTAAAGTGTCACATCGTTTTAAAATATGTTCAGGAAAGATTACCTAAGGATTTTGAATACAAATACAGTGTGTCCGTAAAGTCATGTTGCAGTTATGAACACTTATAATGGCTTAAAGAAACGAAACCAAAGGATAAAACTATGATACGAAGAGTATGTCAGAGTTTCTGAAGCATAAATTTCAATTTTGTATGCGCGCAGGTAGCGACGCAACACAACAGTGAAGCAAATCACGCCATTTAGTCAAGATGTAGCTAAACAGTGCAAAGGAAAGTTCAATGCGTTCTGTGACTTGCAAAATTTGAATTCGTGACACGTGTTCGTCGTTATTGTCGCCACATAGAAATAAAATTACTGGTGAGATAAGCAGCCGAAGGATACTGGCAACTTGTTGGACCAAAAACGTTCAAGTAGGCCTTCGGTTAGTGACGAGTATGTTAAAGTTATGAAGGTAGCTACCAAGAAGTCAGTGCGTAACCGTGCTAGAAATCTAGGCACGAAGAAGACCACAGTTCATAAAGTTTTAAATAAACGTCTCTAATTTACGCGTTAAAACTGTAGTTCTTGCACGCTATCCGCCCAACTGATAAACCCAAACGACATGAGTTTGCTGCACAGATGCTTCATAAGATGGACAATGACAGAAGATTGTGTTTAGTGATGAGACCACGTTCCATGTATTCAAGTTCATCGCCATAACGTTAGGACATGGACTTATGAAAATGCTCATGTTTAAATTGAGTATTAACGTGACACCCTTAAGGTCACGAGCAGACTGTGAAGTCAAACAACTACCTTGACATGTTGCAGTTGTCACAAATTCAAGATCAAGGCGATGGTGTCATTTTTCAATAAGATGGTACTCCGCCACACTACGCCAACAGTGTTTGCAGTTTCTGGATGCATTTCCCCAGAGGTGGATGGAAGGCGTGGTCACCACGATTGCCGTACCTAACGCCTTTAGACTTTTACGTGTGAGGCTATGTTAAGCAATGTCGTTGATACAATATTCGTTTATATGACATCGACAATTTAAAAGATAAAATCAATGAGGCTATTCACTCTACACCGGTTGTTAGTCGCGTGTGGAATGTATTAGAACATCGTTTAGATGTGTGTAGAGCAACAAACTGAAGTCACATCGAACTGCATTGAACAGGTATGCAAACTTGGAGAGCTTTTCTTTCTTTTGGTGAAAGTTTCACATTTCTCTCTTGTTTCTGCTTTAGTGTTATTGTTCAAAACTGAACCATGATTTGATGGACATGGATTTTAAAACATTTTTAAACTATGGCCACATTTGGTCACCTAGCTCGTCTTAGTTTAAACATTTTTCAATAAAAAGTGCGTATTCATTGTTTCCTTAACTCATAAAATATGTCGGGTATCGCAATAATGGGGTATCTCTATACATCACCGTCCTTCTGACAATGAGAATGTACTGTAAAAAATATAATTTCTTAAATGTTGCATTATTATAAGCAGAGAGAGAGAAAAAGAGTAAATGAGTGTGCAGTCATCTCGATTAATGCTACACCAACTGTGTGGTTGTGAAGCATTCCTGAATTGCTGCCAGCCGTTTGCATTTTGTTAGTAAAAGCAAACTGAATGCATCCGATTGTATCTCAGCTTCGCTATTATTCACTACTTTCGGCGTTCTCTTTCCTTCCTCTCCCTTCCCCTATAAAGCACTAAAGAATTGCGATCTTGCGTCCAGAGAAAAAGAAAACAGGACAGAATATCAACCTTCCGTTTCTTAAAGAATGAAACCACATTATGTACACTGACAGGCATAAAAATGGATCTCCCAAGAAACACTAAATTATACAACAATAATTTAATTTAAAAGCATTTCTGTCGTTGTGCACTTCTATTTTCTGCAAAGCAGGCGTATTATGAACATTTCTTCAATAAACTGTGGCTACACTGCTGTGAATACAATTTTATTTTAAGGCTTTAAGAATTATAGCGCGCTTTCCGGAAAAGGCTCCAATCCACATTCAACTGTTGCCAAAACACACATTTCCTTTTTTAACAAGATTTTTGTGGAATGAAGGTGTCACTTGTTCGCAATGAAGCTATAGAAGTCATTGCACTGATGGATGATGTGGAAGATGTTTACGTTACGTCGCAGATGTCTTCAGGACATCGTATGGAAGCGCTTGGCGTTCAGATCATAGAGAGCTCGACAGATGACCATCAACTTAAGGTCGTCATATGGACTAGAAAGGGTCTGGAGACGGGGATAGCTTATTTCCTCTCAACAGTATTTTTCGCAGAAGATTCCACAATGGAATTGGAGAATCATCAACACTCAGGCTCGTGCTCATCTTCAGATCGAAGACAGGTCACTTAATGTTCACGAGGTTCTACTGAAATTTTTGTTCCATTCATCGATGAAAACTTCAAACACTTCTTGATGCTTCAAGCAGCATTTTAATGAAGTCGGAATATAAATAATTGAGGCAGTTCAGATCTTAGCCTACTGAACACCCGTGGGATATGCTTCATTAGAGAGTTCGGAATTGTGACGAGAGTCTGCAAGGTGTGAGGGAAAAAGTTTTTCAGGATGATCTATAAACACTTGGGGAACTTCATGCCTAGTCGTCTAGAGGCAGTGGTTCGAGTAAGGGACGAAAAACAGGACTTTAGTGTGATGTTTTCTGAGCATTTTAGTTGCTATATCAAAGTTTTAGTAAGTGTCATTTCACCAATGATTAAAATGTTCTGTATTTATTACACACATAAATGTTTTAAAAAGCAATTCACAAAGATGATGAAAATAATGGTATTTTGTTAATGATATCTGTTTGAAATACAACCAATTAAATGCAAAGACAAAACATTCCAATAAGCACAATATTATTTTTACAAAAATGACGAAATTCATTGTTTATCCTTCATCTATTTCTCGTGCCTGTTATTGTAATTTGGAAACTATTTTCAAATATTAAAACTTTAAAGAATATTTCATTAATAAATGAAGATTTATGAATCATTTCTGAACATTTCTCGTAGGCGGTCAACTAAATTTTATCGCGGTAAAGTAATTGAATTTTATTATCTGGTTCTGATGTCATAATTGCAGGCAGTAGTAGTTGGTGTCCTTACAGTCGCAGGTTGCAGTTCCGCCTCATGCTTGGGTAGATATATGTGTTTGTTGTCCGTATATTAGCCTATGTTGTCTATTAGGCGGTGCTCAAGCGTAATGTTGAGGAGACCCACCAGCTGCCCATGTCTAATGTGATTTATCTGACCCGCATGTGATCAGGAAAGGCCTTAAACCTCATCACTAAATTTATGATATTTTATGTGAGTTAGTTACTTAACGGTACTAAAACCCCCCTCAAAGATATTAATGGATGACATGGCAGGAGTATTCGCCCAATGCTACGGACCTTCACATAAAAGATCTCGTTTGATAGTAACAGGTGTTTAAGCTTTCCACGCTTTCTTCTTCTACCTCCCATCTTGAGTTTAAAATCGCAGTTTAATGCTACATTACAAGAGAATGAAAGAGTTCGTTTCAGGATATAATATTAAAAAGAGAATACTATTAAATGATCAGCTTAAGTATTAGGCCTAAAACCTGATCCGCGTGCTGACGGACTGCATGAAGCATTAAAATTTAGTTACACTTAGCACCTACAAATGCCGGAGGAATAGCGGTCTGCCCAAGTGTTATCTTTGGCAATGCTAAATTATTATTTAAAAGTGAAATGTCGGATAATTTTGTACAGGCAGTTGTGGAGTTTTTTAAAGCGATATAAATCTACGAATGGAATTTAAGATTTAAAGTCCATCCAGAGAAATTGCGCATGGTGTTTTTACGCCTATAAACATTTACCGACCTCGACCAGGTTTGAAACCACGAACCTTAGGTGCATAGGAGAGGTAATGAGTGATTTGCTACGAATTATGACGCATAATTTTCATCGACACGTTTAGTTTATTTGTATTTAATTTTTGTTAACAGTTTTACATGTTTCTTTAAGAGCTCGATAATTTACTGTACATTTAAAAATTACTGTGGAAGAAGAAAAAGAAGAAAAATCTACAGTGCTAAACAGGTGTTACTATTTTTAATTTGTAATGTTTTGTTAAAACTCCTGCACTTTTGAAATTTCAATATTTTGTGAGATATTTTCTCTATCGCAAAATTGCCCCTTAATTGAAACTTAGAAAGCTTTAAAATGTTTGCTTTTTATACCATATACACGTACTTCTATAATGTACAAAATATTGACCAGTAAAATAATATTTTAGTCAACCTTTACAGTTAATGACTGCAAATGAAGTGTTATGTTTGTAACTGCCCACCTTGGCTGTTCACAGAGATTGCTGTTTGTCTGTCAGTCGAGAATTAGGTTTTTTATAAGACTGGACAGTTGCCCAAAACATCATTTCCATTGCAAATCTAATGCAGCGACGTTCTGGATATGTAATCTGACATAACTGTTTGAACTATCAGCATTTATCAATTCCTTAAGTTTGGCTTTGGTAGTGATGTCGGACTGCATATCTAATACTAATCTTGATCATTCTAAACCATGGCGTTTGACAGATACTCGTAAAGCGGGAAACATAACCTTCTGGCTAACCACCTTGTAAAGATTAATAGTCTTCTACATTAAAGTTTTCATCAGTCACAAATAAACATGGTCAACTGTGCTGTATTAAAAGTTTTCAGTTTCTCATTAATCTGTTATACCAATGTGTTTTGCAACGATTTGGCGAGACAGAATAATTGTTCAAAACGAGGAAACTCTTGTGAGCACAGAATCTCAGCAATCTTAACTAGGCATGTCTTTTTAACGGTTTAAGTGTATTAGCAATCTCTCGTGCTACAATATATCTTCTCATCTCTGTAGTATGTGTAGTGTTGACAGATTCACATGCATTCGTAAACTGCAAACATTTCTTTGATTCTTTGTAGTCCTGTAAATAAACAATAAGCTATATTGTAGGAGGCAGTTTTACAAATCAGAAACCATAACCATATGATAACGTTTACTAGCACATAATTATCATAATAATCCAGCGTAATCTGAATTACAATGTACGTATATAATACAGTTCGATATTTCATCTTACTGCTCCTCTCACATTTTCACACAAACAGAGCGCTTAACGTTTCCATATTTGCTAAAGCATCATGTCCTTAAAACTTTCTCTTGAAGTGGGTGGTTTTAATAACGATATGCCCGCCTGCCGCCTGCAATCACTTTTGTTTATTGAAATAGACTGACGGCCCCGCGCGGCCGTATGCCAGCAGGAGAGCAGAGCCGACGTTCATAACATACATATTATGTAAACAGAGTATCCCATGAGTAAAGCTTTCAACATGTGTGATCTAATTAATATATACGAGGAGAAGTAAAAAATTGTACCCACCTTAGCTATAACACACCTGTAGAGTTGTTACACTATTTTCTGCACATGAGTTGGTATTACTGCAGTAACGTGATTGAAGTTTGACCTTGATCGCGTCATTTTCCTTGCTAGTGTGACAGTGTAAACATTGCCGCTCCGCTAGCAGTGTGCACCAAGGAGGAACAAAGAACAATGATCCGTCGGAAGGTGTGTCGGAGGCTAAGGCTTTGAATACAATACGGGGCAGTGCTATACCGCATAGAAGTTGTATGATTCAATCAAGAAGTTTAGAAGTAGCCGGACAAGCGTGATGCATGAAAATGGAACAGGACGCCCTTCAACCTATGTCATTGACGAGAAGATTCAGCAAGATCGAGATATGGAACTAGCGATCCGGCGAGTTGCCATCGATGAGAGAGCGTTTTCTCTGCAGATTAGTTTCATAGGTTCTGCCTTTAAATCATTCACGACCAGCTCGATTCCATGAACTCTGCGCGAGATAAATGCAAAAGGGAGTCTATCGCAGAGCAGAAGAGTAAGGGTGTTGAGATCTGCCAACGCTTACTCGACTGCTATAATACAGGATTTTTAAAAAAGTCACAGGGAATGAAACGAGGGTTCATCACTGTGTGCTGTCGGTCCTGGTGGTGTAGTGGTAACAATACTTGCCTCCTAAACCCAAGATCGCGGGTTCGAATCCGGCCAGGATCGATGGATTTTTACGGGCGTAAAAATCCTAAGTATGGCTTCCTTCGGAAGGGAAGTAAAGCCGTGGGTCCCGTGTCGTACATTTACGGCACGATAAAGAACCTCAAGCATGAAAGAAGAGGCCTCTGAGCAAAATTTGTCGGCCGTTTCACGCCCTGAATTGAATGGGACGCTGATGACCTGAGATGTTAAACAGCGTCCATAAATAAACGAAATAAAAAAAAAATCACTGTGTGCTAGGATTCATACGCAAGAGTATGGAGTGGAAACGTACAGGATCGTCAACGAAGAAATTGAAGACTCGATCTTCGACGTGAATTGTGATGCTAACGTTTTTGGGAGGAGGGGAGGCTCAAAAGACCTATACTGGAAGACTACCTGGGAAAAGGGTGCACGATCAACAGTGCAAGATACAGTATTTGCTGACTAATGGAGGTCTAACTAATTCTTGTAAGTCGATATATATTAGCTCGTCGAAACTATTTTTTTAAAATGGAAAAAAAAAAAAAAAAAAAAAAAAATATCCAGAAACGAGTACTCTTAACAGCATTTATTCTTGAATAAAAAGACACAAACAATTTACGAGAAAACGAAATATACAGTTTACAACGTGTATTTATGAAGCGAAGTAAATTAAAATACAATTACAGGCGACTATTTGTTTTGGAGGGAGCTCCCTAATTAGTAAGTTTGGAGCAGGCATAACACGCATATACCCCGTAGTTTCCCTGGCAGCTAGGCAGGCGACTCTCGGACTATCAAAGAAGGACAAGAAAGTATTGATGCTTTTTTTTAATGCTGTTTAACGCCCGTTTTTACTACTGAGGCACCATAGGCGGAGAACAATGATGATACATGAGATGAAATGATATATTGGGAAAGGATATTTTTAAGGAAGGAAACGTTTCAGGTCCCTAAGTTTAGGGTACCTTCCCGGCATTTGCCATTTGAGGACCGAGGAAAACCTGGAAAAAACCTCAGTCAGGGAGGACGGTCCTAGCGGGATTCGAAACCTAGACCTCCCGCTCACGAGTCTGCGCCTTAACGACCTCGCCCACCCGTGGCTCTAAGTATTGATGCAGTTGCAACAACTTATTGTGTGAAAAAAATCATTCTCTGCACTTATTTATTTAAAACCAAGCATAGAAATTGTTTGGAAAATATAAACCAGATACTCGAATAGAAAATTCTCTTATTAAGACCAATAATCAGGAAAGGTAAGTGAAACGCAGCATTATCCCTCTCAGTGAGGAATTAAAATTAACGAGATACGTTGTGCCATTACATGTTTATTATTATTATTATTATTATTATTATTATTATTATTATTATTATTATTATTATTCCTGTATAAAGAGACATTACAATACAAAGTCAAGTATTGAAAAGCATTTGTTTATATGTTCACATTTTGTAAATCAGTGATGAATAACTTTACAAATATAGTATAGTATAGAGTGTAAATTTAAATTTTGATGATATCTTAGAGGTCCGGGTAAAGGAAAGTATGAGAACCGGCGCATAGGACCTAACTCCTTGTGGAGATTCTGTTTTGAGAAAACATTTATTGAGGTCCATGAGATAAGTTTGTTCCTGATAATCAGAAGGCACCTCAAACACCTGTCGCCACATTGCCTAGCGACCTTATGCAACTGAGGCTCGAAAACTGCCAATATGCAGCAACCCCAGAGAACATGAAAAATAAAAGTTTGAACCTTTATATCGAACTATGCAAAAGTAGACAAAAGTTAACACAGTTCCATTCATAATGAGCTACTTGGTATCTTGGCGAGAGCTCTGTTTCAAGCTCTGTGCGAAGGCATGAATAAAGCACTTTCTATGCATTGATTGTAGAGGAATCTAAGACATTTGTAGACGCGAACAAATATCTGTAGTGATACGGACTTTCTTAGATGGTAAAAATTGCATCAGGCATAACTTCTTGGTTTTAGTCCTACCGTTTTATTAGATACTAAGACACATAAAAGATATGTTATGTAAATCTGACATTAGCTGCCGGAACTGTATTGTTCAGACTTGCGATGGTGCCAATGTAATAAACGATATGCAGACATCATTACAGAAAGAAATGTCAAAAAGAAATTTATATAAGATGTGCCAATAGCAGATCTAGCCTTCTTATTGTGAACATGTTGAAAACTGTCAAAAGAGCAGTTCCCGCTACTGCATAAAAATAACCCGGAATGTTTTCATGTTCGGCTCTGCCATTCATCTCTGTGCCAGTGTATGGGGCAAGGTGTTCAACAACTGAGCTCGTGATGCCGGTTAAAATTAATGTCAGCCATTTTAAGTTCGTACACAAGAGACTAGAGGTTAGATTGCTGCTACGAGTTTGAGCTTTTGTCCTGTATTTTCGGCTTACGTCTGATTTAAACAGTCTCCGATATAACGTTATGCAATTGGAGTTTTAAACACTTGTGGAAATTGACTGACCTACTGTGGACGCAATAAGACAGAGCTAGAAGTTCCTATTGCTCAGTCCTGTTTACAACGCCAACTGTTTCAGCTATATTTCTTTTGATGTGTTAGACCTCCTATTGCGTGCTTGTATACTATGGAGTATCCGAAGTGAGATCCATGCGAAAACAAATAATATTTATTTGATTGTTATGTCAAAATAAATCGTACAACTACAGTAGGAGGGAAGTTAGCGATACATTTCCATTGGGAAGTGCAATTTTCATATTGGTGAACAAAGTGCGAAAGTTTCATTAACCAGAGGCCGAGGCAAAAAAAAAAAAAAAATAAATAAATAAATAAATAAATAAAATAAAATAAAATAAAAAAATAAAAATAAATAAAAAATAAATTAAATTAAAAAAATAAAATAAAATAAAAAATAACAGAGGAAAAAATTAATGAAACAGGCTTTCAATTAGAAACTTCTCGAAAATCTTTAACATGATTAACTTAGCAAGGTGGTGTATCTGTCGACAGTTTGTATTAAGCTCTTCATTCATATAACACTAATGGTACCTAAAATAAAACCCCTAGGGGCAGCTTATAACATCCAGGATGATGAATTTTGGCGAATGTTTTAAAATCTTGTCAAAAGAATTCAGACACGTCTCACAACAGAAGCCAGGCACATCGAGCATCTATGGCAACACCGAACCAGTACCAAGCAGACTACTACAACATCCGTTTCCGGTCTGCAACGACCAATTACAGGAATTCTTCTTGGAGAACATTAGCGTCCGGAATATCTTCCACAAGATTATCTAATGCGTCTATGTATTTGAAAACTATTAAGGAAATAAGATTATCGGCAACCACTATATCCGTTGCTCCATCCACGAGTCAAAGCTGTGGCCGCTTTATTGTCAATATAGTGGTTGAAAGTTGGATGCATATGAGTCATTTAACACAGTCTTATTGCGCAGTAAGAGATGCTACGGTTGGCAGAGGCCCTGGACTTCTTGTTAATGGTTGATTTTGCTACAATTATGCTGCTGCACGTTATATGACTGGCCTAAGATCTACACTGCGATGCAGCAGAGAAACAACATTCAAGCTGTGAAAGCATAGAATTTTATACCAACTGTGCAGATGGCAATCTCAGCTGATACTTGCTCCCTAGGGAAATTGCCTTGAGGGTCGTTACCCGATACGCACTAAAATGATGTACTCTTCAAGTTCGATCACTGAAACTTCTTGCTTCGCTATTTACCAGCAGTTATCCTCCACTTGGAGAGTAGAGCTTTGCCAACGAGGGACCCTGGGTATCACCGCTAACATTAAACGCGAAATACTGAAACCACAGATACTTAATTGTGCTTTGAAGTCGGGTGGATTCTTCTAAGCGTTCCTGGCTTTAATGTTTCGAAAAGAAAGAACGGTTTACCTGCATCAAGAATGCTGTTTGGCTCTCATGCCCTATATAGAGAAATTATTCTTCTGAACTCTTTTGAACAAAAAGATGATTTTATTTTTAATGAGTGTTTCTTTAAAATGCCTATAAAATAACAATTTCTTAAATCTTGTCTGTAAACACTGGCAATAATTATAAAATCCTATTTTTAGATACATATAAGTATTTTCAAACGCCTTTGACGAAGCCATGATTTCTTCTTTCCAAGTTAATTTATCATGAATTTTCGTATTTCTACCGCTCAGTAATTTCAATACTACATCTGTTCATTTATTACGCTGATGATTACGTTTAATTACTTAAAAAAAAAAAGTTTAAAATGTCATTCTGCATTTGTTGCTTTTATAAAAGATTGGTGTTTCTGCATTAGAGAAACAAACTATAATAATCGGGAACTGTACTTTCATTGAGTCAAAATAAAGACAGTGAGAAGTCAGTCATCAAGGAGGTATGTGCAGGTAGTAGCTTTTAGTTAGCTGATGGAGCCTTGTCAGCGATTGGTTCTGCATTCGTGTGCTACTCTGTGTTTTCATTGTGTGCAAAGTGTATGTTGATTGTTCTTCGTTAGTTATGCCACCACATAAATATAGTATTGAAGAACGGGTTTTTAGGTACATGGGATATATATGCGAAAACTGATTCTTGCAGAGAACTGGTAAGGCGATTCGCAAGAAAATTCCTGTCAGTCGTATTCCAGATAGAGAAACTATTCACCAACTTGCTAATAAGTTACGAGAGACAGGATCTCTCAATGACAAAAAACATGTTCCGAATAGCCGTACCATGTTCTTACGAAAGAAAAGTTAGATTAAATACAGGAATACAAATGTCGGCAATGTATTGCCACTGAGGGACATCATTTTAAAAATAGATTAGTGCTTATTATTGTCAGTTTTAAATAAAGCGTCATTTTATGCTATCTGCAAAAATATAAATACTGAAATAAAAACGCCAACTTTAGTGCGACGACTCTACCTCCTATATTTTTTACGGTGGCTGCACTGCTCCAATAAGCAGCCGTGCCCAGGAAGTCCGTAACCCAAATAACCGCACTGTACATACCAGCTTGTGTAATTTAGTTTCCTGTCCCATTATTAACGATACAGTGTATCAACGTGATACTGCTAGATAAATCTGCTGTACGCAGTTCAGTATGATGATAATTAAAGCGATTACATAACTACTAAGGTTACATGCTACGATTGCCCATATACACACTGTCCGTCACATAAACATTGATAGCAACCAAGATTTATCATGACTAGAATAGCCTTGCAAAGTTACCAAATGTGATGATAAATTCTTTAGAATTACCAGTAAAAGTAGCATTTAAAACTGAACCACACTTATGTGTAGAACTAGTAGAAATGAAGTCTTACAATCCAAAAAAGGAGACTTTCAGAAGTTGATCTGCAGGTCACCAATGCTAAAGTACTTTTCACAGACGAATCGAAATAAGAGCGCTTTATTAAAAAGAGAAGACTTGTGTCCACAGACATAAAGGACAGGTTTCTCACCAGTGTTACACAAAGTGGGGGTCTATTAAGCTTGGGTTTGTTTTTCGACGAATAAAATTGGAGATATTGTGAAAATTGAAGGGAAAATGGATCAGAAATAGTGTCATAAATTCTTCAGTATTATGCAATACAATTTGGATGCGTCTAGTAGTGTCACATTGTAAAGAAAAGTAGAGGATGCTGAAAGATATGGCTTAGCCATTTTAAAGTACGGCCTGCAACCTCACAGAATTGTAAAATCTATGTTGATAGAGGTATCCGGGATATGTACATAAGCTTAAGGGGGGGGGGGGGGTCATGAAGATCTACATAATGTTAAGAAAAAGAGATTTCATGTGAACTCTTAAAGTTTAATTATTTATATTTTGTTTCCTACGAGTTTTATAACTCAAGATGTTGGTTTCATTAAAAGTTTTAAGTTAGAATTTATTGTATACTTTATTTTGTTTCTACCAAAGTGTAATGTTCAGAAGCTTGATAGGTTATAAAATTTTACAGCTAAGTATGATAAACGTGTTCAAAAAAATCATACCATTATGTACCGTAGTTTTAAAACAAAAGGAACATGAATATTTAAAAAAGTAAATTTTGAGAAAATTGCATTATTAATGCTGCCTGCTCCGTATGACGGATTATCAGGACCCAGCAATGCTTCGTAGGGTTCTACATAAACATCTCTAATTTTCGTTTTAGGCTTCTTGTCTGTTGGAATTGTTCCTCCAATCTGCGAGCTTTGGACACACATATATAGTCTAATCGTCTATAAAGTCACACAACCCATTCATGGATTCATCCCTAATTCCTATATCACCCTGCAATTTATTGAAAGTGGCCAAAGCTTCATTCACGTTAAAGTGTAGAGTGCCAATGTATACTAGGCGTGTCAAATCAATCATTCACAGACACACAGAGACACTTCTTCAGCAATTCAGGATCTAACACTTTTCTGAAATTTGTTTTAGCTCTTCCATGCATGGGAAGATGGTATTGTTTGTTATGATCATAGATTTCACCTCGATATTTACACCAGAAAATCCAAAGCATAGCTCATACTTTGGATTTTCGTTTGCTAACAGTAAGTGAAAGTAGGCTGCCAAATAGTTTTCCTCATTTCATTCACGTTTCCTTTCTTTCTTTTTATATCCAAATCTTAATATTTATGTATCTCTTCCATCCAGAAGATAGTGACCCTGATGACTCCACTAATTTTTTTCCCCAACTGTTAGGCAATGCCTATTTTCTTATTTAAATACGCAAGTCCAACACAGACAATTTTTTGTTTCTACACCATGTGGTGGATCATCCTTTACTGCATTGAATGCTTCTGTGTTGCCATTGCCTAGATATTCTATATACCGTATATTGTATTTTGCAATTGACCTGCTGAAAATCTGCTTTACTCCTTCAACCTCCTTTCCTGAATTGTAAAATGAAGAAATGTCATTAAGAGTCACATTGTAGAGCAATTTTACAGACAAGTCTTGTATGGTTTGTGATGAAATGGAAAAGTCACTCCCCATTTTCTACAAACAGCAAACCTACACGTTTCGCTCTGCAATATGGATATATTGATAATTCCATTTTATAAGTGTTATACATTTCCAAACTAGCTACCAATTTTCTTTATGAAGAACTTGTGTTTTTTGCAGGTAGATTTACATTATGGGTTTTTCATTTTTTTCATTAGCACGTATACTTTTGAGGTTAGAACCGTTTTCAGTGAGATTAGCAGAAATTGAAGGCTCTCCTATCTCATTAGTTTGTTTTCGTTACATTTCCATTTTCTCTCTCTTTTTCTTTTTAAATATGCGCTGACTCCTGGGCATGTTTGTTGAAGTAAATTTTTTCCTTCCAAAACAGAGCAACAATTTATGCAATGAAAATAATCAACGATACTATACAAGAAACAATCAACTGCAGGACAGCCTCAACACTAAAAAGCAAGAAAAATATCTCTCGAATGGTGAAAACTCCATCTTTCTTATCCTTAATGTAAAGCAATGATAAGCAATAATAAAAATCATACAATATCTAATTTTTTGAGGAATTTTATTCGCCATCATTCAATTAAAACTCACATTAATACTATTTATAAAATAAGATGTATAACATGCTATATGCCAGATATAACAGATTTCATTGATTATGAAACACGCAAAAAAAAAAAAAAATTAAAAAAAATTAAAGAATTTCGTCCTCATGACTCCCCTTTAAACCACCTTTGGGAGTATGACAGAATATAGAATCAGTACCTACAACGATTTCTAAACCAAATGGCTACTAAGAAACCAAGATAAAAAGAAGCTTCATTTTGTTTCTTGTAATGAATATATTTTGAACTTAATATATTTTTTTGCGGATTTACTTGTATTTCTCTTATAAGAATCAGGAACTTATATGGTGTAATGAAATCAATGAGCAGTGGTGTAAAATTAATGCAGCGTTTCATCATTCACAACCTTTTGTTATTTAGGACCGGCCACGCTAGTCAGTTGTCAGTGTTTAATTCTAATTTTCCCGTGTTGTGTGAATTAAAGATCAACAACCTTGGCGCATCGTAAAACAATGTCAACTGGCTTAAAGTATACATTTCATTGGAAAATAAACGTTCAGTGACTCTATCGAAGTTTTTTTAAACGCTTTTTTCCTTGAGTGTACATGTGCAGGGAATCTGAATGTTCTGCCAAACTTATTCCATAAGGTATAGGCATAGCTTAGGATTGAACCCAACACAAATAAATCCAGATACAAGAGCACCTAGACGCCTAATGGCCGCCCAATAGCGATTCTTTTGAACTAGCTCTTCATATAATGCTCCATTAATATATTTTAATTTCAAATGTCCTCAAATTGTTCAAGCATATAGAGTACGTTAAAAGAACGAGATAGCGGCGAAAACGTCTGTACTGTCGAAGAACACACTTATGCAGTGGCGTAAGGCAAGCTGATCGGATTGTGCGATGTCGTAAGGCTTCGCAATGGAGGGGCGATCAAAGCTCCGTTTAATGGATTATCGATGTCTGCGGTTCTTTTGGAATGGAAATCGATTTGTATGCTTTAAGTGCAGTTCCCCTAGGGGTGCGCAATTACCCGCTTCCTCCGTGTTGGGCATTCTTTGTTGCTTTCCTCCATTTGCAAACAAAAGAGAACAGGGAGACCTTCGCTTGGCCACCTTACTATTGTTTACGAGTTTAAGACAGGTTTGGTCCTTCTTTGCAAAGAATGAAATAAAGTAAACTTACATGTGGACGTGAATAAGTAAACTGAATCGGCGAATTGTGCCCTTAGTTAAAGATAATTTCCCATACATTACTCAAACATGAAATCCTTGCTAGAAAAGTGGTCCAGCAAAGGAGTATTTTGTTAATATTTAAAATCATCTTTAAAGTGTACACATAGGAATCTTGTGGCAGCTCGAACTGTTACGCAAAAATATTGTATCACTAACAATGCTGCTTTAAAAATTTGATATTGCGCTTTGGTGTTTAATTTTAATACAATAATCACTCTTCTATTTCTGTACTAAGGGACACTTTAAGCGCTAGTTAATCGTTCATTCTTTTCTTGATTGTTAGAAGCTGCGTGCAGGTTTGTCAAAGTCATATTCAAATAAACCACTGACCCACTATGTTATATTTATCATAAGAAAAATTCAAGTTATCTGTGGGCCGTAAATGTCGATCCACGTTAGTCCATTTTGATATCTACAGAGCAAAAAAGAACGAACATAATTTTACAGGCATAATTCTCACGCTAAAATTTAACTTCACAACATTTTGTTAGCTCATTACGTAATATACATGTGGTACTGATTTCATCGTTGCTGCTACCGGTTCCTGCCTGTGAGAGGTGTGCAAGTTGAGACATGTTCAGTTCCGCCTACATCAAAATGAAGGTGACACGCGAGGAACAATATGCTTCTATGAAATCCTACTATTTTCTACACAAATCTTTAGCAGATACCAATGGGGAGTTTGGTGTTCCCTACAGCACAGCTTGAAGATGATTTAAAATGTTTAAAGAGCTGGGGCATCCAATTTCAAAGGAAGATGAACCAGGAGCTTCAGTTTGTGCTCTAAGGGAAAACATTTACATCTCTCTCATTTTGAGGATCGTCAAATAACATTAAAAACACCTTCAGAAGTTCTGAAAAGTTCACTAGGATCCTCCCACACGTTGGCTTATTCCCGAACAAGGACGTTCGCGTGCAGGCTTGCATGCAGCTAGAGAAGATGCTGAGTTTCTTTCAAAGGTAATCTCTGACGATGAAACGTGGCTACATCATTTCGATCCCGAGAGTAAACAGCAATTCTGTGTTTAAATCTCCATCATCAACAACGTGAAAAAAAGTAAAAGTGGTTGCTTCTGCTGGGAAAGTTATGGTCACTTTATTTTGGAGTGGTTTGCCAGTCTGTCGCACCTGCATACACAGCGGTTAACTAGGCAATACTATAGAGATGTCCTGAAAAATCTGCAAGGCCATGTCACTCCACAAATGCCACTCCCCCCCCCCCCCGGTACAACAAGCTGGATTCTGTAGCACGACAATGCACGGCCGCACATAACAAATGTTGTTGCTGAACATCTAACAAAAATCAATGCGAAGTGTGTCCCTCGCCCTCCCAGTTGTCTAGATTTAGCTGCGTGTGAACTTTTCCTTTCTCCCAAATTGAAAAAACGCCTTCGTGGGAGACATTTCCCATCTTATATTTGAAGACTGGCAGAAACGCTGGGATAGGTTTATTGCATCCAACGCGGACTACTATGAGAAAAATCATAAAAAGTATGTGGATGGGTAAAGATATGTCCTTAAAAAGTATGGTCATTCTTTATTGAACAGTCCTCGTACATACATTTTCCAGTCGGTCCTGGTGGTGTAGTGGTTACCATACTTGCCTCCTACACCCAAGATCGCGGGTTCAACCCGGTCAGGATCGATGGATTTTTTCGGGCGTGAAAACCTTAAGTATGGCTTCCTTTGGAAGGGAAGTAAAGCCGTGATCCCGTGTCTTACATTTACGGCACGAAAAAGAACCTCCAGCCTGAAAGAGAGGCCTCTGAGCAAAATTTGTCGGCCGTTTCACGCCCTGAGTTGATGACCTGAGATGTTAAAGAGCGTCCGTAAATAAATAAATAAATCACATAATAATAAATAAATCACATCACATATATTTTCCAAAGTTCTTCATATCTCTTAATTGTTTGAAATATCGTTTCTGTTCTTTAATAATACTGAAATATTTTCATTCGTTATTCAATCATCTCTTTTTAACTACTCGTAAAAGATTCGTTTCAAAAGTTTTGGTTTTATTTAATTGTATCTTCCTTTGCGTCCATGCTTTTATCTATAAAACAATTGATGAGGGGCATCTTCATCTCTTCTTTTTGGTGCTATAGCCCGGCGTGAGCTATCGTCTGCCACGGCGTCCTCTGCATCCTTTACCTCCATCTCACGACTTCATTGAGAGAGGGCATTATTGCAGGGAGGAGGAGCATCAGCATGCCGGCACCCCTCCTATCATGCGGTGATCGAAGAACGCCACCTCTCTATTAGGCAGCTTCCCAATTGTCCTCGTGACGCTGAGTGGACCCCGTTTCAGATCTCCCTAACATAGAAAAATTCCTATGTAGGATCAGGAATCTAATCCGGGCCTTCCGGCCAGCACTTAGCAACGCTTAACAGCTAGAACAAGGAGATTGTATGACGAGGGGGGTATAACATTGCAAAATGTTAATGGTATTCCTTTTATAACTTTTTTAATATAATTTTTTTTTCAATTGATGTATCTATATGCAATGTTTCTTTACTCTAACATATTTCACGGACAAGATACTTAAAACATAAAAATATTTATATCCTGACAAATTTGTTGTGATTTAAAAATTGGTCACTAGAGGTCGTCTTCATTATCTTTGATGATATTTTCATGCTGTGAACACATTAAAATGTTTAAATAAAACTTATTTCCTACGATGATCTCTGATGATACTTTATTTATCCGATTTCTTATCACATCATCTATATCAACATTGAACTGCGTTGACGAGAGGCCACATCCTAGTTTTACGCTTTTATTTATTTGTTCTTTACTTGCTGTTTATCCATTTGCTTTTGTATATCTTTGTCCCTTTGCACACATCTTCTATGATCTTTTTCTTAATGTTTCCCTTAATGTCTTTATGCTTCATCAAAGGCATTCTCCAGTTCAACGAATGCTGTATGTGTTTCTAAATTGTATTCTACAGTATTAGTTTTAAACTGGTAAGAATAGCATGGCGACTTCACAGAAACCGAAATTGCTTATGTCTTTGGAAAAGATCCGAGGTGAACGATCAGCGATCACCCCAGAAAGTTATATAGATCATTTCACCCTATTCGCAATTCGTGTTGTATTTTTATTCATCAGCGCTGTTCTTCTGGACGGTGACAGTGTTCAGAAGCAGCATCTATGAGTACATGATATATACAGAATGTCCCAATTATCTTGCTTCCCAAAACAACTTTTGTTTGCAGCAAATTTTAATTTGACGCACCTGAAAAAAGTTAAGAAATAAAGAGCAAAATAAATGGGACACCCTGTATAAAAAGCAGATTTATATCTACATACTTCGCCACTGTAATTTCTTACTGTAACGTTTAGCCCACGCTTTTAGGGCTGCGAGTAACAGATACAACAGAGGAAATGCGCCGTCTTGTTATTCACTCGACTGTTCACAGAATGTAATTTGTAAAGAAATGAGAAAATTTTAAGAACAGTATGGATAAATGTCATAGAAAGTTTTTGGAATGGATTGCAGAGACTATCAGTGTAAAAATGTGCCCTCGTTGGTTGACCTGAAAGAGGATATTACAGTGACACTGGGGAGAGCGCATTAATGTAGAGTTGGACTGAATGCTAAATACAGTTAAGCAATACTATGTTGCCAAAAGAAGTCATGTAAAATAATGACCGAATTAGTAGATAATTAAACTTGAAAAAGAGAGCAATAAATGTAACAAGATATGCATAAATGTTTTCTTCTGTCGCCAATTAACTAGCTCTCCTTTTAGCCAATATAATTTTTTTTCCCCTCCTGGTTTAAACAAATCAGTTTTAAACGCTTTGTGATATTTCTGTGTTATAAAGTGATATAACACCGCCACGGGTGGCCGAGATCGTTAAAGCTCGGACTGGTGAGCGGGAGGTCTGGGGTTCGAATCCCGCCAGGACGGTCCTCCCTGAATGAGGTTTTTTTCCAGGTTTTCCTCAGTCCTCATAAATGGCAAATGCCGGAGAGGTACCCTAAACTTAGGCCTGGAACGTTTCCTTCTTTAAAAAAAATCCTTTCCTGATACATCATTTCGTTTCATGTATCATTAGTGTCCACCGCCTGTGATGCCTCAGTAGTAAAAACGGGAGTTAAACATTATTAAAAAAAACAATAAAATAATAAAATAAAGTGATATATGAACATTAATCATTAATTCTGCTCTCTAATCTAATTATGAAGTGATTTAGTATTACAATAAATGAAAGAAGGATGGTGAACAGCCACTTAAAACGTTCTAATAAAACCACAATAACAGTCCTTTGGCAAAGTAAAGACATTATCTGATAAAAACCTGGGTTACAGAATGTGGTGTCTTAAATTTTTGCTGGCTATATGTTTGTACAGTCCAATGTTTATAGCCCAACAATGCTTGTCTCTTTCTCTGTTAGAGCATATAATATACAGAAAAGAATGCTCTTTCCCATTTCTCCTCACTGATTATACACTGCTGCACAATCACATCCACCTGATTCAGTACCATTCATCCATCCGACACTGCACATCGGCAAAAATGTGAAACAACGAGAACGTGAATACGAAACAAAAAACGATCAATCGTGCGACTGCATTGTTCGGGAAATTCAAGACATCATTAGTACGACTTTGTCACATGAGCCAATGCTCTACATTCAAAGTGGATATACCTAAAGGAAACAAAACGCCTACAGATAATTCGAGTAATTCCTTCTAAAAAGTAGCGCCGAGGCTAAAAAGTTTTAACATTACATGACAAACATATTTTGTCTTGTTTGTTCACACAGTTGATGTTACAAAAAACTTCTTATGGTGGCAAGAATTTCCTAACTTCACAAATAGCAATCTTTTTATACAGGATGTTAATGAATAACACCGAAATAGTTTCAGAGTGCAGAGATCTCATATGTAAGAAATTTGAAATAGGCCCACAACTAAACATAACGCTGTTTTATGGTGTTAAACAATTTGGCTTCAGATGCTGGAAATCGATGTTAAAGCCAAGCCGGGTGAAAATTTGGTGTAGAATGTCTTTAAAACTGCCTTACGAGCATAGAAATATCGATTTTCCGCAGCTCGTTATCAGCGTTTTCAATTTTTAATGCCATAAAAATCCCTCGCATCTCGAACTAATCATTTGACAGTGCGACCCTGAACATTAACTGCCTTCTTGCCAAGAACGACTACATTACATTAAATGTAGTCTGTCTTGAAGCAGATGCCTTAAAGAGTGTGTTCTTTAACTGCCCGTGTTGCATAATGCATAACGCAAAAGTCGATGTTCCTTAGGCCGGAGGTTCAATTACTGTCATGCCGTTAAATTCTTTTTCATTTAATTATTTAATATGAAGTGCTGCGATACGCATATTAAAGAATTATGAATTACGTTTACTTAATGATTTCAAGTTTTATTCTCTTTCTCAACAATGAATGTATTAACAACATATATATACAATAACTAATAAACTTACTACTGACATGTGCCTAAAACTTAATTTACCTAATACATATTCAGGACAGGGTTCTGATTGGTAAGTACAATAACAACTACAAGTGTATAAAATGAAACTAAACTTAAAACGTATGCTAAAGGCTGTGTTATTAGGCCCTTGCCAAGAAGGGAGGTGGGAGTGATGAACGAGCCTTAAAAAAAAAGACTATCTCTTACTCGATGGCTAATGTCATAACCATTGCGTCAAAGCTATACGTTCCGAAACCTCTCTTCGTTATTGTAAGTTATGCTTTCGAGGAGCATCTTCAGTAGTTAGTGGCATATTGGCACTCTAGAAACTTATAAGCCAAGGTTTCGAAATTTGACAGGCAGGTCATATGTTTACTATCTCTAACTACTTATTTAAAACACCTCCACATTCTCTTAAAATATATCGTAGTTCATGAACACCCTGTATCTAATAACATGATTTTATTGACCGCAACTTTGCGATACACAAAGAATAATGCAAAATGAGGACATAATTAAAATATTTTTATGGGGGACAAGTCTTCTGGAAAATTGCAATAATACCGTTGGTAATGAAATCTTTCACCCTCGTAGTTTTAAATTATTTACACACTTCACAACAATTAAGAAACAGTTCTGTATACTTTGAGATTCGGGATATTTCCGTGTGATTCTTGGGATTTTACTTTCTTTCTTTCCCCTCCCCACCTCCAGATTTTTGTGCCAATTGTGCTGCAATTTGAGAATATCCTATCAACTCCTGATCTTAAATCTTTCTCTTTTTCCATTCCCAAAGCATTTCAAAGTTGAGTTATAGCGCTCATGTACTTAATTTGCTTTGATATCGAGCTACGGAAGCTACGAAGAGCACAAAGAAATTTTCTGTTTCAAATTCCGAATATTGCTGAAGAAGAATTTCAGGATAATCCGCATTATACAGAGGATGCCAAAAATGTATACACACTTCAAGCAAAGAAAAAACTGTTAACATAACTAAACTGAATTCACGCAAACAGAAAATTGTGAGCTCTAATCATCTTAGACTTTTACAGTTACAACAGTTGCTCAACATGCCCCCCCGCCCCAATCGGCGTCGATACATTTCTGAGTACGTTGACCTACTGATTGAGTAAAGTTTTGAAAGTGTCCTCAGCGATTGCAGCACATGCCGTTTCAATTTCTTCCCCTAAGTGCTGCCAGTGTAGCTGATTTTCTATGGTATACAACATCCTTAAGAGTTTCCCATAGGTAGAAGTCCAACGGAGTTAGATCCGGAGAACGCGGTGGAAATTCAATCACGAGTGCTCAAAATGTTCCAAAACCATAGCCGAGGACGCGGGGCTTGTTGCTGTGCGAGGTCTCCCAGATCTCCATTGTGAATATCGCATACTTACCATGAGTTTCAAATTTGTCTCGAATGCGTGCAATTGTTACTCGCGTTGGCGGTTCGGTTTTGTACACACGTCTCCATTGCCTTTGAACTTCAACAACATTCTTGGTTTTCCAATACCACTTCAAAATTGCTTTCCGCTGTTCAAATGACAATCTTGGCTCCTTTTTGTTGTTGCAACGCTAGCATAACGCAATGTGAGTCACATCTGTTTACAGAACATCATACGATAATCTTGACTTCATGCATCCCTCTTATAATTTGTACTTATAAATATTTTACACAACAAAGCTTACGTTGGAATTTGTCCAATTGTTAGTACCTAAGGCAAGTCTAAAACTCTTGTGCCTAAAG
The DNA here is from genome assembly GCA_030762175.1 of Metallyticus violacea. Taxonomy (NCBI): domain Eukaryota; kingdom Metazoa; phylum Arthropoda; class Insecta; order Mantodea; family Metallyticidae; genus Metallyticus; species Metallyticus violacea. The sequence continues at coordinate 30,400,601 of CM060838.1, forward strand.
AAATACTTTTAATCATATTACCTTTTTCTTGGAACACAACTTCATTCACTGGTTTATATATTTCCTTGGGTTTTTGTGGCATCAAATTTGATATAGCGAATTCCACAACGCCTATAATCATTTCATTTTCTATGAATTCCAATGACACTTGGACATTGTACAAATTATTTACAATGTTCTCGAAATTGGGGCCATCGAATGTAGCATTCAATTTTTCATAACCGCTTTGTTCACTATAGTCGGTTTAGGCCAGAAAACGTGAACTCTTCATCTTGAACTATTTATTTAATGTATTTTCTGTGTCGTAGGAGGAAAAAAAAAAAAATACACATATTCCTTGGTTATTTTTTACCGACTGATTGCTGTTTTTATCGCCTCGATCTTAAATTTACACTCGTAAAAAAATGAGACTTTAGGAACTTGTATCATAAATAATTATTTTGCGATTTTTGCAATGACCTTTATTGTTCGCTGAAGTTGACAAAACTATAACATGTTTAAGATATTCCATTATAAACTGTAGTACATCATTGTTGTCTTCGCTCGCTTCTTCCTCGTAAACCCAAGATTACGGGTTCAGTCCCGGCCAGGGTCGAAGGATTTTTTCAGGCGTAAAAATCCTAAGTATGGCTTCCTTCAGAAGGGAAGTAAAGCCGTGGATCCCGCATCATAGATTTAGGGCACGAAAAAGAATTTCAAGCATGAAAGAAGAGGTCTCTGAGCTAAATTTTACTCACCGTTTCACGCCCTGAATTGAATGCGACGCTGATGACCTGAGATGTCAAAGAGCGTCCGTAAATAAAACAAATCAATAAATCGCTTCTTCCTCTGTGCTTTTTCTTCGATTTACAAATTAAAATAATATTAACGTGCAAATGCTTTTAGTGAAGTTGATTTTTTAAAACCGAAATTAAACCCATTTCAAGCGCAGAAATTAACACTTTCATTTTTTCCCTAGAGATATGCATTTATTTATCTACCACAATTATTGAGTTCAGGAATTGCTTACATTACAGTAAGCAATCGCGGTTTCCTCAACAATTGTATTGGATACACATCCAAAGCACCAATAAAACATTAAACCTTTTGTATTTTCATTTTAATTATAAGCAACTAAAAATAAATACATAACTTCCTGTGCAATGATGTATGAAAAAATGGTGAAAATCGACTTATGCTTGCCAAAGCAATAATATTTTGGTGAAGTTTTTATATTACCTAAATGAATGCAAATTAAAATATTTCTTTTTGATTCTTTGACTTTTGCATATGGGGTTTAGAGTTTTATTCCATTTTTCCAACCTATTAACCCCACATTAAATTTCATATTAACATTGAACGCTATTATATGCCAAATAATAGCAATTCGTACAATAAATAAAAACATAGCCTCCCTTTTCCTCCATTAAGCTAAGAGTTTTTATCAGTGGCATGGAAAAACAGAAATTATCTGAGCCAAGGTTCTTGAAATATCCTAAAGCAATATTTTTAAATTGTTTCAGTCATAAATTAAACTTAATCCTACCCCAACATATAGCATTTTCATGCAAACATTAACTGCTTTTTAATTATCAGCCAGGTGAAGATGTCCTCCAAGTTTCTGGGCAGGTTATCTACGGGTCTTCCGGTTTTACCTCCCATTGCTCCAGCGCCACCCTCATCCATCATCTAGCATCGCAAAATTGTCTTTGGACTACGCTTCGCCCTCTGCGGAACTGCAATGTATGGTCGCAAGTGAGTTGGCATTAGTACCCGCCCATTTCCGCAATTCTAAAGAAAATCCACTTAAGATATACATTTGATTTTACCAGATTAAAGAATGCACTTAATGTACTCGGTTTGTATGAAGAATTTTCTGGGCTAACTTCATAACACGACGAAAAAGGAAATGGAATTTTATCAGAAGTAAGCAAGTTAGGATTAATTATTGTTTCTATACCCAACACCACAGTTTCCGCCGAGAGATCATTCTGGCCACTCAGAAATATCAAAACTTAACAAAACGAACGCAAAGCTAAGATCGCCTCATAGGTTCAATATGATTAGCTATTGAAAAGAAACTGTTTTACACAGACCACCTCTTTGAGCTAGTGATTGCGTTTGAATTACTAATCTGGAGATTCTGGGTTCGATTCCCAATCAAACCAAGTTTTCTCGGAATTTTTCCTTACTCGAAGAAGATTCCAAGGCGTTAAGGAGTCCCGAATTCATTTGCGCCATCATTTATTTCGTCCATAAGTTTAAGGACCCAATTTTGTCGGTCCTGGTGGTGTAGTGATAAACTAACTTACCTCCTAAACCCAAGATCGCGGGTTCAAACCCGGCCAGGATCGACTGATTTTTTTTTCGGGCGTAAAAATCGTAAGTATGACTTCCTTCAGAAGGGAAGTAAAGCCGAGGGTCCCGTGTCGTACATTTACGGCATGTAAAAGAACCTCAAGCCTGAAAGAAGAAGCCTCTGAACAAAATTTGTCGGCCGCTTCACGTCCTGAATTGAATGGGACGCTGATGACCTAAGATGTCAAAGAGCGTCCGTAAATAAACCAGATCAACAAAAGAACCCCACTGGTTGCACCATAACCATATCACCTTCACTATCATTTCCACTAGGACAAAATAGCGGCGCCCTATGGGCGTCCCGACCTCAAATGTCCGCTACAATACTCCTATGTCAAGGGGGAAGGCCCAGAAGTTCATAAGACACTGCTAGCACTGGAAAGAAAGAGGACTTTAATGCAAATGCTACATTTTATGAAGACCTAATTTACAAACTTACGAAACAAGAAAGAAGAATGGATTGTATCTTACGGTACGTCTATGGCTACTATTGCAGTTGTTCACCCAAGTAATGAGAGCGCTTTTAGTTCAGTTCAGTGTTAATTTTGAGAAAACGCACTTATAATGATTCTTACTACATTTATTAGCCCTAAAACCCTAGTAAAAATTTCATCGCATGTCCCTCTGTTTTATCAAAACTTGGTGCAAAAAGCAGCATGCAGAACACGACTTTGCCTCCAAAATCAAGATTAGAAATAGAGGAGTGCGAAATAGTTTTCCTGATTTTATTTACATTTGATTACACAATCCTTTACAGCTATTTTTAAATGGAGGGCCTGTTTCTCGATACACAACTGATAACGTTTAGCTACTGTTTTACAAATGGCATAAAATAATTCGGAACGTTTATAGATTTTCACGATTCGATCATTTGTTGAAACTGATGCAGATTGCAAAATCGCATGGTGTCAGGTCGCATGATTTGGGTGGCCAATCTATTGCCCAGGATTGCCAATCCATTCATTGAATTCATGGTACAAGAAGTTCCTCAGTCCTACGGTGCTCCATCTTGTTGCCGTATCAAATCATATAGGCAAAATGGGGGTTGGTTTTGAGTTCTGGAATAACATTGTACCATCTGAAGATACCGGTCGCTGATAACAGTTTCTTAAAAAAAAAAAAAAATGAGCCTTTGACACCTCCACACCAAATGCCATCTCAAACGGTTACACCATGAATCCCGGTTCTTGATCGTCCTCTTCGCTGTATATTCATAACTCTACCCGTTTGCTCAAATCGTTTGTAGTGATGGGGATTGAACATCAAAAATCTTCTCTCAAAGGCTGCTATCAACAATACTACATTGTTACTGTGCTTTCATCAACGCAGTAGCAATAAACACTTTGTTCTGTAGTTAATTTGCGATTCTTTGCAAGAAACTAGCTGTTGCTACGTAAAGATGCCACTCAACGCAATAAAAACAAAACAGCAATAACAACACATGGCATTAGAAAACAAATGAAACACAAACATGCTTGCCAGTCCACCAGTTATACAGAGGCTATTCTTTTGTTTCAGTATATGTGTGTACAAGTATGAAACATACCGCCAGGGGCAGCCGAAGCCCTTAAGGCGAGGACTCGTGAGCGGGATATCTGGGTTCAATACCCACCAGCACAGTCCTCTCTGCCTGAGGTTTTCTTCAGTTCTCATAAACGGCAAATGCTGGGGAGGTACCCTAAACTTAGACCTGGAACGCTTACTTCCTTAAAATAAATACCCTATCCCAATTTATCATTTTATCTATTGAATATCATCAGTGTCCCTTGCCTGTGGTGCCTTAGTATTTAAAACGGGCGTTAAAAAAATAATAAGAACGAATATTGGGGGAAAGGACTTTTCGCCCATCCTGTACTGGGAAAAGCGGCTCTAATTATTATACAAATAGTCAAATAAGATTAAAGCAACGTGGTTGGAAAGATCCACCAATATGGGTGGGTTATAAGAGTAACGTTGTCATTATCTAATTGATAAACTGAAGCACGTTTCACACCGTCTAGCTGTTCCAACAGTAAAACGCTTCCGCTGCGAAAAATCATTGTTGCGGTGATTTCGACGTTCACTAATTATGAAGCAATCGTGACAGCACCGGTGTCCAATTAGTGTGGCGTTCAATGTCTGCACTGATAAATGTGATCTCTGCGCAATTCGCTACTTTTTTATTTAGCATTCTGCCGTTATTGTGGATTCATGCAATATTTTATTTGCCTACAGAGGCGTGGATTTGCATACACTACGTAGCTTGCGTTGCATATTTGCAATTTGTTTCCATCCCTCGAATGAAAATTCCAGCTTTGTTTGTGAAAAGCCAACGGATATAACCAAATACTAAGAATAAGCTTAGATGCATTACATTCATTTATACCAATTAAGCTGCTATGCATAATTTTTTCTCACTTTACTTTACCGATTCTATCGTATTTTTTACTAAACACGGTACACAAACAGCTATCAAAGAGACAAAACTGAACGCTGATGAAAACTTCACCTTCATTCTAAATGCCTAATACGTAGGCAACAGTGGAAGATAGTTTCGCTCTTTTTAGTGAATTCCGAAGGAATGTAACTACTGCGGTTTTACCCACGAAAAACGCGCGCGCGTCCGTTAACGCTCTAGCGGTCGCAATTTTTGTTTTTTCTCAATGAAACTCGGCATATAACCATCAATTTAAAAAGTGACTCGTCAACTTTGTTAACCAGCAAACTTGGATCATTGGGGGTTGGAGTTAACTTAAAGCGAACTATTTTTTTAAAAAATCGCTCTAACGGCAGCAATTTTATTATTTTTTTAAATGAAAATCGTTATATGTGATTGAAATACAATAATAAAAATAGTTCCTGAAAATAAGTGAAATCGAATTATTAGGAGGGGCGATTTACTCGAAACCCAAAATTTAAATATCGCTCTAGTAGTATTTACACACGTTTTTTTCACAACGAAACTCGGTATATATCATTTAAATAAATAAGAAAAACAGTCTCTGAAAATCAGGGAAATCGGACCATTAGGAGTGTGGGTTTAGCTGAAACCCAAAATTTAAAAAGTGCTCTTGCGTTTAATTTTCCCAATATTGTTTTAAAATAAAAGGACAAATTAATTCAAAATATAAACTGTATTTATAAAGAAGTTCAAGGTTTTTATTTAACAAAAGCATCGTAGTGAAGACAGCAAATGTGAAACATCAATCTAATATGTGTGTGAAAATTATATTTGTATGTAAGAGCGTTCTGTAATAAACTTAACCTTCAGAAAACGTCTGTTTACATGTTTTTACTACAATAACCTTTAAATTAAATGCCAATGAAAATCGATGAAACTTTCGATTATTTATTGCTGATTGGGTATATTTGCTTAGTACATTGTAACTGCTTTTAAATAACATGTTTTTTTATTGAAACATATGAACATTTTAAATACTCAATGTAACTCGAAACTTTCAGTTATTTTTCTCCATTTTAGTGAATGTAAAGATGATATCAAAGGCTCAGTTCATAAATATGGTTATATTTAAAAATGCTTAAAAATACTCAACACAGATTTCATTTAATTAATAGAATAACATTAATTTTTGTGACTTAATCTTAATAATAATAATAATAATAATAATAATAATAATAATAATGATGATGATGATGATGATGATGATGATGATGATAATAATAATAATAATAATAATGATGATGATGATGATGATGATAATAATAATAATAATAATAATAATAATAATAATAATAATAATAGTGGCTTTTCATTTGTGATACTTATAGATCGCACAAATTCTAATTTTGTTCCCCTAATACCACACAGTAATGGAATAAATTATTTCATTTCATTAATTAATAAGGAAATAATTTGGATTTATCATCTTTTTTAAAATTACTCCACTAGGTGAGGAATTCACTTAGTTTACGCAGCTCCTGTGTGACGGACTTACGGTTTTACTGCTTTTCAAGGTTTGTTATAGTGCTTGTACTTGTCTATTCGATTAAACAAGCTGTTAAAGCATTTCACATACTGTAGAGGCACTTCAAAGGTCTCGACTGCAGCATTAGCAATGTTGGACAATCGGGGCGTTTCTCCCTTAACTGCTGGGTAGTCATATGGAGGAAACAATCGTTAACTCCAAGCTAGAAGAAACCCAAAATTCCTTTGTCTAGTCGGCATTGTGAAACGTGCACGTTCGTGAGTATAATTTGATTTCGGCGTCATTTTTGCGCGCTTTTTCAAAAGCTATCGGCTAACAGCTTTAACCCTCCGGCAAACAGCAGATGACAACCAGAGCGAAGCAAGAATGAGGTAAACATCTTGCAAATGCTTTGGCATTGCTGCATTTTCACGGATATCCTTTATGTCAGCTACCTCTTGTCTCACAGTAGTTCATCGCCTGTTAGCTTCGAGTGAAAATTTTGAGTATTTCTTTATACCAAAAAGCACGTTTTAAGTTCTGGTCAAACTGTATGAAATTCACCGAGCATATAACTTCCTATAGACTGTGTTTCTCTTCGCTTCATTCCGGATGCCATCCCTCATCAGGTGGTGGTGGGCACAGAATCGCTTTTCGCGATACTAATTATTCGTTATTTAACGTAATAATTTATCCTTATACATTTAAAAAAATCCCAGGAAAATGTTCATTTTCATTAGCACATTAGCGTTGACGCATTAGGAGTTCATGCAACACATTATCGTGAACTGGATGGGAGATTCCTTGTGGGATTAATGGTTAAAGCTTGCTTCATCAAGATGCGACTTGATTACTGTATTCCCTTGTTGTTCAGTGTAGAACAGCGCTTGTTCGCTATTCTAGATTATAACTTTATTGGCATGCTTCTTGCATGCTCCTGGCAACTACAGCTCTGGCAGGGGAAGGAGGTGAGTAAGGATACACTTCTCTCTTTTATATGTCGGTGGTGTAGTAGTTACCATACTTGCCTCCTAAACCCAAGATCGCGGGTTCGAACCCGGCTAGGACCGATGGATTTTTTCGGGGCGTAAAAATCCTAAGTATGGCTTCCTTCGGAAGGGAAGTAAACCCGTGGGTCCCGTGTCGTACATTTACGGCACGATAAACAACCTCAAGCATGAAAGAGAGGCCTCTGAGCAAAATTTGTCGGCCGTTTCACGCCCTGAGTTGAATGGGACGCTGATGACCTGAGCTGTTAAAGAGCGTCCATAAATAAATCAATCCAAAAAAATATATATATCTTTTATATACGGATTAAAGTTAAAAGAAACCCAGTTCAGTAGTGGGGTAGTCATACATGATACATATTCTAATGACTAACAAGGGAGCCTTAAGAAATGGATAGTTAGTTGATGCATGAAACTATAGGCAAATGAAAACACTCTGGCTATGGTGTAAAAGTTCCAAGTTCTACTCACTCCCATATTCGAAAAGGTGCATAAGATATGATGTAAAGTTACAACATCAAACGTATTAACAATTGAATAATGTGAAACTTACAAAACTATTGATAAAATACCACACATGTATAATGAAAAGACAGGACAATCACAACAGAACGAGTGGTTACAAAGGGCTCATCTCATAAATGCACCCTTGTCATATCTGTCACCCTAACATTGTCAAAGCAGAACTGTAAAGGCATTTGGAATGAACCCGGTTCTTTATCATGGTATTCCGCTTTGTTAAAAAGAACTTGAGCATGTTAATAAGTGTGTCAAATGAGAACTGGAAATGCGCAGATGACTGAAGTTTGATGACACTGGTACGATTCCATATCTCGTAGTCAGCAGTCGTACTCTGATTTTTGTAAAGTCTGAAGAAGCACACATCTAGGGTTTGAACCATGTCAATACACCATGGGGAGATTCCATTGAGATCCTTTGGTAACTAGAGGCTTGAAAACATTGCGGCGACAGCAAGCAGCAATTATTACCTCCGCTTTTCTTTCGAATCTGGGTTTCAATGTGTCCTTTCTTCAACACCATCAGCCAACCCTACATAAAGCACATCCAGATTCGACATTCCACTCCATGAGGTTCCCTTGTGAGATGCCCAAGTTTCAACGCAAGTTTTCCTCTCTCAATAATTTATCACTCGTGCTTGAGGCAGTCGATCCTCGAGAAACATGTCACTCATATTATGTGTGAAATACCCAAACCAGTCATTCACAGACAGTCCTCATTGACGCTATTAATGCAATACACAGAACTTGTTTTTGCCCCGACTGATGGTGACGTATTTCAAGAAGCAACTGTATTTTGTGTTCTGTTTTCATGGAAGAATCACATTGAATTGGTACGGTCACGAATATGAATTCGTTCAAACATGCCCAGCAAGCAGGTATTCAATATTTTAAGGCAAAACTGTCAGAGGAGTCGAACTTTATTGTCACATGAAGAATGTGTGCCGATCATGCAGTGCAGATCGTAGGTGCATTGAGGTCAGTATTTGAAGCACATTTGGCCACCAGACTTTCTTCGCTCACGGCATCCATAAACTAACAACTCTTGCTTCAAAACAGACGAGGAGACTATGGCAGTAAATTTGTAACGCATGTATCTCTATTGCTTCTTGTATGTCCACATGTTGCAACATAAACCATTACAGAGAAAAAGTCTCATTTTCATTTCGCCAATCTTTACATAGTGTCTTCAATTTGCTGAACATTCAGATATATGCAAAATGTTAATATATGATTGACCAGCAAAATGAGGACCCTACATAATCACATTTCAATTGTCCAAACAATTCATAGACGAACGCCTTGTTCTTGTCACTTTTATAGGTTCCACTGACTCCTTATAATTCTTGAAGATATACAACGTGGAAATGTTGTCCATACTGTTCTGCTTGCCGTCAACATAGCAAACCGATGCTAATCTTTAAAACTTAAAGGAAAACGTGCTTTGCAGCTACGGGGAAATAATTCCATAAACATTACATTACATTATGATGCATATGATGGAGATAATGGACACTTCAACACTTATCAGAGAAATAACACGAGTTTAAATATTGAAGTAGAGGGAGCAGACACGTAGTACTTGTGTTTCTTCAAAATCTTGCAGAGTGTGCGAAATAGCTGGCGGTTCGAGTTCTAACTAATGCATATCTTTTTATATATTACGGCATCCAGAAAGTAACTCCCAATCGCGCCTAGAGATGGCACCGCTAGTCGGATAGGAATGCGCATGCGCAGGAATATAGAGGAAGTATGCGGTAATAATGCAGTAAAATTTCAGCCTTGTGACGGCCGTGGTTACCGCGCTGTGCTAGGAGAAAATGGCTACTCTGATATTGTCTCCCGCCAACATGCAGTCATCCGAGGTTTGCACGCTCAAAAGCAAAGTCCAGCAGAGATCCATCGCCAATTGTGTCAAGCTTCCGGGAGACAATTTCGTGCACAAGGGAGCGAGACATCTGGGGAATTGACAAGAGAGTTCTGAAATTGTGAAGCGCCGGTTCTGCTCAATTGCTTGCCGCACACTTTCCAACACTTCTGCCGTCATCAGGGACGATCGGCCACTACGGTCGTCGTCGTGAATATTGGTTCGTCCTTCAGTGAACTGCCTGCACCATTGTCTTACCATAATGTCGTGTCCATATACTCGACACAATTGGCGATGGATCTCTGCTGGACTTTGCTTTTGAGCGAGCAAACCTCGGATGACTGCACGAACCTCGCAGTTGGCGGGAGACAATATCAGAGCAGCCATTTTCTCCCAGCACAGCGCGGTAACCACGGCCGTCACAAGGCTGAAACTTTACTGCATTATTCCCACATACTTCCTCTCTACTCCTGCGCATGCGCATTCCTATCCGACAAGTGGTTCCATCTTCAGGCGCGATTGGGACTTACTTTCTGAATGGCCCTCGATTCACACATTCATCGTACAAACGTAGCTTAAAAAGAGAGAGAAACAAATATTTTCAGACAAAAACAAAGTCATTTTTTAGAATAGAGTACTTATAGTAGCAACGATTTCCTCGTTAATGAGAGCTTTTGAGTGTTATCAAATATGTACTTGCCTATCGATAGTCTCTTGGACGCACCAATTTTAGTTTCAGCCGATACAAGAATTTAACAGTAAACAAACTCCAAGTTGAGTGGTGCCGAATAACAGCTTACCCCGAGGGAGAGTTTATCAGTGTTATTGTTGAAATTTTTGTATGATCTCCGGTGGTTAACGAGGAAAGCGTGCCAGCAACATGAAACTGTACCACATACCCACAATATTAGTTGAAAACAAAAAAGAAACATATTCCCAGACCGCCTATAGTACCAACACTATGCAAAATAATAAATACAACCTGCCCAGGATTTGCACCTAATCTTAAGTAACCTAGTTTCTGAACCAAGAACAAAACAAACTGCTCAAGATTTGAGTATGTATTTATGCATTCCACTATACTTAATTTCTGCGAGGTTTAACGGATAGAAGACAGTTTACTGCCTGCAGGGTTTTTAGGATATTGGAACGGTTATTATTGTGCCCCACAGTTGGGTGCCAATTTGGAACGGTTATTATTGAGGGTTCCACTATAGGGGGGATTGATTGGTGTGTTCTCAGGGTAAATTTGGACTGTTTTTAACGACTTGAAAGTCGTTAGGGGGGGAAGGAGATTGTTCGGTGTATTAATACGTCCGGCACTGTTTGAACATTTACTTTATTTAATAATTTGGCAGGTTGCTTCCTGACGGCTCGTAGCTGACCTCACTACACGCTTAGACTGGCTTCCTGAGTGAATATCTGGATGTCTGAATCTCCCTCTGAATCTATTAATGTGTCTCTACCGAATGCCTGAATCCCCCGAGTGCGCCTCTGACTTCTGTACTCTAGTTTTTCTACTACATCGCCACGCCTTTCGCTAAATTAAATTCCCTCGTATTTTATCTATTTTCGTGTGGTACTTTCATAATTGGTTATCCTAAAATTATTATTTATAAATAAGTTCTCCTGATTCGTTAACTTTTATCCGAAGACCATTGGCTAGAATTATTCTTTCCCCCCTGATCTAACGTCTTCCCCGAACTTGAATTTTCCCAGAACAAGCTGTCATAACTTTCGGCCCTTTCCTTACATTCTGATTTCTATTGAAAATCTTTTGCCTTGCTTAGTTTGTAGATTCCTAAATGTTCCCGGAGATAACGCACGTGTTTTCGGCTTTCCTGTAATAAAACATTTTCGTCTCCGTTCTGACATTTTCATTTTCTCTTAAAATATTTTTAAGTCTGACTTTGTTAAATACTGTCCCGTTACGGCCACATGTTTCTCTTATTGTCAACTCCTAAGTATTTCCTGGGTAAAAGGTTCGTGACCTAACAAAAGATAGTTTACCCTTTCTTCAGCCTTGTCTAAGGAGCGGTCAGTCAGTGGAGAGTCAGGTACATATTCGTCTTTCTCACAGATTTTACACAAAATGTATACAAAACTCTTTTGTATGTTACAAATTACAAATTATTTCTATTTCTATTATACCTATCTCTAAATGATTTTCTTATACCTATACATAACAATTATCCTTATAAAATATAATGCCTTTATAAATATAACTCTGTAGCCTCAGGTTATAAAATTAATATAGGCAGCATTATTTCCTGCTTCAAATGCCCCTGTAATTAGATTTTGTTGTGGTAACACAACAAAATATGATTACACAGTCCCGTGAGATTATTACTATCTCGTTATTGCAGAGTTATATTCTTATTGTTCTTAATACTATATTAACAAACTTGAATCGAATTGATTTTATATTTGTGACACATATATTTGTACTCCGAGCCTATTGTTCATTGTTTTTTTTATTGTTCTTGGCTCTGATATGAGTGTTGTTTTGCCTTTATGAGTTATACCTTTATATTTTAGTGTAAGTTTTGACATACAAAATTTTAAAATATATTTGTAAATGTTTATGGCATTTGCTATTCAGCTGATACGCCTTGCATTTTTATTTATTTACTTTTGCACATCTGTCTGCACTAAGCATGATTCACTGCATTTTTTTTTTCACTGCACTTCACTTGTTTTTAACTTAGCACCTTTGTTCGCGTATCAACGCCACTGCTATACCATCTTATATATATATATATATATATATATATATATATATATATATTTTTATATGCATTATATTCTAGCATACGAATGTTTATAATTTACAATATACCCTGAGGGTTTCTGCAAGTTAGTTTCATTATAAACTATTCTTATATTATTCATTACTTATGCTAATTACAGTGTGAATGTTGGAATTTTGGCTGTTATTCAAATAAACAAGTTCACATCCTAGCTAATTTATCCAATGGACTTTTGACATTAATCCTTAAAAGTAATACATCACATATATTACATGAAATTTGTTACAATTACAGTTTATTCAAATGCATTTACTCCATTAGCTATGGCTACATCATACCTAATTTAACGAAATTATTCAGGACGGTCTGTTCTTCGATTGTTATTTTTACCAAAAACATTTCAATAGCCCAATCATATTGTTAAATTTTATTTTTGAATCATAACTTTATTAATTGACAACCAGGTAACTTGTAGTACGTAAAGAAATTATATTTGCAATCCGTTAGTAACTTTATGTTTTAATAAAATACACATTGATGGACATTCTATAGCCTTCTGTTTTCTAATTGATTTTAACTACATCACTTATTGGTCACCAAACATTTTATGAGCTTCTATGCGATCTGGCTTTACTTTTAATCAATCGTCCACAATAAACCTTGTAAGACACTTAATAACATTACCGGTAACATATAGATGATTCTATTCGTATATCTATATGGGAGAATTTTCCATCCCATTTCACAGTGTAATTCACTACAGATTTTAATTACATTACTATTTATTAGATATCTTGGATCGTTTTATGAAGCTACCTTAGGTAAACGTTACATTACACGAGAATTATTCATCGACGACTTCGTTACTTTCTTTATCTACTTAATTCATTAATTCATTTTCTTCCCCTATTACATTATTTGTCTATCTTTCATCTTTCTCATTTCACTTTATTCTGCTTCCTTATTTGCCTTCTACTTTTAACCGTAGGATCATTATTAATATATTTCTTCTCGTTACTTGATTCACTTTACTTTCTATTACCCCTATCAGCTTCCTTATTGAACGTCACCAAGATATATAATTTTAGTTTCTTATTCGTTTATCTTTCTTTAGCATGCTTCTGCTTATTCTATTATTTCTTAAACCCTATAATTTCAATTATTTACTTTCCTATAATATTCCCTCTGTAATGTTATTAATGTCTTATTAAGCTTTCACTTTATATTGACTTTCCTTTGGCCTGATTTGATTTATCTTATTTCGTTACTCTCTTAATTCGCCATGATTACAATATTATTACCTATTTCCCTATGTAAGGTCACTAATATGTTTTATTAAACCATCATCTTATTTTGAATTTTCTTTCACTTGATTGCAATTATTTTACCTCTTTACCCTTTTAATTCACAATTACCCATTTTCCTGTACGATTTCTTAACGTAAATATTTTATTTCCTGAAATTCACGCACCTCGCAATATTTACTATTTTTTTTTTTTTGACATGGTTACAATTACTTTATTTCTTTACTCATTTAATTTATGATTATTTATCTTTCTAACAGATTTATGTGTCCTACAACCAGTCATTTTGTTTATTTCTATTCCTAACGCTTTTGCCTTACAATATGATTACCTTACTCAGTTATAATTTATATTAGCTTTCATATCTAACCTATCTTATGTTTACATTTATTTACATGCTCAATCTTTCATTCATCTACATTCTTTTACATTCTGGTATTGATTTCTCTTTGGAATCCGAGTTGAACGTTCGTACACCATGGAGGTCTCCATTGGCGTGGTTCGGTCCTGAGTTCGGCTATCTGTTCTTTCGCGAATTCTGAGGGATTCTGAACGCTTGCATTTATGCAATTTATTTTGGTTTGGGGTTCCGCAATTTTTGCCTCAAAATATTCACCTAAATTTTTCTGAATCAAAGAGACTTGTGCCCCTGTCCCGTGATGTCTTTGGTTCGGATCCTGATCACTAATTTGTTTTCCTTCTACTTTGTCTGGACAATTTCTTAACGTTAATATTTTATTTCCTGATATTTACGCACCTTGCAATATTTAATTTTTTTTTTTGTAATTATTTAATTCTGTCCTGACACTATTCGTTTCCCATAATTTATTTTCCTACTAATTCATGTGTCCTATAACTAACCTGCTTGCTTATATCTATCCTTAATACTTTTTGTATTACAATACTTTTACATTAATTAGCTATAAAATTGTATTAGCTTTCCTATCTTATCAATCTTATGTTTACATTTATTTACATTCTCAACCTTATATCAATCAGCTTATTCATCCTACTTTCTTTTTACATTCTTGTATTGATTTCTCTTTGGGATCCGAGTTGAACGCTAATACTCCATGGGGGTCTCCATTCGCGTGGTTCGGTCCTGAGTTCCGCTAATTGTTCTTTCGCGAATTCTGAAGGATTCTGAACACTTGCATTTATGCAATTTATTTCGGTTTGAGGTTTCGCAATTTTTTTCTCAAAATATTCAACTAAATTTTTCTGAATCAAAGAGACTTGTGCCCCTGTCCCGTGATGTCTTTGGATCGAATCCTGATCACTACTTTGTTTTCCTTTTGCTTTTTCTTGACACATTACCTGCTCCCGGTTTATGCCTATCTCGGGTATTTGATTTTGTTCTCCTTCTATTTCTATGCCTGTTTCCTCATTACCTATCGTTTTCCCCTTTAGTTCTAGTTGACTATTATTTATTTCCCCTAGGTTCTCGCTATTATCTTTCTCGGCCTCTATTTGCTGTCTATTAAATCTAAGTTCCACGGAATTTTCTTCTAGTTCCCTTTCTAATTCTATGCAAGGTTCAACGTTTATTTCTTGGTCCTGTTCAAGAATGCTAGCCTGCTCAATTTGTACATTTTGAGTTAAATTATAAACTTCACTAAGGGTTTCTATCTGAGGCTGCTTTATCTCATTTTCTGTATTCTTTTCTACTCTATCAAATTTATCAATCTGTTCTTTTAGTGGTTGATTAATCCTCCCTTGCGTGTTTTCTAGCCTATCGCAAGATGGTCTAAGTATATCACCTCTTTCATTTTGTGATCGCTCGTATCTATCAAATATATCACCTAGTTCTCGTGTCATATCTTTTACATTTTCTTTTATAGAATCCGTTAGTTCTCTCATCATAATTATTAGCCTATCATCCCTATCTTTACTACTCGGCCTTTTAGTGCATGCATTAACTTTACTTTCATTCCTTTGGTTTACGTTCTCTTGATAAGTTTCCCGCTCTATGACTGTGGGCTTGTCAACTAACAATTTATTTTCTACTCTATTTTCAGCCATTTTTTTTGTATACCACTTATTATTTACATGAAATGACTAATGCAATTTTCTTGTACAAACAAATTATGGAGTTCAGTTTTTCTCTACCTTATTTCTGCTTTCTCGGTCGTCGGTCGCATGATGTTCTTGTAGTGGGGTCCGGTTAGAAGTTCTAGTGGTGATGTCCAGTTACCAGCTTCGTCGGTGTTTGCTCCTGCTCGTAAACCTTGTGCTTACGGTCGGTCTCTCCGTGCTGATCACCTGCTTGGGCTGCCCGCCGTCGCTCTCCATGTTGTCTCGGCCGCTCGCTTGTGTCCGTGCGTCGAAGTTCCCTACACTCCCGGGTTCTCCTCCTGGTCTGCGACGTTGAAGTTCTCTTCTTCCTCGTTCACGAATGCTGAATCAATACTTCCTTGCTCACGAATGCCGGTCTTTTCTTCCTGTCCACGAAATGCCGAATCTACACTTCCCTGTCCACGAAAGCCCCACGTTGGGCGCCAATTTGGAACGGTTATTATTGTGCCCCACAGTTGGGTGCCAATTTGGAACGGTTATTATTGAGGGTTCCACTATAGGGGGGATTGATTGGTGTGTTCTCAGGGTAAATTTGGACTGTTTTTAACGACTTGAAAGTCGTTAGGGGGGGAAGGAGATTGTTCGGTGTATTAATACGTCCGGCACTGTTTGAACATTTACTTTATTTAATAATTTGGCAGGTTGCTTCCTGACGGCTCGTAGCTGACCTCACTACACGCTTAGACTGGCTTCCTGAGTGAATATCTGGATGTCTGAATCTCCCTCTGAATCTATTAATGTGTCTCTACCGAATGCCTGAATCCCCCGAGTGCGCCTCTGACTTCTGTACTCTAGTTTTTCTACTACATCGCCACGCCTTTCGCTAAATTAAATTCCCTCGTATTTTATCTATTTTCGTGTGGTACTTTCATAATTGGTTATCCTAAAATTATTATTTATAAATAAGTTCTCCTGATTCGTTAACTTTTATCCGAAGACCATTGGCTAGAATTATTCTTTCCCCCCTGATCTAACGTCTTCCCACGAACTTGAATTTTCCCAGAACAAGCTGTCATAACTTTCGGCCCTTTCCTTACATTCTGATTTCTATTGAAAATCTTTTGCCTTGCTTAGTTTGTAGATTCCTAAATGTTCCCGGAGATAACGCACGTGTTTTCGGCTTTCCTGTAATAAAACATTTTCGTCTCCGTTCTGACATTTTCATTTTCTCTTAAAATATTTTTAAGTCTGACTTTGTTAAATACTGTCCCGTTACGGCCACATGTTTCTCTTATTGTCAACTCCTAAGTATTTCCTGGGTAAAAGGTTCGTGACCTAACAAAAGATAGTTTACCCTTTCTTCAGCCTTGTCTAAGGAGCGGTCAGTCAGTGGAGAGTCAGGTACATATTCGTCTTTCTCACAGATTTTACACAAAATGTATACAAAACTCTTTTGTATGTTACAAATTACAAATTATTTCTATTTCTATTATACCTATCTCTAAATGATTTTCTTATACCTATACATAACAATTATCCTTATAAAATATAATGCCTTTATAAATATAACTCTGTAGCCTCAGGTTATAAAATTAATATAGGCAGCATTATTTCCTGCTTCAATATTTTCGGATTTATCATAGCCATATCTATTATATCTTGAACCTTATGATTCTTTCACTATTAATAGCGCACCATACATCGATTTTTTCATCATGGAGTTACCTTCATGCAAGAAGTCAGGTTTATCCGTACTCCAGTAACAATTGTTTTGAGTACACACATAACTTGGAGGGGAAATTAGACCTCACCCGAGAAGAATATTAAATGTGGGTTTGCCCATAGTACACATTTTCCAGAACCCTTTCACAAAATGTGCACGGGGTCGTCTGACCGAACAGCATGCATCACAGTTATTTTATACGTAATTTAGTAACCTTTTGCACAGATCCATTTGAATTCCCCACTTTGCAAGATGACGTAGACACTTTCTAGAAGATTTTTCTAAACGATTACCAATGCCATGTAATCTTTCTTCGGTAAAACTTCTATACACGGGAATTTTGCTTGAAATAGACTTCGAACTTCACCAGCTGACTGAGTAACACATATGAATCGTACATCACGCTGTGCCCTTGAACACACGAGGCATAATACATCTTATATATATACTGTCGAATTAAGAAACGAACAACACAACACAATCCCGGCAACAGTTGAGCTACGACTGCGACAGTCCACAAGGTCAACAAGTAAGCAAGCAGGCTTGTAACCCCCTCCGCGGCTCGTCGACAGGAAAAAAAAAAAAGCATCACTAATCGCTGGGTATATTCACGTTTGAATTTTCCAAGGATGTTATAGACAGTTCTCATGCTTATCTCGTCGCTTATACGAGTATAGGTATATTTCTGTTTGTATTCTTCAAATCATTGGTTTCACTAACGCTTTATCTCTAAATGTATTAGATTGTCAGCAATAGTAATTTAAAATTATGCACAACAACTTTCCGAATATCCTGATGACTTAATTCATTATTTTGATGCACACTTAACTTTAACAAAGTCTAGCCAGAAAGAAGCATTAGATCCATAAATTAGTTTTCTTGGTGATCACTGATTTATCGGAATATTATTGCAGATAGTGCAGCAAATTTGCGACTGTGATGGCAGTTGTAATACTGCAACTTATGCTGCTGCTCTGTGCTTTTGGATATAGGGGTATATTGTTTGTCCCAGCTTCATGGAGCACTTTCGCAACGTTTTCAATCAACTTAAGGCATCAGAATATAAGATCAGTAAATATAACTGGAAACAAGCATTTCAATATCTTTAAAATACATGTAATGTTTTGATAAAAACAAGTTTGTGTTTATATTCTTTATTTGACTTATGAGAAATCGAAGTGTCCTTGCCTGTGGCTGGAAATTTAGTTGCTATTGCAATACGTGAGCGGGTTAGTATTGCCTTTCAGGACGAAAGTTAACTTCAAGATTGCTCCACAAGCAAGGATTCTAACACAGAAAGCAAGATTCGCGAATGTTTTCAATCTAAAACTTTCACTAACATTTGTAGACGTTAATAAAAGCAATAAACCTTCCAATGAGGGAAACTGAACCCCATCACCGGAATATAGATAAATGATTGTATACTGGTATCTGCGCGGAATTCCAATAAATCAGGGACGTCCACGATGAAGAAGGGCGTTGATATAATGTGCGTAGGTAAATAACTAAGTATATGCGTTTTTATTGCCTTAATGCCCTACAAACTGTGGCGAGGGGGGGAATTTAATGGTCTTTTCTGTTTGTAAATCGTTAACAACAATTAAATAATCTAAAAGCTGCGTGTTAAGGGAGACTTCACCACCTGAAGGTTTCTCATCTTAAAGAGACGCTTTTTGTTCATGTTTATAGTTACACATCTATAAGATAACCGTAGTTCAAGAATTGTAACCACGCGATAACGAAAGTAGAGTTAATTTCTGCAATTGGGTGTTGGATTCTGTAATCTTCGTTCTATTGACTCGTGTTTAATTCTTTTTACGAACGAACTATGGTTTTATTTACAAGACCAGGTAGTAAAACAAAAGATACTGCAGTGCAGAAAATTAGTGTTGTACACTAAATGTCAACGTATGACAAAAAAAAAAAATGATGTGCTGTAGAAATCCATGCGCTTGAATTTAAGGGGGCATGAATATCAGACTCCGCCGGCAAACAGCAAGCTTTCCGGTGCCATGCAAATACCCATTGCGCCGGCCACTCGTCCAAACGAGGGCTCAGTATATGTATGTATATATATTAATATATATACATACAACAGAAAATAAAAGAGCATCCCTATATTACGCCTAATATGGAATTTCTTCCTCAGAGTTTTTCCTGTTCCAGTGATAATTCATATTTTAATTTTATTACTATTATGATATGCTTTGAAATACCCTGCTTCTTTAATATTTCGCAATTTTACTCGTAGAATTCCATCGAATGCCCAAATAATTAAAAAAATTATGAGAAGGAATCTCTTTCTCTCTCTTTCTCTGCTCCATAACAAACATGTAGTCAAAGCACGATCAGTCTTTTCTAAAATTACATTGTTCTTCATTACGTACTGTTTAATTGTTACATATAATGGTCCTGAGACATAAGGCGCTTCCACTAGAAAAGAAGCAAGTTAAACAACAAGTAAATAAAAGTTTTGCTAAGCAGTTAGCTATTTTATTTAAAGTACAAAAAATCACATTAAAATTCAATACTGGAAAAAATTATCAGAATCAAATGTGTATGCATTGGAGGGGAAAAAAAAAATCTCCATTGTTAAGTTACTTATAAGTGATTTAGTAAAAGGGTGCCAGCTATTCATTCCGAAGCTTAGGCAGTGAAATACTAACAACTGGAAAACAGAACTTATTAATGGTGTTGCAGGCGAAGCGGTAATTAATAGCTTCAATCCCCACCCCTAGATTATCAATGTTCTTATTATCAATACTATATATATATATATTAAATTACTTTGGGTTATTTGTATTGAACCTTGTATACATTTACGTCACTATATTTTTTTTCTTGTGTGTTGAAAAGAAGAATTGGTAGCCGGATCTTTAAGGGAAAGAAATAGTGATCCAATTTTGTTCAGGCAAGATAACCCAAGGACCTGTATCTTTTGTGTATGTTTATGTTGGATAACAAGGGTTTCCGCTATACCTTGAGGAATGACAACAGGGTAAGGAAGGTCGAAGGGTTTCTTTTATGCAGAAAGGTTAGTCTTTTGTTAGATTAGGGAACGGACTGTGTGTTAAAAACCTCTCTGCTGTAATACCGTGTGCGTTGAATAACACCTATATAAGGTAGCTTAACGGGACAGAGTAAGTAAACAGAGTTATTCAAGATCACATCCAATAAGAGAATTCAGAGCGAATGAAAATCTAAGATCACATCCAATAGAAAAATTCGGGAAGAGTATTTGCATGAGTATTAACCATTAGAAAATCTTGTAGACGAGGAGAAAGTCAAAAATCTAGTTAAAAGTCGTATTATAAAAGGTATTTAGCGCCTGGACTGGATGACTGTATTGTAAATAACAGTTGAAGATTTCGAGGCCCAGAGATAGTATACGGCTGATTATACAACTAGGCGAATATTGTGAGAGAATAGTATTTCAGTGATCTAATATAACTAGAGAAAATAACAGCGCGTAGCAAGTGAGTAGAGCGTTGTCATCAATTAACAGTGTGAGACTTGACAGCATTAAGAAGCAAAGTAGGAGACAGCGTTTGTTTTAGAAAGTCAGATATTACGCAACGAGAAATAGAGAACATTTGCAGTTAGACTATCGGAAAGATATAGCAGTGTTATAGTGAGAGTTAAATAGTGACGCTAAGGTGTATAGTAAAGAGAACAAGTGAACAGCGTTATTGAATCTCATATAATGAGTATAGAAGAACTTTATCATAAGTCGTTCAGCGTAGGTAGCGCAAGAGTGGCATGAAGAACACTCTAAAGTTCCTCAATATTTATAAGCTTGATTTTGTTTATTTATGGACGGTCTTTAACATCTCAGGTCATTAGTGTCCCATTCAATTCCGGGCGTGAAACGGCCGACAAATTTTGCTCAGAGGCCTCTTCTTTCAGGCTCGAGGTTCTTTTACGTGCCGTAAATGTACGACACGGCTTTACTTCCCTTCCGAAGGAAGTCATACTTAGGATTTTTACGCCCGAAAAAAAGTCCATTGGCCCTGGCCAGGTTTGAACCCGCGATCTTGAGTTTAGAAGGCAAGTATGGTTACCACTACACCGCCAGGACCAACACTTAAAGATACCCGATACAATAAACAGTATATAAAATAGTAAATAAATCATTTTATATACAAGTACAGGAACGCATTCATCTTGTGCCATATTTCCCTTCCTTTCCCCCTGACACAACCTATCACAAAACAGTAATCTACCGAGCTACAGTCGAGGCAAAGCGGATAATACACGGCACAGCATTGGGAGAAGAAGAGATTGACTTCAGATACCTAATTAATCTATAACCCAACGTAATCAATCCAACGCAATCACTTCTTATCTTCCTCCCATCACAAGCCTTTCCCATTTTCATCGCACAGGCTATAAACCTAAAATGTACATACTTGTATTGATGACGAAAAGAACTTGCCTTCTTTTTAAGTCTCTAACAAATACGCTGATGATAAAGATCTAAAGTAAAATTTACATTTATATGTGCAAACATGGCTGGAAAGTTCAGAGTAAATGACGGAAAAAAACTGCATGTTATAAAGCTTTCATCTACTTGGGTAGTAACTATGGCTTATTAAATTGGCGACACAATAAAATGACTGGACGACCAGCTCTACCGTGGAAGAGCAACTACGTTCTTTTATTTGGAAGAGTAATAAGTCAGCGTCATAAGGTCATGCTGTTCTTAGACGATGCCACGTGTCGTTCCACAAATCGATTTGTCAAATGTCCAGCTTGTCTTCTTTCCCCCACGATAAATTCAATTGCGCAATCCATGGATCAAATTGTGAAAATATTTTAAATGTAGTCCTTAATGTTGCAAACTGGACAAGAAGAATGTTCATCCCGAAACAATGAAAAGTGTCAATACACTGGACAGATATTACACTCAGAATCTAAAGGAAATTCCACCTATAATTGTATATGAAGCTAGGGTCAACACTGAAGACATCTGAACTTTGGCAATTAACCTGTCACGATAGATAGAACATCTTATATTGCCAACGAAAGTAAACAAGAATGAAAACAGAGAAGAATCGCAATGTGACAGAAAGCTAAACATTTACTGAATGGACATCAACTCTGTTCTGTGCTAAAAGGTAGTGACAACCACTGAAAAAATAAGAAAATAGAGAAAGTGTTAACAAATTAAGTTATGACGAAAATAAATATATCTTACCTTTGTCTTAGGTTTCATTTCAAATTACAACTTCACTGTATAACTATAGTATGATAAACATTTCATTGATTATATTTAATTACACGTTTTATAAAACGGACAGACACCTCCGATTAAAAAAGAAACAATCATACTGAATGCACTTGTATAGAAACTAACCTCTCTAGAGCAATACACCGTTTTTTAAATTTTTCCCCCTAAAATACGCCACATTTAAAATCTAGAGACATAATCATAGTTTAAAGAAATTCGCAATAAAACATACTTATTTTATTTTTAGTTCAAATTTTTATAGAAACGAAATTTAAGGACTGAAAAATTAATACAATTTAACACAATTGCGAAATTATGCACAGCCTTCATTTCAAAATTTGCCAGTACAATAATGAAATAAATAATAAATATAAAACTGAAAAATTATCAATTAACAAATAAATTAGTTTAACCAAAATTGACCGATTTAATTAACGAGGAGAAAGATTAAAATTAAATTGCTGCTCTTTTAGTCTTTTGATGGTAGATAGAACAAGTCTAACGAATATATGCAATCTGAACATTAATTTTACATTCTCCCTTAGAATGTTATCGTCTACACTAAATTTGGCAACAACGGATGTTTGATAATGAGGGCAGAATGGAGAAAGGCCCGTAATTATGCATAACTTGTCTATCTCCCATTAAAAAAACAGGAACTACTTTAATATTTTCAACTTGTCTGGGAAAAGGTTTATTTTGAGCAAATAGCAAAAATATGATTCATAAATTTAGAAATGCACGTTTTAAAAACTCTAATTGGGATGTTAAGTCATTCTTGCAGGAGCTTGGTTTTAAGAGAGTTGACTATATTAATGGCTTCTTTATGTCAACGGCATAAATAAATGTGCCAGAGGTACAGTTTAGTAATTTTTAGATAAGGACTACTAAGCAACGATGACAATGAAAGTACAAATCATAATTAAGATATTACTAGTCTTGTGACTGCTGTTAAGAGACAGTGTTTAGGGTCTGTTCTACTTTACGGTTATCGCTTATTTATTGCAATACTATTAATTTTAATTATTTATTCCATATATCATTTATTGAGGGTTTCCTTCTAATGCTATGTAACATTTCACTTTGTTTTCCATACTTTCCATTCGTGTATTTCTGTTTGAATCTATAAACGAAGTAGGCGCAGAGTTTCTTTAATTTTTTTAATGTTTATTTTATATATATATACTTACTATATTAGATGCAATCCAATTATGTAATGAAGGAGTAATGGAGCAGTGTAGAATAAAATACTAATTCAGTATATAGTAAGACTGCAGGGTCATCCAAAGGTAAAATAGTCTATTCCAATGTTTATTTACAAGAGAATTTAGTTCTATTATACTCCAATAACTAAAGACAAATTTGTATAATTACTGAATGGAACAGTTTTAATCAGTGGAAAAAATAAACTATACTGCAATAATTGCAATCAATTTAAGCTCATGTCTTACAAGCATCTTGTAAGAAAGGACATTAACTTTTAATAATTATAAAGTTTCACATTCTATACATACACTTAGAGCATATTTATTTGTCATACACTTTAGACTTATACACACAATTCTTAATTTAAAAAAAATAATCTATGTAACCAAAGTATTAAAGCTTGTTATTGAAGTTTCAATCAATTGTTGCTGTTACTGTTGATGACTACAGTGCAGTTACTTTTAGTTGAAACATGGAAAGTGAAAGAGATAGCACTATATTCCGCACGACAGTAAGCAATTCACAACTTCCTAATCTTCCTGCACCGTACACGCAATTTCTCTAGCACAGGTTTTCCTCCTTTTCCAACACCCGCTTGTAACAATACGAAAGTCAGCGAAGTAAGCATGGCTAAACATATCACATGTTTCATTGCCAAAAGGTGCAACTTGTCGCAACACGTATTACAAGAACAATTGCCACTAAGAGACTATGCAGTACAGAATGACATCGTGTTTCTCAGTCCCTTTGACCGTCATTAGCACACCCTCTCCCTAGACAGCTCAGGTAGCAGCAAAATGGTCTTGTTTCAACTTAAACCAAACAGCCTGTAACTACTGTAAACTGTCTGTCACCTTGTGGGAATTGTTATGATTGAGAGTATGGAAATTTGGAAGGTTTTCAGAGCTAGGCGCTAGTGTTTCTCCTCGTCTAGACTCTGCAAACCAGTTATGGATTTTAGAATGTGAAGGGGCAGAATCTAGAAAAGCTTTTCGTAATGTTTTCAGGCAATCTTTGGCTCAAGCCACATTGATGGGGGGGGGGGGGGATCATTGCACTAAAATGTTCTGAGTCACCTCCATCTTAAGAAAATCAGGCGATCGCACGACTACAATTAACATTTTGCTGCAGCTGCAATGATGAGTGCATTTACGAACTTGCACTATGATTATTAATCAAGATGCGCTTTTCCAATGCTGGAAACAGAAAACCTTCGTCTCTCATGTTGTCTTCAAAACCCGAAAACAGCGACCCTCATTATATAATCTAATCTAATCTGGCGTCAATAGATGTTCTCTGACGGAATAGTTAAGTATTCAGAAAAACCGAACTCTTTAACACTCCATTGTACAGAAATTTGAAAAGAGTAGGAGAAACATTTCCGCTTTTTATCCCTCTCTCATATGTTACTATTTTATTTGCAGCTTTTCCAATGTTAATAAAAAATTTGTCTGCTGATCACTTACGCATTTCACAAATGGTAGCTGTGCAATTCGCTCTCTGTACGTCAAGGTGACAATCCATTTACTTTCGGAATTGTAGTGTTTTGTTGTAACTTTAGGAATTTCAATTTTTAAAATAAGAACTGCTTATATTTCTAATATTCTCTTTGTTTATTCTTGTGCCTGCCTTTTGAGTTTTCTTTATATTTATGTATTTATATGGATAACTGATTAAAGGTACTCCAAAAGTGAAATTTTATCGAAAATCGTAAAAGAGACTTAAAGAACAAATAGAACACCCCACATTCCACCATTTGTGTATCCTGAGAAGAAATCAGGACAGGTATCAGCGAGTGTAACTTAATTCAAGAATTTCTAGAGGAGGGAATAAAGGAGGATACAAATGCTGAATTTAAGAGTCCAGTGTTCGTAGATTCTAAGGAAAAAAAGAAGTGAAAAATAAAATTGAAGAAGTTAGCAACCTAGGCATAAGATGCTTTAATACACCCAGTTCTTCATAAAACCAATTTTTTGGTTTGCGGAAATAACATCTGGAGCTCTCGAGTTTGCAACAGAAATCAGATGCTACACGATATTTAGTAAAACAAGTCAACATTTCTGGAACGCACAACAGTGTGGTTTTTACTGCCGAGATCTTGTGTTTCAGCGCAGCGAAATACTCCTATCTCAAGCTTTGATTTCATGTAAAGTTTCAATAGTAAATACGGCCTACCTAAGTTTAGAATATTTAATGTTTTTCTTCATAGAGAAAAAAAGTTAAAAGGGCTTGTCAAAATGGAAAGAGAAGACTTCTGTGCAGGTAAAAAAAAAAAAAAAAAAAAAAAAAAAAAGCAAGGTTTCTCAAAAAACATTTAAATTACAGGCATCTTTATTTTAAGAAAATGCATTTAATCCATATTGGTGATATGGCCTGTTTTCTTTCTTTTATATTAAAAGAACCACAAATTTCAAAGAAACTATATTAAAAAAATTGCTATTTTACAACAATTTAATACAAACATTTTTAAACACATTTTTTAACATTTCAGTTCACAAAATGCATAACAAACAAGTGTGGGCATGCGAATTCCAAATTCCTAGATGTAAGTTCCACAAATGTTACATCTACGCATGTGTATGTTTGACTAAGGAGTCGTTCGTTTGCTTTCGGGGTTTTTGGGTACTTTTTTGTTTCATCAGTTGGTGTTGGGTTGGGGGACAGCTTACTTATTTCGATTTTAAAATAGCGTTTTCTTAACATAACTAGAAAACTTAATTTTATTGGCTAAACCATTGATTCGATAGCAAAGTTCTGCTTGTTGATAGTCAGAAACCGTCCATTTACCTGCCAGCTTAGCTTTAACAGCATGCCCTATTATTGACCCTAGTGGAATACTAAACTGCTCTGCAGCTTTATGGGCATACATTTTAATGAAACAGCTTTCCCTGTTTTCTCTAATGCATTTTGAGATATGTTGCCTATTCATTTCGACGTAATGCCACGAGATGAAATTTAAAAACAAGTCTAAAAAGTATTACCGTTCCATACATAATCAATATCTGATCTATGAAATAGCATTGATTACTTTGAAATAGTAATAACTGACCAAAAAGGTAGAGAAAACATTAATTAAGAAAGCAAAAACTTGAGCATTGCACGACAATTGAGTAAATGTGAAGAGCTCTTTCCCAAAATGCATTTACTGTTATGCTTTTTTGTTCTGCTATAACAATTAGAGATGTACACCCTTTGGAAAAAAAAAATGAATCATCGCCAGATGTTGATCAGAGAACTTGAGGAACACTCGTAAACGCTGTATTCACAAGCGCATGCAGCAAATGCACACCAGTGGGCGCTTTGCCTATAAACGTAATGATCACAAACATAAGCATCTGGAGAGAGAACATTACGGTAAATACAGTGGCCGAACAGTTTATAAGATATTCCTCTTCTTGTAAGCTCCCGTGTTCAAATCCCACAGAGTTGTTTTATTTTTCCTTAATAGATTTATATGTGTATATGTAGAACATTGTGTGTAGCCTTAATATATTATATTTTAACGTATCATTTGAGTTTTATGAATTTTTACAAATTCGTAATCACAAACCCATTCTTAATAAACAACTACACAGAAACATTTATCTTCTAAAGTGAAAACACACAGAAATAATACAAATTAATATCGGGTGTATGAGCCCTTAGCATGTACAACTACCCTTACTCTTCGAGGCATTGATGATATATTTCCACAATAGTGTGGACGACACGCTACAACATCCCAGGCTTCTTGAATTTGTGGCCACAAGCTATCTTTCGTCCTTCATGCAAGTGCAGGGAATGCGTGTGCAGCATATTGTATTTAGATAGAACAAATACTGAAAGAAATGCTATAACATGTTAACGTTAAATCTTGCACTGTATAGGGAAATAATATTATAAAACTAATTTGTCATAACATGTTACAAGGATTTATCAAAAAAAAAAATAATTGTTTCATGTTGGGAGGCGAACCTGCGCTCTTAACCAGGACATCGCTGCACGCTCTGCCACAGAGCTAACGGAGCACACACACTAGTCAGCGTCTTTAGTGCAAGCCATCAATTGCTGCAAGAGTAGGACTTAGATTTTGTGTTCATTTTTTTCGTCAAAGGTTGTACATTCTTCTCAATAACAATATGCAAATCTAATCTAAAGCCTATGAAAATAAATAGAAAGTGCACATATGCCATTTGATGGCCAATTTCACATTCCACTTAAGTCAGAGCCCAAGTGCTTGGCATTATCCACGGCCCCATTATCTTTTACTATACATACAATCTGTGCCATATTAGCATTTGGAGGGAAAT
This sequence comes from Metallyticus violacea, assembly GCA_030762175.1. NCBI lineage: Eukaryota > Metazoa > Arthropoda > Insecta > Mantodea > Metallyticidae > Metallyticus > Metallyticus violacea. Next base: position 30,428,753 of record CM060838.1, read on the forward strand.
GTGTGTAACAGGGCCTCGCCGACAAACTCTGAAGAATGTGTGACAGAAAGAGGATAATGTTTTGTTATTGACTCACGAGTTATGCAATGGTTTAAGAAGCGGGCACCGCGCATAAAGTGTGCATCGTTATCCCCTCTGTGACTGCTGTTTGTTGCTGCGCATTCGGTTCGCCTTTCCATCTCTACTACACTTGCACCTAAGGTTTGCTGTTCTGGTGCGGAGCATTCAGTCGGTCACACTGCATCGTATTGTTCTGTGTTAATGCCTGATCAACGATATACCATGGAGCCCCCTTGCACTTCAGCATTGAATCAACTGCATGAGCAATGCGATCGTCGGATTTAACGTTCGAGATTTTTTTTTTTTTTAATTCTCTGGGAAATATGCTCAGGATACCGTGTACGTCATTCCGTTAACAAGAGAGCGGAAAAAGTTCACTTCTAAACGTTTAATTGTGAAAAAAGCAATGTATGCTAAGTTGCCAGAAAATACATTGAAAATTCAAATTTCTTTTACCGCAGGTATGGCTTTTCAGATGCATAGTTCTTTAAGACGTGACACGAACATATGTTCATTAACTTCTCAAAGTTTGTCAATGAGGTTTTATTACACGCTGTAAGTTTTATTATATCTGTGACAAATAAAAAGCAAGCGATTCTGAAACCGGACAAATGCTGCTAAAAACGGACAAAGCTATGTTTAAAACTACAAGGCAAAGAAGAAACAAGCGAAGTAAGTTTAGTATACAGAGCGAGACAGAGTCAAGAAACTCATTCACCAAGATAAATGCATTTAACTTTGGTAATAGAAATAGGTTTTAAATTGTTCGGATAAGTAGGGCGAGGGGATAAAGCAACAATGGAAGAATGCGGAATCCCTGAGATGGATAAGATAACGAACTATTTGTTTTCTTTATTTAAATAATATTCTGAAATAGAAAATGACTACATTAAAAGCTGTTAGAAAGTAACACCGGCGTTTTCATTTGGCAATATCTTCAACGCATTATATCATAATATTTCCTTTCTTTTTTCCCCGTTTTTGAAAATAGCTTCAGCATACTTTTGTTCTACTTTAACACTTCTGAATTAAAATACTATTAAAAAGGTAAATGTTTTTCTTTAAAGGATTCTTTTAAAGGAAGGAAGCGTTCCAGGCTTAAGTTTAGGGTACTTCCTCAGCAATTGTTATTCACGAGGAATAAAAAAACCTCAGTCAGGGAAGACGATCCTGGCAGGAATCGAACCCCAGAATTACTGCTAACGAATCCGTGCCGGTAATGATTTATTAACGGACGCTCTTTAACATCTCAGGTCATCAGCGTCCCATTCAATTCAGTGCATGAAAAAGCCGATAAATTTTGCTCAGAGGCCTCTTTTTTCAGGCTTGAGGTTCTTTTACGCGCCGTAAATGTACGAAACGGAACCCAAGGCTCTATTTCCTTTCCGAAGGAAGCAATTCTTACGATTTTTACGTTCGAAAAAATCCATTGATCCCGCGATTTTGGGTCTATGAGGCAAATATGGTTGCCATAGACCACCAAGACCGACGATAATGTGGCGATGACGAATATTTTATCGAAAACAGCATTCCATATGTAAACATTTGACATTTTTAATGTCTTTTCTCCAATGAAGAAAGAGTGTGAGAATGTGAATCTAAATTAAGTTGAAATATCTTGAACCTCAAACCGACATAAGTAAAGAGTCGATCCAGGTGCTGTAGTGGTAACCATACTTGCCTTCTAAACCCAAGATCGCAGTTTCAAACCCGGCCAGAATCGATGGATTTTTTTCGGGCGTAAAAATCGTAATTATGGCTTCCTTCGGAAGGGAAGTAAAGCCGTGGGTCCCGTGGCGTACATTTACGGCACGATAAAGAACCTCAAGCCCGAAAGAGAGGCCTCTGAGCAAAATTTATCGGCCGTTTCACGCCCTGAATAGAATGGGACGCTGATGGCCTGAGATGTTAAAGAGCGTCGAGAAATAAACAAATCAAAAAACAAATAAATAAAAAATAAATAAAATAATGTAAAGTGCATCGTGATACAAATCTAGCAATTTAAATTTCTTAAAATTCTGTAAGTAGGATTTTCAAAAAGCTGTAACATGGAAACCATGGGTGAATATATTTATTATTTCGTATTTTGGGGAGCTCTTGATATTGGGAAGTATTGCAGAAGTTCAGATATATTCAAATGTCCAAACACAATAAACGAATACAGAACATCAAGAAGAAGAAGAAGAAGAAGAAGAAGAAGAAGAGGAGGAAGAAGAAGAAGAAGCACGAAAGAATGAAATTATACAAATTCAATTCATTGTATCTTTTACTTTTAATTTACAGCGATGACTGAATTACGATTTTCACTAATTATTTTACACTACATATTCACTTAAATCCGGCTATTGTCAGCTATGGTTCTTAAGCGTTAATCCCCTCCCCCCTACTCAAGTCAAACTCAACTGATTATATCTTTTTCTTGAAAAATTATTTCTAAATTACTGGGGTTTCAACTAACACAAGGAACCACCTGTTTACTGTTTACGTTTAAAAATTCCAATTAGGCTTTGACAATGCGTCTCGATAAATATTAACAGATAATTTTTCCCCAATCAATTTTCTTGTTGTGACTTTATAGATTGCTATTAATTCAGTTATATTTATTAATAACATGATGAAAAGCATCGTCTGAGAAGGGTTACGTCAGCAACAGCAATAGGGAAAGGGGTACCCAAGCTACACACGGGAGCTATAATAATAATAATAATAATAATAATAATAATAATAATAATAATAATAATAATAATAATAATAATATAGCCCGTCACTCGCTCGATGCGCTCTACCTGATGTTTACAACTACAGTATGTTCGGTTTAAGTTGAAACATGGCAATTTTGCTGCTACCTAGGAGGAGGGTGCGCTAATGACGGCCAAAGGGACTGAGAAGCACTGTCATAGTCATCCTGCAATGCATAGTCTCTTAGTGTAGCAACTGTAATACGTGTTGTGATCAGTTGCACCTTTTGGCAGTGAAATATGGAAAGTAGGATATGTTTTAGCCATGCTTACTTCGCTGGCTTTCATATTGTTACAAGCGGGTGTTGGAAAACGAGGAAAACCTGCGCAATCAGATGTAAGAGAAATTGTGTGTAGGGTGAAATCCGGTAAACCAACAAATCGCGTAATTAATGGAGAGGACATCTGCAGTCACCGGCGTATCTCGTACTTTGATTTACAGAATGATGTAGGAAAAGAAGCAAGCAGACGAAAATCGGACTGCTGTTTCTAACTCCAGGAAAGAAACGATCCAACAGAAAACAAAAGAAAACAGCAGTGAATTCCTTTAAGATGCGCCATACGCCGTACAATTTATGGTTTGTATAAATCACATTTCTTGCCGAGGTTAAATGATATCAATCATGCGTTTAAAGCAGCAGACATTTTGCATGAAAGTGGGTGGGCTTTAGGTAAGATAATAAAGGGCATGGTTTTCACTACGTAAAAAATAATCTGGGAAGTAAATTTCTGATGGACAAACCGATGCCGTGGTGAAAAAAGTTTAACTTTTTGAAAAAAAAAAACGAGAGATTTAAGAAATTCTGAGCTGCTAATCATCTATTTAGGCGAAACTTGGGTGCATGTTAATTACTAGAATGGAAAAATATGCATTTCCGATGTTAGCGAATCAGAACATCCATTGCCTGTACGTTTAGAAAAGTTTCAAGATTTATTATTTTTCATGCTGCAAACATCTGTTGGATTTGTTCCCAATGCGCTACATGTATTTAAGTCCAAATTCACAATAGATTACCACGAAGAAATTGATGGTAATGTTTTTAAAGCATGGTTTTGTAATCAACTTCTGCCAAACATCCCTGAGCGCAGCATTAGTGTTACGGATAAAGGGCCATATCACCCAGTTGAAATGACTAAGTTACAGTTTCAAATTCACCATTAAAATGGGGGGCGGGGAGTTTGATTACAAGATCGGGGTATCAGCTTTGACGAACACACTACACAACCGGTTTTGTACCACATTATATAAAAAAACATAAAGATGCATTCAGACGGTACCAAACTCACTTCATCGCTGAATTAAATGGATACATTGTAGGTCATTTGCCTACTTACTACTGCGATATGAACGCGATTGAACTGACATGGGCACAAATAAAAAATGATGTGGCGAAATATAACGTAATTTTCAAATCATGTGGTGTTGTTGAGTTTTTTCACAACGTTATAAATAAAGTTACTCCCGAAAATTGGCGGTGCTTGAGAACACGTGAAGAATTCTATTGACAGAAAGATGCATCAATTGATGAAGTATTGGACAATTTTGTCACAACTTTAGAAGAAACGAGTCGGACAGCGAGGTTAAAGACTGACCAGGACAATGAAAAGGAAGAAGCTAATAGCCTTCCGGGACCCTCTAATATGACATTAAAGGATGGTGTATCTTTGCTGCCTCCATTTCCCAGTAAATCATGAAGTGTTTGAGACAGAATTACTAAAACGGCAACATTATCAAAATGGTGAGTCGTGTTATCTCTTTATGAATTCCATGTTTCAACGTAACCCATACTTTAAATAGTAATAGTTTTAATAGTAAGGTTTTTTTGAGATTAGGAAGTTAATAATTGTCTATTGCCATGCGGAATATAGAGTACTCTTTTTCTACTTTGCATGTTTCAACTTAAAGCAACTGCACTGTAAGTAGGGATGAATATGACAGAAGAAAAGAGTATATCTTCAACCTGTTTTAACCCTGAATGAACGTTACATTCCTATTTAAGGATGCAAATTTGAGAAATGACCAGTGTAAAGTATGGAAGAAACTCGTAATGTCAAAATATATAATTTAAAACAACACTATAATCTGATGTGTGCAGATAAGTACAAAAGAACATCATTGGTGACGGAAAAATGACACGATTCGCGGAGTTCTCTGAGTATATAAAAAGCAGTGTTACTACACACAGCATTTTCCGGTCTTGCGGGCCGTGGTCGAATTCTTCCCAAGCGTTTTCTCTATATTTACGGTAGACATCTTCAGTGACAGTAGCGAGATCGAAATGTTCTAGTGAAGGTCTCCACGGCGGCAACCAGACCTCCACCAGAACATTTCGACCGCGCTACTGCCACTGACGATGTTTACCATAGATGTGGACGAAACGTTTGGAAGGAGCTCAATAGACCCCCATAAGCCCAGAAAATACTGTACCTAGTAACCACACCGGCCGTAAAAGCCTAAAAACTTTGAAAAAGCAGTGTTCTTTACTTACTTTGTCAATGTTGCAGTATCACAATAATTATTTATTATTAAATATAAAATTAATATTCATTTAATAACAATGTTAATCATTACATTATGTAATACCAATGCTTTTAAAATTAATTGTTTGAGTGATTTATTTTGGACGCTCTTTAACATTTCAGGTCATCAGCGTCCCATTCAAATCAGAGTGTGAAACGGCCGGCAAATTTTGCTCAGCGGGCTCTTCTTTCAGGCTTGAGGTTCTTTATCGTATGACACGAGACCCACGGCTTTACTTCCCTTCCGAAGGAAGCCATACTTAGGATTTTTACACACGAAAAAATCCTCGATCCTGGCCGGGATTGAAACCGTGATCTTGGGTTTAGGAGGCAAGTATGGTTACCACTACAATACCAGGACCGACAAAAATAAATTAATGTTAAAAACTATTAAAATTTAAAGATGTCATGTAACTTTCCTTACAAAATATTGAGTATGCCTAACTTTTTAGGGATCATTAGTAATTTTCAGCTACAATGATATCTATTCATTGCGATCGAATAGATATCGTTGTAGCTGATTCTGTTGGTAAAACTCAATGAATTATTGTTGTTTATTAATTTCCTTTGTCAGAAAGATTAAATTAATGTATCTTAAGTAATATATATAAGTGTTAAAGATAAATATGTCGGTCCTGGTGGTGTAGTGGTTACCATACTTGCCTCCTAAACCCTAGATCGCGGTTTCGAACCCGGCCAGGACCGATGGATTTTTTTGGGCGTAAAAATCCTAAGTATGGCTTCCTTCGGAAGGGAAGTAAAGCCGTGGGTCCCGTGTCGTACATTTACGGCACGAAAAAGAACCTCAAGCCTGAAAGAGAGGCCTCTGAGCAAAATTTGTCGGCCGTTTCACGCCCTGAGTTGAATGGGACGCTGATGACCTGAGATGTTAAAGAGCGTCCATAAATAAATCAATCAAAAAAAAAAAAAAGGTCTCGAAAAATACATTAATTGGTCAGATACAAACTATGATTAATTTCCACCACTAACATAATGAAGAAAAAAAATAGACAGGAAAGAATTTCTTAATTTATACAGATTCTGTACAATACAGAAGTTATTCCTCCTCTTCACATGCATGACGCACGCCACAATTGTGCAACCTTGCTCTCTAAACTGCGTCTCTCCTTCCGCTTCTCAGGATGTCAATAATGCCAGATGCTCTTTGTCATCTCTCACTGCGTTTGTTGCAGTGTACTTTATTCCGCTGTTTAAAGTAATAGTTTAGACAGGATGACTTCTATGTATATAGAACTAACAGTTTTTTTTTTTTTTCATTTATTTGAAAACAAATGAGGGTAGCCACAACTTTTATACCTCAAATGTAGAGTATCGTTGGAGATTAACTGAAAATGTTGAAAATGTCCTTCTTCCTGCACAAGGCATAACTCAACACACCGTTCCATGTGAGTGGCCATTGGAGGAGTGTATTGTCAATGCCATTCATTGATCATCTGTGTAATTTGTGCTTCAGATTACCCAACGTCTGGGGGCGTGTGGCGTAAACTCTGTCTTTTAAGTAATCTCATAGGAATAAGTCTAGTGTTGCAAATAAGCACATCTTGATGGCCACATGTTCTTGAAAATTAGCCGGTTATCAAAGAAACTTTCAATTAGCTCCATGGATTAGATTGATGTATGACATGCAGCGCCATCTTGTTGAAAATGTCCATGACCCATCTCTACATCCCTCAGTTGTTCAGTTCCGCTATACTCTGTTTACCAGTGCCAGTATTGTTTCTTTCGGGGGGGGGGGGGATTGGGAACAGCAAATACCTTCGATAGCCCTTCGAGTAGCTGAAATTGAATTCGTTATCTATTATTGCATCATAATAAAGAGCCGTTTATTTAATGTGTACCACGTTTTCACAGCGACTAAAATAAAATATCGAAAACAGCTGGCAAACATAAAAGCTAACAATAAGGAATAAAGAATAAACGTCTGCACATTTCGTGATATGGAATCAAAACTCCCAAATATCCCATTCATTTGACGTTAATCTCCGTACATTGGGTGAATATCCAGCCAAACATAAAAAGAAAAAAGTGTGTTAGTTCTGTATAATCACTCTATACTTGTCTATTTTTAAACCTAAAGAATCTCAGGCAATTTTAGTTTTCATTAGCACATGAAGCACCGTGTGTGATAGCGTTCAAGATTTCGGGGTTCATGCAGCACATTGTAAACTGTAAGGTGGAAGTTTACTTCCCGGGTTCGCCGTTAAAGCTTGTTTCATCATGGCATTGGGCACGTGCGTCTTGATTATTTCATTCGCTTGCCGCTCGACCTTGCTTAGTGGAGAAAACATAAAGTCTTCAGTTCGCTATTTTAGTTATAACTTTAAAAAACGTCTTACATTTTTTAAAATTTTTATTACTACTATTATTGGCACGGTTCTAGCAACTAAGTTGTTTGTAACATTGTGCCACGTGTTGAACAAGCCACACCTGTGGTGAACAAAGTCAATCACGGAAGAGATCCGCAATAATAGAGATCTTTTTTATTTTTATGTGGAGTAAAATTGGTCGCTAACTTACACCTAGTCTATGATCGGAAACTTTATCTGGTTTTTCTATAAACCATTCAAAGAAATGGGGCGTTAATCTAGTACGCTTGTTCTACAAAATGATCAAATAGAATTTTAATTCTCAGAAAGATTTATTCAGAAAATTGCATTCGAAATAATAGGCACAATGCATATTCCATTAGGAAAGTAATTGGAAAATATGACAATAACGGATATTAGCAGTCCACATTAAGCAAACACTTGATAAAAAGCATACATTATTAAACAGGAAAGCCCCTCTGCATCTGCATTTTATTGTTATCCAACCACTATTGCTATTAAGTACAGTTCATGGCGCTCAATGAAAGTGATATCAGCAGTCTAGGTGCCTCTTTTTTTTAAAATATTCTAAGAACAGTTCCCTAACTCCAAACACAAATGTGTATCTCAGAAACATTGAAGCACTTTTAAAGAATGAAGTGAAAGTTTTTTTCTTTACCTGTTTGGCTCTATGATTAGGGATATAGTGTGGTTTTTGGTTATTTTATTTTCTAATTCGATTTAGTTCAGATACAATACAGTAATGTGCAGGTTGAATATTAAACTATCCTAAAATAAGTATAAATAGTTTGTATAAAACATTTTAAAGTACGATTTAAGCAAACCTATAGGAAACTTTATTTTAAACTTGATATTATGCAAATTAAAACTAACAAGGAGTAACAAAGTTTTGTCCCTCCAATCGCCAAAGAACAGAATCAGTTTCAAGAAGACATTCTCAGAATCTTTGTCAATCTAAAAGTTAAGACATAACAATTAAAATGGATGGCTTTAAAAAGTTCACGTGCAATTGTGCACTGCTAGAACAAACATCTAGTAGATAAAGTAGAGTTGCATAGCTCCTAGTTACTGTTGAAATGTAACATATTATACATTGACTGCACAATCGGGCTGACATTTAAGTGACATTTCGAGCAGTGCTGCATCGATTAAAAGCAGCGCAGACGCGGGAGAAAAACGGATATCGTGACTATTAATGTGTAAATAGACATTCATTTCATGACAGGTATATTTTCAACAGCATGAAAACAATGCCTGATGAGATTCTGTGGGTGATATTTGATCCAAGCTGGATCATGTTATTCGCTGTTACAGATGATTACCCTAGTAAACTGAGCTATACTGTCTACAGTGTTTACATTACACCAAAATGCTCGGTGTAAAGTAAAATGAAAATGCCTAAAAAAAATTAAGAATTACCTTAGATCCAGTTGAAATAATGTTTGCTTTGACAATGCTGCTGTGCAATCGCGATTTTTTTAAATTCTATTTTGATATAAAACCTAAAAATTTACTGCACTACAGATTACATTTAACTCGTCCAAGACATTTCATTGTGGCGATATGTCCATAATACATGATTCGTCATTTAAGTCCTTTCCTTACGTTACTTTCTAGAACAGTGTGGTTGTTCATTGGTTAGGATATGTGGTTGCCAGTACTAATCGTTTCTAGTTTGTGACAGTAGATATCAAAGAGTTAGCTACTTTTTGGAACCTTGGGCTACCACCGGCATGGTGCCGCCGTTACTTGGTTCATATTCAAAAATCTTTCCAGGCGAATGACATCTGTTTACCGGCGTAATACTCAAATATAAAGCAGAGGCCAACTCAACTTTTATTTACCCAGTGACCCGGGTATTTAGGTATCCAAGTAACGTTTTTTCTTCCTCTGCTGTATTTACCGTCCTTTGTAAACACCAATGCCAAGGCCAGCCGGGAGTTAATTAATATGGACGCATATAGAAAATGAGGGATTCCTTGAATGGACAGTCAGTTCTACATCAGGGATGCCTAAATGACATCACAAATACAAAAGGCCCAGACATTCACAGACGGATGGAATGAAGATGAAATGGAAGGTCAATCTGTGGCACAGAAACACTAACCCCACATTTATTCTTTCTTACAATGAATTGAGGTACAGTTAATGTTCTAAATATTGTAATTTTGGGAGGTCTGTTTAAAATATGGAATTTCTTTGGGAACATTATATTAAGTACAGGGATGCGTTCATTCAATTTTCAGGGTTTTATTTTAAATTGTTTGGTGACTGTTTTATATTTTTAAAATTGTTTTAAATTGCAGCTAAAAAGAATTCTTCTTTTCACTATGGCTGAATTAATCAAACAGTATTTTGACTTAACTCCTTCAATTTTGGTTATGATTTTGTGAAAATACATGAAGAATTGTTTTTTGGTTTTGGATGAAATCCCCGGGACAAGTAATTCCTTTGGTATACTTCCTGAAGAATTTATATGATATTTAAATGCTGTACACGGTCTTTTACGTGAATGTTGTGTAATATTATTTTTTCTTATTTTGGGGTATATTCTTCATGTAATTTTATCTTGTATTGTTTTGGGGGGGGGGGAATGTTTTGAGTACTTTTATTCGCTCTTTATTTTATTATGAGTAAAATTTATAATTGATAACGGCAAAATTTTCTATGCTCTTTACCTATTGCGTTTATTATTTAAACGTGCATTTCTTTTAAGTCAATTCTTGTGGGAGTGCATTTCAAATTGTTAGTATGATCTCTCTTAAATAAATTCAAGGGGGTTGTTCGTGTGGGTACACTGACCTTTCCACAAACACACCCTCGGTACTTTTTTATTCCAGTATTCTTGAGCGTATTCATGCTGCACGGCGCTAGGGAGAGAGCGCATGTAAAATAATAACAAAACGAGATCGACGGCGAACATTGCAGCATTCATAAAGCAAAACATTTACTTTAAATGTGCTCATTTATGTTCTGCGAAACTACAAGTTTCTTGGTAACTAAAGTCTCAAAATAGGTTACAGATCCGCGACCTTGTCTCCTTTATCTGTTGTGGCTTCCAGTGATGCATTAGTGACTTCCAATAAAAATTGGTACAATCTCAGACGTATCATTTTAAAGCAGATTCGGGTATGTTTCGCATAGCCTAACGTACTCTGCCAATTAGTTTTCACATAAACAGTATTGGTCATTTTATCTAAGCCGCTTATTTTAAAATAAAAACATGGGTCTGGACGATGCCTGGCATGTGCGATACAAGCTCTGCTAAAGATAGCCAAATGAAGTACTTTACACTACATTTATTGGTGGACATCTATTACTGCAGAATGAGTTATACGTCACCCTAAGAGGAAAAAAGAAACAAACAGCAAAAGGCAGAAACAATGTCTGGTTCGGAAAACATCGGAAGCATTCGCTGAAGTTGGATTTACAATATCACCTTCTGTTCTTATTTAAGTTAAACAAGAAATGCGTTTGCTCGGACCGTGTACTCTTGATAGTTCAGCGGACAAAAACACGTGTCTAGTAATAAGAACTGTATATGTTTAAAGTCTCATTATGCTTGAAGTTTTAAATTTGCTTAATTGTGAACGTAAAATTAATGTTAATACACGGCAATGATATATTATAGCATTTTTTTTTTTATTTTAAGATGTATATGCTCTAAGCACAAAAATATAAAAATTAATCGTATTCTAAATGCAACAATCATTATTTTAATGCGAGAAAAAACGGTTAACTGCTTTTATTTCATTTAAAAATAATGCATACATATCTATTTATTTTGAAAACAGAGATTATCTTACTCTTTTTTGTTATAAATGCCTTAAAATTTAAATAAGCCTTTGCAATTGGAAGATATATACCAGCATGGGTTTTACTTGCAACATAAAAAATATATGTACAGAATATTTCATTTATCTTGCTCACTTAAATTATTTTTTATTTTCTGATGCGTCAAGTGAAAAATTGTTTCAAACAAAAGGTTGTTTTTTTAACATTATGGCGGAGTTCTAGCTAAGGATGTATATATACATTTTTCTTCATTAAAGTAAGAGATAAGGGATACAACTTCTTTTTTTCTTTTAATTGTACTATGTACATTTTATTTAAGAGTACATTTCCCTAGCCAAGAGCTATTCAAAAATGTATCACACTGTACCATTTTTGTCAAGAAAACAGTGGATGTGCATAGCTATTGAAGAAACCGAACTGTATAATGCCTTGGGTGTACAAATTACTTATTCAATGTCGTACTGTAATAAAGTGCTGGGTTTGTTTATAACTTCTGATTCATGTAAACACAGGTGCCGTGAGAGGGAGGTGGGGGGTAGAAAACCCATTTCCCCTCAACCCTCAAATTGTTGCTTTAGTTTATATGCCAGTGCACTGTAGTCATTCATCAAAGTCAGTACTCTACTGAGATATTCTGACCTCAATTTTTCTTACAAGTTGGCAGATAACGATTTATTCCATTACATTATTGGAAAGGTGAAATGATTTAGTTAAGCAAATGTACTGTAGTGCTATTAAATTAAAGACGTTATGGATGTATAACTTCCATATTTACGATTTTCTTGAATAAAATGGTACAGTGTGATACAGTTCTGAATAGTTCTTGGAGAGGTTGAGTGTATTCTTGAATAAACTGTACATGGTGTTATTTAAAAAAAAAAGTCCTATCGTGTATATCCTACATTAATGGAGATACAAAAAAAATTGTAGTGAACGGTTGGAGTAAACTAATCCACCCTCTCCCCCTGCCCTCATGATGTTAAATTTGTTTTTGTTTGAAATTACTGCCCATGTGAAGTTATTTTGGGTAGCAAGATAAATGGGACACCCGGTATATACAATGCAATATATACACCCAGTCTAGCCATAAGTTCTGTTATAAATTTTTGATAGATACTATACTAAATGTTTGGGCGATCAGATATTACTCTTGCAGCTAAGTGAACACCAGTTAAAGGTTTTGTATGGACCGGGGAGACTATGATATCGTGTTGCTGTGATAGCCCTTCATAGGTTGGGAAAATTGCCACCTGAGATTTACAAACGTTTAAGAAGCTGAAAATTAGCAGGATGTTGGTGTACTGCACCATGAGCGCTTTAATGAAACTAGTACAATTGCTCACCAACCAAGAATGAGGCGTCTGTAAGGATCAGGAAAGTGACGAAAGCAGTGGAGGATCCTATTAGGAGAAATCCAGTGCGGAAACAAACAGTAATGGCTCATGAACATCTCGGGAGATCAATGTACAGATTGCTCAGACAAGACCTTGGGCTGAGGGCTTATCGCCGAGGTACTGCACACTTTTAACTCCAACACTTAAGCAGCAGTGAAATGCAAGTCCTACTTGAACGTTACGATAACAACCAGAATATATATTACAGTGAAGAGAGCTACAACCGCCAGAGTGACCGAATGTGCGATAGGACTTCCGAAGAAGCTCGTGAGATCGTCCCAAAGATGTAGAAGGGCCACCACCCGTCGCAGTGATGCTCTTGTGGGGAGTGAGCTACGATGGTGTCACAATGCTGCATTTCTGCCAAAAAAAAAAAAAAAAAAAAAAGGTTAAACACACGGCCAGAATATATTAAATAACCCTCCTTGAGCTTGTGGTGAAGGACCTGAAAACACCACTCTGTTCAAGAACGGGTAATAGACCTTCCAGAAGGATTTTTCACTTGCCTGTAAGGCAAGATCCACTCAATCTTGGCTTGAGAAAATGTTACGAATTTTATTGTTACCCTGATAGCCTTCTAGCAGACTTGACGTCAACTCCTTGGATTACAAATTGTGGTCAGCGAATGAGGATATTACTTGTAAGTAAAGGCATCTTAATTTTGAGTCTCTCAAGCAATCCCTCGAGTTAGCAGGGATTTCCTCATGGAGACAGTCCCTGCTACTATTGATGAATGGCGCGATAGACTTAGGCCCTGTATCAGGACAAAAGAATTATTTTCTAATCAAATGAGGCTAGAGGCTGTAAGAGCGTGGAGAAACATGTCAGTGTGAAATTAGATCAGAGCAGAACTTGGGCAAATTAACGACTCGAGTGTCCCCTAACCACCCCCCCCCTTTTTTTTTCTTAGGGTATACCCCAACAACTGCAGGAGAAGAAGAAGCAAGATGCAAGAAAAGTGTTCCAACAAATACCTACTTTAGTTCGTTAAATCTCATGCAAACACGCTCATGTAGTGTTTTAAATTAGGCAATATCTACACGTACACCACATTCAAATGTTTTACGGGTCAGATAATGGGGAAGAGTTTTGGCAGGCAGTTGTTTGTTAGTAAACAATTGGTGTATTGGGAGGTAACGAAGGAGATCGTAAAAGTGGTTTGTTTTAGCAAGCAATTCATTGGTGAATTGATTAGGTTTTGCCTAGTAAATTATTAAAACGGAAGAAAAAACAGAACATTAACATTTAACGTCTCTGTAAATGTAAATAAATGTCAATAACTTCCAAATTCAAGTATGGCCATATTGTCGGCTTATGGAGAGCTGGTATTGGCATTGCTCAAATAGCGATTAATGTTGGCAGCGGAGAGGACTGCGTCCAACAATTCAAGAAGATGGACTCATAACTCGAAGCGGATCTGGAAGATCAACCGAACAATTCCTCAGGTAGAAACAATTCTGGGACAAAGTAACATAGCTGAACGAGAAAGTGTTTTTGTCCGGCGTTCGGACAAAACCGCTACAGTCTGGAATATGTAGTGTTTGAGGTAAAGAGCGATAGGATAGGTACCGAGGGTGAGCTTGTACGAGCGTGTGTTTCTCCAAAAATTAACTCTGAGCAGTACCGAGAGGTCTAGGAGAAGTGTATATCTCTGATCGTATATCCTACAGAAGATATAGAAATAATCAATTAAGTCAACAGCAGCATCATCCACAATTCCAAGATAACTAAGGATTAGCTACATCATTCCTTTTCCGCGATCCACGAAATTTCCGGATCCGAAGGAAAACATTTAGACTATTATGGTTAATAAGTGAAATGTGCAGCTGAAATAATGTCTCACAACCTGTAGCGGCACTTATTGTTATTATAATGTACAAGTTGCTGAAACGGGCTGCTAAGGTACTCATGATTTGATATATGGATCAATTTTCCGTCAGGACGGTTTCTTCGCCGATTCCCCCCCCCCCCCGTATTTTCTTTAGTACCCATTAATGGCAAATTCCGTGACATCCTAAATTTAGGCCTAGAAAGAGTACCTTAAAAAGTTTCCAAAATATCATATTTAATCGTCAGGGTCCACTATCTCAGTATTGAAAACAAGCGTTAAAAACTGTTCAAATTCAATCTATAAATTACTGAAGAGCATGCAACATATTTATGTATACAGAATTTTTTTTCTTTCAAAAAATGAACATAATTTGTTTTCAAGGTAGATGGAAGATTTTAGGGGGGAAAATGCAAAGGGCGTCTAATCTTAGTTCTTAAAAGGTTTTATTTACTAATGGGAAACTTTTCCGTAGTTGTACTGCTGCATGATCTATGAATATAAATCTGAATTAGAACCTATGAACTGTTTCTCATTTTCTAATAGAGCGTCTTCGCTTTTATCACTCTGGACCTTCTATTGTTTTACAAAGAAGCGTATAGCAATATTTTTGTCATAGTAAAGTAATTATTATTTTTTTAATTTGTTAATCCTTGGGCTTGGGAATTAATAAATTACGCTTCTGTATAAAAAAAATAAAGATGCAGTATATAAAATAAAACCTTTAATAAATAAGACTTGGTGATCTTTGCATCTTTTCTAAAATCTTCTATCTATCTGTAAAATAAATAATGCGTTACTTTTACAAATACCATTAGCATATTTTTAGAAATAGTAATACTTTTATTAATCGGGACATACTGCAAATACTAAATCATTAAAGCTCTCCGTAGACTCTTACTTCCTCGTGAAACGATGCCGGACCCCGATTGTAGTGAGCGCGGTTCCGGTAAACTAACCCAGCCCTCTCCTTGTCTTTCAATGTTGATATTACCGGAACCAGGAAAACATGAACAGGAGTGTACCAAATGCTAATGCGGTTGCCGCAACTGATGGGTGTGTTCGCATAAAAAGAAAAATTGCGAATTTGAAAGTGAGCCACATAAAATACTTAAATATCCCTCCCTGCTCCGCATATAGTTCCGCTCATCTTTTGTCTAACCAATATCAGTAGTGCATTTACACGGGCACATTTAACAGCAATATTCAGAAATGTTTAATATATTGCAGCATTCATTTTCCTGTTGATTTGTTCTTTCAGCATATTCCATACAGGCACTGATATGAAGCAATCTTGACTATGCACGTCCTTGTGAGCAAGATAATTTTCTTCTGTTTAAGTGGTACTTATATCTCTTATATGAAACCATTTCCCATTATCATCTAGGCAAATCTAAAGCCCAAGATAATAAATTAACTAATCGTGATTTCAGCAACGGCATTATTTATTTTCGTAGGTGGAGTATAGTACGGGACAAGTCTAGATGGACTTTTTCCCGGGAAGTGAGATCACAATTATCCAGTTATTATAATTTATATTAGGTGGATATGTCTGTGAGGGACGAGGTGTATTAGAGTTCCTGAAGAAAAACGTCTTTGGAATTCCTTTCAGCACATGTTTAGTGGTAACTGAGACCGGGTGAAGAAATGAGAGTAAATAATTTATTATTTATATATTAATTAAGGACCTTCATATGTTTTTAATAATACCAGAAACAGGAAACATAGATTCTGCTCAATCTTTGATGTGCGAGAGTAACAGTGGCAACGCTGGAGATTTATCAGTTATGGGTGTGTTACTGTTTCGACGAAAGCGTATAAACTCCATAGCTTATACGCCCGGACTCGGCGGGATGGGGCGAGGTTATTAATATTTATCCCGCACTATACGTACTGACCTTATTTAAGATCAACTCATAGAGAGCATCAGGAAGAGCGTAGCTGTATGACTGCAGATTAATTTGGAGACGCTTGATAACCATGTGCAGTATGATAATGCCTGCCCATTCCCAATGCGTGAGACTTCCCGCATTGAGGTGGAGAATTTTCAGAATATTTGACACTGGCTCTTTGCCGCACTCCTATTGTTACGTGCTGACATAGCCTCTCCTGTATTCGCCGAAATATAGGGTAGTTGATAGGCTGCTGATGCTGCCAGGTTATTGCTTGCGACGTGCAAAGGAAATTAACGGTGAAACGCAATCATGCTGAGCTTCATTCATCCGGAATACTACAACATGGTTGTCTATTAAGCCCAACTGCCTCTGGGTACATTGCGACGACAGTCAAGCTGGTCAGTTTCTTTCCCACTCCCAGACTAGACTGATTTTGTTTTAATAATAAAGTTGTTTTCTGTTATCTTAAGCAATGCAATTACAACAGCTTTCTCTACAGCCTTCAGAATATGCAATCCAACTTACTGAGGCGGATGCATTGTAGCATCTAGTATAAATACATAATTAATAATATTGCTGGCAGCTCTATTATACGATTTTTTCTACGGAAATAACACAATTTAACACTGTGACTTTTCTCTGTCGTACATTACAAATGCTCTTTAGCTAAAATATTACGCCAACGACTTCTTTATGCTGTAATTGATTATGTAAATTTACGGATTTATGAAAACTATACAGTTGGTCAGTATATAAATGCTGGTCTGATACGGAGGAAAATGAAATGACATTTAATAATTGTGACTTCTATAAAAGACACTAGCAGTGGAATGCTGAAACAATGCAAAACTATTTTATTCTATATGCACTGAAGCTTCCGAATGAAGTTCGTGTCTCCATTGTATCATCTCGGCTGGAATTTATAATACTGGGATTCTGACCTGGAGTTAAAGTAGATTTTTTCTAACATAAAAAGGTGCAGGCAACATAGAAACGCACCTGATGAGTGTTCTGTTCTTTTATAGAGATTGATAACAATGGAAAAGTAAAGTTTAATGTAATAAAATCTTTTTCTTGGTAAGATTTGTTTTCCAGATTATGATGCGTCTCTGCAATCATACACCTTACGTTTTGTACAATTATGCGATTTCTAAGAAATTTTGCTGACAGTAGTCATGGAAGTCTGAAATGTCATTTGGCATTTATTTTTATTAATTTTGAAAGGGACAAAAAGGTGCTGAGAGAACAACGTTATCATACTAACCTCACTGAAACAGAGAGCTAAAACGATATGCTGTCACAGTTCCCAAGACATTTCTCCAGTACTTCAATAATGTGAATAATTTTTTTCTCGTTGTCTATTAAGTTTCTCTCTCATACGCACACACACACACAATCATTTAGGCCTTTGGAATTTTGAAAATTCCTACATTACTCCATAATTAAATTAAACAGAACCTAATATAGTGAACTTTTTATTTATTAATTTGTTTATTTATGGATGCTGTTCAACCTCTCAGGTCATCAGCTTTTCATTCTACTCAGAGCGTGAAACGGCCGATAAATTTTGCTCAGAGGCCTCTTCTTTCAATCTGGAGGTTCTTTTACGTGCCGTAAATCTGCGACACGGGATCCATGGCTTTACTTCCCTTCCAAAGGAAGCCACACTTGTGACTTTCAATCCACTGACCCTGGGAGAGACTTACAAATGAAATTTCTAATCTTGCTGGTACAACGAAATTAAAATGTCTTGTACAGATTTTCCAAAACACATTTACATTAAATAAGTAGGATTTGATGAAATTATTGTGAATATTAATGTTGAAAAAACTGACCTTGACTGGACTGTAACAGTTGTTCATTAAAATTTAAATAATATAGTGCTTTAAATAGCTCTTTCCAGATGTTTTAAATGATCCTATTGCTAAATCTCTTAGGTACAGAGAATCAATATAATTTAATTAATAGTGCCATTGCTTTCTTAATTTTTAAAGAATAATCTTTACTTTAGTGGGTATTACTTGAAATTAATGAGACAGGAGGTATTAACCCAAAAATGATAAAACATTTTAAATTGCCTAGTAGGACTAAAGAATTGAAAATATTTATTTTATATAAAATGGTACACTCTACTAATGTGTGCAAACCAAGAATTATGGCTGATAGTATTTGTAGTAGCAAATATCCAATAACAGTGATTATTCAATAAATCATATGCCTTTAGATTTTACGTTGAAGCTTTATTTACTTTGAATGTTTCTATTGTTATTTTACCCTACCTCTTCTGGTCTTAAGAGATTAATCCTCCTAATACCATACCTATGGTTCAGATTATTTAACTTTTCCATGATTTTCCTTTACCTCATATTCCCATTTGTTAAGCACAACTCTTGTTTTTAAGGAATTTTCTACTCCCATCACATGACCAGAATATATCTAAGATGCTATAGAAGTCCCATTATATTGATTTAGTATTTTTTTAGCATCTGAAAGAGTTTAAAACAAATCCTCTCCACACCTAGAGCTTGAAAATTTTTTCTGTTTCTTATTCTCTTAGGAGCACATGATACACATTCATGCAGGATTTATGGGAAGAGCAGGTGGTGGATTTTAATTTTTGTTTTAGAACATTTCTATTAACTTTGTTGGCATATTCATCATATTTTTCCTTAGCAGAATTCTTTTGATTATCTCTACATTTGCTTCTTTTAGCTATCAATAATCCCACTTTTTTCCCACATCTCTAGGATTACTTCTCCATTTATCATTATTCTCGATTCCCTCATCAAACCGAACATGTTTCTTTAAATTTAGCTTCAAGTCCTGTTTTTAGTATTTTCATCTTTAAATATCACATTTTTTTCTGCAAGTAAGATTGTGTTATCTGCAAGTCTTATATTATTTGTACTCTTTCTGAATTTTGCCACTTGTGGTTTGACTTCAGTACTACATTTAAAAAAATTATCTTATATTCAGCCTGTCTTCAATGTTTTTCTATTTTGAGCAATGTGCTTTCTTTGGCTAAATTTTAATGTTAATGAAAACCATTGTTTGGTAGGTCTTATCTACTCATAATTACCTTTAATATGAACAGTTTTTTACAAATTTCATTCTCAAAAGATTAAAATAGGTGACTCATAATCACTGAATGTAAAACATCAAATTTTAAGTTAAAAAATGTGTTCATTCTCTAAAAACAAAGAACTTAACAGGTTATGAAGAAATGAGAGTTGAAGCTTTAAGAGCATGTATAAATAGCAGGTGTGTGTAAAAGTAAGTGAAGCTTTAAGAGTGTGTAGTTCAACTGAATCATACAATGATATCAATTAATATGATTGGCTTCACTGTGCAAGTTCCAATTTACATTTAAGCAGGTGTAATGCTCATTCTCATCCTTCAGATCAGAAACAACAAATTACAAAGTCCTTCAGAAGTCAATTCTTGGCCCTTTAATTTTTCTTTATTAGTCATATTAATAACTTACTTCTACTTATTAATGACTGAATAAGTAATTTTGTTTGCTTATAACTTTAAATAATTGTAACCAAAAAAAACTTATCTGCAAATTATACAAGTGCTTGACAAAATATGTATAAGTTTTAAAGCAAACAAACTAGAAAAACCAGTACGAATTTCATTACTCACATGTCAATGTACCTCAGATTCTGCACTAGTAAATAATAACAGCCACTTCTTGAACTTTAAGAAGATAAACACTTAAAATTAATATCACATATTGAGTACATTGTCTAAATTGAGTTCAGTATGTTATCTCATGTCACTATGCATTTAAACTGAGTCAAAAACTTTAAAAACCATATATTTATTTTCATTTTATGTATATTGAAACATCGATTAATCTTTTGGTGTAGCATAACAAAATAATCTTTAAGCTGCAGAAAAATGCAAAGAGAATAATTTCATGCATCCATCACACAGCCTCCTGCATGAATCTCGGAATTTTTACCCTACTATCAGAATATATTTTCCCATTTTTGACATTTTTAAAAAAATATTACTTGAAATCCGCAGGTATATAGTTTTAAAACAAAACAGAAATCTCAAAGGTTGACAGCAAATTTAACTCGTGATAAAAAGAGAATTTGTTATCAATATATTTAATATTTTATGCACTATCAGATACCCTAAAAAAACTTTAGTAAAAGGACAGTCATAATTGCTCTTAAAAATAATATTTTACAACGTCCATTATTATATATTGAATTCTTTGAGGACTATGGTTCTTTATCTACAATCATAATTTATTTGCTAGGTAAGTGCTAATATTAAAGTAATTAATATGTTTTTGATCTACAGATACAAAACTAAAACAAAAAAACCCATACATATATTCATTTATTCATTCTCAATTCATGCATAATGCACTCATAATGCACCTCAAAGGCTGATACAACATTCACAAGTATGCAAATTCTCTGAGAGCGAATTGTTCTTTCTGTTTAACCAGAAGATTTCTGGTAGACACACTATTGGCCATACTTCAGCTGTAAAAATTTTAATTTCAATAATTTTTATTACCTTTTCACTATAGTTTCCAAAAAACAAAGTAGAACATATATTAAGAAATGTATTTTCTCTTTCTGCAAAATGCACAAATATACAATCAAAGGCTGAAAATGTTGAATTTACTGCCCATTTTTGATAACAAAATAGTGCATTTATTTATTTCTTGAGTAGAGCAATGAATAAAGTACGTATTCATATCCACAAGGAGTGAGTGAGTGACTGACTATAAGCATATTAGCACCTTTAACTAGGATGGAGGAAAAAAATCGTCTTGTAGTGTGCTATTCCTTTTCTTAAACTTTAGTATAACATTTTTTATAAAAGTGATCTTATACCCATTTGAATTATTATATAGCAAATTAGACTACATTTTTAACAACTTTTTTTATCAGTTGTCATTAGTTAACTTTGCTGTTCAACTTGTACATTAAATCTGATATGGAGGCAAATATTATTTTATCAGCGATTAACATGTTTTGATTTTTGATTTTAGGGGCAGCATGTTCCATGTCATTGAAGCAAATTAACTCCAAGTGGACACCGCCATGGGTAGCCAAGGTCATTAAGGCACAGAATTGTGAGCGGGAGGTCTGTGTTCAAATAATGCCAGGACCGTCCTCCCTGACTGAGGTTTTTCCAGGTTTTCCTCGTCCTCATAAATGCCAAATGCTCAGGAGATACCCTAAACTTAGGCCTGGAACGATCCCTTCCTTAAAAATAAATATATTTATTTTCCCAATATATCATTTCATCTCATGTATCATCAGTGTCCATCGCCTGTGGTGCCTCTGTAGCAAAAACGGGTGTTAAATACCATACATTCATTCATTCCATGTGGACTCTACAGATGTAACTGTTATATTGTTATAATGTGGCACTGCTGATTGCATTAGAGGAGATGTGAACAAACACGTGTCCTTTTTATTCATAATACAATATTTTCTTTGTTGCATTAGCTTAAGAAAAGTAAAATGTATAGCATAACTAAATAATACATTTAAAAAAAATCAGACAAAAAGTATTATTTGTTAATTAGGCATTTATTCAGCATGACAAAATAAAATTTCAGAAATTTTAATAACCAAACACTAATTTGCACAGATTTAAGATATTGTTGAGTTCATTAACTTCCTATGGCCAACCCAACCTATTCATTATAGTGAAGAATGTAATCTAGGGGTTGAATGTTTGAGATATCAGTCAACACTTATGCAGAAGAGCCTTGATGTGCAAAATTTCTTAAATGCTGATATTTTAACACTTAATTAGTAACCTGTGGTAGATTTTATTAATTTTTTTTTGTCTAATACCATAAAAGAAACGAACCAAAATATTTTATTAACAAAAGGTATATTCTTTTTTGCTTTCAAACTGCATCTGTATTACTGTTAAGTATTTTAAAGCTAATACTGCTAGGCTTAACTTCACATGTTTCAGGGACATGGCCATAACGCATTATGGTAACAGATAACAGTGATCATGAAATGAAATATAATTATGCAGATGAAATAATCATGTTCTTCAACATCTTAATTATGTGGTGTTTACGTTCTTCACTAAAGGAGATGATCTTAAAAATCTAAAAATGGCAAAATGTATGAAAATGTGATCTTTTTCCACACAAGCCATGCGTTAGGCTAAGGTTTGGAGTCAGAGTCAGATAGGATAAATATGAAATCATGACCGGAACTTCAACACTAGATCTTCAACTTGCCCTTGCAGATTTCATTGCAGAGATTTAATCCTTAACAGGTGATTTGAAACCTTGAGTATTTATTGCCACATAGTTAACTACATTAATAAGGTTAATTTACAATTTGAAAATGTATTTTCACACAAGCCATACATTAACCTAAAGTTTGGAATCAGAAATGCAAAATGCACAAACTAGAGATTTAAAATTCAGTCCAATTAGTGCAAAGCAAACATTGTTGCAGGTGCTACAGAAGTAAACAAACAACAGAATATGCTATCAGATCATTTCATAAATCAAATTAAAACCTATACATGATTAGGTTATGCCAATCCTAACAAGATATGATAAGCATTCATTGCATCAGGGAATTTTTATACTTATTGCCTTTCACTCTGAATTATCTACATATTACTGCATTCTTTAGTTTTAAGCTATAGGAAAACAGGGTTGAAAGACAATTTACAATTGCTGTGTTACTCAAGATACCCCTCTTCTTTATTTGGGAGGGGGAAAAAATAATAATAATAATAATAATAAACACAGTGTTCTGCGCATCTCAAAAATGCTGTGAAAAAAAGTGCAACATGATATGTGTGAAATGCTTAGAATGCACCTTCCCCAAACATGGTTTTCCAAGACAATATCTAAAAGACATCTGCTAGGACAACAGAATAAAAATGAGCTTGAAGCATTAATTCTATTTCTTGCTACCAAAAGTTATTTTTGGTTTGAATCTGCAGCCAAGTATAATGTATTCGACTAAGGTCACCATAATAACAGACAATTTATGCGCTATGACTTCACGTGAACAGTCAATTTCAGTTTACCCTTATGAGTGAAAACACTCTTCCTGTGTTTATGCTACTACAGATCAGTTTGTGATTGAGATAACAGCATAACTCAGGTCTTTTCATTATTGCCAAATTAAATAAATACTGGTGACCAGTGAACTATTAATGTTATCAAAATAAATTTTCCTGCAATGTGTTGTATTGCAATGTTACTACTGGATAATAGAAAAAAATTAATCTATAGGAGCAATCCCCATATTGTACAGGAAGTTAAAGAAAATATCACAACATAAAATGCAACAATTAGTGATGGAGAGTTGATGAGAATGCAAATTTATTAAAAGATGCCACACATGGATGACTGCAGATGTACATCACTTTGAACAACGCTTATAACAAGGTTAGTACTCATTACGAAATAAAACTAATTTTGTGTACATACTATTATTGATCACAGTTGTGTCAGTACAAATATGAGAAGAACCTGTCCATTAATGGAGCCAATTACTGGCTGCACGCTTTGGCCCTGAGTGACTTGCATTTAGCAGCAAATGCAGACCAAAAACAAACTCTCTAATACAAACAAAAACAAACTCACTAGCTTATTTTATAATTGGACATCAGTAACCTAAATTTTCTAATATGTTTTTTATTATGGTACTAGGAACTATTACATCTACATAGTATTGCATAGAAACTTAATGAAAATTGGATGAAACAGCTTACCAAGCATTGTAATGTCACTAGGAATCCATAGAATGCATTTAACATGCCCATTAGACCTATTCAATGGAAGCTTGTGGAAAACCAGTTGAAATGGCATAGGAGCTGTAACCAGAAATCCCATATGTCATCTTTCTTCACCTTACACCACTCAGCATGCGATTAGCCTTCAGGTCTCTGGGTTCACATTATGGGAACATTACTCAACCTTCATAATTACAGATTCATTGCAATAAAAATCTTAACAACTGATGTATATTATATTTACATGTCAAATACAAGTTTTAATTCCTTCTTCTGTCCATCTACAGTAAAAGGGATTCAGTAAAGGTCAGGGTTATGGCCAATATATTAGTCATTGACAATGTACCTTCATTAAATTATTTACATTAGCACCTGGTGCACCCGCAAATCTTTTATTTTATCCTCGTATTTATAAAAATAATAATAATAATAACATTGATATTGTAATGGATATTGTTATCATTATGTTTTCAGAACAAGCATGGTATTAGCCTGAGTGAAAAGGATAGCACAGTATCTTATTTCAGTTTAATTAAAGAATTTTAACCTCTTGCTTCTCCATAAATATGGTGCAGGTTGGCAATTTCAGAAAAACTGTAACCACAATTCATTTCTTCAACTATAATTTATTTGATGAGTTATTTTGTCTTATATCTTTTGGTTATAAAATAAAACTGCTGCATGAAACATTTGACAGACATTTCACAATATTAGAAAAAAGTAGAATTGCACTTTGCTTCTAGCAAATGAATGCCCATTATTTTATATAAGTAGACTTGAAGCCACTCCAAAACTAATTTTAATCATATTTAGATTTAATATAAATTTCTAAGACTAAACGGCAATTATTTCAATAACTCATGCCTTCATGTGATCTTAGGTTCCTACCTCATGTTTATTTCCTGTATATAAATATGTATGTTTTTCATTTAATCATGTTCACCACCAAAGAACTATCGACAATGGAGGAAAAAAAAGGATAAATTTGAAGATTTAAAAAATTGTTAGGTGACAAAGATACAAAAAATAAAAATCTTCAAAGAAAACAGAACCAGAAATGCAGATGTATTGTTCTAGGAGAGAATACATACATCTGAAAGCATATATGGAGCAATTAAAAACATCACAATACAGAATGTGGTGCTGGATGAACATAACATTACCAGCCATATTTTGAAGTACAAAAGGAGAAATTGGGTAGCAGATGAGTTTCCTTGATATAAATGCTGAGCAAAAATAGCCACCCAACTTTATTGCAATGACTTTCATTTGGCACAGCTGAAATTGCTCTCAGTTTAAATTGCAAATAAACAAATCAAGTTGATTCTGCTATGAACCTCAGGTCTCCACAATAAAGAGAAATGCTGAAGGAACTATACCAAGAACTGGGAGATGCCTTGTTTTTTTATTTAGTCATTCAAGGCATTCCGTAAAAATAATGCTTTGAACATCGAAAGAAACTTCTTTTTCTTTAGTTACTTTCCGACATGTGGGTTTACACATGCATTTACGCCAAAAAATGTTAGGTTATAATTAACCTGTAGCAATGTATTAAGCCGGTTAAGCAGTAGTGTGCACTCTTTGCTGTCACTTCACAAGGGACTGCAGAGTTCGTTTTTCTTTCATGCCATGCATGAAAACCAGAAAGTATTCTGAAAACAGAATTGTTTTTGAAGGCACGTGGACAAAATGCACAACACTAACAGAGCCACGTTACTTTCTGGATCAGCGAATTCTTTTAGACTGCAATTTTTAAATATCATCCGAATAATCATCCCACTAACCAATATTTTATTCTTGCTCGTCTTCCTGCAAACATTTTTATACTTTATGAATTGCACACAATTACCTGCACTAACAAGAACTGTAAACGCCTCCACATTTAACAATTATACAATATTTTAACAGACATTCCTAAGTGATTTGTGGGAAATACATACAGCCGTAGGCAAAACTTTAGAAAAATATATACAGACTTATGCACTGTTTATTGCTCACCAAGAAGAGAAGTGCCTCTCAGAAGTCCTTGGACTGGATCTCAGATCTTTTGCTCCGGGACTTGCACTCGCAGAATCACTGTTTAGATTTTCTTCTGCTGTTAATTTCACCTGTCCGTCCTGAGTTCTTGCTGCGGCATCTAGAGTATCACTGCACTGTTTTTCCCGTTGTGTCCCACATCTTATACATCTAGTGCGTTCGGTTGGGTTAATTAAGGTGCACCGTTCACAGTGCCACTGCAGAACAGAAGCAATAGAGCCCATTCTCTTAGAATCATGGCTATTTTACCATGAAACTTCATTCGATCTGCAAATAGTTACACACAGCTGATCCACCATATTGATGCATTCTGTTGCCGTTTTCGTCATGTAAACAAAACTGGGATTGGTTGACATTAGCCAATCATATGAAGTTACTGATGTGCAAGTCGCAGTATTGCTAGGCTGACATGCAGGACCCAAATATCCTGCCATCTAGTGTAAATATTTAGTAACTACTACAATTGTACAAACAGCAATAAACGCTGATAAATGTGAATAGTTGGAAGGAATAATTTAGTTTTTATGCGTGCACTCTGTAAGTAAGAAAGCTATATCTCCCGCATTACTTTCTAATGTGCATTAAAAGTTAAGTGAAACACTGTAAATATTAGGTTACTAAAGTGTTTGACAGTACCAAAAAGCTTGCGCCATCTTTTGAGGAGGAAAAGAAGTTTAAGCCAGGAAGTGGGGTACAAAGTTGACCAGTTTTTCGTCTAAAATAATTATAGTCAATCAGTTAGTCATAAACTAGCAATGGCAAGGTAGAAGTCGGTGGTGGATAGTGAGTTATGGGTTGAAAGTGACATGTTTTAGTTTTTCATGAATCATTTAAACTAATTTTCATCGGATATGTCAAATAATAGCCTCGAAATCATTCATGAAGGCTGGCTAACGAAATCACCACCATCGAAGCCCATCTGGAGAGCGGTAAGGATTGTTTGTTTTGTTCTTTCTTGTTTACAAGGACTAATTCGACAGCCGTGGGATAGCAAGCAAAGGGGCGAAGTACAAATAAAAGATTGAAATATTTCTATATGTAAGTTAGCTTTATCGAAAATTGATTCATTAAAACATTGGTTGCCTCTAATTAATTTCTACTAAGCTCTTTTCCAAATCACAGAAACTAAATTTATTTATAACGTTCTGTCAGTCTACAAGCGTAGTAGCCCTTTTAGAAAGTAGTAAACAGCTGTAGAAGCTGGAGCGTGATAAAGACGGGCTATGATGTAGAAGTAAGAGATGAAAATTCAGATATCAGATATGTATTTGTTATCGGTAGGTTCTTTCTTATCTTTTAGGAAAGATAATTTATTAAATTCTCTTTACTAGAACCACTATCAAGTTTTGATGGTAAATTAATTAAAATTCCGTAAAAATGAATACGAATTCTGAACATTGCATTAATTTTAATTTAATTATTCAAAAGAAATTAAAAAATATGCTAAAAGAGTTTCAATCTCTGATATCTTTGCTAGTGTTTCGTAAGTTGTCAGAAATGAGCAGAAACTACCAACTACATTGGTAGGTTATCGTGCCCAGTTATGAGTTGACCTGCAGCATCCAGCTAAAGAAATCAGTTTCTTGATTACCTATTAAACTTATTTGCTTTTGTCATCTTTGGGGGATGAGCAAATGAACTTTTACATAATTGTGAAAGTGTAAAAGAGTTTCCCATCAGCAGTAAAGGTTGAAAATTGTAAACATAAGCATTGTTTCTGTAAGTAAGCCCTTCCATTTAATATAATATCTTTTGTACTGTACTTATGAGTTTTAGAAGTTTATATTATACTTTTCAAACACACCATTTTAGTGTAAGCATATAGTTTTCTTGCACAATATTACTTTTAAATGCTGTGACAGTAAGCAAAAGCAACCATCAGAAGCATTTGTTGAAAAATAATTTTTGACTTTTGTAGCATTTAAAGTGGACATTAAATAAATACCTAAATCATACTAATTCTTTTGATTTAGTTTTTTATAGAAAAATATCTAGCATATATTTTTCCAGAGTGAAAGAAAATTTATTTTTGAGGGGCTAAACTAGTGCCATCTGAACCTCTTCCATCATCATTAATGTGTTTGTAAAAACAGTTTTTATTTGTTTATTCTCTATTTGTTTGTTTATTTACTTTTGCAAGTATTAAGTGGAGCCATGGTTCCAGCAGTCATATCTGTGTAGCCATCTATTTAAAAAAGTTAATTAGTTGTTGCTGCTGTGTAAATCCCATAATAAGCAAATGCTCAAGGATGTGAAACATGTCAAATACAACATTTTATATAAGTGCCACAACAAAATAAAATAAAATACCATATGATGCATAATAAAGTGCCATATAATAACTAATATAACTCAGATATTGTAGAGCATGAGTAATTAGGAAGTGTTTCAAGTTTTTCTTAAAGTTTTTACATTTAACATGATGGCCTGCTATTTTCAAAGATGTTGCAAGTGTCAGTGCAGTATTGCTTATTTATAAAAATGAAATGAACTGGTTAAGCCGTATCATAAATTGACAGATTTTTTTTATTCTTACTCTTTTAAAATATAGCTACAGTGCTGCATCAGGACCAACACTTTCTTTCATCCTGCCTGTTTTCCGGCAACTGTTAAGTTTTCATGATAATTAAAATTTGTGTATACATTTGTAAATTCAGATTTGCAACTGTGAAATATTATTTTCCAATATGTAGTGTAAACTGGTCAACAGACTTCGGGTTTTTTTTTTTTTTTAATATTAGTTTACTTCATGATAGTTAATTGAACCTTAGAATATTCAATTTAATGTATTTTCATGCCATTTATATTAAATCATGCAGTAAGGTATAGAGCTAGGTATAGTGAAACTTAATTTCAGTTTGTTTTTAATTTTCTTTCCAAGCTATCTCTTCTGTTATAGGTACACTTCTAGCATTAATTCTTAATATGCAATTGCTGTAAGCTTTTCCTCTCAGTATCTGGCATTAACAAAACACTGCTCATAAATTTGAAAGGAATAATATTCAACATTGTAACAAATTTAGTAATAATTGGTTTTCATAAATGTCAATTAGACTACAAAATATATTATGTAAAAAGCTTTTAAAGAAGCTGAATTGCTAAAATATAGAGAAAATTATATGTGGGCTGAACTGGACACAAGCCTTAATACAGAAAAATGCTTTCTCTCCCTAAGGTTAATTTTTAACATTTATACTACTAACTGGTAGAGCGCAGCTGCATATGCAGAGAAGAGCTCCAGTGTCCCATAACTCAAATATCCTCACTATATATTTATTGAGCATTAGTACTCTTCCTTTCCGCTCCACCAGAAAGTTTCTATCTGTGCTACAGGGGCACTCTTTCAAGGCAAATGCTTTTTTCCCTCCCTCCCTCCTTTCTTTCTTTTTTAATTTACTTTTTAAATTGTGATAGGTATGTAACTTTTTGCATGATTGATATGTGGATTGTGTTATACTTTATATATTTTAAATGAATATTTAAACATTTCAATGGGCTGTTTAAAACAAAGACTAGTCCTGGATTCTGTGATTCCAATATTCAACCACTCATTTTATTAAGCAACCTCTCTCTTTTTCTGTTGTTGTTGTTATTATTATTATTATTATTATTATTATTATTATTATTATTAGTGTATTTATCCAAGCAATTTTATTTCCTAGTTACAAATATAAAAGTGAAAAAGGCCCCTGTTGAGATAATTCATGCTGTGCTATGTGGATGCAGATTCTTCAAAGTGAGGAAGATGAACACCAAGAGTATATTTTATTACTGTAAAGAATAGAAAAAAAAAGTATATTTGAAAAGTAATAAATAACACTTGATTGATTCTTTCAAGCATTTAATTTTTTCCCCTCTCTAGAATTAATTGAGGGCTCTGTCACACTTATTCAATTAAAGACTTCTTTCAAGATAATTTGTTGGGTAATACTTGACAATCAAAACCTCTCTGGTTCTAAATTATCCTGTCAATATCGCTTAAATGCAAAGAACCTAATGCGTTTTATTTTATATTTTCTAATGGGTTTGAATGGTAGATTTTTCGGCCCAGCTAAAAATTATTTAAATGTGTAAGAATGCTTGCCCTTTGCTACTTAAAAGTCAAGCTTATACCGATTATAAAAGTAATTATTTATGAAAGGGAACAAGATTTGTTTTATGCTCTCACTCTCTTCTTTTTATGTGCCTTTTTAGATAACCTGATTCTTTGGTAAGTGCTAAACTGAACAAGGCTACCGGTATGACTGTGTAGCCTGCTTTAAAAAAAAAAAAATAATATTAGCTTCGTTTTGTTAAAAAAACTAAAACATAGTGTGTTTAGCTGGCTATCCAGCTAAGCATTTAAAGTATTTATTAGCATGGAAGTATTCATCTTAGAAAAATCCAGTGAGTAATTCATTTCCAAAATGGAAATTTGCGGTATTTATATTTGCGAGCTGTTTTTCGAAGGGCGAATATTATAATGGAAAATATTTAGTGGGAAAATAAGCTTTGTACTGCTAGGGGTGAAGAAATGGTAGTTATAAAGCTCAGTGTTTGTAACTTGAAGAGAGTTTTAAATTTCCAACCCTCCCAGTCGACTTTCGGGGGCTCCGTATGCGGGGCAGATGCAGCTTTCTCTTATGGCAGGCAACTGTGTCTGAGAGAACCTGTTGTTTCTGTCCTGCAGAATAAATCAGGACAGTCTCTCTTGCGTGTACCATAGCAGCAATACGAGAATCTCATTTTCTTTTTGTTTTTCTTTTCTTAGACTTGCATGTAACACCATCAGGCGCGCCTGAGAACTGTCTGCAAGAGACTATGAATGACTATGAAGAATTTATATTTCGTCTTGACGTGGACATTTATGTTTATCTTCGTAATGTTGAACCACAATTCCGACGACAGGTTGATGACTGTAATGCTGATGACCTTTTTTACTTATTTAAACACGGTTGACTTGAACACCTGTTTGTTGACTAATACTGCAGCTGTATAGACATAAAGATATGCATGTTTTGTATTTTACCTACACTACATACCCATTAAAGTACACAAAGACTTATCAATGATACTTTTTAGGTTTTCCTCTGGTGTCAGCATATATTTATGACTCGTTTACGGAAAAATACCGCATCTTCTGGAGTTTATGGAAGATACCAGCAATATAAAGTGAGCAACTCGTAAGACAAATATATTCTTTTGATTTCCGAGTTTTACATCGTTTAACTGTGACTCTAGACATGACCTTGTTTTGAAAGTAAGACACTCGTCCTGTTACATGTAAACAGTAGAATAGAGACAGAGGAATTCCTGATCTGATATATTATATGTTTCACATATGTACTTATGATTGCAATGAAAAAACAAAATGCAAATAAATGTTTGTTGTTATTATTATACACCATAATTGTTAAGCACTTAACATCAAGTTGGGTGCACTCAAACCACTAGGTCACTACAAAGCAAGAACACAAGCCTTTCTACATAGACCGACTTCAACACTTTCCTCCCAACAAAAAAGAGTTTATTGTGAATGCATTTTGCTACAAAATGCTTTTCCCTCTAGCTTAAAATCCTTAATAAACAACGACAATTCCTTTAAATCTGCTGTTAGAAAATACCAATGTAAAAAAAACCCAATTATTCTGTAAAGGAATACGAGTGACAATATGTTGTATTGAGTTAAAAAAAAACTGCAATAATTTTATATCAATGCATATGTAAACATGTATATAGTAAAATTTGTGTGATTAAGCGAATTGTCTGTTTCTGCTTCTCTGTTTTTTTGTTGTTTGATTGAGTTATTCTGGGTGTTGAAGTTTCATTTTTATTGTGACTATTTATTTAGATGTATACAATATTTTTGTAAATGTAGTTTATGTGCTACTGTGATAATTGTATATGACAAGTTCTATGTTAGTAGGTCTCTTTTACTACTTCGCGAACTCTGAAGGGTCTAGGAACTAAACTAAACTATGACCATTACCTGGGAGGTAAACAAGAACTGACGAATGACAAGCTTAAGGGGAGAAGGTGGTTTGTAGCTCCACCTGTTGCCTATTGACAAAACTTCATTCCGTTTTATTTTTATTTTAGTTTTGAAAATTCCGACCCCTATTTATTCATAAATGGGTATTATCAGACGAAAAAGCATTTTCCATCGAAAAACTGTTAAAATTACAGTTCCCCCCGGTGATTATACTTTATTTATATCGCTTGAGTAACGAGTGAAAATGATAACTTCGAAATAAAATTTTCTCTCATAAAATTCTTTTCCAAAATACATAGCTTCCAGATTGATTGATTGATTGATTTGGTTTATTTACGGGCGCTCTTTAACATCTCAAGTCATTAGCATCCCATTCAAATTAGGGCCAACAAATTTTGCTCAGAGGCCTCTTTTTTCAGGCTTGAGGTCCTTTATCGCGCCTTAAATGTACGACACGGGACCTCGGCTTTACTTCCCTTCCGAAGGAAGCCATACTTAGGATTTTTACGCCCAAAAAATCCATCGGCCTTGGCCGGAATCGAACCCGCGATCTTGGGTTTAGGAGGCAAGTATGGTTACCACTACACCACCAGGACTTACAGGGCTTCCAGAATATGTCCTTAACCCTCCCATGGAGTTTTGCGTCTCGGCAGCTGGACATGCCATAGCCGTGGATTCGTGCCCCATCTTAAAAAGCAGGTCGATTAACCCGTCAGTCACTGACAAAAGAAACCATTCACAATAATGCACACGTGCTACGGGATCACCTCTTTGTAGACAGTGGAACGCGTACATTTGTAACGCTTGAATTTAAACACTTTTCTTCCTGTATGTGCAGAAGACACTGAAAATTTCAACTTGTGCTGTTTTCGGTAGTGATTTTTTTTGGCGAAGGTTCAAGATGTGCGCCAATTTCATCTAATTTGTCCTCTGTTAAAACTGAACGTTCGCGTGTTTCTTGTTTTGCACCAAGCCAGTAGTATCAAATACTCCCATTATTCCCAAGATCATGAATTGCAGTTCTGGAAACAATAGCCGACGACAAGCTGATTGGCATTTGTAATAGCACTTACACCCAAAAAGGGGGTTGCCCTAAAATCTTCGTGAATGAATGTAGGTAGACTCGTGACTACTCGGAAGTTCAAGGACAGGTAGGCAGGCAGATGTCTATGGGCCGGTAGGATAGCCGATCTTGAACGAGACACACAATCCCGTGCGAGCGGTAAGGAGATATTTTGGAAGCCCAGTAGAAAACTACTCTCTGCTCTATTTGATTAACACATTACAGTGATCAGAACAAAAACGTATTATTTGGAGTTCTTTTTGAACAACATTTTATGTATAAGATAATAAAAACCAAGATTTTCTTCATTTCGATTTGGGGGGGGGGGGTAGATTATCACAATCTTTAATAGAATGTGCACCGGCGTCATTGTCTAGCACTCAACCTTTTGCCTGTTGTATAGATTAACTACTGGCAAATATTAAAATTTTCCTTCTGAAGGCTTCCCGCACTGCTGTTACATGCTTTGCTAGAGTTTCTGCCATTCTGTCCAAATGATAATCCCATTCAAAAATGACTCATATTATTTTCAATGGGCTCAAGTTGAAAGGCTCTGCTGACCAGTCCTAAGGCAAAATCTCTGAATGAGTGTTAAACCAGTTCTTCATGCTTCTTGATGTATGCACGTCACTTTTGTCGTGTTGAAAGATATATTTGGCCCATCTCCTCTGGGTGGATATCATGTTCTTCAGAATTCATATGAGACAGTTAAATCAGTTCATCCCCACCATTTGGCGTTTGTTCTGCCATTTCTAGCTTTGACAAGGATGTGCTTGGGGTTAAATTGCGCATTGTCTGGACGCCATATATCCAGACGGTCAATTTCATCACATACTTTCTCAATTTTCGAATTGTTAGATCCTCTTTCTTTTGGTATTCGATTATGATAACCGCTTCGTTGAGTCATCTTATAATTCGGAAACGCTTATCTATCTGAAAACTTTGGGCAGTTCCCAGTGCCGAAGAAAAACGATTAGCTCGATTAACCTCAATGACAGATTGTTTTTATCCGGCTGTCCTCTGTTTTACATATCCAGGCTTAAGGCGAGTTTTCAAACCTTCTTTTGGGAAACGAACTCGAAACTTTCACATGTTTGACTTTGGCAATTAAAATATTTTACAGGTGTAAAAAGGGCATATACATAGAAGAACACAAAGGCGATCCTAAGGAAATCTAACACTCCACTCTCTGCTCTTTTGCTCATGTGCAAGAGAGGCAGAAGGAAAAGGTTAAGGTGACGATGACAACTGAAAACGGATGCAGTTCGACTATTGAGTAGTGCTATTTGTCATTGTATGTACCCATTGGAGGAAAAATAGCATATGTATGATTTCGTTCCCTGCTAACTGTGCGTTCCCCGTCCCTCCAGAGATTCCTCCAATGAGGAGAGATTATCTTTGTCCTCGATTGTACCGTGAAATACTTGAGCAAGGTAGATTGAATATTCGAATCTGGTTCATGCGTTTTGACTGTCGCTCTCTCGATACCATTAAAGAGCTTTTGCTAATTTATAATGAGAAGTAAAGTGTGCAGTTGTGGGGTCACTTATAATCATATTTCTTTTGCAGCGTAAACCTCAAAATTGACAGAACTCCTCGTGAGGTGGACAGTTCTATAACAAGGGGACGGGTTAAAGGGCCTAAATAATGAAGCCTCTCCTGTGAGGCAGATGGGTTCATATAGACTGTGACTAAACCCTCATGAGTGGTCAATTTGACCTAACTTACATTTCTCCTCAGTGGAAATCAATCCGGCTGATTAGCAGCGAGATATTGCTATAGGGCGAAGTGCGAAATTGAATGATATCACTGCAGATTTTCTTGAAGACGTCACTCAAACGGCTACTGTTGGTTTAGTAGGCTTGCCATAAATATCCCAACACTTTCTTGTTGGGTAGCACCTTGAAATGGCTATGGTTGGTATTTGTAAACACAAATTATAGTTGGGGAGATTGAAACCTAAACTATTCATTATGCTGTTAAGCCAAAGTTTGGTCATATTTTTTTTTTTAATTGAGAATGGTACTAAACAAGTGAATAAGTATGTTCATTATATAAAGTTGCAGTTTTGGCATAGTGCATTGTATTCCATTTAACGCGGTTACCACTTAAATTGTATTGGTTTCGCTTTCATTTTATTTTCGGTATTGAGGACCTTTCGTTTTATTGCTGCTATCAAACAGTCTGAAAAATATATATTGTTGGGAGCTAGAGAGTTGGCTAGCGAGTATGCGTGAGGGGGGTCTTTATCTGGCAAATTAAAACATTACACGTTGCATGTGTATCATGTATTCAAATATTTACCATGGGTCGTCCTCATTGCATTAACGAAAGCATAATATTAATAGCGAACAGTTGTGCGTTTTAAATTGCATGTTTTAGTAAAGTGTTAGTGTATAGTGTTATATATTGCCCTACTAATTATATATCCAGGCAAATAATGCATGTACTACAACAACGAAAGAAAGGTAGAATTAAACATAGTAAAGCCCGAGGATTTGAAAATAGTGATAGCTGCACGTGATGAGTCCAGGCAATAAATTTTGAATTAAAACAACGAAACTTGTACCCAACTATAGCGGTGTTCCAGTGAAAACAAGTGCCAGGGTCTCTACAGGAAATAGCCCGGAGCGTACAAAAGTGGATTCGAATGTTTTTGATAAGAATGGGATACGCTACTGCATAGGCGAATTTAATTTAGTGAATAAAGATGTTCCTATATGCCAAAAAATTTATGTGATATTCCAAAAAATGAATGAATGAATAGTGTTTAAGGCCCATTTTTGCTACAGAGGCACCACAGGCGATGGACACTGGTGATACATGAAATGATATATATTAGGAAAGGATTTATTTTTAAGGAAGGAAACGTTCCAGGCCTAAGTTCAGGGTACCTCCCCGGCATTTGCCATTTATGAGGACTGAGGGAAACCTGGATGTATTCGAAAAAGAATTTTTGTTTTTATTGATTTATTTATGGATGCTCTTTAACACCTCAGGTCATCAGCGTCCCATTCAAATCAGGGCGTGAAACGGCCGACAAATTTTGCTCAGAGGCCTATCTTTCAGGCTTGAGGTTCTTTTTCGTGCCGTAAATGTACGACACGGGACCCACGGCTTTACTTCCCTTCCGAAGGAAGCCATACTTAGGGTTTTTACGCCGGAAAAAATCCATCGGTCCTGGCTGGGTTCGAACTCGAAAAAAAAAGAATTGCATTTCCTTAATAGTTCACTCTCTAAGATGAGTTCTTAAAGAATGAGCTACAAATGGAAAAAGTGTTAAAATTAAAGGAAATATTAATTGAAAAGCCAAACAAATGGCATGGCGCTGTAAGTATCTGAAAGCAATACGCAACTTTACGGAACAGAATCGCACTATTGTATAATGTATAACTTATATGTTCACTTGTCTTCATGTCGGTCCTGGAGGTGTAGTGGTAATCATACTTGCCTTCTAAACCCAAGATCGCGGGTTCAAACTCGGCCAGGATAGATGGCTTTTTTTCGGGCGTAAAAATCCTAAGTATGGCTTCCTTCGGAAGGGAAGTAAAGCCGTGGGTCCCGTGTCGTACATTTACGGCACGAAAAAGAACATCAAACCTGAAATAGAGCCCTCTGAGCAAAATTTGTCGGCCGTTTCATGCCCTGAATTGAATGGGACGCTGATGACCTGAGAGGTTAAAGATCGTCCGTAAATAAATCAAATCCACAAATATGGAAACTAAATACTGTTGGGAGCTGGAGAAATGGCTAGTCAAATGTAGCGCAGTATCGTAAACAGAGCCTTGGTTACACTATTGTGCTGTAAACTTGTGTATCTGCAACCTACACAGTACGTTAAAATAACATATAAACAATCGTTTCAGCTCTGGTTGTATGCTTTCTTTGTATCTCTGTGGTGTGCTGTAGTAATCCGATGGCTTCTTTTTAAAGTTTTATGATCGTGTCATACCATGCTCTGTGATAAAAGTCCAGATGAAATTCAACGCGCAAAGAGCGCTTTACAGCATGCATCAATGTTCAAGATCAGATGTAAATCATTTACTGAAATGATCTGTTCCTTGGCATTATTCATCTTTGACCTTCAACGACTTCGGATGACCCTTTATATATGCATTATATGCGCCTTCAAACACAGGCAAACACATCAACCCATTTAAAATAACAAAGTTGACTTTGAAATCTCCTCGACGCCTGTCCCAGTGAAAAAAAATTGACACTATTAGATTATGTCTCGGTCAAGTCAAGCAACTTTTGCCTGAAGAACTTTTTTCTGTCACTAAAATGGCCGATACCACTGGAATAACAAACGTACTTCGGAGGTCAAAGGAACCATTTTTTACTCAACCTTAGTCACTGATCACGAACGACAATAATTTTTGTTAATTTTCGGATTTTTGACGCATAAGATATTAAAAAATATTCTTCGTTTTTCGTAAACTTCATACTTGAAGTAGTTTTACTATTCCTAGATTTGAAGGTGTTGGTCTTATGGCTTCCAAATGGATTTATTTCCATTTAAGTGACTTGTCCAATAGTTATGAATTGAAGACGTGTCTGTTATAGTGACCGGTGACATTTAACTTAAGTTCAAATCACAGTCGAGGAGAGCGGTTTACTTCATTTGTCTTTTTCATATTATCCTTAAATTTGCAACGTCGATATGTAAATATTGTGAATAATGCCGATAGTAAGAAGGCGTACCAATCTCTATTTTAATTGTAAGATAGGAAATATGAACAAGGCCGTCGGAAACATTGATAAAAATTATCATTTATAAATATTGTAATTGTAAAGAAAATTGCTGTAACTGGTGACTAAAGTTATTGCTATAAACATTTTTTTTGTCATAGGATTTCTCATTATGTTAAAAATGGTTGGCCACTTCGACAGTCATCAGAACAGGAACATTAAGCATCTTTCTTTAGTTGATTCATATAAATTTTTTATTCATATGTGACATATTAAACTTGATTTCACAAAGAAATTTGTAAAATGTATGAACAAAGAAGGAGAGACATTCAAATATCCCATGAATCAATTAAGATCAAGGAAGATATTTTGATTGGCCCTTAGATTCGTAAACTACCCAGTGACAAACATTTTTGACTGGTAACGAACACACTGCATGGGGCGCTTTCAAGAAGTGGTGACAAATTTTATAGGGAATGTGAGAGCTAAACATTACAAAGAACTTTGAAATAATTTGTACCATCATACAAATAATGTTTTACAATAAGGTCACTAAAAATACACGTGCGTGCTACACTCCCATTTGGACTTCCGCAGAATTGCAGTGCAGTCAGCGATGAGCATGGTGAACGCTTTCTGTAGTTTCTACAATGGAGAGACGATACCAGGGCAGATGGAGCATTTCTGTGCTTGCTGATTATTGCTGGTCCACCACAAGTGTTGCCCAAGAACTGGAATACAACCGACAAGCAAAGCGGTGCCGTTTATAGGGAAAGAGGTAAATTAAGGCTAGAACATTTCATGCATGGCAACATTTTTCTAATAACACTACACAAAAAAAAGATTAATGTTTTCTTGATGAAAGTAGTCAAACTGTACAAATTTTGGGAGGCAAAAATAATCTCATAATAGGTATATCTTTTTAATTAGCTTTCGGAGATGCAAAATTTGTTCATCTATACACAATTATAGTGAAAAGCAAAATATCAACAGTATTATGTTATACTGTTACAACGTAAATTAAATTTCTTTTCAATCATAAAAGACAAAAAGATACAGAAATTTAAATGACTGTCTGAAATACAGAAATATTGGCCTATAAATGAGTGTGCCTTCTCTTTGCTTCTCGCTTGTAATAGTTCTGGGGCATCTCCTGTCAAATTTGCTGCAGTATTCTGCAAGCATTACACAGTTCCACCAAGCATTGTTGATATATTTTGATGAAACCGCTCACCATGCTCATCAGTCTTGCATCGCAGTTTTCTGGGAAGAACTCTAGATGAAAGTGCATTTTGAGGGTCATGTTGCAGACTAAGCGATGATATGGTCTAGAAGATTGTTTACAAGCTCGACATTATATAAAGCTCTTTATTTATCCAAGAAGTAATCCACATTACTTATAAAGACTTCCCAAGTTAGTCGCTCATTGCCCTGCAGAATTCGTGGAGTCCTTCTATGGCAAGAAGACAAGTGACAAATATATACATGTTAAAGCACCATATATATGCTCTATGGGAAATGAAAGCTAACTTGTAGCGTTTTATGTTCATATACAAAATGCTGAACACAATATGAAATTCAAATAAGAAACGTTTTCATAGTTAACCGTGTTACAGAAGATGTAACCGTGCTGGACTCATGGAAGAGCCTTAAATGTGGGATGCAGAGTTCACGAACCCAACTGCTTTTATTGATTTGGAAAGTATAATTCTTGTGATTTACGTGATTTATTTCATTTCGTCAATTATGCTTACTAACTCATAAACATTTCATTTAATGTAAGCACGGTGGCCGGTTCGGCTTCACTCTAGAATTGTAGGTGTTCTCTGGGATACTCCTTTTGCTCGTGCCGGAGAAGAAAACTCCTGTGACAAAGAACAGCATCCAATATAGGAGTTGAATGAGTAGAATATATCAATAGCTTTCCAATTTATCTACGCGCTTTAGCGGTGATGGAAAGTTGAGAGGGCATAACGGTGCTACATCAGAACTTATAATAAAATATTATCAGTCTTGGGCAGGTTAAAAAAAAATCCAGAAACTAAGTCAAGTGCAAACCCACACATCGTATATTGCACTGAAGAGCTTTGTCAACTGAGCTATGGCAATGAGTATGTGAACAATTCAATACATGTCAGTTTTAACACTTTTGACCACCGCGGTTCCGTGTTTACCTTGACTGGTCTCTCATCAGGGCGTCCCACTTTCCTCTCACTTTGCTGCTTAAAGAAGTGTGTACATAATTGTGGCTCAGATGGCAATATGACGATCTCAGGATCGAATCATAGTTTGGAGAAACATACGGGTGGATGAGATCGTTAAGGCACGAACTCTGTATGGATGATCTGCAGTTCCATTCCCGCCAGGGCGTTTTTTCCCTCTTCAGGTTTTCCTTAGCACTCATTAATACCAAGGAATACTCTAAGCTTAAAACCTATAACGCTTCTATCCCCCTACCCATAAAGCATTCTTTTCCTAGTTTAAGTTTCATCTGTGTATAATCAGCGTCCACCGCTTGAAACACTATTAAAATTATTTCAGAAGTTATTCGGTCAGAGGTTTTCAGAATTTACGTTTAACCTTACAGAAGAAGTGCAAGGTAGTTTTCGTTCATACTTTACCTTTTTTAATCAGTTCTTGCTGATCACCAGATTTTTCGAGGTAAATAGCATAGGAAGGTTGAGATTATTTGAATTACGGGTGCTTACTGGTGAAGTGCAGCCGTCGCAATCAGAAAACAGGAGATAGAGTTGTCATGCGAGAAGTTAGGCATTTGTTATAACGTTCGCAAATTGTATGCTCATCTATAAATACAAGGTTACAAGAAATGGCAAACCCAAATAACAAGACCATTTTGACAAATACGAGTATATCTAGGGACGGAAAGTTTTGTTTTAAAGGTTATATGCCACCTGCATTGTTTCATGTTACACTGGAGGCTCTGTAAATGTAAAGAGTAACCTAATCGGGTATCTCTTATAATTGTGCAAAGGGCTTATTCCTATTATACAAATGATCTGTTATTAACTTTTAGAAGTATTTTTAAATAACCTGAGTATTAATAAGCCACCAGATAGTACATATCTTTTAAGAGTTTTAATAATAATAATAATAATAATAATAATAATAATAATAATAATAAACTGGGACGGCATACTTTTTCATATCCCTACATACATGTAAAAAAATGTACTATGCAATTATATATATTTAATCATTACTAGAGGACCTGAATATTCGAGAAAAATGCTGTTGACTTATTAATAGCAAGAACATCCTATATTGCCTACTTGTTAGGTCATGGGGTTTTCCATGCTTTAAGTCCCACCCCTCCATGAACAGCAGAAGTTGAGCCTTAAAACTAATAAGATGGCCTACTTTTTTCTCATGGCTTAAAACGTGGTGCACGGTTTAGAATTGTATAGTATATGCAGTACATACAGACATAACATATATTTATTTATTCACACTGTTTCTTTTTGATCCGTTTACAGTGCATTCTGATTAAATTACTGTTTTACTCGTATGGATGTCATTTGAATGTTTTTGAGCTTATCAAATAATTTTAAAATGCTGACTTCCGAAAAGTTATATGGAACATATTTACTATAAATTGTCATTGATCTACTCGTAAAATCCGTTATTTTTGTTTTGTGAAGTGGGGACAGAAGCATAAGAATTGCTAGTTGTACAGTTGATCAAAAAGTTAGTTTTTTCACGATCTCAAGCAGCAATTAAATGCACAATGCATATTTAAAGCGTGAACGAACTGTTTCCGATAGTGGAACTGTTAAGTTGGTAGGTTCAATTGTTTCCTAGTTTTAGCCAGATTTGGAGAAGGCAGTCAAGCAAAAGTATCTACTCCGAAGCAGGGTTGCCAATGACTGCTGATCATCGTCGCCAGAAAGTAGCCAAATATCACATAAATGAAGTGAAAATAAGCAATATCACGGATAAATATTCAATATATTGTTAAGAAATTTATTCATAGATAATAAATTCATTTGAAAATAAAGTATTATTTTTCTAATACTCTAAAACCATGATCATTAACTATCTTACGATTTTTATACTGTAGTATTAACAATTCGTGTTTTTAATTATGTTTATTTATTATGTAACATTGTAGACAGTCTAACTATAATCCTTTATTTAATCAATAATATAAAGAAAACTCAAATAAAATCATCTTTAACCCTTGGTCTCTTCCTTCTCCTTTGTTGTATATATTATTAATCTCGTTATATTTCGGCATTCTCTCTAAAAAGAGCTATCACAACTAACATGAAATTTAGCTAATAGCTTGCCAAATTAAAAGTATTAACTACCTTATATTTGTTTATGCTGTAATATTAACAGTTCGTATTTTAATTATATTATTCACTTTATTAACTTAAGCACATTGATGTTACAAACCATTTACTTTTCATTTTAAAAAATTACACAATTAGTTAAATGTATAATTTTTATTGTTTTTTTTATCTCAGCATTATTGCAGTGACCAATGACAGT
This sequence comes from Metallyticus violacea, assembly GCA_030762175.1. NCBI lineage: Eukaryota > Metazoa > Arthropoda > Insecta > Mantodea > Metallyticidae > Metallyticus > Metallyticus violacea. Next base: position 30,471,367 of record CM060838.1, read on the forward strand.
ACTAGTAGGGGGAAACAGTGTTGTCTACATTTACAGAACTACGAACGAGATACTATCGGAAATTATTCCACTTATCTATAGACAGTATCGTTCTGATGCTTCTGTTCCAAGTGGCAGCAGAGAAAGCCGAACTAACTACCCGAGTAGGCGGGTAGTTAACTAGACGAGCACATTGGCATGATAGTAGTAGGTCAACGCCTCATGCACAAAAGCAGTACACGAAAATAACTATTTCTGCGTTTATAGAGTACTTTAACCCTTCCTGTAGAAAGGAGGGCGGGGGGAATTATCGGTTAACTTCGGAGCTACGCTCTCCTCAGCCTTCAGATTGCTGTAACTGCACAAGTTTGTGTTTGTAGTATAGATTAGTTGACCAAACAGGACAAATTCATAGTCCGTCTCTTATTTGACTTCTAACTTAGTTCAAGAAATGTCACATAGGTAAATGGATGACTGAGCAGCAATAAACATTCTGATGTTTTAGTATTTGGCTTACAGAAGCAACTGTAGAACAACACTGAGTCTTGGAAATTCTTGTTGTCTTTGTTATACAATTTTCCTGTTGATTTGTCTTAGTCATTTCCTTACTCCACCCACTTAAACGTATCCTTGACGCATTTCTCTTTTTCCAGATGTTGAACATTGTCGTAATAGGAGTTCGTTGCGTAAAACTTGAAATTCAGTTCAACTTAACTCATTTACCATTTATCTTGTATTTTAGCAGTTGATGTAGGGTGTCACTGACACAGAATTATATAGAAATGTGTAAAAAGTAATCTCGCCTCTTATTTATCGTATCGCGCTTTAACTTTATGTATTCTTGATCACCAGACCACGAAAATGCCAGTTCTTTAATGTTTCCAGGTCACTTTTTCTGCGAACAATTTAAACATTGTTTTTATAAACAAGGTGACATGCATCTCGTTAATTTACGTGTTCCGTTCCACTACTTAAAACGGAAACCAGAAAAAAATTGCAAGATCAAGCAATTGAAAGAAACACTACTGTTTATTGTTTCTCTGATAACCTACTAATTAATAAATACTCGGAGTTAACCGGTAAGGCTTAAGGTTTGGAAAAACATTATGGTTACTATACAGGGTGTTTTCCCAGCTGGTTATCTTAAGCAAACGTTTTCAAGAAATAATTTATGGTTAGTGTTTCTTCATTTAAGGGGGAATAACAATAATATTGGTTTAGTGCATATTTTCGAGGTCATTTCCAGGTCAATTCATTTTTTTTAATGAGAACCCCCATTTTTTAAAAAAATATTTTGGTTTTATTTAAGAAGTTTAAAAAAAAATAACGTTAATACCTTGAAAGACTAATTTAGATTTCATTTGTGGATTTAACAAAACATAACAATGGAAATTGCTTTTAAAACTGTTCGCTGCTCGTCATTAATCAATGTCATAAAAGTTACAGCAAGTGCTCGAAATGCTCTCCATTCGTTCCATACATAAAAACAGTCTATTTTCAAAAGCTGGTCTAACATTCTGAAACACGCATTTAGAATATTCCTGCAAGATGTGGACATCCTTTGTTGGATTTCTTCAACTGCGGCAGGCCATGTTTTTAAAACGAACGATTTTAGGTGCCCCAACAGAATCTTGCAGGCTTTTCTATGTTCTTTCTTCTACCGATCCATATATTCGGGAATGTATTATTAAGCCATGTTGAATGTGCTGTGTATAATGTAGTGGTACTCCATCATGCTGGAATGCAAGTGACTATTCATTTAAAACAGCTCTATCATTCTCATCTTCCTAATGTTCAATTTCTTCATTAATGAGAGGATTAATAACATCTTCTAACATTCCTAGGTACGGAGCACCATTGAGATTTTTCTCAAAAAATAATAAAAACCATTTATTGTATCACCTAGAATATCTGCCCAGATATTTATTTTCCTCTGCCATTGTGTATGGCCTTCTCTCAAAATACATGCTTTATCACCATTCCAGTACCTACGATTAGACGAGCCGGAAGGCAAAATGTGCACCCTAAGAAAATTAAATATTTCTTAATAATTCGGGATTTTTCAAAATAATTTCCAATAAGGTCAATACATTTATTTCAGCAATGCTGCAATGACATCAGATCTCTGAAAGGTCTTTCCGGAAGGCCTGCTTTTACAGCTGCAATCGTCTGTTGATTTGATGAAAAAGCTGACCAGCCAGAAAACAGTTTAGGTTTGGAAACAAATGAAAGCCAGAGGGAACCAAATTTGGGGAGTAGGATGGATGCTGCAACAATTCAATTTTCCTATCGCCAAAACACTTTGGTGAGCAGGTGCACTGTCTTGATGAGTTTTTTTTTTTTTCTCCTGCAAACAAATATTTTTTCACAAATTATTTAATTAGTTGGGTTAAATATTACAATGGTTCTTCCCGATTATGGTTTTTACCCTTCTGAAAGTAATCAATTTGTAAAGTTTCTATACAGTCCCAAGAGAATGATTCTCTAATCATTCCCGCAGATGAAACTTTAACTTTTTGGTGCTAAACAATCACTTCTGTCTATTGTTTTGACTACTTTTTTGATTCTGGTGTGTGGCAGTGGATCCAAGTAATAAATCGATGCACAGAATCAGTTCTGTTGCTTATAAAACCGCAAACACCATATCGTTTCGGCATGGTATTAGCAAGCGCAGCACTCATCTTGCGCAACTTTTTTCATGTGTTTACTTCATGTAAAACATAACCTACATGCCTACAGCCCCAGCAATTTAGCACGATTTAACTCGCCGGTCATGTGTTATTGTTCAATTCTATACTGAACTCTACTGTTGTTGCAATTTTTTTGGACGGAGTCATCTTCATGGCTGGCACGACCATGTTTAATTTTACAGTTCATTTTTAATGGTAGAAAATGGAGAGGAGTACCCATAAACGTTTTTGAATTTGGTATAAATTTCCTCTGGTGTTAAACCAATTTTTGCTAAGAGGTTTATATTTGTAGGATATTCTGTTTTTATCCTTTTTATGAAGTACCCGCAATATGCCCGCTTTAGAAAGTTGTATTAAATAAACTATTTGAAATTATGTCTTTATATTATGTTGCCTGTTTTTGAGAACGCCCTCATACAAGAGTGAGATTGACTGTCTTGTGCCCCAGTGTGTGATAAATGCATTAACCGTTATGGAGATTGCTTTCAAAAGACAAATGAGCAGTGATACTTTTGGCAGTCTGACTCATTTTCATCAAGTTCAGCCGCCAACCTTCTGAAGTCTGTCGATTTAGTGCCTTTTAGGAAACAATATATATATATATATATATAGTGCATTTGTGTATACAGTACAAAAATATCGAACAGTTCCCATTTAGTAGTAAACTTAAATTCAGCATCGTATCTGAAGGGAGGGGGGAAGTAGATTGAAAGAATTGGAACAGCATTTTTGTTTTCATTGTTAAAATTTGGGGTTGCTGCGCACAGTTTGAGAAAACTTGTTATACAGAAACCTATTGACTTTTTAAGCATATCATAAAAGAATGGCAGAAATCCATTATCAATTTAGATGTTAGGAAAAAAATAGGATTTTTCTGCAGACTTACAGTAGAGAAACAAATAAATTGAACGAAATTCGTTGTTTGGTTTGAGAGAGAAACTGGGTTTGAGTCAATGTTGCCTATAAATGTATCTTAATTTACTTATTATATATAATATCCAGGATAATGGATTTGTTTATATTTAATGTAATAATACTTTCCCCCACCCATAAAGATTGTAAACTTTGTGCACATTTTCAGTGATGAAAAAGTAGGTAAAATTAAAATGTCCAATAATGAACAAAATAAATGCGTAAGACCGCATCTTAACAAACATCTCCAATAATTAGATGGGTGCTGGGAAATCTCTATCTCAAACTCCGGCATGAAGCAGCCTTCCAGCCAGTAATGCTGCTGAAAGCATGAAGGAATATCTGTTCAAATGTGAAACTATAAAATGTAATGGTTGAGTTTAATGTTCTGCATTAGCAGGGAAGGACAACAAATCAATGCGAATCAGAACTTTTAAGTACTCACCAAAGTTTTAACCAAACTTGATAGAAAATGAAGGATGAAACACTTTTGGCCTGGCCAATTGGCTCCAGCAAAACTTTCATCGGAGCATATGATGTCGACAGGCTTGTATTACGGAGGCAACTGTGATCTGGTTTCGTTCAAGAAACTCTGAAGTATAGGTCAGAGACGATTGTGTTCCATTAGATGAAGCACATATAGCGACATCATGATTGGTTCCCTGAACCAGTGAGGTTGCTATAATATTGATAATGTTCACTTGCAAAAATGGAATCCTAAAACTTTTAAACATTGCCATGGGAATTAGTTTAAAATACTTCCATATCTGTGACCAGCACCTCCTATATGATAAATATGAAAATTATTCACTTAGCATTTAATTTTCATTTATTTATTTGTTTATTGGCAGAAAGTTGAGTTTACATTTTTAAAGAAATGTGCCTATCCTGAAATAATGTTGACGCCGAAACCAATACTAACCAGGTGGGAAGCATGGTTAGTGTGTGGAATACTACAGTATTTTAATGCTTTGGTTTCTCTTGATGCAGAAACTGTATCTAGGTGGAAAAATAATTGCTGAAGAGCAAATATATGAAAAACATTGTTACATTAAACAATTTTTTTGAATTATTCAAACCTTATTCAAGAACTGAAATATATCAACCATTTAATTATAACACCTCTAACGATTTTAAAACACAAAATCGAACAACTCAGAATAATATTTCAAAGCTACCTACCTAAAAATGTGATTACTTTTGGTTGAAGGCTTAGGCGAACTTGAAAATATAAATATCGGTGTTTTTAAATAATTTAAACTTGAGAAAACTGTGTAAAATCGCTGCAGCATATTAAATTGTGAATAAAAATATACAACTGCGCGCGCGCGTGTGTGTGCGTGCGTGCGTGGTTTTTAATCTTTATTTGCTGCATGCTCCATTACTATAATAATTAGTAATACTACATGCATTTTTATCGTTTCATTGTTACATGTTATCCTTAATACTATTTTGGAACACCGTTTCATTCTTATTCTAACCTAATGATATTTGAAGATTGCCTAAAGGTTATATTTGAATGCTTCTACATTATCCTTCTTAGTCACCTCATTTCCTATCCTATTAGTCAATTTGTGTTAATTTGAAAATTGTCAAAATTTACACTGTTTACGAAAGTTTTAAACTGTTTATTATATTTTAGAACCAGTTCACTATCGCCTAGTTACTTTTGCTACATCTTTCCGAAATATTTCTCGCTCTTTCTTCAAAATTTTGCAGTCCCACAAAATGTGTTTCACCGTTTGAATACCCTCCTGACATATACATGATGCGTTCTCTACTATTTTGTGTTTATTATTATTATTATTATTTAACGCTCTTTGCTTTGGTTATATCACATCTCTTGTTCTGTGTAGAAGATAATTTTAGTTACGTATGCCCTTTCATTGTTATCTATTTCAACTTTGTTGCATTTTAACTGAAAATTTAATCAATTATTTTGTGCGGGGGTTAAGGCAGAGTACAATCGAGAAAACAGCTGTTGTCACATCACCAGGGATCACACCTGGCACTTATTAAATGTGAGTTTCAGACGGTCTCAACTCGCACGATTAAATTGGGTTTAGTAATTGCAGTCACGCGTAGTCGACTGAAGCTTCAGCCGAGGCAGCCTGGGTTCGATTCCAACGGCCGTAAATAGGATTTGTAACGGACAGAAGGGCGCCTGAGCAGGATTTCTTTAGGTATTCCGGTTTTCATCGCTGCTCCAACATCTCGTCCCCTTTTTTCACATCACTCGGCGCAATGTAGTCCGCGGATTCTAGATGCTACAATCAATGAACTATAGTACTGCCCTCTGCCTTTGATGACTTTGTATTTGAACTTATTCGTTCAGAATAAAAGTAGCATTTGTAAAATTGAAACATGGTTTACGTAATGGTAATAATGGTGGTAAAATAGATTATGAAATAAATAACTTAATTAGATATACAATCAGTTGATTATTACGGTTATAGGAAAGAAGGAAATAGGTACCGCCACGGGTGGCCGAGGTCGTTAAGACACGGACTCGTGAGCGGGAGGTCTGCGGTTCGAATCCCGCCAGGACCGTCCTCCCTGACTGGGGTTTTTTCCAGGTTTTCCTGAGTCTTCATAACTGGCAAATGCCGGGGAGGTACCTAAACTTAGGCCTGGAACGCTTCCTTCCTTAAAATATATATATCCTTTTCCCAATTTATCATTTCATTTCATGTATCATCAGTGTCCACCGCCTGTGGTGCCTCAGTAGTAAAAACGGGCGTTAAACACTACTCAAAAAAAAAAAAAAAAAAAAAAGGAAATAGGTTGTAGAGTTATAATACAAATGTATTATAAGTATATACAAAAATGAAAATAGAGTATTAGCTCTAGAGATGAAATACCTAAGAAGGTTTTAGGTAATTCATGAAGATATAGAATCAGTAACAAGAAATCAAGAACTAGAAGTAATATTAGCCGTAGAAGAGATAGAAATCAAATATCTAAACTGGTGTAGTCAGTTAATCCCGATGAACGCGGAAACAAAAGTTAAACAGGTATTCGAAGCAAAACCAGAGCGTATGAAGAATTGAATTGAATTTATTTACCAATAATATCTAAAGAAATAGTTAACACTTTTCAATTAACTACCCACCGTACTTTGGTCTTCGCACATCAATGAATGCACCGCCACTGGTGACCGAGGTCGTTATGGCACGAACTCGTGAGCGGGAGATCTGGGATTCGATTTCCGCCAGTACCGTCCACCTTGACTGAGGTCTTTTCCAGCTTTGGCAAATGCCGGGGAGGTAACCTAAAATCTAGGCCTAGAAAGCTTGCTTCCTTAAAAAAAATCCTTTCCCAAAACATCATTTAATTTCACGTATCATCAGTGTTCATCGCCTGTAGTGCCTCATTAGTAAACACGGGCGTTAAACACTATTAAATAACGAAAATCGATGATTATTCACTGATATTTCCTGAAGACTCAGGTTTGGTTACATAAAATAATCATAAATATATTCAAACACAAACCAACCAGTATTATTTACCAATTTTAGTCAACATTTATGAATATTTAACAAATTAACATACTTAACCCACATTATATAATTAATAAATCTAATATCCATTTATTCAAGGTCTCATTAAACACAACTCCCAGATTATCTGCATAATGAAACCCCCCACTTCTTATATTTCCCTTGTTGGCTGTATTTTATCAAATTATCTCGTCCATCTGAACTATTCTAGTCCATTTCTTCCTTACTTTTCATGAGAAAATTCCCTAATCATTTAATTTCTCTTAACTTCCATATCCATCAACATGCTGCGTTCTATGCTTTCTTTCTGTAATTCATTCCATTTCGTTTCCCATGCACCCTCCCTCCATTTCTACCCATTCACACTCTAATAAACAATGAAATATTTCTTCAGAATCTCTACATATAACACACCCTTCCCTGTTTTCTCTAAGGAAACCCTTTATAAACAATGTTTCTGCTCGCATCTAGGCCAGGCCTTTCCTTCAAATTTATCACAAAAGTCTTATATTTCTCTCTCCCCCACTACTTTTCAATTATTCTGTACAATTTTGAAGAACCCTTTATCTCTAAAACTAGCCCAAATATCTTGTCTGTTTAGATCTTTAATTCTTTGCTTTACTTCCTTCCAGAACGCTTGTCTACTTTTATCTTAATTTTCCTGAAGTTCCCCCATCCCAATTTCTTCCAATATTTTCCCCATCCAGCTGTTACCTCTCATTACTTCCCTTTCATATTTCATACACTCTTTTAGAGCATTGTGATTCCTTAATTTCAAAACCCTGTACCATTTAAAATTCTCTCTGCCACCAAATCCTTCCTCCCTACCCTCCCTAACTCAGCTACCTTTCGGTGAAGCTTTAGGCAATCCCAACACCTCCCTACAAATAATCCTATGAATTAAATCAAATTTCAACCATCTTTTAGAAGTTCGGGAGCAATATGTGTGGTAAAGAAAAGAGGAAGGGATGAGAAAGAGTTAAGTAAATAATCATACGATCGTGGCAGTTAACAGAAAATTGATGAAGCGCCAGACATAGTTAGATAAATAAAGAAAGAATTATGTAATGAAAGTGATATATTAATTTTTTTTAAGTAGTGTTTAAAGCCCGTTTTTGCTACAAAGACACCACAGGCGGTGGACACTGATGATACACTAAATGAAATTATATATTGGGAAAGGATTTTTTTTTTAAGGAAGACGGCGTTCCAGGCCTAAGTTTAGGGTACATCCCCGGCATTTGCCATTTATGAGGATTGAGAAAAACCTGGAAAAAACCCAGTCAGGGAGGACGGTCCTGGCGGGATTCGAACCGCAGACCTCCCGCTCACGAGTCCACGCCTTAACGACCTCGGCCACCCGTGGCGGTCATTGATATTAAATTAAAGATATTAAAAATATAACTATGTGCCCACCTTATATTTCTACTTCAGTACTTCATATTTTACGAAAAAAGAACTATGTACACTTTGTGAATATTTTAATACACACAAATTCTAGCCCAGCTTGAGAGATGCGCACGACACCTCTGAATAGCAGCGTATTCCGGAGAAGATGTTAAGTTTGAATTACGCTCACGATTTGCAGTGCCTGCAAGAATATAACTTTAGGAAAAGAAAAAAATGAGATAGTGCGCACCTGGGTCCGCACGTTAAAATGTAAGAGACAGAAGCAAAAGCAAGCTTGAAATAACCTTTGCGAAGTTGCAGACTATTGCTGGAGAAGTATTTTGATGCCACTGGTTGTCGTTTTCCGTAGCAAGTTGCTTTGAAAGAAAGTTTTCACACTGTTGCACTTGGTCTGCGTAACACTTGTATGCAAGCGGTAGGAGTGAGATTGAGATGACAGACAGGTCGACAGACTGAATGTTTGACGCGTATGACTCATTGCCAAGTAGCGCTGTCCAGCTTGAATAATTCAATTTGTTGGGGTCTCTGGCTACCAAGCACACTCAGTTGAGCGTATTGGCGTGCTATTTTTGGTGAATTATTGCGTGTAACTGTGACTTCATAAAACTACCAAGAATTACCAAAGTTTTTTTTAAAGTGTTTTCACTGCAAAGACATCACAGACGGTAGACATTGGTGATCATGAAATTAAATGATAAACTGGGAAAGACATTTTTTCAAAGGAAGGAAACGTTCCAGATATAAATTTGGGATACTTTTGCCCTTTATGAGGACTGAGGAAAACCTGGAAAAACCCTGTAAGGGAGGACGGTTGAATCCCAGGGGAGTCCTTGCCTTAAGAACCTCGGCCACTCGTGACTGTAGAATTATTTAGTGATTTGCATTCTTAAGTATCTTCTTGTTCATGTCAGTTATGGAAGACTGGGAGGAACTCCATTTCAGATGCAGCATTTTGGTAAATTTCTTTTGGAATGCCAGGAATCGAACTTTTGGCCTCTGAAATTCTGTTTAAGTAAGTATTCTTATCTACGAAACGAGATTTAAACCTTTTAGGAAAGGTCTTTTGCCTTTGTTTCACTTTCTGATCATTTATTATAAATTTTAATATTAGAACGAAAAATAACATGCTCAAAATGATATAGAGAAGCATATACTTTGTATTATCTCTAAAGCAGGGTTCCCAAACTTCCTGCATGCATGAACCCCCTTTTCAGAATGAAATTATTGGCGACCTACTGCTTAATAAAAATTCATTTGCAAGTTGGAGCGCACGTAACATCAATTCAATCGCAATAGCCATTGCCGCGCTGCTGTATAATTAGTCAAATAATCATAATGCAGCAAATAAGCTTTTTAATAAAAACGGACCTGTAAATGGGTAAGTTCTTAAATAAAACTTTCCCCATATCCAGCACTACCACCCTAGAAGTCCCGGCCACAGATTGGAAACCGCTGCTCTAAACCAACGGTGTCCAAACCGGGCTTTGCGCCTATTTACGAAATGATTCAACGCACAGCCAGAGGCAAAGAAGCAAATCGAGAGCAGCAGTGGTTTCAGTGCGCCCGTGACGACGAGCTCTTCATTTTTCACATTCATGGTATTAATTATATTTACTTGGACACCATAAATGGACTACAAGGAGGAATAACTTTGTGTGTAGCGTCCTCGAAGAGTACTCTCAAGAAAGCAGAATAAAATGCGGCGATAAAATGAAATTTAATATAAATGTTCATCTATTTCACTTGAATACATATAAAAAGAACATTAGACTCTGACAAGTCAAGTCAAGTGTGTCTGTTGTAGCCACACGCAACTAGCAGAAAGAAGATTGTGATGCGATATGCCCTACCTGTATTTACGTTTGACAACGCTTAGGTGTGAAAATATTGTGGAAACACAAATAACTTCCATTATGATAAGCAAAATTGCGTATTTTGCCGCATTGTAACTTAAAAACATCAGAGCATCTCATTCCCTTATATTTTCTTTATCATGCCCTCTTGCAAAATCTTTGAATTCTGCTTGAAATTATATTTTTGTCTTACGGATTGGTAATTACAGTTATATTCTCTTCCATCATTCTAAAATATGTAAAACTGTGTTCAGAATGCTTTTTGTTTTAGAATGTGAAAATCATCAACATATTAATACAATTTCAGTGGAGAAACAATAGAAAGAGTGTTCACACAAGAAAGTTGTTTGTAGTGCTGTGCTGTTTTAACGTGGCCTATTCATAGTACAAGAGTAGTGGTAGTAAGAGTTTGTTGATAAATCCCTGAACTGAACTGTAAATTCCAGCAACATTTTTTTGGCCACCTTGTAAGGAAATATCGAGACTGTTTGCGTGTTCGTAAGTCGCACGAGAAATCTAGGTCACATAGTGTAACTCAGTGTTAATATTTTCTGAAAAATAGAAAGCATTTGTAAGTCCAAAACAATGGCATTTTTTTTAAATTAGGAATGAATACCTGCTCTTTTATGAAAAATGTTAAGATCTATATATACTCCTCCCAAATCTTTAAGCACATTTCTGAACTACCTATGCTTTAGAGCATTACTTTTTATTTTGTTTACATTCTGCACCACAACATCCTGACTGACAGTTGACTGTTTTAACACAAGAGTGCCTCTTGATGTAATAATATAATACGATGCAATGTGTGAATATCACCAAATATACCATTTGCATTGCGAAAGGCTTTAAGTTTGTCAATTAGCTCTCCCCCTTTACCCCCTTTAATGGCGCGGGTTCCTGCTGTTGTAATAGATAACATTTTTGTCCATTGGAAAGTGTGCGCCTCCACTGCGCCGTAAATATCCCCAGTAGTATTGCCTTTGAGAAGTACTCAATCTAACAGGAATTCATGGACAGTGAAATCTTGCTCCACACCTCGCATAAATATGGCCATTTTCACCGTATCACTAATGACGGAACTGTTGTCTACAGATATGAGTATGTTATATTTGCGTAATGGTGTTACTAGATATCGCTTCAGTGCGTCTCATACTTTGGTGGGAAAGAGCAAGTCTTTAAATTTGAACATCAAGGGTTTCTGCCATTTTTGCCATAAAAGTTTTTCCCTTTTTGAAATGGTTTCAAATGCGTATGTTATTTCCCAAGCTCGAACACAATCAGCAAGTTGTCTCATTTTTCCAGCAGAAGTTTCCACAAGTCTTTTTTATGTTTGATTTTTTTAATTCCAATACTTTTTGAATCGTTGAAACCCTGCACTCGCTTCGCTGAAATTCAAATGAATGAACACGTTGTAACAATAATGTAAAGGATTATATTCTGGATGATGACGAAGATTGCATTTTATTGACACCCTGTAACATTCTGCAGCATATCAATGATTTTTTTTTTTTTTTTTTTTTTTTTGCCATATTGAAAACAGAAATATTCCTTCCCCCATTCCTTAAGATACTTCCCCCGCCCCTTTTTAACCCCGAAACACCTGACTTTAATTCGGCTGACATTGCGTCTCTAATCTACCACCTGCTCAATGTACGGTAATAGGCCGAGCATTGCCAGAGTGGAAGAGAGTAGGCACTGCAAAGGTGCCTAGCGATGTATGTGGGGAGGGAACTATATCTGCTAAGTAAAACATTACACACTGCATGTGTATCATCTATTCAAACACTTAAAGGTCGGTTCATCACTTTGCATTAACAAAAGCAGAATATTAATAGTGAACAGTTGGACATTATCAACACATTCCTATGACTAGCCATCTCTCCAGCCCCAGCAGTACACGTGCCAGCTCAGGCGATACACTTTTGCATCGCGAAAACCTTCTGACCATGCCTGCTCTAAAGTTATAAAAAAAAAAAAAACTTTAGTTCAAAGTCATTAGGGCATTTTTATTTCCATTTGTTGCTCGATCCTGGTAAAGAACAATTGTGCCATGAACAAATGTTTTGCTCTTATGCCGCAGCTTGTTAATTGTACACACAGGTTATTTGAGTTGCGGACCGGCAGAGCGTAACTACATAATGCGAGAAGGCAGTCGTCAAGTCCGTAAAATGCATTTGCAGTTAGTAGCTTGTAGTTCGTTTGAGGGAGGCTTTATCAGCTAGTGGTTGCTCTTCGGTGTTTTCATTGCGTGCACATTTTCTTCCTTAGTTATGCATCTATTACTTTACATAAATACAGTCTTGAACGGGTTATTCCAATATATTTGTGAAAATGGATCGTTGCTGAGAAGTCGTAAGGCGATTCGTAGGAAAATATCCTAGCAATCGCGTTCCGGGTAGAGAAACCGTCCACCAACTTGTTAAAAAGTTACGAGAGAAAGATCTCTCAATGACAAAAAATGTGTTCTCAGCCTCCATGGTCTTACAGAAGAAAATTTAGATGAAATAGAGAACTTCCCTATGCAGATGCCGACATCTGTTTGAGCTGAGGGATATCATTTCCAACATCTCTTATAACGTACGCTAAGTTTTTGTTGTTATTATTATTATCATCACTTTTAATGCAGTAACGTTTATGCTTTGAGTAAAAATAAGAACTAACTATACGCCCGGCAACTCTTATTTCCCTTTTTCTGCTTATAATAGCTGCACTTCCGCAATGAGCAGCCGCGCTTTGGCAGCCCATAACTAAAATAACCTCACTGTACACTAAACATTGCAATTTAGTGTTTTACTAATCAAGAGCTGAAGGGATTAAACTACCTCTCCACAAGGCTACTTCTCTACTTTTGAAATGAACGTCAAAATACAACGGAATAAATTAGGAGTGCGTATAAAGCCAGAGTCGCTTCCGGGATCGAAGGGCACGCCATCACACGGTCATTCTCTGTGAGCCGGAAGCCTGAGACTCCAGGGGCGCCTCAAAAAGTGATAAGGTTCATGGAAACTGTTCATGTGCAGCGGCAGATATACCTACTTGATGATTCAAGATAGGTTAAACCACATCCTTCCACTACCATTTTAGAACGGGATGGCCACTTCCTCTTGAATGTAGAACATAATGTGTAGGTGTTTATATGACTCAAGTATCAGATAGAAAATTCATACGCATTCTTGCGGCCAAGGAAGTTTAGCCAGTTATACCTTAGGATAGTCTCTTGAAGATGGAGCAGACACAGACTTCTTAAATAAGAAACGCGTGGCAGTACACGCAGGTCCTATTTCTCTTACCATTTTTAGTACAGTCCCTTAGCTGAATGTGTGGAGAATCAGCAGCTCACTTGCAGTTTCCCGGTCCCTCACGTAGCTTCGCATGAGATACAGTACGAATCAGAGCTCAGTTAATGTGAATATGTTGTGTTTATTAATGCCGGTAGTATATAAATATTCTTTTATATACGTACGTATATTAAAACAAAGGCGTACAGGAAAACAAAAAGAAAATTTGTGCAAAAATGCCCTGATAGAGCAGTTCCATTTAGCAACACTCTTAAAGAAAGTGCATACCAGAGATAAATGTTCTGTTCTGTTCTCGTAGAAGAAAAATTAGATGAGATAGACGCGAGGTTAGAACATACTCCTCAAAAGTCGCTCAGGCGTTTGTCACAACAGACAGGAATGTCAATAAGCTCAGTAATAACATAAAGCTCGGTACTACAGCATGATCACGCCAGCAGACGTTGCATTTGTAAGTGAAATTTCAATAATGAAAGTAGCGGAGAAATAGATCTAATTTTAATATTATTTTGAGTGACGAACCTTCTTCATGAATAAGTAATATCAGGTTTATAAGACTGTATTGTTGATACAGTCAAGAGGCCACTGTATCGTCCTCGCCAGGTATAAAAACCTCCCTCTAGTGCTACGCTTCTAGAGTTAAGTGTCTTTACTAAATGACTGGAAAATTGCATCTAATACCAGACCAGACAGTTCACCTCTCCTAGTGAGTATTTTACACCTACAAGTAAAAGTTAATGGCGTCTATTACAGATTATTTATTTATGCTCTTGTTTAGAAGCTTCGTGCATACTTTGATTGCGGATTTCAAGCAGACACGTATTAAAAATGTTGAAATTTAGAATTGCTTCACAGGTTCCGTACGGAATTAGAACTACTGTAATATAAATACATTTTACAAGTAAATCTTTTCATTTTTTGCGTTTATATATTATAAGTGTATGTCCAGCTTCTTGTGTTCGTGTTCTCGTGGGAAGGAGCGAAAGCTATGTTGTCTTAAAAAGTTGGCAATAGCGTTATGGCATCTTTTCCTGTTCTCCTGAATTAAAATGCCAAAACCAAAGAACTTGTAAGATTCGCAATTAAATGGTCTAATTAATATAACTGGAACACATATTTTGATTCTGCGAGGGGAGGATACTTTTTTATGCCGATTGTTAAGTTGAAATTTCAATATCTAAGAACTGTGAGCACAAAGCATACGAAAATATAAGAAAAATACTCTTCAAGTTCAAAATCGAATGTTTGGAATATTTATGTAATATGATTATTTCTACAGGGAGCTTATTTAAGTTAGAGGCCGCCTGAACGCACCTGCCTACTGGTGAAGTGCAGTCTCCCCAACCGGAAAAAGAGGAGTTAATATTTTTGCGGCATTTATATTTTTACTGAAAGCAAGTATGTGTATTTAATAAGAGTAAGCAGCATTAACCTGTGTTAAAGAGGCGTTGAAAATGATTCCCCTCATTGCCGGCATCTGTGGAGGAAATTCCTTTCGTATTTCCTGTATTTCGTCTAATTTTACTTCTGTAAGAACATGCTAACGGTTTCTCTACCTAGAACACGATTGCCATGATATTCTCCTGCGAATGTTCATACCTTTTCTCTGCAAGAATCTGTTTTCACATATGTATCGGGCTATGTCTATGTAGTGGCATAATTAACGAAGAACAATTAGCACACAATTCACACACAATGAAAGCAAAAGTTATACACAAACGCAGAACCACTCGCTGACAAAGCCTTCCTATAACTACAAGCTGATACCTGCATATATATTTACTGCCCTGAGGACCGACTTCTCCCCCAGTATGCAGCTGCGCTCTGCCGGCATGTAAATCAAATAACCCCACTGTACAAACACTTCTTTCAAAAAGCTTGATAACTCACATTTTAGAGGATTTTTGGATAAAAATACGAATCGAAGCATTTCAAGTGAACAAATATGTTCACTTTCTATGATGATACGGTTTATTTATTTGGTTTATTCACGGACGTTCTTTAATATCTCTGCCATCAGCGTCCCATTCAATTCAGGACATAAAAGGGCCGATAGTTTTTGCTGGAGACCTCTCTTTTTCAAACTTGAGGTAATGTGCCGTAAAAATCTATGACATAGGACCCATGGCTTTATTTCCGTTCAGAAGGAAGCCATGCTTAGGATTTTTACGCCCCAAAAATTCATTGACTCTGGCCCGGATTGAACCGAGGTTAACACTACACCACCAGGACCAAGATAATGAAACAATGGGCAACTAGAAGATTAGTAAATGACAATAAAATAAACTAAACAACCAACAAAGGCATATACTTATCAAGTATGATTGTAGGTATCTGGTGAGAAATGTTTGTTATTGTCAGAGACCATGGAAAAAGTCAATCATGTAAACATTATATATACTTCTCCCATAATACGATATGTCTTTTGGACAGATGAGGTTAAACGTGATATGTTGCTTTTTCTCAGTGATGCTACTATATGATTAAGGCAGCTAAATGTATAAAAGATGATTTTTATAACCTATCTTGAACATGGATCTCGCAGGAAGACTAAAAATGTGTCCATGGTTCACTAATGCAGAAAAATGGCACCAGCCTTCTTCTCTCACAAGTGCATATGATTTCAAAATAGGCCACTTGTTTAGAAGCCATACGGTGCCTTACAATACATTGTATTAATCACTAATGTTTTACATACTGAAGATTCCTTCTGCCATTGCCGCTGTAAAATCACGGTTCGTGAATAACAATTTGAAAGTTTTCCGGACGCTATAAAAATGTGAATAGTTTGGTTTAGAAACTTCAAAAGGAATAAAGTTATTAAAAAATGTGTCTAATATAAATGAGGCAGGCCCAGGATCAAGTACAGATAAAGTGATAGAGAGATTTCATAACATTGTTAAAAAAACTTGCTGGTAGATGATTCGGTATGTTTTTGACACGCACCTCTAACGCCTTGTGACGTTGAACGAAACTTTCTGCTATTAAAAACTTAGCGCGATAGAAATAAAAGTTTTTCTTTTGATAATTTAAGAAAGTACCAGCGAATATACGCCATAATATTATTGGAAGTGGCAGTTAACTTTTAAAATGAGATTACTAAATATCAATGAATAACAGTATCCATTTGAATGAATCAATGACGTTGCGTTTCTCATGATTAGACCGTACTTATCTACTCCTGTTTACGTTCGAGTTCATTGTACACGCCACGCGAACAACTACAGCATAATACATGGGCACAATTTACGGAAAACGCGCAACCATCTACGACTTACCTGGGCCAGGCAGCACAACGTGTGTATTATTCAGCCTTCTCTACGCAACAATTGTAAATAAAGCGGTCAGAAAGAAAGAAAAAATAGACTAAAACAACCCTAACTCATTTCGGCCAATTATAAGCAAAGCAAACTGCTTCCTTATCCTCCATACCTGAGCAACGGGCCGGCTACACCTCTCCCTGCATTTCCACTACACGTTTGAGTACACTAATCGTACTCAAATATGCTGGATATACAGTTAACTTTCCGAGGGTGGCAGTGGTTGTCCGAGAGTTATTATAGTTATTAAATAGTAACAACACTACGTAGAAATCTAGAAAGTATAACAAATACAAATAGCAAACTGGTAATGGAAAATTTCACATGTATCTACATATGAAATTGTGGAGCATGTATCTTTAGCATATTCCTTTACATTTTATGTATGGTTATACTTAATCGTAAAATAAAATTAAAAAAAAATACCATCCGCAGGACCTGAACCTGATCTTCGAAACCAGTCAGTAGGTTAAGAGTCGGGTGAATAGCGCCCTCTAAACTAAGCTGCACAACAGTTAAACCGTTGCTCAGTACTTAGTCTTGAGATTTTAGATTTTTATAGCACTAAACCTTGAAAACGCTGATGATAGTCGCTCGCAAAGCAGGTTTGAAGACTCTCTTAAGACAATGTTTTATCCCTTTCGCGTTAGCATCTAATTACAACTCCTCTATCAGCATATAACTCCGTTATCTGGGTTATTCGACAATAGATTCTCTATATCTAATAGCTTGTCTACGACTCCTCCAGACTCTCTTAAATTATTGCTGTGTAGCTCATAAACACCCGACGTATTAAAACCATAAAAATAATTCTATAAAATAAAAACTTATGATTGGAACAATAAAACAACTGAAAATGTGTAAAACAACAGTTTTCTGCGTATCAAGGAGTTGAAACTACTGTATGTTTGATCCATGTCATACTTGAGAATGTTTACGTGTGTATGCATCTGATAAATTCGTTCGGCACATAATGTCACTGTTTGAAGCAAGGAAATATGTACTTTAGTGCGGCGGCAGCAGCACGCTGGTGTAATATGCAGGAAGCACATGTTACAAAATGCGTTACGTGAGGGAAATATATTTCAGGTAGTATGTTGAGAAGCATCTCTCAGTTCGGACAGTTTTCCTCTTTGGTCCGTAGGGAAAACTCTTGCCTAAGCTAACGTACATCAAGGGATATCGTGCACTTGTTACTGTGTGTGATAAGACGGGGCGCTTTATCATAGTGCCCAGCGCTTTGACGTCATAGCAGCGTTCAAGGAAACGTTGATCTGCATCCTCTGGGACTAGGAGTACAAGAATACATAATGGCTTCTTTCTCTCTCTCCTTGCTGTGCTCTCACCTTTGTTGCTTTTCATGTTATACCTTTTGCACGTTCTCTTGCTTCTTACTCTCGCCTTTATTCGGTTTTTTTCTCTTTTTTTGTCGTGGTCTTTTGTGTTGTTATTCTTTGTTATCCTCTTTTTGTACATATTTAGCTTCTTTTCTTCTCACTTTATATATTTTATTTATGTTGTTTTCTTATTTTAGTTATAATTTTTGTTTTATTGTCGTATTATGTTTGCTTAATTTTCTTCCTTGCCAGTTTTTCTCTTTGTACTTTTTTGTTCGTTGTTTATTCTTTCTGTTTTTCCTTTGTTAGTATCTTCGCGGCGGCTTTGTGCTCTGCCTTTCCTACAACCTTTTTTCTGCAGCACTGCAATTTTTTCAGACGAGAACATTTTGTGAGCATTTCAATTGCCGTTAACCTATAACAGATGATTTAATCTAGTCGGTCCTGGTGGTGTAGTGGTTACCATACTTGCCTCCTAAACCCAAGATCGCGGGTTCGAACCCGGCCAGGACCGGTGGATTTTTCCGGGCGTAAAAATCCCAATAATGGCTTCCTTCGGAAGGGAAGTAAAGCCGTGGGTCCCGTGTCGTACATTTACGGCACGAAAAAGAACCTCGAGCCTGAAGGAGAGGCCTTTGAGCAAAATTTGTCGGCCGTTTCACGCCCTGAGTTGAATGGGACGCTGATGACCTGAGCTGTTAAAGAGCGTTCATAAATATATCAATAAAAATGATTTAATCTTAGATATACATTTGGTTATGATTACTTTAATTTGTGTTATCGATTTGAGAATATTAACTCTCAACGAATGTTTCAAATTATTTTCAGGTTGATATTTAGTATGGCAGAGGAAAATTACATGCATAAAGACTTTGTGCTACAGTGTTTTGTTCTTTTTTCGTGAAAATTAAAGCGACGCGAAACAGTTAAGAATTTGTTTCTTCAGTAATTTCACTCGAGAAAAAATTTCGCAAACAGCTTCTCCTGAGATTTTTCTTTGAGGTATCTCACAGCAAGGACTGATGCCGAAGGTAGAGGATATAGCGCAAAAATAGCTAATTCCCACATAGAAATTACATTGATCTGAAAATATTGCCATTGATAAACTGTGTTTAGCTGTGTCATAGCTATAATAGGTATTAGCAGTGCAGCGGGTTGAACTGAGGTCAAAGGCCATCCCTATATTACTTGGTAAACATTAACACAGACCCTGCTCCCATGAATCTTTGGGTTCTGGGAACAATATCCGAAACATTCGAGGTGGCCAGAGCTCAAGACATTAAATCTACATTAATGCGATAGAGGATATCAATATTCCGGAGAAGCTTTAATCTTTGGAAAATATGACTTTTGGACTAGCCCAGATAGACGGGAATTAGTCATAACTTGTTTGGATTTGAAACATCTGTATGAAGTGGATGACCCAGCGATAATGAAATCGTGGCAGATTTCTATGTGTATTAAAACGTTTGGATGCTTTAGAATTTGTTGTGTTTAATTTCTAATATATTGCATATAATTCGTACATGAATTTAGTCTGAATAACGACATATTTAAAATAAATATTATTTAAACAAAAATACTTTAATTTATATATCAAGAAGGAAGTTAAAATCCATTGTTGTTTATATTTTAAATTTCATCCCCCCATCTCCAGACACCCCCACTTTGAAATTTTAAAGAGAGTTACATTATAATACTTCAATTAAAGAGTATTGAATAGTTTTCACGTCTTTTGTTATCTATCGTTACTTGGCAACCTGGATTGTTACTAGAATTTTGAGAGAAAAAATAAAAAGGCAGTCAGTTATAGGATGAAAACAGTGTTGTGTAATCATACGGTTTTACTAAATTTAATATTAAAAATATGCTCACTGTTGACTTGTGCTGCAAACACAACTATTTTCAGCCCCATTATAAAAATGTTATTTCTGTTCTTTCTTATAAGGCATGCACCATTTTGAAAGAATTTATTACCAAAACTCAGCAATTTTATCCAATGCTCAATAGTTTTTGTAGTTTTTTTCTGTCCAAATTCAAACAATAATATTCTGGTATCCCGGTAACAACAAAAAACATGATATGATATGATAACAGTTGAATCGTGTTTAAGAATTAAATGTAATAAGGTAGGAGTTTCATTTGAAATTTCAAATGAGGTGAAGAGGTACAACTAAAATGTATTCAATATTATTTTTTAACTTCCGCCTCAATATGTAAATTGACGAATTTTTATTAAATTGAAATTATTTTAAATGGATATTTATTCATATTGGCAAGTTAAGAAATAAAGTTTTGTATAGCAAACAGTAGGGTAGAGAGGATGATCAATGATGAGCTTGTGTCCAGTTAAAGTTTATTAATAAAATTGTAGAATAGTTAAGTGAGGATCGGCCAGCATTTTCCTCCGCCCAACTGCATTGTTTTTAAATGAGCCGGTAGGTTTTGTTAACTCCCTCCCATTTCGCAACACCGTTGGTACTTCGAATGAAAAAGAAAGTCATTTAAGTGAAAAATACAACTTTTTAACACATAGATTCGGAATAAAATGCCTCCCACTCTCTTTAATTGTTGTTTCACCTTTTCTTTGCAGAAAATATTTTTGATTGGTTTTATAACCAAGGATAGCGCCTTACTTCACCACATTGTAAGCGTTTGCTCCTCCTACCTTTCTCAACTGCTTGAAGTAAATTCTGGGGAGTTGAAACTATTAAATCGTAGCTAGTGGATCTGCTGTAGTGTATTCCCACGAAGGCTCACTACGGATCATTATACCCTATTAGGACAAGTTTTAGATCAGGAAATATTAATAGTTTTTCCTGTTGTTTCTGTAAATTTTTATTTATTTATTTTATTTTTTTTATCAGACTTAAGGAATGTCAGTTGATCGATACCCAGCAAAGCTTTTAATTAATAAGAAAACGCTTGTGATAAAGGAATACGTTTGAAATGTTTGTTGTTGCGGATACCTCCCCAAGTATATTTAATGCAAATTTCTTAAACCAAACTTAAGCGAACACTAAACCTAACCAAATATTTACTATTACAAGGGTCTTCGTCTAACTTAAACCAAAACTAAGGTTTATATTTTAAAATGTACCTAACGCGGTTAGGTTTCAGTTGGTTAATTGCATTAGCAGACTTCCTGATACATCTGGATATCAAGCGCACAATCCCGGCGGGCATATCACCGTACATTTGTAAAATCATGTTCGGCACAAACATTACGTTAAGTTATAGTGATGAATGTGTTCATTTCGCACTAATCTCTTTAGAGTTGTTTTTGGTGCATTGTAAAGTTTAGCATTTTAATTGTTTTGGGTATATGGATGGATGAATGGACGGAAGGGCGGGTGGGCAGGCAGAGGCGGAACTTTCAACACGTGAACCTTGCTCACGGCTGCCCTTTGTACTCACGCCCCAATGGGAACACCTGCGGGAGGAAGGGATGAGGCGAGCGAGACATGGGCGACCAGGACCTACGGGTGGTGTCTGCGCGGACATAGATGGGGTCCTTATCATGTTTCCAGATAGAGCATCCCGTGGCTGGTGTCCCCTTCCCTCCCCCGAGTTTTGCGGACCCCTCAGAAGGTCCGCTTCCGTACAATACACCCGGGCAGAAACCTTTCCAAAGCGTAAACCATCATCACGCCAGCCCACTTGCCTCTGGCACTTTCGATCTTGTAACAGAACCAACGAAATAAAATGAGATGAAATCGGAGAGCGGAAAAATTCCTGGATTGTAAATATCCATTCCATGCATTCACCCAAATATGCACGAAAAACACCTAAGATTTAGATTGCCTAACGGGAATTAAACCCATGACATCCCTTCCACCTGAGCCAACCCAATCGCTTGGTATATGGAGTCATAATGTTCCCATTCTTTATCCGTTTCCGTTAGTCTTTATATCAATTGGTTTACTGCAACCAGCTTTTGTTTTAAACAGATAAAAATGCATTTATTATTATTATTATTATTATTATTATTTGCCGAAAATATCGATCCTCTTGAGTATTTGCAAATATTTTCCATACTTCTGTTAAATTCCTCGTCTCCTTCTAATCTTATCTGGCTCTCCTTAACTAAGATTTTCTTAACCTCACATGCTATGGGTATTAGATATGACTTTGATAAGATAAGAAAACGTTTTGTAGGATTAATCATGGTTCAAACAAGAAATGCAGTTCTGTACTTAAGGCTACAGAAGGAGTATTCTCAAACATTTCCTCCACTAATTTGTTGACGTATATAGGCGGTCGCGTTAAAATATAAATATAATAATATTAAAGCACACAGTTCTCTAATTGTATGCATATAACTTTTATTTATTTATTTATTTATTTATTTGCAAAGCGATTAATGAAAATAAGCGTTAGTTGTTTAATACGTCGGTGTGTTTTAGCCTGTATCCTCCATTCTTTGCTTCTGCTGAGATGGACCTGGGGGTGTAGTGGTAACCATAACCTAAGCTCGCGGGTTCAGTCCCGGTCAGGATCGATGCATTTTTTCGGGCGTAAAAATACTAAGTATGTTTCCTTCGGAAGAGAAGTAAAGCTGTGGATCCCGTGTTATACATTTACGGCATGTAAAAAAATCTCAAGTCTGAAATCTCTGAGTAAAATTTGTCGCCCGTTTCACGCCCTGATTTGAGCGGACGCTGATGACTTGATATGTTAAAGAGCGTCCGTAAATGAAAAACAAATCAAAAGACTTCTGCTGCGAAATACACATTGCCCACAAGAGCGAAACATGGAAATGCAGTGGAGTGTTACTTAAAATAGTTCTGTCATCACTAATAACCATAACATTTTAGTAGATGAGGATTTGACAGCCTGCATCGCTTCATTCTTATGGCGGGTAGCAAACCAGAGAGTGGTCATAACTTTAACGCACTGCGATTCTAGGCAGTTTTGTGGGTACAGAATAAATGGGATTTGATTCGGCGCGGACACCCCTGCAGTAGAGGCTTCTGAAGCAATTATGCTTAGGTTTACTTTGTACTCAATCAGGATCGAGCAACTGTAAAAGAATAAAGTTACTAAGCTCCTGTCTGACGGGATGCTGCTTTTGATACATAATTAAGTAATTATATATTGTTTTAAGGAATGGAAGGGAATCCCTTTGTACAACACAATAAAAATGGAAAAGTTCCCAGAGGACAGTATCTTCATTTAGAAAATGTGGGATAACAAGAAATAAATATAACGACCACTTTCATTTTTATATACCGTTAGACTGTAGGACGGGAAAAACTAGGCACTAGTAAGAGAAAGTTAGGGTGTCAGTCTAGGCATTCTTGCTGCAATTCGAGACATATCGAGATATTAGATTGCACTGCTATGGGAAACATACCGTGAGAACCGAAGCATGGTGGACCGTGTTCGATTCTCAAGCATTCCGCTTCTGGTATTAAGTATCCTTCGGCCTTGGAAGGTTGCAACATAGCTAGGCGGTCTGGTGATGCAATGTTTCGTGTGATCTACTTGGAAAGCACCGAGTTTTGTGTTTATTTTTTGGACATTTACAATTTACAGGGGGAAAAATTGACTATAAAAGATTATTATTATTATTTCAAATTTTTATATTTTGCCTTCATCTAGTTTTAGAACATTTTCCGAATATATCACATACTTAAGAACAATTAAGGGGGCCTGTGCAATAAACGTAATAAATTAGCTGTTTAAATAAAGCAAGCGAAGAGCAGTATAGCATAATTCTGAAATATTCTAATGGCGATGAAACAGCCCATTGGTGCAAGAATCCTAAATATTCAGCAGAAATTGCATACTTGCATCGATTATTGGAAACAGTACCATGGAAACAGCCAACCAATTACAGGAAGGAGCATGCACTTTAAAGCATAGTGCTCACTTTTTTTTCCCCTCTTTTTCTTTTTTGACTAGAGGCTTGAAAAATCGAGTGCTTAACACCTTAGTAAGCAATATATTTTTTCTGATTATGTGCTCAAGCCCTTCATTTCCCCTGGAGGCTCATCTGCGATTTTTTGAAATTGTGTTCATGTTTTTCGATTTTTTCCTTGCCAGGTGCATTAAACCCATCCATTCGAAACCATTGTCAGTATGTAGGTATAATGGTTTAAGAGTCGGTCTAGAGCAACTTTTAGTTAGTAACTTGTGATCTCTGACATAATCCTGATCTTGCATGATCGTATTTTGTACAGAGTTTTAACGTAAGACACGCTGTAGAGTATTGCAGCAGGTGTTCGAAGTGTTTATCACCACATATAAGTCAAGCATTGCGCCATCAAATGTAATTTTGGCGCATTCTCTCCAATCTTCAAAAGCGTCAAGCGTTTCTGGATTGTCCACCGGTGTCCAGTGAACGAGGTTTCTGCTATGCAAAAACTAATTAAGAGAATTCAGACCGAAAGGCTATACACACGGACCTCCCGTTCCGATCCAACCCAACTGAGAATGAAATTGATAAACGAAAATAATGAAGCGCGATGAAATGAAAACTGGTTGATGCAAAAACCGATATGTAGAATATTTTAACCTATTGACGGATCCACAGCTTCACCAAGTCACATATGTCCTCGTCCGTTTCCAAACTGATTTTCACGAACGCCTGTCTTTAGGTTGCCAAAAACTATTAAATTCGCATGGGGAAAGATCTGGGCTATAGTGAGGACGTTGAAGCGTATCCCTCGCCAGTTGGGAGATGTCGGGCGTGCTTATCACGAAGAAGGTTAACATTCCACGTCGTTTCAACTTGTAGCGCGCCTCAGTTACTGCAAGTGTCTTCATAACGCTTCGCATTCGTTGTGACCGCAAGCTCCAAAAAACTGACAAGCATGGACCACTCGCAATCAAAGAAGAATATCAACAGAACTCTCTCGAAACTTGGTGTACGGCTTTGCACGTTTTCGGCCGAGAGGAAAATTCACATGTTGTCTTTGTCGTTTGCTCTCGGACTAAAACGGTGACGATGCAGGATAGAAATGCACACTTTTCCTCATGGTGCCGCCGCATACAATCCAGAGATACAGTGTCTTTTTTCCTGGATCAGGTGTTGTGCAACTCACTACGAGCAATGCAGATTTATTTGATAATGACATGTTTGGAACGATGCCTTATCCCCAGCAAAACATACATTTCTTCCGTTGTGATGCAACGGTTTTCCCAGATAAGAAATCCGCCATGTCAATAACAGGAGTAATGATGCAAGGACTCTGCCCGGGTCGAGAATCATCTTGCACTGACACTGGTATTTGCGTACACAAGACAAGCGACAATGAATTTCACCTATTTTGACATACTCGGCTTTCGAAACACTAACCACAAGTGTCTGTTCTTCTTTACTCGCCTCCATTTCTGATGTTGGACAAATACCGTATGAATACCCTACTTTCATACTCGTTATTGAGTTCTATGCTTGGTGACCTGTTTTCATTTGGCTGCTTCATGTTAGCTTAAACAGCTGGGCCCATAGTAACCAAATCCAGTAACTACTCGACATAACTCCTTAAATGCTGACACAGGTTCAGCAGAGCGATTATTATCATAGTTTCCTTTCCGCCAGTCACAGGTAGATTCTCAGGACCCCACCCCCACCTTCTCACCATGCCGAGCTCCACAGAATTCTATTTCTCCCCACTTAATGTGTGTGCTTAACACAATATGTTAAATACACAGGTAAGTAAAATTTAAGACAACTTTCCCTCTATGTTTTATCCATATTTGGGATAGGCGACTAAATTATTGCAAAAAATGTCATTCTTTAGCTGTTTATGTTTAGTACAATTATTTCAAAAAATCCCGTTTGGTTTTATTATTTTTATTGTATTTTTAAAATAAATTCCTTAGTTATTCTATTCACTGTGGCAACAAACCAATTCCTTGTCATTTTTTTGTTTTAGTTTGGCAGTATTTATCCACTGATACGACATTCGTATTATACAGTCAAACCGACTACATACACCATTTTTGTATTTTAGCAGAAATGATTTTTGCATTACCAAGAAACTGCTATGGAAAAACTTTCTGGGCGTGTCGCCGTTTTTTCATTTTAATACATATATCTATTTGAATTTTCTTCATGGTTTCCGCAAATATAGAGAGTCCCTCAAGCAGGAGCTTGTAAACTAAGCGAATTCCTCACTTATTAGAATAACTTTAAAAAAGGATATAAATCGAAATTATAGGTTTATTAATTAATGAAATTAAATAAGTTATCGCG
Organism: Metallyticus violacea; assembly: GCA_030762175.1. NCBI lineage: Eukaryota > Metazoa > Arthropoda > Insecta > Mantodea > Metallyticidae > Metallyticus > Metallyticus violacea. The sequence goes on from CM060838.1 coordinate 30,497,870, forward strand.
TTACTGTGTGGTATTACGGGTACAAAATTAGAATTCTTGCAATCTATAAGTATAGCAAAAGAGAAATCACGTTTTAGAAGTATTATTATTATTATTATTATTATTATTATTATTATTGTTGTTGTTGTTGTTGAGATTAAACAACAAAAAGTAATGGTATATTATTAATGAAATAATATACGACCACTGATAGACAAAGCTATACTGTGTGGGTATTTTTAAACATTTTAAATATAACCATGTTTATGAACTGAGCGCTTTATATCATCTTTATATTCTCTAAAATAGAGAAAAATAACAAAGTTTCGAGTTACATTGCGTATTTAAGAAGATATTGGTCATATGTTTCAATAAACAAAAAATCTTTATTTTAAAACAATATAAAGTTAAACGCAAGAGCTCTTTTTAAATTTCGGTTTTCAAGCATACCCCCTACTACTAATGGTCTAATTTCACTGATTTTCAGAAACCGTTTTTTTTTTTTTTTTTTTTTATTTAAATGGTATATACGGATTTTCGTTGCGAAGAAACAAATTTTAATGCCGCTAGAGCGATTTTAAATTTTTGGGTTTCAGGTAAGGCCCCCCCCCTCCTAATAGTCCGATTTCACTGGTTTTCAGAAAAATATTTTTCTTATTTTATTTCATTGGCATATATCAATTTTACTTTAAAAGAAATTAAATTGCGGCCACTTGAGCGATTTTTAAATTTTACTTTAACCCCCACTCGGTTTTCAGGTATACCTCCCCTTCCTAGTGCCCCTGATTTTTGGAAACTACTTTTATCAATTTATTTTAAAGAAATATATCATGTTTCATGGAGAAAAAATAAAAACTACGGTCATTAGAGCGATTTTAACTATTATTTTTTTAATTGTCGCTTTAGGTTAACGGACCCCCCACCAATGATCCAGTTTTCCTGGTAATGAACTCGACGGATCGTTTGTTAATTGATGATGGTTATACAGGAAGTTTCGTTCAGAAAAAAACAAAAATTGCGACCGCTAGAGCGTTAACGGACACACATACACAAACCCATCCATCTAGTCTATCCATAAGTTCTGTAACAAACTTTTCATGGGTACTGTACCAGATATTCGGGCGCTCTTGCGGAAGCAGTCAAAATCTTATGTTATTTATTCGTGGAAAAACTTTATCTGGGCTTCCGCCACTCTATGCATTGTTGACTTCAACTGTAGCTAAGTGAACACGCTAGTTAAAGGTTTAGTCCTGAATAGGGAAGATTATGAAGCTCGTGTTGCTTTGATAGCCATACATACAATCGGAAAATCGTCACCTGAGATTTTTCAGACTCTTAAAAAACTGAAAATCAGCAGGACATTTGTGTACCGCACCAATGAGCGCATTAATTGCGCTCTGTGGGAACCAGGAAAGTGAGGAAAGCAGCGGCGACTCGTATTAGAAGAAATCCAGTGCGGAAACAAACAATGATGGCTCGTGAGATGGATATTTCTGAGAGGTCAAGTACAGATTGCTCAGACAAAACCTTGAACTGAAGTCTTATCGCCAGGGTATGTACATTTCTGCTCCAACGCTTAAGCTACTGAGAGAGCTGAAATGCAAATGCGTACTTCAGCGTTATGCTAACAACCGGCACAAAATCCTTTTTTACAGCTACAGAAAGTTTCACAGTTGAAGAGCGCTACAACCACCAGAATGACAACAGTGTATGCCAGGTCTTCTGAAAAAGAGATCGTCCCAAAGATGTAGATGTAGAGGGGCCACTATCCCGCCTCAGTGATGGTTTGGCGAGGAGAGAACTACGATGATGTCACAAAGCTGCATCTCTGCCAAAAATGGGTTAAACACAACGGCCAGAATATATGAAGCAACCCTACATGAGCCTGTGGTGAAAGACCTAAATACCACTTTGTTCAAAATTGGGTACTGAACCTTCCAGCAGGATTTTTCACTTGCCTGTGAGGCAAGATCCACTCAATCTTGGCATTAGAAAAATGTTACGAATTTTATTGCTAACCAAAACTGGCCCTGAAGCAGCCCTGACCTCAACCCATTGTATTACAAATTGTTATCAGTGATTGAGGATATTACTTGTAAGAAAAGGCTACCCAATATTAGTCTCTCAAGCGATCCCTGGAGTTAGCAGAGGCGGATTTCCCCATGGAGACAGTGCCTGCTTCTATTGATGAATGGCCCAATAAACTTAGGTTCTGTATCAGGGCAATTGGAGTTCATTTTGAAAAATATGTTCATTTAGCACAAAATACATGTGGATATCATTTACCATAGTCAATTAAAAAAAAGCATAAAGTGCATTGTTGCTATTATAAAAAATTTGTAACAGAACCTAGGCTAGACTAGGTATATAATTGTTTTCGTTGTAATTTTCGGTGTCTAGTGGGTAGCATCGATGGAGATTTGAAAACATTTTTCAAAGATCGTTTCATGGGTACAACCGCAATAGCTTCTTCAGTCATTCGAATTCAATAAAATATTAGAGTGAGGATTGTTCAAATTTCTGCCATAACTGATATTAAAGGTCTAGAAAAGTAACTTTAGTGAGTGCCATTTTATGTCCAGGAATCTGAAGTCATTTTTTTGCAGCGGGAAACTTGCTAAATCGTCTACGTAATTTTCAATTACTCGTAAGTAATCACTAGATTTCCACCGCCATGCTCTTCGATTATATAAACACCAGACCCTTGTGCAAAAGCAAAAGTGGGAGGTATCTACCTGCCGTACTAATTACTCTGCAGAACTCAATTATACTTGAGGATCACTCTGCTAATGGATCTGTGGAACTCGACATCTCCATTGACAGGATTACAGAAGTTCCTAATAGAAGCTCCTTTAGTCTGGCCAATGATATTATCTCGCCTTTAGAAAGAAAAACATTGTATAACCAATGTAGACAAACTGCAAGCTGGATATAACCTAAGAAAGGTAGTTTTTAACCTATTTACATTTTCATGCTGCCATTTTGACATATAAGCACGAATTTGAAACAATATTTATGGAAAATTTTATTGACAAACAGATCTCAAGCATATATAATAAACGGAGCAAGCTGGTATATTTAAATCAGTTGGACTGGTTTGAGATTCACATTCCGAATTTTTCATCAGTCCATAACATAACTTTATAGACAAAGCGCCCACTGCAGTATGCCAGCAGCAACTTGCACGCTGTGGATACGTCCTTTACGAGCGTCCCAAAGTTCTCTTGTTGACACCTAAAATTTGGGAACGACTTTTATTTTTTTTAATATTTTTATTCTTATTTATTTATTTGTGTGTGTGTGTGTGTCAAAGGGTGTACATCATTATCAGGTAATAAATCCGATTAGTTTCTTGAACTAAGGTTGGTTTACTTTTTTCTGACATCGTAAACTCACGAAGCAATAGTTATAAGAAATTAGAATTTGAAAGTTTTGGGATAACGCAAACCAGTAACCTTCTAGAGAAGCCGCCTCTGATCCATGAAGACTTCTCTGATCTTAACGGTCAGGCAAGGAGATAAACAATTAAATGATGCTGATGATGATAAACTGCGCAAGCAAAAATACCGCTATCGTGCAGGAATAACAGGTAATGGTAGCGTTCATCCTCAGAAACAGGATACATGGTTATCACAACAGCATCAACAAATAGTGTCGGAGAAAAGAAACAAAACGCCATCGACATCCTGTAAACTTACGTCATTGACAGAATAACATAACGTTTTAGCACCTGGTAGACATTCGCACTACTAGTCCATGGCGGGGTTTCCCTTGCTCACGGCACTAGTTTCTCCGCTCGATGGCAGTGACGTCCGATGAAAAGCAATACAAAGGAGAAGATAGACCTCCAATGACGTAACGCTCCATCGCGTGTCGCGTGCAACCTGTTTGTGTACTCAATCTTTCCTAATGAACGGCTAACAAAACTCGATTTGTCTAATTCCGTGAAATGAGAAGACGTTCCCCTTGCTGAAGAATAAGAATTACTACAGATGTATGCATAAGTTTTCTCTTTCTCCCTGGCCAAACGATCGAATGACAAGAGTTTATTTAAACTCTACTAATTCAAGTTGTCTGCATTAAACTTTGTTTTCCATTTATTTTCCTTTCCTCGTGCTGATGTGTGCAAGTAAAATGGAACCGAAGAAAGTGTTCACTTATTTTCAGAACTTCCAGTGTGAAAAGAAAAACAATCAAATAACCTTCACCCCATTTTAAAGACCATTAGCTGATAGTCATGTCCTGGCTGGCATAGAGCTCGGGGCCGTTGGTATGTGGATTATGCCTTTTATGGGTTTTGAACACTTGAATTGCTGTTCAGTGTAAACCCAGTTTCATTTAGGTATATGTTTCTTTTTTAAAAATATATAATATAAAGCCTAAAAGGAATGTAAAATTGTAAAAGTTAACCGAATAGTATGACTACAAACAACGATCTCGTTTTACTTATGGCTATTAAAGCTATGCAGGGCTTTAATTTCAAAACTTGCCAGACCGAGTAACGTCCTATTTAAAATAAATGTAATTAAAGTAAAAAGTACATAAATTTAGATATAAAGAGGGAAGTTTAAAACCAATGTTGATTTCATTTGTTTTATATCCTCATCTTTAGGCACCCTTACTTTGATATTTCAAATAATATCCAAAAGTTTAAAGATATTTATATTTTTATCTCTACCGTTGCCAGGCAACCAGATTTATGGTAGTTATTGGAGAGGGTAGAATAAAGCTAAAAATAAGCATTGGGAGTTTAATGTAATAAATTGTTTCAATACAGTCCATAACCTCAAAAAAAAAAAAAAATCTATGCGCTGTAGTTAAGAATTCCTTAATAGGCTTATATTACTGTAATATGAATCATATAGCAATGTTTTAATTTACTTCGTTCAAATTCAAATAACAAATCTAGGCTGCCAGAGAGCGCTAAAAAAAAATGAAAATGAATCCTCTTTAAAATTTAATGGTCATGAATAGACCTGGGATTTTTAGACTCTTAAACAAACTTTTAGGCGCGTAAAAATTCAGTTTTAGGCAGCAAAAATTACAGTTTAATGCATATAAAATGCGTTTTTCTTACGCAAACAACACTTATTATAATCTTTTAATTAATTAGTGAATATTGAGAATTATAGCACAGTAAGGAAGTATTGTTGCTTTAAAGTTTATTTAATTCACAACTTCTGTTTGAGATTCCACGTCTTACTGAAATTTTCTGACTTCAATGATAATTTCGTTTAACTACGCTCATCTTAACTAGTTTTTTGACGTACTTATCTTAAATATACTTTCTTTGTTGTTTACTAGTATCCATTGCTTATTTTTCTACAACAGGGTCCATGGTCTATAATCGCTATTGTTCGCACATATGCATTCCATTTCGCTCCACCAGGAGGCTTTGTGCATCATCTTCATACGTTTCTGCATTTTTCAGGATTTCCACAGTTAAATAATTTTACTAATACAATTTGATGCAATTTCGCCGTATAAAATATTATAAGGGCTATTATAAATGCTCGGCCTGACTAAGAGATGTCGCGAAGATGGCCAAAATTACTATGATAGTTAAGTATCATCCTATAGATGGCGCGCTGTAACGTTTCAGATGCGTAAGTACAGTCATTTATTTGTGACGATCGTGTATACAAACTATGTTAACTTTATCTACAAAATTAATAGAATTGAAATACGAACTGTGATAAAGTACTTGGTTGAAGGGTTTTAACTGTAACAGAAATACAAAAGGGGCTATTTTCTACATTAAAGGATTCTTCCCCTTCTTTATTGTGGTTAAAAAGTGGGCTCTGAATTTAAGCGTGGCTGTGCATTCATTCAAGACGATGAGCGCTCAGGGCGTCCCAAAACTACTGCGACCGAAGGTATTGTGGCAAAAATCTCAATGCCGTACTCAGTGATCGCCAATTGAAGGTACGCGAATTGGCTGACTTTGCGAAGACCTCGATAGGTCATATCCATTACATTTTACTCGGAGTTTTGGGTTTCCGCTCGATGTGTGCTGCGTTTGAATGGACCAAAAAACGCATTCCAATGAACATTTCGCAAGAGTGTTTAGACTTGTTTTTAAGCAATTCCAACGAGTTTCTCCCACGTTTCATAATAGTAGAAACAGGATTCATCACTAGGTACATGTAAGAGACAAAGGACCACTTCAAACAGTGAGTGGCAGCAGGTGAAAGTACACCATGGCTACGATTTTCTTGGATTCTCATGGTGCGCTGCTCGGAGACTATCTCCAGAAGGGCAGAACCATCACCGGGGAATATTACACTTCGCTACTGGACCAACTGAAGGATGCTGAACCTCCATACCTTACAAAAAAGAAAGTTTTCTTTCATCACGATAATGCGCCTTCAACACGCCTGGGACTGCTGTTGAAAAACTGCATATCATTTCAAGTTAAGTGTTTAACGGTTGTTTTTACTGCTGAGGCATTACAAGCGGGGAGACATGAGATGAAATGATAAAATGGAATTTTTTTTTTTCAGGCGTAGGTTCAGAGTATCTCCCAGGCATTTTCCATTTATAAGGACTAAGGAAAATATGGAAAAAAATTTCAGTCAGAGAGGACGGTCCTGGCGGCAATCGAACCGCAAGACTTTCCGCTCTCACGAGTCCGCGCCTGAACGATCTCGGTCACGCGGTGGTCACCTTCCAAGTGCTTCCACATCCTTCATATTTTGCTCCCGTACATGAAGAAAGTAGACTTGAAATGATGAGGTTGAAGCTAAGACAGATACTTGTTTTTCACATTTGGATAAATCTTAGTTTACAGAGGCTAATAAACAGTTGGAAGGTCATTAGACTAAACATATTGATTTACAAGGTGACTGTTAGGATAAAAATCTCAAATCTTGTGTTTCCTTGGTCAGGCCGAAAGCTTTTGGAACGACTCTCATACTACATACATACGAAGAAATCGACACGGTTGGCCGAGGTAATTAAGGCACGTGAGCGAGAGATTGGGGTTAATTCTCGCCAGAACTGTCCCTTCTGACATGAGCATTTTTTTCTTCCCGTTTCCTCAGTCTTCATAAATGAAAAATGCCCGGAAGATACCCTAAACTTAGACCTGAAACGTTTCCTTCCTTAAAAAAAATTAATTCCCTATTAATTATCATTTAATCTCTTGTGTTCACTGCCTGTGAGCCTCAGTATTAAAAAAAGAACGATATACCCATTAAAAAAAAAAAAACGAAGAAAATGTTTTTAACCGTTTATAATATGTAAACGACAAAAATGATTAAACAAGATCTGTTTAATCCTCTAGTCAGGAATGAATTATTTCTCTTCACACTGCTATGCATCTGACACAACACCAAACCACATACAGAGAGGACAAAACTGGAAATGAAATTGAAAATTCCTCATTATCGTTGAAGCAATTAAAACGTTAACTAGAGGCACGTCCATTGACGTGGATGGTTCATGTTTCATTGTTTGGTTCAAATCGCCTGTAGTCACCGCATATCACAGCCCTTCTGTGCGGGAGACAAATTGAAACGTAAATAATTAAATTGTATTTTACGTTAATAATTAAGGACAGTTCTAATAAGACATTTTAGGCACTATTAAATGCTTTCAGTAGACCTGATTTTTCACGACTCATAAACATCTGCAATTATTTCCCACACCCCCTAAAGGAACTAAATAGGCATTTGCCTTAAAATCCGAAGTAAATCATGAGGCAGAAGTACTATTTTAAATTCAAAGGGAGGGAAGGTTGGGGATGAGGGTGGAACCTAAAATATACTCCACAGCCGTGTTTAAATTTTTCCCTGAGTATCTTAATTTAATTTTTAATTTAAATAAATAGTTATTCAAAATGGGAAGCCTTGAAATTAAACCCCTATATAGTGCCTTTTAAGTTGGGCTGCACTTTTGCCAGTTTCGGGTTTCTGTAGCTAAGAAATGTTGTTCCCTGGCTTTTCCCTATTACGAAAAGTGAATTAAATTTTTTCCTTTATCATGACTAATGGAACCAATTTTCAAACCGCCGTTCTTAGCTAACGAAAGTATTGCGTGACGCGATTCCCAGTGTTGAACACCCTGTTGGCCTCAAGGCTAACTACAACAGTGTTCCGCAAACTTTCTGTACCCAAATCCGCCCGGATCAAATTATAGACAAAGCAATGGCAAATCGTGTTTCGGCGTTTGTGTTCTTAAACTGTGGCCCACATTAAAGAATCGAAAGGCTGCACTACTTAAACCTGTTTTGTCTAAAATTTTATACGATGATGAGTTAAATGCATTGCATTTCAGAGAATTAAGTTCTCTTTCAATTTTTTTCTTTTGCAAGGAGACATGTGCCTCTCCAATTTTTAGGTTTTATAGTATACTTTTACTTTACTCTCTTGAAATAATTGTTGGTTTTTGTGCTCTTATATGCTCTGTTTATATTTATTTCTGCTCTATTTCATTGAATGGTTGAGTGCATTCTGTGGAATACGTGCTGCTTCTAGCTTTATATGCTTCGTTTATTTGACTGTGTAGATATTAGAAACACATTTAATGAGAACTTAACGATATTATTTTTACCATATATCCGGAGTAAATTTCCTGTTGAACCGTCTAAGTTAATAGGATACTTAATTTATTTTTAATACACATGTTATACATTTTTAGTAGTGTTTAAGCCCGTTTTTACTACCGAGGCACCACAGGCGATGGGCATTGGTGATACGTGAAATGTAATGATGTATTGGGAAAGGATTTTTTTTAAGGAAGGAAACGTTCCAGGCCTAAGTTTAGGGTACTTCCCCGGCGTTTGCTATTTACGAATACTGAGGAAAACCTGGAAAAAAAAAAAATCAGGGAGGACGATCCTGGTGGGATTCGAACCCCAGACCTCCCACTCACGAGTCGGCGTCTTCTTGTTATACATGAAAAATTTAATACTCGGTACTGTCAAAGTGATTAAGTAAATATTTTGCCTCTTATGTCTACCACTCCTCGAAATAGATTTTTTTTTTCTTGAGTACTTTATTCAGATTAATATGCATTAAATATAGCTAATTCAGAACAGAAGTGGATATCCTTTAACCTGGTAAAGGTAGTTCCACTGATATTTCTTTTAATTCAAAAAATGCTCTTGTGCTTTCAAAGGTAGTTTCCAAGGAAACGATACAAGTGCCCATGTCTTATTCAGTAAATTGATATCAAAGAAGTCTCTTAAGTGATATTGAGGATTGGCTACTTTCCATGTGAGTAGAAAAGATGAAAAACTTCAGTATCTTCTAAATATGGAAAAGTTCAAAGAAGTTGCTGCAGAGAAGAAGAAATTTCTATCGATGTTACAGTTTATGGATACTATGAACACATTGTAAGTGACTATTTTCTTTGAACAAACTTGTAGATGAACTAAAATAATGCAAAAACTTTAGGCATTATATGAAGGAAAAATGTTCTTATTCATATTATGTATTTATTGGTAATAATATTGCTCTGATAATCTTGTAATGCATGCTGACTTCTGGTACATATACACATTTTCTGAAGAAGCAGGTACTGCATGGCACTTGTATCTTTTCCAGTCTTTAAACATTTCGATTCATGTTATGCTTTAGTTATTAATAAAATATCATATTTTCACATCACCACACATAATATGAGAGTTTTCAATAACATAAAACTTTATTAGAAAAGTCTTAAATAAATATTTTATCAAACGTTAAACTATTTGTGATATTACCTTCAAGAATAATATATTTCCACGAAAATGCATTTGATATTCTCGTGCCTCCACAGATTTTCCTCACACTTAGGGGGACTAATGTCTGCTTGTACTTTATTATAATTATTTTAAGATATTGTGAAAAAAAGTTGACATGGTAATGTTTTAATTGTAATTTTAAAGCTTATTCAGCACCAATAATGTGATGAAAACATGCACTCAGTGCTTTAAAAATTGAATGTCAAATATCATTTGAAACATTGTGCCATAAACATTGTTGAGGATTTTAGAGAATTTAAAAAAAAAAACTAGAAAAATGCATAGATTACCAGACAATTTCTGAAGTAGGGAGATCCTACAAAAGAAGTTTTCGCCTCTGGACTTAGTTAACGCAGATTTTGTTTTTATCTACAGAAATATCCTTCTATGCAATACTGACTAAGATAACGTTCACAACCTTGTAATTTCTGTAGATATATACTCGGTCCAATCGCGGTTTAATTTCATTTCTTTAATGAAGAACTTAATAACAGCTCTGTACTCCATTTTGAACATGTCACAGTCTTCTACACACAGCTTTCTTTATGCAACTATATCTGAACAACTGAACACAGCGGAGCGGAAGTTACAGCTGCAATTATTTACTTAACAGAAAAGGTATGACACCAGATAAGGGTTTTGTGAAAGCGATAATCCTTAACTACGAGACCGGAAACTATGAATCTACCCTCGTATAATATGTGTGTGTGTGTGTGTGTGTTTTATCCTTTCTGCTTCTTTAGATGTTCTTAGTTTAGTTACATTGTTCATGGTGTTATTTTATTTTTCTATAATATATTAATATATACCTATAGATTTGCATCCGAGCTCAATAATACATAGACTCTTCTAACTGATAATCCCTAGTCTTTCCCAACTGAAAATCCACGAAAAAAGTATTTTCTCTTCCCTTTACTCGCCCTCCTTCTCTATTTCTCCATTTACATCTAAACAGGGGCTCGCTTGATTTACGTTAGGCTCGTGGTGGACGACTAAAGTAACAGAGAGAGTATGAGAATCTGCCCTATATGTGCGGATAAAGAATACTGGGAACATATTATGGCGCACTGCAAGAGGACGGAAGAATGGAGAAAGATATATATATATATATATATATATATATATCCTCCCTCTTTGTTAACGGGAAGAGGATAGTAGCAGTGCTGGTTGTTGCTAGCAGATAGGAGGAAGGAGGAGGGAGTATTTACATTTTTAAATTAAATGAGACAGATCAGAGCGGAAGAGGCAGGTAATAGATCATTATAATTCGGGCACTAGTTATAATGCTTTCCACACTACACCGTGAAATAGTTTATTTACTTAGTTATCAATGGGTTTCTAAGCTTGTTATTAGACCACTGCTCATAAAATGGAGTTTATGGATTACCGTGAGAGAATGTTGTAAAACTGCGAAAGTTGTAATTGCTTTGCTTCCGTTTATAATCTAAGGCAGTGCCCTCTGGGTCTTCTTCTTCGTGGAATAAGCTCATAGGCCTGTTTGCAATCAAGAGATTAAATCTGTCCATCTGCTTATTGGACGACGCACCTTTCTTTTCCATTTTGATTGGTTGTGTAGCAATATTTTGGGTTTTCGGTCAGTTTTCATTCTCAGAACACGAATATTCCAGTTTTTTTCAATTGATTTATTATTTCTAGTAGATTAAATTTAACTGTTCTTCTCTTATTCATTATGCTTTTTGTCTAATTGCTACGAAATGGAGGGACTTCATTTCAGCAGTTTCTATCTTTCTCCTGTCTGATCTGTTTAATGTCCAGTTCTCACAAGCATATGTTAATACTGCACTACAATTTATTTATACACATAATTTTAACTGTGTGATTTTCAACGTTTTGTTTTTCTTATTGTGCACACATGCTGTAAAATTTACTAATATATTTTTTTACAGTAGGAAGCACTGAACTCGAGATAATTAAAACACTTTACTTGTTCTGTTACTTTACCATTATTTATAATTTTACTTCTTGTGTGGTTACCGCTCATAATCCATGTTTTATTTTTGTTTTTATCTCCATGTTATATATAGTTCTTCAGTAAATTTGTTTACTACCATCTGCAAACCATCCTCTGTATCGCTTAGTATTCGGTGGTCATCTGAATATAATATAGTATACAGAACTTTGTCATTTATCTTAAAACTATTAATTAATTGATTTTGCCACTTATTACTGTTTTTACATATATAATGAAAGAAAGGTGTTATATATTATGTATTGAAAAAGGAAACAAACAAGACAGTCAAAATTACTAAACGCAGCTTATAAGATTTGTGCTAAGATAATTCTAAACGATTGAATATAATGGAGAGAGTATACTGATAGAAAATCAAACTGGTTTCCGTAAAGGTCACTCTTATTCAGATTACATATTTGTGGTAGAGCAAATAATTCAACGTTTAGTTATATAGACTACGATATATATAACTAAAATAAAAAAAACGCTAGATATATACAGAGCTTTCACGTAAAATCTCCCGCGCGCGCGGTTTTTTAATCCAGTCAGTTGCGACTCTTCCATACAAGTCTCCCCTCCCCTTCTGTCCTTGAACGTTATTTCGAAGCAATGCAGTAGTTGAGCTTCACCAAGATGGGACAGTTGACTATGTTACCACAAACACCAGTCAGCTCTTTGTGTTCGTGCAGAATTTCGTTTGCAATTGTCTCCTTCCAGAAAAGCAATTCTGGAGTATTGCGAAAAACATTTGATTTTGCAGAATGCACAACAAAAAACGCGGAAATGTTGTAACTAAACGAAATTGGAGTATTGGAGTAAACCTTGAACGTTCCCGAAATTGGCACAAGGAGGGGTTTCGTTGGGTTCTGCACCTAAAGCAACAAAAGTATTAAACCTCAAGCCATACAATACAAACAAGAGTGCATTATTGTGAATGGGGTTTTTTCATCCATGAACGAAGGTTTAATAATCCCAGTGCTTGTGTTCTTTTCAGACAAGACCTGGTTTTACCTGAATGGCCATGTGAACAATCAAATCATGCATAGTGGTGTAACAAAAATCCACATCGTGACAGGAAACCCCTCTTTATGATAGGAAAGTTGGAGTATGATGTGCTGTAGCGCAAGGCGTATTATCGGTTCGATTTTTCATGAGACGACTATAGATGCAGAAAGGTACAGAAGGGATGTTTTTTTCAGCAGCTTACAGAAGCAAATGGTTTCAACAGGTTTCTGCAACTGCCCATACAGCAGCGGAGTCTCATGAATTAAATTAAGGAAGTATTTGAACATAGAGTGATGTGTGGTTTATGTTAGATGGTGATTTAACAGTGTGTGAGTTTTACCTGTGGGATTTGCCTGAAGTACAGAATTTATAAAACAAACCCTCACATGTTGGAGGAATAAAGGAAAATGTCACAAATGAAATTAGAAACACGAACTTAAACGTGTAAATCAGAATGGGTTTTCCCGATACAGTGCCTGTTTGGCCGAAGGGGAACGATGTTTCCAGCATCATCTGTGAAGTAAGATTTTAGAAGCAAAATTAAAATACGATCTTGGAGAATAAAGCACCGCGCGTGCAGGATAGTTTTCTGTGCAAGTCGGGTATTTATTGCTTATATAACTAAAATAAAATACCTATATTATATATAACAAGAACTAGAGGAGCAAAAATAGACAATATACATCAAAATAACACAAGATATAACATTATTTCGAGCCTCTGCAAAGCAAGAAAACAAGTATGTGTGTGTTAATGCTGGAGACAGTGGGCAATTTTGTTTGGCTCCTTGGTTTGTCATTATAAATTTGTCACCAATTTTGTCTGCTGTGTCGTTCCAAAATACAGACTTTGAACTACTTTTTTAATTATCTGAGTATTCTTTATTGTATATTATTTCCCATACTTTAATAGCTTTCAAATGTCTTAATAGTCTGAATATGAACGATCTTCACTGAAATCACTTTACTCTTCATCAGCACTTAATTATATTCAATTATTTAACAATTATATTAGTATAAACCTTATTAGTGAGCATATATCAATAATGTTGGCTGTCTTGCGTGTGTCCTTTAAATAGAATATTATAGCACCTTTTTTCCATTCATCAGGAATAACCCATCTCTTCCATTACACGTTAATATTTTCTAACAACCTACTTTTTATTTATAGTGATGTGTGTTTTAATTATTTGTGTCGTATATTCCTGCCTTTTTTTTTAGGGCATCTTCTAATTCCACAGTTACTACAAAAAGTGTGGCACCGATAGTTATCTCTTCTCTGTTTATCCATAGGTGATGATAGTGTGCGAGCTAATATTTTTTTGTAATGTCATTTATTTGTTCTATCCCTGTTGAATTTAAATCTTTTATATTCTGTCTTCGAATCCACGACAGTCATGTTTATTGCTACTTATTTAATTATTCCAACTCTTACATTTCAACTTTACACCTCTCTTTTTGCAATGCGCTTTTATATTTGTAATCAATTCTTTTTGTCTTCTGGTTTACTATGGAGATATTTCATATGTGCTTTTTTTTTTTTCGTTTATTATTTGCTGTACACATTTTTTTCTTATATAATCATCTTATATCTATATACTCGAGTATCATACAAAATAAGGACAATTTCGTATTAATTAAAATGAAATTTCCAATTATAGCCTTGGATTTACTGGTTGCCCAAATTTATTTGTATATCTCTTTATGGCGTAAAAGGATATTTGTTATATCGTGAATTCATTAAAACTAACAAAATTCCTTAGGGTTTACCATTTTTATGTAATGTTGGTTCTCCATTGTCGCCTATGAGCTTCCCATTATTTATTGTCCAGTGCGGGCATTAAAGTTGCCCCTTTGATTACATGATCAGTTTTGTTTGTTTATGTTTTTATAACGTTTCATGGAGCATAATGGTTTCCTACCTTCGCCTTTCTTCTGGTGCGTATAGGCAAGCCGCTGCTCGCTGTATAAGGAATTAAATGTATTGTCGTTTACCAGAAGGAGCTTGTGATCTGCAATTAGCGGAGTTAATCTCACTTAGCATAATTTTATACATTCAGTTGAACCCTGCCACCTGTGGTGTATCAGTAGTAAAAACGGGCGTTAAACACCATTAAAAAAATTGAACCCTGGTAAGTTTGACTCTGGTGATCCGGACTGAATTTTGTATAATGAGACAATTTCTGGCTAATCAGCACACCTACTAATAAAGGTACATTGCAGAATGGGGCATTTGCCTTGTCTAGCCACGAATACTGTTTCAAACTTTTAAAGGACTGTACCAGGTGTTGGCGATCATATAACTCACTCGCTGCCAGACTCTTGTCATAGTCATTTTTTAAATATTATTTAACGCTCGTTTTAACTACAGAGGCTTCACAGGCGGTGGACACTAATGATACATGAGATGAAATGATAAGCCGGGAATTTATTTATTTTTAAAGAAGGGAGCGTTCCAGGTCTAAGTTTGAGGTACCTCCCTGCCATTTATGATGAATAAGGGAAACCTGGTGGGGGGGGGGATCAGAGAGATGGGTCCTCTCACTTGCGAGTTCGTGTCTTAACGACCTCCCCCACCCATCTCGGTCATTGAGTTTAACTGCAGGAAAAAAGAGCACTTAATAATTATAATAAATGTTTTGTCATACAATGTGTTTGGGGAGGAGGGTTTACCAAAAACCTTAAGAAGCACGATGTTTATATACCGCGCTATCCACTGCTTCAGTGTAGTTAGTACTTCATTTATGACGCTGGAACATCCGGACGCTGCGCTGTACACGGTGGAGACAGCAGTGGCTGCTCGTATTCGGTGTAATCCAATATGGAAACAAAGTCGTGGTCATGAGATGGAAATCAATCTACAGATTGCTGAGAAAAGATCTTCAATTTATGCTCATTGCCGGAGTACTGGGCATTTTTTTAACTCCAAGTGTGAAGAAACTGAGGGTGCTACTTGAGCATTGAAATATTCTTTTTAAGGAAGAGAAAATCTTCACCATCGAAGAAAGTTACAGTCGCGCGCATTGAGGAACTGCATATTTATTACTGAAAACTGTAGCTAGTGTATGGCATCTTTATTTTAATGTGTTATAATGTTTTATTTCAATCAATTACGCATACATTTATTGCGATACCTGCATTTATAGTGATGCCTTTAAGTTGGTTCTGTCATCATGAAAATTTTTACTACAACATATGCAATGTCTGTGTGTGTTCCCTATAAACAAATTATTATTATTATTATTATTATTATTATTATTATTATTATTATTATTATTATTATTGAGATGGGGAATTACAAAAGCTTATAATTTCACTTTGCTCCATAATGCGCCTAACCACATTTTAAAGAATTCTTACAAATAATATTATGAAAGGTAACAGTAAGCATTAGTAGCATAATTATCACAGTGAAATTCTGTATCTATAAATATTACATATAAATCATATATATATATATATATATATATATATTCATTTTAATTCATTTTCTAATATAAAATATCGCTATTGAATAACATGTATACATCTATTTAATCGTTTTCACGTGTAATTTACCAGAAAATGTTCAAAAGATTGGGTCGTGCGGCCCTGACAAAATTCGCTCTCTGGGCTCTTGATGTCTGAAATTTGTAACGGAGAGTCCTTAAGGTCTCGCCGCTGCTGTTGCGTCATAGGGCAGGACCTTGGGACTGCTTTGCTTATCTCTACATTTTAATAAAAACAACATAACCAGAAATAATAATAATAATAATAATAATAATAATAATAATAATAACTAAGAAAAGATCACGCAGTTGTTTAGTGTCGGTAATTGTATTTATATTATTATTATTATTATTATTATTATTATTATTATTATTATTCGTTGGAACACTTATTAAGATTTTTCAGTATTGAAAAAGTAAAAGTTTAAACTTCTAAAGAGTAATTTGGCCAAAATTTGATCCAGCATAACATTTTGTATTATTGCCGTAACCTTTACTACGAGAAAATTGCATGCAGATTTTAATTCACAGAATCGGGTAGTGCAAACATAATCGTCACCGGTGACTTAAGTTTTAATGAATGAATGGTGTTTAACGCCCGTTTTTGCTACAGAGGCACCGCAGGCGATGGACACTGGTGATACATGAGATGAAATGATATATTGGGAAAGGATTTTATGGAAGGAATCGTTCCAGGCCTAAGTTTAGGGTACCTCCCCGGCATTTGCCATTTATGAGGACTGAGGAAAACCTGGAAAAAACCTCAGTCAGGAAGGACGGTCCTGGCGGTATTCGAACCCAGACCTCCCGCTCACGAGTCCGAGACTTAACGACCTCGGCCACCCGTGGCGGTACTTAAGTTTTAGCATCAATAATACATATTGTCTATTTTTTTTTTTTTTTTTTAATTTGTGTAAATTTTATTCTGCGAAAATGATGTAACATAGTATAAATATATACATGACGCATCAGTTGAGTTGCAGTCCAGCGGCTGTCCTCATTACAATGTGTAAAATGTTAATCTTGCAATAAATCTGAATGTCGTTTTCGTTTCAGTCTTCGAAGCTGTCGCGGTGGTGGTAAGTGGGTTGGAATGTTGCTCAGTAATTCTTTGGTGTGATGAAGTCAATTGTAGCAGGAGTAAAGGGTAATGAATGTGTACCTCTTTATGTAGTAAAGTTTCATTGCGCGGAGAACCCGGTTCTGAACCTTTTTACCTGTGAATCTGAAGCCGAACTCCATATTGCACAGCCAGATAGATCTTTATCAGTGAGAAATAGATTACTTTTTTTAAAAAATAAATTGGTAAAAGGAATGATCCTTGAAGCAGATATTTTGGTTGAAAATTTTGTGTCGGAGTATTATTATTAAGCTATTTATATGCTGTCTCCAGTTGAAGTAAATGTTTCAGATAATAATAATGAATAGTGTTTAACGCCCGTTTTTTGCTACAGAGGCACCACAGGCGATGGACACTAATGATACATGAGATGAAATGATATATTGGGAAAGGATTTATTTTATTTATGGAAGGAATCGTTCCAGGCCTAAGTTTAGGGTACCTCCCCGGCATTTGCCATTTATGAGGACTGAGGAAAACCTGGAAAAAACCTCAGTCAGGAAGGACGGTCCTGGGGTATTCGAACCCAGACCTCCCGCTCACGAGTCCGAGACTTAACGACCACGGCCACCCGTGGCGGTAAATGTTTCAGAATGCTTACATTTGGCAATAATTGTTATTAGAGTTTCCATGGTGTACAAATGCCTTGTTGCCTTGGTTTATTTAGGACGCTCTTTAACATCTCAGGTCATCAGTGGCCCATTCTATTCAATGCGTGAAACGGACGACAAATTTTGCTCAGAGGCCTCTCTTTCAGGCTTGAGGTTCTTTTTCGTGCCGTAAATGTACGACACGGGACCGACGGCTTTACTTCCCTTCCGAAGGAAGCCATACTTAAGAGTTTTTACTCCTGAAAAAATCCATCGATCCTGGCCGGGATTGAATCTGCGATCTTGGGTTTAGAAGGCAAGTATGGTTACCACTAAACCACTAGGACTTACATATACAAATGCCTCATGTCTATTTATTTTCTTAAAAAGATTCTGTTTTTACTCAATTATACCACTCTTTTATTTATGTAGAGTCATCTGAAAGAGAAATGCAGGAAGTAATTCCAATTTCGTGACATGCCCACTCAGAATTCGATCCCACGAAATAACCAAACTGGCCCTAGTCAATATTCTGCGATAACTGCCGATCGCGCGGCGTAGTCTCTATACATAACTCATTCTTCTTTGCAGAAATAAACTCTAATGATCTGTATTGTTGTGTACAGTAATTTATTTACATACCATTTTAGCTATTTTTAATGAATTGTGCTTAAAGACGTTAACCTTATCTCATTTAATGGCCTATTTGGTTAAAAGCATATATAGTAACTTAGTAAAACAATTTTAATACCGTCCCACTCTAAAGATTAATGTCGGCATGCTATTGATTTTTGGACCCAGTAGCGGGAAGTGTGTTTGTCTCTCGCTGCGCTAATAGGTTCTTACCATAACCAACGCTTTTCGAAAACGTAAGCAAAGTTGCAACAAAACTATTCGGAATAACTAGTGAGAGATAGGGTATTAAATGACAACTATTATCTTAAGAACTTTCGGTAGAGATTTTGGGTCCAAAAATCGATTATGCATAATATAAAGCTACATAGTTTGCAAATTATATCTATGTATAATTTTTTGGGAGGGGGGAATTTAAATGTTTAAATGGTATACTTTAAATATGACCAGCATAGTGTTACACAACAGACACTCTTTATATTTTTTGTCACTAGCCGCAACTTGCGTATTTTAAATTTAGGTGCATTTTTCTTAAAAACTATTTAAAATACAGCTGTGCTTTTTTTTTTTTTTTTTTTTGTGCACGTGCAAAACACATTGTTCTATATATCTGGTGAAATTTTTTGGTTTATGCGTGCAAAAGCGTTCTGGGGAAAAAAATAAATATGGTTTAACAATTTCATAAAATAATCACACTATATATAAATATTTTCAAAAATTAAACTTTTGCTTTAAATTATATATTATTTCACCAGTAATGTTAAAGTTATATTTTTTTAAACTGGTTTTGAAATCTGAGCATGCTGAGATAGTAGGTTATGGGAAAAGTGCGCCTAAAGCAGCAAAAATGTTAGCATTGATATTTGTTCTGATTTATTAAAATAATTATAAAATAATAACAATTAAGGTTAGCTAGAATTTGAGAAAAGTTTCTAATATGAAAATAATTGCTCAATAAGTGATAAAATTTTCATTTGGATAGACAGCATAGTTTTTCAGTAATCTCAGTTTGTATTCTGTTGAGGTTGCCATTATGTCTCAACTTAAGGCCGGTTGTATAAAGAGTGACTGGAGTTTAGAGCATAAAATTAACCATCAGTTATGCAACTTGGAAATTTTGGTCGTATAAACATTAATCTAAAATTATTTCGTCTTAACCTCCAATTAAATGTAATTGGCGAAATTTCACAAGTTAAAGCACTAACTAGAGTTCAGTAATTGTTAAACAAAACATTTCCCAGAGTACAGAAGCATAACAAATTCATTTATAACTAAATGCTGAGTAATATTTATTTTAATTTCATTAGATAAAATTTCTTCAATGTTTCACTTTTCATTTCCGTGTAATAATTTTGCGTTCAATTGTAGGTTATGTTAGGCAAACGCTACAACAGTATATTGTAAGGATTTCTGATTATTCCTACATTTCATCCGATGATGAATATCACTGTGCTCCTCGTGCATTTCATGAGACAGAAAAATTCATTTCTAGAACTGAATGACAAATGATTTCTTCAAAATGCGATTTCACTGAGCAAAAAATGTCGAAGAACTGGAAAAGATGTTAAGTCCCGATTATAATCATAAATTAAGCGAAATCATGCTTTGAAGTCCACGTTCATGATACTAATAAAGTTAAGGTTCCTTGCTAAAGAAAAAAAAAACTTCCAAATAGTTATTGAAGATATATTAAAGTGGGGAAAGCACCGGCCAACTGAACCATCCATAAAGTTAATGGAGCAATTGCGTCAGTTCATTAAAATGCCAACCGAAGAGGGATATACGGAAAGTTTGATTTGATTTATTTACGGACGCTCTTTAACATCACAGGTCATCACCGTATATGTATACGGAAAGTGATGCTATATTTCTATAACATTAATTTTCCTGGAGTTTAGGTTTTTGAATAGTGTTTAACGCCCATTTTTACTACTGAGGCACCACAGGCGGCGACACTGATGATACATGAGATGAAATGATATGTTGGGAAAGGATTTTTTTTTTAAGGAAGGAAACGTTCCAGACCTAAGTTTAGGGTACCTCCCCGGCATTTGCCATTTATGAGGACCGAGGAAAACCTGGAAAAAACCTCAGTCAAGGAGGACGGTCCTGACGGGATTCGAACGTTAGACCTCCCACTCACAAGTGCGCGCCTTAACGACCTCGGCCACTCGTGGCAGTCTGGAGTTTTAGGTGCTGCAGACTGCACACACATGTTGATAATAATGCAGAAGTCTTAAGAATAGAATTTGGCAATTTCTACGCATATACATTCTTTATCTTTGAGTTCGTATCTGGTTTTTTTTTTTTTTTTTTTTTTTCCCTCAATTATTTCCTTATATTTTAGCAGCAGATCAATAGTAATATCTCTCTCACGTTTGCTAAAATTTGCCGTTCGCATTCGCTTTGACTTTTCCTTATCCATATTTGAAGACAAGGCGGAAAAATTGTATAATTGTTGATTTTCTCAGGTTAAACAGTTGAACTCATTCTAAGAACGACTTTATTGTTTCGCTTTGTTGCCATAGGTTGACGGTTAGTGCAAACTCGAGATTACGTAGTCTGAGGTTATTTTTATACAACAGAAAGGATCACTAACCTCTAGTTTAAATTACAGTTAAAGAAATCTCTAGTTAGCAACTTTTATACAACTGGCCGGCCATAAGTTACCTTGCTCGTAGTCTTTTGACTTGCAGGCGTTTACCACAGTACCACAGATTGTATGCTTAAGCCGAAACAAAGGTAAGCGCACAATTTACCGTATTATCCTTCAAATGATTACAAAATATCCTCTGAGCAAACGCTTACTTGGTTCATCCCTACACCTATGTTTGTGTTACAGCGGTTTAACTCCCGAAGCCCAACATTTTGGACACAACCGTTTTCGCTCTAGCGTGTAATAAGAGTATTTAAACATTGAATATCCTAACACTAACACTTGTTTTCTTTTGTATCTTTAGATTCAGGCCATGGTATTGTTTTACTCGCTTTAGCCGTACCTTATTTGCTCAAATCAAATGCTTTAGAATTCTGGACATTAAATTTATTGTTCGTAATATACCGGAGGACTTAATCCCACAAGAGCATCTAAATATCGCTTTTTTTCGTTTGCGTTATCCCCTATTAAAACGTTTTATTTTTAGTGGATTATCAAAATTTGCTGTTTTAACATTGTATTTTTTCCCCTCGAATATCAGGATATATACTTTTCTCGAATATCAGTCTATAATAGTGTGGGCTTTTAAAACATATTTTAATTATTTTCTGCACTCTGGAAAGTGCACATGTTGCAGAATCAGACACTTTCATAATTAATGGCATTTATAGTATTAAGTGACCAAAAAGATTTTTTAGACCAGACGTTTCAAATCGTCATATTCTGAACAAGACAATATTTTTAAATACAGCCACCACCGCAATCCAGGACCCTCTGCCAATGTTATGGAAGACTGTGAATTCTATTATGATGGAACTTCTTAGGCCGGAAAGCAAAAATCCCATTCAGATCGGCAAAGGCTCAGAATTACTGTCCTCAAAGGTGATTATTGAAAGAAAGGAAGGGGGAAAAATAATATGACAGTGCAATATCTGGAGAATGTGATGCATGCACTGTAGTCTGCCAACCAAGACCAGCTACCTTAGCTGTATGTGATTTTGCATTATCATGCAGAAGAATAAACCTTCCATATTTACTAGCGCAGGTTCCTTAGTTTTCAGCTTTTCATGGACACGTTCTAGATGGTTAGAGTACACAGTGACATTGACAGTTTGACCGGCAAGCAGCAATTCACGATGCACAATCGACCAAACAGAGAGCGTTATATTAAGTTTGGTGCTGTGGTGGTTTTCGGTTGTTTGGGGATAGATTCATAAACTGCCAATGGCGTCTTGGAGTATCGTAGACGATTCACTTCTCATTACATGTCAGCAGTCAATCAAGAATGGGATCCATCTCCTGACATGATAACAATCTAAAACAGGGGTCAACTCATACCCTGAGATATTGACGACTCGTGCGGAATCCTAGCTGATGTATATAGAACCTCATGGTTTCTAAACTGACGTTGAATTGCTGTACCACGTCCTCACAAATCTGGATATTTGCTTCCAGGTGTTCCTATCTCGAGGGTTTGTTGCCTTCCTGCAACTTCGCAAACCATCTTTGCAACGTCCGTTCATTCATAGCATTAGCACCGAAGGCCTGGCATATTTTCATCGCCGCTGCAGTAGTGCTGTTTCCCAGTTTATGTTCATAGAGGATACTAAATAATATCATTACCCTCGGGGTGCTAATATTTGATCGTGCTTTATCGGAACTAGGAAACATTGAATGTACCAGTATAACAGCCTAACTCTCGACAATTCGTTCCCGCCTTTACTTTATTTGTTGCCAATACTTGAAATTTGGGAGTCGCAAAAAAAAAAAAAAAAAAAAAAAATCTTCAGCGTACCTATAAGGTGCGCTTATCATAATATCGTTCACTATTTTATGTAATAATTTATAATTACGTGAGGACATGTATTTCGTGTACTATTTATTTGTCGCTAACTTTTATCTCCCGCCTTTCTAGACACGTAATTTGGGTAAAACGAAGACAATAATCAGAGGCGGTAGGGGGGAGGCGGGAATGCTCACAGAAAAAAAAAAAAACATTGTTTGCTGTAAGAATTAGGAACAAAAGCAACAGAAAGGGAAAGGAATAAATCTATCCAAATGAAGGCTGAAGGAAAAAGAAAGGCGGAGAATAGTTGCCAGAGATCATATCATTGCTTGTTGTGAATGTCGAATGAAGTATGCACAGATGCAAGGTCACATCTATAAATATATTACGGACAGGATTACCCCGGTGATTTGCTATTCTCCCGAGTGTGTGCATTGTTAAGTACAGATTCATAACACAAGATGGTAACATTGCTTCTGCAAGGGATCATTTATAATGAGCGATTGTAAACTTAAGTTCAGACACATGCATAATTAGTGTTTAAATGTTTTTGAGCTGAAATACTATAGAACCTGTAGATCAAACCTTGAGAAAAGGAGGATTTTTTTCCCCTCCCATTTTCGTGAGTTTAGTCTTATTCATTCGAAAGAGGCAAATTTATTTCTAACGATTAACTGATAATCGCTAACGTTTCATAGGTCCCATTTATGTGTTCATATAAAATGATATGTGAACTTCTGAAGCAGTTAGCAGAAGGTCTTCAGAGATCATTTCTGGTAAAAGCACATGCACTTTTTCCCAACCTAAAATGTCATGATTACTATTAATGGAGTTTTATCAACTACTTTTACTTAATTTTTAAAGTTTTAATTCTCAAGAATCATATTTTAGAGCATCACCATTAGCCATAGCAGCAACACTTAATGTTTTAAACTTTTAAATACGGCTTGTCTTTCTATTTCTCTAGAACTGACAAAATGATAATATATATGGAAAATGTATAATGAAATACAAGGACTGTTTAATATGTCCGTGAAAACTTAAAGGTAGCACTAAATAGTTTTCAAACTCAGGGATGAGATACATGATTATAAACAGTTAAGCTTAGTCTGTGTTTTAAGAGGCATTTTCCTGGTTAACTTTGTATATAGACGTTCAAAATGGAGAAACGTGGATTTTGTTCATTAATAAAACGTTCTGCGCCAGCAGAAACCAAGGCAAAGCTGCACCTTTGCTTAGAATGGTATATAAATGTTATGTGGTATGGCCCAACGAGCACAAGCGATGCGGACATTTCTTACGTTCTGTCGAAATAACGCCCCTGAAACATGATGCTCAACGTTCGAATACTAAAAGTGCGGGAGATTACTGAAGCTTGGGCATTTCTGAGATCGAGTGTACAATATTTTCACAATTATTGCATATGAAAAAGTTATAGGCTTGTGGACGCCACGTTTGCTAACGATTTTACCAGAAATGGGAACAAGTTGTCACTTCCGCACAGAATTTGGTGCTGCTTAGGTAAATGAAACCCAAGTGAATTTTGGAGACGATGTGTGACAGACACCGAAAGATGGATCCACAACCACACGCCGGAAACTAAGAAGCAGTCGAAACAGTGAGTTGCAATTAAAGAAAGCGTTCCGAAGAAACCAAAAACAGCCTCTTCACCAGAAAAGATAAAGGCGACTGAGTTTGAGGATTACCATGGCGTAATTTTGTCTTTTTGGAAAAGAGCAAAACTATAACCGGTAAATATTAACGTAATGCTAGTGGAGCAATTAAAAGACTGTGCGATCAAAAAAAAAAGTTCCCATTCAGCAAAGAAAAAGGTCCTCCTCTGTCACGATAACGCCCAGAGCACAAGTACACGATTTCAACTTCAAAAGTATTGGATTTAATGGATACTGGGAGTAAGTTTTTGGCTAAAATCGGTCAAAATATCATTTTTTTCCCCTGCAAAATCCACAAAGAGTTAACATTTGCACCCCCCTCCCTTAGATCTCCATGTATTTTTGTCAGCCTGCCACACTACCTCAGTGCAGACGTCTGGAATGAGATACACAACTGCACTATCTGATGGAGAGACGCAAAGACTCGCCAGCACCTAAAGAAAACGGCGGTATATGCTGCTGATGTGGAAACAGTGAAGGAAGTTGTCAATCATGTAGCAATAGGAAGATATACTTTCCTCAAGCTAAAGAAAGACATTACTGACACTAGTGGGTGGTTGTGGTCGTGATAAGCTGAAGTTAGAAACTATAAAAACACTATCCAGCTACTACAGATTGGCCACACAAAAGTATATGTCATGATAAATGTTTTATATATATATATATATATATATATATATATATACAGTACACTTTACCATTACAGATCAGAAGTACCCTACAGGGACAGACTGTTGGTGTTTCTATAATAGGAGCATAGCTCTCTGTGAGACTCCGCAGAGCCATTGCAAGATGTCTGTTCAGTTTAATGATAATATTGCTAGGAGAATTCTCCCCGTCTAACAGATACTAGCTTACAGTGAACTACTGGCATGCTGTGGTCGTGGAGAGACACAAAATTCAAATGAAAGTACTGACTCACTCATTTGGAAAAACTGTCCCAAAGATATTTTTATTTCTAAGAAGCGGCTAGAAATTGGGGCATTAAATGGTGTTTCCGCTTTTAATATGGGCTGTTCGGCTTCTCAGGAGCCGAGATCTGTAGGGGGCGAGGTATGTTCGGCAGCTGCTTCAAAGATCAGTAAGATCCGGGATATGACTCGACTGTACGAGAGCAGGAGGTCAGTTGCCACTTTTGCAGGTGGCAAGAATAGCACAACAGCAGCAAAGAAGAGCACAAAGGAAGTACAGGTATACTTAACTAAAAATAAGGAGGGATCTGTAATGTAAAGCGTACAATTCACTGATTCCCAAAATACTTTTTTATAAAACAGCATTTTTCTCAAAATTTCATGTTCACGCTTTCAAAATGTCCCATGCGTCTCAATTTTAGTTTAAATTCAAGTAAAATTTCCAAGAATGTGCAGAAATATCACTTACAACAATATTCAACAAGACAAAATACACCCTAACACCAAAAATAATTTCAAAAACATTTTTTCTATTAAAATGGTTCATTTTAAAGATTATAATTTTATATACATTTAAAAATTGCCCCAGTTAACTCATCATATTTATTTAAAATATTTCTTAATACACTTTTTGTATGTGATTGAAGCTCCAATTGCAAAAAATGCCAACCAATTTTCTGAACACATGAGAAGCGTGGGATATTTTAATTATGCAACATATTTACATAATAAAATTTATGAAATAATTTATAGCTCGCAAAGTATTTATCCAATTTGAATGGAATTTGGTACACATTTTAATTCAATCACAGTAATTTTTTCAGAAAAATTCATACAAAAATATAGAACTTTGAAAATTTACTCACAGTGATCCGTAAGGTATGACATCGTTCTTCATCCCTGCTCTCATCGGACTTGGCTATCTCGGACTACTTCCCGTTCCCTAAGGCTAACAGAAAAGAAAGTCGCATCAAATGAACAGATGTTTATGCACAAACAAATTAGAAAATCTCTGGAAGACGTGTGTATATTGAAAGAAGATCTGTTGAGAAATAAAACAATTTATTTTTTCCAAAAAAAAAAAAAGTGGTTTTATTTTTGCATGGAGTCATCGAACAGTCCTCGCATGTCCTTTAAGGGTTCTTTTTCCTCATTCCTATTCCAAACACGAAAAACATAAAATATTTATTTAAAATTCTGGATAGTGAAAATATAAGCTTTGGAAGGAAAGGAAGAAAAGTTGTGTGCAATGAGAATCTATTTCGGGAACCTTCTTCTGCTCGCGTGACGACTGGCATTCACCTTCTCAAAGTACGCACAGATTATTAAAATTTAGTGGTTTAATTTTTTAATAATAACGCTCTCTCAGCAAATCGCTGGGACATTTATCTTAATTTCATAAAGGCACGAGAAAATCTGACTAGAATACTGTATTCTCCTTAAAGTTTGCGTTCCTCAGGTTTGAAACTTAAAACTAAGCTCACTTGTTTGCAGGCACTTAAATTACTTGCGTAGAAAACCAAAATACCAACATTTTTTATTTTAGGATTCTAGTAGCTGAAAAGGGTTGAACGGTTGCAGGGTGAACTATTGTGTTATATCTGCACGTTTTTATTCTGAAGC
This sequence comes from Metallyticus violacea, assembly GCA_030762175.1. NCBI lineage: Eukaryota > Metazoa > Arthropoda > Insecta > Mantodea > Metallyticidae > Metallyticus > Metallyticus violacea. Next base: position 30,525,032 of record CM060838.1, read on the forward strand.
AATATTCAAAGTTTTGAGTATGAGAAAGCTTTCCGCTCGCGTTTGTTAATAATGAAACAAAAACGATTTCGAATGAACATTCCGCAAGTGTTACACTTGTTTAAACGCAATTCCAGTGAGTTTCTCCGACGTTTCATAGATGAAACACGGATTCATCACTACACACTAGAGACGAAGGAGCAGTTCAAACAGTGGGTGACAACAGGTTAAAATGCACCAAAGAAAAATGGTTCCATCTGCAGGAAAGTCATGACTACGTTTTCCTGGGATTCTCATGGTGTGATATTCGTAGACTACGTTCAAAAGGGCAGAATCATCATCGGGTAATATTACTACGCTCCACTGCTGGATTTGTTGTGGTTGATTTGGTTTATTTACGGACGCTCTTTAACATCTCAGGTCATTAGCGTCCCATTCAATTCAGGACGTGAAACGACCGACAAATTTTGCTCAGAGGCCTCTTCTTTCAGGCTTGAGGTTCTTTATCGTGCCGTAAATCTAAGAAACGGGATCTACTCCTTTACTTCCCTTCCGAAGTATTTTATGCCCGAGAAAATCCATCGACCCCTGGCCGAGATTGAAATCGCGATCTTTGGTCGACGAAGCAAGGTTACCATTAGACCACCAGGACCTACTTCACTACTGAACCAACTGAAGGATGACATTCAGCCTAAACGTGCACATCCTGCGAAAAAGAATTTTCTCTTTCAGCCGATAATGTCCCTTCACACATGTTTGCAAAACTGCATAATCTTCGCTTCCAAGTGCTTCCACATTCGCCATATTCGCTGGATGGGCGAAGATTCACATCAAACGATGAGGTTGAAACTGAGACAGACGCTTAGTTTGCAATCATCTTATTTACTGAGATTATCCAAAAGTTAGAAAACCGTTAGACTAAATGTATTGATTTACAAGTTGACTATGTTGAAAAATTTAAAAAGAAAGAAAGAAAGAAAAAAATGGAGAAACTTGTGTTTTCTTGCTCAGGCCGAGAACTTTTAGAACGCCCCTCGCATTTCTCAAAATAGAAAAGTAATTGGATGCAAATGTTTCTTGAGCTCCAAAAGTAGATTACCCATATGTCAACATGCGCTGTGCTGACATGTCGTTTTTAAAATATCCGTCCGCATACCTTTTTGGAAATCCTCTAATTTGTCCGCATGTTATTCATATATATTACTTTTTATTTCGTTAGCATGAAGGGCAATATTCAGCGTTCTTTCTTTGTTCAGTCTGTTAGCATCGCATGAACGAATAGTATAAATGTTGGCTATACACCGATTGGATTAACAATAGAATCGATGTTTCGATGTTCCCAATTTCTAAATGTGAGGTTATGTCGGTAGCAAAGTGTGCACATTGATGACAATAAACTTTTTATCCGCTTTCTAATTTGAAGAAAATCGTCACTTCTTATGATGAGGAAGAAGATTCAAGGCAAGAAAATTTGTGTAACTATATTAAATTTTGCAAAGTGAAAAACAGTTTGCAGAAATTTTGTAACTATGAGCCACAAGGTTGAAAGGCCAAGCAGAACGAACCAAGGAAAGAAATGAATTTAGAATATAATCCATTGTGTGAAAGAACTTGCTAAAATAAAAATTGAAGTTAGACATTTTACATGAAAACATGTTTATCTATATGTGCAGGAACAGGGAATTGTTAAAACATGATAACATTTAGTGAAAAATATGCAGGAGAGTGCAAAGTGACACAATTGAAGTTGTATAGAATGCGTTGGTAAAGGAAAGGGTGTCAGCTTTTCATATTTCAAAATCATAATATACAGATGGTTTGAACACATGTTGTAAAATCATAATGATAATTTATAATTGATAAAGGGTGACAAGACTGTCCGAACTGATCTCAGTATCAAGTAGGAAGCAAACTTTCTACTCACGTTACTAGGGATGCTCGATCATTTATTTACTTGAGCATAAAATAAAAGGCGTACAAAGCATTTTTTTCAATATAGTTTCCTGACAATTCAATGCACTTCTGCCACTTTTTGTGCAATGACTTAAGTCCTTAGAAAAAAAATCTTCTGATTGGTATGAAAGCCATGGATTTACAGCCACTTGACATCTTCATCAATTGAAAACCGCTCTCCACGAAGACATTTAAGACAAGAGTCTTAAACTCGGAGAAACTAATCCTAGGGTCTAAAGTCAGAATGTCCAGCTCCTAAAATTCATATTCTTGGATGCAGCCTGCGCTTTGCCTGACATGTGTACTGGCGCATTTTCGAAAAGAACAAATAACCCGGAACATTTGCACTAACGTTGAACATGTCCAAATTTTCGTGGGCAGCTTATATCTGCCGAATTGCCCTTCCGAAAACTTTAATTTGTTTGTCTGTCAAAAATAAATTATCAGCTTTGTTGTACATTTCTCTGGAAGTTGCTTCCGTGCGAGGAGCATCTTCAGTGGCACTTAGAATCTAGAATTTGACTTTATAGTATAATAATGCAGATTCATCATAAACTGCAGCCAAGTGTACATGACACTTTCCCTTCTTTTGTGAGCAATTTTAACAGTGATGCTTCATACCTTGCAGATGTTCACTAGGTTCTCCGGACATCCTGCCTCTTCTAGTGCTACTGAGATAGTGCATACCTGACCTTGAACAAATCAGTACTTGTTTCAACCCGTTCAAAGCTCTCTTTCATACTCAGGTAGTTTATTGAACACCCCTTGATCCCTCGTTTATCTTTCTTGATAACTGCTGCGTAAATATAAAGAAAACCAATAATTAAATCCAGCTTTTAGAAGAGGGGGAATTTAAATTATTTTTAATGAGCAGGTTTTCAGTTAAACTAAGAGATTTTTAAGCATAATCACGATATATGGTTAACATTAAGTAAATGCGCGTAAAGTGTTGTTTAAGATAAGAAACTTCACATTTTAAAACATGTTTTAAAGCTAGAAAAGCCTGCTCAAACCTCCCAAGATTTGTACTGCTTGACACTGATTAAGTAATATATAGATATTGTTCATTTTTCTTATTTATGGTTAAATGTTTCAAAAGTTTTACTAGTATAACTTGGATTTGAACGTTCTCTGCATTATCTTGTACGTTACAACAACCTTAATTATATTTAATAAATCATAAACCTTAAAAACGAAACAATAAACTGTAAAAATCTACCATGGGTCATGCGTGGTATAAAGAACCATCACCAGTGTTATAAATGGGAAGAAAAGAATATCTGTAAAAACGCAGCAAACGCCCCTGCTCCATTGTAAGCCTTTGCCTCCTTCATTAGAGATCGCTGCAGGTATAGCGAGCGCATTGGCACAATATTTCAGAAAAAGTGAGTGAGTGAGTATTGTTCGAGGCAGGAGGCCTGTAGCTGGGTGGGACAGACACAATATTTTTGGCGCCGCATCGCGATGATGCCTGCTATTTTTATATTGTATAATGTGTATATGAACAGCGGAATGGGGGACCTCCCTTAAGCACGTGCTGGGCGCCCACAGGTTGGGGAGCTCTCAGGGGCGTTTTAAATACTTTTTTCTCCCCTACATCATCTCGGATCTAGTAGATGGCTTTGCTTAGCTTTATATAGTTTAAATATAGTCATTTATACTAGTGTAAATTCTTTAAAATATCATATTCAGTACGGGTAACCAGAGGCTGGATACTCGCATCGAGCGTGAATGGATGTTTGTGTGTTATATCTATATTGTCCTCAATTTCACACTTTCTTTATACTATATTTCGAGTTAACAGAGATTCACAGTGCTTCAAATTTTAAATAAATATTATTTAATCGGCAAAATACCGTGTCTTCAATTTTTCTCGAACCTTTGTTTCTGCGATTATCCCCTTCCGTTACTTCGTTTACTAAATCAAATCGCTCTGGCAAGTCCTGGATTGCTTTTGTAGATATTAAGTCTGATGCATTAAAAAAAAAAAAAAAAAAAAAAAAAAAAAAAAAAAAAAAAAAAAAGGAAATCTTGAAAATGGTCACCAATGCCTCAGATGAAGACATCAGAGAAAAGAAGAAAAAATAAACCAACTTGTGAAGCAGGGGACAACGATAGTCGGAAGATGTAAACAAAGTTGAAGTTACCTTGAACTTTCCAATCGATGAAGGGAAAACATTTGTGTTTAGGTTTACTATTTTGGTGCAGTATGCGCAGTGAATGGCAGGTTGTTCGTTTAGAAAGTAATCAATGTTGCATATTTAAATACCTAATTTCTACTTAAAGTAACGTAACACATTACAATATAAGATATATAAATAATACAAAAATATTAAGCAAAAATTAATTCAGAAATACAATAAATAAGGAATTACAAATCAATTCCTTTATTGTCTTGTAGCTTATATAGTTTTACTGAAGTAAGATGTTTTGATAACAGATTTTAAAACACTAAACTTGCACAAAAATAAAGTATTTTTTGTAAATTCAATTTTAATTTTTAATTGTAAAGAAAAAATTAAATTAAATAGCTTAAGAAATAGAACTGATTTGAAACATGGCTAAGAAATATCATAACTTGACATTTTTAAGAACGCAAAACTGGGTTATAAAATTGTTCAACTTGTTAAATAAGTATTTAAAATTATGCTGTATTATTAAATCATATGCAACAATATTTATAAATATAATTAAATATGACTTTTAGCATTACAATTGTTACAACACACTTCAAATGAAAGTATTACAACAGAAATAACACGTTAAAAATAAAAGATCTTCAATAGGAGGTTCAGGCATTATTTTTGTCATTCAAAAGTCTTGGAACTGAGTATATCATGTCCTCAAAATATTCTAGATATTTTTAAAGGGCTTCCCAAACTCGTCAACAGCACTACATAAGGCTACCCTTGTTTTCTCATAGCCAGGCTCCCATTTATGAACCATCTGTTAAAATTCCTCTGCATCCATGGTAAGGTTTAGTTTCTATAAATTCTCCAGATCCAGAATCAGTGATCCATCCCGGCACAACACAAGTCATCCCGACTGATGTATTTACTGCACGTTTTTTCTTTATAACGCCAGCACTATTGCTTGCTTGATCGAAGCCAAACTGTGATATCCCATACTTCCCGCGCATAGGAAGTTTTGTTTCTTAGCCGCTCTTTTATAGTGAAGACGAACGAGATGGGATCGACTCCTCAAAAATTTAACGCAGGCAGGAATGTCACTATCCACAGTCACATTGCTCACGGTACGGAAAGGATTTTCAACTATTGCGCGTGCATTTGTGGAATCTTACTCCCCTAATTCACTTTCGATGTTCTCTTCACCACATGTCTCCCATCCGCCAATCCATCTCTTCACATGGTAATGCTTTTGCGATTTGTTCCGGGGGCATTTGCAACACCTACATTTCAACTCCTTGGCTACGGATTTACTAGTCCTCACTGAACTAAGAAGAGCGTGCTATGTGCTTATTAACCTCCTCTCGACATTGCGGTCATCCTTATTATTATTATTATTATTATTATTATTATTATTATTATTATTATTATTATTATTATCATTATCATCATCATTATTATCGTTGTTCGCGCCTGTACATATTGTACTTAACGTACAAATTAATTGAGGTTACAATTAAAGGGTATTGTTTAACATTTACTCCAAACACGGTGATTGTGGTCTAAGTTGCATGGTCCTGTTGGTTTTGCAGAAAAAATCGCGTCTGGAATTTGTACACACGGTGTTATACATCGATGATCTGGGTATATTGTAACAGCACATATAGAACAAGGTGTATTGTTGTTGTGATTACAGGTGCTTCTGCATAAAAGGAAGTATAGCAGATGGTAAAACATGTCTAGCAGTTGATTTTTAAGGAAACGTGCATGATCCTTATACCAGGTCTTTCGTGGTTTTGTCACCCGTTCGTGGACTTTGTAAAACTCCCGGTTATGTCCACGCAATTGATTCAAGTTCTTGCAAATACAATAACAAATTCAATAAAAATGATGACAGGAAATGTTGTCCTGCTACATCCAACATTTCGGTATCTTTTTAGAAAATTGTCATTTACACGCATCAGTTCATCTTCTGAAATTGAGTCATTTTAAACTTGAAAACATAAAAGGTCCCTGTTGTCCACGAATGGTTGGTAGGTGATCCTGATATTTGCGTAAATGTTCGTAATTTGATGTTAGGAGAATTAATGGTAAGAGTATTCGATCCACACTTTTTTTTTTTTTTAAACTGGTGAAGCATGGTTGCATTTACGTGGTCATGTTTCGACGCAAAATAATAGGTATTAGAGTACAGGGAAACCCGGCCATATATACGAAACTCCTTTGCCTGACGCGAAAATCGGTATATGTTGCAGGAAATGCTTTAGAGAAATTGTGTTTTAAGAATGCCATAAATGCAGAAAGATACAGAAATGATATACTCGCACCATATTTTAAACGACTTGCTGATACGAATGCGGTCCTGGGTATTTGCAGCAAGAGCAACTGATGTGTGTGAATGACAAATTTTAAAAAGGTGCCAGAAATGTGTGCATTTAGCAAAACAACATTTCCAACATTTCTTGCCATAAGGTGCATGCCTATTTTCATTATAAATGCCAGAACTTCAATTAGTTGCGCCAATATTACATCTGCTTCTCCGGGAGTTACCGCTCTGACTGCCGATCCGCCATCTATCATGAAACGGGCGACAAAACCATGAAATACCCAGTAAATACAATATATATTACCGTCAACTTAAATATTTAAAAACTATGTTTTAACCGCCCTGTTTATAAAACTGAATAGGTCTGTGACAGGAAATATTTTACTGTGACAATGATACAGATATACGTGCTTTTGACTATTTGTAGAATATGTTCTGGCATTACATAAACACTTTAATATATTACATAGTAAATAGAAGTCATCAATCTTAGGCAAAGTGTATTATAATCAGTTTTCTTTATTGATCATAGCAATTGAAAAGAAAAGTACCAATATACATTAAATAGTCTCTTGGGATTCAACCTGGTAAATTCTTTCAGAAAGTTTAAGACTTGGAATACAAACATCCCCATATCACAGGTCTCAAAGAAAGCTTCATACCCTAACAATAAACAATTCTGAATACCAATCCACATCATTGATGTGTAATGATGATGTACATGGGGGTGCTGCTATGTCTTTGACTTTAAAAAGATTCATTGCAAATGTGGAAAAAAGTATTTATTCTACTTATTATATTTGGAGCTCCACACACTTGTGAAATCATTTTTTCAACTTCTTTACACATCCTAAAAATCTTTGTTTGTGCTGCAAACTACCCATCCACAGTACTTGAAAAACTTCATCATTTGAGATGATTTTTTTAAGATTAGGAAAGAGGGCCAAATCAGGTAAATAAGCTGAATGTTTTTTCCCACATTTCACACTGAAGTTCTGTCAATTTCTGCTGCATAATGGCCGCTGTGTAGAATGCCAATGTTGTGGAGAAACAAGATTTCTTTAGAAAGCTTGCTTCAACTTTTAGAGATTAGTTATTGGTCTAATTTTTCAAGAATCTTATAGTATGGTGCTGTAATGGTTGTAACCATTTCTGGATAGTGTACAAATCAAATCCCATCTTTATACCATGAAACAAATACAATATAACTAAATTACATTATAAATTCCCAAACATGCTGGAAGCCAGCACTAACTTTCAACTGGTAACCTGCTGTTAAACAAAATACAAATTAGAATACAATTATATTATTTATTTTCTAAACTGAAACATAAACTGGTCCAACCTGTTCCCAGCAAATGTGTGTTTTGCAATCCATTACAGACAGGTTCCTTAAATTTCTTTCAGCTATATCCCATTAGTTACCTAAAATACTCCAATTCTTATTAATTATATTTATAACAAATTTATGTATATACTATACAATTTATACTCTAAAACTGCACTTATCCTATAGTATACATTATTATTATTATTATTATTATTATTATTATTATTATTATTATTATTATTCGAGCCTAAATTTCTTTCACTTTATAATAAATATAATTGTTTATTTTCTTTACACTGCTCTGTACACTTCTTAGAAACATTCACTTCACTTAATACCTATTATTAATAGTCACATTTAGAATTGTCCTAAAATTCACTTTACTTTAATTGGCTTCTATTATTAAGACCTCTTTTGAGTTCTCCTAAATGACTCCTCTCTCCCTCCACCTCCCTTCCTCTTCTCCTCAAACTTCTCTCTTGGTGCCTCCTCCTCTGTGTTATCGACCTCGTTTTAACCTCCCTCTTCTTCCACTTGTCCCCATCTGCCCTCCTCAGGTCTCTAGGTTGTAGTGGTAACATATTGTAATCTTCTCTGATGGTTAAATCATAGCAGTATTTTTGGATCCTGTTTTGAAATTCATGAAAATAATCTTATTGCAGAGGTGGCGCCGTCGATGGTTTGTATTGCGACACTCTGGGGAACTGCCTGGTCAATACTTCCTTGAATACTACACTGACAGGAACTGCAGAAAACTGAAGGGAAAAATTGACTTGGATCAATGTGAACAGGTATGTAAGAAACAAGCTGAATTGTTTTTAATGCCATAAGTTAGTATACCTAAGATTTTTTATGTGTAGCTTAAACTCCGAGTAAAACTGGAAATGTGCAATTCTTTAGCAAGAATCCTGAATAGGATGAAAATCATAGTTAAAATGTCTCAGTTATCTCATTTTTTATGTTCTTGTTCTAACTAAAGTAGCAAGCACCAGTTCATTGTCTCTATACAGAGCTGTTAAGTAATTTAGTGGTAGCAATAACTGTTTTCTGTTAACCTTCAAAATGTATAAAAAAACAAAAACAAAATTATCAATTGTAAAACACTCAAATTTTCATTCTAAAAGCACAGATATATGGCTCATTTTAACACTATATGATTAAACATTGGTTAAATTTATTTCCTTCCTATTTAAATTGTGTATAATTTGTATATTTTACAACATTGAATTCAATTATGAAACAGATCCTTTTATCACCCAAAGTTTTCAAAGAAGAGATATTATTAAGAGATAAGAACAAGAAGAAGAAGAGATAATAGTTAAGAATACTAAAATAGTGATAAGATTATTACATAAAGATGCATTGTATATCATTGAGGTGCCTAAGCAAAACAGAAATAAAAATATAAGTATTATAGCCTGCTTATTGTATATCTATAGTGCCATACCATATTTATTTTATTAGTAAGATTGTTTTACTGTTGTTTTCACATTTCAAATGCACTAACTAGTACCATGTAAGGTCATGTTGCTTTGGAAGTGCATAAAAAAAATTCATAATAAATTGTCAACAGTTTGAGGGGCCTAGTAATAAAATGAAAATACTGAAAAGCAGGTTCATTCAGAAAACACTTGAAGGTGGATGTGCTACAAACAATGCTTTAATGTTCTTTGAATTTTATAGTAAAGATACAAAGAAACTTACTTGAAAGAAAAGCACTTTGTGAGGTTGTGATCGAAATAAAATTTACTTTACTAAACACAGTATTTTAGCTCATTTTTGAGAGCAGTAAAATGATTGGCTAAAAAATGCTCACAAACTTAACAGCTTTTGCTGCTTCACTGGTGCTGTTTTTGTTTGTTTGACCAATGTCACCGATTTTGCAGGAAAATCTAAGCAAAAAGTAATGTATAATAAATTTTTTTTTCAAAAATAATTTGTTATATGATACTATATTTTACTGTGAAAATCCCAAACTATTCAACTTTATGTTAAAAAGTAATGTATTCAAGTGTAGCTTATGCACAAATACTGCTGACTCATGATATGCCAGAATCACTACAGAAGTATACTCTAGACTCAGAATAAGAATTTGTAGAAGTTCTGCCTTTTGGTGAATCAAATATGGAAAATGACAAATATTTTACACTATGTTATATCACAGGAGTTATAATTAATCACAAAATCTGAGTTAAATTCTTGATTCAGGATTTGAATCTTCTAGTATAAAGATATGAAAGAATCATTTTATAGCAACAGGTAATGCATATTGCTAACATGATTTTCCATAAATGAGCTTGTGAAGTAATGAAAGAAATTCAGTTTTCTGAAGGCAGAAAAAGGTTTACTAAATTATTGGAAAACACTTTTCAGTGACATTGCATGCAATTCAGATTAAAGAAACCTATGAAAGCATGAAAAGATTGCTAGATAAAATAGAATATGAAGAACAATATTGAAACATATATGTTGCATTAAGCTGTGGCATTGTTAACTGAGCTGCATGATGACTAAATGATATGTTTCTTCTGTGAATGCGATGACAAAATAAGGTATCAACATCGCATGTAAAATTATGATCTTTTTGAGGAGAAGCTATCGCAGAAAAGAAAATGTAGCACATCCTGCTTAGCCAATCACACAAAAATCAACAACCCTTGCTGTGTCGTACTAGGATTAATTACTATTAGCTAGTACAACTTATTTGTGAGGGCAATTAAAAACATTAAAGGCAGCAAATGTTGCAAGTCAGCAAAGGTGAAATAAAAGAAGGAATTTTTGTTGCTCCTCAGCTTGATGAACTTTTTAAGAATTCAAACCCAAAATAAATGCAGTCAAAAGAGAAGCTTGAGACGTATATTTGCATCAACTTCTTCAGAAACACAAATTTTAAAATTAAAGAAATAACAGAGGAACTGCTTTTTTCCTGTCAAGCATTGGATTCCAATATGTAATTAATCATAGCAAAATATTTTTGCATAGTCATTTGGATCTTTTTACAGAAAATATAAGCATTGTCTTTGATAAGTGTGGAAAAATACTCCATTAAGGCAATGCTGCAGTGGAAAATTGAATAAAAATTTCTGGGCTGTGCGAGAAACAGCAATCAAACAGTGCAGAAGAGAAAGAACAACAAAATAAGTCTATTAAGTAATCTTGTGTGTGCAGTTCATTAACAATTTAAGTTGTTATTTTTATAGTCTTCAGAAAGCTTAATTAGCCTTTTTAATGATGTTATCCCATCTAATCTTATAAGCCTATCTCCTCATAAACTGTGGGTGATGTAAAAATTTTGCTGTTATAATTTAAATTCACAGGCACTAAGTTTATTATAGAAAACCAAAGATTTTGGCAACCCCCTCCCTCCAGCTGGTGTAATTATTCTATGAACATGAAAGTGTAGACACAATTTTATGATTTATGATTATAATTGAATATATATACTCCAAGAGCATTCCTTTTACTGTACATGATGTTTGATTTTGATGTTATCACTAAACTCTGAGGCAAAGCTGATAGTGATAATGGCTTTTATCTACAGAGACCCTTGATACACGATCTGAAATGTATTGTATAGGAGTACATCATCTTTTTCACTCAGGTAAGAGGTGTGTAATTTGTCACCAGAATTCGTCAAGAGAAAAGGAAATAGTGCAAAGTATTTTTAATAATTATTTGCAAATGTCATTATTTTGAGTTATATTTAGAAAATTCTTCTGCAGGCTGAACCATTGTATGGTAGAACAATGATAATAGTACCTTTATATCATATATATAAAATCAATGCAACATAAAGAAAATTATAACACATTTGTTCCTCCTTGTAATCCATTATAATGTATCATATTAATTGGATTCAAGTGTACAAACTTACAAAATGAATTTTCATTATTATGTCCATAAGAATAAGAATCTCAAAGTTGTCATTTTACTTAAATCAAAATAAATAGTGGTATATTGTTCTTGTGCATAATATTAGTTAAGCCTGTAAATGCATTGTTGCCATTCTTAAATATGCTGCCATAAGTCTTTCATCGTTGAAAAATTTAATTACTGCAAAAATCAATAAAGTGTAATTTTGGAGTTTTATTTAATGCAAGAAAAGTGATGTATTTTTATTATTTATTGCTAGCTGTTTAAAAATGAAGTATGCTTGTGCTATAAATCAGATCTAAGACAAAATTAAATAATATATGTTCTCAATAATATAATTGAAACAAAAAGATATTCTTTGTACATCTCTGATGTCCATAGTATCTGTCTGATGCTCATTGAATTACCAAAACATTTAAAATCCTGTTGTACATATTTGGAAGTAGGATGATGTGAAATAAAATTATGGCTTTTAGGTAGATGCTGGCTTGAGGTTTGAAAATCGCAAACAAAAGTATCAGCATATGTTTGATGTGAAGACTCCAAAAAGAATATATTACCTGGCTGCAGAGTCAGAAGAGGACATGAACAAATGGGTTGAATATGTCTGCCATGTTTGTGGACTCAAGGCATACAAAGAGGATGAAGAAGGTATGATATTAAAGTTTAAAATTGTTTACATATTTGCATGTGTTAACCTGGTGTGAAAAAAATTCCTAGACTTTATAAGGGTTACATGCACAGAAACTTTAATGTTGTCATACTTGTGAGAGATATTCATTTCAAAAGAAAATATTGTGCATAAATAAGAAGTTCATAAATATTTGTAGAACATGTTTGCTTATTTTATTCTATTCCACTACATTTGCATTTGTTTTGTAGCTCCAGAAATTAGTACTGAAGATATTGACATTTCTGTGGTTGTCATTTTCAAAGAGTTATTTTATACAGTGCACACAATTTTTTTAAAACTTCTTTAAAAACCTGAACAGTTTTTAAAATGGTGAGCTGTCATTTTTTGTATTGCTTATTGTTTTTATTTTTTAATCTTTTGCAATTGCTGTAAATTTCAAATTAACATTAGTAGTTAGCATCATTTTTTGAAGAGGTAACTCTTCTATGCATATTAGCTGTAATGAATGAGCATTCTTGAAATATTTTTCTTTTTTCTCCATTCTGGTTACCATATACCTACAGAAAAGTTAGAAATATTATTAGATGCCATTCTATTGTATCCATAAATTAGAAATCAAAATAATGATAGCACTTCAGCATATTTTTAGAAATCCTTATTTATAAAATTCAAATATACTCGCAGTTAATACAGGGTGTATCTTGAGCACCTGAGTTATGCACTATAGTTTGTGTTCAAATGAACTATGTAAAGTACTGTTAAGCAAATATTTGTAATTAGAGTTTAAAGGACAGAGGAGAAACTTTGTCACGCTTTGAGGTCTGATATTTTAAATACTACAGTTCTTAACATACATGGCACCTCATAATAAGTTCATTAAAGAATCAATTGTTTCCATTCAATCTAAGTTGTAAAGCTTCATCACATATGAAAATTCAATAGCAAAATATTCTGTAAAGTTGTATGAAATTTAGAAGGTTTTAGCAATAATTTTGAAAAAATTTCAACTAGGAATAAAATTACCTTAGTAACACTTTATCTGATATATAACAAAGCAAGTTGGTTAATTTTCCCTGGCTATATTGAGCCTGCTGTATTTTGGGAAGTAATATGCTCTTTATAATACATATTACTTCCCAGTGGTCTCTCTTAAACAGCCAAGCTTGCTCACCAGTGTTTGCACTTCCTACTAGCACTGAAGTGGCAGAGGAAGGGAAAATTTGCCTTGTGTATTTTTGTATCATGGTACTAACTACTAACCACTACATTTGATTTCATTGCACATGTTTATTGTGTAGTTTTGTTATGATTTATCAACTGCAATAAGGCATTTTCTGACATCAGTAGTAAGTCCAGGCAGGAGCATAGATTGACTGACCCTGCTTAAGATATATACATACTTCATGACAACCAATGCATCCGCATCATTTGGCTATCTTCATGTAGATCACACATCTCTTCTCCAGTGGCTATGCTACTCACTACTGCTCAATTTCTATATTTGATAGGCCTTGTCTTGAAATGCCTGTTATATCTGTTTACCTTGTTAAAGTAGTTATAATTGAAGTGTATGTGTTTTCTGTTGTGTGCAGAGTATGACTATGGTGCTGGAGAAGAGGATCCTGCAGCTGTATGCAAGACATTGTCAACTGAGCAGGAGGCACCCATATTAGGACAAGTTTCAGAATCTCCTCCAGTGTCCCCAACAAGCACAAGTTCAGGTCCTTATATCCCAATCAGTGAGTGTATATCTGGCAAACCTCTGTCAAGTCCCAATGGCCTTGAAGACTTCCACAACATTCTGCGGCAAGGAGGCTATGCTATTACTGCAGAAACAAGATCTTGGCACAGGAGTCAGAAAACATCTTCACAGGCCCCAGCGCTACCTCTGAAGAAACAGGGTGATGCGCAAGAATCACCTCAGTTTTATGACTCACCACGGAAGCTTCATCCTCCAAACCTGGAATTGCGACAGATTTCTGGAGCAGGTAGTGGTACCCCACCAATGCAGAGTCCCACTACAGATGGAGAAAGTGTCTTCACAGATGATGAGTGGACCAATCCAGTCCTACCTCCATCAGTCAACTGGAAGACATTTCCTAGTGGTGCACCAGATGGGGATACTGATCCAAAGAGACCTTCTGATAGCTCTGTTGAGTTGGACATGGGAACAAGTGCAGATTTGGGATCCTGGAGTGTAGAAAAGTGTTTTGGGAAGCTAAAGGTTGTAGACAAGCCACGTGAAGGCCCTATCCCAGTGCATGATCGACAGCTTAGTCTTCCTACCAACCTGCAGCCAGTAGCACCACCTCGACCTCCTAAACCTTCCCATCTGCTCAAAAGTCATAATTATCTTAACCTGGAGAATGTTTCTCCACGCCCTCGTGGCAGCAATAATTTTAGGAAAACAAGTGTTGGGTCTGCATCTTCAGACTCTTCAAAGAGGACAGGTAACCCAGTGGCTTCAAATGAAACTGTGAGTGCTTCTGATGGCAATGAAGAGCCACCCTCTCCTTTATCCCCAGCAGGTGGTGTTTGTGATAGTGCAGGTATCAGTGATGAAATGTATGACTTTCCACGTTCTCATCAATACAGTACCAATCCTTCCAGTCCATCAGCTGTAACCGGGAATACTGAAGGCAAAGCTGCACTACCAGCCCGCCACTGCTATAGCAATGCAGCACCAGGACAAGTGAATGGTAACGTTTTCTGTTATGACTTCCCTGATATACCTCAGGAAGAAGCTTCTGCAAGTGAAGAACCTATCTCACCATGTTCTGATGGCTCCAGCTCTCTAGCTTCATCTTCAAATGCTGCTCTCTACTCAAATCTTCCAAGTCCCCATAATGGAGCTGAAATTGGACCTCCAGCAGTAAACCGCTGCCTTAAACCTGATCGCAAGCTGTCAGATACTGCCTCATTAATGTCAAATGAGCCTTCACCTGTCAGCCCAGCCACTCATCCATATCCTCCTAGCGTGGATAGGAAATTGAAACCTCATCGCAAGTTCCTTGATCCAACAATGCCATCTGATCAAGGTTAGTATGTACAATAATATTATTAGACTATGTTGTAAATAAATGAGTGATGGAGAGTTATCATTGAAAAATCATTATGCAGGCAGAAAATTTATAATTATTCTGATATGTAATAAAATCAGGCTCTCATATTCGGTTTTTCAAAACAAAGATGTTGAAAAAATATCAGTTTTGTTACATTATTCATATATATATTTTTAATTCACATAAAATTACAGAGATTTGGTCAGGCATTTTGCATAGTATTAATCTCCGTAAGTCTCAGAATGAAAATATTTTTAGAGTAACTAAAGTGAGCTACTAGAGGAGCTTCTAATTTTATAATCTAGTCTATTACAGATGAAAAAAGTAATTAATTTCATGATCCTATTTCTCAAGAAATAGATTTATTGGTATATGTTTTATAATACATTTCTCTTCCTATTATTTTCTTTCCTGCTAAAATAAAGCTTATTATGTTGTTTTTCAAATGAGAAGTGATTTGGCTCACAGTGAATAAGGCACAAGATTTCCCCAATGTTGCCAGAAATTCTTTCTCCCCTACCTCTTCCTACAGGATGAATCCGAATTCTACCGACAAACTTTCACAAGTTGTGCAAGGATCTTTTCTGAGTGTTTTGATATAAGGAACCCATTGTTTCTGGTGGCTCACTACCAGGTAATTTTATTGTTTTCATTTTGTAATAACTCAACCTATTATTGCTTACTCGGAATACGATTGTTTCAAAACAAAACAACATTTGACTGATGTAGAGCATGTTTACGTTATGGTTCACCAATTAATCAACTATTCATTGCAATAATTTCTTTTTAAGGATAGGTGAGCAAACATTACAAAAATTAAATGAAAAAACCCAAATTACACTGTTACACTGTTTAAAGTAAATGTTCAAAATGTAGACTGCCATGATCTTGGCAAACTTCACAGTGATACCTCATGAACTGTTGCACATGCTTTAGAATCCCAGGAGATTGGAGCACGTCATCAGCAGCTGCTACAATCCTAGCAACCAGGTCCATATTAGTTTTGACAGGGGTCCCATATACTACATTCTTCATGTGACCCGAGAAGAAAAAGTCCATGGGTGTCAGATCTGGTGATCAAGCTGGCCATGAAACAGGGTCACCATGACTAATCCATCGGTTCCTGAACTGTTCATCAAAATATTCGCTGCAAAATGTGCTGTCACCTCACCTTGTTGAAACCACATACACCTGCGAATTATCAGCTGCACATCTTCCAGAAATTGGGAGGACATGTTGAAGGCACACTTTGTAGACTACTCCATTCAGTCTGTTGGGTAGTGTCTAAGGCACGTTCACAGAATCATCAATGATACAAGCCCATACATTCACAGAGAAGGCCTGTTGGTAGGCTAAATTCACCAAGCATGTGGATTTTCATACTCCCAGATATAGCTACTGTTGAACATGCCTTCTCTAGTAAACATTGCCTCATCTATGTACAGTATCTTAGCAGGAAAACATTGGTTGTCTGCACATTGCTCTAAGAACCAATAAGCAAACTGCACTCAATGTGTTAAGGCTGCTGGTTGCAATGCTTAGATCCCTGTGGATAATAAGGTGCAATTGCTGCTCATGTAAGACCCTCAAAACAGTTGTTTGACTTACATTCATCTCTCTTACAATATGATGACTACTGCTTCCAGGGTTGTCACACATTGCATTTAAAACTCTTCAAGATAGGGCATTGTGATATTCCTCTCATGGCCATTATCCCTCACATTAACAGTGAAGTACCCAGTTTCTTGCAGTGGCCTGTGTACAGCTGCAAATGTGGTATGATGAGGTTGCTATTGCTGCAGGAACAGCTCTGCATAGCTTCGTTGTGACACTCTTCCATTGCATTGAGTGAAGCCATAGACGAGGTACATATTGGCTAATTCTGCAGAAGTAAAGTTATCAATACCATATCACTAACAATGTACAAAAAGTAATATACTGCAGGAAACAAAAGCTGAGACAGAACTGAGCAGTTCAAGCCTAGTGCTGCATCATACTGAAATCACACATTACTACACTGTACTACAGCAGTGAAAGGTTGTGTTTTGTTTGAAAACAATCATATTCCGAGTAAACAGATACAAAGGTAATTGAGTTCAACAAAATGAAAGCAATGAAATGACCTTGTAATGAGCTACTGGAGACCATGGTTTCTTTTTATCAATATACTCAGAAAACATCCCTGAACAATTTGTGAAAGTTTATCTGTGGAGTTCGAATTCACCAGGTATATCTAACTCGCTCTCCTTAGGTGACATTGATTTCTATTTTTTTCATTATAATTAATAAATATGATTACAAATGTAATGGTAAAAACATTACAACAAAACCATAATATGTATTTTTATTATGTTTGAAATAGAAATAAATTATTACACTGTAACACTAATTATAATAATTATGTACCTGTTAGTGTGATCCAGAGGTTCATCATCAGTTTCATTATCATCAGAGTCATCTGTATCAAAAAGTAGTTCATCATTGTTCTCGTCATCAAAAGCTTATAAATATACAATAATTGGTTCCATTTCAGCACATTTTATATCTTTCATTTCATCATCTTCCACTTTTTCTGTGTGTTTTATGCAGAATTCACAATTTAGTTACCTTCCATAGTTATTTTTGTAAATGAACTCATTTCAATCTTCCAATAAATTTACAGTAATTGGTTCTAAATCATCATAACATTCTATTTCTTTATTGCAACTTTTCTGCATGTTTTATGTAGAATTTCCAGTTTGTATCACGTATGGTTCTTTGTAAATGAGCATTTCATTCATTCAGTTTAAAAGTGCTATTTGTTTTTGTATCCCCTCTTTATCTGAGCTTAAACAAGTTCTACTAAACTGTAATAACAATGGCAAGCATGTAACATCATTTATGATCCATTTAACTGGCAAGAAGATTGAGTTCATAATTTATGTGTTCATTTTTTAACAAATGCTCGTAATAATTCAGTTTTTCAGTTTTAGCTATTCAGTTTAGAATAGCTAAAAATGGTATTCTTTTTTGTTGGAGCCATTAAGGAATTTCAAATTTATCACTAGTTATGTTTAGAATTTAGTTTAAATGATTGAATAATGTAAAGCATTATTTATTGCTGCTGTTGTTATTGTTGTTCTTATTATTATTATTCTTTTTTTTTCAAATAATTTTTAAATTTGTTTAAAAACTAATTCTTAATTGTAGCAGCAGTCATTTTCTCATGTTTTTTTTCAACTTAAATATCCATTTACTTTCAGGTATGAAATCTTGCTACCTTGCCCCACAGGTACATTAAGTCTACCATTTTAGTGGAATTTTTTCAGATTGAATTTTATGTGTGATATTTATTTATAGTTCTTCTAAGTACTATATTGGTCTTGTCTCACAAGAAGTCCCAAAACAAATGCATCTTAGCTAGAACTTTTAATGTTACCACCACATTTTAACTAATTTCCATTAAAATTTCCATTATTTGTATTTCTGTACCTGAAAAGTAAATTTTGCAGTAGAAGAATTAAAACCACATATAAAATTTTGCTTTTTAAAATTTGAGTAATATTTTATTTATTGGAAATTCGCCTTTGTCAATGAATCCAAAAATAGTTCTTCTTACATCCTTTTTAAAGTCATTTAAGTTTGTACAGCTTTTTAGAGGTTCAATATACTTTCTTGTACAGAAAAACTTAAACTCTGCTGAAGTCTGACTTATTGACCTCAAAAGATTAGCACTTTTTCTCTCTGTTCATCTATAGAGCAATTTTTTAAAAAATTATATATTTTTAAAATAATACTTCAAACCTGGTTCCTTAAATGCCAATTTTTGTACTATATTGGGATGTAGAGTGGTCCAACCTCCCTCTGTGACATTATACATATAATGGCATCAACCAAAACACAAAGTTAGTAAAAGTTCTCTATGATGCAACTAAAAACTAAATATTTATTAATGGTGTGCATTCATAATCAAATTAAAAAAAAGTAACAAGTATATGTTATGTAGTAAATTGAAATAAAAATCTGCACATTTGTTCAGTAACTCTTTTATTAGATTTTGTTTAAAAAATATATCAACTGAAAACGTGCAAATCAATAAATACTTAAAATGATCTATTTTAATGGGGTAACACAGTTATTTCTTCTGATGAACTGGTTGGTTATACCATTGAGATCTAAAGAGTTAGTTATGTTTCAGTGGCAGTCCAAATTAGCATTCCTTTCAGACTCACGAGCTTGGCTTGGTATGCCCACACGGACATAGGAAAACAGATTAATGGAATTATAATTGTTGCAGTCAGTGTTTTTCTGCCTGTCTTCTAGGTTCTGAAATACTTGATTTTAATGCACCCAGCACAGCTTTTATTTTATTTACTTAAGGTCATTTTGTATTAATAACAATGCTACATTATTTTTCTAAGTAGTCAGTTCCAGGGTTAATATCAACCTGCAATAATGTGTTGCAAATAATTCACTGATGAAACAAGTGTGGTCACAAAACATATAAGGTTTTTGTAATTGCATTATAAAGTGATTCACAAAGCCAGATACTGTAATGAGCGAGGAATTGTAAATTATTATAGAATGAAAGCTACTGAAGCTAAAAATATGCAGTTTCAACGTGCTTATTCTGAAATGTGCCTTCTGTTTGTCTAATAAAGTATTTGAAGTAAAATTGCGGCATTTTGTAGATATTGTGCATTATTTTTGTAAACCTGTGTCTTCTCTGCAATGGAGCACAGCCTGGCTGAAAGAATACAACTCAGCAGCTTTGCACAAATCTGTTTGAACAATGTACTGCATTACTCAAGGTCATATCGCTTCCCATTTGAAAAAATTGTATTTGCCCAATTTCATCACATTGTTGCTAATTGCTAAACCTTTTCTCCTTGCATTTTGACTGGGTTCATTGTTTTATAATACAAGATTCATTTATGCTAGTTACTTGATAGTTTTCCAGAATTCTGTTTTCTTGATGACTTTTAACCTCCTTTCCAGTAAAATTACATGCTGTAAGAAAGATACAAAGGAGCATTCTAAAGTAAGGATAAAAACTTGACTTATACATAATACACTTTATGTTGCAGAACAACCCCTTCCATTAGCTGCCCCTCCAGCATGCAGACCAGGATCTGAGAGTAGTCGCAGCTTAAAGAAACACAGGGCAGCCCCTAGTCCCACTCCACCTTCTTCAACCAGCACTTCCACACAGTGTAATGGCCAGAGACAGCGTTCTGAACACAATTCCAGCTCAGACGATGATCATAGAAACTCTTTGGATGAACAGGTGAATAAGAATTGTAGAAATAAATTCTAATTATGTGGAAAGCATGCTACTTTTGTACTATTGCACCATGAAACAAAAATTGAAAGAAGTTTTATTTCTAAAGGTAATGCAATTTAGAAATTGCATCACATTTTAAGAAACTAATTAGAGCTTTCCATGCTGAGATTTTTCCAGATTTAAGGGCTAGATGAGGCAATGAAATAATAAAGTTGTGTAAAACATTACATATTGTTCTAGAGCTCTTAGGCTATTTGTAAATTATAATTGATTTCTGGTCTGTTTATTTTTTCATCAGAGAAACTATAATCAAATAGTAATTGTATTTACAGGACGAATCCAAAAAACTCTACTGACAAACTTTCACATGTTGTTCAGGGATTATTTTCTGAGTGTTTTGATATAAGGAACCCATGGTGTCTGGTGGCTCATTACTGGATAATTTTAATGTTTTCATTTTGTAATAACTTGACCACCTTTGTATCTGCTTACTCGGAATAAGATTGTTTCCAAACAAAACACAACATTTGACTACTGTAGAGCATATTTACATTATAATCTGCCACCAATTAATCAATTATTCATCACCTTCTGACAATAGCAATTATCTATTTTTAAGGATAGATAACAAACATTTCAAAACATGGCATGATAAAACCCAAATTATACTATTACATTGTTTAAAGTAAATGTTCAAAATGTTGACTGCCATAATTAAACTTCACAGCAATACCTCATGGACTGTCTAAATAACTGCATTTAATACATGCATGGACTGGTCGTGGTGGTTCTGTTCTATTGGTCAGCTCAATCACCAGATCTGACACCCATGGACTTTTTCTTCTGGGATCACACGAAGAGCCTATTGTACGTGATTCCTGTCAAATCTTAATATGAACTGGATCATTAGGATTGTAGCAGCCACTCAACAATGTGTGCCAATCTCCTGGGATGCTAGAGAAGTCTTATGAATGCTTTGTACTGTTAAAATCTTATATTTATAAGAGATGGGATGTATAAATCCTCAAATACTGCAAATCTTGAAAAAGATTTGAGATTTGAAAAGTCCAACTTTTGCACTTTTTCATCATTCAAATCCCAACCTAAAACAATGTTAAAGCTTTGGAAAGATTAGACATACAATAGAAAAATAACTGTGATTATTGCAATTTTGGTAGCACCCAGATCACCGATATCACCTCATTGCAGCCCTGAGTGCCACAATGGTTTCAGAATCTCATCTGGTTGAATTTTCCAAAACTTTCATGAGACTGCTCTGCATGGTGGTCTAAAAAATTCTCGTAATAAGCCTTGATTGTTCTGGTGATTTGTAGCAACTCATGCCAAGCTACATAAATGCATTGTGAACTACACAGTTTACAGCACAACATTTCTAGTTTTCTAGTAGATAAAACATTTAAAATGTTACAAACACTCTTGTGGTTTCACTCCCAAGAAATAAAGGACAGTGAATTAAAACATTTAAAATATTAAAACACTCTTGATGTTTCACTCTCAAAATTTTTAAAATTCAGGACATGTTTTGTGAAGCTCCGGTTCACTTCATCAACTGTAAATGACTAGCTGGTTTTTGAATTGCGGGAATTTTCACAGTGAAATATAGTATAACATAACAAATTATTATTGAGGAAATCACTCAAATTTCACTAATTTAGTTCCACTTACTTGGACATGTTTCAAAGGTGGTTGCCTTCATTGTCAGCATGATTTGGGATCATGCTGACGATGAAGGCAACCGCCTTTGAAACATGTCCAAGTAAATGGAACTAAATTAGTGAAATTTGAGTGATTTCTTCATTGACTAGCTGGTGTTTCACTCTCAAAATTTTTAAAATTCAGGACATGTTTTGTGAAGCTCTTGTTCACATCATCAACTGTAAATGACTAGCAGATCATACTAGGTTGGAAAAGTAGGTAACCGTGGTCTGTTGATGAATTTATACAAAATATTGTCTGCTTCTGGAATATCAAAATTCATGAGTTTATGTTCATATTTCTATATGAAAATCTTTTCCCCTATGCTGAGTTCTTTGAGATGTTGAACTGCTTTTAATAATGTAATGCCCTTTTCTATTTCATGATGTTTGTTCCAGAAATGTGCTGCTATGGCTGGTATTTCTATTTGTTTATGACAAGTATTTTTCCAATGCTCCTTCAATCTGATACCTATATTTCTCTTGGTCTTGCCTATGTATATTTTTTTATTAAAAGTAGTTCAACATCCCAAAAAGCTCAGCACATGGGAAAAGATTTTCATGAAGAAATATGAACATAAAACTTATGAATTTTGATATTCCGGAAGCAGACAATATTTTTATAAGTTCATCAGCAGACCACCAGAGTCCTCACAGTTACCTACTTTTCCTAGTATGATCCATTAGTCATTTACAGTTGATGATGCACAAGAGCTTCAGAAAATCATGTCTTGAATTTTAAAAATTTTGAGAGTGAAGTGTCAAGAGTGTTTTAATATTTTAAATGTTTTAATTCACTGTCCTTTATTCCTTGGGAGTGAAGCCACAAGAGTGCTTTTAACATTTTAAATATTTTACCTACTATAGATTTTATATTTGTTTCACTGTATTGATTCCTGAATATGTTGAAATTGAAATTTCTAATTTTACTCAGCTCTCTGCAACATTTACTTCACATACTATTGATCTATTTTGGTATTATTTAAACTATATTTCTTTTTTAATTTTAGTAGAAGTAATTTTTCCTTTTTTTCTAATTCTTCTTCTTGCATGAAGTACTCTGAGATTCAATTTGAGAACATTAGACTTGAGATTTGAGATAATTTAGGATTTGTCTCACTTCTAATTTTGATACATAGTTAATGGTTAAAATTTAAAAGTTTCAGGCTAGAAAAAAATATCTTTATATTACCTGTTATTTATCCTCTATTGCATTTCTCTGGCACTGCTCCATTATTATTGAATTCCATCGCAAGTTATGGAAAATATTCTCAGGAGTATTATGAGGGCCAGTTTTAACATTGTAAGGTGTATTTATAATTTTTATGTAAATGTTGAAACAGTCTCATTAATAACTGGTCCAAGTGTTTTTCCTATTGTTTAAGTAGCTAGAGGCAGTAGCTCTTCCTGCAGTAGGGGTAAAATTTTTACTATCAATTCCAAATGTTGTAATGTTTATAATACATTTTTTATGGCTTGAATTAATGTACAACTTTTAATTTAATTTGTGCTGTTTTCCATCAAGTTAATTCAATAGCTAACTGTAATATTGATTTTTTTTCCTTTCCATTGTGTGAAAATTCTCCTTTCTCCATGCAAATTGCTTTTATAGCTCTTTCTAGGATTTAATGTAAATATGTAGTTATCAAGTATTATGAATTAAATTTCTCTCTCTGGACAGCATCAATTGTACATCATAGCATAATTTGTTACAGATTTATTATTTCCAAGATAATAATAAGTTCATTCCTGCAAGTTTTGTGGATGTGCCGTATGTGGACCTGGATTTTGAATCAGATGCCACATCAAACACAGCAGCTCCTAGTGGCTCAAACATCTCCGGAATGCAAATGCCAAAGTCTCCAGAACGTGGACCACCACCAACTGCCACTGTGTACCTGAAAGTAGACTTCCTCAAAACAGAGGCGTTCAACAAGACCAAGCAGAGACTAGAAGAAGAACGCAAAAAGTGCTCTGCTGCAGATGGGCTCTGACCCATGTTTATTTTTAGATGTCTCTCTATAGCAATATAACAGATATTTAGTGATTCCCATATACAGTTTTCCTGTTAAGTGGCAAGAACAAAAACATAAGTTTTTTTTTGCGTCTATTTTTTAAATAATTGTTGCATAGTTGTTACGGAAGAGCAGTTATTATGACTATGGAATATTTCATTGCCATAAGAAGGGTAAAAATTGGTGCTAAATGCAGTACCCAGTTACCAACATTGAGTTTCATATTTAACAGAAAATAAAAAATCAAGTAAGGCAGAATAGAGAGCAACACATGCTAAGATTGGGCTATCTGAGAGAATAGACATAAGCATGTGCAAAATGGTGATGTGTTACATATAGCACAAGATATGTAAACAGCAAGGGATATAATAAAAAAGAAAATTAAAATTAAACAGAAAAGGAAGGAAATGTAGCTTGTTCGGAATTTGAGCCATATGAATTTTTATCCTCAACTAACAATGCTAATCAGCTGCAGAAAAACATCAATCTATCATTCCCAGAAGCATAGATTTCCTGGATCCATTGTTCGACTTATATAGTCCAAGACATAATTTCGTTACAAACAATAGCAATAAAACCTGCATTGATCATTCCTCAAAGTGTCATTTTCCTGCATTGATCAAACATTTTGTTTTATCCATTTGCCAGTATTGAATTTCTCACCTGCAGGTAATCTGTGTAAATAAGACAAAACAACAAATAAATTCTCACAGCAAGTAATTTCATTTTCTTCATCCCATCATAAACTTTTACAGTATGTATGTGATGTGAAAAGGAAGCTAAATTTTTATTGTTATCAAAGTCATGGTGCACACTTAAAGATGCTGGTTTAGAAGACCTAAGGGTTATTTTAGATCATGATTATCTCTGACAGGGGATGCAAATGCTTTTCCTCCCCCCCTCAGTATGGTTGGTTGGTTGGTTGGTTGGTTGCTAGTGGCCATTGGGGATGCTGATATTTATCATTTTTATTCTCTAACTTCCAAATTGTTTTTTATTGTTTGTTGTTATTCCATTTCAGTAGATGTTCTTTGTTTAGGGAAGCTTGCCAGAGCTGTAGTCCTCTTAGTGTTACCCAGGTTCACCATGAGGAGATGGGATTACCCCTCCTCCATAATTTTATATTTTAAACTGAATATAATTTTGCATTCTACAGACTTTCTTTCATTTTAATCAATAAGCCCTCCCTCCTATTTTATCATGCCAGAGATGTCAATGTTTTAGACCCTTCCTTCATTTTTCTGTATTTATCATTTTCTTTTGCTTATCCTGAAGAAATGATAGATTGATGAGGTTTCACTATATTTGCTGTCTTTAATAATAATAATAATAATTTATCAAAATTATGAAAATTTTTATAAGGAAATTACAGTTGAAGAGGAAAAATTCAGAAGCTTCATATTCAAAACTAATATTATTCCTCATCTGTATAATCAGAACTACAAGGATGAATCATAAATAAAATGAATTTTTTTTTTGTATAATTTAGTGAAACCAAATTAAATCAAAATGTGATGCATCTCATTTTTCTACATAATTTCCCCATTTACAAATAATTTTTTCCAGCTGTTAGGAAGACTCTTAATCTCATTATCAAAGAAAGAGTAGGGTTGGGTTCCAGCTAGTTGCACAAGAATGCTTTCACACCTTTGTCACTGTCAAATTACCATCCTCCCAATGCTTCTTTTAATGGCCCAAGCATATGGTAATCGCAAGTTGATAATTGTGATCTACAGGGTTAATGTTCCAATGCTGTCCAGTGAATTTCTTGAGTATTCCCCTTGTCAAAGTAGCGATATGCAGAGAAGCAATGTCTTGGAAGAGAAGAGCTTCTCAAATTAGTTTATGCATTTTTCACTGATAAGTACATAATGCCTCAACCAGAAGCTGGTAGGTTACAAGATGCATTGACTGTTTGATGTTTATGAAGAAAATTGATAAACAAAGTGCCTTGAGAGTCCCAGAAAACTGTCAAAAACATTTCTAGTGATTTGGAGTAACCTTTAGCTAATAACAATCAAACACAAAGTAGGGACAATAGGGAAATTGTTTGAATTTTGGAATTTACAGAAAAGAAAAGAAACACACACAGAAAACTGCATAAAAAATGAGAGTTAAAACCCCATTCCACATAAATATGCAGTTTTTCACAGTTTGGCACACAGATTGATGAATATTCCACTAACAGAAGCAGAGTATAAAATAGAATACAAACAAATAATAAAGACAGCTATAATCAATGGTTTCAACAAAGACACAGTGATAAAAATTATCAATAAATCTAAAAGACAAAAAGGAATAAGGGAAGTTTCCACACTGAAAAACACAAAAGAAGAATACAAAATTATCAATAAATCTAAAAGGCAAAAAGGAATAAGGGAAGTTTCCACACTGAAAAACACAAAAGAAGAATACAAATTTAAAAGTTTCACCAACCATCAAATTTACCTCAACAAATATAAACAATGTATACAGTTTTTTTCACACTAACTCCATTCACTTACATACATTTGGAACATATGTTTCGGGAGCGATCCCTCCCATCTTCAGCCTGTTGACAAACTGTCATTAAACGTGGCGGTTGGGTTTCTTGATGTTCTTGTGGTGGCATCTGTTGGTTCTATTAGGAATTATTATTATTTGAGTTACCTCAACAAGTTCAAGAAAATCTTCAAAGAACATGGGATAATGTTAGCCCCAAAGAATAGATGCAACATCAAGAATTTATTAGATTGCACAGTAAAAGACTCCATACCAACAGAAGACAGAAATCAGGAATTTACGAAATAAAATGTGCAGATTGTGAACAGAGCTACATAGGCAAAACAAAAAGAAATATGGAAATTCGGAGGAAAGACCAAAAACCATGAAATAAAACCAGGAATTAAACTGCTGAAACATTTTCACAACACATTGGAGTTATCCACTTGGGAAAAATTTTCATATTAAAAAATAGAGAAAACCTAATGAATTTCGAGTTTCCTCCTATGGATGAACTCAGCAGCTTCCTACTTCAACCAACAGAAGCCACCACAGGAACATCCGGTTGTCCAGCCATCATTTCGAGTAACGGCGGTTCAGTGAGCAATTGAAGATGGGAGAGATTCTCCCAAAATGCATCTTACTTTCACATAAGTAATGGAGTTTAGTGTAAAAAATGAATACCTAAGTTTAGGTTATATTACCACTCCATTGTCAACAGCTTCGTTAGTACAATATTTAGGGACAATATGACAGAGAAAAAAAAACCTCATAGTATTTTAAGTGACACTTGTTCGCATTCTGTTAACAAACTCTTAGTAAACAGTATCAGTGGCATGTCTATGATTATATGAGAGAAAACAGTCTTGAAAAAGTGTTCATTACTGAAACAGCAAAGACAGTGTAAAATTATTTATGCAAACAGTAAAACCAATAATAGGGAGTCCTAAGCCCTAAAAATTGATAATTTCATGTGTTATTCATAGAGAAATTTACAGATTTTATGATAAGAAACAATCACTCAAAAAACTCAAAAACTTTTAAATTCAACTTCAACACATATAAGGAATGCCATCTTAGGGAACTTACAAAAAAATAGCTAGGGTTCAATTTCTACAATTTAAACAAAAGATGTTCAGTCATGGAATCACCAAGAATAGTAGCATAGAGATATTGTTAGTAGGCTTAATTGATTGAAAGCAATTGACACAAATGCATATACTTGGGTGAAACTTAAGTTTGATATCCATGACAAAGTTAAAAAGTGTTGGGATGATGGACGTTGCTCCTGTGCTTGGAAAGCAGCTGCATCTCATATTAAAAGAATTAAGATTGTATGCAGGCAGTGATGAAGACTGGATCGCTAATAGTTTGTGACTTTTTTCAATAATTATTAAGATAGTAAAGTGGACTCGCATGATGAAATGAATGGAGAAATATTTGGAAATTAGTTCCTGAACCGACCAATGAAAAGTTGTTCACAAAACAAATGGTATGTAATTGCTATTGATAGTGCTGGTTACCATTCAGACTATAAATTAAATACTCTGTGTTAAATAAAAGAGAAGAGATCATGAAGTTCAGGCATGATAATGATTTGCAAGTACCCATAAAATTTGTATTTTTACAAATTATAAGAGAGACTAATATATATAGGAATGTATTATTGATACTATAGCAAAAGTTAACAATCAGCAATTGTTGTGTTTCACTGTATCATTATTTCTTTATCCCTGTTGAATTGATCTAGTCCAAGTTATAAAAAAATTGTAAGGTAATAAAATGTTATACCATCACTGAGAAAAAGTATGTATACTGCAATTTGTGAATGTGTAATATAATACATCCAAATTAATGATTAAAATGTGTTCAGAATGTGAAAAAGACAAAAGTAAAATACACTGAACAAAACAAAAGCCCATTTATCATAAAATTCACCACAACGATAAGCCATGTGGCATACCTTTTGACATGCACAACTAGCATCAGATGAATATATAAAGATAGAGCTGTCGCCCATCAGAGCATGGCAATAATAATCTGGATCATCCAAAATGATGGATTGAACACTTCCATAACTTGCACAATTGACAAATGTAACTCTATTGATATGCTACTGATAAAACAAAAGTTACTGTGCATTGCCCATGCATAATTCTGAAAGGGATGCCTTCCTCTTCCTCATAAACCATAAAATAAACATTTCCAGTTTTTATTTGATTCACCATCTTAGTACTTGTGTGGAATAAGGTAGAAGATCCCTTTGCATAGTTGGCATGTCAGCATATATATAAGTGAAGATTGCTCTAAAAGAATAGAAGAGTGTATGTATTAAGTACAGAGCATTGAAAAAGCAACCAAAAGTTATGTTATATTGTAGAACCCTCTTGATTAGTGTGATTATTCTTCCAGAAAATGTATTCATTAATTCTGAAAATTCATTTGATCTTAGGTAGTGAAAGGCTACTTATTCTATCTGTAGTTACTATTTCCCATAAACACACTACATTCATAAATATTGTACTTACGAAGCTGTTGACAAAGGAGTGGCAAAATACCTAAGTTGAGGTTACATTACATTCACTTGAATTATTTGCATACAGTTAAAAAGAGAAAATATTTATGAACTATGTATTTAATTTGCTCTCTTTATGGTAGTTTGTAACACAATGGATCTTATGTTCAAGCCATCAGAATGCATAACTTGTGCTAATGAAATACACAGCATTGCAGGGAATAAATGATTTCTGTAACTAACTGCCCTAAAACTACACAACTATTGTACTATTAGGTTGTTACATACAGACATATTTGGGAATCACTAAAGCTTACAATTTTTATAGCATCTTTTACAAGAATTATTGAAAATAGGATATCAAATTATTGTTACACCACAGATTTTCCTTCCAGCATTATTTTATAGGCTTAAAGCATTTATTAAAATTGTTGCATGCAATCATACCAAGGAATATTTTATAGGAATAAAAATGGTACAACATTAAGCAGTAACACACATATCAGATATCTTATTCATCAAATATAATAGATTTCATTAGTATAAGTAATAATGTATTAGTTTTAAAAGGCTCTTTAATCCATTTTTGGTTCTCATCTTTTTCTTTGTTCCGGTATATATTTTTCTCTTTGTGAAACTATATTTCATTCTCCTGCCTTGGTAAAGAATAAAAATAATACAGTCTAAAGAATCTTTCTGATAACTTGCCAAAAAACTAATTACATTGTGGTACAAGAACAATCAGCTGATAATGGAAAAAACCTATTTCTTTCTGAAGAGTAGAATCCTAAATGTTATATTTAACTATAGATATTTAATGAGCAGAATGTAAAAGAAAGCTTTTATTCCTTTTCAACAAGTATTGATTCTTTTATGAATACATTGATATATTTTTTATCTCTCAAAAACATAGAAAATGCAGACAAATGAATGTTCTTTTTTTTTTTTTTCCTCCATAAAAATGCAGACAAAGGAAAAGAAAGAACATTGCAACAATAAATTAAATAAATTACCCGTAACCATATTTTGATCATTTTTATTCCTAAACTAGTGCTTTTACATAGTGCCTTTGCATTTTAATATGAATGAATAGCACATATAAAAACATTGTATTTTGCTGAAATCTAAGAAGCAATAAGGCACCTGTAGTGACTTGATGTGTATTCTAAAACGTTTGTATTCATTCAATGATATAGAAAACAGCAATAGTCTGTAGTTTTATTATGAATATAAACAGCACATAATATATACCAGTTTTACTCTTTGGTAATGTTGAAATAGTATTTTGATTGTTACACAACTTAAATATAATATTCTAAATTTATGACTGTACAAAAGTTACTTGTTAAATATTCTTTTCTAATCTGTTCGCATTCAAGCATTTTTTTTTTGTTTTTTTATGAAATTACTGTTTTTTACCTTTTATCATTGTACAAACTGGACATAGTGCTATGCCCTTCAAGGGAAAGCTTTTGGTTTTTACAAAACTGAACAGCTAATAGAGTACAATTAATGATGAATGTAGGAATCCACACAGTGAAATGATCATAAAATCTTAAGTAGATTAAAAGTAAAACTACTTAAATCGTTAAAATTTTTTAAAAATTGTAAATCTTTAAAAAAAAAAGTTTTTCACAGTGAAGTTCATGTGAATTGAATCTGTCGTCTTAACACTCTTCATGCTTCACTAACCTTAAAAATATACGGAACCAGTTTCAAAGATATGTTATCTCCATCTTCAGCCATGGACGACTGGTGTGAAAGGTTGTTGTTGCGTAGTATCAGAAGCAATGTTCTGCTCTGGTGAAACTTTTATGAACTTAAAATTTATATTTTCTTCTTTCGGAATGTCATAATTGGATCATTTGAAACCGGTTCCATATATTTTTAAGGTTAGTGAAGCATGAAGAGTGTTAAGACTACAGATTCAATTTACTTAAAATCGTATTAACACATTAAAAACACTCTTGATGTTCCACCCTTTAAACTTTTACAATTAAAACTAGGACATGTTTCGTGAGATCTTGCTCATGTTGTCAACCATAGAACCACTCTTTTAGACTCTGTCTAGAGTCATTCAATGGTTGACAATGTGAGCAAGGTCTCACGAAACATGTCCCAGTTTTAATTTTAAATGTTTTAAGAGTGGAACGTTAAGAGTGTGTTTAATTTGTTAACATAATTTTAAGTAGTTTTACTTTTAATCTATTTAAGCTAATAGAGTTTTGCACATATGCCTTTGTTCATTAATCTATAATGCAATAAAGCATAAAAATAGTGGCCTTTAAGAGTTCCACTTTTCAAGTGTACTTATATTTGCATTATGTCATTCTGCCATGTCAGACTGGAATAACATCCATTGGTAATATATAATTGTATAAATTTTGTCTCCTCCCAAATCGGTTCTTTGGAACATAAAATTATTTTTTATCACTTTAAATGTGTGGCATATTACTAGCATATAGGACTTCATTCACAACTTTGTATAGATTTTGCCACAATTTGAAGACTGGCCCTTTTGTAGAGCTAGAGTTTGTCATCTACTCCAACTTGTTGGTCCTAGTATTCTAGTGGTAACCATACTTACTTCGTAGACCCAAGGTTGCAGGTTCAAATCCAGTTTAGGGTTGATGGATTTTTAGGATGTAAAAATTCTAAGTATGACTTCCTTTGGAAAGAAAGTAAAGCCATGGATCTCATGTCATAGATTTATGGCATGTAAAAGAAACTGAAGCTTGAAGGAAGAGGCCTCTGAGCAAATTTATTAGCTGTTTTATACTGAATTGAATGGGACGTTGATGAATTAAAATATTAAAGCTATCCTTAAATAAACCAAATAAAAAAATCCTCCAACTTATCTCCTCTTCACAAATTGAGGAAGAGAGAGAGAAATATTTTATACGAAACTCAACAATCAGCTGAATATTAGTAATACACAATTTGAATGCAACTATGGTGGTTTTAAAATAACAGTATGTGTTTATAAAATGCAACTGAATAGACAGCAAATAAAGCTCTATTTGAGTGCAGGTAGTCAGAATTTCTATTTCTTTAGCTTCCATTCAAAAGTTTTAGATGCATAAGATGTGCAAGCTGGGTATTCATTCTAAACAATAAATAACATCTTTAAAAATGACTGCCCCTATTTAAAAATAGGTATAGTTCTGCATCTATTAACGAAGTATTAATTTTGCATATCTCAAATGACAGAGAAACTCATTCATAGTCAGTCTAGAAAAACTGTTCAAGATTCAATTCTTACATTATATAGCTCTTTGTGACATCTCCTGATTACATGAGCAACATTTGCTTGTAGTACAGATCAAATGAATAAAAACTTTTATTGGATATAAGTGGAAATACATGCTGCTCAAACACACTTTAGTTTATGATTACTTCATACACAAGTGCAATGGATTAACAACATAATATTGTGATTACTGATTAAACTTGGAGACTTCATCATTTGAAACATGTAAAATTAATGTACAGGGCAATGATGAAGAATTATACCCATTTGAGATCAGGGCGACCATTTTGAAAGAATTGTATATTCTCTTTTTAAATGTGCATGAAATGTATTTATCCACCTCAGCTTGCCTTCTCTGTAAAAGTATAAATCTGCAAATATAACAACACTGGGCATTTCTTAATAAAACTATATTAGCATGACAATATTAATTAACAAATAAGCTCCAAGAAAAAGGCCCATATTGAATTGCTTAATTAGTTACACTAGACATGTTTAATATAAGTGATTAATTTCCAATTTTGATGCTCATATTCTGGAGAATAGTGGCTTAGGTCATAAAGTGTGATCATTAGCTGCTTGTACAAAGTAAATTCAGTGGCTATAAATTTGCAAAATCTAATTATTTAAAATGAAATTAAATTGTTATAAGAATTGCAGATACCTATTCAGTTATTTATTTGTAATTTTTAAATCAACTTTTCATGATTTTATTTCTGTAGAACGAGTCAGAATGCTAGAATTGCCACCTACATTAAGTACAATGCTCTGTCTGGTTTGTTATCCTATTCATCTCGAAAAGGGTTATTTATATGAGGGGTGATCAGAAACTAAGGCTACAAAGCCTGCAGTGAAACATGTACATTTTATTTTATACAACAATAGAGCTAACTGATAGTACATGCATTAGGTTATTTTCCGACATAGTCTCCATATCGGTTTAGGCACTTGTCGCTTCATGGGATGAGTTTGAATATTCCCTCCTGGTAAAACTCCTGTCCTTGAGCGTTCAGCCACGTCATCACGAAGGGTTTCACCCCCTGATCTGAAACAAATCATTGGCCTTCAAGTGAGGAAAAAGATTAGAGCGAGGTCCGGGCTGTAGGGAAGGTGTTCGATGATGTCCCAGCGAAACTGCTTCAACAGCATGGTGGTATTCAGAGCTGTATGAGATTGCGCGTTGTCTTGAAGGAAAATGACGCCCGGGTGAAAAGTCCTGGTGGTTTCCTCCTGATTGCTTCCCGCAATCGTGTCAAAGCCTCGCAGAATCAGCCAGCGGTCACTGTGTGCCCGCTTTCCAAAAACTCCAAGAGTATGACGCCCGCGCTGTCCCAAAACACTTAGCCATCACCTTCCCGGCAGATGGCGTCACCTTAAACCTATCTGTCTTTGGAGAGAAGAGGTGTTTCCATTCCATTGACGTCCCGTAAGGGGGGGCGCGGGAGACCGTTGCCCTTCAGATGCTCCAGGTGCGGGCTCTGCGGACCCTGAGTACCCGTGGTACCTCTGACGTACTAGAGGGAGCCGGGCCGGACTTGAGACGAGCCCCTCCCGAAAGGGAGTTGTCCGGATTGGGTTGGACTCGGCGTGGCAGTGGTTCCCGGAACTCACGGGTAATTGAGTACTCGCAAGAGCGGAGTGTCCCAGGGGAGTGCCTAAGGCGTGTACCCTGGGGGCCGGTGCGCAAGCGTGTGCCGGAATCTCCGTTTTTGTGAGGCGGTGGTGGCTTCCTTAATGCTGGGGTCACTCACCCCTATAAAGGAGTAGGTCTAAGCTAATACGACCTATCAGCCAGTCAAACTCTGGTAGCTGGGTGCGCTCGGCTCTTGTGGCTGCAGTTCACATGGTGCGCCTGGGCGACGCAATCGCCTGCAGCCGAAAGGCGGGTCGTTTTAGGTATCAAGGTATCGTCCCAATGCAAAAAAACCACTGGGTGGCACAGACCTCTGTGTTACGACCCCTGGTCTTAGAGCCTGGTAGTACTCGAAATCACATTCCATTGACGATCGCTTACTGCTGGGAGTGCAGTAGTGGATGCATGTTTCGTCACCCGTGACAATGTGATGAAGAAAACTGTTCCCTTCCATGGAGAATCGTTGCTAAAGTTACAGACTTGCCCCCATGCGCTTCTCCTGGTGTTGGACAGATTTCGTGAAATCCATCGGATTTTTTTTTTTTTTGATTGATTTATTTATGGACGCTCTTTAACTTCTCAGGTCATCAGCGTCCCATCAACTCGGCCGACTAATTTTGCTCAGAGGCCTCTCAGGCTTGAGATTCTTTTTCGTGCCGTAAATGTACGACACGGGACCCACGGCTTTACTTCCCTTCCGAAGGAAGCCATAATTAGGAATTTTACGCCCGAAAAAATCCATCGGTCCTGGCTGGGTTCGAACCCGCGATCTTGGGTTTAGGAGGCAAGTATGGTAACCACTACACCACCAGGACCGACAAGGAATCCATCGGAATCAAACTTGCCGGTACTGCAGAATATCGTGAACATTGTGACGAACGCTTCCGAATGACATTTCCAATTCTACCGTCATACCGTAACGTGATCCTCCTGTTGTCCTGAATCATCTCCTGCACGCAAGCTGTGTTCATATCTGTTGATGCCGTGCTGCGATCCTCGTCGTGACTTTTTCTCTACCGGTCGCAAACTTTCGACACCATTCTGCAACATTCTGGTGAGACATTACAGTCTCTCCGTAAACCTCTACCAGCTGCCGGTGAATTTCAGGCGCGGTTATTACATGTTTCGCCCACAGAAATCGAATAACGAGCGGAATTTTTCTTCTCGAGACCAGTTTTTCATAACTAGTCGCCTTTACCTGCAATTAACACAGTAGGTGGCGGATGGCTGAAACTCTGCACAGTTGCCATTCTCAAGTATTAGAATTACCGCACATTACTAATTTCTCTATAACGAACGAAACTCCTGGAATATCGGCCTTGTAACCTTAGTTTCTGATCACTCCATGTAACTCTAACTTTAAAATGTATTCCTGCTCATCAGGAACTCCTAGTAATAAAAATAGTATGAAGGTATATTCTAGGAGACACTGTAAACTATACTTTGAGTTATTTTACATTAATCAAAGAAAATTTTCCATTTTAACATGGCTAAAGGGGGAAAAAAATAATAATAAACTTAAGAAAAAGTTGATTTTTTTCCCCACTCTCTAGCATTAAGGAACACAGTTTATTACAAATACATTTTTATGCAAAATATAAATAGTAAGAAATATAGTTTTTTATTTGCACTTTTCCAGTTTACCATAGTGCCATGATGTGCCATTATTGCTTAGTGCATTTTGTAAAGTTGCATTTCTGAAGTATTTAATACTTTTGTTTATAATAGGAAGGGCTAGAAACATTAGTTTGGTGTTTGTATATGCATGTACATGTGCTGTTGTGATGACAGTTTATTATTACTTGTACAAAATACTTTTTAATTGCAGTTATCCAGATAAAATCTGGTTTATGTATATTGATTCAGACATATCTTCCAACCTCATTCTGCCTTTATACTTAAAGAAAAATATAGCATATAAAATTATTTAATCTTGAGAATAATTCTTAAAATGTTTTTAAAACAATTTCTGTGATATCCTATCCAGCTATCCTTCCTTAACATACCTGCATCTGATGGCATAAGCATCAGTGTATAGTTAGAACTAATCAAAAAATGCTTCTAACTTTTGTAAGGAGAGTGCACCCCATTCTCAGATATTAAATTGTTATAATATATTATATATTATATGTATTGAGAAAATGCATTCATTACGTCAATAGAAATCTAATTGTTGCACTTATATCTAGATTTAGTGTAAAT
This sequence comes from Metallyticus violacea, assembly GCA_030762175.1. Lineage (NCBI taxonomy): Eukaryota > Metazoa > Arthropoda > Insecta > Mantodea > Metallyticidae > Metallyticus > Metallyticus violacea. Next base: position 30,561,389 of record CM060838.1, read on the forward strand.
TTGGCTGTAATGGCCTAAAGCACTAACTTCATCCTGCGTACATTAGAATTTTTGCTTATAATGAACTCTCAACTTTGGTTATAGTCAACCCAAAAACTAAGACTTCCAAGAAAAGAATTTTGTATGAACTTGAAAGAGTATGAAGAATAATAAAGCTGTGACTCCTTTAGTTCATGGAAATAAAAGAAAAGAGTAGACTCATACGGATAGATTTGCAGTTGTGTTCAGACAGGGCATGGTAATTTGGAAGAGCATTGGCATGATAAGCCCAAGATCCATGATTCAAGTCCGGACCATGACCTCCTATCTGACTTTGATTTCAAAATTATGAGATACTATGTTTCCTGGAAAGCAGCAGAAAGTGAATTGAAGTACAGTTCCAATGCCTTTCAATTCCCATTTGTAAAAATGAACCCAGAGAAATTCCAAAGCCAAATACCTTCTTATTGACTCTGCACATGGCAGAAAGTACAAAATATGTCAACATTAACCTGATCAGTTTCATTCAAGTTTTCAGATATTAGGATATCAAGGCATAAAGTGTTTTCTTTGGAAGATAAATCAAACATTATCCATACATTAAACATTGTGTTTTGCAGGTACATAGGTTCAAAATACAGTATAATTAAACCAAGCATGAGTATCATCTTGAAAAACACGAACAGAATTCTTAATGTTTTAAATACAATTCCTATTCATACAAAAAATGTAGTTGTCATTGATAAAATGCTCACCATGCATTACTCAGATGGTTTATTTTTCAGAGGTCTTGGTTACCAGGAGAATTAGACTGCTAATACTTCAGTATCCAAAAGAGCACATTAATCAACAGCATTAACTCTTTAGAGTTTTAGGAATCTCTCAATGGACCTTTGCTGAAGATTAAAGCTAAATTGCTAATACTGGATAAGAATCAAGCGTTTGTGTTCAGAAAGGTGGCAAGAAAGTGAAAGAAAAGATAAAACAATACATTTGGGAAGATAATGTGGAGATGAAATCTTGGGTCAAGCTAAGAATGGTTGATTTTGGAGTGACAAGAATTTGTACCCATTATTGGTCTGAAGACATTTGTAGTAGCAATGAGGATGGACTGTTCTATTCATTAATACTGGACAAAAACATTAAAGTTAAGTGCAAGGGATGTGAGCAATACTGTGGATACAAGATAACATGTCAGGGTTTGAGAAGAAGGAACTGCTGCTAATTTAAAAATGCCAAGCAACTCCTGATGAATTATCAGCACAACTGCACAGCCTGTGGTGCCTCAGTAATAAAAACAGGGATTAAACACCATTTAAAAAAAAAGCACACTTGCAATATCATGCAGGTGTTTCTGACAGAAGGATTGGAGGGTATGAGGATTATGCCAATATTTCTTGAATGTGTAGAAAATGCAACATAACTGCACAAATTACCAGACTTCAAATAAGAAGAAAATGACCTGTGATTTTTTATCAGTACTTTACAAATTTTTTTTTTTTTTTTTTGAGTAGTGTTTAACGCCCGTTTTTACTACTGAGGCACCACAGGCGGTGGACACAGATGATACATGAGATGAAATGATAAATTGGGAAAGGATTTTTATTTAAGGAAGGAAGCGTTCCAGGCCTAAGTTTAGGTACCTCCCCGGCATTTGCCAGTTATGAAGACTGAGGAAAACCTGGAAAAAACCCCAGTCAGGGAGGACGGTCCTGGCGGGATTCGAACCGCAGACCTCCCGCTACTTTACAAATAATGAGTGTAACTCAGAAAATAAAATTAACCAATGTTTATATGCACCATTTTGCTATTAATTTCCTATATATTGCTTTTTTTTTTATGGAAAAAAAGGTTCTGGTATTCACAACAAATTTATATGCCTTTGGCAAAAAATAATTAACAACAAAATTAAATAAAATGCCAATAAAATAAATGTGTACCACTATGTTTAGCTTTATCAAAAAAAAAAAAAAAAAAATAACAGAGCACTCTTACTTTACTATGTAAATTAAAATAGACTGCATATTCTGGTCATGTCAGGCAACAGCTTTCAATATCAGCTTTCTGAGATCTGTGGCAGAATGATGTTCACACAGTAACCATAATTGGCTTTTTTTTAATAGTGTTTAATGCCTGTTTTTACCACTGAGGCACCACAGACAGTGGACACTGATGATGCATGAAAATGAAATGATATATTTGGAAAGGATTTTTTTAAAGAAGGAAACATTCCAGGCCTAAGTTTAGGGTACTTCCCCAGCTTTTGCCATTTATGAGAACTGAGGAAACCTGGAAAAAACACCAGTCAGGGAGGATGGTCCTGGTGGGATTCAAACCCCAGACTGCTCGTGAGTCTGCACCTTAACAACCTCGGCTACTCGTGGTGGTGTTGGCATATTTGTTTTAGTGAAACTTGGAGAGAGGAGGTATAACAATTTTGGTATACATCAAGACAGTATATTTTGAAATACCAGGAATTTTCACAGTAAAATATGATGCAATTTTTTTATGAGGAAATTTCTGGAATTACACTAATTTTGTTCCACTTACTTAGAAATGTTTTGAAGGCTGTTGCCTTCATCATGAGCAATAATATCCATTTCTGACCGCAAAAAAAAAAAACACATACTCCAAAATGAACCAAAACACTTAAAAGCAGTTCAAAAAACCATACAATTAACAGTATGGGAAAATATATTCATAAACAAAAACAAAGAAAATTTAATTCATTTTGATCATTCAAAGGACAGTAACCTCATAATTTAATTCGTAAAATCTACAGAGTGACATCTTAATACCACACTGGGAAGCTGACAGTGGAACCATGCTCATTATGTAGGCAAGTAGCCTTTGAAACATGCACAAGCAAGTGGAACAAAATTATTGAAATTTGAATAATTTCCTTATAGAATTGCAAAATCAAGTGATCAAAAAAGATTTTAAAGCCAATAACATAAGCTTTTATACAACTGAGTCAGTATTAGGTGACACTAAAACTGACTCAGTTATATATGTAATAACTTCACTGTTCCTAACCTCTTTTAAGATTACAAGATAAGCTTTATTTATGAATAATCCCCTTTCACATTCACTAGATTCGATCATCATATTTAATGCACATTTGAGTGAAATTCTCTAAATCCCGTAATCATATAACTCTAAGATGAAATTTGTTAAACCATCTTCCTAATCTCTTTCTCACCAAAAGGCAGGTGATTTTGCACATTTTCTGGCCACTGCTTATAATCAAGAATTTTGTCAAATTCAGGTGAATCAACATCTTTTTCATTCAGCAGTCTTGCTTTGAGCATTTTCGTAGAAAACACCAAGCATATTGGAAGATTATGTTTACGGCTACATTTATGGTGATGGTTTGTTGGATCTTAGGATTTGTTGAACTCTAAAGATATTTTTCACAATATGGTCCTGGAGTTTCAGGTCTGTCTTGGAGTACTTAGTAACATTTTCAAATTTCTTGTTGATCTTGTATCTTTCATGCAAGTCTGGTAGTTTTTGGAGAGCATCAGCCATTAGTTCAAAATCAAGAATTAATTTAATTTTCATAATTTTAAGGAGGCCTTCATAGGGGCTAGGTCTGTTTTTGCTTCCTGAAAATGAAATACAATTGTTTCATAGTCCTACCATGCTGTAGAGACTGTGTGAAAAAAGCTTGATGCATCCAAATATATGCTTAAAATTGTGTTAATTTTTAACAGTATAAGTTTAGCATTGCAGCATATGGCTACGTTTCCTAGGATTTTTGAGTAAGGTTTGACAGAGCACATACAGCTTATCTAAGAAACCCTTAAACTCATTCACTCCAGTCCATTACAGTTGGTCCTGGTTGTGTAGTAGTAACCATACTTGCTTTCTAAACCTAAGATCGCAAGTTCAAACCCAGTCAGCCGATGAATTTTTTTGGACGTAAAAATCGTAAGTACGGCTTCCTTTGGAAGGAAAGTGAAGTCTTGGGTCCCATGTTGAACATTTACAGCACGAAAAAAACCTCAAGCCTTAAAGAAGAGGCCTTTGAGCAAAATTTGTCAACTGTTTGATGCCCTGAATAGAATGGAACACTGATGACCTGAGATGTTACAGTGTGTCCATAAATAAAAAACCAAACCAAATCAGTCCATTACATACAGTATCAGTTACTGACAACTGCAAACAATAATTAGCACAATACCACACAATAAGATTAGGAAAGTTATCTTAAAAATAGTTTGGTAGCACCAACATAAGTCACAGATATTAGGTGACTTTTTAGGCATTTCTTTATTAGCTAAAAAGACTCCAAGGGCCTAAGCATTGAATTAAATATTCCAATAATAGTCGCATTGTCTAGTTCAAATTAAGGAAAAGATTTACTGGAGCAGAAATTTAAATGGACATGTATCTACATAAGTTAAGAAAAACCAGGGAAATACATGAATTAAAAATTTATAAAGTTCAAAGTTAGCCCTAAAATCAGCACATTGATACACTAAAATGGAAAAATTAGGGAAAATAATTATCTTAATGCCTTTTTTCATGACTTTGCATTAAGTGAACTGCCCTATTTTCATTGTTCTGTTTTGAGATTATCACTTTGTAATATATTAAAAAAAAATGCATACAAAATGATAATTTATGATACATATTCTGTATTAATTATGACAAAAGAAACTAATTAGAGTTTTGAAATCTCCTATCAAGCATCAACTTTAAGATCCAGATCACTATGAATGTAGGCAATAGGAAGACTGAAAAATTCAATATTTGATAGCTCCTCCATTTTTTGCTCATTTACAAATTTTTGCAAGACATAGGTCTGATTGCTTGGAACATTTAACTCATTTTCATCTGAAAGTAGAGTTACTCCTTTTTCCTAAATGCTGTAGTTGTAGAACAAAATATTAATTTAATTCTTTCAGTGCAAAAGGTATAACAAGTGATTGATATATTTCTTACAATTGAGATTGACCCAATTTTTCTTCAGGCCCTAAAATGTCTCCCTAACTCCCAGTCATTGACACGAGTTAGAGCCCTGTTTCACCTCTTTTCCTCTTTTCTAATCCATTTGTCTCTTAATCTTTCTAAATATTCACCCATTTCTTTCTAACTCTCTATCAACATTTTTATTGCTACAGTATTGTATTCCATTTTGGATTCCTTATACTCCCTCTCCAATAACTTTTCTTGCTCTGCATCAAACAATGAAACATGCCCTCTGTTTCCCCACACATAATGAATGAATATTTATTATTATTTCTACACATCACAATTACAGTTTTACAGAATTTCCTTGATCCTTGAATGCTTATTAATTCAACTAACACCCCAATTGTTGTGTACGTGTACATGGATCCTCTATCACTAACTGTACATATTATCAAATGAACTTTATAAATACTTCATTAAAGGTATAAATACTTCACCTTCCCTCATTGTTACTTTATTATCTTCTTACCATTTAGCTTTTTCTTGCGCTCCCAAGCAGTCTTTAAGAATATTTCCTTCCTCCAATAATTGTATCTTCTGCTAATATTTCATAATGCATTTTGGATTATTTAATCCACAGCACACCTCTTTTGATACTGTCAAAGGCCTTTTCTTCAAGATCTGTGAAGAACAAATACACCTTCCTTCTATTTATACTGAGACATTATCTATCAATGTTGTTATTATAAAAATGATGTCTACTGCACATTTTCTTTTTCTGAACCCCCCTTAAAAATCTGATAGTTTCCTTTCTCCCTCCACCCCATGACTAATCATTTTGCTAACATTCCTGTAAACACCTTACCTATCATTCATAAGAGACTAATGCCTCTATAATTGCTTGGATACATAATACATATTTACATAGTGCTGTTTCCAAATCCCTTAAGATACATGCCACCATTTGCATCCATGCATATCCTTCCCTCCTTTGCTTAACACAGACATACTTCTCTTTACCCCATCTTTCTTTAATATCTCATATAATCTCCAAGAACTTTTATTCTCGAAATCTGAATGTACTCTTACCATTCAATATGTTCTATTCTCCTCACTTTCCTCCGGAAGCCTATTGAATTATTTGCTCCCTTATGCCATACATTACCCATACCAATCTATTTCAATGTTTCTTTCAGTCTCTTCCACCAATTATTGTGAAAACTGTTTCTTGATATTTCATAAAAGTTTTAATTATAATATTACACTCTAGTTTCAGATTCTTATACCAGTATTTCAAAACTCTTTCAACCACCATTCCTTTTCTACCTGTTCTACCTAATTCTGCCAATGATACTCCTGTTGGTGATGCTTTTGGTAGCCCCAAACATCCTAAAGGTTAGTTGGTCCCCAGCTGAAGATGAGAACGAATGCTCTTGAAATATGTTCTGATAAATTAATCAGTTAATGAAGTAGTGTTACCTATTACTGGCCTCTTAATGTATATAATTATGCAGAGTGTTCAGTGATGGAAGTACTAACTTAAATATTTGTTTTCTGTAGCATATATAGTAAAATGGTAATTTTCCCAGAAAAGCTTTGAAGAATAGAATAGGCAGCTGAGTCAGAAAAGGTGATGGTGCAATGTACTGTTGTACTCTGCCAAGAGGAAGAACACAAGCAGTTCAAAATATAGGGATACCTGTTTTATCTATTTCTGCTTCTCTATTTATTTATGTATTAATATTAGTTTCATTGTTCCAAGAATTACATTTCAGTAGATCATTTAGATCCAGATTACATTATAAGAACTTGTTGAGAAAACTAATAATTTCAAACTATGGAACTCAATAAGTGAAGTACAAATGTATGTTCAATGTCATGACAGACTCTTTGAGGACTTAAAAAAGATTTTTTCATTCATGAGACCATATAAATCCAGAGTACATAAAAAAATTGTAGCTAAAAATAATGACTAGAGGTTCAGAAATATATGAAACACTTAAATGGCCACATAAATAGTCAAGCAAACAGCTATGGATTTGTCCTCAAAGCAAAGACACACTATTGAACATTTTATTTTATTCAACGTACAGCTAAGCAAGAGTTGGAGCTACTGCAATGCTGAACCGGTGGAGTAATAAATATCTATGCTGGCTTACTTCCAAATTAATAATTGGCTACTTCTGCAGCACAGTAAGTTAGGGCATTGGTCCAAAACCAACTCAAAATTCACAGAGGGTGCTGTTGGAATTCTTCCCTAGTTGAACTACCTGCATGTTATCCAGGATTTTCTTTGCCCTAAAAGACAAACAATGGGTAACTTAAGTGCTGGTTCCACATTGCTAATATTTCTTTTTTAGGCCCTCAGTATAAAAAAATGATAGTAAATATATTCAAGATTATCAACCTCTTCCTATCCAAGCACAATAGTTTTGTCGAAAGTGGATTTTAACCCTCCAGTTACTAAAATTCATACTATGAAATTTTTATCAAGTATCCTAAGTTCATATTGTCCGATGAGGGATAATGAAGTATATACCACAAGGGTGCATTGATATGAGAATAAGAAGTATAGAATGCACTATTTTCATAAATGAGCCTGATGTTTCCATTCTGAATTGGAAGTCCTTCATAAATTTTCTTTTTCTTGTACACTTTAATGTCAAAGTCTAAACTTAGCTCTGAAAGTTCTTGCAAGATAAGGAGATCTTCATAGATGCTATATTAATTTTTATTCTTAGAAATATTTTTTGTTCCTAAATATGAAATATAAGTGCTTTGTAGTCTTGCCATAATGTGGAGATTGACTGAAAGCTGATGCAATTCATGTGTTGTTCTGCCACATTTTAGCTGCTGAAGTTTCAGCATACAACCAGGGATGGGAATTCGTCTCACTTGAGTGTCTTATAGCAGTCAAAATTTTGAGTGTCTCATAATCCCTCTCAAGCAAAAGTGAATTGTGCTGTGCTCTTTGGGCATGTGTCAAATCATACTGTGCTATAAACATAGCTATCTTGAAGCATAGGCCTCCAGCTGTTTTACAGATCGCAATTTTGGTTCATCTGTGTATGGAATATTTTTTTAGAAGTTCTTGCCCTCAGAATACTTATAGAAAAGCCCTGAGATTACATTCATGTTAATATTAACATAACAGCTTATTTGCTAAACAAAACAAAATAGAAATAAATCCAGTCCAAAAACAACTAAATATTATTTCCAATTAGCTGATGTTGGAATGCCTCTTCATATCTCACAGCTCTTCAAATGTCGCGTTATATCAGACTTACTTTTGCTTCCAAAACTAATACAACTACAACAAATTTTATATTGCATTTTCTTTTCTGACTTGTTTGAAATATTCCTAGACTATTATTTCCCATTAGCCATCAATGTGTGCTAAACAATTAAATTCCATACATTATGATGTGGACCTTTCCCATCTGGCATAAAGCAAAGACTCAGGATCAAATGAAATGACTGATTATGCTACACTTTACTTGGGTTGATTGATGTAAATTAGACCTTCTACCACCTGTGTATGGCATGCTTAGTACCTTCTGACTCATCCAGTTTGCTGAGACGTCACATGTTATTGCTCTCAGTGGACTGTGTGATATTAGAGGTGTGCTTAGTCCTCTAGAACTGCTTCTTGAGGCATACACTCTGATTTCCCATCCCTATACTTGCATGTGTATTGCTTGCATTTTTAGGAGAGTTATGGCACAGCACCATACAACTTGCCTATGAATGCATACTATCTGTACTTGGTGAATGTTACAAATGAGCATGTCAAATGTGCTTCAATATGACATTACTTATAAAATTGTCTATACAGCAGGAGTAAGGGCAAAAATCTCCATTTATGCGCATTTTATGTAATTTATTCTAAATTAGAATAAATATTAAATGCAGTTGAGTTTAGAGTAGCCATTTTTCTGGCATGATAAATTAAAATATCTTATATATACGATACTCTCAGTTTCTAAAATGGGATAGGTTAGATGGAGAGTACTATATCTGAAGGGTAATCTTAGGAATTACTTTAAAAACATACTACTGAGGCTTATAAAATCAGTAATATAATTTTTATTGTTCTTCTACTCAAAATTATTTTATAAAAATATTTTTAACATCATCTAGTCATATAATGAATAATGTACCTGAATTTCTGCTTGCAAAAAGGTCCTTATACCAACGGGGATGCAATTTTCATCTGCATTAGTATCACTGCTGGTGCCCAAGACCCTTTATAAACTGTGGAATGTAAGTTTAAAACATATGAAGCACTACTTAGTATCCTGGAGAAAGAAACAAAAATATCATGGTTTTCAATTGTAATATTTATCTTTTGTTTCTAAAGTTATTAATTTAACTAAGTTTATGAAAATATTATTGGAGCTACAAATGCTTCTAAATGCTATTATTGTGGCAGGGCCAAAGCCAAAATTTCTTAAAAGATAGCAAGAATAAGGCAAAAATATTTAGATATGTTGCACAGTGCACATTTTATTTCCCATCTCAGCATTTAGAGATTTCTCAGAAATTATTGCACTTTGATTAATAGATTTTTGAATGTGCATTGGCAAATTTTCTCTAAGTTATCTGCATCTTAGTTTGCAGTGTGTAGAAAGAGTAGATAGCAGAATATGTCATCAAAATAGAAACCCATTTTATTTAAGCTATTGTAATTAAAAATGAACTGCTGTCAATTCTAACCCAAGTTATTATTTTCAGGTATTTTTTAGTACATAGTACTAACACAAAACATTTGAATGCTGCAATACTGTCTCTAAATGGAATATTTATGCAGTTTAATATAAATTATAAAACTAAATGCAAAACCGTACATGTTGCCATAAAGAAGCATATTAAAATTATATTCTATGTAGCAATATTATCTTTGTGTTATAAGGACCTCTTTGTAAACACTTACAGGTGAATATTTAACCATATTAAGTTTACATCATGCTAAACATTTGGCATTTGGTACATTTAGAGGGTCAAGTTAAATAATATTTAGAATTCTTCTATTACATAAGTACGAATTGAAAGTTGAATCATAATTTTAATTAAAACTAGCTGAATATTTTGAAATAAAGGAAAGATGTAATGCAATAAACAGGAAAAAAAACATAATCCCCTTATTCACAGAGGTTCCAAGCTCATAACTTTTTTTTTGTGAATGGACCTTCTCACTCCAAATATATTATGGTTCTTTTTAGCATGTATTTTAACACAAGAATGTGAATAATAAAACAATAACCATATTGTTCCACTCAAGGAGTATTTTCATTGATGCATATTTACTTGCTTCCCTTGTGATTACCTAATGGCAATAACAAGATTTTACAATTAAAATCATAAAATTAAAATTTTCCTATCATCCACAGAATTAGTTTCTAAATTTGAATCCAATATAATGAAAGAAGCTATTTAGCTATTTCTGAAAGCAGTACAATTAAAAAAATAGGCCTAATACATAAAAAAAGCAAATAACTTCTTACAGCTGATAAACAGTTAAGGAAGAAATATAAATCAAAAAAATAAAGAAAAGATGTGGATAAGTCAGTCATTGTTAGAAGTGAGTAATAGTAGTTGTTATAATAATAATAATAATAATAATAATAATAATAATAATAATAATAATAATAATAACAACAACAACAACAACAACAACAACACAGAAATTCTGTCACAACTGCACAACTGACAGACATTACAATGACAACTCAGAGGCAGAACCAGGGGCCAGGTGGGTTCTAATCCAGCCAGGAAGTTGAGACAATTTCATGAAACTATATTGCAAATTATTATTTTATTAAGTATTTTAGAAGGAAGAAATGATGTTAGAAGAAGTTCAAAATATGACAAAAGTTTAATTTTATAATGTTGATTTTAGTTTCTGAACTTCAAATACAACAAGAATTAATGATTAACTTCTATTAAATCTAGTTTTATTTCATTGCTGCACTATGAATTATTGATATTCAAAATGTCAAATAAGCTGTTGATATCTCATCCATTAAATGCAGCTAATATGAGCATGTCCTTGTTACAACTGTTTAGAAACTGAAAATTTGGAAGATGAAATATAGAGAAAGTCTGAGATTGTTCTATTGAAAAAGATGAGGTTTTTTTTATTAAATATAAGTGAGAAAAAAAGGCATTTTGTAGAAAAAGTGGTTCAGTAAAACTTAAGATGAGGATAAGGAGGAGTATGAGATAAATTATTTAAAGAAAATTTAAAAACTGTATTCCTTAACCAGGGTCGATGGATTTTTTTGGGCGTAAAAATCCTAAGTATGCCTTCCTTTTGAAGGGAAGTAAAGCCGTGGGTCTGTACAGCACAAAAAAGAACTTCAAGCCTGAAAGAAGAGGCCTCTGGGCAAAATTTACCGACCGTTTCACATCCTGAATTGAATGGGATGCTGATGACCTGAGATATTAAAGAGCATCCATAAATAAACAAATCGACATGAATGAAAAAAATAAAATATTTTAAATTTCTGCATAAATTGTAGTATGGAAGTTATTTGCATCGGTGCCAACAAGAGAGAAAATCTCAAGTAAAAATCTTTTCATGCATTAATTTGGTTAATAAAATTGATCTTGTAGAATCATGCTTTAGCTTATATATAAATGACTGATTATATCTTTTGTGAGTCTCAAAGCACTTTACAGATGCATCACTGTGCAACATCTGTTTGCTAACTGGCATGCCTGGGTTCAATCTCCTGTTAGTGCACGTTGCATGTGTAAGATTTATTCCAGAGTTTTTCCTTATCCTGAAACTGTGAATGCCATGTCAACAATCAGACATTATGCACTTTAGACTTATTTGTGTCTACATTTAATCCATTCCTTGTCTCGAAAAGACCTTGGCAGTGATGAGACATGCTTACATAAGTGGGAGGAAGGCACTTCATGTGCATACACCAAAGGAAATATATAGGGTGGCTATATCTGGAACCATAGAAAAAACATTAAATAACAGCAATAAGAATTACATTTTAATTTCTCTTAACAAAATATAGCATTTTAAAGTTTGTCAGTTTGAAAAAAGTTCTCTTGTTTCACTTGTATGCTATTACTATGTACATGTTAACTGTATGTGTTTTCTAATATTACTGAAAAACATAATTAAATGTTACAGATAAATAATTAAGGTACTGACAAAAGACGACCAAATGAAAATAATTCCTCTTTGTGGATGAGGGTGGTGGTGGCAAGTTCAATAGGAGATATTGGAGAAGTTTATTAATCCATAGTGTAGTTAAAAAATTGCTGAATAATTTGTGAAACAGGAGTGATTCAGAATAAATAACGTTTTGGCAGACCATCAGTAAATGAAGAGATGACAGCTGCACTATTTGCCAAGTTTCATGTCAGTTCAACATAATCTATGAGGCATGAGCTTGGAAATTAACATTCCTAAGAGCACAATGCAGAAAATTTTGAAAATTGAACAATTACATCCTTATAAGTTTCAGTTTTTGCATAATTTAATGAAAGATGACCCTGAGCACAAGGTTGATGTGTGAATGGTTCCTGCACCATGTTATGGAAAATTCACCTTTCTTGGAGGGAGTAATTTTTACCAATGAAGCAAACTTTCATGTCTCTTGAGAGGTCAACAAGCCAAATTTAAGATACTGTTCAAACATGAACCCTAACTGGTTCATTGACAGCAAAATGCAAGACTCCGAAATTAATGATGTGGCGTGGTTTATTAAACAAGAAAAATTGTTGGCCCATTCCTTTTTGAATCATCAGTCACCAGAAAAAAGTATCTCAGAATGTTGGTTGATGAAGTAATACCAGAAATGGATATATTTGGGGGCTACCTAGAATTTTTTACATAATTGGAGCTCTGCCTCATTATGTAACGTTTGTACTGGTTGGAAGACATGTTTCCCAGATAATGGATTAGGAGAAGAGGCCCTGTGCAACAGACTGCAAGATTATTTGACCTGAACCCATGGATTTTGTCATATGGAGAATTTCGAAAGCTCAGGTATATGCTGTAAATATTGGGGATCTGAACCATCTCCAAGAAAGAGTAACCATGGCAACAGCTGCTCTGGGTCCTCCACGTAGAAGAGGATTCAAAGAAATATGTTAAAATGTTTAAGTAAGTATGTTGAGAAACTCAGTGAACATTTGGAACATATTCTATGGTAGAGAAATGCACTGTTCGTCATTCTCCTATGGTCCCAAACTTTATAGTCAGCCTTTACATGTGACAAGTGTCTTCCTAAACATCAAAGTACATGTCTGGATAAAAATGATGTTTCTAACTAAAATTGTTAATTTAAACAATGCACAGTGAAGCTAATCATATATTAAGATCATTGTGTAATTAAATCAACTTTCTAGCTGATGATGCGAACAAAGGTTCGTGAAACTGGTTCTACATTAAAATTTTTTAAAAGTTGTAATTGTAATTCTGGTTCTACATGTTTAATCAAAGTGGAGCAAAAGAGTGTTAGTTGAACTCAATCACACAATGATCTTAATATAATGTTTCTACTTTATACTTGAAAACCAATGCAACAAACAGATTACATCTAAAAGTCCTATAATTCTAAATACAAAACTTTTTGAACTTTTATTTGAAAAACTATCCCCAGGTATGGCACTCTCCCCTGCTGCCTTCAGAAAGTGCTGTGCAAAACAATCTTCTAGAATATCCATTAACTTTGGTTAAAATTAACATGAAATCTTACATAGATATTACTGGACTTTATTTAAAAATCACAATCTGTTGCCATTCACATAGATATTACTGGACTTAAATCACAATCTGTTGCCATTCATTTAACAGGTGCTTATCCATTTATAAATGTGTTAAATATTTACCTTTTTTCTTGACCTTAATGGTCCCTAAGAAAATATGCTAAAGTATCTGCCTTTTTCAACACAGATCATTAGAGTCAGAGGTGCAATGGAGGAAAGAAATCAGCTCGGCCAAAACTTCAACTATCCTTTTCCATCAGCATGTTTTACGTAGAAAAGAAGAAAATTCCAATCCATGAGGTCATGAACTTGGATTAAGTTCTATTATTAAATACAACAATATTTATTAATTGATATCACTGCATGATTCAGGTGAACTACACACTCTTAAAGCTTCACTTATTTTTCATAAATGTATGGAGCCGGTTTCGAGAACTAAATGTTCTCGAAACCGGTTCCATATATTTATAAAAAGTAAGTGAAGCTAAAAGAGTGTGTAGTTCAACTGAATCATACAATGATATCAATTAATATGATTAGCTTCACTGTGCAAGTTCCAATTTACATTTAAGTAAACAACAATATTTATTACACTTTTTCATATCAGCCAGCCTGTTACAAAATGCAATCATACAATGAAACATACTGTAATCCAATCAGGTAAACATAAACTAAGTATGCTTAGAAGCACACAAAGTAATACCATTGTCTTAATGTGAAAAAGGAAGCCCTTTTTAACAGATTTAGTTACAAATGTCAACATATGCATTATGTATCAGGCTCCAGAAAATTTGCAAACTTGCATGTTTATTTTACAGTTTTATAAAATATTTCTGGTTATAATTTTGTACATCATACTCCACACACAAAACATTTAATAGAAAAAGTGCTCTATCTTCTATATTTATTTTTATAATTATATTAAAAACTACATACACATACAGATATACACACTTTGGTATGTTTTATCCAATATCATTAATTTAAGAACAATTCCAAGAACTGTTTGAAGTTCTTCTCTTTCTTTCTCTATAAATTTCGCACTTTCATTATATAAAAAACAAAGCCTTATAAAAATAATAATGTGTTTTTTAAGTGTGCCCCTACAAAGACAAACATTTTTATTGTCTTGAAATAAGAAATATAGTGAAGAAAGTCTGTATATAACAGCATAAGCATCCAGAGGAGCTAACATCATATCATAAAGGAAAATTCAAACCGCCACTGGTGGCCCAGGTTGTTAGGGCACAGATTCATCTGAGGTTCTATTCCCACCAGGACCATCCTACCTGACAGTTTTTTCCAGGTTTTCCTCAGTCCTCATAAATGATAAATGCTGGGAAGGTGCCCTAAAACTTAGGCTTGGAATGCTTCCTTCCTTAAAAAAAAAAAAAAAAAAACCCTCCTTTCCCAATTTATCATTTCATTTCATGTAACATCAGTGTCCACTGCCTGAGGTGTTTCAGTAGTAAACACTAGCACTAAACTCTATTAAAAAAAAATGGAAAATCAATAAAATCCAAACATTAAAATCAAACATATATTTTACACAGAGCAAAACTGGTAATAAAGCTGTTCAAACGCACAAGTTAAAGTGATAACTGAAATCAGACATATGATGATTTGAATCTGTCGTCTAACACTCTTCATGCTTCACTATCCTTAAAAATATCTGGAACCAGTTTCAAAGATAACATATCTGGAACTGCCGGTTCTGGATATTTTTAAGGTTAGTGAAGCATGAAGAGTGTTAGACGACATATTCAATTCATGTGAGCTTCACTGTGTTAGTTCCATATAAATTTTTTAAGGTTTTTACAGTTTTTAAAAAAAAATTTTAAATAAATAAAATGATTTACTAACTAATTTTTCAAAATATATATGATAATAAACAGTTTGAACATACAGTAGATGCCCTCACATTATTTAACCTCAAATTATCAGTCTCCTAGGCATATCCAACCATCCAACTCTGGAACTTTTCTACTATTATTGTGGTAGTTATTCCCCTCCCCCCAATTAGTTATTGCTGTTTCAGTTTTTGGCAGTTGGTGACTAACGGGAAATTGTCTTACATAGATCACTTTTTTCAGCCTGTGTGTTAAGTAAAAATATTTGTTTGAGCATGCATTCATCAGCAGAGTGAGGTGTGCTGTTTTTTTACTTCAATTAATAAACTGTGTTGGTAGCACAAAAAACAAACTTCTCAGAACATTGGAAGAGAAGCTACAAGTTCTTCAAATGCTTGTTAAGGATGTGTTTATCCAAACTTTCACTAGAATTAGAAATTGGTGTTACGACCATAAAAGACTGGAGGAAAAACAAAAAAGCTATGGTTAAAGAAGTGGAGAGACAGCCAAGATCAAGATGTTGTGTCTAAAACAAGAATATTGTCAATTTTTTTCATTAGTACTCCCAGCTAAAAAGATTATCAACAAGCTTAATAATTACCATCTTAATAGGACTTCAGTTGGGAAACAAAATACATATCATATAAGGAAGGCATTGTAAAACCTACTAATGCTGTACAATCATAAAGATTAAAAAAAATATCTATTTTGCACATTTGAGATAATGCATGGATGCATTGTAGGAAGCAGATAGTAAATGCCATCAAATGAGATATGTTGCAATAATTTTTCCTCAGGAATATTAATGAACTCTTCTATATGTGCAATTATGTTTTATGTTGTCTTATTTAAATACTAAATATAGTACAGTAGATTGTATTCAAAATATAAATGCTTCAATATTATTTATAAAATAATATAATGTTTCATTTTTCACTTGTTTGTTGTGCATAAGAAAATTTTGGTTCCTCTTATTATTCACCTTTTTCGCATTCTGACTCCTGTCCCAGTCCCTTGGGTAATGGGTAATTGGGGTTTTACTGTACCATCCAAGCCTAAGACTAAAGATACTATTAATTTGTACTTTTTCATGATAGTGAAAATTGGTGTACAATTTTAGTGAATAACTAAATAAATGGCATAAAGTTAGCCCCAAAGAACAAATATAATATTAAAAATTTACTGACAGTTAAAGACACCATACCAACAGCACAGAAATCAGGAATTTATGAAATTAAATGTGCAGATTTTAATAAAAAATGCATTAGAAAAATTAAAAGGCATTTAGAAATTTGGAAAAAGAACAATTTAGAAATATTCATTTTAAATGATTGGTCAATCTGCAGTGGCAATCCACTTTTGGACCCAGAATTAAACTAGAAACTAAGCTGCTCAAAGAACTTCACAACCAAATAGAGCTATATACTCGGGAAAAAAATGTCATCCTGAAAAATTGAAAAACTTAATGAATTTTTATGTTCTATCCATGGATGAACTCAGCAAGCTCCTATTCGAACCATCAGAGACCGCCTCAAAAGCGCCTTTATCCAGTTACCACATTGAATAGTCAGTCAAGCCCCCAAAACACGTTCTAATGCTATATAAGTGGAGTTACTGTGAACATATTCAATATATTCTAATAGGAAACATATAACATCCTCAGAAACAGATATTAGTTCTTCTCACTCATTCTATGTTAAATTATTTAGTATAACAGCAATAAACCTAAAAACAAACCTTTTAAACATCAATATTACTTAGCTCTTCCAGGCTCAAAAATTTATTTAAGATTTGAGCCTGTTTTGAATCATTTAAATGATTGCTAATATAAACTCAAATGCTCTTCCAGATTGCAAAATAAATGTCTCCATGATTTTACCTTAATTCATTGAAAACTGTAAGTACTGTGGATTATCTGCCCACTCACAAGCAGAAACCAGGACACCTGGTAGCCTGATTCCAGAACAGGATTAGCATCCATGATTGCAGTTTCCAACCATAGTGCTCTGCAGAATGCAGACTGCATTCTACATCCTTGGGTACAAAGGAAACAAAAATGTAGAAATTCTAGTGCAGTGCATAAGCACAATGATAACAGACAGGCCCTGGAACATGCACCATCATATGGTCACTAAAGCCCACAAAACTCATATTTTATAAGGAAAATAAGCTGAATTCCCAAGCTGCTCATTGACTCTGATAGATAGCAATGTACCTTGCATATAATGCCTTTACAGCACTTTCAAGGCTGAATATACCTCCCAATACTACAAATACTGTGCACATGATCTGAGCTGAGTATGTGGAGTTCCTTGTGAACCATCCAGTATAGACCCCAAGTACCACAGTAATCACACCAAGAATAAATGTGATAATTCCTGCAGCATTATGGAGTAACTTGATTTGTGCAGGCTTAATCCATTGCTTGAGACTGTAAGAGTACAAAGTTGCCACACCACCAGTGCTTGTCATGCCCACAAACACTAGGAACACCAGACCAATTATCGAATGCCATGAATGGAAGTGGTTCTTGTTGTGCAGATTCTTATTAATGACAATGACCAAGAAACCTGCAAAAATTAGTATCACAGCACCAGCTTGCAAAATCCAATGTATTCGCACTCGTCCTTGTCGGCTTAAATTGGCTGGAATGAAACTGTCCGGAGACATCGCCATTACTGCTTCTGCCATTAGGAGGAGGGACTGTAACAGAAATTTTGGTTATTTATTAGTTGTGTATTTTAATTATGATCACTCAAGGAAAACTTTTTAAAAATCTGACAAATGTACGCTGTATTGTAAGATAACAATTAATGAGTATGAATATAGCTTTGTATGCGTTGCTAATTATCACAGAACATGTATAAATAATGCTTTAAATTAGAAATGGTTAGAGCATGCATTTATAGATAAGAGAATGCTGCCTGACTTTTCAGTTACAACGGCATTACTCTGGAACATAGCAAATTAAAAATGAGCTACACTATTAAAGAAGATATATTTTCTGAGAATTGCATGTTTTAAAGTTTTCCTCATGTTATCGTTCCAAGCATTGATTCGATGTAAACATAACCTCAAAACTTCACTTTTCATTAGGGTTTACTTTCTGGAAATTAATACGTAACTAGCTAGAAATCTATTCAATTTCTACATTAAATACAATATGCATTTAAAATACATTTACTTGCACTACTTACCCCAATTGTCATACAAGAAGGGTGCCATGAGAACAAGCTATGGGTTTGAAAGCTGAGATAAAGTATATATATAGAAAAAGCCGTGAATATAAAATGACTTAAGGCACTCATAGTTTTACCGAAAATTCCAATCCCATCATAACAAGTATTTTTACTTTTAATTTCTACCGTGTTGTTCGGATTCGTGTTGCTGATGACGACACCTGAAATAGTCGGCTGTTGGATTTCATTTGTTTGCACAGACATTCTTTAAATGTAAAATAGTATAAAGCACACAATAAAATATTTCTTTTGATTCGTATATTCTAATTTTATTGCAAAATGAACAAACAGCGTTCTAAGCAAAAACAAAATGCCGCAAAATAGTAAATAATTAAACAAGTAAATCGAACGAGTCTTAAGAAACGCCGATTTTTCGCACTACCATAATCAGCTTATTACAACAGTATTTAAGTAATAGTGCCAATTGGTATGTTCTTAAAGATCTGAATAATATTTAGTGTTCGTCAACGCAAGCTTAATTGTTTTCTTCCTTTCTTCTTGCTTTCTTATTCGAAGATCTAGAGGTGTCATATTTACTTGAAGCAGAGATGACGTCGAAACATATTCGAAAAATCTATTTTTGTCTTGGTATCTATTAATATATTTTCGTTGGTTTAAAGACGTGATGATGTATAACACATTATAAGAAACATGAAAAATAGAACAAAATAAGATTCACTTTTCTCCTTAGGAATGTTCCAACTAACGGTAGTGCTTTACTGGGTGTTCAAGATACAGAAATTGCTTGAGTTATTTTTAAAGTGTCGGGAGTAGTTGCTGCCCTTTTAACTGTTTTAGGGATTAGCGATTGCATTCCTTGAAAGGGATATTCTTAACAGACAAGATCTAAGAATTACTTCAGTAAATTGCTCGTAAAGTGCACTCACTACACATTAGTGAAACTTTTGGCAACGTCAGGTATTGGAAGATAGATCAGAATGCATCTTTGGTTTTATTATTTTTATTGTTATTACGTTACACTTGTGCTGCATTCTCTTTTCTTGTTATATTTCGTGTTTGAATTCCCTATTCTAAACACGCGTGAAAAGATATAGAACAATATTTATACTATTGCCACCCCTCCAGATTTGATTACTATTAATAGCAATTTGAATGTTAGCATGTCTTAGGGAACATAGGATTTATAAATAGATTTTTAATATTTAAAAGTCAAGATAATTTTGGCGAGGTTTCATGTTGACATGTAACCTCTATCGCATCCTTTGGAGATGTAACAGTTCGGTTAGTTACCTTCTTCTGAATTCATATCTTATCTATTGTGTCGTTAAATGTTCATTAAACATTTTTAGTAGATTAAAGAAGTTCGTATATGACACTAATTATGATGGCAAGATATGGTACTAAAAACATTTTGCACTATTTGTTAATCATTTGAGGACATGGGAAATGATCTAATGTTTATGGATTTTAGATTGGGACGTCATTTGGTAAAGCTACTCATGAAGTTTCTTTGAGTATTACTGTCGGAATTAATAATGCTCAGCGTTCAACTACATTCACAATTTAAAATATTTGGGAAGATGAAAGACCGATGAGAGTTCTGTTATTTTATGGGAAAATAACATTGTTCACTACACTTTTTATTTTGAGAAAATAATACTTTGTTTCAGAATCAGTTTTATAAAATTTATATTCTATTATTGGCCTTTGGATTGAAAATGAGTTTTATGACTATTATTACCAAAGTGTTTAACATTTCAATGGTCTGTCAGGTCAAGATGCATAGAGAGTTTTGCTAAGCAGTCTAAAATCATTCAAGTGTAATATAACCTAAGAATTTACCTCTTCCCCACAGTAAAATATTTAATCATAGGTGTACAAACATTTCTACTTCATAAATTGGCAACCCTAGGTGCCACTCTGGGTTTTTAAAATCAGCTGCCATGCTCCTAATAATTTTTAGATCGCAGGGATTAGCCTTTTACACATTTGTTTGCGGGCTAAGCAATACTTGATACATAATGAAAGTAAACCGTTTCTTAGTGAAGAAGAAAGCTGAACAAAGTCATTTCAGGTAAGTGCTGTGGCTTGAATTATCAAACGAAATTCATAAAAATAACGTAAACTATATCTTAATACCAATTCAGTGTTTATGGCATCGTATATCTTCTTATATACCCAAATCCAACAATATGGAATACGTGTATGGAAATATAACAACAACAACAACAATAATAATAATAATAATAATAATAATAATAATAATAATAATAATAATCATAATCATCATCATCATCATCATCATCTTAACAATAATTATTTATTCCAAATTAGCTCTTGGAGTTTTCTTACAAGAAAATGTGCTCATATAAGTTTCCGGAGGTTTATACTGGAAAGCCTTGTTGATGATTTTTGTATTCATTTTCGTAAAGGTTTATACCTGTTGACATATTTTTCAAAATTAAACTCTCATATAACACTACTAAAGTAAATTTATTATGATTTGATTTACTCACATATTAAACATGGGAAAGGTTGTAGCAATGTATAATTGGAGAGGTTTTAAGACTTTAGAAAAAAGTGGAATAATGTATAAAACGAAAAGAAGGAAGTCCTGAAAAGGTCTTTAGATGGGAGGGAATTATTACTTTAATATCATTATATATTTACAGGGTAATTCTTCGCATAAAATATAGAAATTTTAGAACCAACAGCGAGGTGCATTCATGTATAACAGTATAAACTGAATATGCATCATTATGGATATAGTAAGTCGATGCGCAAAGGCCCATGTGAATCGTATTATGAATTACCTAGAAATATGAATAACAAAGGATAATAAGGGCTATTTTAATTTATATTTACACAAATATATGTTAGATCATCCTCTATTTCATTCATGCAATAGATTTAAAGTTCTGCCCTCAAAAATTCGCTACAATATTGTCAAGCTAGGGGGCGAATGCCCGAAAGTTCATGAGAACAAGGGGCTGGCATTTGAGGAAACAATCTTAGATCATCCATGCATACTTTTGCATAATTATTATTTTAATTGCATGACAATCTAATTTTGTGACTAGTCATAATTTGTACATCAACTTTTATTGACAATAGAAAAGTTTAATGTATTATTATTATTATTATTATTATTATTATTATTATTATTATTATTATTATTATTATTATTATTTTAGCTTTAAAGAGAGTAAACAATGTCAACCACTTTAAAGAATCAAACTTTATCACCGTGCTTTCTTTGTACATGTTCGCAAGTGCGACACATATTAACGACACTGTTTAGTAGGTTGAAACTGCAAATAGTTGCAAATGAATCAGTTTTATAATTAACGTCCAGCATGGCAAAATTTAATATATATAGTTTTTGATTCGGTATTTGTTAAAAAAAAACATTTACATATGCTCATTTACTGTATTTATTGGTGCACAATTGGACGAAGTCTGTTATAACTGTTATTTAATTAAACACTTACAATCAGTATGAAAATTAGTGTAACATATGAAGTCATTACTGAACCTATGTAGGATTACACTTTTTTTATTCAGAGATATCATTTACTGGGCAGTAATTAATATGACATTATAAAATAAGTGTTATTGTAGTTATAAATAATTACATTGACAACGTTACGTCTTAAATTTAACAGACGTAATTATGTAAATAAACCATAACAGAGGAGAACTTTATTTACTTGAGCACAAGGCGACATGGTCTCTGCATAAATTTTCTGTTATGGAAAGTACATGTTTACTGGTTATTTTATTATGTTATTTTTATGATCTATTTAAGGACACTCTTTTACCATAGCTTTACTTCCCTTCCGAAGGAAGCAATACATAGAATTTTACGCCCTAAAATGGCTCATGCGGAAAATTTGACTTTGTAGGAAGCATGTTAGAAAGCAAATGAGAAAAATCACACGAAAGCACTCATGTGAGTAGTTAATCACATGAAAGTAAATGGGAAGCTGTAATGTAGTAATGTAACACGTAAAGGAAATGATAATTATGAGGGAAAAGGGATGCGCTTTTAACAGCATAAATTTTGCATGTATTCCGAACTGTGAAAGTGAAATATTTCTTAATTTAAGGTGGGGCTAAAATAATTGACCACAGTGCACGACACACTATACATAACACTTCCTATTCACAACACATTTAACAATTTGGCGCTAACAGGGGCGTGTGAAACCATAACCAGTAGGCTTTCTTCGCTACGATGCGGGACTTCCGGGTAACTTCTATTTGTAAGGTCAAGTGTTTTGAATTATCTCCTAACCATGCACTTGAACTGCAATGCAATAAAATTGCAGATCACGTGATTCGCTCTCCCCACCTTTTCTTTAAGCAGTGATAATCACGTTTCTCACTATAACTGTGTGCAAATATAACAAAAGAGTACAACTGATAAAAAAAAAAAAAAAAAAAGGGACAAAAGTAGTTACCTGAGAAAGGGTATATGTAAGTACTTTTAATAGTGCTTATCTTAACCTTAGATATACTAGATTTAAGGTCAAAATGCAATGAGTAGATAGCGGTAAGAAAGATTTTTTTTTTTTGGTTGATTTATTTATGGACGCTCTTTAACAGCTCAGGTCATCAGCGTCCCATTCAACTCAGGGCGTGAAACGGCCGACAAATTTTGCTCAGAGGCCTCTCTTTCAGGCTTGAGGTTCTTTTTCGTGCCGTAAATGTACGACACGGGACCCACGGCTTTACTTTCCTTCCGAAGGAAGCCATACTTAGGATTTTTACGCCCGAAAAAATCCATCGGTCCGGGCTCGAACCCGCGATCTTGGGTGTAGGAGGCAAGTATGGTAACCACTAAACCACCAGGACCGATCGGTAAGAAAGTGGTTCATACACTTAATGAAGAACGGGAGAATGCTCATTACAAAATATACTTAATAGTACAGTTGCCAACCTTCTCTGATCAACGATGATTGATGTAGATGATTATTTCCTTTCCTAACCTGCAATGCATTTCCCTAATATCTGGGGCCCTTAAACCTTGAAAGCACTGCCGATAATCATCGCAAATATTGCCGGCAATTAAGTGAGGATTTAACAATGGATGGGAATGGGTTTGATATGTGGTTATCAAACTTGTCTATTATCCATTTAGATTTGCTTCTTGGACTGTTAATGTCTCTCTCTATTGCAGTCTCACCTGTAGTATGAAGCTTTGTTAGTCTGGTTCTTGCCATCCCAACCCCAAACAAACTGGCAAATCCTTCACCGCATACAATTATTTTCTCTTATCTCAGTATAACCTAAATATAAAAATCATAATTAATCAAGAAAAAATCCGAACATGTAATTATACGATTACGGAGATGTCTTGTTAAAAGTACCTATCATCATTACTGGTTGACTTATAGGTTGCGTTAGATTATGTGGTTAAGTAACTTTTTCTGCTTTAGTGTAGACGTAACTTCTAGGTTAAAATGGATAAATATAAATTATTTACTAATAGTGAACATATACACTATATATAGTTTATATATAATTGGATTCTTGCTAATAGGAATCCTCTCCTTTCATTGATCGCCTCCTTACAATTGCTCTTTCATGAACGAAAACACATTTTGTGCATCCTTGGATGCCAGTGAATTGAAATTAAGTGTAAGCAAATTTTTGGCTGCATCAGAAAATTTGCTTAGGAAATCTCATTTACACCGGAAAATATTACGTGCATTGTTTAATACATGCAGTTGCCATTTTGTAACTTCAACTCTTCCAAGCCCCCTCCCCCCCTGCACGAAAGTTTGTCTACATACCTGCAAGAATTTCCTGTTTTTCGGGTTTCTATTATCCTATCTTTGGAATTTTCATGTTCATTTCCTTCCATTCTTCTTATTTTAATCTTATTTTTTGCCTACTCACTTTCATTTCTCTGTCTATGATTGCCATCGTCACAAGGTTAGCTACTGTCCGCCATTTTATTTAGCAAAAGTTTGCGAGCGCGCAATGGGAAATGAGCGGTGATTTCAAAATGCTCCCAAGTCCTCACTTTGGGACCTTCTTGAAATCACTGAAGCGTTCCAATATGGAAATGCCTGAAGTCTTGGGATGTTCTTCCCATAACGAGTCGGTCCTGATAGTGTAGTGCTAATC
Organism: Metallyticus violacea; assembly: GCA_030762175.1. Classification (NCBI taxonomy): domain Eukaryota; kingdom Metazoa; phylum Arthropoda; class Insecta; order Mantodea; family Metallyticidae; genus Metallyticus; species Metallyticus violacea. Next base: position 30,586,209 of record CM060838.1, read on the forward strand.
ATACTTGCCTTCTAAACTCAAGACCGCGAGTTCAAACCCGGCCAGGATCTATGGATTTTTGGAGCGTAAACATCGTAAGTATGGCTTCCCTCGGAAGGGAAGTAAAGTCGTGGGTCCCATGTCGTAGATTTACGGCACGATATAGAACTTCAAGCCTGAAAAAAGAGGCCTCTGAGCAAAATTTATCGGCCCTTTCAGCCTTGTTTTAAATGGGACGCTGATGACCTGATGTTAAAGAGCGTGCTTAAATAAACCAAATAAAAAAATCCCACAACGACATTCACAAATAAAACGATTTTCGTAAAGACCGGCCCCTGGGATGTATTTTAGTTGTATTTTTATCTTACAACTAATTGACCATTTTTTATCCTGTCCAACAATAATAACAGCAGTCCAAATTGCTAGGTAATGATAGAAAAGTAAAAATGTGATAATAATTATTCTTTTTAAATTTTAGGTATCAAAAGATATGAGTGCCATTTGATATTTCATTGCGGTGGCTGGGGCTGCAGGGGTTAAACCTAATCAGCATTGGTTTTAAACATCAGGTTGTTGTTTGATTCTTTTGAATATGGACAGAATAAGATATACATCAGTGTTTTTGTAGGATAAAAAAAAAAACAATTAATTTTGGGTAAAATTGCAGTTATGAATGTTGCAGTAATGCAGCCTATTTTGAAACTCCTGACTAACACGCATACACCTTGTTCTTTTTTGCAATCTAGACACAACTCTAAAACAATTTATTACCAAAACTCAACTGTTACATTAAACGTTCAGTACATTTTATAGTGCTATTTTGTTCTAATTTAAAAACAATTACAACAGTTCAGTCAACCAGGCAACGACAATAAAAGAAAGGGGGGAAATAAGATAAAAATGTAATGCTTTTTAAGTTTTAAGTATCAAAATGAAATTGTGAAATGACAGGATGAGAGGGCGAAACGTAAAAATTAATCAGCATTATTATAAACTGCTCTCAATATTTAAGTTGAAATTTTTCTTAAAAAATTTAATCTATATTAAGCATGTGTTCAGACTGGAAAGTTTTGTAATGAAAGTACTGTATGTTTTAGATTCCAGTGTCCTTATATTTTAACACAATACCGAAAGAAAAATTTTAATTTAAATTTATTTGATTTTTTAAAATTCGCTCTTATTTCTCTTATTACTCGTAGTTTAATGCATCTCCAGAAATCGTAAGTGTTTATATTATGGTCCAGCGTAACCACTTAATGAAAATATGCAGACATTTACAAGCCATCTCGTCAGTCAATTTATAATATTTACATTTTATAGCATTCTGTATTTAACTGTATGATATTAATAAAATTGAATCTTGTTTTTATCACACCTGTAAACAATTTCAAAAATAGTTAAAGATAGAAAGATATTTATAAAATAGTCTAAAAGTAAAAGAAAATCTATAATAAACGGCTCTAATGACATAAATATAAAACAGGTATTCCAAATTATCACAAACCTGGGACCATTTTTAAGTGAATAAAATATAGCCATAAAGAGGTAAACATTTGGCAGAATAGAGAAAATCACTAAATATTAAATTTTGTAGTATTTGCATCTCTCTGTATATATGTGCCTGTGTTGGTGTGTGAATGCATGCCAAGTTTTCTAAAGCATTCTTATACTTTGTTCCTTTTTCAGTTATTCTGATTTTTTCAGAATGTTTCGTATTTATAACATACGTGTACTTCTTTATTTGGCATTTTCTCTAACTGGTCTGAGAAATTTAATTCTGAGGTTGGCTCTCATTTATTTTTTAAATATTTTGTTCAGTTTCAAACACAGATAATTTATTTGTTTAATGTTAAATATTCGTGTTTCAAACATGTGCTGTCAATTTAAAACTGTGCCCTATAATTGGTTACATTCTTTCATCCATGTTTATTTAATGCAATGGATATAAAAATAATGCTATTTAAAGTTGGAGCATATTGCCCTACTTACCCCTATCACGGTGAGAGAGGGATGCCAAGAAAATAGAGAAGCTGTGTGAGAAGCCAAGTATAATGTGTATAACGTAGGGATGATAACAAACGCCAGTCTCATGATGTTCACTGATGTGCGTTTATAACAACTCATCTTTTCACCACGTCACTACTCGCACTGTGTTTTCCTTTAAATGGAAGGCACAATTTTCCTTGTATGTTAAAAGCAAATTCCCCTTCTCTTTTGCTGCTTTGCATGCGTTATATTTCTGGGTGTCTTATCCTTGGAGTGCTGCGGCCTTTAAATTACTGCTAACCTACCTGGTATTTTCTCTTGTTTAATACATGGATCTTCATCTAATTTAATGTGATTTCTTCCAATGTCCCAGTCGCGGCTCGTTGGTTTAAATTTTAGGAACGCAGCAAATTCTGGCGTTTACAGAAGGTCAGGGTTCATTTTTAAATTGTTTACATTATTACATCTATAGTTATTATCATTAATAATTTTTACGTTTTTTGTATTGTTAATACTTATTTAATATTACTTAGGAATTTATTGCCTTGTCGAAACACACAGAGTACAAAAACTAAACAGTATTCACTGTTCACAACATAATGACGCGGGCGAAAATCTAACAGAATAACACAAACTAACGGTTTTCCGTTGGTACTGTGTAGTGGTATATTCTGGTGGAAATAAATAAAAGCCAATAAAATAAGTTTACAATTTACAATCCAAAATATGGTACAATAAAATAAATTAATAGTGAGTGGCAAAACTGCCAAAGGCAGAGAGGGGTAGACCTCCTGAGCCTTTGCTACAACAGGGAGAAGCGAACATTCCACGAGACCATGCCTCCCAGCTGTTTTACAAAGGAAGCATGAGATTCTTAAGGTTGAGCCTACAGCTACTAGCTGTCTGGTTAATATCTACCGATTTTTATGATACATGAGATGAAATGATATATTGGGAAAGATATTTTTAAAGGAAGGAAACGTTCCCCGGCATTTTCCATTAATGAGGACTGAGGAAAACCTGAAAAAACCTCAGTCATGGAGAACGGTCCTGGCGGGATTCGAATCCCAGACCTTCCACTCACGAGTTCGCGCCTTAACGATCTCGGTCACCCATATGTACCGATACTAACCATTCCAAATATATATTACATCCAAATGAGAACAACGAAAGTTTTGTTCTACTTCTTCCCATCGTATGTGAATTACAAAAGTAGTAATTATATTTTAATTAAAACCTGTAACATATTTTTTAATTTTCATTTGAAATTTTTAGGAATGGCTCTGCCTTAAAGCCTTCAATTACAAGTCGCGATTGCAATGTCCAATATAATAATGGTAAATAAGATTATCGTTAAACTTACTAGAGTTTATTCCACTGTGATCCAGATACATGAAAACACGATTTGGCATATTTCTTTCTGCAGAAAAATAATTCCATGGCGAATTGTTGGAATAAATAACGCTTATATTTACATTTAAATGAAAATGCAATTTAATGAACATTACACACAATAAAATTATAAGTTGACATTAGAATACATAGCATAATATCACATATTTTAAAATATTTAGAATTTTATAAGCATATAAAATATTTTAGCTGAAAGCAAAAATAGTAGAAACAGCTTGAAAACATTTCGTGCTATTTTTGAAGCATCGTGATTTATAAATTAACATATGTTACTACATTTTTCTATTTAAAATACACTGACAGCTTTTAGATCACATTTTCAGATGCTATCTCCACTGTGACACAATATGTATTACCAGTACAAAGTTTTCAAATATCACAGTGAAATTTTATTATAAAACTTACAACACAAACCAACATAAAGAATAAAATATTTAAGGCTTAAAATTTTAACAGGTAAAATACAAATGACTAGAGGAGCATAAGTTAATTAACACTGAATCAGACTCATTTCCTCCATTTAACAGAGATCAGAACTGCAGTGGTGTTAGATTACTGGAGAAGTTAAGAAGAATGACGTCACATGGCTCTGCCTACTCGTATTCCTCAAAAATAGATTCGATTACCTTTTACTTAGACAAAGATTACTCAAAAAAGACAGAAGTACAAAAAAGCATTATATAAATGTAATAGAAATAAATTGTTACTGTATTTCTATTGTCCTAAACAACATTCAAAAGGAATGCAGAACTATCAAACCTAACGGTAACGGCATTGGTACTGTAAACTACTATTTGTTACTATAAAACCTTTGTATAAATACCTTAAATAGTTACGAGTGACAATGGATGATCGTTTTGATTACTTTGTTTATAAATTTTCAAAAAAAATTATTTGATCTTACGTTTTTAATTAATTAATTATTTTATCAAATTACACCCAATAGTTAAAATGCATGCAGCGAATTTCTTGCTGTGTAAATTTGTGCATATCACTTTACCCGCATAACCTGAAATGAATTGGTAAACTCTTATATAGGATATATGTAAATTGGTATCAAAAACATATAAACATGGGCCTAAAATCTTTCTTTTCAGAGATATTAAGAATATTTTCGTACATCACGCCTGAAAATCAGTCAAATCTTTCATTTTGTTATCACTAATATTCCATACTTTAAATCAGTCAATGACATTATTTTTCCTGTGTTTTTGGTTGTCTTTTGTCGTTTGCTGAGTTAAGAAATCACAATAAAATGTATTCAGTGAGTGAAATGACAGATGTGCACTATAAATTTACAAGTTTCACAAGTGAGAATGCATTAAGAGTGCGTGAACGTTACGCCAATAGGCAGTTACCTTGTGCAAGAATATTCTTACGAATTCACTAACGCTTGCAAGAAACAGACTCATTTGAGAAGAAGATTTTTGGAAGCTGGGAGACCAAGGGAGATACGAAACTGTGAGCTTGAAGAATACTTTCTTCGTAACGTGGCGAAAACTGATAAATTCATTGCAGGGGTTAGTCGTATGAGGTATGGAGTAGGTGCATGAAAACTTTCTGTACCCTTATCACCTTCAACAAGTACAATGGGATTCGTTCAACAGTCTACGCCATCTCCAGATTTGAATACAGGGAATTTAAGTACATTCAAAACCTTAGTTTATGGAGCCCCTGTACCTGACATTGACGTTCTTAGCGAGCGTATCCAAAACATATTCGAGCAAATATGAAACACTGCACTTTTCAGCAGAGTATGTCAAAGGATGGAATCCAGTGTCAGGGGATGCATCGAAAGGAAGGAAGTCGTATAACTGTGAAACGAAGGATTTTCAGGCTCATGTTTATGTAGACTTTTTCAGTGTCTTGCTGTTAGGAATACACCCCTAAAATAGTTGACACAAATTTATATAATTTATGTATAAATTTTCTCTTCCGAGTGTCAAGTTTATGGTTATTAAAATATCGATGGGAACGATTGTAATATACTCCACTGTACGGGTTGAAACTTAGGATGTCTTGTTTGTCCATAGTGCTAAACTAAAAAAGTTGAACAAGTCGAGTTCTCGCGGTTAGTAGTCCACAGCCCAGAGTAGCAGCAGTGGCCAGAACGGTGAGGATAGTAAAGGTGGCCTGCATCATCTCTGTGCCTCCTGTGATAAACTTGAACCAGGATGTATAGTATCCGAAGCAGAGAGAAACGATGCCGACCGCCAGGGTGAGGAGGCCGATGGAGATATGACACAACTTGAGACCCACTGGCCTGACCCAAGTACGAAGTTTCAGTGAATAATGCGCCACCACACCTCCCACACAAGCCAAACCTAGGCACAAAATGAAAGTTCTTAATAGTTAATGAGAGATTGGGTGTTATGTGTATTGATTTCTAATGAGTTTGGAAGACGCCGGTGCAGTCCTGAACATAACTCCTGCAAGCCTCAAAGTTACTGTTACGTGTGCTAAATTTGTTTCAAATAACAGAACTTAGCAGCTATAGAGATAATCGCGGTAGGTTGTTTATAGTCATTTAATAAAACGATTTTTTTTAATGGCTCTACCCTGCGCTAGTTAAAAAGTGGCTGGGGCTCACAACATACACGTTTAGCGGGAGCAGGGAGGGAAGCTTTCTACTTACTGTCAACAGTTACAATGGCAAACATGGTCTCATCTAACAGCAACAAAGCCGTTCACAACCAGGGATGTGCGCATTCGGGATATCCCGGATTCAGTTCCCGTTGGGCCCTCCTGACCTTGGGCATTTTCGTGGTTTCCTATGATCAATAAGCGAATGCTACAATGGATATTTACATCCCATGCATTTTCCGCTGTCCCATTTCCTTTCCTTTGATTTCGTTGTTTTGTTACAGGGTCGAAAGTGCCAGAGCGAGGTGGACTGGTGCGGTGTGTGGTGACTTTTGTTTGTAAAGGTTTCTGTCCCGGCGTCTAGTATGAAAGCGGACTTTCTGAAGGACTTGGGAGGGAGCTCTCCAGCTTCGGAGTGTTTTATCTGGAAACATGTTAGGGACTCCAACTATGCCCGCTCAGCATCGCCGGTGTTTCTTTCACTTTGTCCCTTCTTCAATGAAGCGTAGGTACAAAGGGCTAATCGTGAGCAAAGCTCAAATACTGAATAACTCAGTCCTATCTTATCCAACCCATACAACCACTCATTTCGTTATCCTAATGAGATAGATTCGTCCAAACCACTGCCACAAAGAAAATAGTGGTTACCATCAAGGATAAGTTTGCGCCTTCAGCCTTGCTCAGAGCAGACTGTTTGTGTATGCGCTTGCTTGGGCATCTTCGGGAGGAAGGAACGAGGTGAGGGAGACACAGGGCATCCAGGACCCACGTTTGGGAACTGTGTGGATTTAGACGGGGTCCTTTAGATAGAACATTCTAATGTAGGCGGAGGCCCTTCACCAAGGCGTTCGAGCCACTCAGAAGGTCCGCTTCAATATCAACGTCGAGAGGAAAACCTTTACAAAGCGCAAGCTACCCGTCACCTTCGCCCTGGCATTTTCGACCCTGTAACAGAACCAACGGAATGAAATAAGAAGAAATGAGTGGAAAATTCATGGAAAGAAAATGTCCAACCCAGCATTCGCCAAGTGAGCAGGGAAAACCAGGAAAAAAAAAACCCAAGGTCAGGATGGTCGGCCCCAAGGAATTTGAACATGGGATCTTCTGAATGCGGGTCCCAAACATTACTGCCTGAGTCACCGCTCGATGAAGGGCTCCCTGAATGGATGGTCAATCGTATGTCATGGTATCACAAACAGACACATTTAGAAATGGAATCAAGATGAATGATGAAATGGCAGAGCAACACTAACCTAACATTTGCTTTTTCTTAGAAAAACTACGGAAATTTTCAGTCGATTTAGTCGGCTGCAGGTTTTTGAACCTAGGATCTGCGGAATGCATCCTAAGAGTTATCGCCTGAGCCAACCCGCTAGGTCATTCTGTAATTCACAGTCTAAAATTACCTGGCTTTCACATATAAATATATAAATAATTTCTTTTAATTTCAGTTATGACATCGTTTAAGTACAGTGCACTTTATCCAGTAAATACAAGAGACGAAAACTACTAAGAAAGTCAAACTAAAAGCTAATTCACATTTATAAACATGGTTTATATATTGTACAAAATATCATATAGCACTATCATATAAATGTTGCTCAAAGTAAAAACTTTCTAACTACAAAGAGCGTGTGTTAAAATACCTGCGTCATTTATTTACGTTTCAAGCTAAGCGCAAAGAAATCATTTTAATAATAATTAATATTAAATGGTATGTGCTGATATGTTGCTAATTAGCTCGGAAATTTTGATTTTATAAGCAACAGAGAAACATAACGATAAAGGAACTGAATTGGGGCAGTAGAAATGGACATATTGCTTCCAATCTATGCGTACCTGAGAGAGCTACAAGAGACAAAACCTCTGCCCTTCTTCTGAGATCGTGTTTCCTCGAAAAACCTATATATATTAAATGAAACCGTTCCCCTATGGAGTGAATGGAAAGCACATTGAACAGGGAAAGAACAATATCTCTTCTAGACATGCTGATAGGGTTATAAACAAATGCACTGCGTGATTCTTAATTGAATGTTTTCGCCTCAATACCAACCTAGTAACAGTGAGAAATCAGTGTAGAGATCATACATTTAAAATTCAACGAAGGCAACGAACTAATATTATTAGAGAAAGACATACTGAAACAAAAAGAATCGTATTATTTGAATTGAAAGGAATAATGGGTAAGATAAGGAAAATGTCCACATGACAAACGTAGGAAAATTTTCGTTCTTAAGCAGAAACACCAATGATTGGAATATCTTAGTTAAAGAAGTAGTTGAGGGCTTCCTGTAACAGTTAAAATATTTGCTTATAATAAGTACCACAGTTCATAGGTTAGCTTTCCCAGTATTTAATAACGTTGAAATATATTTAATTTTATTAAAATGTACTCAATTATGTCGACATGCATATAATTAAATTGGAATGAAATTAATTACATTGTTATATTTAATTATATTGAATTATATTTAATTAGATTGAAATGCATTTAATTAGGTTCACATGTATATCATTAGGTTGACATGTATTTAATTAGACTGAAATGTATTTTAATAGGTTGACATGTATATAATTAGGTTGACATGTATTTAGTTTTTTGACATATTTTAATAGGCTGATATATATTTGTTAGGATGACATGTACGTAATTACTTTGCCATGTATTTAATTAGGTTGAGATGTATTTAATTAAGTTGGCAGATATTTAATTAGGTTGATATACAATAAGTTTTAATTAAGTCGATGTGCATTTATTTAGGTTTAAATGTATTTAATTAAGGATATGCATTTATTTAGGTTGAAATGTTTTAAATTATGTTGAAGTTTATTTATTAGATTGCTACCTATTTAATTAAATTGAAATGTATTTTATCAGATATATATATATAACATGTAATTAATTAGCTTAACATGTGCTTAATTACGTTGAAATGTATTTAATTATATTGACATATATAATTGTAAGTACAAATTGTAAATATTGTAATTTTACTATTTCTGCACTACCACCGGGTGCAAGCCCAATTGCAGATTAATGTACATACATACATACATACATACATACATACATACATACATACATACATACATACATACATACATACATACATACATACATACATACATACATACATACATACATACATACATACATACATACATACATACATACGTACATACATACATACGTACACACATACATACATACATACGTACACACATACATACGTACACACATACATACGTACGTACATACATACATACATACACACATACATACATACGTACATACATACATACATACGTACACACATACATACATACATACGTACACACATACATACGTACACACATACATACGTACATACATACATACATACACACATACATACATACATACATACATACATACATACATACATACATACATACATACATACATACACACATACATACATACATACATACATACATACATACATACATACATACATACATACATACATACATACATACATACATACACACACATACATACATACATACATACATACATACATACACACATACATACATACATACACACATACATACATACATACATACATACATACATACATACATACATACATACATACATACATACATACATACAATACGTTATACTATAGATTCTAAGGATGAGTTCCTTTTAATGCGCTATAAGGAACAAAACCTGTATTACTTTACATAACGCTTTGAACCACAACTTTTGTTTAAGTGTGTGATCTTGTTAAAGTGTGACTATTATATTTTCACTCAGAATAGATAGACCAATATCCGGAACCTTCCTCTTCATTAATCCCTTTTCTGGTAATAACTATGTGGTCATATTCCCGTTCCCTTAGTAGCTACTGACAAATCCACGTTCTCGTGCGACACTCTGTTCACAGAAGTAACTATATGTGACAAACTTAGCGAGGTATATGGCCTTTAGCCGCCTACTGAGTGAAAATATAATTTCAATTCTGGCACCTTATGTTTACTCTCGCGCTCAAAGACCTGGAATAGACAGCAAAAGTTGGGAACCGGAGTACAAATACAAGCTGCGAAACTCAGTACCTGTTAGGATGATAGCCACCAGTCCCGTAATGGCATGCCAGCTCACGAAGTGACTTTGATGTTTCTGTTCCTTGTTGAGAACGATGGTGACTAGGCCAATGATGATGCAAGCGGTAGCCCCCGTTTGCAGCAGCCAGTGTAATGTTATCAAAGTACTCCTGCTGATCTCTAACAGGGCTGTCGCATTGTGAGGCGATAATATCAACATGGCCTCTGTCATCAGGAGTAGGTACTGTAATAGTGGTATGTAAATAACTAAAAAGAACATGAAATGGATAGGTAAGAAACAAGAAAACCAACAAAGGCTACCAGAAATATAAAAGACAGAGAGAAGGGGGGAAAAGCACATAAAAGGGAACTGTGAAGAAAGAAAGAAAACAGTAAGAGTTAAAGGGGAGAAAAAAATATATAAATTAGTTAATGAGAAACAAAATCTTCATTAAAAGAAAAAAATACAAAAACTGTGATCTATAAATGGGTGCCCAAAAAGAAAGAACATAGAATAAATTAATAATAATAATAATAATAATAATAATAATAATAATACTCCTGGAGGAAGAAAAACGTAAAAAAATAATGTAATGCATACGAAGAAATAAACTATGAAATATAAATAAAGAAAAATTATAATAAGAGAAAAACCAAACGGTTAAAATAAAAAAATAAACACAAAAATGAATATAAGAAGATAACAGTAAAAGCAACAACTTAGATGAATAAGAAAGAAACAAAAGTGAAGTAAGAAAACGTTAATTAGAAGACGCAAAAGAAGAGGAGAAAGCAAAAGCACATAAACAGAAATTAAAATAGAAATTAAGTACAATGGTATTTTTCTTTTCTTTCTTTGTTGTACTAATTTGAAATTGAGTACTTTTGGCCTCATTTAAGCAAACACAACTAAGAAATGCACAAAACGTCTATTCCATGCTTTACGTATCCTATTAATTACAAAATGGCAACAATTTTAATAGGTTGCTTCCTTGCCGACCTTCAGGAGCATGTTAAACAACCAATGCTCCCTGTATTAGCAGACCCATTTAGAGAACGAAATATAAATGAAAGAAACAAAGAAAAACTGTTAACTAGGCATGTCCTTTATCAGCAATGACATTAAAAGTTCTTACTTGACAACACCTAAAGTTGTATATTTCGTTACTCACCCCTAAGGTCATGAAGGCAGGATGCCATGAGAAAAGACTGTATTTCTGAAAACTGAGGCACATCACATAGACAGTGATTGCTAGGAAGACGCCCAGGGCATAAGAACTGCCCAGCTTACACATGGCATGCACCGCCGAGACGCTGCTCTTCTCGGAGTCCACCTTGGTCGGTATCAGACCTTCGGGCATTTTTACAAGTGTAAGGGAAGCGCCTGGAATTCGACTTCTTAAACTGAGCGTTATCTCCTGTCACATCCCATTATCGTGATACACATCAAACGTGTGTCACTACCACACGATAACGCTATCGAAAATAGACCATGGAGACCATGTGGCATTGTGTTCGCTTTCCGTCCTGCAGATCCAAATGCCCAACACCCTCTACCCAGAAGAAAATCCAGTGTTAAGAATTAAGTGCCAACCATTTATTTGAAAACTCATCAATTCTTTCATTTATGTCAATTAAACCTTTGATAATCCCGAGAAGTGTTCAGAGCTGTTTTAAATATCTTGGATCAAGGACGCAGCCGGGAAGAACGGATGAAATACAGGAACACATTCCTTGTGCAAAGAATAAAACGATAAAGGAGATAGAAAGAAAAATGCAAAAGAATACTGGAAAGAAGGTAAAGGAAAAGAAATATTAAAGTCACTAGCTTCACTGTCAAGAAACCAACAAACCAAATATGAAGGGAGCTCTATTTCACGAATATCATGGTGTGAAAATAATATCCGCAGCTCTCCCCCGATCTAACATGACTTCTATCATAAAATTAAGTTTAAAAAGTATCCCTAACCTTGTGAAAAAAGTGAATTTCAAGTTTGGTGATAGCCCCAGGGACAGGAAATAAAAATCTTTGAGACTGCAGTAAGACTCTTTGCTTAAGTTTCATGCACCTTTGTTTATTTTCTATATTATTATTATTATTATTATTATTATTATTATTATTATTATTATTATTATTATTATTAATGAATGTGGTCATTCAGGTCATCATTAAGAATTATCTTGCATAGTGGAACACATTCCTACCTCCAAGGACTAACTTTTATTCTCACATAAACGAATTTTACTGGCCGTTCTCTGCTTCTCACGATTTTATAGATATAGTTACATATTGTGAATTCTTAGTTAGTAATATGCTACTTGCCAGAAAAATTAGCCCAATGAATGCATCTGGAAAAAGTTAATTACAAATTTAAAGAAATTTAAAGGAATATTACAGGTTACAATATTTAGGTGAACTTTTAAAGACATGCTTTCTAAAAATGTACAGATTTTATCACAAAATTATAAATGATTGTATGAATTCCAGTAATGCTCTTTACTTAGGTAATCTTTTGAATTTGAAGGAAACGTGGAAGAAGAATAAATGGGGAAGAATTTGTATACTTTAATTTAACATTGTGTTCTCTTCGTATGATAATAAAGGTTATGAAAGTGAGCTGAACGTATAGAGACCATCGCAGAAGAGCATTCCGTGTACGAATTAATACAAAATTTAAAAGCATGTGAGGGGTTTAGAATTACAAATTACCACATGATATCGTTCATTAGTCATTCATAAACCGCCAGAAGCAAGGCCTTATCAGCAAGTTTTGTGCAGATCACGCAGTTGCAGATATGCGTGATATTGAAAAAGAATATACCCTTGTCGCGCTGTGTAAAAGTGATCACAGAAAACTGTCAACCTTTACTCGACCAGATAATGAACTATTTCATAATCTATAGCTGAGTTCCACAAGTAATTGGGAGTGTCATTTTTCTAATAGTGTTTAACGCCCGTTTTAACTACTGAGGCATCACAGCCGGTGAATGGTGATAATATATAAGATCAAATTATAAACTGGGAAAAGATTTTTTTAACATTCCAGGCCTAAGTTTAGGGAGCTTTTGGCATTTATGAGAATTGAGGAAAACCTAGAGAAAACCTCAGTCAGGGAGACGGTCCAGGTGGGAATCGAATCCCAGACCTCACGAGTCCGCGCCTTAACGACCTTGGTCACCAATGTCGATAGGAGTCGGTGAAATATAAAATAAACATTTATATCCTCTCTCAGAATAAAGAAAATTATAATAATAACAACAACAACAACAATAATAATAATAATAATAATAATAATAATAATAATAATAATAATAATAATAACTACCTCCACAGTCTGGTTGCTTTCAGTTATTAATAGAAAATAATACTTCTGAAAATAAAAATTTAGGGCTAAATTAAATAATTAATTGTTTTGGAACCTCAAATTATTTCAGATAATATTTTTTCCAAAACTAGATATTGTATAAAATTTTCTTTTTCCATGTTTTGCCAAAAAGTGCAGCTAGTAAAATAAGCCCAAACTGAACTTTTGTGTGAATTTCTTGCTTTGATGGAAAACACACAAATTACGCTTTTCTATTTTAACATTTCGTTAAATAAGTGACCTAGTTCATGGAATTCATTTTTATTAAATCAAAGGTTTTTTTTCACCAAGTAAATGGCATTCAGAACATCGCATTTGTTAAAGCCGTAACACTTAAGACTCGTATTCGGGGGAACCCGATTCAAATCCCTTTCTACGGATCTTCTGAGGGACTCACACTCCTTGGGAAGGGGAGCTCCATCAGGGCCGGGATGCTCTATCTGGAAACATGTTAGAGATTCCATGTAAGCATACGCAGTCACCGCATTGCATCCTAGCCACCCGGTGTTTCCCTCACCTCATCTCTTCCTCTTGGAGGTCCCTTCATTGGGGCCGTAGGTACAAACGGCCAGCCTTGAGCAATGTAGTATCGAAGTATGCTCCTCGACCCAAATAATGCAATCCAATCTAACATTTTGACTTCAACAATGAAAAAATCCATGAATATATCGACATTATCATTGATGGCCTACTACGTTGAAACCATATCACTACCTACCAACAGCTAATAATACAGAATACTTCGAAATTCTCCTAAACTGTGCCTTGTGATTACAGAAACTTTTCCTGCACATTTGCAGTATATATTTATTTTCGTGTAAAGCCTCTCTAATTGACGGATGAATATTACAATTGCACAATTCTTGAAATAGCACATCAACTAACTTGAGTGTACATATGGCTGTTACTAATCAATTAAGAAAAATGTGACACTGTTTTGTTTGTATGAATATTATTCGTCCAATGCAGGTCAATTTTGAACGGAATAAAATATATTATTATAAAAACGGATGTATCGTAACTAATAGATCAAGATTTTCATAACAAAGTGTGGCTACCAAATTCTGCATACGTATTTCCCTCTGCTAGAGCGCATTAAGTATAAGGTCCTAAGCAGGAACATTTTATTATTATTAATGGACGCTGGAACGAATATAAGTTGTTGAAATAACGGAGTACTTGATAACTGTTTAAGAAGGGGGTGAGTTAATCATTGCTTCAAATATTATATGAGCAATAAAAACGTTTTAATTTGTAGATTTATTTTGTTAGTTTATAGATCTTCATACAGAGGGAATTATTTTTCTGATAACGAAATGTAATTATCATAAAATTCTTAGCGGTATCTGAGTGCATGGATAGAGCACAAATAACCATGTGGGGAATACCGGTTCCTCTTTTCATTTTCAGTTCAGAACTCTAAAAATAGTTGAAGATGGTCGATAAGGGTCGTTGTCAATGTCTACAGTCACGTAACTGTAGGTAATGCCGTGGTCAAGCTCACGCCAACTTTTTCTCCAAGGCCACACAATGCGTCCGAATTCCTTCCCTCTCTCGGGCACCTGAATTATCGCTGATTGTCAATTCTAGTAAAAAGCGATAAGTTCTTATCGTAGCTGTTTATTTTTCGTACTTCACATGTAGCAGGTATCCAGTGGTTACGTATTTGTATATTTATCTCTCTTTAATGAAAAAAAAAATGTACTGCTACTTTCCTGCATTCTACGTGCAATTCCTCAATATTAGCCAAATTAAAAGTGTGTAATCGTAAGCTTAAATCGTTTTATCACTTAGTATAAAAGCTGAATACAGTAGAATCTTGGTAATTCGAGATGAGTGGATAATCGAAATTCCGGATTATACAGAAAGAAGGCAACTTTTTAATTTGATACGTATTTTACAATTACAGTGTACGTTTATTTTTAAATTAACTTATCATTACAATGTGTGTCCTAAGACAAAACAAATGAGCAACGGCCTGAAACCGTGACCGATTCGTAAAACAAAGGAAACGTTTACTGCTGCTGCTGCTGCTGCTGCTGCTGGGTTCGCAATACAGACTTTAAAGCCTCCTTGTGCATGTTCAGTTTACACCATAAATAGAAAATGCGTTTGTTTAAATCATGTTCTCTGATCGCTGAGCGGTTAAAAGTACCTATTTAGAAATAAAAACTACCTAGATTCCAGTCCTCGTTATATTTGAATTTTTTTACAAAATTTTGCAATTATTTATATATATTAATGGACAAAATATATTTGAATTTTAAGGCATTTTGCTCAAACATAAACAAGTAAATTAATCATCTTCGCTTTCAAAATTAATAAATATTAGCTGAACAACTAAAATAAGTATGTAAATTACCTTAATACCGGACGTATAAACCCTCCGCTTCTAATGGTGTCTTCATTCTTCGGTTATCACTGGCGCTGAGGTGTTCTGCGTGCACATCTTACAGAAGGATGTAGATAAATAGCCTTGAGCTGTGCTATTAGCAATCATACTGATTTCCGCTAAGCGCACACACAAAAACGAGGCCACAAGATCACGCCTTACGTGGTCGTGAATAAGGGACAACACAAAAAAAAATCTAAGATGTACGATTGAAAGTGTATGGAATGTACTTTCACATGAACCCAGCATATGGTGTATGTCAGTGGAGCTGTGTGTCTCAACACGCTCCAAAGTTCAGTTAGAGTGACAGTGGTTAGGAATGGAGAGTGAACAACGTGCATATATGAAAATGGCTTTTCAAGAATGCACGACAATGTCACACACAGTTACGGCAAGCAGTGGGCGCGCGTGCCCTTCGAACAGTGGCGAAGTGGACAGAGGCCTTCAAGAGGGATAGAGTTTCGACTGCCGATCTGCCGCGCAGTGGGCGTCCTTTGTCCTCGGAAAAGGATATGCCGGCGATGGTGGTGGAACAGTACTTACGCGATGACAGGCGCTTGACAGTTGTGGAATAGAAGAGCAAACGGAATTCTGGCAAAAAAACGTGCATCGCATTTTACGGGAGGACCTGAACATGCGGGAAATGTGTGCAAAGTAAGCGCCACATCAATTAAGTGAGGTACAGAAGTGGACTCGCTACGAAACATGTCACATAAATCTGGCGAGATTTCAGGAAGAAGTGGATGTCTTGTTGAATCGAAGCATTGCAATTGATGAAATGGGGGGTTGAACCAGACCCCAAGCGACAGTCCATTGAATGGAGTCATCCTGGGCCACCACGCAAACCCAAGTTTCGCCATACTCCTTCACCAACAAAAGTCTTGGGACAATCAAGGAATGCTTAAGCATCATTCAGCGTGAAGGGACCGTGAATGCCTAATATTACAGGTCTTTTTTGTGCCATAATTGTGCCGTGCCGTACACACCAAACGACCAGAACTTTTGAAACACATAATTTTTCACCACAATAACGCGACAGTGTCAAGTGTCTTTTACAGCGGTGGGGATGAGAAGTTCTTCCACACCCGCCATATTCGCCCGATCCCATTCCTTGTGATCATGATTTCATCCCCAAAGGGAAGCAGCCATTGCGTAGCAAACGCTTTGCTAACAAAGCGGACATTTTGGCAGCATTTCCACTCGAGGTGGCTCACGTTAGCAACTCACATGCAGCAGATGGTATTCTGCGCCTTCCCCATTGCTTTAGAGACCACTTCGAAGGCAGCTAAACATCGTGCATTACATGGGAGACCCGTCCTGCCACGGATTTGCAACCCTGTGTAAATAGTTGTATATTTCTTGTTGCCTGTGTTTTGCTTCTTCCCTACGAGGGCCATCTACATTCAGCCTTCCGTTGGTGGCACCCCTCGGCAGTAAATGTCATGTACTTTCAATCGTATATCTTAGATTTTTAGTGTTTCTCTTGTTTGCGAGAAAAAAAAAATAATTGCCATTATTATTACTTATCCCTCGTAATTGCTCTCACGAGGTAGGTACAGTTATCCAAGAATGGGATTGTTCGTCGAAGCACTGGTTCAGGACGAAAACATATGTCCACTCCTCATCAGGGTATTGCTCAGCTTGAAGAAGTAGATATCAATCTCTTCCAGCATGTGTCTGCAATGAGAAGTATTACTTCCCTGGTTCGAACCGCACAGGTCTATGTCGTTTGAGTGTAGCAGGACCCTTTGCTCGACCAACTGTCTTAAAGACAATCACAGATTACTTCGCTTCGCCTTTGAACTCAACTGGAATGGGGTTATTCGTATGTGTAAAAGGGGAAAACCGTCCCAGAGAACACGATATGACGCAAGATGCACGAATCAACTGTATCATCAAGATAGCATATCTATATCGGAGTTTGATTGATCACGGACACGAGTGTGTTGTAGCAGCTAGACGAAACACTATACAGTCACCAATATAAAAACACCTTCGAAAGGATAATGGTTCTTTCTGTGAGGATGAGATATGTTGATGGAATCATTGAATTCTAACAAGATAATCATCCTGTTCACACATGTCAACAAGTTTCAAAGTGCTTCTTACAGAGGGAAGATATCAAAATAATGATTGGTCTGCTTTCCCCCCCCCCCTGTTGAAAATGTGTGCGCAATCTCGCGACCTGCTCGAGAGCGAAGGTCGAAAGAGACTCTGTGGCACCAAATACAATATACTTAGGAAGAAGTATCCACTCGCTGAAATTTGTTTTGAGTTTGATTGCAACCATGTGCCAAAATGTGAGGTTATTAATAGAAGGGGATTTCCGATATTAAGCTAATTTGTTTTGTTTTGATTTTCAATTATTTTGAAAACAAAGAATGTTACTTTAGATTTTTTATGAGCACAAATGTCTTAAAATTCAAATTTATTTGAAATTGGAAGTTATACAAGCAAAATAATTCACGCACGGGAGAGGTTCGAACTTTTATGATTCTCATGCTAAACAACTTACAGTCACTCGACTGTCAGCGCACTTCTCTCATGGATTGATGTAACTGACGATGATAGAATGAGGCCAAGGCTGTAAGATGCGCGTACAAAGACTGTTAGCATGAATCATGCTCGGAGATAAGCAGAATTTAGACAAGAGTATGCTCATTTTTTTTTTCTTTCGTTTCGTTTTTTTATCTTAAGATATACATAACATAGTATTAGACAAATACTGTTTAAAACTTTTTCAACGATTTTATTTATTCTGAATCCGATTCCGTTTTATACATGCAATGCCTCGCCAACATTTTATGAGTAGAACATTTATAGTGGCTGCTTTATCTTGCTGTTCCACATGTTGCAGGGTTATTTCGAGTGCTGCATTATGCTCACCATGATTCAACTTTCTTTTGAAACATGAAACGTTCCTTTTTGTTCCCCATCAGCATATTTCAGCTTTTACAGAGACCGTCCCTATTATGTCAACATGCAACCTCGCAGTTGATCGGGTGCCATTCACTCTGAAATATAGCTTTCACAATGTTCACAACATGGTAATTTTTTCACTAAATGTATCAACTGCAAGTCTTCCTCGTCGGTTTTATGATTAAGAATGGGGTGCATTTTAAATTACAAACTCACCATTTCTATAAGGTTTGTTGTTTGTTAGAGGTCTTAATTTTTTAGGTGCTAATGAAAGTGAAAGTGAAAAAAATTGTTAAGTAGAATACCAAAAGAACGAAACAGAAGCTTAGGAAAATAATTGGAAATCATCAACAATGTTTTAAACCTTAAAGCAAAACAAAAACCTATGGCGAAATGTAACTCTAGAACTATATTTTATTGCAAAGAATTTCTTTCAAATAGAATTGTAATTCCTTAAGTATAGGTTTTCCCTTTTCCGTTTAGAAACCTCTCGTTCTTTCTCTTCCAATTATACTGTTTTATTATTGTGGTATCCTGTTATTCTTCCTCAGTGTTTTCTATCGTTCTTCCTCTCCATGTTCTCTCTTGTAAATACGAAATATTTTAACTTTAAAAAAAATTAATCTTTTATGTATACAGTTTGATGATGTTGCTGGAAAAAAGTGAACACATAAAAAGGAGAAAGATGACCGGTATCCAATAACACGTTTTACGAAGATATTTGATTCTTTTTACAAAGGCATTATATAATATAAATATATTGTAAACCTTTAATAATACATGAAGCACAAAATACAATTTAAAGATAAAAACAAGTTTCCAAAAGTTATTTTGCTTTTCTGATGGGGCCTTAAAATAAAATAATTTGTTTGGTGGAGAATATTTCTTCAGCAATAAACAGCAGATACATTTCGTGGATGTGAATACTGTAATCATCAGATAGGTCGAATCTCTTGGAGAAGCTCTTCATTGCAGGACGCTCTGGAGGATTCATTGCATACGGACGCTCTTCTGCTTTAGGAACATAAATACATTCAATATTTAATGTGGAGCATCTGTTAATTATATCAAATTAGGTTAAATAAAATTAGCTAAGAATACGTAACTTGTTTCATACATACTTCACTTTTTCTCCCTATGCTTTATTGCTAGTTTCTATATAAAAGTTACCAGTTTGATTATTTGTTTTAATGAAATGATATTAATAAAATAAAATTAAATACAATTTTTTTTTTAGTAAATGAACATTTTAAACACTCAAGTTTGCCTAACTTCATTTCTTTCTTACTTCCTTGTTAGTTGCTCTAAAACATTACCGGAAGTAGAAAATTGAATCCTATGCGTAGATAATAAATACATATATAAACTTAATATTTTATGTACTAGAAGTGAGACGTCCGAACCCTCAAATTTCGCAAATCTGATTAAGATTCCAGATTTGAAAACTCGAGTCATCGGACATTTTTCGTCATTTGAATCTTTTGAATCCTAATCTAAAAGCTATTAAATTTTAGAAATACCACTTTTATCTCCATTGACTTCCAATTGAAGCGTGTCACACAGTTTTAATATGCCATCTAGCGGAATTTTCCGGAACTTTCTAGTAATAAAACTGCTATTCCCTGCGCTCTCTGGTATATTCCTGAAACTAACTCTCTGTAGTTCTGGAGGTTTCTAAAATGTATGCCAAGATATATAGACGATAGAAATTAAAGATATAAATAACATTATGTAAATAAAACTTGTGTGCTTTTCCTACAAACGAGAAATTTTATGTTTTATCTTACTCTGTAGTAGAAGCTTTTCTTCTACCCACTGCTGTGGCTTTTGACACCGTTTGTCTACCAACTAGCCAGACCAGGTTTGGATTTTAATGTTTTTTGATGCCATTTTCTGTTGTGTAAATTTAAGGCAACGAAGATTTGCGTAATCTTTATTTCATTTCATGGCACATCTGAATACCTATGGCAATCTGACCGAGAGATTAAAAACCAAAGGATCGATTTACTTATATATTTACCAGACGGATATGTGAGTGCAGTTCAAGAATACTTTGGTAGAGGTAATGATATTTGTGCTTTACATACCTGCAGGTGCTAGGAGAGAACCTTGGTGACTCTGGGCATTATGACGGGGATGTCGTCGAACTCGAGGGATTTGATGCTGACAGGGTACGGCACCCTGAGTCTAATTGGAGTACGACTGAGACGAAGGTTCGATATGGATTCTCCTTCCTTAGGATGCTTTCGGATCAGGTTAGCAATCACATGTTTAGCCGCCTCACCCCACCAGCGTCTCGCGTCGCGTCGGCGTGCCTCTGCTAGTACCTTGGGGTTCACCCTGTAACCTTGTAATTTTTTAGTTTTCTCATTTTATAATCCGTGTTGTATAGTTATAACTGTCAATGTTTTTATTGCTAAATTTATACGTAATAGGCTCAGTTCACCTGCTAAAGATCTCTAAGTTAACATCAACATTAATGCTCCAGGATATCAGCTAATGAGGCTTGGACGCCTAGTAACCTGTGGAGAAGATTAGTTATGTAGAAATGAATCAATACCTTAGAGACCCAATGTGCCTCACTTGTTTATCATTTCCTTTCTCTCCTGTTCCACCAGCTTAACCCAGTGCACTAAATAAGCTCTCTGTAGTTAATACTAATCTCCGTAATACAAGAGCAAACTGAAAAGCTCTCGATCGAACAATGTAGGAACGAGTTTCTATCTTGAACATTATTTGCATTTTTAACATTATCTCCCTTATGGTCAATTGATTTATTCCAGTGGTTTCCCGGAAAGTCTGAAAACTATCCTACAGCTACAATCACCTCCTGATTTGATGAAAAATGCTGACCAGTGACAAAAATTTCAGCTTTAGGAAGAGTTACAAGTTCGCTTGAGCCGAATCTGATGAGTAGGATAACAATTCATAGCTCAAGTCTCTCATTTTTCCCATCGCTAAAGCATTTTTGTGAGGAGGTGCAGTTTTTACTAACATTTTTTTCTCATTTAGCTGTCTTAAATGATTATGATTTTACTTTCTGAAGATGACCAATTAGCGTCCCGAAAGACTAATGCCATAATCTTTCCTGCAGATGAAACGAACTTTGTTTTCTGTTCACTGTTTTGACTGCTCTTTCACTTCTTTTTTGTGGTGGTGAATCGAATCATATTATCAATCCCGTTGCTGAAAATGTGCTCCAATCATTTGCTATATTTTCATACGAGTGCGTTTTTCATCTACTGTTAACAATCTTAGGAAAAGTATTTTCATATGCAATTCTTCGTGTAAAATAAAGCCTAAGCTCCTTAGAAGTGCCTATAGCCTCAGCAATTTCACGCACTTTAACTCGGCGGTCATCTAATACTAATTCAAGTATCTGTGGCCTTTTTTGGACGTTCTTCACGCGAGTTATTTTCATAGTTGATATGGCCGTGTTTAATTTTAGCAGCCCATATTTAATCGTTGAAATTGAAGAATAGTGCCCATAAACTTTTATAAATTTGGCATGAATTTCCTTTGGTCTTAAACCATCTTTTACAAAACACTTTATAATTGCACGACGGTACCTTTTTATTCATTTTATGAAATACTCACAGCATGCTTACATAGAAAGCTGTAAACTATTCGAAACAATGACTTGATATTTCAAATGAATACAGATGTACCAACATGAAAAAAAAAAGATCTTATCAATTGCATGGCCACCTTTAGTCGAGGCTGAGAATTTTTCATTCAGCCCTTGTACATTAACATCATTTTTGGAGAACTTAGCTATAACAAGTTTCCTCAGGTTCTAAGTATCACAGTCTACTGTTGAGGTTTATGCTATTTCATGCACAATGGCAATCTAAAAGTTATCCTTTGGATTATGAAAGCATATTCAGGGCAACTTGATCCATACATTTTCATAGCACTTAACCAGCTGTCTCGGTGAACGATGAATGAAGCTAGTTTATATGCCACAGTACAATTCAGAGCATTGACATTCGCCCTAACAGAATAAAAAAATGAACTTTGCCCAATCAAGTTGCTCCCCAGCTCACACAAGCAAACTTAGGGCATGTGTCTACCATATATAGTATATTTGCTATTAGGGGCTTGCCTCCCATCACTCTTCAACATATGTGAAAATGTGATAAAAGCAAGATATAACAACTTAGTATTTAGTTCACTTGATTAATTATAGAGATGTGTGGTGACAGTTGTAACTGTTTTCAAAACAGTTAGAGTGGCTACTTTTAATCTGTGCCATCCTGCTTGTGTTTTTATCTAGGTTCACACCTAAACCTCCAACCCCCCCCCCCCTTTCCCATCTTCATCTCTATGTTCACGCTGGAAAGCCTCGTTACCTGTATGTTGTTCCCATTGGTTGTGGCAAGCAAGGAAGTTTAGAGAATAATGTGACGTAATCTTTCTAGCATGGTTGCTTGCCCTGCTGTCACTCGGTTCGAGATCGTTTCGGTTATTCGGGGAGTAAGTATGTTCTTTGGCCTTTCCTCGCTATCCAGACCCAGTGATCCAGGTATTATCCAGGTTTGCTGATGCAACATTTATTGTATTACAAATTATTTAAGTTGGTTTTCAAGTTATCTGCATTTTTATCTTAAGCAGAACTTGTGTGGTGCAACCATTTTGGAAATTGCTGTAAATCAAGATAACAATAAAGTCATTTTAATTTTACATTGAGATTTCAGAAAGAGTATTCGCTTGATGCTTGATTTAAATTTTTAAAATGTAATGTTTAATGCTCTATGTTGGCACTGAATTAAACTTTTATTTTTGCAAATTGTATTGCACAGTGCATTGCTTTGTGTGAGCCAGTGTTATTTTAGCATGCTAATCGTTATTTTGCGTATATCAAATAAGCAATGATATCTGTAAATTATTTTATCCTGTACTCTAAAGTTACATTTCTCTGGCACATTTTGGAAATTTTTTCTTTCCAGCTCCTTTCTAATGTAACTATTTTCCAGGCATCAGAGGGAGGATGTCGAGTAGAACATTATAAAAAATTTGGTAGCAGAAATGAAGGACAAGTTGCAAGGTTTAGTAATTCATTAGCGATACGAATGTACTTTGTAATCGTATGGACAAGTTAGTAATTAAGTATACCGTGTTCAATACTTGCCCTTGTAGTTATGTGACAGTTAGACCTAATAATTTAACATACAAGTCGAATGCGTTACTACAGAAGAGAAAACAATGGGCATACTCAAATTCGTTAACGTAGATACTCGTATACTTTGGATAAATTCCTTACATTTCATTTATACGAAGTAATAGAGAATATACAGGGTTTTCAGGTTTTCATTACAAACTTGCCAGTCTGAATTAACTATCTACAGAGTATTCATTTAATGTAAAAGAAATACTTTAATTTAGGTACGGAGGGGGCGGTTTAAACTAATGTTGATTAAACTTTAGGTTTCACTTTCTCACCCTCAATCATCCCCCTTTTAAATTTCAAATGGCGCCCCCACGATGTTTAACTTTGAAAGATGATTCGATTGTTACAAAATCTTTTGTTTTCTGTCGTTGCCTGGTAACCTGGTTGGTGTTACTGTTGTGTGAAATTGGCGACTATAAATTTGTTATGTTCGTTTGGAAAATGGCTATAGGGACTAACGGCTTGGATTTGTTTTCTGTTCAAAACAAGTTGCTTGACTGAGGTTTACTCTTAAGTTTTTTCCACTTTCTGAAAAGGTAAATACCAAGAACTTTTCAATAGACAGTTTTGTCATGTAAATGAATTTCGTTCACCGTCCGAAGATTTACTAAAAGAACATTGACAGTTTACAAAATGAATAGAAAGTCCGCTCACCTCCTGCGAAACAAAGTAGCAACAGTCTGAATCACAGCTACCATTTGTCGATACAGTATTAATTGAACTTAGTGTTTATCCAATTATTTGCCTTACATGCAGTTTATTCTACTTAATTAAAACATTAAAAGAAGCAATTCCACTACATGGAGTGCAGAAAGCAATTAATATATGAATTTGTAATTTAGTACAGATTGTCTTTTCTGAAACACATAATTTCCTTGTATTTTTATACACGAATGACATGTTTGGTAAGCAACAATATTCGCAAAACAGTAATAGCAACTTGAGTCATCTTTCCTACACCGTTGTGCCCAAAGATATCTACTATTTCCCTTTTTGGAGCAAACATAAAAAAACTTCACCAAGGAACCTATCGAGTTTCAATGTCGGAATTACATGCAGCTCTGTAGCTATTCTCATGCACTATTTTTTAAAAAGTAATGGCAATAATAGTGATATTAGTTTCTGATAAATTTTTATTTTAATACCACAAAACCATGTTTTAGAACATTTGCTTTCTAAGAGATGTTTAAGCATGTTTATCTTACATAATACACCATATTCAATTTATATTTTTTGCGTTCTGTACTATTAATTGGTCGTGAAAGACGATTTATCAACAATTGCAAGTCGGCGTTTCAAATTTGATGCTATACCTGGGGGGATCTGAGGCAGGGCGTCCATGTGGTGGCGATGTCGAGGACAGATGTATGGTGGAGCCTGCTCGTCCAGGTGACAGCAGCGGCCATGCTCGCCGAAGTTGGTGCCGATGAGGCTGCGGAGGGTGGAAGCATGTGTAGGTGCTGCAATACGCTCCACCTCGAATTGAAATCTTCGTCCTGGCTGAATCGGGGGCGGGCTTCCGTTGACAGAACCTCTTCGCGATGATGCCGACACCTCAGGCTTCTTTCTGCGGGCCGATTTCTTTGTCTCCTTAACTTCCTTGTCGGAGCCAAACAAGCCTCTGGTCTCCGCAATCTCGATCATGTATTTGGCGTTTAAACGCACGATCTCCTACAGCGACACAGTTCATCCGTGTTACTACGTACCTTCAAGGCATGACGTCTTTCAGTTACGAAATAAACATAAAGAATGCTGTACATTTTAAAACCTGTTTGGGTGAAAGTTTCTTGTTATATGGAGTAACATTTTCCTTTGAAAACTGCACAAATTAAAGAGAGTATCCGAAGTCAAACTAAGGAATAAACATGAATAATGCAGAGAATACTTCTACATGTACGCTGGAGATTTAATTCTTGAATAAATATATTATGAGGCGTCTAAAAACATATTTTAGATGACAACTACACAATCTCATGTCTTTTGATTGTTTTAAATAGTTATTAATACTTCAGTTTGAAGTACACGAACTTCATGCTTTGGCTGCAAAATTGTTGACAAAGAAAATGGATTCATCGTTTGTGCCTGTTATACCATGTGCTTGAGGGATGAGGTTCTACGAAAAAAGGGAAATTTATTGTTATAATGGTTTGGTTGTTACTTCAGTCTAATCAAAATTTCTGGATTGTCTTAAAATTCAAAAACATAAAATGCATTATCTTTGCCTTCCGCAAATATATCTGGCAGTCAAAAATTTCCAGGTCCCAAATTAGCTGACATTTAACTTAGATGAAGATATCGACAAGATAGATTTTACAGAACACAATGTAGCCGATAGTGAATTTGGACCTTTAATGCTTAATAATCCACTTTCAATCAGCAAAGGTAAGAGTGATTAAGTATGGAATTGAAATTATCCATATCTGAAGTAGAAATGTTATGACCAAGAATGGTATCCGGTGAAGAATGTTTTTACGCATATTTATTAGCAGAAAAACTTAAAATGATGATTTGGGTTATTAGATTATTTCAACTATTCGTCTAAAGGAGCTTGTTATTGTGTTGGACATGCAGTTGAGAAATAAATCCAAGTTTGGGATAATCAGTTAAAGGAATAAATTAGAGAGAAACACTTAGGAAAGCGACAAAGTTGATTCTAAAGCAAAGAATCTTGTGAAAGAGGCGTTATTAGAAGTGAGGGCATTTGCCCTTAATAAGTAACCCGCTTAACTGAGCATGCTGCAGCAGTAACCAACGAAAGTTTTGATTTATCATTAAACGATTGACAGATCGAGCGGGGTGGTTCAGGCGGTAACGCTTGAGATTTGCATTCGGGAGGTCCCAGTTTAAATCTCTTGCGGCCGGTCATCCTGATACATTGTTCCTTTCCACAACTTTTCTGCTCTCCCACTTCATGAAGGTTTCTAATCCGGGTCTGCAACGGAAGCGGCCCGAATTCCTTTAAAAAGGGGAGGGACTCCGTCGGTGTTAGGGGATTTATCTGGAAACACTGCTAGGAACCGTCTATGTACTTGGCTCACGATCTCTGGCTCCTGCCGCCTAGTATCCTCCACACCTTATTCCTCGGAGGTATTGGGGAGGTAGGCACAAACGGCCAGCTCTTGAGCATGGCGGAAGTATCGAACTGTTCTCCTCTGTCTCTACCAGCTCTACCATCGAAAGACAACAGTCTAGATTTTTGACACCCGAAGAGAATAATTTACTTATGTTATTCCGTAATTTAATAACGCATTTCTTCAAATACAATTAATTATTTTATAATACCTTATAGGAGATATAAACTTAAACATTTTATAAGAAAAAACAGCATATCCAGCAGCATTTCACTATAAAACTTGGATTATACATAAGTTATAATTTAAATGATTGAACAAAGATACTTATTGAATTACATCTCTATGAAAACTTTACAGAAGCATCGTTCAATTTCTCTTTCTAACTGGATTAATATGAAATTACGACAACGTTACAACATATCCTCATACGCTTAAAACTTCTTCCTATTATTCAGTAAAAAATCCATCTGAATTTTCACCATACGTTTAACAATGTTCATTTAATAACGTAAGATATATTTTATTGGAGACTTAATTTTGCACAATTAAGCTAGAAACTATTAGATCTTTAACCTAGCAGGGTCGCCAATGCGCTAACTCTTGAGAGTCGCACTCGGGAGGTCCCGAAATTCCCTTTGGGCCGGCCATTCGGACTTGGGATTTTTGTGATTTCCTTGGTCACTTACATGAATGCTAGGATGCATATTTACATTGCAGGAGTTTTTCCGTTTTCCCATTTCATATCATTTCATTTCATTGGTTCTGTTAAAGGGTCGAATGTGACAGGGCGAGTTAGGCTGGTGAGGCGTGACGCTGGTTTGCGTTGGGAGGGCTTCTGTCTCGGCGTCAGTAATGGAAGCCGATCTTCCGAGGGGCTCGGGCAACTCGGAAGAGCTTCGGGGTGTTCTATCTGGAAACATGTTAGGGACCCCATCTACGCAGCACCGCCCGTAGATCCTGGTCGCCGTGTCTCCCTCGTATCATCCCTTTCTCCCGCAGAGAAAGGGCGTAGGCACAAAGGGCCAGCCAGCTTGAGCAAGGCTCAAGTACAAACATTTCCTCTTTCGCCCAAGACCATCCATCTATCATATCTTTAAGAATTGTCATGATCAACAGGAGAGTCAGAAATGTCCCAGTCGCTTTACATGCAAAACTGTATTTGTCAATCGGAGATGCTTCAAGTTAACACTCTCACGAGATAAATAAGACATTCAGCGCTTGTCAGTTATTGAGTGGAAATAAAATAATTCGCAAAAGATATATACAAATTCTAGGCATGAGATGTAACACTGACTTTTATCTTAATTCATATTAACAGAATTCTTTTAGGTTAGAAATAATATCACCTAATCCCCTTGAACAATGTTGTAAAAAGCTTGTACGTCAAGAAAATTCCAGTACACTTACTTTTCTCTTGAGGTAAGCAAGATAGCACCCTTCGCGTTCCATTTTGATGCAGGCATCTTTCTCAGAGCACAGTTCAGGCAAGTCTGTCAGTTCGAAAAGGTCGCATGGAGGAACCTGCAGCATATACATTTAACCTTACCAATCTTGTTGTGGCATAATTTTTATTACATGGATAGATGAAAGTCGAAATGATTATAGAGTACATAAATATAGTTATCACTGAAGAAAATATTTAAGGATGCGATAACTTCAACCCAACTGAAATGCACAGATCTTTCTACATAAATTTAGGGAGCTTTATTTTGTCAGAAAGTTTAAACTTGTCGCTACTGACCTGAGATATCTGAAACTTAAAACACTTGTATAATACATAAGCTGCCACAATAACCAACTTAACAAATTAGTTCCTAGCGCGAAGTCATATAATCTTTAAAGTGAATAAATGAGACGATTAATAATGCAAGATAGGTTTTTACCCCCATAAATATTTTAAAAATAATTTCATGTTGATTTTCTTTCTCATACTGCAATGATCCTGGTTCTACTTTTCAAATAGTTGCTCTGTCAAAAAGAATACACTTCAAGGACAAATAAGGAATAAGGAGCTGAGAAGCAGAACCGGCATGAAAGATGTTCTCACTTCAGCTGAGAGGCTAAAATGGAAATGGGAGGGCACAAGGCAGGGCTGGACCACAGAAGATGGGTACAGGATAACAACTTGGTAGGAGGAAAGTGGGATGACAAAAGATACAATGGGCAGCTTGCTTCAGACGGGGGCCGGTGTGCTGTTGACTTGAAGAAAGACGAGTGGAAAAACCTTGAAAGAATCCTTTACAAAAGTGTATCAGGATCCAATGGTGATAATGGAACAGTGCATTTTGAGAAATTTGTTTTGTACCGTGTGATCATTTTATCGTGCACATCATGATATTATGCAGTATAATTCCACTGTGGACAATTGATTTGATACAGTAAGTGTTGAAAATGTTCACAATTTCCTGAAGGCAGATCTGAACCCTTTGTAAGACATCAGGTCTAATGGAATTATTTCTTACGTATTGTTTCTTTCCAGATCTTTTAGAGTACGTGGGTTTACTCAATATACATGTCCTTTCACAAAAAAAAAAAAAAAAAAAAAAAATCTGACGACGATAAGTCATGGGAACGAGGTGGGAGGCACAGCCATTTTGAGATCAAGTGATCATCAAACAACATTTCTTTCAAAAATGCCATGATGTTTCTGTATGGCACGTTGCCCCCTCTTGTTGCAGGTGTGATTATTACCAATGTCAGTGTGCTAAAGGCAAATGATGAGCGTGATAAAACAATCGCACTGTATATGTGTAAAAGTGAACTATGGATGTCTATGTGAAGTGAATCATAATAATGTGTGTATGTAACTGTCAATTATTGCAGGTTATGAACTTAATTGTTATGGCTAGCACACCTAATGAGTTATTATTGAGCCCAGTCCCTGATTTGTCAAGAGACCACAGTCCTTAGGGGAATTCAGGATTACAGTTCAATAAACTTATTAATTTTCTATCAAGGGAAATCAACAATATTGCATCTATCTCTGTATCTGATACTAAAGCGAAACCTCCAAAAGTTTTGTAACTCTAATAACATCAATAGTAATATTAATAAAATAATCAGTTGCATTTATCTGTAAATAAAAACAGCCGATCTTGTTTCCAAACCCAGCACCATCATCAGCTCCTGCTAATGCTGAAGAGCATTCCACACTGAAACTTTAAGAGAGCTGTAATGTTTTCTAAAAGTAACTCACACAAATATCAGAGTCCAGAGTGTCTGTAGGGGAGGTGGTAGACCTTGCAGATAGCAGTTGTGTCTCTCGACCTTGCTCCTCCGCATGTTTTTCTAGGGCGTTCAAGTTCATTTCGCTAACAAGATGGGTCACCATCTCACTGTTCTCGGCCAAAACAATGGAATGCGTCTCGTAGAGTACCACCTGAATCTGTACACATGCAAATTGTGTTCATAAAATCACTTTAGTATTAAGGGCACTTAATGTTTTAAGATGGTATTTTGTTACATGTTTATTAAGCATTGTGTAACTAACGTTTTCGGATTTTTATGTCAAAATAAGGCACTGCTTTACTCTAGTACAACATTTATAATCTGTTTATTATTGCAGCAGACGGTAGTTTTTTTTAAAGAGAAAAAAGAAAAAAAAAAGAAATGCAATTACCTCTATAATAATAAAAAAAAATCTCTGACATCAGTGCAATTCAGTAATACAACTAAAGGAGGAAGCCAATGCTGATAGTGTACAAGATAGAATTTCTATATTGTTTTAATGTTTTACTTCATAACCAAACGGAATATAGAGGTTAAATAATGCAGTTAAACGTATTAAAATGGGGGAAAAAATAGTGCATTCTCATAGGTTAAAGGTAGCCGTTCTGTTGATGTTGTCATCACCAAATTATTTTCAGGAATTGCTCAGGAACCTATACCGGAAACATCGGTTGACTTTTAGTTTTTGTATTTCAGATATATTAACATCACTGGTGAATTCATCGAAAGTCCTATGTGCGCATAGCATTTGTACTGCGCTACAGCATTAGTTGACATGTTTTATACTTTAAGAACGTATGTAATGAACATTTATTCAATTAATTGTGTAGCACATTACATTTAAATTATCTAGATGTTACAAATTATTAATAAAAACTGCCATATCGCGAAGAATGTCAAATGCAGCAACAATTGTGGTCATTAAATCCTCTTCTGTACTGATATCTGGTACACACAGTCTTAACACCTCCCCCTAAAAACATCCATAGGGGTCAATGTGGCGAAAGTACCAGCTAGAATGTATCCACTAATCCAGTTATCCAGGTACATGAATTTAGGAAGTCCCCATATTACCTCTTCCAGAAATTCCGCCAAAATGTGCTCTAAGAATGCAGGCAGACATATCCCTGAAACGTGGACGCAGGTAGTAGGCTCAGCAAGAGTGTCATTAGCTACCCACATTACCTGACAGAGGAACATCTCCCAGAAGCCCCATCAAAATGGGTTCTAAGAACGCAAGCAGAAATATCCATGAAAAGTGAAAGCATGTAGTAAAACTCAGTAAAATAGTCAATAGGTGCCCACATTACCTGAAAAGAGGAACATCTTCCGTAAGTTCCAGTAAAACGTATTCTAAGAACGCAGGTAGACGTGTTCCTGAAACGTGGAAGCAGATAGTAAGGCTCAGTAAGTGCCCATATTACCTGACAGAGGAAAATCCCTCAGAAGTTCCATCAAAATGATGTTATAAGAATGCAGGTAGACATATTCCTGAATGGAGGTAGCAGATAGTAGGGTCCAGTAAAAATGTCAGTCACAATTCTAGCCCAGAAATTTATTCCATATCGTTATTGGGGTTTTCAACTGAAGAATTTTTATTGCACAAATGTGACTGTTACAAAAGTTAATGTAAATAACATTTCATCAGTCCGAAACCTTGGCTGTTGAGAACATATTTCTGAAGAAACCATCGGAAACATCGGCAGGTACTCTTGCTGTGGTGCTCGTTTTTTTTTTTTTTTTTGAGTAGTGTTTAACGCCCGTTTTTACTACTGAGGCACCACAGGCGGTAGACACTGATGATACATGAGATGAAATGATAAATTGGGAAAGGATATTTTTTTTTTTAAGGAAGGAAGCGTTCCAGGCCTAAGTTTAGGTACCTCCCCGGCATTTGCCAGTTATGAAGACTGAGGAAAACCTGGAAAAAACCCCAGTCAGGGAGGACGGTCCTGGCGGGATTCGAACCGCAGACCTCCCGCTCACGAGTCCGTGCCTTAACGACCTCGGCCACCCGTGGCGGTACTATGTATAAGTCATGGGAACGAGGTGGGAGGCACAGCCATTTTGAGATCAAGTGATCATCAAACAACATTTCTTTCAAAAATGCCATGATGTTTGGAGAGGAAGAAGGTTGAGAACATGCCATGTGAAGATGTTTCAGAACTATGTCATGAATTGCACGAGCACCATAAGTACTTATCGTCGTCAGATTTTTTTTTTTTTTTATCAATCCGGACTGCAAAAACCCTTAGAAATTTAAATCTTACGAGGTAGATCCTTTATTAGACTACTATGCTATATTATTTATTACAGGAGGACAGGGAATGCGCTCCGAGAAAGGGTGGCTCAAGTGGTAGCGCTTGAGACTCACACTTGGGAGGTTCCGGGGTCAATTCTCGTTGAGCCGGACATCTAATCTTGAATTTTTTGTAATTTCCCCATGTCACTTAGACGAATGCTGGGATGGTTTTTTATATTCCACTCTTCCATTTCATATCATTTCATTCTGTTATAAGTTCGTAAGTGTCAGGCGAGATAGACTGGGTCGGCCCTGGTGGTTTAGTGGTAACCATACTTACCTCTAAGCTCAATCTCGCCCAGGGTCAATGAATTTTTGCGTGCGTAAAAATCCTAAGTATGCCTTCCTTCGGAAGGGAAGTAAAGCCGTGGGTCCCGTGTCGTACATTTACGGCAAGGTAAAGAGACTCAAGCCTGAAAGAAGAGGCCTCTGAGCAAAATTTGTCGGCCGTCACACGTCATGAATTGAATGGGACCCTGATGATGTTAAAGAGCGTCCGTAAATAAACCAAATTAACAACAAAGATAGATTGGTGTTGTGTGATGATGGCTTGCGCTTTGACGGTCTCTACCCCGACTTCTGGAATGAAAGTGGAACTTCTGAAGGCTCGAACAACTCAGGAGGCTTCCACCGTCATCGGAGTCTTCTACACGACAGGGACCCCATTTGCGTATTGCATTCACCGCCCCGGTCAACCTCATACCGTTCCTTCAGGGGCATAGGCATGAAAGGCCAGTCACGAGCAAGGCTCAAGTACCGAAATATCCTTCTCTGCTTCAGTACATATATCTAATGCACAGGATTTCATCTGATGCTGGTTATTTAATAACCTTAATGCTGGAATAGAAACAAAACATCATCAGAAATATTTTCCTAATATAAAATCTCCTATATATTCTGTGAGTCATTCCTGAAAATTATTTGTTTTATTTATTTTAGCGGTCCTGGTGGTGCAGTGGTAACCATACTTGCCTCCTAAACCCAAGATCGCGGGTTCGATCCCGGCCAGGATCGGTGGATTTTTTCGGGCGTAAAAATCTAAGTATGACTTTCTTCGGAAGGGAATTAAAACCCGTGTGTCCCATCTAGTGAATTTACGGCACGAAAAAGAACCTCAAGCCTGAAAGAAGATGCCTCTGAGCAAAATTATAATCCCGTCATACTTCGAATTCGTCCTTCCTCGTCGT
The DNA here is from genome assembly GCA_030762175.1 of Metallyticus violacea. Taxonomy (NCBI): domain Eukaryota; kingdom Metazoa; phylum Arthropoda; class Insecta; order Mantodea; family Metallyticidae; genus Metallyticus; species Metallyticus violacea. Next base: position 30,619,899 of record CM060838.1, read on the forward strand.
ACATACATTGGGCTTGGACATAGAGATCCTTAAGGTGTTCCGCTGTTCCTCGAGAATGATAGCGACCCTCTCTCGACTGCCGGCTGCACCCTCTGTGTCCGTGAGCATCTCCAACATTCCGAGGTCACCACCACGACTGCATACAAGATCCACGGGGTCCACGACGCCAGTGTAAGTGTTCGGTGGAGTGGCGAGCACGGCCACCAGCTTGTTCAGCACCTCGCCCTCATCAGCAGCAACATCGACGAAGCGTTGAGACAATACTGTAGTGTTAGTCACTCCGAGTTCTCCTAAATATTTCTCATATTCTTCTTTCCTGTAACGTGTCACTTAATTCCTTAGCTACACTTCTCTCACATGCCAATCAAAATGCCCTTAGAAAGCAGAAAATAAACATGTTTACATTTTGTACTCTGATCCTAAGGCTAAACTTAAAAACTACTTATTGGTGGTAGCGTTTGGTTCTTTTCTGCAAATGGCTTTGAAAGCAATGGCGATAAAGTTTCCCGGATTTTAATCGTTCCTCAGAAGAAATTGCAGTGCATTTGGGAATGCACTGCAATTTCTTCTGAGAATTTCTTCTGGCAATTTCTAATGCCATTTATTTGGAAAGAAAATTAAAACAGAAATACAAATTACCCACGCCCTTATGAGATTTTACAGTTTACACGGAAAAGATTCAGATAGCACTCTCGTATCTGCACATTATGGTGGAAATTTCAGTCGCGGTATATTGAGGTAATACAGTGATATAATAAATGCTACATTTTACATATGAAGCTTCACAGAAAAAATTCAAATTCTGATATTGGTAAGGGGGGAAAGATAAAATACATCAGTATTTGCTAAACTTCAGTTCGGGAAAGTGACGTCCAGAGTAGTGCATGCTCCAATGGGACAGTGTTCCACTCGATTGCTACTAAAAGAAATAGTAGTAGTAGTAGTAGTAGTAGTAGTAGTAGTAGTAGTAGTAGTAATAATAATAATAATAATAATAATGAGAGTAATGATGGTAGTATTGGTGCTGGTAATGGTAGTGTAGTGGAAATAACAGCAGTAGTAGAAAAAGCAGTAGATGTAATAGCAGTAGTAGCAGCAAGACCAGTAGTAGTAATATAGTAGTAGTAGTAGTAGTAGTAGTAGTAGTAGTAGTAGTAGTAGTAGTAGTAATAATAATAGTAATAATAATAATAATAATAATAATAATAATAATATAGTAGTAGTAATAGTAGTAGTAGTAGTAGTAGTAGTAGAGTAGTAGTAGTAGTAGTAGTAGTAGTAGAAGTAATAGTAGTAGTAGAGTATAGTAGTAGTAGTTGTAGTAGTATTGGTAATATAGTGGTAGTATAGTGGTGGTAGTAGTAATAATTATAGTTATAGTTGTAGTAATAGTAGAAGAAGACTAGTTTAGGGTGCTCAACTGTAATAGACATATTTCTGAAAAATTATGTTGATATATTGTAATGTATTCTAAAAAAACATGCATTGTTCCAGCATGTCTAGGTACATGCTTTGTGTAATAGCATTCTTAATTAACAATGGCCCAACAATATTGATCTATACACATTATTATTTGCCCATGCAGAGACTTTCCTGCACATGCTCTTGAATACAATACGATTTTCAGAGCTTCATCAACGAATTTGTGTCAGAAATGTGAAGAGTGAAATAACCTGACTCAAGAAATGATGTCCTTATTGCATGTTATGGGTATCTCAGAATGTTTGCACATTTTCTTTGTTGAGCTCATGTATAAAATTAATCTTTGAACTGTGATAAAAAATACTCTGCAGAGCACACCACTGTCCACACTACTTCTTGCATCGACCTAAAAAGTATCAACATTGAAACCTGAGCTATCTTCCTCTTTTTGTCTCCCACTTTGCCATATAAATGAAGTTTAAAGTTTTAAAACGAGGGTCATTAAAAAGAGACTCCCACTAAATGGTTGAAGAAATAAATAGACAAATCTGTGATTTACAAGCAGCCAGTCACTTACATAGGACGATCACTGAACATATTAGAAGTAAATTGACTTGCCTTTCACCAGCACCGAAGGCGACGAGTCCATCGATCTTCGGATTCCCTGATAAGATGTTTGCGAGGTAGGCCATGGTTCTTGGAGAATTAATATGAGTTTGTGCCACTGTACCCGTCAACTCCAAGTCTGTCAAAATGTTGCCCAAGGCTGCTGGACCCAGGCAGAAGGCTCGGTCCTACGAAATACTATAATGTATTTTCCCGATTGATAAACTTTTGGAAAAATCTCACTTTAGAATGAAAAATTAAGACATTCAAAAGTCATTGGACCTTGACACATTTATTATTAATTCGTTTTCGTTTATAGAACCGAAGGTTTTTAAGCGCGAACAAGGAAATAAATGTATTTAGCAATATGATAAGAAATATACAGCTACATGAAGTTAGAGTAGTTCGTAAGGGAAACTGAGGCAAGTGAAAATATTGTATGGTGTGATAAATGACTTTTTTTCTTAATATCTGAATAATTTATTAAGGGGAAATTGAAAAACCTACATTGTTACACAGTGCTTATTTACTTATTTATTTATTTTAATGCATCTGAACCAACTTAACTTTTGGGATGATATATTTGTGAATTAAAGATTTAGTGGTGGCGCATATGATACCGAATTTCCCCGGCGCCCAAACTTACCTGCTGTTTCCCTACGAGAGAAATGTATCTCATCTATAGCAAATAAGTATTATTTAGATAGGAATACTAATGTGTATAAACTGTGGCGTTGACTGTGAGTGAGAAGAAACCGCTAATAAAGCTTGGGAGGATCCCTATAGCGAATTAAAAAACTCAGTTTAGAATTTTTTTTTTTTTTGAAACTTACATCTACAGAATTCATATCCAATCTATAAACGTTGCGAAAAGATCAGTGCAATCAATGAATAACAAATAAAACATAAAAAAGAAACAAGAAGAAATGTTTTATATCAAAATGTTTACTTTATTAGAGAAATTATTAATCACATAATTATACACTGACTTAAAGAACTGTTGTTTTTAATAGTGTTTAACGCCAGTTTTTACTACTCAGGTACCACAGATGGTGGACACTGGTGATACATGAAATGAAATGATATATTATGACAGGATTATTTAAGGAAGGAAACGTTCCAGGCCTAAATTTAGGGTGTGGTGATTTGGTTTATTTACGGATGCTCTTTAACATTTCAGGTCATCAGCGCCCCATTCAATTCAGGGCGTAAAACGGCCGATAAATTTTGCTCAGAGGCCTCTTCTTTCAGGCTTCAGGTTCTTTTTCCTGCCGTAAATGTACGACACGGGACCCATGGCTTTACTTCCCTTCCGAAGGAAGCCATACTTAGGATTTTTTACGCCCGAAAAAATCCAACGATCCTGGCCGGGTTCAAACCCGCGATCTTGGGTTTAGAAGGCAAGTATGGTTACCACCACACCACCAGTATCGACAAGTTTAGGGTACCTCCCCGGCATTTGCCATTTATAAGGACTGAGGAAAACCTGGAAAAAGCCTCAGTCATGGAGGACGGTCCTGGTGGGATTCGAATCCCAGACCTCCCGGTCACGAGTCCGCGCCTTAATGACTTCGGCCACTTGTGGCGATAAAGAACTATGGTTAATTTAATAGGTTTGAAAGGAAGTATTTTTATTTAAAAATGATAAACTGCCATGCGTCAATAAAATCTCATGCCATGCCACGCTTGAGGGGGGGGGGCTTTCATTTTCCCATTGAATAAATACCTGTTGATCACATGCGCAAGCAGCTGTGACGTCACTGGAGCCATAAACTGAGAACTGATACAGCGCCATTACATACGGTTGGCTCGTTCTAGTTTCTAAACTTATACGGTAGGGTTTGCTTTAAAGTATTCTGATTCTGAGAAATGGTAAGGGTTCGTTTACATAACTCGAAAGAGCGCAGCTAAACTAGACAGTCAGCGTAAACAGAGATGGCATATGACTTGCACCCTATTCAATGTAACAAGTAGAGTGGGGTTGAGTTACGGGCCACCTTTTCTGCTTACTGAGGAAATGCAACCGCCGCAAACGGGAAAAGGGAGACAGTCGCCGTGCGTAAAATTAGTATATTTATTTTAGTATTTATATTTTTACTAAAAGCACAAAATGATACTGAATTTAAAGATGGTGATAATAATGAGCACTAATCTGTATTATGAAAGATGATGAAAATGATGTCCCTCAGCGGCAGTACATGGTGGACATCTGGTAGGAAATACCCGTGTCTCACCTAACTTTTCTTCCGTAAGAACCTGGCGGTAGGTAAAACGTTTCTTGTCATTGAAAGATCCTGTTTCTTGTAACAGAATCGTACATAAACACTTCAAGACTATATGTATTTAGCGGCATAATTAAGAAAAACAATTAGCCTACAATTTACACACAATGAAAGCACTGAGTAACACACACACAACCACTCCCTCAGAAAGCCTCCATCAAAATAACTACAAGTACTACAACACACACATTTCATGGCCTTGGTGACCGGCTTCTCCCAATATGCTGCCACGTTCTGCCGGCACGTAACTCAAATAACCTCAGTGTATTCAGCAATGTACATATTCTTGTCTCGTAAGATGGAGCTCATTCGAAAGTATTTTCTTCCCATGTTTTCTTATAATTCCCTAAGTAAATAATACGCATTTGAAAGGCTACAGAGAGTCTTTCTAGACTTTATCTCGTGTACAACAGCCTATGACTGACTGCAACATTTTGGAGAGGAAGAAGTGCTCTGAAAGACGAGAGGCGCATAGGATATGCTGTAACAGCAGTGACTAAAGAAAAACTTTACTGGATGTGGAAATCGAGATGAAGAAAGAGTGACTGAGGAAATGGGGGGGGGGAATGTATTCGTTCGCCACAGATGTATGGATGGGTGGTCTAGGGCGGAGAAGGATAATTTCGGTACTTGGGTCTTGCTCGCGACTGGTCCTTTACGCCTCTTGGGAGGATTGGTTTTGGTGAAGGAGACACCCGGTGGCCAGAAGCAAGCGGCGAATGCGCGGACGCAGATAGGTCCCCAAAATGTTTCCAGATAGAACACTCCGACGCCTGCAAAATCACTCTGAGTTGTTCGAGCCCCTCAGAAAAACCGTTTCCATTTTGGACGCCAAAGCAGAAATCTTTCCAAAGCACAAGCCGCCATTACACTGCGCCAGCCCACCTTGTCCAGGCATTTTCGACTTGTAACAGAACCAATGGAATGAAATTATATGAAATGGAGAGCAGAAAATTCATGGAAAGTAATGATTCATCCTAACATTCACCAAAATGACCAGGAGAAATCTCTAAAAATTAAAGGTCACAATGGCCGGGCCATTGACCCCGGAACCTTCCGAACGTGAGACTCAAGCGATGTTACCACCCCGTTCGGTGTGCCGCAGATCACTGAAGTCCCTACAATATCTTATGTGATGAATTTTTGTTGCCATTACGTCCCACATGCTTTCCCAATCGCAACAAGTTAGCTAAGATGGAATGGTGTCAGGAGCGTGCTCGTCTTTTCGACAAGGAAACTCCAAGCACTTCTACGGATTTACTGTAGAAGAGAAAAAGCCGAATTTACCAATATTATCCACAACTGAAGTAGCAAATAGCAATAAGCGGTGATCTACCTGTTAAGATCAAGCGATCTCGAAATGTAAATAGGAAGATAGTGGCCAATGTTTTCTCCGCAAGAGGTCATATTATAGCCATTTCATTCCAAGACTAGATTGGTCACCTAGTTTTCCAAGTTTTCGGGGAGAAGACCCAAGTTCAGATTGCTTCGTCATGTTGCTGTCTCTGTACATATTGCCTAGCAAACAAAGGACTTCTTGCAAGAATCAGGATTATATTAAACTATACTGTCAAAACCACAAGTTCCTGCAATATTTAATAGAATCCCAGCCATTTAATATACATTTGTAAGGATTTTATGAACACATCTGTGAACAACATTCAAATGCAAAAGTCTGGCGGATGAAGATATAACGCACCTGTAGTACTATGTGATAGTCCTTAACAAGTTTCGACTGTGCGAGGCTGGTGCGCTGGGCAGGATGGCAGATGATGAAGTTAGGACACACGCTGTCCAGTTGGTAATGGTGTATCCCCATCTCTTGCTCGCCATGATCCATCTGCTTCAGTCCGGCTTTCTCCACCAGTCGCGCCATCCGCTCCACGCTCCTGTACAAGCGAGCACAAGCGTGGCAGTGTTTCTGCATCATATGTTATTTGGATAGAAATAAAGGTTTTAATATAAAAATAACGTATGGAATATAGTTGTTCTTAGGGTTGTGGATTTTTATTGAAATAATATATTTGTATTATCAATCTGATGGGACCTAAACCTCATTCAGAAGTACCATAAAATCCAACCGATAATTATGTACTTTCAGATCATGATAGTTACTGAAAATTAATTATTGTGTCCTCAATTTCAGAATAGCGAACTGTATAACCAACTATACAATCATTAACAACAAAAGCATAAAACGTTTTAATGACCAGCTTACACTACAATTGTAGGAAGAAATATAGAAAACCAACAATTTAAATTACATTTAACTCTTTCTCATATACTTTCATAAGGGTGCACAACTCGTTTTCCATTCTCATGCAAAGAAAATTAATATATCTAGAAATGAATGGATAACACAAGGTATCAAAATATCTTGCAAACACAAAAGGGAACTTTACATCTACTAGAAAAAACAACTCTAGGCGTAGACAACACTATAAAGATTACTGCGAATTCTTTAAAAGAAAAAAGAAGAAGAAAAGAGATTATAAGTACAGCTTTAAAAAGTTTGTTCACAATGGACTGTAATTTAATTAGGAATTAGAAAAGTTTTTGAACTGAGATTGAATTAAGTTCAGTCATGGATATTGTAGTAAGAATTTCCCTTAAAATCAATTATATCACATCTAAAGATCCACGTTAACTGGAGTTTACATAAATTAGTCGTGTATATTGTTAAACACGGTATGTTGAGTATTACGGTAGGTATCACGGGCAGGATGCGCAGTAGCTTTGCCTGCTTGTGACGTCAACTGTTGTCTTTACTCGCAGCATGGCTAGTTCGATGCGCAAATAACATTGTTTGTGAAGAGTTTTGTTACAATAGTATAAGCTTCTTTTAAATTCTAAATGTTAAAAAGAATTAACATACCTTGCAATCATGTCAATGTCAACCATGATAGGAAAACGAAAGCATCGTGTATTTTGTATCATAGGTTTCCCAATCATACCAATCAAAAAAAAAAAAAAAAAAAAAAACATAGACTCAGTTATATAGAAGGGCTGACTCTGCAGAAATGTTTCGTGCATTTTGAAAGAAATATTACGAACGAAATGTGAAAGCGGAGTTTCTCAAACTCAATGCTTAATAGAAAATTAAAGATTTATTAATTTTCCACATTTAAATTAAAATGTATTATTGCTTGCATTGGGATGATAGCGCCCTGCTAAAACAAGATCGAAATCGCTTCGAAACAGAAATGCAAATAAAATAAGAGTAATACATTTTCTTTTTAGAAGAAACAAGCAGCATACTTGCTCTGAACTATAGGTTTCTGAGAATTACGTACGGCATACCACCTTTAAATTGAGTATAATAATTTTCAGAAAAATTTAAGACAATGGTAATGCGAAAGAAGAAAGAAGATTCGGAAGAGACGAGAAGGCATTTGAGGTGGATATGCTGTTTTCACGTTTGACACTCAATGAGCAATTAGATTATTTACAAGAAACAAGTTATAAACTGAAAATTTGCAACTTTTTGAAATGCTTGCAGGCTATATACCACACAAAATTTAAAAATCAAAATCAGAGGAAACATTCAAGTGACTTTCCTATAAAAATCTCTGGCTTTCCTCGCTTTCAAGGGGAAGGCTAATTAAACCTACAGGAATAGTGACTTAACTCTATCATTAGTTTAGAATACGCCTTTAGAGTGACTTAAATAAATTTTCAGATGTAATGAAAACTTCCTTTATTAGAATGAAGGTCATAAACAGGAGAAAAATCTAAAAACGAAAACTGTCCTGAAATAAACATACCTAATTATTTACCAAGAAAGAAATGGAAGAGATTTCACAACAGAGAACAGAGGTGGGGGGTAAAAACAGAAAGAAGACTCCTATTCTAGCAATATGCGCGTATACGAACACAACAATTGCTTGTTATAAAATGAGTCAACTTTCTAATTTTAAATGCTGATATAAGGATATAAGTGAATGAATGAATTAATTTTTACACTTGATTAACCTGTAGATTACTCTCTTCAACAATTAAACGTTTGGCTTTTCCCTAAGAATATTATGTTAATAATCCAGGAGGATATCCTACCGGTTTCCTGTTCAATACGTATATGTACAGTTCTTTTATTCCACCGCAACGAAATATAATTATAATGTATATTTATGTGAGCTCAATCCTAATATTTCATGTATTGTAATTAGTAATGTAGATAACATATATGTGTTTCACGTGTTTTACGGTATCATGCTAACACGTGAATTGAATGTCAACAAAAAGAAGAAAAAAAACTCCATGGTGTTTTGTTAGGAAACTTGGAAAGTCAACAAAAGGGTGATAAAACCTCTATTCAGAAGAAATAACCCGAAGATATCGTTTGAAGTCCCTTTCTTTATTAAAAGGCCTGCTGTAGCAAGTTTAATAAACCTCAAGGACTTTTAAAACTCCATAAGATCTCTAAACCCGATAGGCGTTGTACTGTTAGTCATTTAAAATAGCCAATGCTAACAAAATGTTTTAAACTTTCAAAATGGCATATGGGGCAGGTGATCTTGAACCAGCCAATGGAAATTGTATGTTTGAACTTTTAAAGATAGGCGTGAAGATTGCGCGTGGCTCCTTTGGCATCGTTAAGTCTTCGATTATTTTATTTTAATTTAATATATAAGGAGACGATTGCTTGGCTGGGGCATGCGATTCTAAGTTATACACGCGGCGAGACTCATGCAGTTCGCAGTACCAATTATAAGTTTGACGTTGCTGAGATACGCATAAGGTTTACACGCGACAAGATACTCTCATTTCCTCATTCAGTTTGAAGCATTTTGCAGTATTCATTATACGTTCTACTTTCAGTTTCACGTGCCGCGGCACCCATCTATAAGTTTCACAGGCGGCAAATAGTTTGTATCGGTGTAGCTAAGCCTAACGTACGCATAGCACCAGAGGACGCGAAAGATTTTGGACATAATAAAGCACCAATATTTATTATGTCATAGCGTGCTTATTTACACTATTGAAATCCTCTCCCGGTCCTTTTCAGTCCCAATCAACAAAATGGCAGATTTAATTTGAAAAATTGTTGCCATTGAAGAGTGGGCAACGGTACCGAAATGACCTATAATCAATCTACCAAACCACTTCAAAATATGCATCACAATGTGAGGTCACTCGAGGTCGCCAAAGTGACCTGAACATCCTATGTTACAAAGCTCGAAGTTTCAATTTGTTCAAACAAAGCTCTCTGATTCCACTGCATTAGAATTCCGCTATTTGCTTCAGCATTTCTCGTTAAAAGCTTTCGAGCTCCTTGAATATATAATATACCACAGTATAACTTTAAAACAATTACACAATATTTCATTGCCACCACAACAAGTCACATCATAAAGACAAGTATTGCTAATTTATATACTATAAAACATTTATGGGTCAGCATTCTCAAAACTTTCTTGCCAGTTTCCTCGTGCAGTTTAGGGTCTGAAGTGTTACCACACTTCACAATGCTAGTCAAAATGTTAGTTTATTATTGCCAGAACATACTGCAAAACATAACTCCTGGTTTGAAAAAAAAAATCAAATTCTCTGTTTACGTAAGACTTGCATGTGATGAAGCAACTTGTGCAAAGCAGTGAGAAATTGCTGGTGTACATTTTAACTAGGAAGAAGTCTAAAGTGCGAGCATGAACGTATGTATAACAGACTAATGGAGGTATTACCCAGAAGTGTTAAAGAGAAGAAAATTTCCTGACGCATTTTGTGCAACACTTTATTCGTCAAACAAATAACTTGAGCACTACCATGATCATATTAGTGTGCCAAGCCCATTA